>OZ007527.1:7970009-9258521 GCA_963931895.1 Eupithecia pulchellata | reverse complement strand
CGTGGTCGGGCCGCCGCCCCGCCCGCGCGCCACACCGCCCGAGCACGCCCACCGCGCGCCCCTAGCACCCGCGCATGCCACCCCCTATAGACATTCACTCACCCCCAAAGATACAATGCCGACGAATTATTACAAATTTATCAATATTTATAGATTCAAAAATTTTATCCAATATTTTTTCTTTTTTGTGTTTGTATTTATTTATTAACTAATAAAATTTAAAACAATCACATTTTGTAGCAACTTAAATAAAAAAAAATTATAAAATTTTAATTATTGTAGCCTCTACAACTTACACGTTTAAATTTGAAATAAAAGGAAAAATCATTAATAAACGTTCGTCATAATATTCGGCTACTATGCTGAAAATTCAAATAAGTCCAGCTTTATTGCAAATCATCGAACTTATAGTTACCTACTTATTATTCATGATGCAATAGTTGTTCGATTGTCATAATGGCGTCTAACTAAATATTCAAACGACGTAACCTCGACGCACTGAACAAAACAGAGATAATAATGATGCTAAGTGGTGATAGAGCGCAGTAAGATTGCGAAATAGCCTTACCTAAGGAACCGCGATCCGTGACGTCAATGCCCGCCGTAGCAGGCGCTACGATGCCTACGACACCGCTACGCGCGTAGGCTACGATGTAATCATAAAATTCTTCATTTTATGACGCAAATGCTTTCTTAGCTAGAGTTAAAATAAAACTTTTTATGCCTAGAACTTCAGCGGAGGCACAGATCTAATTCGGTTTCACTTCGATTTTCTATTTCGATCAACTAACAATTTAGGTCAGCTTCGTTCACATACAATATGAACGAATTTATAACGAAAATGGCCGTTACTATGAATAATTTGTGGACTTATACAGTACATTCGTGCTGACTAATGTGACGGTAATTCTTTTGTCCGAAAGGTACCTAATTATTCTGGATTTTAGAATAGTTTTAGCACTTTTCCGCGAGTCTATCTACCCACATTTCTCGTAAATGTTCAAGCGTCAATTACCTATTGCGCTCTATAGAGACATAGGATACGAAGCAAACCCTTTTATCTGAGTGAAATACTAAAGTTCAAGTTTAAATTAAGTTCAATTGAAAAGTTTAACAGAGTGAAAAGTTACAAATAACGAGGTTCGAGTTATTTTCGTATCAAAAGATTTCAACGCATTCATTAAGATAAGAGTTTCGTCTACAAAAAAATATGCTGTCTAATTTTTTTAATTTTATGCAAATTTAATTCTAGTTTAAATCTTTATTTTTGAGTTTTAAAAGTACCCTCTAAAACTACTTTTCTTTTAGTAGGTAAAATATATTTGTTTTAATTAACAACAATGAATACAAACGTAATAAGATTAGGTACGTATTCGATGAATGTTGTGCTAAGTAATATCTATGAAAATTTAGAAATAAAAATTATAAATCAAAAATACATCTGTAAACACAATTTTATTACGGTTTTACACGAGCACGCGATAATATCGAAAAAAGGGTTAGGTACATTTACAACTAGGTCAAGCATTTGTGGACTCACAACTCAGAGTTTTACTTCTTACGAGAGTATTCTGTTTCAGAAGGATATCTGTACAATATAGATAACAATCAGTAGGAACACTTCTCATATTTCGCAACCTTGCCTCGTGCTATTAAAAGTCACATTTTAGACAGTACTCTAGGAGAAATGTTCCTACTGATTAAGGCTAACATTGTGACTTACGATGTTTACTTTGACAAAGGGGATTAACCTCGGTAAACTTCGGCAAATAATATCCGTCGTGTTGTTACGAAGACAGTAGGAAGGGAAGGCTCAATAATAGTAAGCTGGGACATAAACAACAAATCGTAATCTAGCTGAGGTACTTGCGGTGTCAGTTTACAGGAGAAGTTATGTAAATTAATCTATAATTTAAATAAGGTGTTCTCTTAAAAATATCTATTAAATGCCTTTAAAACATAATATAACCTTGCAGAATTGCAGCGATATTATGGGTACTAGAGAGCTAACATCATCATTTACAAAAAATGGTATCTTTGTATCTTAAAAAAATCTGTGTCCCGGCGAGAATCGAACTCACTTCGTTCTGCGCCTTAGCCGGTTCTTCGCCAGTAGGTTCAGTTAAAACAGGAAAAGCTTTTTAAAATAAGTAAAGCCAATTCTAAGTAAAATAACCTTTTCAGGCAGTCGCTTTTCGGGCCAGACTAGAATAAATTGAAATAGGTCACAACTGGTTTTAGCTGACTGCAGCAATTTAACTTTAAGTTGGCTAGACAGGTATAGTTCAGTTTTAGATCGGTTTTGTTATAGACTTATTCGTGTTACTTATTTATGTTGGGAAGTTTTTCGCATTTCAAAACTGTTTCGGCTTTTATAAGTTCAATGCTAAGTTAAAACTTTTGAATAATGGATATTCGACGGATATCATTTTTAACTTTAAAACTAGGTACCTACGTCATAGTTTCACATAACAATATAAATATAATTATAATTATCATTGAAGTTAACAAAATTTCAACCTACTTTTAATAAACAACCACGAAATATTTATGACTAAGTTGATTTCTTCCAAAACATATTCAAATAAATAAATAATGCTAGACAATCCACACACCATCATCAAGCCCCAAGTTCAGTAGAGCTTGTGTTATGTGTACTTATGACTGATATACCTCATATAATATATAACATAGATATTGTAACCCGCAACTTCCTACGTCGCAGGCGTTTTCTAAAGTATCATGTATCATTTAGGCCTGATGAGGCTGTGTGGATTGTCCGGAATTATTTATTTATCATAAATAGGCATAATTATTTAGAAATATTACAGTTCCAAGTAATAAACTTCCTACGAAGTCAAGGCAGGATATACTTAAAGTTAGCTAGGCTTATTGTTACAGCCAATGTATTATACAAATATTTCAGAACAGACAACATCAAAACCTGTTTCGGATTTCAAATCTCACAACAATCTACAAAGTAACTTAACTTAGATCTCAATAACAGCTGCTAAGCAATGACAAAAACGAATTATATCTGCAGATAATTGGTACTGGCCATCTTGGTTTACTAACAATTCTATTAAATTACTCATTACTACGACATGCGTTATTTTAAACGTATGGTCAGCTTCTCGGAAAATCTTGAAATAACGCCACGTCACTTCGAGACACAATGAACAATGAAAATGAAAAATGAACGGTAAAAACTATAAAGTCAACGGTGACGGTTCCTCACTACTTCCTAACTACAGGCTTGGTAGTAAATATTGCGGCGTCAATTTAGCGTTATTTCATGAAAAAATATGACTATGAATAGACATAGGCAAAACTTTTATGTTTGCTCAACTAACATAAATTCCATTTTACATTGTATTGTGCGGAGACGATGTTGGCGTTAAATTGACGCAGACCTTTAAAAGTCCCAATAATCTGCAGATACACAAATACAAAATTTAACAAAAAAACACTCCCTAAAATTAATTTAATAAATAAAAGCGATCACAGTAATAAAGCAAATTAACAGTCTCATGATTATAAATTAATTGCACAAAAAGCAAGCATGAAAGCTAGATATTGCAACACAAATATAACTAATTTAAAAAGGACTATCCTACAAAATGGTAGGTTAAAGCTGCAGTTTCTCATTTATAATACACAAAAAATATTGCATCTCAAAGCTTAAAACTCAGTTCGTATTCTAACACGGAATAATAATCAACACTGAACTTATAATACTTGACTTGTAATAATTAAAAAACATTTTTTGGTTAGAAGCTTTCTGATTTTTTATTTGCAAGCTCACTATGTTATGTTGCTAGGAATGTAAGCATCCATAAATTTTATTTATCACATTTTACTAAACTGTTTAAGCTATGTATCTCATTTAAGACGTGTCAGAATCCTCATATAATAAAATCATAATAATTTATAATTAAATAAAAAGCTAGAGCGTTTCCTATAAGCCGGTTACAGACGAAGGCTAGCTTAACTTAGCTTAGCTTGCAAAGCTGACGCTACTTTTCATACCACATACACAAGCTTTGTTTGCCTAGTTTGCTGTCTGTACGCATGTATGAAAAACTGCGTCAGTTAGATCGCTAAGCCAAAACGAATTTAGCTTACCTTTCGGTCAGCAATCCGCATTAAAGCAGATTTCTTTGGAAGCTAGCAAGCTTGCAAGATCAAAATCCTTTGCATACACCATTATACCTACAATTAATTATTCCTAAGTGCGACGTAGACACAACCTCAAAAATCTAAGTGCTATACCCGAATTCTAATCACATGAATAAATTAAATCAATACTTATTCTACAATATTTTCTAGTATGAAAGTTTGGTAAATATTTAGATATATGTAGATATTTTGTACTTATGTCATTTTAGTTACAGTTTGGCAGATAAGAGAGGATATTACTTTTCTACGTGAAAAGCAAGCGTTTTATTTCACAGTTAAGCTTTTGTATAATTTTCCACTAAGCAGAAATCCTTTCGATAACCGTTCGAGTCTCATTAGATAAGGTACCATAATGCTGAGACCCCTGTCTGCCGTCTTTCAATGCATAGCGTTGACAAGAAAAACCATACAAAATTGTATTTAAATAATAATTAAAGAAACAGTGCTGACACTTGTTTTTACCGGCGGTTCTCCATTTGTAACACACGTTTTTTTATCTCATCGGTCCGCTCCGCTTCAGTGGAAAACAGACTTAATACATAATTTGGACTATAATAATTAGTTTGGACTATACTAAATAGTTTAGACTATAATAAATAACAGCTTATTTCATAATCACAAATTTAAAAGTCACAACCGATCATAAGATACCTACAGCATATTTTTACCACCTAATCACGAGACATGTGTTGTGTCTATTTTGACAGTTTTAAAATTGGTTAGATAAATATAAATTTATAATAAAAAAATTTAATTAAAAATAAATTTCTGCAATAAGAGAATAAAGCTTGAACGTACCGATTTACATAATATATAAATAACTTTGATCAAGTCAACGACAGACTTTCCGTGCTGTATTATTATGTTTCAAGTAATTAGTTGGTGAAAACTAGCCTTAGAATATACAATACAACTAAAGAGGTAGTTAGTACATTGCTTATTCATAATCAAGTAAATTATCAACGTGTCTAAACGTAACATAAGTCTCTATTTATCTACAAGCTGGTAATGTTTGTATAAAAATATATTTCTGTATTATTTATTTTATGTAAGTGTTAAATAACGGAGCATGCGTTTGAGCTGAAGATAATCTAATTAAATTAAGCTTTCATAAATCAGAATCATGATCCGCCAAGTGCGAGAGTAACTCGCGCGCAGAGGGTTTCGAACTTTTGTCTTTTGTTTTCAATGTATTTTAAAAAGTAATGAATTTTTCGACATACAGAAATTGAGATGTTCAAACCGATACCTTTAATTTGATACCCCACGTTTACTAAATCTAATTCTTTAAGTTTAACATTGAAGCTACCATTTCACAACATAAATGTTATTATCCTACAGGATCCTAAGAAACATCTATATTAGCTAGACATTGAGATCAAAAATTTGGGAATGGAAATTTTAATTCTCAAGAAAATTCTACGTACGTATCTAGATGAGATCAAATTCTAGTAAGGAATGATTACACCTTTTTGATAGTCGAATATAGACGCATATCGTATCATTTTTAGGGTTAAGTCAGGCCCATTGAACGAAACCACCGCTTAATGAGGTTTCGGACTTCATTTGTTTTACAGATTAATTTTTGTTAGAGCGCACAATATCCCTCGACGAAAGCAACGCAGATAAAGTCGCGTGCGTTGCGCTTAAAGTTCCCGAAGTACTTTGCCCGTTATTTAGCACACCTACGCTGGTTCCCGAACTGACGATGGTAACATTCGGCGGCGGGGAGGACCCCGTCGCGAACCCAGTTGATAGAACCTTCTGGGTATTCTGCATCATGAACGACTTAGTACCTGTACTGCCTAAAGTCAGCACTTTCTTTAACATTACGGATGAGTTGCAAGCGTTGTCGATCATATCTTTTGTAGTGGAGATACTGTCGAAATCTGTGGTTGTACTTATCTTAGGAACGGATGTTGTCGCCGCTGGCTTCACGGTGAAAGACATCGCGTTGCGGTTGATTATGTTTCTTGATACGATAGCGTTGTGGAGGATGTTACCGGTGGGGAATGATTTTGAGGTTACGTTGACGTATTGGGGTGTTCCGATGATGGTTGCGTTGGAGGTACGGGAACCGAAACCGATGATCGTACTGGCGGTGCCTTGGGACATCACGGTGCTGAATGTGCCGGTTTTTGTGTTGATTGGTATCCTGGTAAAGATATTTGGATTAGTATCTTTTTCTACCTTGTATACGGAAGGAAGTTGAAGATGGATGTTAGTTGAAACTTGAAATTCTATTGAATGGATTCAGATGAAACTTGGTTTTAAGATGAATATTTGAATTTCAAACCCAAAATTTTAACTAAAAATAACACTAATTTCAAACTCATTCCACCATAACACGTCCATTACAGCGGACGCAATGAAAATTTGCCAAAGAAAACGGCTCAAGCGTTTTCTTAAACTGTAATAGAGAAAGTTTAGATACGCGAAAGATAGATGTTAGTTGAAACTTGAAATGCTATTGAATGGATTCTTATAAACGGATTTAGATGAAACTACGTTTTTAGATGAATAATAGACTTCAATTATTAAAACAGGGCAATCCACACAGCATTACCTAGCCCCAAACTAAGAGCTTGTGTAATTGGTACTAGATATTTTATATAATATCTAGAGCATACCGATATTTTTTATCATACAAAGAAAACGACCAGAACATACTGAAGAAAATTCTACAGACCGTTAAAAAAGGTCGAGAGGGGAATCGAACCCGCACCCTCTTCGTCAAAGGCGGACCTTCGCTCACCTCACCTTGTTTGTTTGTTTGAATTGAATAGGCTCCGAAACTGCTGGAACTATTTGAAAAATTATTTCTCTTATTTTTTTTTTTTTGTACAGATTAACAAAGGCTATAGAATATTTGAAAAACGGTTAGAGATCCGCTTGGTAAATTCAGTTTTTGTTAACGTGTGAAGCCGTGGCGGACCGCTAGTAAAACAATAAAACTATACTAACCCTCGAATAACTTGCGACGTAGAGCTCGGCAGGCTTTGTATAGTGACTGTAGCTTGCGGCAACTGAACGCTCCGTTGCCCGCTCGGTACACTCGGACTAGTGTAGTAGTGGACAGTACTCCCAGTGATGCGGCGCGGCGCTATGTGAGCGACGGGAACGCTGTGGACCATGCCGCTCGCGGTCGACTGTACCGTGATGCATTTCGTTTCTTTGTTCGTGAACTGTAAGTGATACATATATTAACTGATCGGTTTAAGAGGATGCGCTTTCTGAGGAACGCGATAGAGATTACCTTTTTGTAAATGTGTAAGCGCAATAATCTAGTTTTGTTTGTCTGCAAGAAAACTACGCAAATAATTGGTAGTTAGTGGCATACAGAAATTGGTAGAGAAAATAAATCAATTTAATAGAACGCAGGGTTCCTGAGATCTTGACAAAGTTATGTGTTAAACAGTGCATTTTGTATTTTGCGCCGAGTGACTCGAAAGCTATTCTGTATCTGGGATATCGCATTACCATACAGCGTAGCAATGACTTGTATTGATATGGATAAGTTGAGCTACCTGTAGTTTGATTGCAACAGTCTGCAATTATCTCAATTGTAAATACTAGTACTAATTTGGTTATTTCACTAAAATTTTCTTTGATAGTAGGTTAATGTTTTTCGTATTATAGTGTTCATATGACATTTATAACTTACGTTGTTTGAGTTCAAAGTAGCGGTGAGATCGAACTCATCGCCCACTAAAGTGAGTGTGTCAGGATTAGCCCCAGTCAGATTCTCAATAGCCTTCCTAGCATCCGCATCACTCTCGATATTCTCCAAATTACGGCTCAAAAACTCTATATCAGCTTCCAACAGCCCCTCCAAATTCTGATCATCATCACCCTGCTTGCAAAGCGTGAAATCATCATGTTCCAGTTTTATATCTTCTACCTTTATCCCATCGATATCGTCCAAACTCTCAATTTTCACGTCGACATCCGCTACTAAATCGTCAACCTTTATCCCGTCTACTTTCATTTCATCCAAATCTTCGACTTTTATACCATCGACTTTGATATCATCAATGTCTTCGACTTTTATATCGCACAGGTCGGAATCTGTTGGTACATCGGAGAAATCTTTGGTGTTATCGGAGGTACCGATGTTGTATTGGCTTGCGTTGAAATTATCCGTATCGAAGTCTTGTTCTATCTTTATGTTGTCTAGCTGATATTGTTGGTAGGGTTCGACCACTTGAGTGTTGCTTGTAGATGGCTGTGGGCTATCATTGGCGGTTTCACTGAGGTTCCTCTTCATCGCGAATGCCCTTATTTTGCGGAGCATGAACTGAGGGGCTTTGAACCCTGTCAGCTCTCCAAGCATTGGTAGGGAGGTATGTTTGTATGCTTCACTTTTTGCTAGTTCTTCTATGTCTTCCAGAACCTGCAATTAAAAGGAATAATAGATTAAGATTGATAAATAGATATCATTTATTGTCAAAAATATGTTTTTTGGTTAATAAATAAATAATGCTGGACTACACACAGTATCATCTAGCCCCAAGTTAAGCAGAGTTTGTGTTATGGGTACTAGATGATTGATATACTTAATATAATATATTACATATACAGATATTTTTACCAGAACCCCTGAACAAATATCTGCAGATCGCACATACATTTGCCCCTAGGCGGGAATCAAAGCCGCAACCTCCTGCGTCGCAGAACCTTCGCCCACCGCGCCACAGAGGTCGTCAGATAGGTAGTACTGTCATAAGATAGGTTTACCTAGACAACTGGGATTCTAGGTAAACCTATCTTATGACAGTACTAACTAGGGTTCTCCAAAAAATCCAACATAGATCTGTTCTAAATATGTATACAGGGTGTTTGGCACATGGACCGACATGATTTTTTGGGGGGTTGGGGGGGTCATGCGCTAGTTTTTCCCGGTAGACCCTATGTCCTAAGTGTCACGGTAGTCTAGATATGTTATTTTTTAGTTTTTTTGAAAACCACCCGAAATCTTACCCCTAAATCGTCATAACTTTTTTGTTTGTGGTTGTAATACCACAAAATAAATTATGCTTGTATTCTGCAATGTATTCTCATTCTAAATAAATTATTACTTGTTACTATTCATATCAACAAAAAAACTTCTGAGCTTTCAAAGTGATAAATCTGAGTAAATGTTATGAAAAGTGACAACTTCTAAATTCATTGTAAAAAAAAGTAAAAGTCATTTAGAATTAAGCTTTCTTTTAAAAAGTTCTTTAGTTAATACCCTTTCCAACGATATGCTACATGACAGAAATAATTCATCAGGGGTCGACATAAGAGATAATTTGTTGCCTAGGGTCAAGATTATGAAAATGCATTTTTTTAAGTCAGGTTGTTTTTATTTAATTTAAATTACAAAATTTGCTCAAATTGGCCGCCTCCACACCTTATGCATGCACGACACCTTTTTCTAATTTCTGAGGTTGTGGTTAGAAGCCGCATTTCTTCTTGAATTTTTACGAATGCGGTGTTGATTCGTTCCACTAAAATTTCTTTTGTGGGCACCTCTGTTGCATACACTAATTCTTTTGCACGTCCCCATACGTAGAAATCCAGGGGTGTCAGATCTGGGGACCGTGCTGGCCATGGAATAGGGCCAGCTCTACCAATCCACGAGTTGGGAAATGCATTGTCTAAATGTTCTCATACCGTTCGTTGGTAATGTGCCGGACACCCATCATTTTGACAAAAACAATTGGCACATCTTCTTCTAAACCTGGTAGTACCAGTTCAGGTAAATCATTTTCAAGAAACTCCAAATAATTGTTTCCGTTCAGTCGTTCTGGCAAAAAATATCCGCGTGCTCAAAATAGCCCATTCTCAAAACAGCCCCTTTTCGAAACGGCTCATTCCCAAAATGGTCCATTCTCAAAACGGCCCATTCTTAAAATGGCCCATCCTCAAAACGGCCCTTTCTCAAAACGAACCATTTTCAAAACAAATCGAAATAATAAATGAATAATGGACAGACAACTCGCACAGCATGACCTAGTGCCAAGCTAAGCAGAGCTTGTGTTATGGGTACTAGATGACTGGTTCTTTCTTTAATTTAGCTAGATTGAAAAAGGTATGTATAGCTATTTTCTAATTAAAATATTATATTAACTACATTACACTTGACTGTACTCTGACGATTTGAAAGGGTGACGATTAGAAAGAGCGACTTTTTGAAAATCTGACCATTTGACTTGTGAAAATAAGGGAAAAAATCACATAGCGACTTAAATGTACTTGGGGGACATTTTACGAATGTGACATTTTACGAACGGGACATTTTACGAACGGGACAATTCGCGAACGGGATGATTCGCTAAAGTAACGATTCGCGAATGGGGCATTTTACGAAATGCTTACGTTTTTACACTCCGATTCGCATTTTGGGGTTATTGCCAGTTATTATTTACTAGCGGCCCGCCCCGGCTTCGCACGGGTATTAAACAAAAATTTCAGAAATTATACACACTAAAACGATGGGTTTCACAGTTTTCATACGGATCTTTACTTTTTTTAACAGCATTGGGGTTTTTGACATTGACTCGACATTCCAAAACTGACACTGGCCGTAGAGAAAAAGCAAGCACCGTGCGCTATACAACCTCTTTTTCTATTCTGACGCGCCATAATAGAAAAAGAGGTTGAATATACAGCCCACGGTTCAATTATTGAATTTTTCATGCGGATCCCTAACTTTTTTGAAAATATTATATAGCCTATGTTCATCACGGAAAATTAAGGATTCTAATGGTGAAAGAATTTTTTAACTCGGTCCAATAGTTTCGGAGCCTATTCAATTCAAACAAACAAACAAACAAACAAACAAACAAACAAACAAACAAACAAACAAACAAACAAACAAACAAACAAACAAACATACAAACAAACAAACAATCAAATCTTTCCTCTTTATTATATTAGTTTATTATAAGCCGTGTGGTGACGGCATACTATAGAATTTCACCACCCCAACTCTTCCCGTGGGTGTAGTAAGAGGCGACTAAGGGAAACACACCGGGGGGCGGGCAGCAGCGCCTTTTGCAGAACAACTACACCGAACTGCGATCCCCAACCCGCATGCCCAGCGTGGGGATTATGGGCAATAACCCTCAAATAATGATGCCATCTATGGCGCTCATTAGGGGAGGCCTATGTCCAGCAGTGGACTATTATAGGCTGGTGATGTTGGTGATGATGTTGATGATTTATTATCTAATAGTGGTATAAATGACGTGTATTATGCTTACCATGATATAAGTTTTGCCGCCGACAGCATTGACCAGATTGTGACCAGCTATCCACTCCTTGTCGGCGGTGTCGGCAGGATATCTCAGCAGACCGGCGTGTCTTGAGTACAGGCGACCTCTAGCGTTGCCTAGACCGAGAACCTAAAAGTAAAAAAAATCACATTAAATTTAAAACTAATGAAGGAAAAATACAAAAGTTATGAAGTTTTACGAGAGTTTAATTATATATAAATTAATAATATCTCGTATCTTTGGGTTTCTTCGGAAACTGGAGGACTTTCGAGACATCACCGCATACAAGATCAAGATTTGTGGGCTTGCCGACAGCGAAATTGCCTGCGTTATAGTAGAACAATAAATAAGTAGGCACTAATTGTGCAGAGGTTTTCATAGCAGCATCTGGTATTCGCGTCATTGATAAACCAAGGCGATGTTGAGGCGCATCTCTACGTAGAAACGACTAGAACACCCGTAACAAATATCATTAGATCGTACAAACATTTGCTCAGGTGGGAATCGAACCCGCAACATCCTGCATCGCAGGCGGAGCTTCGCCCATCGCGCCACAGAGGTCGTCAAAATGGCGGACGCGACGAAAGTCGCGACGCGGACTGCTAAAACGTGGGTAAACCTCTAACCTTATGCGCATGAGAGCCCATAATGAACAGCGTCTCAGAAGTAAGGCGCGCTGGATCCCATTTATCCGGGTCCCTGAGAGAGGGGGACGGTGTGGGTGGAGGGGTGACCCCATCAGGTATCTCCTCTTTAATCTTCTTGCGCTTTGTAGCAATGTCAGAGTCGCTTTCATCCTTACGCTTGTTCTGCGAACCCTGGAAATTAAAGGGAAACTTTGAAACCAGGAACATAGAACATAAAAGAACTATATAATTAGTGTTCCTTCTGCTGTGTGGACTGTATCTATTTTCTTCAAGGATCGAGAACTTGTGGGCAGGGAAAATAAAAGAGGCCATTTCACTTTGTCTACTCGGCACTAGAGGAGCGAGGCTAGGGGCGGCGCGGGTTTCCCTATAGAACTGAGTCACTGCACTTATAGACGGCCTCGTACGTATCGCGAATGACTAACTGACTTACTGACTTGAACTGACTGACTCAAAATCGGCTATCTTTATACAATTCATATCCCCGCACCGCTATACGCTGTGGCGAGCAACATTTATTGATTTTCTACATATATAGACAATACTTACTTCTTGCTTTATGTTAAATTTTAATTCTTGCTTGACCCCAAACTTTGAGTCCACACTGACGCCAGCATCACTGTTTTCGGGTGTTGCAGACTTTTGCGGGGTGTACACCAAACGGGCAGCGTCAAGCATAGCACGACATACCGCCTTGACCTGAAATGTATCATAATGTTTTGTTATTTGTATATTTCTGGGATGGAAGCATTATTGGAAGCTTAAAAGTGGTCAGCTTAATGTACCAATGACGCGCCGTACAGTTCGTGTCACGGAAGACCAGCTCTGTAGTTGCTCCCCAAGTTACAGCACACGCTGAGAGGCAACCGTTATGGTTCCACAAATTATTGTATCTGTTTTTCTAGAATCCTAGATGTTTCAAAGCGGTTAAAAACCAAATAAATTGTGTTGTCACTGTGAAAGACATTTTATGTTTTTGTTAAGTTTTTAGTGATAACCTTGTTTTTTTCTGTTTAGATTTAATTTTCACTTATAAAAACCTATGCAAGAAGGTAAAGGGAAGGGCTAGTTTATTAAGCATGATTTCCAATTAATATTCTAAATTTATAACCTTCTGAAATAAATATAACCAATATTTAATATAAACTGTAGTTTGTATGCAACACAAACAAACTACAGGTAGCTCAACTATTTTATAATCATATGCTATTGTATTGCATCAATAAAATGATCTTACCTGATCTTCACTCACAGAATCACCTCCAAGATTTTGTCTTATGTTGTCCACAGCTGGGACAAAGAATTTCTGAAAACAAAATATTTTGTTAATTCTCTACTAGTTTCCGCCAGCTTCGCATGCTTTGTTTGTGGAATGGAACCATTTCAAAGTTTTTTATATCCTATGGAAACTATCAAATGGTTTATCAAATCTTATGGTTGGTGTATTCCAGGCAGCATGAAACTTAGATAATCTTTCAAAAATTAAAAAAAGAAACATACTATGATTTTGAAAAGCCTTAAACTTAGATAATTTTAGAAAACTGTTGTGAAATGTTTCTATCCATTAGTCCAGTTTTGGGTTGATATCCCACTCAATGAAAAAGCACCTTAGAAAATTTGTTGTTTTTACTCGCAGACTTCTCTATGATTTTCCTCTACAATACAAACGCCTAGTACATTTTAGATTGATCGTTTTGCAAACTCCAAAAATAGGGTCCAATATCATTTTGCAGCTATAGTAAGCATGAATGGTAGCATAGTATGTTACCAAAAATTTTCATGAGTATGAAGGATTGATAAAATGATTACTTCAAAAATGGTGACTAATAATCTCCTTCAAAGGGGCTGTTGTAATCATACAAAAATTACCTCAAGATATTTTCTGATAACTTGATCGATATCTCTTGTTACAGCTGACTGAATTGTTTGACGGAGTAGGTCCAGGGATTTATTTGCACTAGCTCGGAACTCAGCAATGGGCCTCGAATGAGGTTGGACTGGCCCTGGCAGGCTGAAACGTCTGTGCATAGCAGCCAGTGTGTTTATGGCTATTTGGCGGGATATAGGTTGTTTCTGTAACAAAATATATTTAGGTAGGTATTTAATGTAATGACTTCATACATAATATGTTTTTATAATTCTCTCGTTTTTTTTTCTAGAAAGGTAGAATAAATATTTATTGTTATTATATCTATTTATGTTGTGCATGTACTTTTTTTGATAGACACCTTCCCAAGATTCCCACGAAATGTCCTTCATTGGAAGGCCGTAATCAAGGGCACCCTTGAATTGACCTACTTTTCAAGGATGAGTCCCAATTTTCAAAAACAAGCTATTATTGTATTTTCTGAGTCTGAACCTTACCGTTTGCATGTTGTTTGAGGCTGTAGTTCGGACGTTTACGGTTCGAGGGACTTGAAAAGTTAAGGTAGTGGTCGCTGTGTTTGGATTTTCAGATTCGGTGGTTTCTAAAGATGCCTCATTATTATTCCAATTTTTTTGCACCACCATCTCGTAGCGTTGATTCTGTATAATTTGACACAATCCTATCACAAAACTGCATAGTTTCTAATTCATGATTTTAGTTTTTATCGCAATTATAGTTTTGTTTTCGGTCAATTTTACTTCGAAGCGAATCGTAATTGACGTAGGTAACGAAAATCAATTTAACAAGATGAAATGAATGAAACAAACAACACAAACAGGCTCTATGTAATATGTGAGTGAGAGAGAGAGAGAGTGAGTATTGAGTAAGACAGTCCAATCAAAAATCTGACTACCATGGGGATGCCAACTCACAAAATAAAAACGTCTAATTCGCTCGCTCTCGTTCGCTTGGTCATCTACTGTACCCACCATATCGCGGCGAGACGACCGACGACGCGATACGGCGCGGCGCCGGCGGTGCAAGGCGCAAAAATATACGATGATATTTGAAAAATATTTGATGGTACAGGATGGTAACTACATGAAAAATGTATAGACGCAGATGGTGTTTTGGGTAGCCTGGTGAAATTATAGTCGTTGGAAAGGGTTCTGTTACCATAGAGATATAGACCCCTTCTGTCTTTGGTTCTGTCAAAATGACACTGACAACTGAAGTGGAGCCTCCCCGTATCTGGCAATCATGATAGAGCGACAGATAAAAAATGGCGCTCGAGGCATGACACCGGCAGGCTGATTACCTAACTCGCGACAGGTTTGCAACAGGCGTAAATCTCGCGATCACTGCTGTCAAACGTCAATTTGGTATTACGTATCAGCAGCTACAACAAAAACAGCAATCGAGCACTAGCTCTGCCTCTGCCGGACAATCGGTGAACTAAAATGTGCATTTTGATCGCATTCTTACTACAATTTGGTATTACGTAAGCTCTCTTGACAGCAGTACGACAGCGGTAACAAAGCAATTTGAACTGTCAATTAACAACAACCCCAGCACCTGTTGTTTAGCGATTGCTTACTGGTTGTTTGAGCTGAGAAAATAATTTTATGAAGTGAAAGTGCCTGTGTGAGCTCAAGAAAATTATAAAATCCCTAAAGCATTACGTGAAACGCTCTGATTTTACGGTGGAACGATAAAAATCTGAGTAAATATCAATCATTTACCTACAGGTACATAAAAATTACTTTTGTATTTATTATTTGTTTGTACTTTGATTTAATACTCCTCTAGACCCTCTGAAATGTGTACAAATATCACAATAAATAAGTGTTTGTTGTAGTTTCAAGATATATGGCACGCGCTGTCTTACTCCTAGAGGCACTTGATGGCGAAGATAGAAGAAATAAACTACTTGAGAGGGCTGGATTACGGCGAAATCTCAGAGATCAAGCTAATCCTTTGACTTTGTCAGATACTGAGTTTAGAGCCCACTATAGGCTCTCTAAAGAGTTATTCTTGCAACCGTGCCAAGAACTTAAACCCTGCCTGCAAAGCGAAGACAAACAATAATGAGCTTGGAATGGAAGGTGTCAATAGGTATCTATCTTCAAGTTAAATTCATTTTCTATTCAAGTCAATAGGAACCTTGTCCTTAGTACATAGTATACTAAAAGGTTTTTTTATTACAGGTTGTAACGGCACTCTCATATTATGCCACTGGATCATACCAAAAACCAGTTGACATGACCTTTCTTCATGGCTTGAGCCAACCTAGCATTTCAAATGCTGTGAAAGAAGTCACCAAATCATTGAATAATATTAGCATTTTGCAGAAACATTAATCTGAGAAATATTATACAAATGTCCACTGCAAAGTCAGGAACACTGTGAACGGTGCATAGGAGTATTCAAGGCCCATTGTCGTTGCTTGCTGGTTCATAGAGTGCTGCATTATGATGACCAACACACTGTGGCAGTCATTATAAATGCATGCTGTGTCCTACATAACATGGCCAATAGAGATAGACTTCCAGTACCTGAGCTGACACCCAAGCTGAAAGAAATCAGCAAGAAACCATAAAGGGATCAAGTTGAAGACCAGAATGAATCCCAGATGCTACAAAATGGCCACCAACAACTATCCATCATTGTTCAAAGGTTGTGGAATAACAAACTTAGCTTAATTATTTTCATAATTGAATTTATTGCATTTATTATTATTGAACTATACCACCAGAGAGCTGACTGCTGAGATCAGTGCTTTCAAAGTTTTTTACTACACTAGTTTGTCCCATAAAGTTGTGGCTATTCATGTCTTCTTCATTTTAATAAATGAGGGTTTAATATTTAGCCCACAAATATACTCACACCAAAATGTAATTTCAGCATCATCATTAGTTAGTTTTACCTGAATAAAAAGTAGCCCTATTCCTAAAACTATACTTGTGGAAAATTTATAATATTGCTTGATGTGGATCAGTTGAGCTAATGAGAAATATTAATTCTAATTTATTGCTTGTTTTCGATTGTAATTTTCTTTGTGGAAATGTAGGTGATATGGTAACAAAATTCAACACTATGATAAAGACACATCAGCCATAGGCTGCTTGTCCATTAACAAATAAATAAATAATAATAATGATACTAATGTACCTATATAAGTAGTGTAGTGTGTTATACATATGTGATTCTTAGTAAATAAATGTATTTCTAATGTTTGTACCTACTGTGTCTATTTAGGTATGTAAAATATAATATTAGGCAAGTAAAAAACATGTTTTATTTTATTGACATTATATCAAGTAATTTATTGAGCATCACAGTATGCTCATGCAGCGCCTGTGCGGCAGAGAGAGATGCCTCCGCTTGCAGGTGCGCGGCTTCGGCTTGCGTCTGCGCAGCCTCAGCCGTTCTAGCGGTGGCATCAGCAAGCTTGCTCTCTGCATCGACTCTTCTCTGCTCCAAATCAACCACCCACAATGGTCTAACTCTTTGGTCTGTAAAATGTCAAAATAATTTAGGTCAGCTTGAGACAACAAGTCATTTTCATGAGAAAACATTACAAACCGGAAGTAAATTTAAGACTTACCAGTCCTAACAGTAACTGCTATCCTCATGACTGACATGGTTGCTGTTTCGGTTTCTGGGCCATCTCAATTGCTGTGAAACCAGGCTTTCTGGAAACAACAACATAAAATAAATAGTGTAAATTAACTTTGCCTTCGTTTTAGGAACCAATCAAAATAGCCAAAAAAATTTCTATTTGCGGCCCTTTTTTTTGCCTTGAACTTCAAGTCCGCTCAGTATATAGAATAAGCTAACCCAAGCATGATATCTAGATGTAAAACAAGATTTCATACACGTTTCCACCGCTGCCCATTTTTCGTTGCACCTCCGCCGTGAGCGTTTACCATGGTGGCGATTTCGTTCCACTCACGCACGATCTATGGTCTCCTTTGACCTCGCACCCAAGCCAACGCCTTGGCAAGGCTGGAGTGCATCATCAGGTGCTGCAGCAACTTTTCTAACTGGGCGACTGAAACTCGATGTTCCACTGAAATAACAAGAAGATGTTAGAGACAAAAAACAAGACTAAGTACTTATTATTTATAATTAGAACTGATTGATAACTTACTTTACAATGCAAATACCACGGAGTGCACGCAAAATCGTCAAAAACCACTTAAAATCTTACAAATAATTATCAAACGTCGAAGCATTAAAAACAACAACAAACAAATCAAGAGATCAAGAAAGACGCACAGAATATAAATTTTACCACAGATACCAATAAAAATTGCAATTATTTGTTTCCACCTATTGCTGCTCTGTTGCTAGTGGCGCTAGTGTTCACGGGTAAAGTGCATTCAGCGACAGGCGGGCGATAGGCTTCCGTAATACGGTTTCTTGTAACAATTTGCAACCGATTGCGGAGCGGTCGCTGTCGCGCTGCTGTCGCTGTTGCTACTGCAAAGTTTTAGCTAATACCTCTGCGGGTCTTGGGAAGAAACCACAATTTTACAGTTGTTCTATTGAGTTTTGGTCTATACTCCCTCTAATCTGGGCCAGCTAGTACCGGCGAGCCTAAAAATGCATTCAATAAGGTTGGGTCTTATGTTATCTGTGGTTGGGTTGGGTGATGATTATGATTATGATTCGTAGAGTGAGTGAGTACTTTATAGAGTAACTGATGATTGCCATCCTATGAGAGAGAGAGAGAGAGATGGATGACTAATGCGCGAGAAGAAATGAATGATCAGTTGTTAACTAGCATCGTGCCGGTTTTTTCATTAGTACGCACTAGAATGTGCGTAAAAAATAAGCCAGAACATCGCGGATATGGCGTACAACATTATTGTTTTCTAACAAAAAATATATTTTGAGTACGTTTAAAGTGATACAGTGTGCTTTGCGGTCGTTATTGCAATAAACTTAACCCGACCCCCTCGTATTCACGGCACGAGTACTGACCATCTGGTAGTATAATTAATCTATGTTATGATTAGTGGTGTAGGTAGGTATGTTATCTGTGATGGTATCATGGAAATAATAAAAACCTTGATAAAAACTCGTTTATGAGTTATAGGACCTAGATTGATATAGTTTGTGATTGATAATCAACATCAGTAAGGGCTGGCTTATTCACCATCAGCTTATAATGACTAACCACCATAGCACCCTGTCTTTACTTTAGCTTCTGCATCCAGCATCTGCCTGCAGTTTTTTGTGGGTCATCGTTCAAACCTGGGTGGGATAGGTGTCCTACAACACGAACAAGAACACAGCGATTGACGACTGACGGTTCTTCACGTTATGGGCCTATCCCCCTCGAAAGGCAAACTCACAGGTTGATGATTCGGTACCTTTAATTAGTAAGTTTACCTCTTGTCACTTGGGTTATGGTTACCCACTGCGGGAAAATAATGATGGACCGCTCTGCTCGCTGATATTAGTGGTTTGCAGCGCAAAAGCATTAAAAAAGCGCATTTTTGTCTTTGTGTATTCTGGGTCACCATTGTATTGTAAAAGAAGTCGTATAACTAGCTGATTATTCTATAAGTAAAAGGCGATTCATTAAATTTTTACTGTATGTGTCAGATCAGAATGTAGAATTAACCTTTGGTATGCCGGAACGTGGATCCGCGCAATCACCTCATACTGCCGGAACGCGGATCCACGCTGAAACGACCCATCGCGAATATTTTAAATTTTCTGTAGTATTCCCATAACAATTAGGTCGAAAATAGCTTGGTTCTATTCCTATTGAGTGATGTTATCATCCGATCGAATCAATTCATTCACTTTCGTTCATAACGTGTGACAATCTTTTGAAACATTCAGTCTTCTTCTGTGCGACATGTACTGTGTGAGGTGCGAGTTTATTTTCAAATTTTGAAGATAAATCTGGACAAAAAAAAAGTGAATCTTTGTTTTTTCTTTACATAAATCAGTGTTGCATAGTATTGAATAAAAATATTACTGATAAGTACGTAAAACCTTTTGATAAATAGGTATAAACTTTGATACTGACCGTTAGTCCCAACAAGTGTTAATTTGAATAATTAATATCTTGGAATTATTATTTTACTATGAATGAGTTTTAGATACAATTTTGACGTTAGTTTTATGAAGATTTCACAAAAATATAACAATTGCAGTAAACACTCATGGTTTTGTCTATATTCTTGTCGAAACTTGTACAAGCCGATTTGAGCGCGGATCCGCGTTCCGGCTTTCAGAATATTTGTGTACAGGATGTTTAAAATTATTTTGAGCCTCGTATGCCGGAACGCAGATCCGCGAATTATTTAAAAATAAGTCATTGTATTATGTTTTTAAAATATATCTTAGAATAGTGATAATAGTCCTTGCCTCGACATATAATAACAAAAAATAAGATCAAAAATTTAGTATCTTTTATTTACTTTTTTTTTTCTTTGGACATTCACTCATATGTGATATGGGAACTATATTACGTTTAGAATACTTACCTATACACTTTTCTTTTGTAAATACATACTTATGATACATACAATAAGTCTGAGTATTGTATGTATCATCATTATCATGATGATGATGATGATACATACAATACCCAGACACAGAACAAACATCTATGTTATTGCACAAATGTTTGCCCTGGGTGGAAATCATACCCAAAACCTATAGGTAGTGCAGAAGGCAGACTAACAACTAAGCAGTGAGGCCTGTCATAAGTAGGTACCATCTTCATCATAAATCATCTGCTATAGATAACATCCTGTATATGAATAAACCAGTCTGCGCCGGAACGTGGATCCACGTTTGGAAATGCTATAAAAAATATCAATAGGAAAACTTGCGGCGTCTTAATTTTTTGTATTACGGTAAAATATTGTATTATGTAATCAAGTTCACAATATATCAAAGTATAAAATAAAAAAAGAAATAGTGAAATTAAAGTCGCTGCCTTTACATTATTTGTGTTTTTCCAAAGTACGATCAAGTTTTTATGAATCATGAGAGATAATGTGTTGTAGTAAATAAGCAACTGATGATGTGCCACTAAATTATGTACATTGAAAAACTTAATTTCAGTACCTTTCAAATAAAAAATCAGGTAAACCGATACCTTTTGTAACTTTAGAGATATTCAAAGTTAAAAAACTTGATAGTGCCGCCGCGCGGCCGTTGATATTCCTCGGCACACAACGATAACATCACTTCGTCGGTCGGGGCATACCACAGGTTAATAGTTCTCGGCTCACTCCGCTTGCAAATAGCATCTACGAAGCATCTACGTTTGTATAATGGTTTTCGGTAGGGTAGGGTCTTCAATTTAACCCCTCCAGAAATAATTCCTGGCTATGGCCCTGGTTATTGGGACTCAAATCCCTATGCTGAGCCGTTTGTCTGTCTGTCAGTAAATGCATTAAATCAGAGCACAGCCGGTGGATGGAGAGCGCGGGCTGTATCAGAAGTTGACATGTTTTCCGATTTTACAAATTTACCACAAAATGTCACTGTCAAAGCTTTGATACATTTATGTTGCTATGACAACCAACCTTTTTATTCTAAACCAACCAATAGAATCACAAGAAGTTTGTGACGTCATTGGTCACATGATATTTTTTTACACATGACTGACAGAAAATAAAACAATTTACTTTTCTTTAGAAAGATTTGTTTGTTTGTTGTTTTAGCGTGCTTCGTTCAAGTAATATTGTCCTGTGGCTTCGTTACCCTATTTTGGCCTGCCTGCTTGTGCCGCCGTTTTCATTTTAGAAAGAGGTTTGGTTTATTTATAAATTTTGCTAGAGATTACTTATTTCACAAGAGCATCTTAGAAATTGTAATTTGTCTCCATCCGTTCGTGTCGGACCAAACAAGTAACAAGCAAGCGAGCCAGCGGATCTACCTATTTATTTTTACATACTACACAAAATTTAGGTAAAGGTAGGTAGTTGCCACGTCACGATCACGTAAAATAGTACCTAAATTATCTTCTTGTCGAGTCGGTCGGTACCGCTCACTCGCTCGCCTTGCGTGCAGCCACTTCGCACTCCCACCCAAGTCTCAGTCGACGACGACGACACGACAGACAGTTATTTCTGTAGAGTGGGCGTAGCTACACGTTTACATATTTTCACAAATTCCCTTCAACAAATTCTCTAGGTAAGCCGCCTTCACTTTTCCTTGCAGTATCTTCTCATGAATTCAGTTTAATATATTGGAAATAGCTTTCCTTGCTTATTTCATATACCAAGTAGGTATCTACTTTATTCACTATGACTGAGACAGTTTTGTTATTTGCTTATTCAATCAAAGCCTGTTGAACTTTGGACCGGCTACAAAACGACAACCTGCTTAATTCAATGGTAAACAAGTTCTCAAGGTAGTGTCTTCAGATTTACACTCACCTTGTTCAAGGAGGCAAAATAGAGAGAATTTTACACATAACATAATGTACAATAATTTTTTACTAAACTGTTGTAATATTTCTGCCAGGTACCCAAATACCTAATCATCTATTTATCTAATCAGCTGGTATCTAATGCCCCTATTGTAATAGGCATATTACACCTTCATTCCATGGATAATTTTACTTGGGCTACTGATTCAGTGAACACATAAATGAAAACCATAAACACTCATTGTTTCACTGCATTTTACCTCAGGTTGACAAACTACAAGATGTGTGAATTGTTATTATAATTGCTTATAAAACCAATAATAATAAGGCTGGACAATGACCACACGGCATTGACTAGCCCCAAGCTAAGCTGATTTTATGAGTACAAGATGACTGATATACATAATATATTGTATTGTATAGATAAATTTTTAGTATGTGTAGCAATGCACTTGCTTAGGAATTTTGGTTTCTGATGCACTAAGGCATTTGAAGATAGATGAACAACAGAATCGACACTAATATCTACTTTTATTTCTTTACCTTAAATCAATATATTGAAGGCCACAGCGAGGTGTGTGTAAAAAAATGTTTGCCAAGAGTGAGTCTAATTATTCATGGAGGGTTCCATACCATCTCATATAACTATTTTACAAATGGAAACCTGACAGTTGACTTTTTAACGAAAAATAAGCAAAAAGCCCATATGACGCCGTCACTCATCCTGTCACGCACGCCCCATGTTGCTCATCTTTGTGGAATAATTATATATTATTTGTTATTAATCTTTTGTTATTTTGGCAACTCATATTATGTATAATAGATACAATCTTGACAAAACCTTATAAAAATAGCTATTTTTATTTTGTTAAAGAGCCTGGTTCAATTGTAATATTTATTTTATTTCCCTGCACAGTTTTCATTGTATTGACAATGACAACTAGTAAAACAATTTATGGAGTGTATAGAAATAGGTGAAAAGGGCTCCTTTGCACCCATAAACTCATCATCAACTTATTTGTACATTATATCCGTTGGGTATGAGACTAATTCTAATTTTTTATTTCACATGCAGTTTAAACTAAAAACTTTGTATTGGAAAAAATAGCTAGCTCTTTCCCTTGGTAATACCTATTTCTGGTAATTAGGTATCTAGGTATATCAACAACAAACTGTATTTTACATTTTTTTTTATTCAAATCAATGTAGCTAATAATGTTTGATTCCAATGTGTTCAGTAGTCATTTAATCAATTAATGAAATTCAAATTGATGTGAACTTTGTATTATACAGAAAATTAACAATCACTATTTGTGTGAGGTATTATTTGGCTCAGGAGGTTTTGTGGTTCTATAAATCAGTCATATTGTCAGTAGTAAAGATATATATTTTGTACAACTTTTTTTGCTTCTACAGTTTTTGTGGGTATGACAATAAAGACATTTTAATTTATTTAGAATTTTTTATAGTTCTGTACATGTATCCTACATATCAGTCAGCCGCATCCAAGGAACTTATACCCAATCTGGAATGTGCACAAGCTGCCGATACGCGGTCCGAGCGAGATAGCTTCGCGAGAGCCCTCTGTCCCTTTCAGGATCAGGATCACCAATCACAACCAATTCACAACAAATGAATATGGCTGACGGGCTGCCAGTCTAACTTATATTATATTCTACTTATAATCTTTTCTTTTTTTATTGACATGTCAATATAGTGTCCAAATTATTGCTAAAAAAATGTTATCATTCTAACAGATACTTGGAAAATATTAGAAAATATAAAGAAGAAAAATTAATGCTTTTTAGTAAGACATGTCAAATTTATTTGTTCCTACCACTTCTACTAAATTCGGGAATAATCCGCCTGGCAACACTTTAGAAAGGGACACAGGGCTCTAGAAACGCTTTCTCCCTCGGACCGGATTTCTCTCTGACCAAGTGATTGTCTATAATAGACATAAGGACATATACACATAAGGTTTACTTTATATTGGTGTCAAATTGACAATGCACATTCCAGGTTGGGTATAAGTTCCTTGACCGCATCTTATAAACTATATAATGTAAAAGATAGACCGTTAAAATTGTCACACAATGTTTATTTCTTTTGCCGCAAGCTATATAACAATAAAATTTCTTTTAATTTTTTTATTTCATTTTAACATCAAGGTTTGTCATTCATTTTCATGTATCAAATTCCTAAATTTCTAGTACATCCTGTTTATTTTTAAACCACAAAGTGGTTAACACCTTGATAATGTGTAGGTAGATAGATAAATATTGATATCATGAATGTCCACCCAGAGAACCAAACAAGGCAAGGCTAGGCTCTCGTTAACTGAGTCCTTATCATTATAAGTTTTCTATGAAATTAACAATTTAAAGTTGGTAAACAAATAAAATAATCAACTGCTTGCTACATCAATTTATTTTTCCTCTCATTATGTCAATCTCATGTGAATAAAATTTCCGATAGTTATACCAAAAAATAGCAAAAATGTCATAGAGGGTCCAATGTCCATACTAAGTTAGGTACTGATCCGAAGTTAAGCATTGAGCAGTCAGTACTTACTTGGATAACATACCGCGTGTTGGCTTTTTGCTTAAATATTGATTAAAAACCGTTTTAGGGTTCCTTTTGCGAAATAGTTATGTGCGACGTTACAGCACTCTCCATAGGCGAGTGCATTTGGCCGGTTTTATTGTTTACTAGCTTTTGCCAGCGGCTTCGTCCGCGTAGAAGTCGAAAGTGGTTACAATAATATTTTAAATTGGTTTTTAACGTTATTAATTTTGTTATACTTAACGTATAAAAAAAGGATTCGGTTTTAACGCGTTACCCTGTATCCCGCGGGAACATGAAACCGGGATTAAAAGTATCCTATCGTCTAGTCTAGACTCTACAAAACGTCTGTGCCAAATTTCATCAAAATCTGTTCAATCAGTAGTTAAGACGTGAGAGATGGACAGACAGACGGAGCTACTTTCGCATTTATAATTTATAGTAAGCATTATTTTAGTATGTTATCAAAGATGTTATCTGACCTTATTTTATGAAAGCATCTATTTTTGTAAACAATTATTTTATAGGTGTTTTAAATATGTGCAGAATAACACAGGGGTGGGGTCACTTATTATTGTTGTGAGTTTAGAGTTATCTATCGCTAATGATAAAGGAATGTTATTAACCTTTAGTATCAATGTAATTTACACAATATACTTGAGCATCAAAATAATAATTCGTAAATTACGAATTATTAGATATGTAAAGGCGAATTGTTATAAAATGTATGTGCGGAGACAACGCCAAAACTTTCGAATGGATTGGGCTACCCATGAAGTTAGTTGGTGACCTAGAATTGTATTCTATACAGAGTTTTTGGAAATGGAAGTGGATGGCCAAATCTGAAACCATGAGAAATAGAGGAAAGTCGTGAGGGGAAGCTTTATCAGAAAACAAAAACTGCTCCTAAATTGTTTGTTTGTACCTACCTATAGGTACTTATTTTTTAATCGGATTTTCCGTAACTTTTACAAAATTCATTAACCCCTTACTGCATGAATTATGAAAGAGGTTCAATAAAAAATTGTTTTATGCAAAAATGTGTTTATTTACTTCATAGGAACCATAAAAAAACGAAAAAAAAATTTACAATTATTAAGTAAAAAAGTTATTACACGAAGCCATGTATGGCTTCGTATGCAGTCTAGAAAAAATATGTTTTACCATAAATGGCTTTGTATGTGATCAGGTGAAAAGGCAGTTACACTTTATGAAAATCTGTAAAGCAGTTTCTTTTCTCATTATAACACAGATATACCTGACATTTTACACATTTTGTGAAAGAACGGAACTTTGAGCAGTTTTGACATAGCTGTCGATTATTTTTCTTCCCAGTGGGAAAATGATTAGTATTGTCAGATCGTACTGAATTGAGTGGCAGATCTTGATCCCTGGCTGGAGCTTTTCGGGATTTTTTCGAAGACACTGGTGAATTCGGACGGCTGGATGGAGTGCCGACTCGGCTTGATGGGGTAACAGCTCTGCTTGACATCGGTGTTCCAACAATGCTTGACGGACGACCACGTTTTCTTGGCATCGCGATTACTTTGCCTGCTTTGCGAAAATGTTCTGAAACTTCGAGCTTGAACATAAACAGTGGCATGTGCTTTTCTTCATTGACCCTACGCCAAAGCAACCAAGCATTTACCACCAGTACCATCACCAGGTATTACATTTACATGCCTGGAAGACCCATATAGGCGTGAAGGGTCCATCTCTGAAAGAAGCAGAAAGAAGTCTTATTGCATACGAAGCCATACATGGATGACCGTGTATTGAACGCAAACGCATACGAAGCCATAAATGGAGTTTGCAAGAAAATGGTCAAAAACCAAACAAAAACAAAAGTAAAAGCAAAACCAAGTTGCAACCCAAGTGATGGATGAATCAAAGACTGTGAAATTATTTTATTTGAAGTTCTTACTTACCGTTTTACATTTTTTTTGTATTGATGAAAGTTTTACTATTTTATGTTCAATTGATCGGTCGGACGCCTTGCACATAATCTCAAAAATATCGCCAGGTGTGACACACCACATATACAAAAAACTTCGTTCCGTTTTACGAAGAATTGCTTGTTATGATTCAAGTGAGTTTTTTTGTATGTGATCTTTACTAGGGCATCGGAACCGGGTTTTCCCGGAATCGAAAGAACCGGGAATACCCGGTTCTTGGGGCTACAAAAAGAACCGGTTCTCAAAATATTCAGAACCGGGTTTTCGGTTCTTTTGATTCTCCTAAAAATATTGATTATTGTAGGTTAATGAAACTTCGAAGTCACTACGCATCAAGGTGTTGCATAAAATAAGGAGGAGGTACGGGTTGGGGGCGGGGAGACATTCCCCGCTCGTATAGATTGTGTGTGTATAGTTGCTCGTTTGGATTAACGCTGTTATTATAGGTAAGTGCGTCTTCTATCATTATTATTCTTTGGTTCACTACTTTTTGCCTATTACATTGTAGATGGCAAAAATAGGCATAGGTAGGAAAGAAGTAAAGTATTTTATTCTTTGCCTTTTTTATAAGTTGTTTTCGGGTATTACGACTATGAAGGGTCCACTGATATCGCCGTTATAACTCAGAATTCGTTACAGACTAAGACAATAAGCAGATGGATGTATAGTTTTATATTCTTTAATTATTTATTGAATATTTGCAAACATAGTCAACAAGGCAGGAAGCGGAATATTTGACAAATGAAGAGGAACTTAACAGGCAATTAAAAGAAGCTTCCACTGCGAGAACATCCACGCCAGATGATTTTTATACTACCGTGAGGGTAGAAATGGCACTCTTCGAGAATGGTGGTCAACGAGGCCGATATCTGTCGCTGGCTTACCATTTGATCACCATCCCACCTACCAGTGGTGTGGAGCCGGAACGCATATTTTCATCTGCTGGTATAATATGTAACCGACTGCGCTCAGCTTTGGGTGACAAAACCCTAGATGCCCTCATATTTTTGCGTTCATCAAAATATATTCAAGGTTAAAAATTAGTTTATTAGGTTAAAAACCAAGATTTATTACTATTTAAGTGTAATTTTTTTTATGTGAATAATATAAGTTCTTTCAATGGGACCCTACTTTATTGTTTATGTTTATTTTATTTGATTAGTAAAAGTTTCTATTATTGTTGTGTTAATTATGTGTAGCTCAATAATTTTGTTTCTCTTTCGTTTTATTGCAATAGCTGATGTTTAAATTGCTTCGCTGTGGCTATATAGTTAAAAAAAAAATATGTAAAAAGTGATTGTTGCAAGACTAACTGATTAAAAAGATAAAATAAAAAAATAAAAATAGCTACCTATGATTATTAATTCCCTGTTTGATTTGGACCCCACTATAGATATTGTAAGACAAAAATATAATTCTAATAAATTAAGAAAAGAACCGAAAGAACCGAAAAAACCGGGTACCCGGTTCTGCGTTGAAACAGGAATCGAAAGAACCGGTTCCTAAAATATGACCGGTTCTCGATGCCCTAATCTTTACATAAACTGTAAAAAAATAAGAAACTTTGAAAGCCACAGATGGCTTTGTATGCGGTAAGGGGTTAAGAATAGACGTCATATCGACGTCATATTGAGATGGGGGGGGGGGGGGTACTTATATGTGACGCGCACTGTAACTAAATTAAAATTTATTTGTACCTTTTCTATAACGCATTTCTTTACAAAGACTCTCATCCGCAATCGAATACGTTGGTACAAAGATACGGTTGTGACATTTTTGGATAAATCAAGGACTTTTCTTTAACTGACATAAAATAGGCTACTTTTTTCAACGAAAAATAGGGGGACGAATCTGAAGCTAGTGAGGAAAAATATGATTTTCATCTTTTATTTCCCATTAAAGATAGTATCCAGACGATATTCATTGCTTCCTTCAATAACATTGAAGGACATCCTGTTTGATATTGTAATTTTTTTAAACCGCAAAGTGGTTTAATGCTTGATAAAATGTAGATAGATACGTATTGATATTATGAAATGTGGTTTTCCATTATTCTCCTTTCTTGACTGTATAAAATAGTACCTAAATGGGTACTTTTAGAGCATTTTAGTTAGGTACAAATGTTTATATTCTAACAAATTTCCTTCTTTGCTTCCAGAACTAAACATGTCGAAGATCAAGGCTGGACCCGTTGTCGACATCCTCGGTGATGAAATGACCAGGATCATATGGGACTCCATCAAAGAAAAGCTTATCCTCCCATTCCTAGACATAGAACTACATGTGTATGATCTCGGCATGGAGAACCGTGACCTGACCGACGATCAGGTAACCATCGACTGCGCTGAAGCAGTCAAGAAATACAATGTCGGCATCAAGTGCGCCACCATCACACCTGATGAGAAAAGAGTAGAGGAATTCAATCTGAAGAAGATGTGGAAAAGTCCAAACGGTACGATCCGTAACATTCTCGGCGGTACTGTTTTCAGGGAGGCTATTATTTGCAAGAACATCCCACGTCTTGTAACCGGCTGGAATAATCCGATCATCATTGGTCGTCACGCCCACGCTGACCAGTACAAAGCGACAGACTTTGTCGTACCCGGTGCTGGTAAGCTAGAACTTGTCTTTACTCCGCCGAATGGAGAACCCGTAAGGCACGTAGTAAATGAATACAAAGGCGCTGGTGTCGCCCTAGGTATGTTCAACACGGATGCTTCTATTGTCGATTTTGCGCACTCCTCCTTCCAATACGCGCTTGCCAGGAAATATCCATTGTACCTCAGCACAAAGAACACCATTCTCAAGAAATACGATGGTCGCTTCAAGGATATCTTCCAAGAAATCTACGAAAAAGAGTACAAGGCTCAGTATGAAGCTGCCGGTATTTGGTACGAGCATAGATTGATTGACGATATGGTCGCTTATGCGATGAAATCTGAAGGTGGCTTCGTATGGGCTTGCAAAAACTACGACGGTGATGTTCAATCGGATTCCGTCGCTCAAGGTTACGGTTCTTTGGGTCTTATGACTTCAGTGCTCCTCTGCCCTGATGGCAAGACCGTCGAGGCTGAGGCAGCTCACGGTACGGTCACTAGACACTATCGCTTCTACCAGCAAGGAAAGGAAACCTCCACTAATCCTATCGCTTCCATCTTCGCGTGGACACGTGGCCTGCTTCACCGTGCTAAGCTGGATGATAACAAAGAACTGAAAAACTTCGCAGAGACCTTAGAGAAGGTTTGCATCGACACCATCGAGTCGGGCGTTATGACTAAGGATCTCGCTATCTGCATCAAGGGCATGAACAATGTTAAGAGGTCTGACTACTATGAAACATTCGAGTTCATGGATAAACTCGCAGAAAACTTACGTAAAGCTCTAGGCAAATGACTGAAAGAACAGAATAGCAGGTGCAGACTTTAGCTCTAAGCATGTATTCTTTATGATACCTAAACTTTTACTTACGTCACAATTATGGTATTAAGGGTAAATTATGCATTTTATTTATTTTTACATCGTGTATTATTGTCTTATTAAAGGAATTCTTGTAATAGGTATTGTGTTTTGGATGTGCTTGATCCTTAACTTATGTTAATGTGCCTGGTAGGTCACTCGATTTATTTTTTAAATTCCGAAAACAAGCCACAACTGTAGGTGTGTCATTTACCTACTGAATTGGAATTGGTACGTATTTATCTACCTATTGTGAGTAGGTAGACTATTTAAATCTTTGGTAGGTAGATTAGATAGATACCAAATTGATCCCGGATCCATTCCGTTCGTTAAATTTTGGCTGCAGTGATTGTTTGATTTTGTCTGTTTTTATTATCATTCCAAAGTCCAACCTTAATTTTTATGACTTGCGTTACAATCGCAACAAGGTCACCAGAAGAAAACAACTAAAGTCAAAGGCGCCTAATTCAGTAGGTACCTACTTGAAAGAAATACTCATAGTCTGTTATGTAATTGAGTATAGACGGTAATTCAGATTCAATAACTTTATTTCTTTAGGCTTACAAAATAAGCACTTAGACAAGTAAAATTTTATACAGTTAATTATAATAATTAACTGTATAAAAAGAAATAAATATGTTATTGATTTCTCTTCACTTCAATTTTTTGTCCACTAGTGGAAGAAGTGAAAAAGAAACCACTAGTACATTCATATATACCTAACTTATGTGTCTAATACAATGTTTGTTTTTGCCTATCTAAATCTAAGTTTAAAATGATTTAGATACATGTCAATAATTATTTAAATACATATATGAAGCTAAGCACAACATTCAATTTCTTACATGCTATTGTCGGTGTGGAATGGAGCGACATCTGGCCAAGCATTATTATCGTTAACGTAATCATCTATCGAGTAAAATGCTTTCTTAATAAGATTTTGTTTTATGTATTGTTTAAATTTACGAATAGGGAGCTCAGTTGCTTCAGATGGAAGCTTATTATAGAAGCGCACGCAATTTCCCATAAATGACTTCCCTACCTTATGTAATCTGTACGATGGAATGACTAATTTGTTTTTATTTCTTGTATTTCTAGCGTGAATATCGCAGTTTCTTTTTTATGCGTAGGTATACATTAAATTTTCATAGATGTATTGTGATATTACTGTCAAGATATTTATTTCTTTGAATAATTATCTCAAAGAATCGCGTGGCCATGAAACTATAAATAAGTAAATCCATGCGCGTGGCTTTAATTTATAAATCGCACGGATCGCCCTTTTTTGAAGTACAAAGATAGTCTGTATGTCCGCCGCCTGTCCCCATAGCAAAATACTATAGGACATAATACTATGGAAGTAACTGAAATAAACTAACCTAGCTGTATCTTCATCGGTAATCTAATTGTTCGAACTGCATAGGCTGCTGAACTAAGTCTGCCTGCGAGAGCATGAATTTGCGGTCTCCATTGCAGAGAGGAATCAATATGTAGCCCTAGGAAAATGGTAGAGTCTACAAGAGGAACTATCTCATCCCTTAGCGTAATTTTAGTAGGGAATTCTCTTACATTTGGTAACATGAATTTTATGCATTTGGTTTTTTTAGCATTGAGTAAAAGATTATTGGCGGTGAACCAATCTAGTATTTGTGAAAGAGAAGTATTTACATCGTCATAATTATATTTATTTCTGTCAACTTTAAAAATCAACGAGGTATCATCAGCAAATAAGACTATCACAAAAATCTTTCGCTAAATAAGGGAGATCATTTACATAGACTAAAAATAGAAAATTAGAGACTAAAAATAGAATTATTCAGAAGAGTTCTGAATGCTTTCTTTATAGCACAGTTTATAGGTTGGTAATGGATAGGGATTGCAATCCGGATATCCGAATTATCCGGATATCCGCTAATTTTCATATCCGGATAATGGGAGCTCCTTTATCCGGATAATACGAATAATACGGATAGTTACCTACAGTTGATTTTTCTAATTCACGACACAACACTACAACGCATCCAGCATTTTAGAAATGTTATACATATTTAATGTATACAATATTTTGTGTTGTTAAAATAAACATATTATATTATTAGTGATTCGACGACACCGACACAGACCGAGGTTCGATGGAAAGAGATGTTTATTTAATTTGATTAATATATAACATAAACGTGTGTGTGTACACTTGTAAGTTTGATCTCATGACTGTGTTGTTTCTTTGAAAAAAACATTTTAGAGTACCTATCTAATAAAACAGGAAGTTGATTTACGTTAGGTACGTTACGGTGGAAGGATTCGTATTTATGTTAAAAAATAAGTTCGATTGAAAGAAGTAAACCGTTTTTATTTCATAGATGTTTTAGTTTTTCAACCCATTTGATCGATACTCTCTCTTATTTTTAATCTCTATGTTGTTCAGTTTCTATGCGAATATGCATGATGACAGATTTTGAAAAACTGTTCTATTATATTCGAAAATACATATTATTTACAATTAATAACATTTTTTTGCAGAAATTAAAGGTTTAGTAGGAAAATACTATCAATGTAGTCTTTTAATTTAAAATTCGCACCAAAACGCTTGTCCGTGTCATGGCGTCGCTTGTGACGTCACGTCTGAGTAAACTAAACGTAAACACTAAGCGTTCATTGAATAATTTTTTGTTATTAAATATGAATTAGAAAGTGTACAAGTGGTGTGCGTTCCCTCAGTGTAAGAATACATCATTAAATACTCTTAATAAGTTATTTGTGTTCGTTCCGCATAAGAAAACCATACGGGACAAGTGGCTTAAACTTGCAAGGCGGGATTCAACAGCGATATTGCCTAGTACTCACCTTTATTTTTGTGAATATCACTTTGACGTAAGTTTTTATTTTGTTTTGCAGGAATTTTAAAATAGTGTATAATGATCTTGTTTGAGGTCTAAATTTAATAATAATAAATAAACTTTTTTGAGGTTAGGTTCCGTCTGTGATGCCACTGTGATCTTATTATGTATTTTCAAATTTCAGTTGCCAAATGATATGGAGAATTTATGGAATATCATTTGATGGGATCGGTGCCACAAGTCCGCATGAAACCTTAGTGAATCCTTGTTCCATCGTGACATGGTTATTTAACTTTCGATTTAATAAAACCACTAGACCTAACTCGGTGAAAACAAAGTTGAATCGTAAATAATACAGATAACCAGTGCTGCTACATAACGAAACAAGATGCTTGTATAGTCAACTCAGAGATGACGTCATTCGCTCTGATTGAGTTCAGCCTATCATGGCGAATTGCCGTATTTCGTAGTTTTATTTTATTAAAATAAATATCAATCTCACTATTAATAAAAAAATAAATGCGTGTTTTGTATTCCATGACCCAAGTTTTATTAAAGAAATAAATAATTTTAGTGATTTTTAGTTTCTGTCATCATGCCTAACTTTTTTTAAGTATAAATTAATAAATACTTATACTTTAAAAACCCATTTTCCCTGTTGTAATTTAATTTTTATGTATATTTTTCAATTATCCGAACTATCCGAAATATCCGGATATCCGAATAGTAAGGCTCACTACTATCCGAATAATCCGGATACGAAAATTTAACGGATAATGCAACCCCTAGTAATAGAGTTTGAGAACTAGCTGAGACGTGGACACTCACGGCAGGGTTGGTCCAACAGTTAAAGTCGCACAGCGACCTTGGATAATATGAGTTTCTCTGAAGGATTGGATTCGAAACTAATACATCCGATGGGGAACCAAAGTCATCGACATAGATCAAAAATCAGCAAACTGAAGTGGCAGTAACCGGCCATATTTCGCGACGAACAATCTTGTTCTTGAGTGGAGACCGCGACTCGGTAAGCGTGACGCTCGGGTGACGATCTGCAAAAGATTGGAGGCGATGCTGGATGCGATAAGCTGAAGTCAGGGCGCTATGGTGCTCATTAGGAGAGGCCTATGCCCAGCAACGGACTTTGAAGTCTAATTCAATATTTGAGTTTGTATAACACAGGCCTGCAACGATTTTGGTGCCGGGGATTTAAGACCTGATTTTAAGTATGTCTTACGTGGTGATATCAAAAATGTTAACGGTTTTTTTCTATCAGCTCTAGTTTCAGAGATAAAAAAAAATACAGTTTTCAAAAAATATGTATATTTTATGGTATTAAACATCAAGAAATTGTCTTTTAAGTCATTTTTTAGAATGAAACTGACGTGGATAATCTCGCATTATTCCCCAGCAATAGTCGGCCATCATATTTATGAGTGTTCCACCTTCCTTGGTATCTATTCTCCATCGTTTCTATGTCTTGGTGGAAAAGTTCTCATGTTCTTCACGTAAATCTCCTAAATCATGTTGGAAATGATGTAGATGACTATCGAGATTGTGTAATATTATACTCATATTACAGCCTAAAGTTTTGAAACAAACCAGCATTTCTTCTACTAGTTGTCAGCCTTATGATTTCCATGAAAATTTTGTGCAACTGCTACAAAAGATTTCCACGAAAACCTTTTCAGATCATTCATAGAAGTCTCAAAAATTGTAGTGTCTTTTATTAATTTTCTTATTTGAGGTCCATCAAAGATATCTGCTTTTAGTTTTTTAGTACTTAAACTAGGAAATTTCTGTGAAATAAACTGAAAACATTGACCATATCTGTCGAGAGCCTTAACGAATTGCTACATCAGCCCTAATTTTATATGCAATGGCGGGAAAATGATTTTTTTTCTTGAAACTAAGGCTTCATTTATAACATTTCTTTCTCCAACAACAAGAGCATCTCTCAATGGCCAATTTTTTGTGTCCAATGATGTGATTTGGCTCGACTGTCCCAAAGACAAATAAAACATGGGTATTTAGTATAACCGCTCTGTTGACCTAATAAAAAATTTACCATCTTCAAGTCTTACTTTAAAGACACACGTGCCCCTTTCTCCTATTGTCGCAAATGTTCAACGCATAGTTTAGATACACTATGAGGCACCCACACTTTATCTATGTGTCAAATTTCAATACTGAAGTAAGCAGAATTCGAACGATTTACAGTGTCTGTAATCGATTTACGCTGATCCTTTCAGTATGTATTCACCACAAATATAACAAAATATATCAGGATTGTTAAGGCCAGGTAGGCCAACAGAGGCCGCACTTTTGTGGTTTTCAAAACCATCTGAGATGTAGGAATACTGATTAAAAATTCTGTAAAAAAGATATGTAATAGTTAAGGATTTAGTCTAGTCAAATTCGCATTCAGATACAAGATTTTATAAACTTCGCTCGGGAAAAAAAAATCTCGAAGTTACCCCTTTTTGAAATGTTTTTTCAATATTATGACTAAACTATGTGATATTTTAAGTTTTTTTTTGTACTCAATTAAAGACAGTAACTATTTCTAGACAAATTCGCAGAGTTTGTCCTGATAAAATGATTTTCAAAATCACTATTTTGAAATAACTACAAAATTCACAAGCGTGGTGGCTTGGCAGCAGTGTTGTTCCGGCTACGGCAATTGCCGTATTATACGGCTTTCGGGTGGGTAAATCGTCAAGAATACGGCATACGGCAGACATTTCAAAGCCGTATATTATTTGTATGAAATTATACGGCCGGTATCAGAAGCGTTGACAAAAATGATTTTTTTCGTATAACGGAACGCACTAGCGACATGCTTCTTTCTGGCTAAGGGTTTCCCTGAAGTCATTAAACTAACCATAAAATACTTACTAGTGTTGGCACACCTAGCGACTTTGTATTTTGTCACTTAGCTATAAATGCTGTACTGTTCTAGTGTGTGCAATGTAAATTTTGTTTTTAATTACAACACTGAACTTAGGACGGCCCTTTCATTTGAAGACTTGAACTAATTTCTGCAATTATTGCTTCAGTTTTCAGTTATATTAGTTTAAAGTTATCTTTGCTGGATTGTTACACTGAGATGTTCAATCAACACCTAAAAAAATAAACAGATCAAAACTCAGCACACCAAACCAAAATATAGGAAATAGTGACGACTTTTAGAAAAAAATGCGCTCCAGCTGCCAATGATCCGTTTATTTTTAATTTTTTTGTTATAATCCGCCATTTTTAGTAATCTACTAATGGTTAGGATTTTATGGCGTCGGATTAGCGTTATTTGTAAACATTTGTTATAAAAACTTTGAATATACGGCCCGTTTTTATGATTTTGCCCTAAAATACGGCAATTTTTTGATTAAAATACGGCCACCCTAAAATTGACTTGGAACAACACTGCTTGGCAGACACGATCAGTCGCGCTCTGGCGCTTACAGACGATGGACCTATGTCAATTTTTCCGCTAATTTATGAAGTACGTAAATGTTTCATTTGTTATGCAATTTTAGTCTCTGACACAATGGCGTTAGATTCAATTTTACTTCAACCTTTGACATGATATGTGACGGTCGTAGTGCCATAGTATAAAATCATCGGTATGTAAGGCAGAAAATTAATAAAGGTTATTGTTCTAGTTTAAAAATATATTATCTACTTACTGGAATGATTTATTGAAGCCAATAATATTTAGTTAACTACATTAACATTTTATATATCTATAAAGCATTGACATAATTGTTCTCCTTGATGGTGGAGCCCCCCCCCCTCCACCATCATAGGTATGGTTTTTTTTACGGAATCGTATAGAGGGCATCGGACCTAAGGAAAATTCCGACTTTTCCAAATTTGCCCCTTCTCCCCCCCCCCCCCCCTTTAGGGGGGCTCCCAAACAGAGCCATACTGAATGTTATTTTTTGTGGGGTTGTAATAGAGGGGGTCAAATAGTTCAAAGGCAGGCAAAAATTCCCCCCTCCCTTTGCCCCCAGACCCCCCCTTTTGAAGTTGCTACCGGAAATAGTCGTTATAGAAAAATTTGGATTGCGGAGTCGTATAGAAGGTTTCTTCTAGTGTTGAAAAATAAAAAAAAATCACCCCCCCTCCACCCACATTTTCACCCCCCCCTTTTTGTATCTCCCAAACGGATCGACCTAGAAGAAAAATTTTTTCCCAGTTATGTAGAGGAGAAGAAATCATTTTGAACTCCAAAAAAAGTTTGAACCCTATGACCCCCCAGACCCTCTTTTTTTATAAAAAACCGAAAATTGGCCAAATTTTGACCTTTTTTTTCGGGTGGAGCATTGCGGCGAGCGAAGCCAGCTGCAATGCGACTAAGGAGAATAGCACGGCGAGCGAAGCGAGACGTGCTGTGACCCCCACGACCCCCCTCTCCCAGCAAGCGGGTGAAGCACTGCGGCGAGCGAAGCGAGCTGCAATGCGACAAAGAGGAACAGCACGGCGAGCGAAGCGAGCTGTGCTGTGTGACCTAACACCCACTTATATGGGTATCGTTTTCGACTAAATCAAACACGTAGATTACGAAAAAGATGTCCATTTTCAAATCCAAGATGGCTGAAAGTTTACTATCGCAGATTTTACACATGGATATCGATTACCATCAAATCAAAGACGTTTTAGGTTATGAAAAGTAAAAACTCCAATGCGATAAGGCCGCCTAAGGCAAGGCACTCCCCCCGAGCTGCTAACCTCTAGTTTTTAATCTATAATTTTATTACATGTTAATAGGTTTCTTTTATCTATACTAATATTATAAAGAGGAAAGATTTGATTGTTTGTTTGTTTGAATTGTTCCGAAACTACTGGACCGATTTGAATTTTTTTTTTATCATTAAAATGCTAAATTTTCCGTGATGACCATAGTTAGGGACCCAGATGAAAAATTAAATAATTAAACCGTGCGCTATACCTATATTGTTATTCTATTATGGCTCCGCTGCTTGTTTTCAGATTTTTTAAATTATTATATAGTAAAAAACTGCAATTAAAACATGAATAAGAGCGTTTTCTACTTTACGTAAAATAAGTTTCATCTTTTTTTCCCGAATAAAACCGCAATCACATCTTACAATAAAAAGCGAGATATCGAGGAGTGAGTATTAACCTGTTGCGATGTTGTTCGGATCAAAGAGTTGTTTTTATTTTTCGTTTAATAAAAAAGTAAAACCCATTACAAAAAGCCTATCTCAAGAACTACTCGTACGATTTGCCTGAAAAAAATTCACAAGGTGTAATCGCACCTCAGAAACAATTATTTCAAATAAAAACACTTCTATAGTAATAGTCGGTTACCATTATTATGTATTCGGTGGGGGCGGCGAATTATGAAAAGATTTTTTTTTTTTTTTTTTATTTTATTTATTGTTGAAAAACTTATTCTAGTTATTAAATATTAACATTCGTTAAGCCCTTGAGGATTTGACTCGAATGTTACATTCCTCTGGTTACATACTTTACGTTTTTTATTACGTGAGTGATAAAACAAAATTTTTGTGTCTTAAACTACTAAGGTACCTAATTGATATAAACAGATAAAGAGTAAGAATAGTTATTGAATAAACGCAGCCCGAAGTGTGCAGCATATCGATGCAGTGTTCGGGCTTTCTCGGACGGCCGAGCCTCCCGAAGTTCCCCGAACACTGCAGAATGCGCCGACCTCGCTCTGGTCGGCAAAAATGAAAAAATGAAAAATCAAAATAAAGATTTTCAGTAGGTACAAATTTTGAAATTGAATATTGAAATGGGACCCTACAGAGTCGAATGGGGTATCAAATGAAAGGTTTCAATTTGCACATTCCAAAACAGATTTTGAAATTTTGATGAATTTTATACTTTTTGAAATATTTAGAAAAAGGTCGAATAAATGACCATTCCCCCCCTTATCTCCAAAGACTGCAGAGCGATCGATGTGAAATGTAATAAATGGTCAAAAAATTAACCATTCCCCCACCAACCCCCTATCTCCGAAGATTGCAGAGTGATCGATGTAAAATGTACTATGCGTTTGTAGATATAGATTTATAATTTACAGAAAAAATATAGAGAAGTCTGTAAAAATTAAACTTTTTGAAATATGGTCATAAAACAAATTTTCATACAATGAGACTTTTTCATTGAGAGCAATTCAAATCAAAGGTATCGAATTCGACAATTCAAAACAGGTTTTGAAAATCGCCTAAGTTTCATACTAAGTAAAATACGTTGAAAAAGGTCGAAAAAAGAATTGTAGGTTCGAACCCATCGATCCGAATATCGTTGTGATTTCAAGATGAAAATGTAAATTATAGACTTCCTAGCCTTACCACAAATGGAAAAAATAATTATGTGATGTCCATAGCCTTATCATCTCCTGAGCCACTAACCGGGTACAAGCACGCTAGAATTGAATATTGGAGAATTTTGAGAAAATAATAATATTTTATTATAATTGTTTTATTTGATACCCTTTATTCTTTGTATTTATTTCAAACAAAATTTTAAATCATAGAAGCGAATGTTCTCTATTTGCTTCTTTGTCTTCTTTATTTGAGTATTTATTTCAAATTTTGTAGGTACTTAAAAAACGAAGTTCGGAAATTAACTATGCCTTTTGTTGGTCTGGTCCAGACGTTTTTCAGCGTTCTTGGTTTGGTTGGTTATCTTGGGATCAATTACTTTATTATTAATTCATTATCTATATTAAGAAACATAAATAGAGATGAAGTTGTAACAACTTCATTTATTTACGAAACTCTAACTGAAAACTATTAACAAAGTTTGATCATAGCAACAGCGTTTCTAAAGTGAAATAATATTATGCTACTGCTTATTTCTATACTATGTCGTTGGCGCTGCATCTGCGCTAAGTATTTCGCGCGCAACTTTAGACAGGACAAAATGCCTACAGCTGCAGGAATACCTCGCCTTAAGACAATTTCTGGACGTACTAGCCATAATGAAATAGTAACATAAACTTTATTGATGTTATTGTAATAATGACTATTTCCGAACAAGAACGTAAAAAACTTTAAATGAGGGTAGTAAGTAAACTAGAGCTGATGAGTTAAAATGACGTATGACAATATATTGTACATTATCTACTTTATCGATCATAAACACAAACAGAGCGGCACCAAAAAAAAAATTTTTTTTTGTAGGCCTGTGTAATAGGTGGAAGTATAATACCTATGTATACATACATATCTACGCAGGTTTGACCATAGTTTGATTGCAAATTTTATTGGTCGATAAATTCGTCTTTGCTACTACCGAATTAAATTTGACATGCTAAATTAATTAAGATACCTACTGGAGCCTACTCACTCTATCACTCTATTCAAGACAGCAGCGGCGCGGTAGCGGCTGTGGGGCGCAGAGAATTGGACGAAAAAGATAAGAATAGGTACGTTGAGACGTCACACGGTTCGGGCAAGGAATACTCCTATCTCAAAGAGAATAAGTTGGCCGTGACGTTATACGTTTTCCTAAAAATGTTATGTTTGGTAGGTACCTACGTCATTGCCGCCACCTGCGGCCGGCCCTTGACGTTTGAAGGTAGTGAATGGACGAGGATTTCAATGTATAAGATAAAATAGCTTATGTGTATCTGACGCCTCTTGCGGCGCTTTATCGGGAAAAGAGAAGCATTTAAGCACTTGTCTCTCATGCAAATTATACCAGACCGGTATTTTTAGTCCCGCACACACTTTAGTGTGTTACCATTACCATTTATGGTAGGTAACTTTTTGCCTGAATAGAAACATAAGCAAACCAAACAGCGATTGCTATTTTTCGTTGGTAGGCATCGCTGCGAGAGCAGCGCCCACCAAAGAATAGCCTAGAGTCTAGAGAGCTAGGCAGTGCCTATAGTAACTACCTACCTAACATACGAGTACGTACCTATTCATCAAACATAATGATATATTATGAATTATTTTCCTATCTGCTTCGAAAGGTATCAAAACTCTACTAAGCCTTACCGTTCGTAACAAACTGAGCAGAAAAGATTGCAGCGCGTTTCCTAGTGCTACCGTTGGATGGCGCTATACGACGAAGTCTATGGCGTGGTGGACATAAGTCCGCCTGCGGCGGCACAGGGGGTGTTGTGAGTTTGATTCTCGCATCGGGTAAAATTTTTGTAACATCTGCCGATATTAGTTCCAAGAGTTTTGGTCGTTTTCTATGTGAAATAAAAAAATAAGTATCTATATAAGTAACTAGCGGCCCGCCCCGGCTTCGCACGGGTGTTAAACAAAAATTTCAGAAATTATACACACTAAAACGATGGGTTTCACAGTTTTCATACGGATCTTTACTTTTTTTAACAGCATTGGGGTTTTTGACATTGACTCGACATTCCAAAACTGACACTGGCCGTAGAGAAAAAGCAAGCACCGTGCGCTATACAACCTCTTTTTCTATTCTGACGCGCCATAATAGAAAGAGGTTGAATATACAGCCCACGGTTCAATTATTCAATTTTTCATGCGGATCCCTATTGTTTGTATGTTTGTTTGTTTGTTTGTTTGAATTGAATAGGCTCCGAAACTACTGGACCGAGTTAAAAAATTCTTTCACCATTAGAATCCTTAATTTTCCGTGATGAACATAGGCTATATAATATTTTCAAAAAAGTTAGGGATCCGCATGAAAAATTCAATAATTGAACCGTGGGCTGTATAATAACCTCTTTTTCTATTATGGCGCGTCAGAATAGAAAAAGAGGTTGTATAGCGCACGGTGCTTGCTTTTTCTCTACGGCCAGTGTCAGTTTTGGAATGTCGAGTCAATGTCAAAAACCCCAATGCTGTTAAAAAATATCTTTACTTTTTTTAACTTCAACTTCATAAAAAAAAGAAGTTGAAGTTGAAGTTAAAAAAAGTAAAGATCCGTATGAAAACTGTGAAACCCATCGTTTTAGTGGGTATAATTTCTGAAATTTTTGTTTAGGTAATACCCGTGCGAAGCCGGGGCGGGCCGCTAGTTATCTATACTTACTAATATTTAAAAAAAAAAAGAGGAAAGATTTGATTGTTTGTTTGTATGTTTGTTTGTTTGAAATGAATAGGCTCCGAAACTACTGGACCGATTTGAAAAATTCTTTCACCATTAGAATCCTGAATTTTCCGTGATGAACATAGGCTATATAATATTTTCAAAAAAGTTAGGGATCCGCATGAAAAATTCAATGATTGAACCGTGCGCTGTATATTCAACCTCTTTTTCTAATATGGCGCGTCAGAATAGAAATGGAGGTTGAATATATACGCACGGTGCTTGCTTTTTCTCTACGGCCAGTGTCAGTTATGGAGTGTCGAGTCAATGTCAAAAATCCCAATGCTGTTAAAAAAAGCAAGGGATCCGTATGAAAACTGTGAAACCCATCGTGTTAGTGTGTATAATTTCTGAAATTTTTGTTTAATACCCGTGCGAAGCCGGGGCGGACCTCTAGTTATTTAATAATAACAGTATAACATCTATAATATATAAAGTTTGAATTACCTAACTACAGGGTCCAGCTTAAGGGTTGTGATAAATAAAATTCTTTGTGTTGGAACGACATACAGAATTTTATATTGAATTTATTCTGTTGGTTTGTATTTACCTGTTGGATTTCATGGACTGCTTTAAAATTGTACTTTGTGAGACATACAAGTTCCTCATAATAGACTCTATGAATCGTATAAGAGAATATACTAGAAAGGTACGTCTAACATTTTTTTGGATGATATTGGGTTCAAGTAAACTATTTTTTTGAGTGAAGGCTTTTCCTCTTCTCTTTATATATAAAAAAAATATTTTAGTAAGAGTGGTTATTTACAACATTTAGGGCCTTTTCCTGAAGGTAACGTTTGCTTATTCTGCCCAATTTCACACTGATCCGGTTAATAGGTACGTACTTTCGGCGTTATCTTGTAAGAAGACAATAATAATAATTATCCTAAACTTTCTCCATAATTACCTAAGTATATTACACCAATTGCATCCAAAGGTCGCCTGTCGTCTGAGCGATATGGCCGCCAGTTGTACTCTTGTCTTAAAGTACAATAAGTTATTTTGTATCTTTTTGTAACCCTTGGCTAGGACCTAAATCGAATGTCCAACATAAAATTATGAGCTAGTGGACGTCAGCCCTAAAGCAGACATAAAACGTTTACAATTTTCTATTATACCAACGTCTTCGATTTCGATCCCCCAATGCGGTGGGTCGTCAAATAACTTTTCTTAGTGAATTACCGCAGGCGGTGACGAGGTTTCCCCTACATGCGTCCCTCCCGTAACTCCCGCCATTTCTCCCTCGTGGAGTGGGCCATTCAAAGACCGTTCGCGAAGCTCGTACTTGCTTCCTTTCCTTCCTTTAGTTTGGCGGGCTTCGCGATAGCAAACAGCCGCGCGCGGTAAACGGCGAAATAGCTCCATTGTTGGCGGGAATTATTACGCTCGCGACCACATATTTTTTTGAAGTTTATGGTGACTCCGTGAAAATGATGAGAGCATTGATACCATATTTCGTGGTAGTTTATTTAATGGTAAGAAAAAATATTAAATATTTATTACCTAAATATCTACTAATTTTATAAGATCTAACTTCAATTTTTTAGGTACCTACCAAGATAGAAAATTTATTAAAATGTAAATTTATTTTGATCGTGAAAACATCCTTGACTTTTTTCATAGTAGGTAGCTATTAATAACTAAATTATATATTAAAGTTATATAAACCTATAATTTTAGTCGCATCGATGACGACAAAAGCGTTTAAAATCATGCCATGATTATAGAACCATCACAAAAAACATGCTATTACATGCTCACCTCAAGTTATTAATCTCATTAGCATACGATATCGGGCGCATAATAACTGTAAGCGAACATTACAACATACCCACGTAGAAACTTAGAGTTGTCTGTGGTCCTAACTTGATTCTACTCCGCCATCGAGTACTCCGCCTTCGTAAGAGCCACTCTGAATGACGTGAAGTGCACCTACCCAAGTAAATTTTTGCTTGATTGCAGCGTCTTTTAAGCTCATCGATAATTTTCAATAAGCTAGCTATGCGGAAGAACGCAGACCTTGTTCTATCAAAAGCTAAAGTTGTAGGTAGCGCTTTTAGCGATGGCTAAGGCAAATTACAGCTTAGGCACTCTGCTTATTTCATAAACTGAGATTTATTGACTTGACACATTGTAAATCCTTGACTTAGGTCTTTGCGATGCAAAGACCTAAGTTTGCGATAGATTAAGACAAGTGAACTGTGGCCTCCGTCCGATACAAGATCAAAATTAACTTATTTCCCGTACGCTATCCACTGCAGTTCTTTTCCTGTACAATAGGAATTTTAAAACGGAGTACATTTCTTATCCTACACACGAGAGAAAAGGGAGTTCGTAACAGAAAAAAAAGATCCTTCGTTTCAAATCAACAGAACTTATCTGTTTAAGAAGAGGACGCTGATACTGTTATCATATCAGCCTCCTCTTCATAATCAAGCCCGACGGACTAAAATCATTTGCAAAAAAGACACATGGCAGAAATTTTATTCCACAACCGTGCGTAGGGCGTAGGTACCTGCGTACGAAGAACCGCTAGATTGCGTTGCTGTATCAATTACAAACGCCGCTTGGTTGCACCCAATTACACCTTTGGTTCACATGATTCGTATTCATAGTACCGGCATTTTATTCGGAGCATACGGTCCCAGCTACGACGCGTGCGCCTCGCGTGTTTCCATGACCAGCCCACTTTCCAGCTAATTGCTGTCCGGTGATAAGGATGTCATACACTGCACCGGGAAATACATTTCCTATTCAAACACTCATGTGTTCTTCGCCTGCTTTCGACCTTCTTATCAGTTTTTTGGAGAAAGCGTATTCCATAGGCTACTTTGTAATTCTGGTGGAAAATATATGAGAGACTACCTACCTATGCTTCTCTAGTATTTTACGCGTATTTTTCCCGCAGAATTTGGTACCGTCCGGCGTCAATTATGATCTGAAAGAACTAGTTATGAGCACCAATAACAGTTCGATCCACGGAATTTTGATGAGTGTTACATAATGTCAGTATACACGGTAAGGTTGATAATCGAGCGCGTGGGAATCGTCTCCGGCCGTGCAATTAGGGAACGCCCGGGAGCGGAGGCAAAGATGATGGCATAGTTTGTGCTCGACCAATGGTGCAGCTTATGCGGCGTGTGCAGCGTTTGCAAACGCCATATCTCGCCACGTTTCAAGTCTTACTTAACTCAAAAACTTCGAGAGTACAGATCCCTAAATTTATTACACCCGATGTTAGTATCAGAATAATAACTTTATTTACTTATACATACATATGTATAAAAACAATCATATAATATACTTATCCTTTCACTATGGACTCTGGAGTGTATGTACATAAACTCAAATGGAAAAGTTTAGCGAGGTTTAGCTACTTATTCTACCAAGTAGGTACGAATTTTTTTTAAATAGAAGAAATTCCAACTCGCTCTACCGTTTACTGTGACCGAGGTCTTATTCCATAAAGCAGAGGGTGGCTGTCCTCAATTACAATACTCTTTGTTTTTATTGCGACCTTCTTCGAATGCACACGCATTCATTTCCTCAGTGAGGTGATCGTAAAGTATAGGATAGGCACTATAGAGATGAAACAGTAGGTGTTACCTACAATTGTTAGATTTAAAGTTCATCATACCAAAAGTAGAGTAAATCCTCGATGAATGTTTCGATTCCTGATGAATCTCTTTCTAAATTTTTTCTCGGTATTAATAGCAAAGATTCAATTACGTACTGATAAACTGTTAACTTTGCAATCAATTCATCAGGTATTTTCACCTACACACGTCGCTCGTTGAGAACTTTTTTCATTTTGATCAGCACCATTGTAGCCTGTAACAACTCAGCAGGCGTTACAAATCACATTAGGAGTACCGCGTTAGTACCGCGATTCCTACTGATATAAAGATTTTATTAAAAGTTTATTAAAATATGAGTATATGAGTGTCTAGTCTAGCGGTCCGGCCCGGCTTCAGACGGGTATTTAATAAAAAAATCATAAATTATAATTGGTTACATTATTGAAAGTTTCATACGGATGCCTCACTTTTTTGGAAATATCCTATAGTCTGTGTTGAGGGATATTGTCAAACTTTATTCTGATTATTGATGTTGAAATAATTTTTCAATTCTGTCCTATCGTTTCGGAGCCTATGGCTATTAAAATCTTAACACTTTATAATACTACTAGCGGCCCGCCCCGGCTTCGCACGGGTATTAAACAAAAATTTCAGAAATTATACACACTAAAACGATGGGTTTCACAGTTTTCATACGGATCTTTACTTTTTTTAACAGCATTGGGGTTTTTGACATTGACTCGACATTCCAAAACTGACACTGGCCGTAGAGAAAAAGCAAGCACCGTGCGCTATACAACCTCTTTTTCTATTCTGACGCGCCATAATAGAAAAAGAGGTTGAATATACAGCTCACGGTTCAATTATTGAATTTTTCATGCGGATCCCTAACTTTTTTGAAAATATTATATAGCCTATGTTCATCACGGAAAATTAAGGATTCTAATGGTGAAAGAATTTTTTAACTCGGTCCAGTAGTTTCGGAGCCTATTCAATTCAAACAAACAAACAAACAAACAAACATACCTACAAACAAACAAACATACCTACAAACAAACAAACAATCAAATCTTTCCTCTTTATAATATTAGTATAGACATAGTATAGTTTATTGTTCGTTTTAATTTTTTCTCTTAATATATTGTTCAGTTATAGGTAATAATTATAATCCTTGTGTGACGGACTCATTTATTTGAATTAAAAATAATAATTCGTTCAGTAATAAGATGGTTGGAAGGTAAACACAAGTGAAAAAGATTGGAGAAAAGTTTATCAAACAAAAAATGCAGTAGGTCTTCCCATCATGATGTCACATGTGTTTGCCTCAAGTCACTGACCCAAACCAATTATAGTTGCATAATAGAACGCTTTTTGTACAATTTCAAGCGTGAGCCAATTTATGATATCCGAACCGATAGGTGCCGATAATGTCAATACCGTTTAGATACGAATCGAACACTATTTTCAACATAATAGCTATATCATTCTTAATTTGGCTTACAATTTAAAGGAGAGATAGATAACGAGTACATACGAACTGGTTATATATCTTTCCGAATTGGGCAGTTTGCAGAAATAAAAATTTGATTGAGCCAAATTCCGATTCGTTAAGCTCCGTTTTATAGCGATTTCTGCGGAACTGCATAGCCTACAATTTTATCTTTATCCAATTGCAAATAGTTCTCTGGGCTAATTAACGACCTAGTTTTAAAATAGCACGCTGAATCGATCGCCATTGAGGCTTTTACCAGAAAAATAAATAGTCATAACATAAGCCATGGCGGTAATGATGGCTCTTGATTATACTGCCGTAAATAAGGAATATTAAAGTCTATTCATGTATTGTGTACAATCAAGTGAGTGCAGCAAGGCAGGGCTTGCATGGTGAATGGACATGGTCAGTGCAGGGTACCGTTGCGATCGCCGTCAATGGTGAGGTCGCCGTGCCTACGACCCTACATGCCATATCGATCCATATAAGTGTGCGCTTAACGCCTCCAGGCATCGAAGCCTTCCAAGACCATGGGAATTGCCCACTTACCCGCTTAGACCGTACTTTCTAAATCCTAACCTACATTCTGGTGTCATCTCCAATCGTATTGAATACAGAAGATAATGATATCATGTCAGATTTGGTGTCTAAACTCATTTTGTGAGCGTGCTCGAGCGCTATCGGCAATGATTTGTTTGGGATCTCGGCTAATCGTGTTACGGCCGCAAAAAATTAACACATCTCTACACTTAGGTATGTACATCTAGATAATGTTTGCAGCAGTTATTTTTTAATTCAATTAAGTAATCAGCGATGACAGGCCGTGTTACTGAGATGCTTGAAAAAAGTTGTCCGACAACCGCAGGGGTCTTACTGGAACGGTCCGACTAAGATCCGATTTGACGTGTGTGTCCTAGTTGCCTCTATCTGTAATTGCTTTTAATCAGTATTGCAATTAAATAAAACAGCCAACACAATGAAAAACAATTTGCGCGCAAAAAACACGGACGAGACATTTTAGATTTCTATTCCCGTTATTGTAATGGGTCAGCAGAATTCGTATAACTCTCGTGACATGCGCATGACTGACTAAATGCGATTATTGCGGGCCCAAAAAAATATTTAACATGATCCGATGAATGCCCAGTGTAGAGTAAAACGAGTTTGCCGCTGCACATAAACTGCAATTCATAAATGTAGGCCTACCTGCCTACTTTACTTCTTAATAGAGTTGACAACTACCGACGACTTATTTTATTACTAATCCAATTTCCTAACACCTTATATCAGTGTCATGAGCTCGTCGTAGTAGATATCCGTGTTCTTAACGTTCTGAACCTGCAGAGCTTCATTGGCCTGCAGGTGTACATTGATATTTCTAAGTATCGCCGTTGGGTAATCGTCCTTTACAAAACCGGGAATGTAACAAAATTCGTGACCCTTCAAGTTGTGTCAATACTGTCCGTCAACTCGAACTTGTCTGGGAGGTTTCCAGAAATCAATGTTGTTTACGTACGGACCGCAGTCCACTGCCCCAAGCCGCAGAATGAATAGCAGTATAGAACTAGGGTGGCATGGCATCACCCCCGCACTATAAATCACTGTCCGAATTACTGCGTTTCTATAATATTTGTAATGCGACGGTTTTCGAGCACAATTGATACGACCCTTGCTATACTAGGGATTAATTAGAACTAGTCATCGTTTTCGTTTTGTCAACAGGGAAAGTTTACTTATCGATTTGCTGGCAAATTACGGAAATTATTATTGCTGTTTTACATGACTGCTTGTGAAGTAGTTTTAGCTCGTAAAAATATAGCACTCTTGCTAAGTAACTTTGATTTTATTGCTCGGAAATGGGAGTACTTTAAGCATATCTGCTTGTAATGTTTTCTTTCTTTATGTTGTATAATAAAGTATTTTCTATCTGTCTGTCTAATAATTCGTAGGTCTTATCCGCTGTTAAATATGTATAAAGTAATTTTCAAAACGTCCATAGTCTAATTTCCGCCCCGGGTTCGCACGGGTACTAAACAAAAATTTAATTTTTCATGCGGATCCCTAACTTTTATAAAAATATTCTATACACTATGTTCATCAGGGAAAATTTAGGATTCTAATGGTGAAAGAGTTTTTCAAATCGGCCCCGTAGTTTCGGAGGCTTTTCAATTCAAACAAACAAACAATCGAATCTTTCCTCTTTATAATATGAGTATAGACGAACGCGCCAGAGCTTCGTAATATGGAGGTATTACCGGTAATACCCAATTATAGACTGCTCTAGAACCTCACGACTGGAGAGATTAGTGCGCTATGTAGAGCATTTTGTGAGGGAGATTTTGAGATCATTTTGAAGGGCGATACCTTGACCACTTAATTTTATACAACAACTGTTAATATTTGGAATCTAGAGTGTTGTTTCGGTTACACAATTACCTTTGAAACCATTTTATTCTTTGTGATTGTGGTCGTTGTACATGAGATCTTAATTGTTTGCTCTACACGATTTATTCTTTCGAGCGTACTTAGATTTTATATATAATTCGATTTTAAATATCATGCAGTATAGTCCTTGGAATTCACAATAAGCATTACTTTATCGTGGAATTCGCAAGACAAAAATCATATGGGTCCTAATTATATTTTATATGAATGCGACCCGAGGTACTATGCACCGAGGACCGTAGGAACCTATGCAACTTTAACGGTATTTCGTGCAACAATAACCCGATAGCAAATGACTTTTGCTTCATGAAAAAGATGCGAATACAATTAGTTACAAGTTACCACACGCGATGTTAGTGTGAAAAGTGGTCAAGCTGTGTGTTGGTTATTACACGCTCTATCGGTTTTTTCGTTTGTTCACATCGATGTACGACGATGCGATTTACCGTATCGTAGATTGTTCCGTGAATATTGTCTTTAATGTTTATTTGATTAGATGTAGCTTATTGTTTCTAAACCATCCGTAGATACTAATAAAGATTATTTACTAATTAATATCAGAAAGTCCGCCTTGAGGACACTTCCGCTTCATACTATTAGAGAATTCTGTCCTTAGATGAATCTTATTTAAGATTTAAGACTACCTACACCATCAAAAAATTATATTATGAAACATTTTTCTGATATAAACCACAGGATATACCTGGGGCAGGACTTAAGCTACATTTTATTTATCAGAAAATGGTGAAGTCGTGTCCCAAAGCCATTCTTTCAAGTCAATTTTGAGGATGGGAAGTGGTTTCCATTATTTGTTTTGTTTTCTTATAAGAAATATTAACAATGTACATTTCTCATGGCAATGGGAAGTTATAGAGACAATGGTATTTTGGACGCTTTTTATTTAAATGAAGCACCCAAGTACCAACGTGGTACATACCTAGGTACTTACTTAATAATCATGTGGACATGTTACATTCAGGACATATCTCTCGTCAAAAACATTGAGCGGAGAAAGTTTGCAAAAATTCTCATGGAAAGTGCTCCATAACAATAAAAACAATGCTAACACGGACACGAGATCATGAAAACAGAAAGTGAAGGAGTTTCTTATCTGTGGGGAAGGTAACAAACTCCTTGAGTTGTTTACAAGAGTTGTATTTGATCCTACGCGCGTGTCTAGACGATGCGCCGTGGGGTGCGTGCTCCAGGGAGATAATGTTGCGAAGAGACTCATATTCAATTTACTTCACAAACAAACTCAATTTGTGACGTAATAGCTACCTGGATAAATAAAGCTTCTTAGAAAACGCGGACGGTGAAGTAAAAAGCTACTTTAATGATGGTAAACGAAACGAACTAGATTAATAGAAAAACTCATTAAGAAAAGCGATAAAGTTAAGGTTGATTACAACTGCTTTATTAGCTAGACTTTCCAATCGACCTCGACTAATCGATTGATAGCGATTTGTTTCGTCCTAGGTACTAATTCGCCAGAACTAAGTCCTTGTCTGAAATTTTAAGATATGGATATGGACCATCATAAGATAGTTCCTCAATATGCGATTAGAATGGAAATTCCCATTTTAAATATAATGAATGACGACCTCTGGCGCGATGGGCGAAGGTCCGTCTGCGACACAGGAGGTTGCGGGTTCGATTCTCGCTCCGGGACAAATATGTGTACGATCTGCAAATATTTGTTCAGGGCGTTCTGGTCGTTTTCTATATATAACAAAAAAATATCTATATTATGTAATAAAATAGTATTATGTGTATCAGTCATCTAGTACCCATAACACAAGCTCTGCTTAGCTTGGGGCTAGAAGATGCTGTGTGGATTGTCCAACATAATTTATAATTAATTTATAATTTAGATACTGTCAACTATATTTATCCAAAAAACAGGGCCCCCATTAAGAATTTGTAAATCCCAACCGAAGTATTTCGATTTATTGAACTTTGGAGTAGGGCTAGCAATAGAAACGAAGAGGTTCTTTATAGATGTCACAGTAAGGCCATGCGAAATATGTTTAACATACCACATGTCAGCAACAAGCATGTGTTTAAGGCGTCAAAATGCCTACTATGGGATAGAACTTCAGCAAAAAATACCAACTAAGATTTGCTCTCCGCCACCCTCCAAGGAAAATTATTAAAAAAAATAATTACAACATTATTGTTCTGTGCTCCCCGGCTCATGTTGAGGCTGTAACCTACCTATTTTTAAGAGATATCTACGACATGAACGCAATAAAGAATCATAATTCTAGGATGTGGCAGCGTCAAATTCTCCAAACTAACAAGATCCTTAACATGGCGACTAGATACATAGGTAGACAAAGGTCGATCGCTATCTCATTGGACTACACCTAAATGAAACTACTACTAAATGACTTAAACCAGACAGAATCCGACAGGTTTTGATACTTGATTTAGAAATCAGATAAACAAGTAACAACATGTAAAAGGAAAAATAAATCGAAACACTATTCCATTTTCGAAACGCGATGACATCAAATTACCAACAATCCCCATAACAATGGACCTCTTATCTAACTTAAGTAGCGATCGGAGAGCTCTGCACCCCAGCCAAAGTTCATCGACAATGGGAGTCACGTGCAAAAAGAAGACGATGTTTGTAAAAAAATCGTGAAACTTATTTTGTAGTTTACACAAAAAGCAGGCAATTTCATTGTGACCTACGACAGCAAATTCGTAGTAAAGTATCGAATTTTTTAACAAGACACCTACGACACTAGTAACTTGTCACTATTTTTTAGACTTCTCTAAAAGATTTTAATTCATGTTTTGTTACTAATATAAATAGATGATAAGTAAAACCTTCATTGTTCATCAAATAACCAAATTAAAACTAGTACAATTAAGCTAACAGCAGACTGTTGCAACAAAACTACAAGTAGCTCAACTGATCCATATAAATAACAGTCAATGTCCAAAAGATTCATTGTCTCGCTGTAAAAAAATAATAATGTTCGAGTACAACCGATAGATGTTGATTTTGAACCCAAATTAAGGATGTTTTATTATTGGCTTCAGTTTGGCAGTCGTTGTTTCACTATTTTCTACGTCCTTACCTGGAAACATCTTGTATGATAGGGTCCTTTATTTACTTATCAAATGCGATGCACAAATAAGCTTTCCATGGAATAGGGTCTTAGGTTTGATCAAATTATAAAGATTTGGTAAAATGAGCCAGTTAGTACTGGTGCAAAAGTAATTAATTATACGTTGGTAAAAAGTAAAATACATTAAAACTTATTTAACGGTTTAGTACTGACACCGAAAAACGAGGTTTTCCCAAATCATAATGCTAGATCATCAGCTCATGTTAGTCCACTGCTGGACATAGGCCTCCCCTACCTCAGCTGAAGACTGCAGCCTGGCCTCCCTAAGCTGAAGACAGGGCGCTATGGTGCTCATTAGAGCACCATAGCGCCCTGTCTTCAGCTTCCCGCATCCAGCATCTGCCAGCACTCTTTCGCAGATCTTCACCTAACCGGAGGCCGTCCTATACTACGTTTACCGAATCGTGGAGACCACGATGCGACTCAAGAACACATTTACAAAATCTTTTTTGATAAACTAAAGCTGATGTATTCATAAAACTGAGAGATAAGCCGTAAAGCCTTAAAGCTTTTTCTAAAATGTCATCACGACTGGCGACCATAAACAGGCACTTTTGAATCAGTTTGCTTACTCTTCCACCAATATAACCGGTAGTCGGTCCGGTCTTCCTGCTTTGCAAATAAATACGAGGGTATTACCATAATATTTTACGCAGAAACGCGGGAACGTTATCTTACTAGCACATTACCTGGAATAGGAGGGATATTACGGTAACGCGGCGTTTTGTTTGGTGATATTGACTTTGTCGGTTTCGTTAGCTGAGATTTTAGGCGCTCCTGAAAAGGAAACGTTATACGCAAATAAGCTTAATTTAGTTATAATAGGTACATAATGTTGTTACCTTTTGAAAGCAATTTAAGAATTCTATCAAGTACCTACTCTTGTTATACACTCCTAAAATATTCAGCTTATTTATAAAACTAGTATTTTTCTTAAATGGTTACTTTTTCTGCATATTTTAGTTTATGATTGTATAGGGGAGAGTATGCTACATACATTATATTGTACCGGTTGATTAATCGTACCACACATTCTCTTTTGATTTTGGTAAGTATTCTTTATTTTAATTTTAGTATTCTCGCAACAGTTTCTAGTTCAAAAGGCATAAAGGTAGTTATATTAAAATTGCTTAGTTAAAATTACCTACAAAGGACAAGAATATTCTTGATAATATTTTCACAATCCTGGATGAAAGTTAAGGTACGATATACCAACTTTCCCCTATAAGTTATTCTCGTCAAAATATTTATTTTTATTGTTACATTCATTTCACCATCACATTATTTTATAAAGGGATGCGGATTATGGAATCCGTTAATGATTTGCTTATTTTACAATATTGTTTTCAAAGTTAATTTTTGACCTTAAATATAACCTCTTTATCTCGCTATTTTGAAAAGTTGATCATTTGTCAGTCATTGTCGTAACTACACATGTCATGTAGGTACCTACACCTCTGAAAAATGATCATATGGAATTGTTGTAATTGTCGAATTTGACACGGAAGCAATATTGGACTACCAGTCTCTTTCTCACAACAGTGGTTTAACGTTAGGAAAAATCAATACACACTCTTTTTATCAGCGCCCTCTTCCTGGTTTCATTGTCACGGATGCCCATTCTATTCAACGTGTTTGTTTACATGTCAGGAGAAGTCATTGTGAGATTTTTATGTTTTGCCCGTGTTTTCGACTTATTTATTGAGCAAAACTGTAATATAAATTGAAAATCATATAGAAGAGGTACCATGAAGTGTTTTGTAGCAGGCTGAGGCCTATGCCAAAGCAAAAACAGGCCGAATCTAACCTTACACCGGTAAGTGGCTAACATTTCGTTAAATTGGTGTCTATTGTACATTGTATTTTGATATAGTGTGTAAAAACCTATTATTTTGAATCATCTTTATTGTGAGCTGTAGAAACCCGCAATATTCTCAATATTTCATTCACATCGCAGACATAAAAACCGGTGCTAGTGTTGAACATCATCGAACATCGAACGTTATCGATAAATTAGGTAAGGTCAGTATGGGTACCTAAGTGTAACTATTGGGCAAGTGTAGAGGACTTTTTTATTACGAAAACCATTTGAAAACCATTTTTGGATTCAAAATAAACTTTGACAAAAATATGACACACTGCCTCGTGTTGACCTTAGAGGTGCAAGTCTATCTTAACGGACTTGAACCTCTCCACACAAGACCACCGGACACAGAACCACTGATGATGTGTTGACCTTAATAAGTTACGTATTTTTTCTTGTTTTAGTTTACCAAGAAACGAAAGCCGGCGGAGGGAATCGTAAGAAAATATTGGCTTAGAAAATATCCGGCCAGGAACTCAAGACATTCATGTTTGCACATCGCACTTTGAAGAGAGTGCATTCAAATCAGAAAAGCTTCCAAAACGTCAGGTTATAACAAAATACAAAATATATGCGATCAATACACTTAAAACAGTGTTTTATTACATATCCTGCTCCTGCTTCACCTCCAGTAAACTCTCGTATCCAGCTCCAATTCCGAAAATGAGGGTTTCCTTCGATTTCTCCGGGATCCCACCATCAGATCCTGACTTGGTTCCAATGGGACCACCTCAGAAATGCGCTCTTCATAACATAGTATAAAACAAAGTCGCATCCCGCTGTCTGTCTGTCCTTCCCTATGTATGCTTAAATCATTAAAACTACGCAACGGATTTGGATGCGGTTGTTTTAAATAGATAGAGTGATTTAAGAGGTAGGTTTACATGTATAATACATGCATAATATAGTAGAGGAACACTGACAATTTAAGAGGTTTCCGTGCAAAGCCGGGGCGGGTCGCTGAAAAATGTAAATATATTTTCCCGTCGCCTATAAGTAAGTTCGTTCTGACCTTACTTTACAGTGGCGCCAACTGGTGAGTACAAAAACGGTAGCCCTCATTGATACAAAAAAAAATAATATACAGTTGAACATAGAACCTTTCCTTTTTTGATGTCGATTAAAAAGACAAGCTCGTCCATCGATATAATGTTATCGACTAGACGAACAAGTGAACATCCCTAATCCGCCATGTTGTTCTACCGATTTGTTTACATAGGTATCCAAGGAAAGTACATGCTTAGGGCACTTCCATAGACAATCGTTTTTCTGAGACCTACACCCTATATTGAAGGGCTTTGACATTCTTCATCTATCCTTCCACACGAGCTTTGTGCTGACCTGCAAATAGAAAGGTTTTCACTGCGTATAACAACTAAAGACTCTTTGTGCCATAAATAATTATCGATATTAAGAATAAAAAAAATCCTTTTTGTATATTAACACACACGCATACTGTTGGTATAATTACTAAAAAGTGGCAAACTTTCATGACAATAATAGGTAATTTAAATGACGACCTCTGTGGTGGGGTGCGCGAAGGTCCGCCTGCGACGGAGGAGGTTGGAGGTTCGATTCCCGCAACACAAATGAAAAAATAGAGGCATCTTTAGCCGCCAAAGTACCTGCCTACAATACAAAGCACTGTTAAAAATACGTGTGTAGGTGTAGCAATGACCCAATAATAATATTGCTCTATGCGCAAACACTGATTTTCAGCTATCACCTTTAGGGCGACTTGACAAGACGAGCCTAGCGACACACGTCAGTCAGTATATTGACGACCACTGTGGCGCTGTGGGCGAAGGTAGCCCTGCGATGTAGGAGGTTGCGGGTTTGATTCCCCCCTCGATAAATATCCTATAAGCCTATGTTCAGGGATAATATAGGATTGTAATGTAGAAACAATTTTTCAATTCGGTAGAGTAGTTTTGTAGCCTATTCAATTCAAACAAACAAACAATCAAATCTTTCCTCTTTATAATATTAGTATAGATATAGATTATTATATATACTGTCGGTACTTACTGCCTACAGCTATAATAGAAAATAATACTATTTCTTACATTAAATACTACCTACATTCAACACTCTTATTAAATATATTAGTGAACTCTCCTTTTGTCGTTATTATTAGTCGTATTATTAAAATAACACCTTTAATTACATACGATTCCTAAGGGCCCAGTTTGACAAATTCGTAGTGACTATGACGCAGTCTATGGCAAGGGCGCGTGTTCGGTCAACGACCACGCTTATTGCGTAGGTAGGTACTATAGGTACCAAGTTCATCCGCCCATACCATGCAGTTTCATAGTAACTGATAAGTTATTCTGTAAAGATGAGATGAACATCTTCTCGGTAGTCGCTCAATAAATGTACCTTACCTACCATTAGTCGGTAGTAAAGTAGGAGTAGATAGTCTACGAGATCTCTAACCACAAATTATATTTGACGTCCTCTTTGGCGCGGTGGGCGAAGGTCCGCCTGCGACGTAGGAGGTTGCGGGTTCGACATCCACCTGGGGTAAAATATTTGTAAGTTCTGCTGATATTTGTTCGGGGTGTTCTGGTCGTTTTCTATCTATAGTAAAAAACCTATCTTTGTAATCTATTGTATTATGTATATCAGTCATCTAGTGCTCATCAAGCTCAGCTTAGCTTGGGGCTAGATGATGATGTGTCCAACATTATTTATTTATTCAGTCGCTTTTGATGGCTCTACGGAGGGCTCTACTTCTTGGTAGAGCCTTGGATAAGGGTTATTAAAACTACCAGTGACGTCTTTAAATTCACCTACTTTAAAAAAAAAAACCTACATACAGTAGGTACTACAGTAGGAGTAGATACTACGAGATCTCTGACCACAAAGCTATTTAGTCGCTTTTTGACGGCGCGGCGGCTCTACGGAGGGCTAGAGCCCATCATTACTAGCCTAAATCGGAAGTTGTTGGTCGCTTAAACACAAATGGTGGTTCAACTCAGTTTTTATTTTTAGTACGGTTAATTTAAACTTTCCAAAATATATGTGTTGTTGTTAAAGTTCATATTTGGCATTTATATTTATAATGAAAGTAAAATAAAAGTATGAAACTCAACAAACATTATGTACATTAATAAATATCTGTGTAGAATCATCATCATCATCATCATCATCACCAGCCTATAACAGTCCACTGCTGGACATAGGCCTCCCCTAATGAGCGCCATAGATGGCATCATTATTTCGGGGTTATTGCCCATAATCCCCACGCTGGGCATGCGGGTTGGGGATCGCAGTTCGGTGTAGTTGTTCTGCAGAAGGCGCTGCTGCCCGCCCCCCGCTGTGTTTCCCTTAGTCGCCTCTTACGACACCCACGGGAAGAGTTGGGGTGGTGAAATTCTATGCCGGCACCACACGGCAGAATGATAATCGTGTAAAGGTAATCACTTTCCACGTCAAGTTGATATTAATGATCTTACAGAGTCCACCTCTATGTAAGAAACAGAAAAAAACCTAAAGAATAATGAAAGGATGCGAATTCATGCGATGGAACCATATTATATGAGTTATAGAGGTATATAAAAAAAAACTTTATAGCACGAAAAATTTCAATTAATTAAATAACAAAATCAGAACTTATGTTTACAATTGAAATAATTAAGCTAACTTCAGACTATTGCAAACAAGTTTATAAGTTACTAGCGGTCCGCCCCGGCTTCGCACGGGTATTAAACAAAAATTTCAGAAATTATACACACTAACACGATGGGTTTCACAGTTTTCATACGGATCCCTTACTTTTTTTTAACAGCATTAGGGTTTTTGACATTGACTCGACACTAGGTATATAAATGACACTGGCCGTAGAGAAAAAGCATGCACCGTACGCTATATATTCAACCTCTTTTTCTTTTATGACGCGCCATATTAGAAAAAGAGGTTGAATATACAGCGCACGATTCAATTATTGAATTTTTCATGCGGATCCCTAACTTTTTTGAAAATATTATATAGCCTATGTTCATGACGGAAAATTTAGGATTCTAATGGTGAAAGAATTTTTCATATTGGTCCAGTAGTTTCGGAGCCTATTCAATTCAAACAAACAAACAAACATACAAACAAACAATCAAATCTTTCCTCTTTATATTATTAGTATATAGACTTTACTATATCTAGACGCGTTGCTCTACATTTGTAAAACTATAGCGGAAAATAATGGCTAAGTTAACGAAACGTTACCCTACCTACCGTTTACGTTTCATTTCACATCAAAGATCTTAATGCGTTTGATACAAAGCTACAGTTCCCTCACGCAACAAAAAAAATTGTTTATGTGCTTATTACTTTGTTCTCAATAAGCTTACTCAAATGTTCGCAAGCACGATAGCTTCCGGACTACGGGCTTTTTACTAACTAAGGAAAATTGAGTTTTATACGCATAGAAATACATTTCAAACTGATGAAGTATGCATCGTTAATAATAGAGCGTATAAAACCTGCCATGGAATTCCAAGGCGCACTCATACTGGGATGTGCTTTGATTGGCAAACAAAGCAAGTTCAGTTAACCCGTCTGTTTATACCATAAGCACAACAAATATATTTTCTGTTTGCGGTTTAGGAGGTGGAACTCGATTATGCCGTTTAAAACTAAAACCTCTATAACTGTAGCGAAATGGAAATAACAACATGCAAATATTTTGGGACGAAAAGCAATTTTGTCGCGGTAATACAGTTAGTCGCCAACTGGTTTGGAAAATACTATCAGTGACATCAACGAACATGGTTATACTGCGCGGGCAGGTTTGGATATGGCTTTAAAAACCATCTAGATTTGGAGGTAAATATTGGAGATGTATCTACCTACTATGTATACAAATTACAATTTGTAACACCCTTTGTTGTTCCTCATGTAATCGTACAACGTACAATACGTGATGATATTGTTCCGTATAAACTTCCCTTTTTACCTTAATGTAATCAATAAACCAGTTGCGAACTATCAGCGTTAGAGTTATCATTTCCTTGTTTCCATGGTACCATACATAAAATATAACATACTACAAAACGAAATTCAAATCTTATATTGTATAAAGCACAGGTGTAGGTACTGATAGAATAGAATATTTCTTTATTGCACCATCAATACATAAAACTATAAACCAAGAATATGATATGTGTGTGTGGCAGAATCGGCAGCCTAATCGCTAACGGCGATCTTATCCAGACAAAGTTTGGAGGATGGATAGTATCAGAGCTATTAAAAGTACTTTTGTTTAATAAGTCATCCACTTTTTTGATAATACCTTTATTAACAATAAAGAATTAATGAATAAAATAAATACTCCGGTACAGTTTCGTGTGTATAATTGAACAACACTGTGAAAAGTACACCTACATAGCCCTAACTTCTAAAAAAGTAATAAATTAAAAAATACAACGAATATAAGCAGCACACACGCTATGAGCTTTTTTAATTTTTATTTTTAGAGCAAGAACGTCCCTAAAAATATATTTATTGAATTTATAAATTTTTGCCATAATATTAATAAATGTTGTATATCACTGTTGAATTAATAAGAAGTTTTACATAATAAAATCGAATAACAAAACGGCAATTCCTAGGTTATTATAAAAAAAATATAAGATACTACGCAAAATACGGCGAACTTGGGCTGATGGTCATGTAAAAATGCACACAAAACCTCTAAATAAGATCAAATTGTCTTGACACTAAAGCTGGAAAGTTCACGTGCCGAAGATAAGAAAATTGCCAGAAAGAGCATGAATGTCTAGCGATAAACTAGGTGACCACAACACGCACAGAAATACTTGCTGATGCGGTTTGCTTTGCTATTGTTCTCACAGAAACGACCGACCACTATGCAGTTAAGGCCCCCAGTCTTGCTCCTTGCGAGGAAATAGGCTTTCTATTATGGTTAAGGCTCAAATGGGTAAGAAAAACCAGATAAACACGAATAAAAGCTTTAGAATGAACTAAATATGGCACAAAAATATTGATATAATTGAGTATTTAATGACCTAACTATAGATTCAGTAAGCAAAGACCATAAACTAAGTCAATAAATAAAAGGCTTTGCAAACCAGAAAAAAAACATAAATAAAACTTTTATAATTAGTTTCATCCAAACAGACATATTAATATCGGCTTCGATAGCAACTAAATTACTTATCTACTCTACACTAAAAATAATAATCAGGTATTCTCTCGTGTAGTTTTTTTTACTGACACAAAAGAAACTGTGTTCGAATTTTCCATTGAAGAAATCAACCTACTTTCAAATATATTAAGTCGAAACTGAAGCGGAAAAAAAGAAATCGAGACTGGCCTAAAAAGGTCAAACTAAAGTTGATGAGTAACATCTTTACAACTTTGCTAAGGTTTATCTTATTGCGAATTATACAAACCGTTCCTAAGGCTATGCGAAATGAAGACAAGTACCTTAATGACGATGGCATCATAAAACTACGGGGTGGTTTTTTTCACATTTGATTCGTTTCGATTCCTAACGAAGCAAATAATTTTGAGAAAATCTATGAGCACAGTATTAGGTACACATTTTTATAAAAATAAAATAAAGTCTTCTTTTAGCAAAATATCCACACTATTCATTATATATTTTTCCTTCATGGCATGTTGCATAGTCTTGGGACACCCTCTATACGTACTGAGTTCAGAGACAATAAAGTAAAGGGACATATTACATAAACAGTGTTTTATTTATTAGGACTACTACCAACTAGAGATAACACAAACAGAAATTAAATAAAAACCACAAGGTTCTTAGGTGGTTCTAACATATAAACGGCCGCAGCATGCAGTAACTACTACGTAAAGGCAGGAAAACTTACAAGAAAGAAGAAAATCATCACACCCAACATTATCTCCCTCCTAAATAATCATTACCTAGGTGCAGTACATTTCCATGTCTCAAATAATTTCCATACCAAGTTACGCTCTCTTGGGTGCGCTAATAAGAAAATTCACAACTCATTTGCTGATGATAACATCACAGGAGCTTATTAAGACATCATTACCTTCTGTTGCATAATCACGTAAAGTATTAATAATTACAGGTTTTGATAATAACGGCAATGAATTCGTAAAAAGGTCGTTGTACACGCAGCCTGTTGCATGTTTAATTTTGTGGAAATTTTAATTGCCTTGGACACGAGCTAGATGGAATTTTAAAACCACTATGTCGGTAGCATAAATCAAAAGGATAAAATAATGGGAGCTAGTTAGAAAACGTGTTTATTTCCAAGTTGAAACAACTGCAGAAAAACATAGCAATGTTTTCTCGTCGAGAAAATTGAGAAGAGCCGCATCGCATGACACCATGATGGCGGATGTTAGGCAAAAACACAGCATCAATGATCTTGAATAAGTCATTATGGCTATCAAATGAAAGTTGTGTTCCCGATGCTGATTGCTTTATCCGATCCGATTGTACTGATGAGTTGCGAGAACTTCAGTCCTGACATCCTCTGCAAACATGAAGTTCTAATCCCATCTCATCTTGAGTGTATGAATGCAGGCAAAATAGAGATAGGTGAGTCAAATTATAGATACTTATTAGAGTTATGACAGCAATAAACATGAACCTTTCTATAAAACTTGTGATTGCAAAACACAATTATGATGACCAGTGAGATATAGAAATGAGACCACCTTAATTTTCAAACACACTAAGAAATAAGAGAAAATATCGTCCCACTCATCTTTCTATAACAACTCAAATTGGATTGCTGATGATTTGGACATTGATGATATTGTTTCACAGTTGTTAACGTGGTCCAAAATATGATTCCGATAGATAATTATACACAATCGAAGAAACCGCATCATGATAGTTTGATAACGGAGTTGTTTTTTAGTAGAGTCGTTTAGATGTCGGCAATACTTAGTCTTAAATAATATGAAGTCGGTGGAATTGGGTCGGTTGGTTTAGAAACTGCTCAATTTCAATTTAACGTCACCGTCTAAGATATTCATTCTTTATTGCAAACTAAACCAAATAAATATTAAAAAATATGTGACAATTAGCGGTCTGCGATAGAGCGATCTCTCCCAGACAACCGTAGATGGATGGGATTGTTGAATGGAACATGGTGTTCTAGATTCTTTACTTCACTAATATCTACTTCCAGCTTGTCAATTAATAATACCTTCATTATTGTTATAGCAGACGTGGTATAACAATAATTTTACTCTTCAAATAGCATTCGTTTCATACCGAAAAGATAATAAGGGCTTTGTATCCGGCTTTCCTTCCTACGTTACCCTCTTCCGTTCCATATAATTCGAGTTCCGGTCGGTGTAGTCTGAATAAGTTATATCTATTCCGAACATCTGCATTAAATTTTAAATTTCGATCAATACTGACTTGGGTACCAACCTACTTACGTTTTTCTGTACATTTTCTGCAGCGAAATATTGTTGCTGCGATTTCTGTCCTAGATCTATTCACAGGTCTTATTTACTTAAGTTTTTTGAAGCCTCGTTAAACTTCGATAAACATAAAAACTGACATGAAAAGAACAGCCGTTTTTCTCGACTTTTTCTACAGTAAGTGATCCGTCAATTGAAGTGAAAAATTTAATTTTATCTTAAGTAATATCACACCTAGTTTAAACGGAGTTACTTTCTGGATGATGGATCACGACCGTAGGCGGAACGGATGTCCTCGATGAGCGAAGACAACGTAGGTAACAAGGAATGTCATAGCTATTTGCACAATGATTCAATGCCTAAACAAAAAGTGGCACAAGGCATGCGACTGCCAATTCCCTATTTATCACGACATACCTACCCTGCATAGAAATAACCAGATAGTTTTGTCTAATGATTTCTCACCAAATTATAAAGAATGTCTTTGTTTGTATCGGCCAAATGCTGCGTAGCAATCATACTCACTGCGGGACGAGACTAATTAAGCAGTAGACGTAGGTATTGTTAAAGTGCTTGTAACTGGGTATGTGTGCTTCATGCGTTTTAAGCAAGCGGCACTCGGAGCTTCGTGTTTACTTAGCGTGCTGAAATATTCCAGTTCTCAAGGTCAAGAACATACGAGAGACAGAACGATGCCCTTTACAACGAGAAAATATCCAAAGTGAAATTAAAAATAATATGAATGCCGAGACACTCACTTTGGTTGTGGTATCATCATCATGATCTGCCCGTATTAACTGCCAATAATATAATGTCGTATGCAGATCGTATCCAGGTTTTTAAAGTACTTAAATGCTTAAAATATCTTGATGGGGAGAGCCACATTTATTGTATTTATGGAAATAAAGATTTTATCTATATTTGGATCTTCTTACTTCATACTTGTATTTTTTTTTTATATTTGGATCTTCTTACTTCATACTTGTGTGACAGGATACAAAGAGTTGACATTAATGGGGAACGGTCTTCGGGGTCTGTAGTAACAATGGGTGTACCGCAGGGGTCTATCCTCGGTCCTTTCCTATTTTTAGTTTATATTAACGACCTCCCTCATCTCGTTAAGAATAATCACGAGATTGTATTGTTTGCTGATGATACTTCATTAATTTTTAAAATGAAACGACAAAAAAGTAATTTTGACGATGTGAATAATGCAATCTCAAAAGTAGTCAATTGGTTTAGTGTCAATAATCTCCTGCTTAACGAAACCAAAACGAAATGTATTAGATTTACTCTACCCAATGTAAAACAAGTTAAGGCCGATGTAAAGGTAAAAGAGGAATCGTTAGAAATAGTAGAAAGTACTGTATTCTTAGGAATAACCTTAGATAGTAAACTTCAATGGGGCTCACACATAGATAAGCTATCGAAGAGACTTAGTTCTGCAGCGTATGCAGTCAAAAAAATCCGTCATCTTACAGACGTTGATACTTCTAGACTAGTCTATTTCAGCTACTTCCATAGTATTATGTCTTATGGTATACTGCTGTGGGGGAACGCTGCAGATATTAACACCATATTTGTGCTGCAGAAGAGGGCTGTTCGTGCAATCTATAATATGGGTCCCAGAGAATCCTTGCGTGAAAAATTCAAAGAAATAAACATAATGACTGTAACATGTCAATATATTTATGAAAATTTGATGTACACTCATAAAAATATCAATAAGTTCATTAAAAATAGCGATATTCATAATTTAAATACTAGAAATAAAAACAAACTGGCTGTGCCCACTACTAGACTACATAAGATTAATGTATCTTTTAAAGGGCAATGTATACGCTTCTACAACAAAACTCCAAGTGAGTTGCAAAAATTATCTATAAATAAATTCAAACGGATTGTCAAAAATATTCTTTGCAAAAAGGCTTACTATAAAATATCAGATTATCTAGACGACAAAAAAGTTTGGGACGAGTTATGCTCCAACTCTAAAACTAACAATCTAACAAGGTAAAGGTTTCTTGTTCGCTTCTTTACTTTACCTCAAAAAGATTGAAGTGAACAATTAATCAAAGTGATCACTTTATTTCCCATTTTATTTCTTATTTAACTTGTATTTTGTGACGTGTCCAAGAGTCCTGTAAGGTCTAAAGGAAATAAAGCACTTTGATTTTGATTTTGATTTTGATTTTTATCATTTTGATCCAGAACCATTATCATCATCATCATCAGTCCATATTTCTCATCTAACCCCAAGCTAATCAGAGCTTGTGTTATGGGTATAAAAAATATAGTCGATCGGACAAACATATGCCGCGAGGCGGGAATAGAACCTGCAACCTCCTGTGTCACAGATCGATCTTCAGCCGCTGCGCCGCAGAGGTCGTCAACAGAACAGCAATTAAAACTCATACGCGTAACTTAAAAAAAGAAAGATTAACATTGCACTACATTAATAAAATACCTAGTAGAGGTGAGCAAATATGAGTGCAAATTCTATTGTGGTCATCCCGAGAAATCCCCTTTGCCACCTCATAATCTTTAGAATGTTACTCACACGTTTTTACTATTCACTCGCTGCGCCACAGAGGTCGTTAATAGAAAAGTAGTTTAAACCCATACGCGTAACTCCTAAGAAAGATTAAGATTGCTCTACAATTATATTGTGGTCATCCGCTTTTGCCACCTCATAGTCTTTAGAATGTTACTCACACGTTTTTATTATTCCAGATGCTGCCCGGGAGCAGTGCACTGCTAGGAAGCTACTGCAGGTCGAGTAGTGAATGCGGCGTGGACAACGCGCATTGCACCCGAGGCGTGTGCGCATGTCAGCCTTACTACGCGCAAGTTAACAACTCTACGTGTCTTGAATGTAAGCTTTTATGTTTTTTACAAGTCTAGAAATGAGGATTGTCTTCGGAGTAGACGTTTATGTTACTCTTATCTGGGAAACTGATGCAGGATCCTTCTGTTGATCTTCTGTTTTCCTCTGTAGTTTCTAATAGGGGTTTTTTAGATTATTTTGCCTATGTAAATCATACTAGGCATTATCTTTTATTGTGTTATAGTTTTTATTAAATAAACATGATAATATAGATTCCAGAAGTAATCCTTGAGCTCTACCTAGGTACTTTATTTAGCCCTTTATACTTCATCTACTTTAAGCATGTCTGTTTGTAATGTTTTCTTTCTTTTTGTGGTATTTTATATCTATATATCTACCGTGATATGAAAGACCTCAGAGATTATTTCTGCAGGCCCCTGCGTTGTTTCTAAATAAATGATTACATCGTTCCTGCGTGCTTCCTGTGGTTTTCACTTCCACCAGACTCATTAGATAGGTATTCACTTTGATGATTAAGTTATCAACTGTGTGGTAAAATCTGCGGTGTGCCAAATTACTTTCACTATCAATATCTCCATAATACTATCGGCAGTTTTCATCACAGCCTCCCGAAATTACAGTTCACGGTGATATCAAATTTGCTCTCTATTATTGTAAACTTGGAACATCAATCAAAATGTCTGTATTCAATGGCCAATGGTCGGTGCAACTTTGATCCCATTGAGCCAATAAAGTTATTTGCGTGAAGCATTCACCGTTTATATTCACTTTGCTTTCACTAGTTGCATTATAAGATGAGCGAGATGTCTTACAGTGTATTATAGGTAAGTAAGATTTCATAGTCTATGTTAAACCTTTTCTTCGGAACAAAAAAGTTTAAATCGATTCCGTCTAGACAAGAACATTGATCAGATTAGGATTTGGCAAAGTTTGAAATTGTAACAATCGGTATCGAATGAATACGGATCGAGCGATATCAAGAATTGAATCGCAGATCATACCCAGATAGCCCTATAATCCCACGCTTGTCTCACTTTCTGTGCTTCGATCGTATCCGACCAAATCGAGCAACTGGCTCATGGGTGGATTACAACGGTTCATCGCCGTTTACGGGTGTCATTGCGAACTTTGAAGCACCGGCAAAGGTTCTAAATTACGATTTCACACTGGATCCTCAGAATGTTAGCTGTAACGGTCCAAGTTTATTTCTGGAAAACAATTTATTCATTCACTTGGTCACGGCGAGCGAGTGATTAGGTACGCGTTATAAGGAACCACTTGCGGATGCGAGTAACACACTTCCCCGACCAGTAGGTCCAGTTGGGCGGCATTTCAAACCAGGATCGCAGGGGCCGCTACTCAGCCAACCGAGCTACCGAACGGCCTTATCAATAATCATAACCCCATCTGGTACTTTTAAGGAAATGAATGCGAGTATGAAATACGTTCGCAGAAATCTTTATTTGCACAAAGGAATCTTATGGAAAAAGCACGTTTATAACTCTCACACACTTTCCAACTAAGTATGAGTTCTAATGCCTTTGTGCATAGTTGCAATGGTGAGCGTGCATTCATAGCGCGTCTTCTTGGAATTTAAATACTCCTTGGTCAGTGTGCCATGCGTCTCAAGCTCCCATCATTTCCAAGCAATCGTGGGTCATCTCGGATAGATATTCACGGTCACGGATAATTACTACTGCTTTATGCTTGGAAAGACATTTATAAGCAGTCCTAGATTCCAATACCAGTCTCATTTTAAATTACTTTATAGTCGTTATAAAAATGAATTCACACATGTGTTTGTCTATGGTAAGTTCACATTATACAACTGGGTTATATAGGATGTTATCATTAGCGGCAATGACGTCGATTTATCTCATGACAAAACATCCAGATTTATTATTAAAAACATCCTACCAGAAGTCATAGCATTTACAAAATATGAAATGAATACGAGATGTTTTACTAAACAATCACCTTTACTCTTATCTTTACCAGCAAGCTAAACAAGGTAGATATTATAAGTAATTAGAGTAGGTAAGAAAATAAAAATATGATTATACAATAATATAAAACAAGGTACCGAAAGCAACTTTTGTACAAGTATTTTATTCATGTAGATACTCCAAACAAGAGTTAGCACATTTATAAATTAGGTGTCGTTGACGAAACCAATAGAGATATATGATAATAAATCTTTATTCCGCTACAGGTCTACCTATCGAGACCCTCATACATATCTGGTTTATTTGTGGGAGCAATTTGTGTAAAGCTTGACGATGGCCTGCCTCAGGCGGGAATGAGTTATCCGCCAGTTTCAAAACGTGAATTGTCCCGCTATGCTCCGTGGTAGCAAGACTCGGTAGGTCTTGCCCTTGGACCTCGCCTTGCTTTATTTTTATGCGCATGAGCACACCTTGTTATTTTTGCTTCACTTATCCTGCAAAAGTCTCAGTCAGATAAGTCTTTCGCGCTCGCGTGAGGATATATCCAAATGATAATTGTCTTAGTTCAGAATTACCCCCTTTCGGCTTAATGCACATATTTCGTATCACTTGTATGTATACAGTATTTAAGGAAAATGGATTTTCAGTCTCAGCAACAAGATCCTATCTTCCTTAGCATCGGAAATAACATAAAAACTCTGCAAGCTTTATGTCTTATCCAGACATATCTCATGAAATATAAACTACAATTTATTGCTCTACCCCAACCTTCGTAAAGCCAGCAGTATATTTCACTCAAGGTCTGAGCTTTTGTGCTCGGTGATAAGATTTGAGGAGCATGTCTCTTAGAAATCCATAAAGCCAGCAAGGCATGCAGGCATGACGCGACAGTTTTTACAATACGGTGCACAGATGCCTATTTCTGGGTACATTAACCCAGATGCATAGTGAGTGGAAAATCACGACAATTGTAAAAAGTTTTGTGTACGATGATGCAAGAGCTTGATACCTATTAACTGGTGCCTTATGTACCTACCTACCAAAGACCTGTAGATACTGACACTTTAATTATATTGTTCTCCACGCCTCTAAAAAATATGAAAGATATTATCTGTCTATCTTTCTACTTACGCAGTGCAGCTTATGTTGCATACGAGGTAATATTTAAATTCTATGAATATCTGCATATTGATAGGTAAATACCTAAAAGCCCGACCTACCACAATGTCGGAATACTGTAGCAAGATCCCTACCAATGTGGCAATGAAAACATCTGTCAAACCAATGCCGCTTCACTCCCCTCAACCTTCAACTGTGCTGAATCAAATCGACCTTGACTTTGAACGGATTATGATCTCAATTGAAAATCGAAAAGTCACGCACACTATCTTTTTCACAGATGTCTGATTCGTGCTAAATTCAATAAAGTAAGTGTTTCGAGCATTGTGCTCGTTTTTAGATTAATGTGTCAAGAATGGTAGATTGTGAAGTTGATAGGTACGTAAAGAATCGTAATTATTGTAATGTGAACCCCAATGAAGATAGGTATGCGACGACGGCGCACTGGCTGCTAATTTAATTCATAGTACCTTTGTCTAGTCTTATTTAAATTCCGTGTGAATGAGGGGCATGCTAGTCCTTTGAAGAATGCTTAGGAGTATTATTGTGTAGGTAAATAGAATAGTTATAAGATTTTTCGGAAGCTTTAGACGATACGATTTTGCAAAATCTCTCAGAAAACTTACAAATCGTACTTATAAAAGCAAATTTAGAACGGATGGATAAATGATAGGTGCATAAACAGTAGTTGAATGAGCGTCATAAAATGTTTAATAGGTTAATTTACAATGTGTGTCATGTAACGGATTGGTGTGTTTACCGCGGTGTTTACTATCTTAAAACATAGTGTCTTATAATCCAAAACCAACTCTTAAACTCACTGGTTACTTAATATCTGTGTTTATAAGCACAAGAGTTGCATTATGCATAAACATAGGTAAGGTTTATACCATTCGCTGTGCGTTGACAATTTGAATAAATTAAAATGAAAGGCACGCGTATTTTATAAGCTTATCACGGGCTAGGTGCTTGCAGCTATTTATATCCACAAATTGAATTACAGAGTAACAAAGCAGAATTCAATGCAAGCTTCATGATTTAGCTACGAATGCACATAAATAAAGAGTAGGTAATCAGATTCAGACCACCAGAGGCTTAAAGCTCCGTTACTTTATATTTTTGCAGTGTAAACTGCACAAAAACAGTGTTGGATGTAAATAACTTGTTGAACCTCGGCCATTCGATGCAAATTGTGGACCACACCCATCGAACGGATGAACTTGAAATAAAATAGGGTCGCACACGCCTTGGGTCGTGAACTCTGTAGCCTACATTGGCAATGCTACTGCTACAGAATTAAGTGGGTATTGTTTTGATAATCTAACAAATAAAACACAGTTTATACATTCACTCATCATTGTTCCGGTGTTGATTCCATGCAAATAACGGAGCGTCGAAAATAAAAACAAATTAAAATATCGAAAGCTTTTGTTTTTGGTTTGAAAACAACATCGTGATGATCAAATAATTTAACAGTAAGGGGGTTTAGTAACGACGAGGGTGCATAATATTCTGATCATTAATATTCATTATTCATAATTGATATTATCATCAAAAGAAGATCTTCGGTTATCTTATCGATGTTCAAAATTTATAAATTGAATTTAAAATTTATAGCATTGATCTCTCTTTAGGGGATCCTTTTCTTTTGCTTAAAATTTTTCCACATAGAACAGTGCCTCACATTTGCTTCAAAATTATCATTAAGATAAATAATTTTATGATTTATTTCAGTCGCACTATTATAATTATTACAATGTACAAAGGTTTACTTCCAGACTAACTAATATGATAATTATCACCATAATATAGTATTGGAGAATACCACCTACAGACTAATATATATACCTACTATATCACGACATATAAACATCAAGAATGAAAATTAAAAAAATATAACCTACAAATAATCAATGACATTATTATATGTCATTAGGGGAGGCCTATGTCCAACAGTGGACTAACATAGGCTGATGATGATGATGATGATGATGATTATTATATGTTATATCCTTCACTATCTTTTTGATAACTTGTCCTTTTGTTTCAGCTACACTACTGGGCTCGGAATGTTTGGTATCAGAGCAATGTACACTGAAAGTGGCGTACAGTGCTTGCTTGGAAGGCGTTTGCCGGTGCACCGACGGACATCTCCAGTTTAGGAAGCACACTTGCTTATCACGTAAGAACCCTTACAATTTTCTGTTTATTGTAAGATTTATGACGATCCTGAAGGTCCAATTTTTGACGTAGGTAAAAACAGTTAGTCTAAGTCGCCCTTTTGACCTAGGTACTCATAGGAGGCGATAACACTTTGGCACCTATAGGATCTCTCGCTTTATTAATTTGATATAAGAAAAAATACCCGGATATACCGACGAAAAACTCGTTACATGTAGGTACGAGGTTTTCGTGAGGAAATAAATATTGGTAATAATGAAAAAAGTTCGATCAACTAAAAGGAAAAGTGTCACATTTAGCGGTGTAATGGCTGTTCAAATAGCGTAACGCTGTAACTATTAATCTTTTTCCAATGCAAAGTGTCATAAAGACTTGATAGGAGCAGGAACAGTTCAATTAATAGAAACGCCAATTGAAAATACCTTATCGGCAGTTGGCATGTGTCAGCGTTAGTTCCTTAGATTCCACAGTTTTTAGCGCCTATTCCCGATTGTTCCTACCCCTGCGTTCCTACTAGGAACAACCGGGAAAAAAAAATCCCGACTGTTACTACTAGGAACAGTCGGGAATAAAAAGTTCCCGATTGTTCCTACCACCGCTAAACAATTAGTAAAAATATTTTTAATTAGGAATTAAAAACCAATCAACAAATAAAGTACACAATAAAAAATGCAAATCTGGATAACATTAAAAAAATATATTTTTATATTTTATATATTTTCGTTACTATCATAGAAAAAGTATTCACTCTGACTAATGTCATCTATTTTATGCCTAAACTCGAAATAACCAGTTCTTTTGCTTTGTTCTGCAAATGTTTGGCGACTTTTACCTGTCGCAGGTAAAAAAAAACGTAGACAACCCCCTGCAAACATTACCACTTTCCTGCCCCCTTACTTATGAAAGCCAAAATAATTATCAGTCCCATTCTATGCATCAGCCATGTCGGAACAAAGTGCGTGTAGTTCTAGTGGATTTGTTGCATTTGTTTGTATAATATATATTACTTCATGTCCTTGTTGATTTTTTCTGTTTTTTTCTGTAATAGTCTTTTGTTTAATAAAAGTTAATGTTTACAATAAAAATATATATATTAGAAATGTTTCTATATTTTTGTTAATCATGAACACGTTTTCGTATAAGTTTAAGTAATATTTAAGGATATTTTTGTATTAAAATGGTGATTTTTAAACAAATATCTGTAGCTAACAACGCAATATAATATACAATATTTTGGCTATATATAAAATTTTTATTCTTTAATGATTGCTATAGTTTTTATTATATTTTTTTGATTTTGTTATTCACTAATAAATAAACAAAGGTAAATCATTGTAATTGTTGTGATTATAACTGTGATGTTATGATTGATTTCATATATAAAGATAATAAATATAACTATTTAATGGATAACGTTTGTGATGTACTTACTCAAAACTATATTTATTACACAGTAAAACTTGATCAAAATAGTTAAAAAGCTAAACAAAGATGTCAGCGGTACAAGCGCACATAACAACATACTAAAACGGTTGGGCACTTTTAGAGAACGCTGGTTCAATTTTAAGTCTTTCTTTCGCTGTAAAAACAGTAGGTAAAAATATGAGTAATTTTCTCCTTTCGTTACTACTAGGAATGATCGGGAATATTTTTTCCCGATTATTCCTACCCTGATCGTAGGTAGGAATAATTGGGAATTTTTTTCCCGATTGTTCCTAGTAGGAACGCAGGGGGTAGGGACAATCGGGAATACGCGGTTTTTAGGGTTTTGCCATCGGTTGCAAAACCCTTATGAAATCGCTTTGGGTCTGTTTTGTGTTTTGAATCCTTAATATCTCAGAAACTACTGCAGCTATTGACTTGAAATTTGAAATAATAATACATTTTGTGCGCCCGCACATATTTATAGAAAAATAAATGAAAAATCAAAATGAAGATTTTCCATACAAATTTTGAAATCGAAATTTTAAATGGAACGTACAAAGTCGAAAGTGGTATCAAATGAAAGGTACTTGTTTGTAGATTTCAAAATAGTTTTTGAAATTTCGGTAGATTTCATACTTTTTAAAATATTTTGAAAATGGTCAAAAAAATGACCGTTCCCCCCCCCCCTATCTCCGAAGATTGCAGAGCGATCGACGTGATATGTAGAAGTGTTTGTAGGTATTGATCTATATTTTATAGGAAAAATATAGAGAAGTCTGTAAAAATAATACTTTTTGAAATATGGTCAAAAAAGGGCGGGAAAAATTTCTAAAGGGGTGACTACCCCCCCGAGTTGGGTATCAAATGAAAGGTATTGGTTTGTACATTCCAATGCAGTTTTTGAAATTTCGATAGATTTTATACTTTTTGATATATTTTGAAATAGGTCGAAAAATTGACCGGTACCCCCCCTCTATCTCCGAAGATTGCAGAACGATCGATTTGATATGTACCAAGTTTTTGTGGGTATTGATCTATATTTTACAGGAAAAATATAGAGAAATCTGTAAAAATAATAGTTTTTGAAATATGGTCAAAAAAGGGCGGGAAAAATTTCTAAAGGGGTGACTACCCCACCGAGTTGGGTATCAAATGAAAGGTATTAGTTTGTACATTTTAATGCAGTTTTTGAAATTTCTATAGGTTTTATACTTTTCAAAATATTTTGAAAAAGGTCGAAAATTTGACCGTTCCCCCCCCTCTATCTCCGAAGATAGCAGAGTGATCTATATAAAATGTACTAAGCGTTTGTAGATATAGGTCTATATTTTACAGGAAAAATATAGAGAAGTCTGTAAAAACAATACTTTTCGAAATATGGTCAAAAAACGAATTTTCATACAATGGGGGCTATTTCATTGAGAGCAATATCAAATCAAAGGTATGGATTTCGACAATTCAAAACAGGTTTTAAAAATCGTCTGAAGTTTCATACTTAGTGAAATACGTAGAAAAAAGTCGAAAAAATAATTGTAGGTACCAACCCACTACCTACCCACTAATCTCTGTAGTAACTGTAATAGTAGGGTTCCACAGCGCCACGAAACCGTTGTTCTCAAAATTTTAAAGTCCATACCCAATGTATTCCACTGCGCTCGAAGAATATTTAGATAATAAGATTATTGAATTCATGAATTCCACCGTGCTCCAAAAAAATATGAGAAGAGTAATGTATCCTGGATAATCCACACAACATCATTTAGCGACAAGCTAAGCAAGCTTGTGTAATTCGTACTACTACGATATCTGTTATACTTAATAAAGTATATATAAGTATCACATTAGATGATTTATTTTTGTGTACGTAGAAAAGGACTAGAACACTCGAACAAATAATCTGCAGATCTTACAAATATTAGTCCCGAGGCGGGAATCAAACCGCAACCTCCTGCGTTGTAAGCCCACCGCGCTAACAGGTCGTCAATATACGTACCTACCTAAACGACAAAAGTTCAAAACCCTCGGCGCGCGAGTTACACTCGCACTTGTCGTACTTGTTTACTTAAACTCGTATTATTCACTATGAAATGAACTAAGAATTCATGGATTTATGTCAACAAAATATGAATTAGCATCATAACTGCTTAAAAAGTGCTCCTCGTAGAATCGTAACTGGCAGGGCAAATAATGTTCGCAAAATTGTTGGCAAATTTCGAAAGGGTTTTTCATAAAAATCTTTATGCTCTGAATGACCAATCACTCTAACCAAAAGGCTCTATTATCTACAATATATTTTATTTGCAACTCATATAACAACATCTAAAAATACAAAATAAGTACAAACAAAACAGACTTATTTTTGCATTGAGTCACAAAACCGTCGCTCAGCATAAGCTGGTTACAACCAACGCTGGTCATCTTCTCTATTAGCAATGGCAAAAACTAGGAGTTCTCTATTTTCCATTGGATTTCCCTGAACTTGCACCGTTAACTAGGTGTGAGTTCACTTTCGTTTTCAACATCGTACTTCGATTGCGTTGTGCCAATTTGCTTGAGTCACGGAGGAGTATTGTCGCGAAAGAAATTCACCGTGCAATTCTATCAATCGGGAAGAAGAAAGTTTCAATTTCGATGATGCCTTTCAAGTAGATCACGAAACGAGAAGAAATCTAGACGTTTCTATTAGTAGAGCTTAGTGTGCAATAGATACTTTGTTACGTTAAAAACAAGGCATACCTACCGATCGTCATAACGTAGGTTATCTTTAAGACTGCTGATAATGTCATCCATAACATTTTGCTAGACAATAAGCTGGTTTTATCTAAAAAAAGGTTTCCTACTACTTTATTTGTATCGTAAATATAGCTCGTTTGCTGCTCCCTAGCAGAAGGATCGATATCTAGGAAAGAATAGAGAAATACGTTTACGTTTGTCAACGAATACGTAAATTATTTGAAATTAATTCCTTCATCTTCATTAACGTACGCGATGTATAGCGATGGGATGTCATTGTAGTCTATTCTACCCTAGAGAATAATCCCCGTGCTAGTTGGGCTGTTGAAAGCCCATAGGAACCTTGTAGTCAATAAGCCCTTTGTTCAACGCAGTAGAAGCTCACTTAATAAGACCATTTCCGCGAGATATCATTAGTCTCTGAGAAAAGTGAGGTGATTGTTGTGTCAAATCTAGAAGCTCGTGAGAACCTCGCCTATTACCACTCATAATACCCGCTTAAATGGGCTTCTATTCTGCCGTGAGAAGTGCTAAACTGTATTGGATGCTTAGCTTTCATGTTAAGCTCGGAAGCACCTTGCGGAATGTTGCTGTTGATAATAAAATAAAATCTACAAAACGGTACCGACTTTCAACTCCTTGCTGACCTCGTTTTTTACGAACCATAATACGGTTAAGTTACTTAATAAGGAAAGTAGGCACTATAACACGCATGGTGGAGTATAATCGCCGCTAACCTAATAAAATTGCTAGTTGCTTGTTTATGGATAAGGTCAGGAGTTCAAGTCATATAGTTGTACCTGGAGCCGACCGTTAGAGTTCCTAGACGTACAAAATGCCTAGTAGGTATGTTACAAATTAATCTCACGTATTAACGTGTCAGTTATCTTGAGTAATTCGTTACTATTTAAAAGTTTTACGTATCTTTTTAACGCAGACTTTTTATCCTTTCATCGAGCTCGTTAGGGTCGACGCCATCAATTATAAACATAGCGTGTTGTGCATTATCTTTTCCGATTATTGTAATGATTAAATTACCAACAATATCACTTAGCTACGGGTTTGTGTCCACGGCATATAATTACACTGTCATTGTTTATCGGTTATCAATGCAAATATGAATAAAAACTTACTATGTTTATGATTTGAATACGAAGTGGCTAGTTATTTTCACTATTTTTTTAAAGTTCTTTTGCATATGTAGTAGCTGGTTGTACATGACATACACAAAGCAAGTGAAACTGTTACTCGATCAGCAGCTATTAGAGCATGTGATGGTAGACCATATGACCAGTCTTAATAAAATTGCCGTCAACCACCCGTTTCAACACGAGGTCAATAAATAGGTGTATTAACTTTCCAAGTCCAATTGACATTAATTCATCTACCACAAATATAGAAACTGTATAATGAAAATGCATTATGTTTTGCAGCGGCTCCGCCCGGTCACGTTTGCTACAGTAACGAACACTGCCGCTTGTGGGATAAGGAAAGTCGTTGCGAATTTGTCATACTAAATCTGTTTGGACGGTGTGCTTGTGGTGCCAATTTTAAGCAAAGTGGAGATAAATGTGTAGCAAATAGACCGCCACCCACGGAACCTGTAGTGGTAGAGTCTTACGATTTCACCAATCAGCCTGGTCCTCATCAGAAAGTTCCAAAACCAACAGCCAATTTAATTCCCCCGAAAGCCGACAATGCATCACCAAGTCAAGTGCCATACTCGAATGACGTACTGAGCACTGAAGAAGACAGTCCTCTGATGCAAGCAGTTCTGAAAGTACCAACCGTTGATGCCTCGAAGCACGTTTCGAACAGAAAAGACACCGATGTCTCAATCATAGGGGTTGATGAGATGACAGCCAATTTACATGCAAACGATCAGCCAATTTATAGAGTTGTTACGCAGCCCTCAGCGGAGAAGAAGTCTAACAAGAAGACTTCTGTAAAAGAGCAAACTACGGAACGAAAATCACAGAAGACTAGTCATAAGAAGAAATCAACCTTAAAAGGTAACAATCAAATTATTTATCAAATAACGCACAACATTGCAAGCGAACCGTATTCCTAACTTTTAAATTCCTTTGTTTTCAGAAAAGTTTCGCTCCAGATTAGAAGACGATGGCCCTGCATCTCTGGGATATGGTTGCAAGAACGATTCCCAATGCCAGACAGTTGACCCCTACTCCAAATGTATCAATAAGCGCTGTGATTGTGCGTTTAGAAATAACTCTACTTCCGCTTGCTCAGCTAGAAATAGGGGATGTTTGCCAGCTACTTTCCAAGTAAGTCATTCTCACATCTCTCCAAAGTAACGGCAAGTCCTACTTGCTTAGCTGTAATTGTTCATGGCTAAAATCCACGGATATTCTAAACAAAAGAAGATCAAATTCATGCTGTTACTGAATTAGCATAACATAAAAACAACAGAGATGATCTAACGAAGAAGCGTTTCCAACTAGCTCAATGAAATTCATCATTATCGTTAGCATAATCAATGCTTATGTAACGGTTCCAATTCCATTTGGATCTGTACAAACTATGCAGATAGGATGACGGAAAACATCAAAGGTTGATGCAATGATGCATGATACATCGTTTAAATTACCATAATATGTAACAGTGTGAATCGTGCTCTGAAGTTCCTTAACGGTTAACGATGGAGAGACAATCTGTTCTTAAGGATACTATTTTCTGCTTGCGACTTTGCTTACGCAGTGCATGGAAATTATAAGTACCTTTTCCTACAAGTGAAAATCGGACGGTTATACACCCCACCACTAGAGCGGCGATTTTTTGTCTTGACTTAAAAAGATATTTTTTGTCTCACTTTAAAAAGAGAATACATTTTCCATTACGTAAATTATTCAGTTCAATGTATTTTTAAAAACAATTTGACGCATTGAAGAAAAAAGTTTTTGGTAGCCGCCGAATCCGAAAACCTCATAAACAAACAAACCAATTTTCACCTTTGTTATATTAGTATACGAATAAATACAATCATAGATTGCTTGGTCAAGTTCTAAGACTTGTATGATTGTTAGCACGTCTTGATCATAGGTAACCGTTATTGTGTCTCAATCTTACCTGATAAGTGTCCGTAATAAATCGCTGATTGCGTTACAGTGTCGGTCCACGGGCGCGTGTATCAGCTGGTACTTCGTCTGCGACGGCCGTAAGGACTGCCCCGATGGGTCTGATGAGAAGTGCGAGGGGTTAAAGAAAGGTATGTTTTAACTAAAGAGTATTAAGGTGGAATAACATTTGCACATATTCGGTGCGGTGATTATTTTTATGTCAAATACACTTCTCCATTTTTCTTTCGAGAGTTATTCTGGGCTGATGTTAAATTAGACTGATTTATAAAGACTCCGCCCATCCAACAGCTTTCTTAGCTCAACCCTCGACAAGAGTGTATATTGCGCCCTCTTGATCATTTTAATTTTAATCTTGTATTGTTTGTAATTTTTTTTGCGCACACTTTAATTTATTTTTGTATTACAATTCGTTACAACTTATAAAAAAATCGAAAATCAGAAACAAGAGACTTAAACTTTTATTATGGCATTCATCGCCTTTTTACGTACCTACATGTCATGTCATAATACTAGCGGTCCACCCTGGCTTCGCATGGGTATTTAACAAAAAATATATTTCTCATGCGGAACTTTTTTGAAAATATTCTATATCTATAGCCTATGTTTATCAGGAAAAGCTTAGGATTCGAATGGAGAAATAATTTTTCAAATCGGTCCAGTAGTTTCGGAGCCTATTAAATTCAAACAAACAATGAAATCTTCAATTCAATAAAATCTCTTTCCTCCTAGATCATCATCATCATCATGATATCTATTCTATTCTATTCTATAATATTAGTATAGATATAGATAACATCAAAGTAAAGCTATTTTCATGTGTGTTTAGATATTTACCATTGTTTTTCCGTATGTCCAGATGGTACCGGCGAGCCTTGTCCTATGAACTCATTCCGGTGCGGCGGGCCCGGCTCGCCCTGCGTGTCTCGGGCGTCACGCTGCGACGGCACTATACAGTGTCCGGGGGGCGAAGACGAGAGGAACTGTCACACCACCAAGCGTAGAGGGTCAGTGTCACTCTCATCTCAAATCGCACATCGTCAGCCTATATTAGTCAGACATAGGCCTCCCCTAATGAGCGCCACAGATCTCTGTATTCAATATATTGTATAATGTAATATATCAGTCTAGTACCCATAACACAAGCTCTGCTTAACTTGGGGCTGGGTGATGCTGTGTGGATTGTCCATCATTATTTATTTATTTTTTACCTTCCCATGCGCAGGGGATACTTACATCTTGAGCATAAAAGCGCGCTTGAACGCATTTTTTTTTTGCTTAATTTCCAGGTGTCCAAGGCACACGTTCCGCTGCAACTCCGGCGAGTGTCTGCCGGAGTACGAGTTCTGCAACGCCATTATATCCTGCAAGGATGCCTCCGACGAGCCCCCACATCTTTGTAACGAGCAATCGAGGTACACTCAAATCAGCCATTTATTTTTCAGATATATAGGTACTAATTTGAATTTAAATGAACTAGTTTGCCGTTTGCAAGATGGAAAGAAAGATGAATTTATTTGGCTAAAACAGGTAGCTAAATGTTCAACATAACGAAATAGCGGTCCGCCCCGGCTTCGTACGGGTATTTATAAAAAAAAATATTTTTGATAATAATTTTCTATGTTCATCACCCGAAAATTTAGGATTCTAATGGTGAAATAATTTTTCAATCGGTCCAGTAGTTTCAGAACCGATTCAAATCAAAGAAACGTACAAACAAACAATCAAATCTTTCCTCTTTGTAATATCAGTATAGATATAGAAAAAGAAAAAATATATAATATAATACAACACGGGTAATACAATTAAAACAAATAACACTTAATACAATTAGCGTCTGAACTGCTTGTATGTTAGAAGATAGCTTGATGACGATATCATCAAAGTAACAAGAGGCACTGGAATACACTAAAAAGAAAGCAGGCACTCGGCAGTATTGATCCTTGCCTATAATGATTGTGATTTTGCTGGAATCGGCACAACATAACTGTTCAGATGATTTTACAATTTTAAGGCACCTACATATTTTCTTTACGTGGCATACAAATCACGTTTTATTGGCGGCTCTACGCCGAATAATAATATTACGAATCAGTGTTTTATAGCCAGACGATACAATCGTTTTTGGCGGACTAGAATTCATTATAAGGGAATTCTAGAGCGTATAACAACAATTAACTGTCAAGGTGACATCTTCTATGTAAATAGTTAGTAGGGCACTTTCTTTCTTTTATGTGAATAGATATAAATATGGAGCCATTGATCCGATTTTAATTTATTTAGTAGAAGAAGCAGCAAATATATTCTCTATCATCATCATCATCAAATGTTTTCTCTATGTAGGCATGTAATTGATTAGATAAGTAATTATGTAGATATGTGGGATTATTTCCATGTACTATAATTAAATAAATATATCCTCTTAATTTAAAAAAAAACATATTTAGGCATAAATTTTGTGATGATAGCAAAACCATAACCATTATCTTCATTTTTACTTTAGCAGCCATAACGTTGTTAGAAATTCGCTAAGCATATTTTTTATTTTTATTGTTCACGTTCATTTTATTTAGATTGATTCACCAATAACTGTTTCTATTGGAATAGATACACCTTAAGGGTATTTCGTAACCGCAGCACGTGTGACCCGAACGACTTTGCATTATCCAAATATTTGACCTTAATAAAATCAGTTCTGGTCTATGTTTGGACAGATGTTGAGTTGATATTTCTAGCGGAAACTGTTATTTTCCTGAGCACATATTTTTAGACGACCGCTGTATATAGTGCAGTGAGCAATGGCGTGCTCGAGAGGACGAGGGTACCAGATTCTATTCCCTCCGCGGAACGAAATTTTATATTAAGTACTCGTACAAAACATAAGATTCAGATTCGGATACATTTATTACAGTAAGATACATTAAGTACAATTAAATAGTAGGTACATTTTCAATGTAGGAATTAAAATTCAAACAAAGTCGAAACATGCAGTGTTGGTACTAGATAGTTGGTTCCAGATAACTTGTAATTTGACTTCAAGCAGGTACTTGTATTACGTGTAGGTATAGGCACCATAACAAAATCCCTGATTACATTGGGGATAGATGCTGCTGTGTAAATCATTTCCTGCATTATGATAGGTATCTTTCTTCTTTATAATTATCTCATCTGAAAGGCATCCACAGCTGCTCCTGTCGCGATAATAAATAATAGATATGGCAAAGATTTCAGATTTCAATACTTATTTCTTTATGCTTACAAAATAAGAACAAGTCAAATTTCATAAAGTTGATTTTATAAGCCTCATATCATAACCAAAGAAGATAGGTATTATTTGGCTTGTTATTTATTGTTTACTAAAATTATCTGATCGAAGCGAGACGTGTGACCCCAGAGCTGGTCAGTATCAAGCGCAGCGCATCTGCATTGCCATACAGGAAGGTAATGGAGGCAGCATTTTGCTTCTGACTGGTTGGTTTGGTATGGATCAGTTGAGCTACTGTATTGTTAGCAACAGTCTGACGTTCGCTCAATTGTACATGACGACCTCTGTGGCGCGGTGGGCGAAGGTCCGCCTGCGACGCAGGAGGTTGCGGGTTCGATTCCCGCCTCGGGACAAATATTTGTACGATCTGCAGATATTTGTTCAGGGCGTTCTGGTCGTTTTCTATGTATAATAAAAATATCTATCTATGTAATAATATTATATTATGTATATCAGTCATCTAGTTCCCATAACACAAGCTCTGCTTAGCTTGGGGCTAGATGATGCTGTGTAGATTGTCCCACATTATTTATTTATTTATATACTGGTTCTTGAATATTTAATTGTAATTATCTTTGTTAACAAAGGCTTTACCCATTATTAAAATAAATTCTCTCATCTTAAGCATATCTGTACTTACCTTCAATATTTTCTTAATACATATTTCATGATCAGATGGCGAGCAGCAGATTTCTGCCCAATGCGATGTGGGAACGGTCGATGCCGAAGCACAGCGGTCTCCTGCTCCGGTAGAGACGGATGTGGTGATAATACAGACGAGATTGCTTGCAGCGTTTGTAGTAAGTTAATTAAGACCAGATAGTTTATCGGTAGTTTATATAGTTTATATTAGGTCCTTACATATGAAATTGGCGTTTTGTATGGGAGGAACAAAAAGTCGAATATTTTTTAATATAATATATTTAATTAATCAAAGTATGAACCATTATTTTCTATGCACTTTTGCCATCTTATAGGTAGTTCATTGATCCCTTTACTAAAAAAACCAGTCGGACGGGAATCAATAAAATCTTTGAAGGCGATTTGGACTGCCCCATCGGAGTTGAATTTTTTCCCTTGCAAGAAGTTATCCAAATTTCGAAAAAAATGGTAATCTGTTGGAGCAAGGTCCGGGGAGTACGGAGGATGTCTTAGACTTTCCAATTGAAGCTCTTCTAATTTAGTAGCCGTCTGTTGCGCAGTGTGTGGTCTAGCGTTGTCGTGAAGCAGCAGTGGCGTGGAGCGATTGACCAGCCTAGGTTGTTTAGCCGCTAGCTTTTCCATCATGGTTTGCAATTGCTGACAATAGACATCAGCCGTAATAGTCTGGCCAGATTTGAGAAAACTGTAATGAACAATACCGGCACTAGTCCACCAAACGCTTACAAGTAACTTTTTTGGGGTTAATTTTCGCTTGGGGCAGGATTTGGCTGGCTGGCCAGGATCCAACCATTGCGCTGAGCGCTTCCGATTATCGTAAAGAACCCATTTTTCATCACAGGTAATGATTCGGTTTAAAATACCTTCATTATTGTGCCGGTTTAGTAATGTAACGCAGCAGTCGACGCGCGTTTGCCGGTTTGCTTCAGTCAATTCGTGAGGTACCCACCTTTCAAGCTTTTTAATCTTCCCAATTTGCTTCAAGTGAATTAAAACAGTTTTATCACTAACACCGCAGCCTGCAGCTAACTCGGACGTGGTTTGCGATGGATCCGCTTCCAAAGAGGAGAAATTTGTGATTAAAGTGGCCAGTACGAAAAACGCCAATTTCATATGTAAGGACCTAATATTTAGGTAGGTAGTCTCCGAATCCTCTTGAGAGACAAGATAGTCCAGAAATCCCCATCAAATCCCCAGAAATCCCCCTGAAATGTCCACTATTTGAAACAGTTAGGAGGCAATTCTAGGTTTTTTGAAGACATGTAAATTTTAAATTATAATCGAGGTAGAAGATTTTAAATCTTCTCTTTCTACCTAACCAGTAGTGGGATAACATAGGTTTAAAAACAACTAACTCAACCAAAAAGGTATAGAAGTTGGTGGAGTCCGATTTTACATGCAAATTGCAGTGGATTGAGAAGAGACGAGATAGAAATAAGTTTTTTTTACCCTGTACGGGACAGTAGCATACTCGTGGAAACTCAATTCAATAGAAGAGAAGACACAAGTTGGTAGAGTTAATAAGGTAGGAACCCAATAGCTGCGTGTCTCAATACCAATGTTTCACTTAAACTTCCCAACCGGTTCAACGAAAACGATCTCTGATAACTAAATCTGATTGTGACTAAATACTGCTACATAAATTACATGTCATCTGATATCACGTCTACTTTTAACTGATTCAATTGTCACTAACATATAGCTTTAGCAACATCGATCCATTTGAAATTGTAACTGTTTATGTCCAGGTGGTTGACCAAAAATGTCAGATGAACAACTTGTTTTGCATACATGGACGATTTGACACGACAGTAGGGTCCGTTATACAGACAATGGGACAAAAGATGCGATGCAGATCATTTTATACTATTCTCTTACCATTAGACATGATAAAGACTTACATTTCGGATGACATATTTCCTAAACGGCAAAATGCTCTATTCGTATACTTCGAGCATATGAAAGTATGATGTTTTTTAGCGGGTGTTATCCCACATAAAATGTCTCTCTAAAATTATCAGGAATCGCGCTCATTGGCTAGGCCCATTTAACCAGAATAACACTTATATCTACGGCTTTGCTCACGCTAGTTCGGGAAAAAGTAGCCTATGTCTTTCCTTGGGATACCCTCTACCTCGAAATTTCCAAAAAGATCCTTTCAGGTGTGATAAGGTAACAGACAAGCAAACAGAATTACTTTCTTTTAAAATTAATAAATAAAACTTAATTGTTCAAAAGTTGTTAACATACAGTTACAAACAGCTTAACAATGATACTAAGACACCTGTGTTATCTATATTATATAATAGCTTACAAATTCTATATTATTTTGTGTAATAACTTAAAGCAAATACATAGTAACCTATCTAAGATTTATTTTGGAAAAAAGAAGTCATAAGTCCTTGTCCTTAACCTTGTGTTTTGTTTTAGGATGCCCAGCTCCATGAAAACAAGACCCTTAAAACAGGCTTCATCGGAAACATTCCAATTAGTGGATCTCAAATATCAACACAAGATGTATAAATATTAGTGCCCTCATCATTTCTAGGTTTATAGTTTTGTATAAATTTACGTCGTATTAGTTAAGTTGCGAATTATTTTATTATTGTCATCTACGGCCTTTACATCCAAGGATGGTATAGCGTAAGCTTTTGGAGACGCATTGGCATCTTTTAAAAGATAATCGGGCAATAACTTTTTAAATTTTTCCTTCATTAAACGTCAGGGTTAGCCAACGAATCTGTGTGATTATCTTTTGGTGAACCAGCCTAGACGACTTGTGAGGCCTAATAATTTATTGTATTACAAGTATTATTTTAGAATTAAATTTAAGAAGATATAATAACTAGGTTGATGGTCTGAGTATGATTGACTTGCTTCTGAGTAGATACCGAGAACATTTCAACTAGAATAAGCCCCTAATGTAATACGGCATGTGTTCTTCGAAAAGATAATCAGACAATTATATTAGCGCTTTTAAAGAACATTTATCGGGTATTTATCGCGTACCTTTTGTTTTTATTTTTCCCTACGTTTCCATCGCGTTGCAGCGATCGTGTTCACGGGGCAATTGAACGTCTGACCGTCTCGCTCCGTGACCACGATCGCTGCAACGCGAAACGTAGGGGAAAATAAAAACAAAAGGTACGCGATAAATACCCGATAAATATTCTTTAATATGTCAACAAATCGTGAAAGTTTAAAAAGTTTTATTAGCGTTTTTGACAGAAGTTTCATTTTACGTCAAAGTTAACAGACTAAGCTGCTAATTGTTCGATTATCTTTCGATGAACTTCAACCTAAGACTGAAGAGTGTTACTCTGCCACTTTACTAAGAAATAAGAAATGACCACCATCACAGTAGTTATGTAGTCCACGAATTTTAAAACTCTATGTAATTTTCTTCAAATAACAGTTTTGGTTTATTTAAACTTAATTTGCCAGCTTACATTAGTTTTAAGTTCTGATGTATAAAATTGTAAATAGACATTAATAATTCTTTACGCACATGTATTTACACTTTCTGATAATCAAGTATTACTAAAAGATATATGTGAACTACCAAGCCAATTTTTTAAATAGTTAAAAGAACAGTTTGTTACATTATCTTTGAGAGATATGCTATCCCAATTTATCAAGAAATTAAACAATTTTTTAATATCTAACATCAGTTATAAGAAGTATAAATTAATCCTTTAGATTAGAAGTCTAGGAATCTAGTAATATAGAGCTACAAGAACCTAGGTGTGAATTTTGCCTGGCAAATGTCAATTGTAACTTATTGTAACATAGTGTGTCTGTCGATGTCGTGTGATTGTGCTGAGTATTTATTAAAATTATTTCAGTAATTTGTTTGTTTTTTTAACCTTATATCTAGAGCCATGGAGAGCCAGGTTTGGTTTATCGGTAGTATAGAGGCCTTTCATTCTGGCTACTTTAGCGTGAGGTCATGTATAATGGAACGTCTCGATACTATCGATAGATCTACTTTGAGCTCTCATCAATTAAGTTAAGTCATCCTCCTCCTCATGAGTCTCTTTAGAACTGATTCCTTACTTCCTCTGTGTGTTACTATAAAATATCAGATTATCTAGACGACAAAAAAGTTTGGGACGAGTTTTTCTTCTACAATCTAACAAGGTTTCTTGTTCGCTTCTTTACTTTAACTTAAAAAGACTGAAGTGAACAATGAATCAAAGTAATAACTTTATTTCCAAGTAGGTATTGCTTATGTAATTTATATTTTATGACGTGTCCAAGATTCCTGTAAGGTCTAAAGGAAATAAAGCTCTTTGATTTTGATTTTGTTATGAGGCACCTCATGCCATATCCTAGCGCCCTCTATGAGAACAAGTGAGCAAACCACTCAACGACTAAGTCCACGACTCGGTTCATGGTAAAGGTAACTTAGGCATTAACTTGGTTTTTCATGTTATTCAAACAAAACGACTCTACAAAGCCGCTAGATGTCGCACACTGTAGTTAATATAAATAATGGCATGCATGCTAACAGTCTCTTGGGGGCTGTGATGACGTCTAGAATAATATGAACTGCCGGGGATCACGCGTAAAAATAGTCACGTATCGTCATCAGCCAATTTAAAAGAACACTCATGGTTAATTACATTGAAATAAGCTTGCAGTTAGGAATGAATAAGAAATTCATAAATCTTAGGTACATACGAAGGTACCCGTTAAAGACTAAGAGAGAGCTAATTTTGATATACAAACTATAACATTAGATTCTGCCCGCGACTTCAGACGCTTTATTTCTATGGGAACGCTTTAGGGTTATGTGACGACATAATATATATTAATCTGATAGAAAAGGAACACAATTACTTTGAACTTGCTTTAATAGAATTATGTACGAACGTACTCTTAAAATACTTAAGTATTTTATAAGAATTTTAATTATTTTCTTTACCTACCTTTGATATACTCGATTCACACGCGGCTTCACACACGTTGTTCTATTGTTTCCAGACCTAGAACTAGTATGCAAAGTTTCAGCCCGATCCGCGTGGTGAAATAACAAACATCAATCCAGCTAAACATCCAAATTTTCACCTTTATGATAATCACCTTTTATTAGAAGATTAAATAAATATCAAAGGCAAAGACATAGGAATGGTAAATTTTTCGACCTTCAATATATTTTGAAAAGTATATGATGACATTACTTTGAGATATAAAACGATACCTTTTATTTGACCCAACTCGGTAGGGTACAATTTTACCATTGTATTACGACAAGAGTTGAAAATAGTAGTATTGACATTTTTTTAGAGTATTATTGTCGGTTTTAAAATACATACTAGTATGTATTTTAAAACCGACAATAATACTCTTGAAAACAGGACAGAAGAAAGGCGTGAACATAATTATGTTCTCGCCTTTCTTCTGTCCTGTTTTCAATCTTTAACACCTAAGGAATTATACTGCAGCTGTTAACATGAAATTTAAAACAATAAATCACTTGGTGCGCAGAGAGAATAAAATATCAAAAGTTTTAATGAAGATTGTTAGTACAAAATTTGATGTTGAAAGTTGAAAGTAAGAATGTTATTTAAATAAACTTAAATTATTGTCACATGGGAATGCAAATAATAAATGATCTAGGTACTCTCTCTAACATTGCCAAGGAACAAACCTGGATCCCTGACTTACAACGCATGCGCTCATCTTCAAAACAAAAATGGCCGCTCAGCATCCGATGAGTTAGGTGCTCAGTTAACTTAGATTTAACTAAACGATAACGTTTTCGTGCTGAAAAAGTTACAAAATAACCTGTTATCAGGATCTTTAGAAAAGCTCCGTTACATTAATGGGTAAGACTTTCAAATTCTATGAATACCTATACTAGATCTTTACTAATGACGTCAGCGACAACAGATCATTAATAGTATGTTGAGTTTATTTCGGTAACTTTTTATACTGAAATAAATAAGTATAATACGGAGAGTAGCGATCAATCGCCAACAAGCTGGCGGCAGGTCAATTACTTGATGAGTCAGTTTAGTTTGATTGAAAAATTACGAAACCTTATCGAACAAGGTCTGGGAAAATCGTGACTTCTCTAAATATACATGATGCTGTATGCATCTTAAATGATTTATGTTACTCATCAAGGTGTTTTTATTTATCAGGTACTTCTTGCAATTTTGTATTACGCAAGCCTGAATTCAATGAAACGATTTCATTTATTTTATTCCTAAATGTGTGCTGTGAATGTCAATTAGATATTTGATAGCGATTGTTTACATAAACACATTGAACGTTTTTGAAATATTTGTAAACAGAGGCATTCTTCACACAACCTGTTGTCTTATAACCAGCTCTGACATACCGACTGTAGTAAATTTGAAAGAAGGTTATGTTGAGCGTTAACATAGGACCTCTAACAACATCATGTTTTGTTTGAAGTGTTTGCAATGGCCAAGGTTATAATCGTTCCAAATTGCATAATAGTGCAACATTTTAACACTTTCCGTACCGCTAAAATTCGTGTCACAAAGCGACAAAGTGTGACTTTTGAACATTTTTTCAGGATAAGAAGGTTCAGAAGAAGGTTAAAGATGAAGCAATTCAAAATAGCAATAGGGCTCTTAGTGGCCAGTTCCTGTTCCTTAACTATGTTGCTATACTACTGGAATAGAAGTGGCTTGAGTAACACTATGAAGCTGCCTTCTTCTTATAGACATACAAATATACGTACTAAGCCTACAATATCGAAAAGAGCTGCTGCTGTTAAGATCGAACGTCCGATGAAGCATATTTCTCTGAACGAATTATATCCGGATTTGTCAGTATCGAATAGTTCTATGGAGATAAGTGACGAATTATTATCAAGTAAGTTATGCACTATCACGGTTGTCTGGTAGATATCATAGATTGTCATAGTTTTGTAACTCTTATTTTGTGTTTTAATTATTTTGTTACTTGTGCAACGAAGTAATTTCTATGTAGGTATCTATCAAGACAATTTCACGATAGAAAAATTATAGTAATAATTATAGTCATAAAGTCTACAAAAAAATACTAACGAGTTTCTACTCCCGATTATTGCACGTGGGCAGAAAAGTCCTATAGGAACTGATAATGGGATAAAAAGTAATTATATGTGATATTCCTGATCTAGACTTTCGTCTATAATAAATTGAATGAACGAAGAATACGATTATATCTAAATAAAAATAAAGCCTTATCGCTGAGAGCTATCTCTCCCAGGAGACCTAGCATCGACATTTCAGCGCGATCTGAACTTTTGGTTAAAAAAGTGATAAATATAACTATATCCATCCATTTTATTTGTGATATAAGTGCGAATTTTTTTACAGCGAGGACGATCGACAACCCAGGCTGCCAAATACCGTCAACGATCGTACGTTATGACAAGTTTTTAAAGCTAAACAAGAAGCTAAATGACACATGTGGTAAACGAGCTGTATTCATGAAAAAGATTGATAGAGACAAAGTAAGAGCCTTGATAAAGCCAAAAACAATGAAAAAATATTTGAGAAGAAGCGCAAATTTTTACTGCTGTTATAGGTTCATTGAAAAATCTCACAACAGTTACAACAGCGGCCTTAAAATAAAGTAAGTAGATAATTATTTATATACTAATATTATAAAGAAGAAAGATATTTTTTTTTATTTGAATTGAATAGACTCCGAAACTACTGGACTGATTTGGAAAATTCTTTCACCATTAGAAACCTCAATTTTCCGTGATGAACATAGGCTATAAAATATTTTCAAAAAAGTTAGGGCACTGCATGAATAATTAATTTTTTATCAAATAATCGTGCGAAGCCGGGGCGGACCGCTAGTAACTACCTAATAAAGTAATATATTTTAGATGATCAAACACCAAAAGTGTTTTGTTAAAACGCCGATTGGAGATTTGATGCTTTTTTATGCAGGCATTGAGGCATTGAGGATTCGGGCTACACTGCCGCCCTTCATCCCCTCACAGACCCACCAGTTCCATTTCATAGAGAAACTTAAAAACATTCTTTGTAGCCGTATACATAACTTGATTTACTCTTCAATCGTTCAATTTATGAACAATGTTTTCAAAATTTATATGAAACAAATGCTTTTTTTATTATTTTTATACTGTTATCATAACGATTCAATAATTTTACACGTCTATTTTACAACATATCTTTTAAAAATATACACATACAATAATTAAGAAGTAGTAACATTTGAAAACATCGAGAAAGTCCATACACCTGCCATAAGTAAATAAATTAAGTGTTTCAGGTATACCAGATGCTTAAAGTTTGAAGATAGTGGCATCATTACACTGAAGACTGACTTCATAAATGTAAAATGTTTCGAATACGATAAGCGAAATGTATCCCATCCTATATACGACGACGTTTACGCATTCGCGAAAGGTATAAACTTGTCCAAAAAGGAAGATAACTGCAGTGTCAAATACAACGTGCTGATGATTGGAATGGATTCCATGTCTACGCCACGATTAGCCCTGACAATGCCCAAAACAGTTCGTTATTTTCAAGAAAACTATTGGCTACCTTTTCCAGGTTACCATAAAGTAAGTACTAGTATAAACAGGTTACTTTTATGTTCGATACAGGGTTTTAAAGCTGCGTTACATCTATTTCTATTTTCAGGTAGAAGACAATACATTTCCTAATTTGATGGCAGCATTATCTGGTCAAAACTTAACTACGTTGCTCAAGGATTGCTCCGGCAAAATGGATGAATGTCAAAATCGTATTATTTGGGACAAATTCAAGAAGGCTGGATACGTGACAGCATATGGAGAAGATTATCTACGCCTGCCAGATACTTTTACGAATAAATACGCCTTCCAAAAGCCCCCCACGGATCACTACATGAGGCCTTTCTTCATGAAAGGAGAGACTGAAAAGAATAACAAGTCTCTAGTGTGCGCTGGAAAAGTTTCATCTGGGCAACAACTATTAAATTACGCTCTGGATTTTGCGAACACCTACCGAAGCGACCATTTTTTTGGGCTATTCTGGATGAACTCTTATAGCCATAATATTAACAGCAGGCCGCAAGATGCAGATTCGATTATGGAAAACTTTTTTAATCAGTTGGCTTATACAGGCGTTTTGCTGAACACGTTCATAGTATTTTTTAGCGACCACGGCCTGCGATTCGGAGAACACCGATTGAGAGCTGAATCATATTATGATGAGCGCTTGCCGTTTCTAGCGTTTTTAACGCCGACGAAGTTTAATAGGCGACACGCAGACAAACTCAAGCGACTATCAATTAACCGTTTTCGATTAATAACTCCATACGATCTCTACGGTACACTTATCGCTATAAAAGACATATCTCTTTGCAAAAATAACAATGTAGAAGATACTCCGCAAGCATGCCCACAGTGTCATAGCTTATTCGATAATGTTAGTGAGAATCGGACATGCCGGGATGTCGCAATTAGAGATAAGTGGTGTGCTTGCCATAATTTAGTTCATCTGTCTGATCAAGACCCTGCAGGAGTGCAAAGCGTCAATTTCGTAGTATCATATATTCAATCAATGATAAAATCTATTCAAACAAAGAAATGTTCGATTTGCCTCGGTATTTCGTTGAAAAATATTATACGAATGCATTTTTATTACGATGAGGACAAAATCAGCATGTTCTATGTAGTGGCATTCTATATTAAACCAGGGAACTTGGCTTACGAAGCTACTGTGTCACTGAGGAATGGTAAGAGAGAAATAGTAGGGCCGGTGAGCATCATTTCACCTTACAGAGGCTTTGGCGTATGCGCTGTGAAACGCCAACACCGTTTATTTTGTATATGCCAGAACATTGAGAACTGCTAATTTAATCTATATCTGTACCAATATTATAAAGAGGAAAGATTTGACTGTTTGAATTGAGTAGTCTCCGTAACTACTCGACCGATTTGAAAATTCTTTCACCATTAGAATCCTTGCCTGATGAATATAGGCTATAGAATATTTTCAAACAAATTAGGGAACCGCATACATATTTTTTTGTTAAATACCCGTGCGAAGCCGGGGCGGATAGATGGTCATTAAATAATTTTAAATTATGTCTAACAATCTGTATCTTTATTTCCTGTAGAGTTTTCCGACCTCATAGGTATAGAAAGCACGAACTAACAGAAAGGTTAGATCAATAACGTGATTTTTCACGTTTCCTATTGTTTTTAATAGAGCATCCGGCATAAAATCCTTCACATATACAAATAACATGCAGTAAAGGTTTATCTTTCTCCGTCATTTTCTCATAACATAACACTATTTGCTAATTACAAATAATATTTTTCCTGCTGTGATACGATTCGCTGTTTTATGCGCTTATTTAATATTTCATTCAGTGAATAAAAGTTTTAAATTTTCTTAGACTTTACTTTTCCCTGGAAAATCGATTTTATAAGCTATAATGTCTCATAATCGACGGAACAAGCAGATGGCCCGCCCTGACCTTATGTAGCTAGTAAGTATATTATTCTAAGCAATACCCAGCAGTCCATGTTAGAAGTGGGTTCTAGGATAACTACGCACTAACATTTACCTACTTATAGATATGAGTATTAAATCAATCTTACTATCATTATTTTAAGCAGTTTCATCGCTAAATAGCTTCTAATGTTTTGAAACTTACGCGATCTGAACACATAATGATTAGTAATTAACGGGTATTTATCGCGTTTCTTCTTCTTCCTTTTTTCTTCTTATTCGTTATTGTATTCCTTTCGTCATCTCGTGACCACGACAGAGTGCAAACCTGTTGAAACGTCGAGAAAGGAAGAAGAAGAAGAAAGGAAGAAAAAGAAACGCGATAAATAACCGTTAATTACTAATCATTTAATAGCTTCTCTTGATAAAACCCAGAACAGCACCAAGGTGAAGTTTTTTGTTGTGTAAAAGTCTGTGTTTGTGTCTAAAGTCTTTATTCCCATTTGGTACCGAATATGGAAAACATCGAGTACAGGGCAGCAGTGTCCTGAATTTTTTTTTGCCATGAAATATTTGATCACTTAAATTATAAATTTTTACATTTAAGTATAAGAATAATAATCTATGTTTATTTATAAACGGCATTGAGGATACACAAAACTATGGAGAAACAAAAAACAACTAAATAAAGCTAAAGTAACAGCATACATGTTTACTTATTATTATTTCGTGAAAAACTTTGATAAGACTCATCACATAATACAATGTAAAGTGAGTTTCAGTGTCGTTTTTTTGCATAATTTTCGCATATTTCCTAACATAATACTTAATCCCGATAAAAAGCTTAAGTAGGTACCTAAATAATTAGCAATTGTTCGATTCAACGCGAGTTATTGGCGGAAGGCTAGCGCGTTTCATTCAAGAGTGTATTGTATCGTATTCAGTATTTACCAGAACTCCCTATCGCAATGACGAGTGTGTTATGAATATAGACACGATGAAAAAATTTAAATTGTTTTATCAACAATCATAGTGTGTCACAGTTTCCTAGTTCTAACAAAGAATCGTGCTGGTGTTATCTATGTTGATTGATAATTAACATTGTCAGGATCCTTTTTGGTAAGTTGTTACTTAAATTGTTTTTTTAATTATACTAGTTACATTAGATAGTTATTAGATTAGGTAACACTATTATTGGGTCACGATTAGGTTCTGTTTTATTTTTGAAGATGCTTTTTACCACCTTCTGTGGTGTTATGTTACATAATATCTAGTGACTTCAAAAAAGTTCTGAATTTAGGCTGTACATGTTAATTAAAAAAAAAAAGCTTTGTCTAGTGAATGGTTCTGGTGTCCCATAAAGATTTACCCTGATTAGCTACGTAGTACTAGTAAAATAAAACTTACGAAAAAAATTCTTTTTCAGTTTATGAAATGCTTCTACAGAAAAAGGCTGCACTTATATTTTCGGCAACACTTTTACTAACATTGGTTTTTTATAATTATGACGACATTAGTATGGTTGGTTATGGTGTGGTAATGAGAGTTAAGCACAAGAGAGAGCCTATTTATTTATTCACAGGTAAGTTGTCGATATAGTTTTGCTTTGAGCTTTTAAATACTTAATACGTTGCGAAAATAGACTTAGGTGACCAAAAAGGCCATCTTCGTATCACTGCCTAAACTATACAAAAAGTATTAAAGAGACATCAGAGAAGGCTTTGAATATGTATCAGAAACTTTCCAATGAAAGATTTGTTATTTCTTTTATTCAACATAATAATAAGCTAAAATAGGTGGGGGCACTCACTTGGGTTGAGGTTGGCCGGCCAGAAATAATCTGACGTTTATCCTTGTATTTGGTAAATTACGAGTAGATATCAACTCCGGTCACTTTGCAGTTTTGTTAGATTTTAACGTGCACTCGCATAAATAATTTGATTACGTTATCCAATGTCGTACATATTTCACGCGAGTATTAGCTAGCACTAGCACAACGCTAGTAAGGTATCTATTTAGTTCTAATTATTTACAAGCGTGTTTGTACAAAGCTTTTACGATAATTACCATTTACCAACATTTACAGGCGATGAAGACTTTCTACTAAACACAACGGGGTGTGTCATCCCTAATTTTGCAAAGAACCTAACAAGCACCCAAGCGAAAATTCAGAAAGAATCATGTGGCGAACGACTAGTAACATTGGAGAAGATGGACGATACTGAAATAATATTTCTTATTGATGAAGATAAAATGAAAAAATATATGCCAAATAACAATTACGAATGCTGTTATAAGTTCGCGCATCGATCCGATGTTAACGGCAAAGAAGACATTGAACTAAAGTTAGTTTGTTACTCTATTAAACTAGATTTTCAGTTTCATTTTAATCACACAAAAGTGTAAATGTATTTGTTTGTTTGCCACTCCTATATTTGGTACCAGAATTGCTTGTATCCTTGATTAAAGTATAGGTAGATGCATATTTTAACACCAGGAAAACAGCGGTGTTCCGTTGATAAAATAATTCAAATACCAGTTTATCAATACGGATAAAATCCGGGCAGAGATAAATCCTTTCATAAATTCGAATTTCAGATACACCACGTGTCAATCATTTAAAAACGGGACAAAAATTGTCCTTAAAGAAGAAGTTATTACGGTGCAATGTTTAACTGTGACATCGAAGAAGAAAATATTTTATGAAGACTCCTATATGCAAATCAAAAAGACGCAACCAATAATGAAAAGTACAATGGAAAAATGGAATGTTCTAGCTCTTGGTATGGACACAATGTCGCGTGCGAGGTTTTTCAGCGACATGCCTGTGTTGGCTAAATATATCAAGAATCATGGCTGGTTGGATTACAGAGGATACAACAAGGTAACTTGCAAATAGCGACACATTTCGATATTATTTAATAAACAAACACGTATCAACTACAATGTACTACTACGCATGACGAGCTCTGTGGTCGGCGAACGTATCCCACCCTACAACGCAGGAGGTTGTGTGTTCGATTCCCGCCTCGCCTATTCGCAAATGTTTGAACGATCTGCAGATTTTTTTCCGGGTGTCATCTATGAATAATAATAATATCTATCTATGTAATATATTGTATTATGTATATCAATCTTGTGTTGATTGTTCTGCATTATTTATCACCTATTGATAAACATTCAACATAAGTAGGTATGCAATAAGTTGAATTGCCATTGCTTAAAGATGACAAAATTTTGTAAGTAAAAAGTATAAAAGAACTGAAATATACTATCCACATTATGTGTCTACCGTAGATAATCAATTTGTATGAATTACACTATCCACAGTACTTAACACATGACAGGAAATGTAATTAGACAAAGCATAGTTATATCAGTTGTTCATGCTAATGCCTACAGAACGCATCAGTTGTTTTCAAAACCGCCAACGTTTTACGACACTGTTCTCTTTCAGTACACTGTATGAACAAAAAACTCCAATGCCGCTACCATACATAATAGAAGCGTTACGTAACTAGTGTGAATTTATGAATACCACCTAGATTACATAATTATGTTTCAGGCTGGCGACAACACGTATCCTAACCTAATGGCTTTATTAACTGGGATGAATGTATCCTCAACGTACAGTGTCTGCAAACCAAACATGTCTGCTTGTAATGAACAAATGCTATGGAGCCAATTTCATAGGGAGGGATATGCGACGGCTTACGGAGAAGACTTCCTCTCATTACCAGACACTTTCTTCAAATACAACGGATTCCAATCAATGCCCACAGATCATTACATGCGCCCTTTGTTTCTCACTGGAGAAACCACCCATGGAAAACACCACCTGGTGTGCACAAATTATGTTCCTTCCGCGAAACATATTGTTGACTATGCTTACGATTTTGTAACTACTTATAAAGAAGAGAATTTCTTCGGATTTTTTTGGATCAACTCCTACAGCCACAACGAAGAAAATATACCATCTATGTTTGAAGATGACTTAATAAATTTATTTCAATCTATTGAGAATTCAGGAGTCTTGAATAATACTTTTATAATTTTCCTAAGCGATCATGGAGTGCGATTTGGTCACAGACGGTGGCCAATGGAGTCTTACTACAAAGTTAGAATGCCAATGTTATTAATGCGGGTGCCAGAAAGGTTCCGAGTACTGCACGACGAGGAATATTACAACCTGCAGCTAAATCAGAACAGACTGGTATCGCCATATGACTTGCATAAAACTTTGGTGAAAATATCTAACATGTCCCTGAACTCAACTGATATAGCTTCAAGCGGTTGTACAACATGTATAAATCTGTTTGAAGTAGCGTCAGAACGCAGAACCTGCGCCGACGCAGGTGTCAACGATAAGTGGTGCACTTGCCACGATATGAAGCTCGTAGACCAAAATAATGATACAGATGGTGTTAACAGTGTCCAAGTCGTACTTTCATATGTCCGTGGCAAAACTCTGAGTGTGCGAACTAAAAAGTGTTGGACTTGCGAGACGCTAGAATTAAATGAAGTTCTGAGGACACACTCGTACACATTAGAAGGTAAAAAGTATTTTGTGATCGCATTTGCAGTGAAGCCTGGTCAAGTTGCGTATGAAGGGACGGTTTTAAAAAACGGCAACAATTTCACTGTTCTAAACGGTTTGGATATAATAACTGGATATAATGCTATGGGTAACTGTGTTGTACATAGCCTTGATAGAATTTGGTGCGTATGTAAAAAAGTTAAATGTAGGTAAAGATGCTAGAACAAAAATTTATACTGTTGGTTGGTACACACGTACGTAGGTACATGCTCGATAACCTATTCAAGCTCGAGCAAGTACAAACGTCTGTACCGTGCAAGTATCAAGACATGCTAGTAGTCAACTAATATGTGCGAATCGAAGAAAATTCAAACGTTCAAAATTCATATCCGATGATCGAAGCAAGAATTATTTACATAAAGCCATGTCATCGAGCATGTTAGTTGTTATTGATATTTTTGTGATGACAGTGTAACTGTACCTAAGTATGTAGCTAAAGTGTCGGACGTTCATTCATTTTCTCGGGATTTTGTGGAACAATTAATTTATAAATATGTATAGGGAGGAAAAGTGCTCGTAGAAAACTACGTTTAAAGAATATAGTGAACATGACTGTGACGTTCTATTCTTAGTAACGTTGGTCTAAACCAACGACGACGGCGACGCCTACTCGGCACAAACTTAGTTTTTTCCCGACAGTAACTGTAACAGGCGATGCCCACCAAACACAACAACGAATCGTCCATTGCTCGAAGAGTTTCAACGGACCTAAACCAATGATGTATCATTAACCTAAACATGTTCTTCGAGCAAGATTTTTACGTGTAGTTGCAGGGTCGAGCATCTTTGTAGATAGGCATGCTCGGATGAAACATGCTCGATCGAGCATGTAACTGCGTGGAGACCCACCTTTAGATTTGTATAGCAACTAGTGTACAAATTCAACCTTTGCGCACATACTTGTGCACTATGGCGCACATTAAGAACGGGCGCCGCGTCGCGCCGTTTCCGAATTTTGACTAGGAAGATATAAACATCATAGTGCCTTACTTTGTTAATGTATAGGGCTAGTTAGTTATTGTTACTTACTAGACCTAAAAGTTAGATTCCTAAATCAGTTACATTAGTCATTTCATCTAGTTACCTAAAATGAAACACATACTCAAGTTTTAGATTTAAGTTTAATTTAATATACCTACTTAAATATACATATCATAATTTAACATTATTTATTCGAGAAAAAGATACATAATTTCTTATGCATACTTATGTAACTCATAGATAGTAAATAGGTACTATAGGACTGTGTACTAATCGCCATTATATCTTTAAGATTGAAGACAATAGGTGTATCGTTAGGTGCTCGGAATTTTTTTATACATGTTCAATTGTTAGTACTAGATATTATTAGTTACCTTTAAATGTTATATCAATAAAGTTATTACATTTTGAGTTCTACTTTTCCTATTTGCAATGTAGGTAAAACGAGATACATACGTACTAGGTATCGTAGTACTTACAAGTTTTATTAGTTCATCAACAAGATTCTATTACCGAACTCAATTGTAATCGGTAGAATATCTGAGTTTACGTAGCTACTAACGCTCTAAACAGCTACTTTCTGTTTTCACATTACTAGATAAAATAATCAATATTGCGAGGCAGTGGTCATCGATCTATCTTATGACATGTAAACATGGATCTCGAAATTTAAAAAATATGTTCTTAACTGATAGATTATAAATCAATTTTGCCTAGGTACTTACATATACTATCGCCTTAGGGTTAAAAAAAACCTGTAAGGATGTTGTACTGTTTTCTAAATAAATAAATTAAATTCGAGGCAGTAGTCATCGATCTATCTTACAACATGTTATTACATGGGTCGCGAAAATAAAAAAAAACATTCGTTGTTAAAAGTAAATAAATTTTGCATACTACATTTACCATCGCATTGGAGTTAAATACCTGTAATGGTATACTGTTTCTAAATAAATAAATAATAAATTAATTAAATTCGTACCTTAAGCAATAATGCTTTTAGCTAAGCTAGGCGACCGCGGTGGGCTTGGAAATATCACAAAAAGAGAGAGCTGGGACATAGCGAGCACGACGCCTACGAGATTCGGTACCTGAAACAAATAAAACCAATCAATAAGAGGGTTTCGAACTTTTGTCGATTCATGTATACAATACTATAGGTACCAGTTACTTGGGGGATTAGGGAGTAGGTATTCGACACTTTTTAAATGTATTTCAAAAATTATAAAATTAGACAATTTTCAAAAACTGTTTGGAATTTCCATATCACTTTTCGATTTGATATTTCACTCAATGCCCTTTCTTAGAAAATTTGTTTTTTGACCATTTTTCAAAATGTGTACTAATTTTACAGACTTCGTTTTATTTTTCCTCTACAATATACATCAACATCTACAAACGCCTAGTACATTTCAGATGGATCGCTCTGCAAACTTCAGAGACAGGAGAGGAATTGTCAATACTTCGTATTTTTTCGAAATATCTCAAAAATTATGAAACTACTGAAATTTATAAAACTGTTTTGAGATCTACAAACCAATATCTATCATCTGATACCACTTTCGCCAATTTAGAACAAAGAAAATCCTGAAATTTTATATGTAAAGTAGGTCTTAATATAAATAAATAAATAATATAAATAATGCTGGACAATCCACACAGCATCATCTAGCCCCAAGCTAAGCAGAGCTTGTGTTATGGGTAATACAATATTATTAAATAGATAGAATTTTTTTATTATACATAGAAAACAACCAGAACCCCAGAACAAATATCTGCAGATCGTACAAATATTTGTCCCGAGGCGGGAATCGAACCCGCAACCTCCTGCGTCGCAGGCGGACCTTCGCCCACCGCGTCACAGTGGTCGTCTTTACATACGAAATAGTTGTTTTCTCAGATTCTTTTCTTATGCGTGGAAAGGAATGTTCCCGAGATGGTAAATATAGTTTTCCTAAGGGTAGGTCTAAATATTATTATTACAGAACTCTAACTAGTGTAGTGTTGACTTTGAAGTCAGTTTTTCAGTCAAAACAATTAAGTTAAATAAGTCGTCGCGAAACGCATATTCCCTTATTTCATAAGATTAACGGACATTGGTATTTTTGCTGCTATGAGATGTTATTAGATGACTTATTTAATTCTTATTTATTTAGATGCTATATTTCACACCCAACAGCATCCGCCGAGTGAGTAGCGGTACTAGTAGCTATCTAAACCGTAGAGCAGTGGTTCTCAACCTTTTAGTCATGAGGGACCATTTTACCAAATGTATGTCTTGCCGGGGACCACCAAGTTGGTTTTCCTAAATTAAGGATTGTTTGATAAAGAAAACAAGCACAATTTTATAATTAGCACTCATTTATTTATTATTTAGCAAAAATTTAAAAGTTACAGATTTTAATTTAATGTGATTTGTGTGACTGCATACTCTTTAGTAACTTCTGAATTCTTGGTTCAGTGCTACTCAAAGCTAAACGCATGTCGGCAGTGGCATCCAACCGATTTCGATGCTTGTTTTTAATCATCAGAAGCGTCGAAAACCCCTGCTCGCAAAGATACGTCGATGAAAATAAAGTTAGGTAACTCAGGTAACAGAATTTTTTTTTTCGACCTTATTAATCCATAGCTCGATTTTAGCAATAAACGCCCTGATTTTATCTTCATATGCAAATGTGTTGCTCATGCCTTGCAACTTCAAATTTCCTGATCTTTGCAGTTGAAGGTTCGCTCTGCGCTCGCGGCTCGCACTGTTTCAACTCGACTCATTACGTCACGCCACATATTATTAGGATGGCTTCGCGGACCACTTGGAATGCCTCCAGGGACCACTAGTGGTCCGCGGACCACCGGTTAAGAACCAATGCCGTAGAGCAATAGAAGATTACTCATAGTGCCATGTGTCTATAAACGCAGGATGTGTCCAAGGTATTTAATGATTAAATTCATTTTGTAAAACAAATTATGTAGTTTTAAGTATACAAGAAAACAATATAGTTTTTGAGTGGTCTCCACATAACTTATATGTAATAATGAATACTAACCATAAGATAAATATCTTTCTGAATAACACCATACAGGAACCACAGAGATGACACGAAGAAAGACATGAGTATCATCGGGAATGGCAGACAGTCTGTATTCTTAAATTTAATTACATACACTAGTTTGCTCATGGGTGCCGCTATCGTCAATACTGTGAATGAGCATGATAACAGACCTGAAAGATAAAAATACAGTTTTTACAAAGTAAGTCACTTTTGAAACATTTTAATTTTTATTTCCTGAACTGACAGACTGATTTAGAATTCACTAGGTTTATGCACAGTTAAATCCATCATGAGATAGCTAAGCTAGTGTAAACTATTTTTTTTTATCAAATTAGTGTTGGCAATGTAAAATTAATAAGTAAAATTACCTACAGACATGTTTGTGATAGATTATCCCCTCTCTACTCAATAAAACTGCTCAACTCGCGACGACCACTATGGCGCGGTGGGCGAAGGTCCGCCTGCGACGGAGGAGGTTGCGGGTTCGATTCCCGCCTCGGGACAAATATTTGTACAATCTGCGGCTATTTGTTCAGGGGTTCTGGTTGTTTTCTATGTATAATAAAAAATAATCTATTTAATAATATTGTATTATGTATATGAGTCATCTAGTACCCATAACACAAGCTCTGCTTAGCTTGGGGCTAGATGATGCTGTGTGGATTGTTCAGCATTATTTATTTATTTAACTGATACTTAAATTCTTTTAAAAATAGAAAATGACATTATCCCTCATTTATGACTAAATACTCAAACACAACTCAACTCAGATTCTGTGAATTTTTTACCATTTTCATTAAAAAATTAGCAAAATTGTGACTTGATACAGGATGTGTTTAAGAAGATTCCATGGAGTAGCCGTCAGCCAGAGTGCAGGGCTTATTCATATTCGTTTATTTATATTCGTAGTGTGTGAAGCTACAAACAGAAGCTGTGATTGATGGAAGTGCATAGAGTATTTTCTATTTTACATCTTGTATTATTGGTGTACTAGCTGTAGGCTAACCTAATTGTAAAAATAAATAAATAAATGGAGATGACATTAGGAGCTCATAATTAATTTTACTTTACCCAATCTCGAGAGTAGCATTTGATGATCCTCTTCAACAGACGCATATCCAATAACAATAAGGAAAAATACTATACACCCCCATATTTGCTTCAGGAGGGATGCTTTCTTTAATGTGTACTTGTAATACACTATCACATACAGCAACATAAGCACTATTCCAATAATATTTACAAATATAATTTTTCCATCAGGTATATACCATCCATAGAGAAGCCATAATCCAGCACTGGAATAAAAATACATAACTGTTAGAATACAGCACACTTACTAGCCTTTGCTATCTATTATTATATTCTACTGGTAGGTTTTAAATTCGAAAAAGGTGTAGTTATATAAACTTACGCTAAGAAACCGCATAGGAAAGGAAGCGCAGAAGTTTCCGCAGTGCTCTTGTTTGCCACATATTGCTTACACACCAAGCTGTAACCCAAATAAAATAATTTGTTAGTTTTAATTGATAAGAACACTACAATAAAGAAATAGAACAAAAAAAAGATTATTTACATGCCAGATAAAAATTGTAAGATTGTTGTAGCTACAGCTAAATTGCTTACTAAACCCTTGAAATCCGATAAATACATGATAAGGCTCAGGTAAAACGGTCTATCCTAATTTGCGGTTTTCAGCATTATTTATATTCACATTTTTTGAGAAACACCGATCGAATTCATCGAAAATAGGTAGAAGAAGAAGTAAACAATAGATGACAATACGATACTTCAACTTCAACTTCTTTTTTTATGGCGCCTCTTGCTTTTCGCCACGACTCTGCCAGTGTCTAATACGATACTTTCGTGTCGCACGAGATGGGGTCTTCAACTTCAACTCGCTCTTGTGTCAATGTCACAATGTCAGTCAAGATCTAGGTATCTCACTCACTCACGCATTCTGCGTGAGCCGAATTTTAAGCCTATAATAAAGTTTATGACTCTTGTGACATGGACACTGGCAGATTGTGGCTACATAGACACAGCGAGCCATGAAATAAGAAGAAGAAGAAGGATAGCCACCATAACCTGTTTTTCAAAATTTACCGCTCATATTATTGTAAAATAATGTCAATTCCATGAACTGGAACACAGAAAAGTGGCAAACAAGACACCTAATATTGCCTCAGCGCAGAAGTCAAGTCAAGTCAATTTAGGTTCAAGTAGATAGTGTCGCACTCACTCACAATTATGAACAAAGGCTGTTTTTGGCAGAATTTTGTTAAATCAGCACTAGGATCGTTTTTCTGAGATCAGCACACAATTAGCAAGATTAGAACAGTGGCAGAATTTGGTCTGGACTTTTTTCGCGTCCATGGATTTGATGTACCTATATGAATCAAATTTAATTAATTTTCTACGATTTTTCAATTATTTACTCCTTCTCGTAAAGGCCGGAGTTATTTTATGTTATTTAAAAGCTTATCAAATGATAATTATATTCGAATGAGGTACATTCGAAATGTTACCATTTTTTTAGTGGTGCGAGTACTATTTTATCTTTTGTCTTTGACAGTGTCATGTTGTCTGTGGTTGTCTTTTACTACGCTACAAAATCCTTCCGAGACTGGCTTTTTTAATCTCTGCTGTGTTTTGTGTTTATAATTTAGCTTTCTATATATTTCTACCCGACCTGGAGTGTTTATGGACTGCTTGATACTGCCCTGTGTGACTAGTGCGTGCCCTTAGGACTCCGATATTGCTTTGCGTGATCATAAGCTAATCTTACTGTTCTCTGATTTTGCCTAGTGAATTGGACTTTTGTTGTAAACCCGGAACAATCGTAATGGCAGATTATTGTAGAGGTCATCGTAGCACACTATTTTATGTGTAAACTGCAATCTATGCGTGAACACACTGCGCCGATATCAAGTCTTATGACTTGACCCGAGAGTTGCGAGATGAGAATGAGGAATGAAATAAATATGTTTAACAAAATGTGTTTTTTATTTGCCCACATTAGGTATTTTATGACAACCTTTGTGGCTTGGCGGGCGAAGGGCCGTAAAATAAAAATATCTATCTATGTAAATACTTAAATACATTGTTTTAAGTAGGTATATAAGTTATGTTATCTAGTAGGTACTCATAACACAAGCTCTGCTTAGCTTCGGGCTAGATGATGCTGTGTGGATTGTCCAACATCATTTATTTTAACCAGGGATCGGAATAGGTAGAGTTTTTAAGTACCAAATGACGTCATAACACGCTAGAACGATAGCTTAGTATGGATATGTCTCATAATCTCGAAATCCATATACTAAATTAATCCCGATATTCTTCAATTTATTTAGTAGTATTTCGATTAGTTTAGTAGTATTTCCATTACGAAACATTTATTTTTATTCTAAAAATATAATAACTTATATTAATATAATAAAAAAAGTAATTGTTTCCTGCACGATATGTCGGATAGCGGTTTTTCTCAACACAGCATGTAGGTGTAGACTTTTTTATTTCTCTTTCTATTGTGTATATTCCTGCCTTGTAGCAGGCGGGGTGCGGGGTGGACGTTGGGATGACCAGTTTGAAAAGAGGTTGGATATAATGTATAGGTACATTTTTGTTCACCCGTTTGTTTCGGTGCGTTGAGTATGCTTAAATTATGAATCCACGCCATTCAAGTCACAAAACGTGGCTTTAATTAGCTTTTTTTGAGAAATTGATATATCAAAAATATTTTATCAATTCCCGATTCAGGGATTAAAAAGGCATATCCATGTTATGTTATCCTTGGCTTTTTACGTCATTAGGTAGGTACTTAAAAACTCTACCTATTCCGATCCCTGATTATAACCCTCAGTTTTTTTGTGTTTACGGGGCAAGTCTAATTTTTAAATACGCGCCCAGTTTTTGTAAACATACAAGAAGGTTAGAACTTATTTGGATTTTTCTCATTTCGTTTGTCTTTAAATACTCATTAACTCAATTAACCACATTATCAATTTCTTTAAGATTTAATTTCAATCTGCGATCTATTATAGATAATTTTTGTTTGACGTTCATTCATAACCTAAAAATTCAAACACCGAAATCTTTTTTTTCCGGCTTTTTCAAATGAAAATAGCCTCATTTATAGATTCTGGAGCAAACGCCAAATCTTTCAACATATTTTTCATTACGGGACTCTTCAATTTGATTCCAGACAATTCTTAGTATGGAGACCTGCCATTGTGTTTCAACTAGAGTAGCGGTGTCTTTTTTAATCCAACTTTGCGTTGAACTAAAATCACGTCTGTCTCTTAGTGATCAATTTGAGCAAATGTCATTTTTGATCCAAAACCACCGTTGTATAAATCGTTTTCACAAGGTTGGCCGTAACTGTTTCTGCATTTCTAAATTTGCTTATAATTTTAAATTTGAAAAAAAATCTTTTGTTATATAAATACACTATGTTCTAACCTATATTCTAATACAAATAATAGCAGATCATTGTGAAAATATGGTCAAATTATAAATCATTTAATTCACTTTTCATGTGAAATTCATCCATCGCCAGAACCTTGAAATGTAGGATTCCTCAAACATTTTAGAGTAAATGCCATATCAAAGCATTCCATAGCTGACATTGGCAGAGTCGTCGCGTCGTCGTAGCGAAAAGCAAGCGGCGCATAAAAAAAAGAAGTTGAACTCAAGTCAAGTCGATTCGATCGATTGTGTTTGTTTGTTGAGGATTGGGGAACTGTGTGTTGTTTTGGTTTTCGTCCAAGAAGAATAGATAAATTTTGCAAAGAAGTCATCACTTTCAAGAAAATTTATACCAAAACATGAACCTCAACTGAAATATGCTATCAAAATGAAATCTTTCAAACTCATAGTGCACCAGATCACATTTAGTAGTAAGTTGCTCATTCAATTATGTTTTTATTATCATAGATCTTGACGTGATCTTGACCTTATTACGTTTTAATTATGTTGTTTTACAGCTGCAGATTTAATAATCAACTTAAAAGATTACCCTGGACTTAATGAGAAGGATATTGTGGAAATATATCACCCAGAAAATGATTACCCAAGATTGCTCTTACAAGTGGCCAAAATGGATGTTCCTGCTAAAGGAAGGGGTAAGATAAATAAATAAATAATGCTGGACAACTCATACAGCATTATCTAGCCCCAAGCTAAGCAGAGTTTGTGTTAAGTGTACTACATAACTGATATACATAGTAATCTTAGATATATTAATATTTAAGTAAATCAATATTTTTTATTATACATAATGACCAGAACACCCTGAATAAATATTTGCAGATCGTGCATATATTAGACGGGAATCAAACATAAATTAATAAATAAAAAAATAATCTTAAAAATAAATAAGAATAAGACTGAAAAGGCTAGGTAAAGGTAGTAAGTCATGTTATGACATGGCATATGTAAATTTACCAGCATTTAATCAAGATGTTTATTTATCATGTGAATTCTATAGGTTGTATTATAATTTTCAGATACCATAAGTGTAGAGCAAAGCATAGCTACAACCTTCCAGTTGAGAACATTTGCTGATGTTTACGTAAACATTGTGAATGTTAGTGATGTTGCATTGGATTCTGTGGAGCTCACATTCAGAGACCAGTACATGGGTCGCTCTGAAATGTGGCGTCTCAAAAATAGCTTGGTGAGATTATAACTGGTTTTTTTAAATAATAATATTGCTGGACAATCCACACAGCATCATCTAGCCCCAAGCTAAGCAGAGCTTGTGTTATGGGTACTAGATGACTAATGTACATAATACAATATTATTACATAGATAGATATTTTTAACTATACATAGAAAACAACCAGAACACTCTGAACAAATATCTGCAGAATGTACAAATATTTGTCTCGAGGTGGGAATTGAACCCACAACCTCCTGCGTCGCAGGGGGACCTTCGCCAACCACGCCACAGAGGTTGTCATCTCACTGGTAATTAATATTAAATTTAATGTTTGTTCACTGTTCTTGTTTAAATGTAAAATGAAACTAAAGTTTCTGTACTTTGTCATTTACAGATAGGAACATGTGTCTATCTCAACAAAAAGATAGAATATTGCGGAGCCTCCATCAGATGCCAGGTCTACGAGATGTGGTCGCAGGGAGACCGAGTAGCCTGCGGAGTGATAACTGAAGACACAAAGATTGTGTTCAGATCTTCAACGTCTATGGTTTACTTGTTCATTCAAATGTCATCTGAGATGTGGGATTTTGATATACATGGGGATTTGTACTTCGAGAAGGCTGTCAATGGATTTCTGGCTGAATTATTTGCTAAATGGAAGGTATGTAATTTAACTTACCTATATCAGTGAAATCAAGTATAATTTTGAAATAGCACTAAGCCAGGTACCAACTCTATTGTTGTTTTGTTGATTTAGAAGATTTTCAAAGTATTATCTGCAGCCTTATTGTCTAACTTGAAATCCATTACCAGTGAACTTCGAAGCGAGATAAACTAAAAAGGTATTTATTTGTTATCAAAATACAAATTATGCACTTTTTAATTCTTGCAGAAAAATGGAAGCAATCATGAAGTCACTATTGTGCTATTCTCAAGAACATTCTACAAAGCTAAATCACTGGAAGAGTTCCCGCAACATATGAAAGAATGCTTGCAAAAAAATTACAGAGGAATGTTCTATGAAGATTTTTACAGGTACATATACCTATTCTGTGCTGCTTTATTAACATATTTTTACTCTAGACGTATGTAGTTTGAAAGTTCTATTCATTTAAAGCGCCATCTTTGTAGTATAGAAATCAATTATTTTGTCGTTTAGAATCTTTTCTCCTGGGAAAAGTCTTTTTTCCACTCTATCCATACCTTTGTGTTTTGGATAAAAAGAAAATACTTCAGCATCCATCTATGCTAGCCCACTGTTTGACACCCGCTGTATTGCCACGGGCAAAGGTCCAGGGCACAGGGTTTATTTGGTTCTGTTATTTGATTGTAAATTTCTTTGTTTTTAAAGACTTTGTTCTGATAATGTTAAGTAAATTTTAAATATAAGTACATACTCATAAAAAACCCATTACTAGCTACTGTTTAAGTGTAGGTATGTTTATCAAATAAATATAAATTTAATCTGTAGTTTAAATGAAACCATTTTTCAGAGTGGCTGTCCAAAACGAGAGATATGAAGACTGGTCCAACGTTTTGCTACAATTGCGTCGGCTTTTCACAGACTACCAGAAAATAGTCCTACAATACCATGAGCGGCCGAACATCGAAATACCTACTGCCATCAATTCTACAGCGGCTCAGGGGAACTTTCTGGAAGTTCTCAATATGAGTTTGAACGGTAAAACAGATATTTCTAAAATGTTCATTTAATAGAAATAGAATAGAATAGAAAATACTTTGTTATACAACTAAAAGAAAGAAAATACTACAAAACAACATGCTTAAAGTAAAGGGCGGTCGCTATGAGTGATCTCTTCCAGGCAACCTTGGGATGAACTGGACATGAAGTAACAATATAATCGTTTATCTTTGTGATTCGCGTAGCTTCAGCTCTTATACCTCTCACTGCTGAATCTGTAATGTAAATTAAAGAGATTTTATATTTCCTCACAATAACAAACAAACAAAAATAATGGACAAATCTGTGAAAAAAATATCCACACTCAGCATGTGCCCAGAAGTGTTACAATATCGGTATTATGCGCTGGTTTTATGCAGTGTTGCGTCTCCATCTTGTATAGGGGATGGTGATTGTAACAGAGATATAAAATGAAGATGCTATCCTTACTCTGGGCCGTGACCGCAGCGTGGTAATCATCCCTTCCAACTCAGCCCGAGAATGTCGTAAGCGTCGGCTAATGGATTCTTGTTTATATCGGATTATTATAGTATACATAAGGCAGCATTATTAGCAGCGCCCTCTGCAGAACCACCTCACCAAGCTGCGATCCCCAACCCGCATGCCCAGCGTGGAGATTATGGGCAGTAACCCCCAAATGATAAATAATGCCTTCCATGGTGCTCACTAGGGGAGGCCTATGTCCAGCTGTGGACTATTTTAGGCTGATGTTGTTGCAGTTCTAACATGTTAATAAATTCTTTTCCAGTGTTCGAAAAACATTACCTCGATCGTTGCTTCGACCGCACCGGCCAGCTCAGCGTCGTCATAACACCAGGCGTCGGTGTTTTCGAGGTCGACAGAGAACTTACAAACGTCACCAAACAACGTATCATCGACAACGGTGTTGGCAGCGACTTAGTTTGCGTCGGCGAACAGCCCTTACACGCTGTCCCATTACTTAAATTCCACAATAAAGACAACAATTTGAACTCTATCGACGACTATTCAATGCCGCATTGGATTAATTTGTCGTTTTACTCGACTAATAAGAAGGTGGCTTATTCTAACTTCATACCGAGGATAAAGCTGCCGCCGCGGAAGAGCCAAGAACCGTTACGGAAAATGTATGAGGATGAAAAGAAAGGCAAGCTTTTGAAGGAGGACGAATATATGCATAATTCGATATTTGATTACGACGCCTATGATGCTCAGGTGTTTCAGTTGCCGCCAGCTCACAGCACTTGGTAAGAAACTTCACTATTGGAAATACTATTCTGAATACATTCAAAGAGTATGACTTGGTACTTACTTACAAAAGGCTACTAAGATTTATAGCAAGTCTATAGTCAGCAGTGGCTTTATATGTAAGAAATGTGATACGATATAAATGGAAAAAAAATAATTATCTTAAGATAATTTTGAAGGCAATAAATAGAATTATTGTGGTACCTGTATTATACTCAAACTAAACAAAATAAACTGTAATATTAGTAAAATTTTCTTTCGCAGTGTTCAAAGAGTGACCCGTACGAAGAAAACTTCAGTAGCTGGGCTTGAAGGTATCAGCAGACGGAGTCCGCCTAACTCGACGATTCATCACAGAAAGATGTCGGATCCGGATATTCATCACAGCATTGCTGATATACTGTCGACTGCTTGTAAGTGCCTGAAATGTCTGGACTGGAAACAGACAGCGCCATCTAGTTCTAAACACACACATACAAATTTCATTTAACCTATATCATACTGTGCGAAGAGTTGTAATGTCCAATGGATTATGAGAACCAGGAAATCCCTACCAAAGGGTTTATTGCCTTCCCTACGCAGTTAACGCTTACGTAAAACCCTATCTTAGGAGCAAAAAGGATCACCCACCACACTACCTAATCAGCGCTTACGAAAGGAAACTTTTAGCCCTACAGCTTAATGTCCTTGCGGGTCATAGCAAAACAGATGGGAAAGTGTTTTTCGGTGATAAAAATATCCGTGTAGGTATGTTACTTCAGACTTAAAACTTCCTGCTTTCAAAGTTGGATTTACAAGTTTCAGACTGAACCGTTCGTTAGTTTTTGTGCTGTTGGCAGCAAACCACACATAGTCACATTTATCATTGTCGCATTTATGTTACTAATTGATCAGTTTGATAATCAATCTCGTATTTCGTCATAAGTCTGCAATTCACCTTTCTCTCACAGCTAAAACCTCATCCTTCGATACAAACAGCGACGCGATCGACGGGCCTCTATCAAGCAACCGTCTGTCCCCAAGAAGCTCTATATCCTCCCATAAGCCGGTGATCAGAACCGGACGGGCGCTGATCAACCCTTTTGATCCGTCTCACGTGACTGTCAAGCTTACAAGTAACAGACGCCGGTGGACCCATATCTTCCCTAAAGGTTAGTTTACAAGACATATTTCCTGACGTAATCGTGTGCCTAAAATAGGAACCAAATATAGAAAAAACAGAAAGTTTCAATAACCGCCTACCGTCAGTCGGGTTTTCTACCCTATTGACCTTAAAATTAAAAAGCCTAAAAATTTGACAATAGTATACTTAGTTATTTTTTTTTAATATTTAATTTTATTCATGTTTATTTTAATACCAATTGTCTCATAACTAGGTATTATAAACAACTAGCGATCAACAATACAGCTAGATATTTTACTTCCATAGATTAAAACATTACAATATTTCGAATTTAGATTTCGAAGAATAATCATAAGGTTCCTAAAATGAAATAGACGTCTATCGACAATAATTTTGACGTATAACGTGTGTAATCTTTCTTCAATGGTTTAAATCTTGGATTTTACATAATCTTCTTCAACTTTAGATACCTACATAATCTTCTTTAACTTTCTAGGTCCAACCGGCGTCCTAATACAACAGCATCATTACCAAGCACGCCCGGCCGGCGAAGCCACCTCGAGGTCCAACGAAAGAGAGAACAACGTGAAAGAAAACGGTGCCTCTATGGTACTCAACAATTTGCCCAACAACCATCCTATTTATCAGGTTGATGGTAAGTTCTTGAACACACACCCCTTATTCATAATGGATTACTCACTAAGAACAGTTAAAAGATTGAAGTGAACAATTAATCAAAGTGATCACTTTATTTCCCAGTATTGCTATTGTAATTTGTATTTTGTGACGTGTCCAAGAGCCGTGTAAGGTCTAAAGGAAATAAAGCGATTTTGATTTTGAACAGTTGTGCAGTGTTAGTGACTTACGTCAATAAAAGAAGACATTATTGAGACGTATTTTCCACCATCTATATTCTCTCTTCCCAGCTATTTAACTCATACATATAGAGGTGGGGTCAGCTTTCTTAATTGATTTCCAACCAAAGCGCCTAAATTACTCATCCTATTTTGATAAATGAGAACTCAATAAGATCTTTGTTATAGTCTTTTATGTAACCTCAAGTTATACCGTGACTTATTTTCATACGAACAAAATCAAATGACAGATGGTTAGATCGATAAGAGGGTATCCGCCTATTTGGTAAAACCTGAAGAATCCATTTTGATTTCTTTTTTTTTTCAAATTAAAATTCAAATATATTTTTAGAGCTTGTAGTGAAGTCAAGAAGATTATTGTTGTTGCGCAATAAATAAATAGTTTATTTGCCATCTAGTCGCTATGTTATACACTGGCCTTACAATAACGTAGTGCCTCTATCAGGTTCATGTTGATTATCTATTAATTTGTTAAAACTATGTAGCAAAATTGTGCACAATTAATTGAAACTTGAGTTACTGTCCCATTGTCATCGAGTCGATCATGTATACAGAATGGCACATTTAGATCGGTCAGTATGATAACGTCTTAGGAACCACGTCATCGATTTTAATATATGCATATGCATAGCGCCTCAGTAGTCGCTTCAATGAGACTTCCTTGATCCATTTTTGCCCACTTTGGTGGTTTACATCACCGTTTGTGTACCCCCTAAGTTTCTGTCTCTTTCCTCCTGATTAGACAAGATAGCTCAGGAACATCTTTGTCCACCAGTGGGAGGCCAATAATTATATGTTAATTCCGCTTACAGGTAACATACCAAGCCGCAAGCGAATGATAAGTACATCAGGCGCATTGAGCGTCATCGGCGCAGCGTTAGGCCCAGCGTCGACTACGAACAACGCGTCTCTAGCGCTGCTGTGGGGCGCTACTGGCGAGCAGGAGTGGACGCCTGCCTTAACTACAGGTATGTTACCCACATCTACTAATTAGTAACAATTAAGTCGGAAACTTACTGCGACTGCTTACTTGGATCCCTGTCTGTGTAATATATTTTATTATGTACTAGCGGTCCGCCCCGGCTCCGCACGAGCCTATTTAACCCTATTTTTTTTTAAATAGTCTTTAGCCTATGTTCATCACAGAAAATGTAGGATTCTAATGGTGAAAGAAACAAACAATCAAATATTCCCTCTTTATAATATTAGTATAGATATCAGTCATCTCGTACTCATACCACAAGCTCTGCTTAGCTTGGGGCTAGATGATGCTGTGTGTATGCTGCAGCGTATTTTTATTTTATAGACTTTTTTACTATTTTAATATTGATTTTGAATGGAGAATGTTAGATATTGCACTAGCATAGGCTGATGCAAGTGATGACGAGATGGATGGTTGATAGAAAGTTTAATTGGAATTTCTAAATTACAATTGTTTTTACTTTATTAATATAGACTTTGTTTGAATTATGATAAAGGCAAATAAGTTAGAAAAGTTCATTCGTATAGCATGGTGTTCAAGTGTGCACGTGTTTGTTACTTGTACAGTTTTTAGTTTTGATTTTTACCTCCCTAACTTGTTTGCCGAATTTATTCTCATTTCATTCTCCGTTTTGTACATTATGTTCGTTTCAATATCAAATAAACTATCATGAGACAGTATGGCTATCTACACAAAACCAAAACTATTGGGTAACTGTGTAATAATGAATAATAATAACAATAACCCACTGTTCCAATGATCATTGTAAATAAATAATTATTTGTTGCATTCATCATTTTGTTGATAAATGTTTTGTGTTGATTGTGTTACTGCCTCATCAATAATGCACATTTCATTTCATTTTCCAAATTGTTCATTATCATTTTTGATGTTTCATGATTTCGCTGCATTGAAAATAACGGTCAAAATCACATGGGAACGTTTGCTACAAAAGCGAACCGAGCTATAGGTTTGATATACTTACTGAATTTGCATTGAGTAGATTGTGTTTATGTTTTTATATACTATTATTTGGCGCTGGGGAAATTTATAGTATTCAATGCTTTTATATAGTCACTTTTGAAGAGATAAAACACATTTCAATACATTTTTAAGTTTGTTTAATTTCAGATATGCGCTATCACGAAATGCATCGCACGAATCGCATGATTTTTCAATGAAACGGCTTCTATGCTTATTCGTCAAAAAAAATCCTTAAAAGATATCTTCGCATAGGAATAATGTATATGCAATTAGATCGCATTTTGATAAATTCACTAAAACCTTTTTAGCAGGCAACAAACTAATTTTAAATCTGTGCTGTGTATTTTCTTTTTGTTATCATTTGTAGACCTCAGTAAAACATTCTATGTTCTTTTAACAAGATGGCGCCATTGTACCTAATTTTTCACTCACACTAAAACTAGCTTTAGTCTACAAAGAAGGAATGGCCTAGATGAAGCTTCATAATATCTTCTACTAATAACCTCCGTCTGAAACAGGTGTGGATTGGAAATCCCTGACGATACCCGCTTGCCTGCCGATCACTACGGACTATTTCCCCGACAAACGGTCTCTACAGAACGACTATCTGGTATCGGACTATAATCTACTTCCTGATGATGTGAATGCGGACTTCGCACAGAACAGGGCGATTTACAAGGAGCCGTTGACTACAATGGAGGTTTTCAAGGAGCTGGTTTCGCAGAGATTGGCTCAGGTTGGTTATTTATTAAATTTCACTAACGTAGTGTACGTACACCAAAACATGCGTTGGGTTGTCGGCCGATCGTTTTTGTATTTCTTGCAAAAAACACCTCAATTACAGGTATGAATAGAAATCATTTACAACAATACTGAAAAAACTAAATTCAAATAAAAACTAAGTTTGATGGTAAATAAAAACTACAAATTTTATAAAAAGCTTTTCTATACTATAATATTATAAAGAGGAAAGATTTGATTGTTTGTTTGTTTGTTTGAATTGAATAGGCTCCGAAACTACTGGACCGAGTTAAAAAATTCTTTCACCATTAGAATCCTTAATTTTCCGTGATGAACATAGGCTATATAATATTTTCAAAAAAGTTAGGGATCCGCATGAAAAATTCAATAATTGAACCGTGGGCTGTATATTCAACCTCTTTTTCTATTATGGCGCGTCAGAATAGAAAAAGAGGTTGTATAGCTCAACGCTCAACGCTCTCCTGGACGACAGCCCCAATGTTGACTTGTTCGATTGTAAGTGGACTAAATTAATAAGAGAGTGTTTTTTATTTTGTGAACGTCATGGTTAAATTAATTTTTTTTTTGTGTGTATTAGAATATTTGTATTATTATTGACTATTTGTAAGTAATTGTATATTTAATATCTGTTAATTAATGTAATTGGTTGTAATAACCGTTTTAATTAAATAAATAAATAAATAAATAAATAGCGTACGGTGCTTGCTTTTTCTCTACGGCCAGTGTCAGTTTTGGAATGTCGAGTCAATGTCTAATAACCCAATGCTGTTAAAAAAAGTAAAGATCCGTATGAAAACTGTGTGTGTGTGTGTGTGTGTGTGTGTGTGTGTGTGTGAAACCCATCGTTTTAGTGGGTATAATTTCTGAAATTTTTGTTTAATACCCGTGCGAAGCCGGGGCGGGCCGCTAGTATTATATACAGTACAATTACTCTTTACACTTTATTGCACACTAAAGAGAAGAAAACACAAGAAAAAATACAAAAACTGAATTTTTCATGCGAATTCTATACTTACAAAAAAATTCTATAGGGAAAAATTAGGATTCTGGTGAAATATTTTTTCAAATCGCCCCTTTAGTTCCGGAGTCTATTCAATTCAAACAAACAACCAAATATTTCCTCCATATAATATTAGTATCTATACTTAAAATAACACTGTAACAGGTCCAATTCTGTACATTGAAGATATTTTGAAAATTTTTATTGGAGGGTAGTCTATTATCGATACTGAAGTCAAAACTGTATTTTTTTTCATTCATGTCTGTCTGTCTGTCTGTCTGTCTGTCTGTCTGTCTGTCTGTCTGTCTGTCTGTCTGTCTGTTTCTTAAACGCGCATCACGCCGAAACTGCTGGATGTATTCGAATGAAACTTGGTGCGATTTGAGTTCATACTACGAGGAAGGACATAGAATACTTTTTATCCTGGAATTCAGTAAGGTTCCCCTGGAGAGGAGATGAAAGCAAAATTCTTTATCCTCGCATTACGCCGAAACTGCTTGATGTATTCGAATGAAACTTGGTGCGATTTGAGTCCATACTACGAGGAAGGACATAGCATACTTTTTATCCTGGAATTCAGTAAGGTTCCCCTGGGAGAGGGGATGAAAGCAAAATTCTTTAACCTCGCATTACGCCGAAACTACTGGATGTATTCGAATCAAACTTAGCGTGATTTGAGGTCCTACTACGAGGAAGACATAGGAAACATTTTATCCTGAAATTCAGTAAAGTTCACCTGGGAGAGGGTATGAAAGCAAAATATATGAAACAAATATATGGCAATCGCAGACGAAGTCGCGGGTACAGCTAGTAGATAAATATTATATGTTTATTTATTTATTCAACTTATTCCTTCCAGGGTTTCCAACTTATCGTGGGAGTAAACGACAACGAAGTCATCGAATCTCACTGCCCATCCACCGCTACGCCGCCGCCGTCCAAAGTCGCGCCGCAGTGCAACAAGCCTGTTACTCCAACGAAGAGATACCTACTTTCTATCGGCAGGATCTTTCACAAGCTGACACTTGTTGGATCTACCATCACTGTGACTAGATACAGACCTAGGTAATCTTTTATATATTACATTGACGTAAAGTATTTAGTCCATCAGTTATCTAGTACCCATAACAGAAGTTCTGCTTAGCTTGGGGCTAGGTAATAATAATACATAATAATAATTTGAGTACATAGATAGATATTTTTTATTATTTGTCCCTTTTGTCTCAATACAAGTTATAATTAACTTAGTGAGAGCGAGAAGTTATTTTCTTTGATCCTAATAGGTTTATATTAAGCATGTTTGTGCTAGATAGTACGAATATTGTAAAATTTCTGTAAATAAACATTTTTATTATTATTTATTATACAGCTGTCTAAAACACTAACTGATTTCTCCAGGCATCCTTACCCGCCGTTCAACATCCACTACCGGTACCGTTTCCACGCGCCGAACCACGACACGTACGAAGTGTCGTGGGTCTCATTCACTACTGAGAAACTGGAGACGTACAACTGGAATTATATGGACCATTACATCTGTACTCGGGGTGATACGGACTTTGCTCTCGTTGAGGTTAGTCTTTGATTATCTTTACCGTTATTCGGAATCGGAATTGACGACCTCTGTGGCGTGGTGGGCAAAGGTCCGCAGCGTTGCAGGAGGTTGCGGGTTCGATTCGTGCCTCGGGACAAATATTTGTACGATCTGCAGATATTTGTTCAGGGTGTTCTGGTCGTTTTCTATGTATAATAAAAAATTATAAATATGTGATAATATTGTATTATCTATATCAGTCATCCAGTACCTGTGTGGATTGTCAGGCATGATTTATTTTATTTATTAATTATTCTGATAAAACCTATAAACCTAAGAACTACAATTTGAGAAATAAAAACTAGTTGAAAAACTGTGGAATAAACTATTTATTTATGTGCGCAGTTATACCACAGTTTATCCGATAACACAAAGAACTGTTTAACAATGCACATATTTGTGTAAAGTATTATATTTCACTCTGATTTATGTCAATAGAAGAAGACAGAGTGAGAAATTGCAATGCTTTAAGTTAGATAGATTATTGTGAATAAATTGCCCACTTCGCATCTACGTATAGGGTCGGAATAGTGCCTTAACAGACTAGACTTCGAAAAAGGAGGTGGTTCTGTGTTCAGCTGTACGTTTGTTATTGTTTTTTCGTCGATTTGGAAATTATTGCGATACTATACAAAATGATCCCGCGGTGGTTACCTTTATATTTATAGTTATGGTTATATTTCCGAGGTAAAAGTATTAATCCCACAAAACTTAAAAACCGTTTAAAATAAATAAATAACGTTATCAACATATGGTTATATTTCCGAGGTAAAAGTATTTGTCCTACAAAACTTAAAAACAGTTTAAAATAAATAAATAACGTTATCACTAAATTGATAAGTTACTTTACTTTTCCAGCCTCTAAAATACTGGCGTTTCCGCACACTTCTCTTGCCGATGTCCAATCCAGCGACGAAGAAAATCCTCGAAGACGAGACGACACATTGTAATATCTACCCTACGCCCACGCGGTATGACTTAGATCAGCTTACAGAAGGATTTCTCAAAATGACTGAGCTTTATTTCAATAAGGTGAAACGACCTAACAAGCAACGGGTAAGTGCAAAGCTTAATTTTATTCAACAAATTTTGTAAAGAGAAATCATATTTTTTTTGCATATATTTCAAACTATAAAGAGTTTAAATTCTTCATGATAAAATTTGTACATAAAATTATTTATACAGTGAGAATAAAGTAAATATAATATATTTGAATCTTGCATAACTTACCAATATTGTATAGAACTCTTTCTCCTAAAGTTGTTTGCCTATTTATATAGGGTAATGCAACTTGCATGTAACGTACTTGCACACGTTTGACACGTAGATATAGACAATGCACCGCATGTATAGTTTTGCACATCTTCTAAATGCCCTAATACTAGTAGAATAATTACAGCTTTTATATATAATACCTACTGATTATTATAACAGTGGCTACTCAAACAAGAAATTTAAATTTTTTATAATTGCACGGAGAACGAATCCCAATGTAAATATTTTTAGAAAAATAAATATAATCTCGTATGTTCATGTGAATTCGAGAATTGTAATGTTGTACAATATGTGTATGTCTGCATGAAATTTTATTTTATGTTGCCCTATGTTATTTATAATTTCCTGTTTGAGTCCAAGCATGTCAAAATTTTAAAATATTAGAACTAACGTATCCGCATACTCAAATTGTAAAGTTCATCTCAGATAGCCCATAACATACTGTACAAAAGGAAAAACTTCAAGGTTTAATACAATATTATAGTCTCAAAGATTTATCAAACTTGTGAGTATGCGCTTACAAAATTTCATAACGCGGCCCATCCAGTTGTTAGGCATTGCGTCTTACGGCGCTTTGACAAACAAAATCCGATCCGCGTGGAATAATGCCTTCAGACCAAGAACCTTCAATACTTTGATGGCAATCAGGTCTACACAGGCTACAAAAGGTACACATGCTAAGTATTCTAGACCTTACGGGAGCGTGCAAAGTATTCTAGGCCTTATAGCCAGGCAGTAAGGTGTCGGTGATACAGATGGTGCCTGGCGGCCTAACGGGAATGCCTGGACAGTCGGAATCGGCGCTCACGAGGCGACGCCATTCAACCTCCATCCTCACCCGGAGTGCCCAGGTATACCCAGATGCCCACAGAAATAAAGCCCTTATATGTTGCCAAAGACAATCTAGTTAGTATAGTTTGTCTATGGTTTCCTGGTAACTTGAACCTTCCGTCTTAGGTAACTAAACATTGGATGTTGATGTTCCCTCGCACAATTCATAAACCATAATCATTATGGTATAATACCTCATTGTAATCTTAAGTTACCAGGCATTTCTTTTGTCTATGACTCCTGATCTTGAATTTAAAGTTTTAGTGTGCGTTCGACACCTGTTTTTGCGCATAGTCAATAATTCCTACCATTATTGGCTGAGAAAATTTTACGATTTCTGTGGAAATTTATTTTCAGATCATAATTCGGATTATTTAGTTCAGTTTATTTTCAAAATTATTTTTATGTGGCATATTTTTACACCATTCATTGTATCCAGAACGGGTTTGTAAAAATTAGTTTTAGCTATGCACAAATTAATGAAAACTAATAATAACATTGTATTTAGTCGATGACAAACTAATCCCATAGACAACGTAATTTTATAGACAGCAGTGCGTAGATACCTCTATTCGATCTTCAGGTGGTTGTGATTTCAAACTTCTGCCTACTGATACACTTTTAACTGCAAATTTCTATCTCTACGCAAATATTCTAAAACTACTTTGAGTCGATGCATTTTCAACGAAGTAATTCGATTGAATAAACCCTAACAGCAAAGAAATAAAGCTCATACCTTATTCCTCTCCGAAAATGTATAAGATTCTATTTTAAGTTGCAGATGATTTGATGTAGAATACGCAATAAGTATTTAAAATATGACGAAATTGTTATGAGAATTGCATAATGTAAAAAGCACTGCTTATTATAAAATTATGCAAATGCACGAATTGCACCGTTATGTGGCATTATTTTGTTTGCTCGCTTCTTTTGTTTATTTTCAATTGTTTTATAATGTAGATAATTATGGCTTTGCATTCTGAAATTTAATGAACATTTTTTAATTATTGACCATAAGCTATATCCACTCGATTGTAGTGTGGTGCCGTGATTGTGACGCGTCAGTAGTTATATCAGTCTCATATCTTTAAACTTTCGACAATTGATAACATTTGTTTTATTCCTTTACGTTTCCGTCACAACGTGACCACGATCGCTGCAACGCGTTGGAAACGTAGGGGAAAATAAAACATAAATTACGCGATAAATACCTGTTAAATAGTCTGTAATGATGTGTCTCTACATTTAGTATGGTAGAGACACATCATTACAGCGATAACACCATAATCTGATTTTATCTTACATAAGTACAATCGCATTGATAATAATTCACTGTATTGTTTTTGTTTCACAAGATATTTGGCGGCAACTATAATAATGTGTTTCTAACCTATGAAACGAATAACGTTCTGATGTGTCTCACCACACCACAATAGTTTGTTTCTAGCTTTACCATAAAGGTCGACTAGTCCACTACTTCAGCGTCAATTTGTTATTAACCTTATTCCAGTGTAATACGTCTCAAAATCCATTCCGTTTCAAAGCGCAATGCCTATAATGATTCATTACAGTATTTGTAACAGAACGTTGTGTGTGTCAGGGAGGTGTATCGAATTCTCCGTTCAGAGAACGAGTGGGCAGTACTCGTCTCCCCGAGCGACCACGGTTACTCAGGAATGAAGCTATGTCAGTACATTACACAGTACATATTACAAGCTACAGTGCGAATTTCTTTTTAAAATTAAACGCATGATACTTTTCTTTCACCTCTCATTCGACTGTCAAACTATAAAATCAAAAGCGGGGATTATGAAGGGTTTTAAAATCCAGATTCGAATTGCGGTCACATTGACATCTTAATTTTGTTTGATAGTTAATTAGTTCGCCTTTTAACTAAGTAAATAACTTAGTAAGTTAAAAGGCGTTGACCTGTCTGGGTTATAAAACCTCATAGGGGGTAATCCCAGGGTGTAAAGCTGGACGAATTTTAGCCAGTTTAATCCAAGCTGTACTTTGATTATTGGCTAAAACGAATCTTTGCTTTAATTTCTGGTTCTGTTTAAATTCTCACTCATTAAAAGCTTGGAATTTATCGACTGCAGGAAAGTTATTTTAAGCTATATTGACTCTTAATAACTTTCTTATTCTATGGTGACTGATAAATTTCCCATACAAACGTAGTACCAAAATTATTTGTAATTTGAGCAAGGTGATTATTTTGTATTAAAATAGCATTATGTTTCTGCCATAAGTATTTTCAAATTACTTTTCTGAAATGAAATTAAATCTAATTACATATTTACATCAAATAAACCTAAATAAATACCATTCAATACAAATAATAGCGAACCGTGGTGAAAATATTCTCAAATTACAAAATCATGTTGATACTACGTTTGTATGGGTAATCCATCCGTCTCGTCGGATCCCTAAGTTCTACATTACCCTACATATATGTTAATAAATATGAATAACTGTTTTGTGGTACCAACATAGCAAAACTTATATCCATACTTATTCTAACGTCTCAAAACAGGGTGGAAACTGGTATCTAAAGAAACTTTAAGGTTTTACATTATGTGTGTGTGAGTTTGCATGGTACGGTAGCTGGTAGCTTTAGCAGTCATAACTGTGCACCTTCACTTATCACGCTTGTATTTTAGACCCTTAGAAATATTTTATTTATGTACCTATGTCACCAAAAATACCCAAGATCACGCTTGTATTTTAGACCCTTAGAAATATTTTATTTATGTACCTATGTCACCAAAAATACCCAAGCTACTTTGACCGTAAACCGATACAAATCTAGCATTCTATGAAATCTAGACTCTATAAGATCTGTATTTATTTTATGAAACTAAAATGCGTTATTGGTTTATTTCTAATTACTCATTCCCTAATTATTTATATACCATTTTTCTTTTTTCCAGATTTATATCTTTTCTCTTTTCTGCTGATTTTAATTGAGGCTAGCTTACGCCATCTAGTTCAGCACAATACAACTTTGTGTGTTTAAGCCTCCATTAGAAGATCAGCTTTAAAGGAAATGCTTGCTCTATCGTTTGCTATTCTTATCCTTTACGAATGTTTCATTGCAGCAAGTATCACCTACTAAGTCACTAAACAATAGTATCGGCAACAAGTAAGTATGAATACAAAGCATTCTATTTATAGGCCTGTTCAAATATACGCGTTATTCGATACCAGGAGCGGTAGCGGATAATGCGGACCGCGCAAAAGCGAGCGCGAAATCTGAGCGAAAGTTACCGGTACTGGGTAACCAAAATCGCGTAGATCTGGTGGTCTAATTGGAGAACGAAAATGATAGTTTCTGATATTTTTTGACGCAAAACTGACTCTCATGTCACTTTTATAAGATAGGGTGTAAAAACGAACCAGAAACTTCCATTTTCCTTTTTACGAGTAGGCCCCCTGAACAGGTCTTTACAGTGGCACATAGACTTAAGGCCGTCAGCGCCAGACGAAACTGTTTTATATATTTTGGTCAAAAATGAGATCCGTAATATAAAAGCTTGCTCAGTAGATACACGCTTGAGTAATGCTTGTCTATGGCAAGGGCGTCACTCAATTTTACTGAAAGAAAAAATTAAGAAAGACATTTATCCATAACAACAATACAAACGGGAAGAAACGAAACCAAGACACAATTATAGAATAGGTACATGCATATAGTTGTTACAAAAAGGCCTTAACTCAGCATGTAATACTGACTAAGCTCCAGTAATGACGCAAGCTTTCATAAAACGGGCCTTAGAGTTATATGTGCCATAGTCTTCCATCATTCATGATCATTTTCTATCTTATAAATCATCCTATGCTTGGTAGCTATGCATCTGCCTATATAGCTTGGTTTTTGACCTGTCTATAAAGTTTTTGATTCACACATTTGAGCCCATAGACAATTTGATAGACCAAAAATTGTTCCAATGTTGGGTAACAAGTATTTATTTAAAATCCACAGGGTAAACTAAAAAGGGCTGGCGTTTATGAGAAGCCTATTTCTAGCATAAGGCTGATGATATCTTCACTAATTTCAAGGCCATGACAAATACAAAGAAACATCATATTTAAAAACTTGTTGAATAGAACCAACAATAACTAGTTATTTATTGTGCGTATTATAACCAATTTACTTTATTTAGGGCGGCCAAAAATGCTGTGCTGGAGCGAACTCAATCACAAACTGGTGAACTTGATGACACTTACGATGATGGGTAAATATCCTACCTATACTATAACGATTTGATTGTTTGAATTGAATAGGCTCCGAAACTACTGGAGCGATTTGAAAAATTCTTTAACCAATAGAATCCTAAAGTTTCCGTGATGAACATATATATATATATAGAATATTTTCAGAAAAGTTAGGGTACCGTATGAATAGCTTTCATAGCTTTAATGCCTATGCAGTGCATCCGGGATGTTTGATGTTTCCACCCTTATGGTTTTAGCAATCGTACGTAAAAACTTGGTCCCTGATGCAGAATACACGAAGGTCGCAACAACCTCCTGAGGACTGGGGTAAAGGGATTATCATATCCACTCTGGGGGTACTTTTTGGTGAGGATCAATGAAGGAAAATACTTACTTCACTGTTTGATTGTCCTCAGTTGGTTTCTGTCATAGTCATATGTTGCTTCTATTTTTACTATAGCGTGTCATTTAAAATGTATTTTTTATTGTTTTTTACCGTATATATGGTCTAGTATTGTCTAAATAAAACCTTTTATATATTTATTTGAACAACAGTCGGTACATATGTAATAAAATTAATCTAAACTTATCCTTATAAATAATAAATAAATAAATAATGCCGGACACTCCACACCATACATCAAGTTAAGCAGAGCTTGTGTTATGGGTACTACCTCTAGATGACTGATATACATAATACAATATTATTACATATTTAGATATAATAAGACATGTAATGTGATATTAGCGGTCTTATTGCTGAAGGAAAAGTACCTACATGTTATGCTTACCATGTAAGAAAATACAAAGCAGCATTTAGCAAAAAATAGAGTAACTTTTTAAGTAAATTGAAGTAAGTAGCTAACCATTAGTATAATTTCATAAACCGTGTTCTATTTCAGAGTACTAGAGCCAAAGCTAAAGTCAAACGCTTCTTTGAACGAGATCGTGGAACGCATGCGTCACCCAACGCTGGGCGTGGGATTCCTGCAGCAAACCGTCAGTCTACCGTCACACACCTTCGTCTCAATATACGCCATACACTGGCTTCAAGCGAATATGGAAGGCGTGAACTATGAAAAGGCTACTAATATTATGCAGGTAATTTATTATCAAACGTTAAGATCTATTCAGCCCATGAAAAGCTTAAAAGGTGACAGAAGCTCTATTTTAATTCTCCAAAATACGCAATAAATTGTTTCACTTCGTTTTTTTGTGCATTGTGGTACTCTAATTCAGTTTATTACACTTCACTGAAACGGAACACGAAACTTGGAGACGTGGTCATGACGTCACTATAGGATTAGGTACAACGCCTCTATCGTACGGATAGGGAACTACGCAAATCCCATGCATAAAGAGAACGATAACGTCTATACTATCGTTATCCGGTCTCTGTATTCACTTATACAAATAAACAGACGGATTACTTCCAAATTAAAATATTATAGTCGTATGATGTAGTGAGGCAATGTCCGTTTTCGGATTTGAACTCTAAGCCAAGTAAATTGTCTTGTGGGTTGTCCAACATTATTTAAAACAAAAACTCTTCTACCCAGCCGCCTGTAAACCTGGCAATCCGGCCTTCGCCTTGAGTGACTACTAGGTACAAATCCTCAGACTACCGACGCTATCCCATCCATACACAAGAAAGAAAAAAAAATGATAATGATGATCATTTATTTCTGGCTACATTAGTCCAGTACAAGATGTAAAATACTTAAAAAAATATACAGAATAAATAAATTAATAATGACAGCGTATCTTTCCTTTACTATAGCATTGTTCGTCCGTTCTCTTTTTTTCTAGAAACTTCTTCAAGAGAGAATGATCTGTCACGCGTCGGGGGATACGAAACGTTTCGTCGTGGGATATTACATGTATCATATTTTGCCTCAGAGGAAAGAAGGAAAAGGTAAGTCAGTTTAGCTTTTGAACGTAATAGTAATTCAGTCATATTTAATAGATTTTGGTGGAATAAGACAGTAAAGCTGCTTAAAGCATATGTAAAGAGTTTTGTTATGGCCTAAGTCTTCGCACTCGGGTGAAATCTAAATCTCTAATAAATGAAATAATACCGAACCCAAAAATTCTCGATTCCGGCGGGACTTGAACTTCTTTTCCTAGATTCTTCCCTCGGTACGGAACCATGCTACGGCCGGCGGTAAAGTCCCGCCGAAATCTAATTTAGTTTTTTTTGTACTATTGATACAAAGGATGTTTTGTAACCGTAAGCAATTATAAGAAAAAAAATTTGGAAATTTAAGAATCCCTATTATTATTGACGCGTATAACATAAACTTCTCAAACATTTCACTACTAGTCTTTAGAAACTTATATCAACACGATCTCAATTTTAATAATTTCTTCTCATTCACCAGAAATAACCAACGACTACGTTAAACCTCTCGGCGACCTTCAAAGCTTTGAGAACGAATGGATGGAAGTCGAAGTCTTAGGCCCTCGATCACCGCTCCTACAGCCGGAGACCAACATCGGCGCCATAGACATCACCGGCACTAGTCCGACCACTGACGACGGGGTTCCTTGCTTCCTCTGCGATAATATCGACCCGGATTATATGCAGCTGGGAAGCGATAGTGACAGTGAGTTCTAAAGATTCATAACTTGATTCAAGCATGTCGCTTAGTGAGTAAGCCTTTTTCTCTCAATGAGTAAGACTTTATCTCAATGAGTAAGTCTTTTCTCACAATGAGTAAGCCTTTTCTCTCAACGGGTAAGCCTTTTCTCTCAACGAGTAAGCCTTTTCTCTCATGGAGTATGCCTTATCTCTCAATGAGTAAGACTTTCTCTCAATGAGTAAGCCTTTTCTCTCACGGAGTAAGCCTTTTCTCTCCGTGAGTAAAACTTTTCTCTTAGTGAGTAAAAACAAGGATTAGAATAGATCTTTATTATTGAAATATTGGATACGATAAACAGAGGTAAAGAAAGCTAATACAATCGAAGAGTATATTCGTAGTAAGAATATAAATTAGTGATGATTAGAATGAAATGATAAAGTATTTAGGGCTCATTTGACAAAGGTATTTGTCGGCCCCGGAGAATACTGACTGATTCCTTAAGTTATTATAATATTATAGTTAAAGGTGATATAAATTAATATAAGGTGTGATTTGTGTTTAGTTATGTACACTCTAATAAAAAACACCTTAGCAGCGAAATTTAATGCGAAAATAATCTCTAACATGTGTGCATTGGGATGAAATAACTAAAAATTCTGTTCCGTACGACACTTGAGATAAGTATTTCTTTTGCTGTTCCCGTGCAATATTTAAGCACTAACAAATCTTTCAGTGCCGATCTACAAGAACACACATTTGGACATAGATGTGAACAACAAAAGCGACCGCATAGAGTGGGGCCACGCGCGCTACCAGGCAACCTTCCGTCCGGATCAGGCGTACGAGATGTGCATACAATGGGCTATCGCCAGCGGGAATATTGTCGCTGATCTGGTAATATATCTAGTTTACTTAGACGTTATAAATAAAAGCGACCGCATAGAGTGGGGCTATGCGGTTGCTTTTTATATTTTTACGATTTGTTACCATATTCAAGAATATTTATTAACACACAAACTGAATTACATAATATAATAACAGGGGTTGGGCAATGTTAGTGAAGATGAGGGTTCCCCATTCTAAGTTTCATTTTAGATTTTGCCTAAATATCATTGTCCTAAAAATTACAATTCAAAAATATTTGAAAACATAACTACATTTAAAATACAAATTTTAATACATTATATTTGAACTCAGTAACACAATGGATTGAGTATATTATTAGGGTGAAAAAAACAGAGAAGAATACATATAATAGAAACCTTTTTATTATTCTTCTTGGCTTCCGACTAGTATTGATACGGATCAGTTGATCTACCTGTGGTTTGTTTTCAACAGACTGCAGTTAGCTCTAATATTTTATTAAATCGTGTTAGTAAAATTTTATAATTTTGTTTAAGATCTTTGGCTGGGCCCGTAAAGCTCAGAACTGCCGGTTGCAAATGGTGCCAATTCCGGCCGACCCTCTCGCATTACCATTCACGTTAAAATCGGACCCTCTGCGGGGACCGATATACGTGCCGTTGAACGAAGAACCACTGTTGAGGAATAAAGCTGCTTTGTTTGAAGGTGAGAATACAAAAGGCCCATAAACAAAGTTATCTTATCATCTCATTTTATTTGTATTGGAAATAGGAACATCAGAGTACTTGACCTTTTAGGTTCTAGAGTCTACAACTCGTAGAAATACCTATAAGTCCAGCCATTCTCAAAGTAGAATACAATATACTTGATTGCACACCAAAGAAGAAACAACCGGCAAATAACAGTTAGCAAAGTCTCGTCACTAAAATCTCTTATTGGCATTGCGTTCTAAAGTATATATATTATCAGCGTTTGCATTGTCAGAAAAATTATGTATACAAACATTCCATATTCATTATTTAGTTTGGTGAATATTTAGTACCTACCTGCTTCGTCTCCATCTCAAGGTTGTCTGGAAGAGATCGCTCTCAGCGATAAGGCCCCCCATTATGCTACTTTGTAAAGTGTTGAAGTAATTTTCCTGTTTTAGTGTATTTTTCTTCTTTGTTGTGCAATAAAGTGTGTTGTTATTGTACTTACTATGACTTGTATAGAACAAGGATAAAGTGCGCGTCTTCGTTAAAATATGTGCGTGCATAACGATGTTTGTGGTGATAAGGTTGAAGTACTATGTGGCTTGACCCTTATAAGGAATATCTACTACCTACCATATGTAAAAATATACCTTTGAAACGTCATAAAGAATGATAAGAAAACCAATATGGTAAAATATTGGTTCTTTTAATCAATTTTGTTAAATGATATGATAAACAACCACACTTTAAAACCTACATTACTATTATTATTTATTTTAAATACAAATTTTTCCGACTCAAAATAGGCATAACGTGAATTTGTGGATAAATATTTCTCATAAAAACTACAAAAGTTCATTTAAAATGAGAATAAGTAATTCGTACAATAATGATTAAACTATGTAATTTTATTACCTCTAGGACTTCATTATTCGTAGGTTAATTAAAGTTCATGTATAGGTTATAGTGCATAATATGGGATAGATAGGTACAAACAAATGTAATAACAAGCCAACAAAAAGATAAACAAAATATTTTAGGTTCTCTCTTATGGCAATGTTTACAAACAGCAAGAGCAATAAACAATATACACAGTTACTACAACTACTGCGCAGTTTTACTACAGCACTAATAATCTGCATGAAACCTCGTTTCCTTATTCCGTAATATGACGTCACTAGTTGTGACTTGCGTAGTTCATTGCAACATACACACTCAGATTGCTCGCAAGTGAACAGATGAATCATAAATCACCTAACTGTACAAATCTACGTCACAAAGGGCATTACACTAAACAAGGCCATTCACTCGCATATAATAAAGTTCATTTTCTAGGAACCTCAACCTTTTCATGTTCATCAAATAACCATTAAATACAGGGGTCGTAGACGACTTCTGTGGCGCAATGGATAGACCTGGATAGAACCTGTAGCCCTGCTCCCAGGTTCGATTCCTGCCGCGGAATAAATGTTTGTAGTATCTGCAAATATTTGTAGCGGGTCTAAATGTTTTTGTGGTTTATATAATCACTAGCTGGGTGCCCTCACTCAGCAATTGTTTCAAATTAGCAGACCATTATGAATAAAGGGTGAGATCCGTTCAGCCATTTATACGTAAAAGGGTAACAGAGTTACATACTTTCACTGTCATTCTAACATAGGTATACTACGACATATTCATAGTTTTCTTGAAGTATCTACTCTACTCAGTTTGTATCCATATTGTTTATCGCAATATTCCACAGGTTTCCCTGAAGATACATGGCTGGAACGCTTATTCCTCTTCCAAGAAGCGATCGTCAACCGTTTCGGTTTCATCAAATGCGCAGCGGAAAGTACTTCGCATGAGTCCGGAGTGGGCGATCACCTTTACGTACACGTCACGGGGAATATGTTTATATTGATACCTACAGCGGTGAAGTCTCAGCAACGGTCGCAGACTAAAAAGGCCAATATACCCGCGAAGCCTGATCGAAAGTAAGTGACCTGGGTGACCTTTGGTGCGGTAAGGTCAGCCTGTGACGGATGTTCCATTAACCGCCTTGGAACTAATGTTTGTGTAGAAAATGCGATTTAAGTTCTTTTTTGGTAAATTGGGCGCAAATAAACTAAATTTAGCAGTAATTTGCTACTAAAAAATAAATATTAGTTAAAATATTTAGCAATTTTAACTTCGAAGAAAATTAAATTAATGTCCGATGCTAAAAGAATTGAAATAGATAATAAATTTATACACAGTCATTTGTAGCTAGAGTCTAGCTAGATGATGGTAATAAGAAATCAGATTTTCCTTTTTTTTTACAAAATTTACTAATACCTAATGTTTTAATTTAGCACGTAAGTCCACTCGTAAAATAAATAAATAAATGATATCTTTTATAAAAATGAATTATGTAATGTTTAAGGCATGCAATTCCATACATTCTCCTTTCCTATTGCTAATCATAGGTGGCTATTTATACCTATACATAAAAACTATATATAATTGGGGTTCATTAATCCGCTATGTATTTTTTTCCAGATATCCCCAAATCGACGTGGTCCCAAGCCCCCATGAGGGCTACATTCTAACGCGACACGTTCAACTGCCCAAAAACAAGGATGAATACGACAGCAGTCGACGAGTAAGCTACATTCACATAATTATACTCGTATGCCTTACTAGGCATATCATAGTAGTTATTATTTTGTGAATACTGCTGTATCAGTATTATTTAGAGAATACTCAATATGTATTATGTTGCCTTTTTTGCTACTGTATTCACAAAATAATACCTACTCTATCTACATTCATACTTCATAGATATCTCGAGGTACTCTATTTTTTTTGTAGACAGAGTACCTAGTGAATACCACTGTATTGATCTCAGCTCGAATTCTGTCAGCCTACACAGATTTAGAAAGAAAAAGAAGAAAAGAAAGAAAATGTTTTTATTTACCTTAATCAAACAACACAATAATATACACAGCAATCTTAAAATTAAGTTGTAAAGTAGGTTATTTATAAGGCAAATATGGTCGTCACTCAGCGTTATGCTGGGCGCACACTGATGTGTCCACCCAGCGCTGATTTTCAGTGAAGACCAGAGGGGTCGTGTCACGTCACGAACGTCGAATGCTTCTTGTACACAACATAATCATTACATTGCAAACACATTTTGAATTTCATACATGTAGGTAGGTAACTAAATATAACAATAAACTTAAGGCTGATTTATAAAACGAATGAATATTAATGAAGTTAGATCAAAAACAAGGTGAAGATTTTGTGAATAAAGTTAGTATAATGGTAGGTATATTTAAGTTTTATTTTTAATTAGTTATTAGGTATTATTACTTATTTAGAGCACTTATATATTTTAGATAATAGATCTATCATTATTTGTATAAATTTCATCCTTCTTCTGAGCGCTAAGAAGAAACTGTTTTAGTTTATGTTTAAACGAATATATACTTTTAAGGTTCTTGATCGGTGGTGGAATATTATTCCAGCACTTTGTTGCTGTGTAACGGAAACTACCCCTGAAAGCTGCAGAAGAACCTTGAGGCTTTGCTAAAATAGGACAACATTTTCTCCTCGTTCCCTCTTTTTTAAACCAAATAAGTTTATCGTAGAGGTAAGAGGGCGCGCCAAAGTTAACGACACCGAAAAGAAGAGTAGCTAAATGGAGTTTTCTGCGCGACTTCATTTTAAGTATGTGATGTTGGTTTAGAAAAGGAGTAACATGTTCTCGTGGAGGTATGGCAAAACAAAACCTGGCGCAGGCATTCTGAACTCGCTGGATAAGAGGCTGAGTTCGCTTCAGAAGACGCGGACCAAAAACTGTATCAGAGTAGTTAAATTTGGATAAGACTAATGACTCTACAAGCTGGATACGAAGTTCTTCACTCAGATGTGATCTAATTCTATACAAAACTTTTAAACGATAGAAGCAGTTTTGAACTGACTCAGTGATTTGTTTTACAAATCTGAGTTCAGAATCGACCAGCAGACCTAAATTTCGTGCCTCATATACGCGATCAATAGGCTCACCCATGAGGAAAATATTTATGTGCTGCGGTATTTGCGATAACTTGTATTTTGATCCGAAAATAAGATATTTAGTTTTTAATGGGTTTAGTATAAGACTATTTTGGTTTGACCATGAGACAATACTATTAAGATCTTCCGTTAATTTATAAATTGCGGCGTCAATTTCGTCGGGTTTGAAAGATATATATATTTGTACATCATCTGCGTATATATGATATCGACAGTATTTTAAACAGTTTATGATGTCTGCACAGTACAAGATGAATAGGATTGGACCTAGTATAGATCCTTGCGGTACTCCTCTGCGAACAGGTCTCAGCTGTGAGGTTGATGAGGAACCATCCCTATTTCTGAGTTCTACGAACTGAAAACGATTACTGAGATAACTATTAAACCAATTCTGAGCAGATTGATCAAATCCGTAGTAGTTTAATTTACAAATTTAGTATATATAAATGCAATTTGACAATTCAATTGAAACTTCAGTCTTCAATTCTTAGAGTTATGTGTTCGAAGACGTCTAACTTTATTTTTGTTAAGTTTTTTCCAAATTTCATCATATGTTTTTATTTTCTTTTCTGTTAATTAGTTAGAAAGATATAATCGCAATGTGAGCTCTTTAGCGAAAGATTAAAAAAAACTTAACACAAAAAATGGGACATATCACAAAATAAAATCCTAGCTATTTAGTATAGTAACTAAATACCTATATAAATAAAGTAAATGGTTGAAGTAGATAGGTACACATAAAATAGGCAGTACGTAGGTACAATATACGTACTTAGTTACAATAATTAGTACTACTTATTGTAACTCATAATCACCGTACTGCGATAGTGGTTATTTTGCAATTCCCTTATCAAACAATGGCAATCGATAGAGTAGTTTTATGTTGCGCGCTATTTTATCAGATAATGCTCTATTTAAATGTTGCGGAATGCGTATTGACCCATTTCATTGTAAATCGTACCCTCTTTTTAAGACAATCTTTCATAAGAGCTAAATATCGAAAGATCTGAGTTTCCCACAGCTAGAATTTCTTTGAAGAGACGAAAAAACTGCTTTATTGGAATGATGATAGTTAGAATAGGCTACGTCTACTCTGAACTATAGTAGATAGCCGCGACGACGCGACGGTGTGATCAGCTGTACATATAATGCGGGCGCGATTACGGGTAACCAACTACATAATGACGACCTCTGTGGCGCGGTGGGCAAAGGTCCATCTGCAACGTTGGAGGTCGGTTCGATTCCCGTCTCAGGACAGATGTCTGTACGATGTGCAGATATTTGTTACGGGTGTTTAATGTCTCTATAGTCAAAAATGTCTGTGTAATAAATTGTATTAAGTATATCAGTCATCTAGTACCCGTAACACAAGCTTATCTACTTAGCTTGAGGCTAGATGCTGTGTGGCTTAGCATTATTATAAGATGCAGAATCCTGAGTTACACTGAATAAGCATCGTGTTTTCATTGCGGCAAATCGGACGGCTGACTCCGTTCTGGCTAACCGCAGATATCTTTATTTACATTTTCTGATAGGTTTCTTCAATCACCTATACCATAAAGATAAAATTAACGAATTTTCACTGTTCCCAGATGGGTTTCCTTTGGTCCTGGAACCACATGATATCTAAGAAGTGGAAGTGGTCCCAAATCCCCGCGACCGGCGACGAAACATTCCAGATGAGAATGCTGCGAGACTTCAAACATTTCTGCGCAAACCAGGAGCAAAGGCTAAGTCAGTTCTGGGATCAGTGCTGGGAACTGAAGGAAAAAGCCTGTGGTATAAATTAAAATGTATGAAAATTATGAAGCCTCTTATCAATTACTTGGTCGAGTTTTGTCTTTGCTCTAATCTTATTATGCCTCGCATAAAGACAAAGCCGAGGTTTTATAAAATGATCATTACAAAATTGAACCTAAAATAATTGACTGTTAACCATGTTATATAACTACTTAGATAAGCCAATTTGTTTATCAAAATGTTGTTAATTTTCCGATGTTGTTTTATTTATAACGAGAATGAACAACCTGTTACCAAATAATTTGTTCTGGAGTTATTTTACAAATAACATTGTGAGGAAGATCTGTATATGTAAATGAAAATACACCAGTGGAAGAGAGATGATTTATTTATTGCTAAAACGTTTTTTTTTACAAAATATATCATAACACTTTAAGGTGGAAAATCCATGACATTTTGTTTAGTTAGTACATTCACACAAAATACTTCTAATCCATAGAAGGCACAGTATTGTTTTCAATTGATGTAACATACTATACCTACTGCAATACCTTTTGAGCTACAATTATTAAAATCTCACATAATTTAAAAAATTTAGAATACCAAAATTTTTTATTAAAATCAGTCATTCCTTTATCACATGCCACATCAATGAGACCAACAAACTTTCGAGATTCATAACTATAGAAAAATACAAGATTATTATATTTTACCAGTTACTACACTTACTACCCGCAGCTTCCAAAACATTTTAAGGTTATTCTATTCCCATGGAACCTGCTATATGGGATGAAATCCAACCTGTATGCAAAATTTCAGGTCAATGCATTAATTAACCATGCATCAAGTTTTGCATTCTAACATTACAGTGATTTTGTTCATGTTCATTGGGATAAAACATAATCCCATATTTTATAAACTAAATACATTGTTATAGAACAACATTAACTACATCTAAAATGGCTATAATTATAAATGCAATTCCATAAAGGCTCGGCTAGGCTGGCAGTGACAAAGCCTTAATAAGCAATTAAGCAATAACCTACTCTTAATTGCAATGTACGTACATATTAGGAAGGTAACTGAATCTTAAAATGAGAACAACAGTATTGTTATGGCAGTACAAAGAGACTCGAAAGCTCCTAATGATATGCTATGCCATACAAGTAGTAGTTCATTAAATGTATTTTGAATAAAACATGCACCAATTTTAATCTTAAATTAGACTTTTTAGTACAAGCACCAAAAAGTTAGATAAACTATTATCAAAGCATTCATTTTGAGCATTTTAATAAGTACAATAATTTATTCGAAAATGTCTTTTGTGCGCTTAATTTCGTAATATTTACAAAACCATTAAAGTTTGGATTTGTGCCTATAATTTATAATAATATTCAGTACAAATTTACCATAATTTTCAAATATGAACTGTAAACATTTGGATACATAAAATATGCGTGATAATCATTGTTCGTTATAAAATTATTTTGTAGGTACAAATTTACCTATCTAGCAAAACTTAAAATTATTCTATAAAAACAAAAGAATGCACAACAGGAATTAATCTCAAAATTATTTTCTAGTAAACTAAAATTATAAGAAGCCACTGGTTTACAAATCATTGGTGGTAAACCCTACACAATACTTTATATTGCACCAAAGATAAGAAAAATGGCTAAGTAAATTGACATATCTCTAAACTCTTAATTATAAAAAAGAGAATGAACAATTAAAACTAATACAAAAGTTATTACTTCTTACCAAACACCAACAAACGTGTGAGCATGCTGGTAATGCATGGAACTTGCTTCTGTTGGTGCATTGTAGGCATATCAGGTGTATTGGACTCATAATCCAAGGCTACTCTTTGACACACAAATGTCAGGAGTGTCAAAATATCTCTCTCATGTCCAGCATATCTCAACTCTTCACTCAGAGCTTGCATGAACCATGATCCGCGGGTAGTGTTTCTCCAAGAATAATATCCTGGCACTGTTGAGTACACAATCAAGAAGTCTGCATGGATTGGGATCCTGTACGAAGCACTTGATGAACCATCAGTCTCAGTGCGATTAGCCAGAGTTACTCCACCATCCAATTTGTCACCTTGACAAGCTTGAATAAAGAAGAGTTTCGGTTTCCCAGCTAAGGTCGGGCATTTATCAGCAGTGAAGTAATACCACAAGTTGTCAGGCTTGTAGTGAGTATCTTTGGCGTACAACATCCCCAGTTCTCCGTGGGTGAGCACAGCTATGAGCAAGCAGTCATGTTCTGAATGGTCCATCTCTGCAGTTTGTTGGATGTATTTGTTGACGCCGTCGGACTTGAGATTATGCAGTATGGTCACGCTGAAACCAAGGCCTTTGAGGACTTTGGCCAAGTTGTCGCCATCGACGTTAGTGCCAGTACGCGACTTCAAGCTGTGTATATCAAAATGTTCGTGATTGAAAATAATTGCCATGCCACGATGTTTGTGGTTCATGTTGTAAAACGGCGCATTTCTGTCGGTGGGCATCTTGGCAACGCGACGAATTTGTGAGGATTCATGGCTGCCCCATGCGTCGCCTTCATCGCCTCCACCGTTGGGTCTTTGTTCAGGCTCCGTCGGCGTCGTCTCCCCATTGTTTTGATGTCCTTCGTCAGACATAGTGGAAATTACCTTGGCACCTTGTTCAGTTCAATTGCAGTTCGCAATCACAAGCCAGAGTTCACAATTTATAGAAAATTTTAATTATGTTTTAGATTTCAATTCAACGACTCGATTTTCTTTTTCTAAAGTTTATTTACGTCAAATTCACGTCAGAAACCTACGCTACGAACGTAGATGATGAGGTTACGAGTTACGATACGAACGAACGACGCACGCAAACAAGTAACAACAAATCTGTCTGCTGGCTGCGCCAATCAATCAAACTGTACAACAAAACCTCAGAATAAAACCAAACAAAACAATCAAAGTAAATTTTCCCATAGATAAAATAAAAAAAAAAACAGCCGTCATTGTTTATGGGTTTATGGTGTTTTGCAGTGCCATCTATTGTTGAGTAGCAGTAAAAGTTTTTCGTATATAGTAACGCTAGATGACGCTAGTGAGTTTATCTAATAGATTTCGCGTAATTTTTATACAGGTACCAATAGATACCATGGTCGCACGAAGGCGATTTACTTTCCTACACGTAAATAAAACACCATCAAATTAAATATTACTAGTTTATAAAGTGGGGCGAGGTGACCATTGACTATATATACATAATATATACTATAGTGACTATTGACCCCAAGGCTAAGAACACTGTTTACCCTCCAAGTTGTTATGGTAACATTCAACCTTTAGGTTTGCGAACTAAGTTCGTACCTAATCATAGCGACGACTAAAAGAGTGTTATCCACACAGTTATTCCTACATTATGTCCATATTCAAAGTTAAGCCCTGGTGGTCAAACAATAAGCTACAAAATGAAGAAAATGTTGGTCTCCAAAATGCAAGCTGTCTTAAAGTGGACAAGTTCGTCGCACACAAGGATAGCGACTGTATTATGGTGGGGGAGGGATCCTTTTTAAAGGCTTACAAGCCAACTGCGGACCAAGAGGTGTCCCATACGATTTTAGAATCGGATTTGGAAGATGTCGTTTTGCAGATTGATACTGGAAAGTTTATAGCGTAAGATTTTTTCAAGGAAAAGAAACTAGCTTTTGTTCCTTTCGTGATAACTTTCATGTGATTATTTGTAGGGGATATGAGGATCGTCAAATTATAGTGCTACATCCACAGAGCTACAGCATATACGAATTGAAGAGAAAAACCGGCCTAACTGATGCTGGTTAGTAACGTATTGCTCTCTGCGGCTGTTGAATTCAGCACCTTTAATTTGTAAACTATCACGGTCTCCTCGGACGACCAGCACTATTATGACATGATTTCCTCTAGCGTAGCACATGCTGAGTGGAGCCTGATTTTCATTTCCTCTTAGTTCAAGTTTAATTAAATGTATCATTTTCTTGTATGTTCTGGGAAAATAAATATATTTTTACTTTAACTTTATGTGCCTATATTTTTAGTATGTTCATTCTTCTCACCACCACACACGCCACTTCACTATAAATATATTTATGGACAGCTTATTCTGCAATTTGATAGTATGTACTTATTTTTATGTTACATTATAGGTACATATACTGACAACATACAATACTACATACATACCCAACTGACCTACATACTTATATTCTTGAAGTCAAATGATTTGACATGCCTGTTATGATATATAGGTTTACCATAATAAATATCTATCTATTTAATATATTGTGTTATGTATATCAGTCATCTAGTGCCTGATACACAAGCTCTGCTTAGCTTGGGGCTAGATGATGATGTGTGGATTGTTCAACATTATTTATTATTAATTATAATAAGTAATTTTGTAGAACACATATTTTACTAGATAGACTAATAAACCTACACAACGCTCTGTGAAGACGCGCGGACTCGAATACTTTCTCACTTGCACAAGGACTTGCTGTTTCACCGTGCCGACGTCACGCGCCCCACTACCGAGCCGCCGCTACCAGCTTACTAACTATATGGAAACCTGTGGCACCGTTGCGGATATAAAGCGAAGCGCGGCTGCAGTTAAATCAGTTCAGCTAGGAACGGACAACCTCTCGGTAATGGCTATACTAGTCATAGCCTCTGGAAGTCCCGTCCCCTGGTGTAACGCAGACGGATGGTCCTAATACTTAGGTTCTCAGCCACTGCTTATACTTTGGGATAGTATCTATATACTTTAGCTAGGCTCGACGTATAAAACAACGACACACAGTATTGTACGAAGTGATCGTTTCTACTTATACCTACCTACCTAGGTACGTTCTATGGACCACTGTAACTATAGCTACTAAGAGCTCGGAGAGTTGTATATTGAGTTAAATACCAATAAATCTACTTGTTGACAATTGCGAATTTTTATCCTTCCCCTACCCTTCATTTGGCGCCCAACGTAAATTAATGGAAACAAGATCAAAAACACTAGAGAAGCAAAAGGAAGGTAGCAATTTGCCAACAATGGGAGTGCATTTGACACAAGAACAATTTGATGAGTTACTGAAGCGAAGAATTGAAACAAGTCCGACACCAATGCCTACTATTTACCACAAAAGTTTTACCAAATGTACTTTTCGCTTCAATGGCGAGCGAAGTCATAGTAAGGTAGAAGAATTTGTCACTGGAATAACAATTTACAAGCAAATAGAACAAATATCAGACGACGATGCGCTGATTGGTCTCCCTTGGTTATTAACTGATAACGCGAACGCATGGTGGACCGGCGGCGTCCGCTCTGAAATAAAGACATGGACGGCGGCACTCGCCAGTATCCGTGCAGCCTTCGCGCCAAAGAGACCACCGCACGAATTATACATTGATTTTTTTTCCGACTCTCAAGGAGAAAAATCCTGGAAATGGGAAGATGCAGAAACGACAGCATTTGAAACTCTAAAGAAAGCATTAACAACTGCACCTGTCCTTAAACAGATAGATTATAACTTACCGTACATTATCAAGACGGATACAAGTAATTACGCTATAGGGGCAGCCTTAGTGCAGGGGGAGGGTGCTGATGAACACCCAATAGAATATGCCAGCCGCCTACTTATACCAGCGGTCACCGAAAAAGAAGCCTTAGCCATCGTTTGGGCAATAACTAAATTTAGAGGATATATAGAAGGCACAAAGTTCCTAACTATTACAGATCACCAACCCTTAAAATGGTTATTGAATCTTTCCGTAAATCCGATTCGACGACGAGGCAGACCTAAGAAACAAGACACAAAATAGAAACTCCTGGTACTCTTACGGGACGTTCAAGAGTACCAGAGGGGGAGACTGTAGAACACATATTTTACTAGATAGACTAATAAACCTACACAACGCTCTGTGAAGACGCGCGGACTCGAATACTTTCTCACTTGCACAAGGACTTGCTGTTTCACCGTGCCGACGTCACGCGCCCCACTACCGAGCCGCCGCTACCAGCTTACTAACTATATGGAAACCTGTGGCACCGTTGCGGATATAAAGCGAAGCGCGGCTGCAGTTAAATCAGTTCAGCTAGGAACGGACAACCTCTCGGTAATGGCTATACTAGTCATAGCCTCTGGAAGTCCCGTCCCCTGGTGTAACGCAGACGGATGGTCCTAATACTTAGGTTCTCAGCCACTGCTTATACTTTGGGATAGTATCTATATACTTTAGCTAGGCTCGACGTATAAAACAACGACACACAGTATTGTACGAAGTGATCGTTTCTACTTATACCTACCTACCTAGGTACGTTCTATGGACCACTGTAACTATAGCTACTAAGAGCTCGGAGAGTTGTATATTGAGTTAAATACCAATAAATCTACTTGTTGACAATTGCGAATTTTTATCCTTCCCCTACCCTTCAATTTTAACTAAAATTTACACTACTCTGTGATGACTACACCTTCGGTTTCTCAAGGATTCCGTTCAATAGGTACCTGTAGCTTACCTTTTACTGTTATAGGTGACCAAAACCAAATCGAAGCAGTAGCCAAACACGTATTCACGCGCAGAGCCGACAGGCTAATATGCGGTTCTTTCGGCAACATAAAGACAAGAGACTTCATCTGCATTCAAGGCCTGGACGGGAGCCTGAGCTTCTTCGATCTAAGCACGTTTCTTTTCATGTGCATCTTCAATGACGTCATCATACCTGGTCCTATTGCTTACGTCGGTAATAGCGACGCATTTGTCGTCTGCAAGTCGACATGGATTTTGGAGATCTATAGGTAGGTTCTAGGTCTATTTATCGTCAATCTATGCTATGCTAGTCTAGTGTTGCTCATAGGCCTCCCCTAATGAGCGCTTTAGCGCCCTGCCTTCAGATTGCTACATCCAGCAGACTTGCATATCGTCATCCCATATACGCGTTAGCGTGTGGGAAGGGTACACTGCTTTTTCCAAGCCCAAACAGTGTATGTAAAAAAATACCTAATAATACTGGCCAATCCACACAGCATCACCTAGCCCCAATCAAAGCAGAGCTTGTGTTATGGGTACTAAATGACTGATATACATAATACAATATATTAAATAGAAATATTTTTTTTATTATTTATAAAAAACGACCAGAACACTCTGAACAAATATCTGCAGATCGTATAAACGTTGATCCCGGGGCGGGAATCGAATCCGCAACCTCTTGCGTCGCAGACGGCCACCGCGCCATAGACGTCGTATGTAATATTATTCTTGTATTGTGTATATGATCATATCAGTACTCTTCTAGTACCCATAACACAAGCTCATAGCTGGAGATGGCTTAGTTAGATGATGCTGTAGGTATGGATTGTTTAGCATTATTTAATAAATAATGCTAAACAATCCATACCTACAGCATCATAAATAACATAATATGTTATTTAGAACTAGTATTAACAAAGGAAACATTTCAGCTGCAGATTGTTGCAAACAATCTACAGGCATCTCAACTGATTCATATCAATAACACTCGGAAGCGTCCCAAGTCGTGGTGATTTAAATGTTATTTGTGTATGTTTTTGCAGTTACCAGCAGTTGAGAGAACTTAGTGAGCTTACAGTCCGACAAAACAAAAATAATATCCCACAGTGGACTTACAACGCCGGGGAAGAAATAACCAACATTCAAGTTATACAGGTAAACCTATTTTGTGGAGTTCAGTACCTAGTACCTATAGCGATAAGGCCGCCGATTGTGCCACACAAGATATAAGTAGTAGTTACTGTTTGCTATATCTATACTTAATATTATAAAGGCAAGCATTTAATGGTTTGTTTGTTTGGATTGATATGAATAGGCTCCGAAACTACTGGACCGATTTGAAAAAATCTTCAACATCAGAAACCTACATTATACCTTATCAAGATAGGCTATCCCTGATAAATATAAGCTGTGGAGTAGGTATTTTCCAAAAAGTTAGGGTTTCGTAAACTTCAATATGTAACCAAAGGTATCTAAAAACCTGTGCCGCTAGTTGTTTTATAGGGTGCAATAAAAATATTCTTATCTTAGTATCTGAAAGTAGGTAAATATATACATGTACTTATTAATATATGAAGTATCTATCAAATATTAAAAAAAATAACATAATGTTAAGTTTCTGTCTACATAAACATGTAATGTATGTACCTAGACAAGAACTTAACTTTATCAAACTGTTTATGTATACAAGAACACAAGAGAAACATAACATAAAATTAAATATGTAGGTAGTTTTGTTTTTTTATTTTGAAAGTATTTGATACTCATATTATTACATTGTTGATCCCCACTAGGATAAACCTGTATCTTGGGGACCACCGAGACCATCTACCTCGGGTTCTTTACTTATACATATTAAGCTAACATTGTATTATTTAAAATATATTTATTTGTTTTTCAGACGAGCAGTAATTTTTCGAGTATTCTGGCGCTTGGAGAAAGACACCTCTACTGCTTTCAAGATAACGGCCTTATGAAGTTCGTGATAAAGTTCGAATTTATGCCGATCTGCTTCAACGCTTACCTTATTGGCTGGTACTACGGTAGGTAAATAATGTATTGGAGTATTACTTCGCCGAACTAGTTTAGGCAATAAACTATTCCTTCAAATTCGATCTGAAATGTTATGTAAACAAACCAAAAGGGCTAAAATTATCATGTTTAGCGTTGAATTTCAGATTATACCTAATTGTTAACAATATTTATTGAAGGAATGATGTCAAATCAACTGAAGTTGTGAATTTTTCTTTGAATTTGGCTGGAGAATAAAAATTTAATTGGCCGGTACTTATTTTCGACTTGAGTACCTATTTCATATTAGTTTGTAACTTCAGCCTTGCACGCTTTTGTCCAACATGAACGGCAGCCTTTAGTTTTTCCAAGGTCTAAATCTAAATAAAATAAAACTAGGTATGTACGTCTATGCAAAATTTCAGACCGATATTAAACTATACACTAGGCAAACTCGATGTTGAATATTTGTAAGAAATCCACGACACAAAAACTAAAACTCACTTGCTTGGCGTCGAGTTTCGGATATAACTGTAAGGAATATTTATTGAAGATCACAAATCGACAAGTAATATAAATTCCGTTTAAAAAGACACGACTACAGTGAATTTTAGGCTAAGGATTGGCGGTTTGTTTACAGGCTACTGGCTTGGGTATAGGCAGTTGGCGTTGTCTAGTCTTTTTTGAACCTGAGACCTGTCCTGAATATGATTTTAGAGCCTGGAGCAAGACTTCTCGTCAAGGTAGCATCAGAAGACACGAAGCTCTTCATCTACGAAGGCACCACCCTTCTCTGGTCATGCGATCTCCTAGCACCAGCTATCGCCATACACCGTTGTTTCCTCAAAGGTTTGCCCGGAGGATTAGTGACCTTATCACCGGGCGGTAGAGTCGATGTTGGGTATGTGGGTACAGAGCCGGATCTAAATGCTAATGTTACTCAGCCAGTTAATGAAAGGGTGGATATGCAACAAGTTCAGACGGAATTGGAGGAAGTTGAGGAAACTTTGCAGAACATTCTGGAGAATAGAGGTGGTAAGTATTGTATATGCTATACAAGCTGTAGCAGTATCTAATTGCATATATAGATAAGATTATATTGTCATTGCAATGAGACAAATCATCCTTTTTTTGGGCAAAGATCCCCAATATTGCCACTCATCCAGATTTTGTGCCACTGTCAGGCAATTCCTCTGGAAGACATCTTGCTCGCTGTCTCAATCAGTATTTAAAAAAAAAAAAAACTATCTCAGAAAACTCATAACATAATGTAGGTACACTATGGAAATATCTGAGACTAGCGGCCCATCTGCCGGCTTCGCACGGGTGGTTATTGTTACATCACGATAATACATACCTATATAAGAATATTTTTTTTTAAATTTCAGTGTAGCCTAGCAATGGACATATTAAGTATCGTGAAGTTTTTTGTTCTTATTGATAATTGGGCAAACTTTTGTTCTATCTTCAATAGGTTAATAGGTTCCACAGCGCATGCGACTAAATATAGAGTATTATATGGGTAGGTAGCTTAAGTTGACTCTATTTCCCACACTATGTCAATTGACGTTATAGTGGGGTCCATATTGTATACCTACTACTAATACTAATTATATATTCAGTATCTAATTCTAAGTGGGGGAACTGAGATCTGCACTTACATCTCGCATGGGAGTGTTTTGTGCATTATCCCCCTGCCTTTACAGGTAAACATAACCTAACCAGCCCAGTTCCTTAAAGTACCGGAGCAGGACCTTTGGTGATTGACAGCTTCGAATCAGCTTTTCTGTGGGTGTGGATAGGGTTGATGCCTCAATGATACTCATCAAACCCGTTTTCCGTCTGGCCTCCTCTGTGGCTGTGCAGTCTATTCAGTATCTGATCTTTCTTTTCTATATTTCCAGATATCGACAGTAGTTTTTCTGCGATAGAACGTATCCTCAAAATTGAAGCAGACGTCGGTAAACCAGTTCAAAACCTGTTTCAAGAGACCACTCAAAATAAAATCGATGGAATACACCTGCTAATGTGCCCAGTCATAGTAATCCTAAACTGTGAAGACCCGAAACTGATCCAAAGCGTTCAGATAACTTATGTATGCTGCCCTCCTTTCGAATGTTCGGAATCAACCATATGCTTGGACAATGTGAACGGTTCAGAAATAATAGAAACACAATTGTTTCTATCAAGCGAATATGATATCTCTGAAACTCGGGTGAAGATTCTGTTTACGATAACAGATTCTTATGGAAAGATTGGGATTATAGCGAGAAATGTGCTGCTGCCATTGAGTCTTTACTGTTATCCAATAGAGGTGATAGAGAATAGTGAAGTTGAGAAGGAGAAGTTGAAGTTATGCGTTGAAGGGAGTCGGCCTTGTATTGAGTTGGCCAAGATTTTTACAGGTAGATAACCGTTTTTGAAGCTAGTACCTTATGGAATTACCTCCGACCCAAAAAGTGGGGTGATCTTATAAGGTTGACGTGTGTTGTGCATGTGTCCGTTGTTATCATAGCTCCGGTATGTTCCACTCGTGGAACCACGAAGATTTACACCATCAGCTAAGCCAGCATCCTCGTAGTTTTGGCTCGGTTGCCAAACGATTAAATCCATTCGAATAATCTAGAAAAAAAATCGTTTGATCTGCGACGACTGACTTTGTAAACGTTTTTATCACTTTTAATGTAAATTCCAGACTTCACAGAGGAAGACCTAAAGAACAAAAACAACCGCGAGATAGCTACATTCGTTTACAGATCAACAAAGAGAACAGTCTCCATAAGTACATCACAAAACCTATATATCATCCAAGCAGATGAATTCACCGAAATGTCTTCAATACTAGAACATTTCATAATACGCCTGAGTGATCATTACAAAAGAATGGGCGTAGACTTTCAGTTTAAATTGGTTTATGATAAAGAGTTTGTGAAGCAAGTGATGCAAAAGTTTTTCAGGATTATTGAGACTCATGCAAAGGACCGTTTGAAGTTGAAGACATCAGAAGTGAGTTTCTTACAACCTTTTTATTGAAAGATCTATATTTGGGCCTCAAAGACCTACTAACTAGTCTCGTTTCTTAGCATCGTCATAATCCAACCAATCCGCTTAAACGCTGTTGGACAGTCTAAATGAAGCTATTTTCAAAATCTATCGTGGGCGACCGACGCGCGACGGTCCGCCTGCGAGAGGTTGCGGATCGATTCCCGCCTCGGGCAAATGTTTGTACGATCTGCAGATCTTCTTCAGAGTGTTCTGGTCGTTTACTATGTATAATAAAAAATATCTATCTATGTAATCTCTGTATCATCTAGCCCTAAGCTAAGCAGAGCTTTTGTTATGGTTACTAGATGACTGATATACATAATACAATATTATTATATATAGCTTTTTATTATACACAGAATTATTTTACCTAAAAAACGACCATATGATTATAAATAAATAAATAAAATAAATAATGCTGGACAATCCACACAGCATCATCTAGCCCCAAGCTAAGCAGAGATTATATTATTAGATTATAATGATGATTCATGAAATAATAATGGTATTCAATATTTATTTACAGGACGAACTTAACATCCTCCAAAGACAGTTTATACTGGTACAAAAGCGGCTGTTGGTTCAGTACGGATCTCTACCCCCGGGAGATTGCGATCCCCTCGAGTTTCTCATGAGGGACACCCATCGGAGAATAATGGAGACTGTGAATCTCATCATTGAGTTAAGAGAAAATGTTTGCAGGTGATATAATGCTACGAAATCACTAGCAGATTTTAAACTAAACGCATTCGTCTGTTTGTCTGTCTAAATGCGATTTATCAATGGATTGATTGATTCATAGTGATTTAAGTGCATTGGGTACAATGATTAATATAATTATGAGATATAATACGGGAGAAAAAAGTGTGGGACGAAAGCAGTTTTTTTCATTTGGGCCGAACTTCCTAGTGATGAATATGGCATAAATCGAGCAGTTTTATGGATACTTTAAGAGGAATAATTTCGTAATACATTATTTTATCTCATAATTATATATTAATCATCGTACCCATTGCACTTTTCTCATGTAATGTCTTTTGTTCTTTTTCTGTGTACACCAGAAAATAAGGCATTTTTATATTAACAATACAAATATTGTTAACACAATAAATATGAAAAATAGAGTTCAGTAGCAAAAAAAGGAAACATCGTATCTCTGCCTAAACTATACAAAATAAAAGTATTAGAGAGGCTTTTAAAAAAGCTTGTTATACATATCACAAAATACTAAGTGAAATTCTAGAAATTTCCAGTTCTGCACATAGATAAAATTAACGGCGCTGATTGGAGTGGAGGTAACGCCTTAATGCATAGTAATAAATCAAAGGACTACACACAACCCTGTATTTCAATTTAATTGTTTCAGAGCTGGAAGCACCGTAACATCAGTTGGTCACTTCATTGTTATTCTCCTCAAGCAAATAACTGCAGACGCTTTCAAAATGAACCTTATTGAAGAGATGCTAACGCTGACTTCTCTGTACGAGCATTACCAAGTAAGTACCTACAAATTACCACTTCCGCTGTTTTGATGATTCTTTCGGTTTTATATAGATACAGAATGTTCTAGAGGGTGTCTCATAATAGTTTTACTGCCGAGAACACTCTCCGCATGAGACAAATAAACACCTTTTTGTCTCTTAAAACTAAAAATAAGTTGGAATCTAAGATTCGGCCAGATATTAGTTTTCGTAAAAAGCATTAAAAGTGCCCTTTCATGACGTCGCTTCCCGCTCTCTTTCTGTCCCTATGTATGCTTAGATCTTTTAAACTACGCAACGGATTTGGATGCGGTATTTTTATAGATTAATGATTCAAGAGGACGGATTATTTATTTATTCAATTCAATTTGACTTACAGAGCTATTTTCAAAAACGTCAACCCTTTTTTATCATGTATATAACATATGTATGTTATATAACATTCATTGGTATCGTCATTGCACACGTCCGAAGCCGGAGGTCACTAAGAAATAAAATATTCTTAAGTAAGCAAAATTTTTATTAATTTCCAGGAGTGGGAAGAAGCAGTATCGCAAGCATTGTCCTACATTTGGAACCATGTGTTTAAAAAGTCCGAGAAAGATAAAGAAAAACTGGCGCCAGTGATGGAACAAACAATACTCTCACAAATCAACCTGAAGCGATTTATGAAGCAACTGCGCATTGTGTTGGACAATTTGTTCTTTGATGAGAGCGTCAAGCAGGAGAGTCAAATTGCACGCATTGAGGAGTTGGTTGAGGTCTTATAGTTAGTTAAAATAGATGTGATATAGGAATTATTTTAATAATAGATAAAAAGGTATATATCACTTCAACATAAATAAATGAAGAACTTTTGAAACTTACTCTAATAAGTTATTATGTCGATTTTAGTGCCATATTTAGGGTTCATTGAGTATTTTGTACCTTTATCGATTTAAAAATCACGATGATGGAGTGTTAAGTTACACCGTTACTTAGTTACACTTCATCATTATCATCAGCCCACATCAGATCACAGCTGGACATATGCACCTAAGTACTTACCCAATGAAAATTAAATAGCTTACATCAAAATATCTTTATCAATCTAGTTAAAAATCACGGCAATAACCCAATGAAAATTATTAATTTTATGTAAAAATTTTGATAACATATTACATATTCATTGTATTGATAATAAAAGTCACTAAATAAACCGCATAGATAAAAACATCAACACTTTTATTACACACTTGCATATAAGGTCCATATTCACGCGACGTGTAAGAGTGAATACATAACAAGGTTGAAGTACAGCATATGTACTACCAACAAAAGTACCTTGTCACGTCCTTGCCCGGGTCATTTCTTCTTAGCGTCCTTTAGGCCGGCGCCCGCGTTGAACTTGAAGAAGATTATGTCACCGTCTTCGACAACGTAATTCCGACCTGAAAATAAAGTTAGACTCAGCTTTCTTCTATTTTCAAACATTAATTCAAACTTGGGTTCGAAGAGAACTCCATAGCTCTTATATCGAAAATTAAGAGCCTAGCATCATCGTAGTCAAAGTATCATTAAATTAGAAACAGTGTTCTGCGCTCGAAAACACGAATCGCGGCATTAGCGGTTCTGTCTTTTAGGATACGAAAGACACAAGCAGAAAGAAAGAAGAAAGAAAGAAGAAAGAAAGAAGAAAGAAAGAAGAAAGAAAGAAGAAAGAAAGAAGAAAGAAAGAAGAAAGAAAGAAAGAAGAAAGAAAGAAAGAAGTAAGAAAGAAAAAGAAAGAAGTAAGAAAGAAAGAAAGAAAGAAGAAAGAAGAAAGAAAGAAGAAAGAAGAAAGAAAGAAGAAAGAAGAAAGAAAGAAAGAAGAAAGAAGAAAGAAAGAAAGAAGAAAGAAGATATAAAGAAAAGAAAATACATTTATTTATAAAAGCGATCCTTTATAACCGTACCCCTAAGTTATAAATACTTTTAGTCGTAAAAATTGTGTTACCTTGTTGCCTGTATTTCCCGGCGGCCTTGCAAGCTGCCTCCGTGCCTTCTTCCCGGAAGTCCTTGAAATGCATCACCTCGGCCATGATGAAACCTTTCTCGAAGTCTGTGTGGATCCTGCCGGCGGCTTGCGGCGCCTTTGTACCTTTCTGGAAAATTATAAAAGTAAAGTAAAAGTAAAAAGGTATTTATTTAACTGAATACTAATAATAATAATAATGATAATGTTTTATTCAATTATAAAAATACTAAGTATAATAACAAAAATATGAAGCGAGACGACCTGCAGAAGTATAGAACTGTGTCGCAGATTGCAAAAAAATACTTGCCTATTGTATAAGTGAAGTAACTTCGTGCCAAAAACGTTAGAACGGAAACAAGATGTCTCTGTCTCATTGCGCACGTAATGCGGTAAATGATACGCTGCTGGTGCTCAAAACATATGCTATTGTGCTCCATTCGCACGGCAAAATGCCCGGGAAATGAAGGCAACAGTCGATCTCCGGTATAGAGCTTGCAAATATTCGAATATTTTGATATTCAAATATTTTTGCAGTACTAGGTACAGACGAACATAAGTACACAGAGATAACTTAAATTACTTATTTACCTGGATCGTCCACGCTTTGACTTCGTCCACTCCAGCCGTGAAGAAGTATTCTAACTGCAGAGCTTTGTATCCTTGCACGATGATCTTGTCCAGGGCACTGCAAATAAAAAATATAAAATTAATATCGACATTGTTTATATGGTTGCATATCCACTTTTGCGCAGGTTTCAGACATAATATAATGTTTAATTAGTATTATAATTATCAGTATTATAATGTTTAATTTGTCGACCTCAGTAACGCGGAGGACGAAGGTCCTTAAAGAGAGATTCTCGCCTAGGAAAAAAGGGTGTTCTATGTATTATAAAAATAATATACCTATGTAATATACATAAGTATATCAGACATCTAGTACCCATAACAAAAGCTCTGCTGCTTGGTAGAGCTGGCTAGATGATGCTGTGTGGATTTTCCACCATTATTTATTATTATTTATTTACTCCAATAATCTTTTTCTAAGGTACCGGCACTTTAAAAAATATCTGATCCGATCCTCAACATTGCCAGCCTTCAAAAACTAACACTCTACATCTTTCTACCTTACTGGACCTTTCACCGGGTTAAAAAGCTTTAGTTCTAAAGAACAATGGCAGAATTTGGTCTGGACTTTTTTTTGCGTCCATGGATCTGATGTAAATGAATCAAATTTAATAAATTTTCTACGATTTTTCAATTATTCACTCCTTCTCGTAAAGGCCGGAGTTATTTTATGATATTTAAAAGCGTATCAAATGATATTCGAATCAGGTACATTCGAAATGTTACCATTTTATTAGTGGTGCGGGTACAATTATTGAATGCAATGTATCATTTGTCTTTGATAGTGTCATGTTGTCAGCGGTTGTCTGTCAAGACGCCACAGGTTTTATTCTCTTTGACAGAATCCTTCCGAGACTTCGGCATTTTTCATATCTGGCTGTGTTTTGTGTTTATATTTTGGATTTCTTTTTATTTTCACCCGAATTACGGAAGCCACAGGCGACGTATGTAACACCCGACCTGGACTGTTTATGGACTGATTGATACTGCCCTGTGTCTGGCTAGTGCGTGCCCTTAGGACTTCGATATTGTTGTTTTGGGTGTTCTGGGCATTTTCTATGTAAAATAAAAAAATATCTTTTAATGTAGGTATACCTATATAATATTGTTTTAAGTAGGTATATAAGTTATCTAGTAGGAACTCATAACATAACACAACCTCTGCTTAGCTTCGGGCTAGATGATGCTGTGTGGATTGTCCAACATTATTTATTAAAACCCTCAGTTTTTTTGTGTTTACGGGGCAAGTAGGTACATTTTTTTAATACACGCCCAGCTTTCGTAAACATACCTACAAGAAGCTTAGAATTTGTTTTGCTCATTTTGTTTATCATTTCTCATTTCGAATATTTAAGGTGGCCTAATTGATAAGACCAAAACCCAAGACCAAACCACATTATCCATTTCTTTATGATTTGATTTCAATCTGCGATGTTTTATAGACAAATATTGTTTGACGTTCATTCATAACATAACCAAAAAATTCAAACACTGAAATCTTTTTTTTCCGGCTTTCCCCAAAGAAAATAGTCTCATTTATAGATTCTGGAGCTAACGCCAAATCTTTTAACATTTTTTTCATTACGGTACGCTTCAATTTGACCCCAGACAATTCTTAGTATGGAGACCTGCCATTGTTCTTTATCATCCACATCCAACCATTTCTTCGCGTGCCCATACCAATGCACTCTTGAACAACCAGAAAAACTATATAGGGTCGGTAATATCTCGTGGGCTTGCGAAGCTAGCAGATGCTAGTATCTAACAAGTGTGGAACTAACCTGGACAAATTATTATCTTTCAAATAAGCTTTCCTCTCCTCGGCATCCATATCCAAAAGTTTGGTCTCAAACACCCCTGAGAAGGGTATCAGAGGCGCACCAGGGTCGTTCTTATCAATCCACTCCTTGAGTTTAGGCAGCCATTTGTTCTTCTTCCTAATGTAGTCCTTTTCCGATAGATTGACGAGGTAGAGAGCCGGTTTCGAGGTTAGGAACAGGTATTTGTTGAGTATTTCGATGTCGGCGGCGCTCCAGTCGCCGAAGCGAATGTGTTTCTTCTCGTCTACGAGAACTGTTTTGATCCTCATCAGCGCATCCTGGAATAAAATATTAAAAATTGCAATTATAAATGTGGAGTTATTGATGTTTTTTACCCCTATACAGAAAGCTACTTGAATAGATCAGACAGCGATTTGGTATTAGTTTTTTCTAGATATACATACTTTAACATTTAGGCTAGTATTTATCTCGAAAAAGAGCGTGTGAAGCTCCGGGCAGAAGCTAAAAAGATGTGGTAGAACCGTTTATAGTAAAGAACTGGGGAGTGGCGGCAAACTATTACACCGAATAGCGACTTTTCTGTTTGTAGGCCAAGAGACATAAGAATCGCTGAGCCATATTAGGTGTAAAGTCCTACATAGTTCTTGCTACATGATGCTACTTTGACTATCTAACGTCTAGTAATCAAAGTAGTATCTAACGATAGGCTGTAACTCACTGATCAAATTATTATTTTAGTTGATAGGCCGCTCAGGCCCGCTAAGCCGACCTGTGCTCAGCATTGGACGGATTTAGAATGATACAATTAAACAATACTCACGTATTCAGGCTTAAGTTTCTTATCATTGCCACGGACCACTACCCGTTCCATTTTCTCTAGATCCTTGAGTAGCTGATCCTCATCTTTAAGCCGCAACTCTTCGCCAATCGTCTCCAAATCGCGCACCGGATTCACATCGCCGTCGACGTGAATAACGTCCTCGTCGTCAAAAGCACCTGATGAATAGAAAAAGGAATGTTTAGTTTAGCTTAAGATTTTGTAACATGTAGCCCAGAAAATTAGCTTGAAAAGGTCACAGCAGTTCCTGACCCAGCAATAGGGTCAAAAATACCTAAGAGCAGCAACAAGCAGATTCAAGTTCATGGGAATAGTATTAGTAAAGTTTAATAGAATTAATGCCTGCAATGCATAGAAATAAAGCCGCGCAACACTTTTTTGAAAGGGAAAGTGTTGCGCGGCTGCCCGAAGCGCCATCTGTCTTGCGTCCGGCTAAAGCAGTGATCGCTTCTATGACAAGATCTGCCAACCGCTTCCATTACGGTATGTGGTTGACCATCAGTTGGTTGCACTTACAACCAACGCTGGTTTTACGGCACACAAACAACGACAAACAATTGTGAAAACATTACGTTAAAAAACTTGAAAGTAACAGATACTAAATAATGCCGTACAATCCTAACAGCATCATCTAGCCCCAAGGTAAGCAGAGCTTTTGCTATGGGTACTAGATGACATAATACAATATTATTACAAGAGGTGCTCAAGAGGCACAGAAATTACTCACGGCATAAATTAAAAATGGCGTCGCAAGCTTTTATATGCGACAGAAAAGCGTTTCCTAATCCTTGGCCTTCTGCCGCTCCTCGCACCAATCCAGCGATGTCGACCACGTTTAGGAAAGCGGGCACTTTACTAGAAGATAAATGTTTTTCTTTGAATTAACAAGGCATACTTGGTGTACACACCGGGGGCAGGCAGCAGCGCCCTCTGTAGAACAACTCCACCGAACTGCGATCCCCAACACGCATGCGTGGGGATTATGGGCAATAAACCCCCAAATGATAAATGGCCTATGTATATATATATACGAGGCCTATGTCCATCAGTGGGTTATGGGCTGATGGTGATGGTGGTGATGACTTGGTGTTAGGAAGGGTAATGTCCATCCGATCAGAGTGACAACATTTAGTGACAGACAGAAACAAAGTGTCACAATACAGAGGGGGCATTTACTCGAAAATAGATCATGGATTGATGCAAATGCCTAAAGTACTTATAATAATGTTGAGTAATAATAATAATAATTTATATTTAGCGACCCGCCCGCATGTTATAAAAAAACCTTCCTCTTGAATCACTATCTATCTATTAGAAATAACCGGATGAAAATCCGTAGCGTATGTTTAAAAAATCTAAGCATACCTACATATGGACAGGCAGAGACAGACAGCTGGAAGCGACTTTGTTTTATACTATACAGTGATTTTGTAATGTACCTAAGCTTTAATTTATTGTATCTATCTATTTATTCTACTTGACCGGTGCACAGTGGGACATTTTGTCTAAAAAGCTGGCCAAAAGTCGAAATCATAAATTTGGACAAAATCCACTGCAACTGTCTTTTTCTCACAGCTTAATAACCGGTCCACACGTGTACGGGCGCGGCAAAGCGCGCCCCCCTTTCATCTCGCCGCACAGTCAGTCGAAACTTGATGGTTCATGAAAACGCACGTCATTGTTCTCGGTACTACTTTTTTCGTTACGAATATCGCAAGTGTTTTGAGTAAGTTTTTAGTGAAGTGGAGCCCCAACTTTTATGGAAATGGAAGAGGAAGGTATGTCCAATGATTTAAATCATATTTTATTAAACGAGTACCTCAAATAATATTATAAAATGACATATTTAAAAGTAACTAAATTTGTCGTTTTTTTTTTGGTAATTATGTTAAAGATTAGTATTTTTGTACATAAGTTTGGCAAAGTTGGGTTACGAATCCTAAATTATAATAATATATAGCCTCTCCCTAAGAGGATAACGAATAAAAACAATCCGCGAATTCCCGCCTTTTTGATTACTATGACTTTAGATTTACCTTCGAATTTTTGTCATTTTTTAGTTTTTTTTGTTTTTTTACAGAATCTTTTGAACATTCAATGCCGCCCGCAGATCCAGACACAGCTTCTAGAATCACAGGGATTGATAAAAGCCTCATTCAAAAATTTAAAGTGATTCTAGAAGCAATTTCAAGTGGTTACCAAATTGACTTGATAAAATTTACAGGCTTCACAAACGAAACTGCTGAATTATATGTAAAACTATACGGTTGGCATCCAATGTCTCCTACGATACATAAAATCTTAATGCATGGGGCCACTGTCATTGCACACTTTCTTCTACCAATCGGGCACCTCTCAGAAGAAGCTGCTGAAGCAAGAAATAAACACTTTAGAATGTACAGGCAGAATTTCGCTCGTAAACATTCGAGAGAGATGTGCAACAGAGATGTTTTGAATAGGCTTTTACTAAGTTCTGACCCCTTGCTAAGCAGCATTCGAGCACGTCCGCCTAAGAGTAGGAAGTCATTTTCACCTGAAACCCTGACCCTACTGGTGCCTGAAAAACAAGGTAGTTCTGAAAACCAGAATAGCGAAGAAGATGATGTAATTGAAGATGATGAAACAGACATTGAAGTTTAATGTTATGCTTAAAAATAATGAAGATTATGATGATGATGATGATGATGATTATGATGATGATGATGATTATGATGTTAATTGTTGATTATACATTCATTAATACTTACCTCAAATTGTTTTTTAGTATATTTCATCTTAAAAACCCTTAAAATAATTTTGGCCAGCTTTTTAGTCGAAATGTCCCACTGTGCGGTGTAACAGGCTTTTTCGATAGACATATTGATCGGTCTTTATATTGGGGCCACGCAGGTACCTGGTGTAGCAACAAGATATGTCTGGAGCACTGCTGCCCGCCCTCAGTATGCCATTTGTCGCCGCTTACGAATCTCGCGGGTAGAGTTGGAGTAGTGTATTCTATACGTATTCTCTACTAACCTGGCCGGCTTATGGAACTCGCAAAGATAGTCATATCTCTCGTCAGGAACCGGCACCCTACGTGCTGAAACAAACGAAGTGTTCGTTAGACCTCTTGTCTGGACGATAACATAAAGTTAAAAGAAAACTGTTACCTTTTTAACGTTATAAAATAGAAATAAGTGATTCAGATTTTTTTTGTAAATTTTTATTATTATAAAACATTTTATTAAGCATAGTACAATAAGCTCTACAGGGCTTGTTTAAAGACGGTTACGGAGGATGAGCTGGATGAGTTCAAATCAAAGCTAGATGGTTTTCTGACGGTTCCCGAGCTACTAGAATTCTTTCCTTTTAACGATGTCCTGTGCGCTATCCCCTTACAGCACACAGGGTAGGAAGCAAACGGATTGTCCATGGATCTTAAGACCTGGCCGACATGAGTGATCATTTTGCATCGAGCGTCAAACACCTTAGATGCTTTCACGTACTTAGGCAATACATCCTTGTCCATGCGAGGATTGTGAGTCTTTAAGTACAAAGCAATGTGTAGTAAAGCAGACAGTTCGTAACTCAGCCCCGGATATTTTGGCCGAAAAACATTGACAGAGCAACAAGCGTCTGTTATCACGTTTCCGAGAGTCTGCTCGAGGTATCCCAGATTAGGCAGCTTGTTCAAAGACAACAGAGGAAATATTTTCTTATTCTTGAGTTGAGTAATATCAGCATACAAATATGGTTTAGCCAAAAACTTTGTTAAGCATTTATCGCTGCAAAACATATACGTTTTGTCTTTATAATTGGCGGCGTGTTTATTGGTTCCTCTTATAAGGATTTGAGAAGGAAGCTTTTCGGCATAATGCACTATACAAATGCCGTTTTCATGCAGTAAATCCATGTGTACATTTTTAACGATAGCAGGAACATCAGGTATTGTAACCTTATCTGCTAGCAAATAGTTTTGAGGTTTTCTCAGAACATCAGCCATGTGATCCGCGCATACCCAGAAAAACTTGTTCATATACTGTACCACACCTTGTTTATCGATAGGATAGTCACTGTGCTTTAAAACATTGTCACTCAGGCAAAGCGGGCAAAAGTTTTTGAAACATGATTTTCTTTGATTGAATATTTCGTTAGAAATACACATCACATGTGCTTGAACTGCGTGATTTTCTACATGCGTTAGATAGTGGTGTACTTGTGGAATAAATTTGTTGTTTATAACTTCGGTAGCATCTGCTAAACATTGCCATAGCGATTGATTTCCGTCGAGTATGATAATGTTCTGATAGTCGCTCTTTATCCAATTTCTGACTTTGTAACTATCTTGTGACCATTTTTTACAGCGGTACTGTATAAAAGGGCGTGAATACGGAGGTTTGTATTTAAGTATATCATAATTCACCTCAAGCTGTGAGCTTTCTAAAGCAGTTTCAACATTTGATCTGATATCAAATATAATATTTGGATAAAGGCCATCTTTGCAGAGCTCCATTGCTTCTGAGGCGGTTTCAGGAAACCCGTCAAAAACAAATCCGTATGTAATAGTTCGATGGTTTATTGCAGCAGTTTGAATAGCTCTCATTATGTTGTCTTCACTAATACACTCTCCAGAGCTTGCAGACGCGTGCATTTTTTTACCTAGTTCCGTCCAGCTCATATCTTCAAGTATGTGGCGTGCCGCCATACCTCGCGAAATACAAATTAAACCGTAAATATTCGCTAGTTTCGCTGCAAGTGAACTTTTCCCTGATTTTGGATTCCCAATGACGCTAATTCTTAAAGGATATTCTATGAATCGGGAGATCCTTTTACTGAGCATATACTTCAAAGGATTTGTTCTAAACTTTTTCACAGCATTCGCATCGCTAATATAGTAGACGTAAGCTCTATGGATAACTGTATATATTCTGTATTTACCGGGATTATAGTTACTTTGTATGGCATTAGGATTTTCATATAAGTACACAGGACAATGATGACCGAACAGGCTTAAGAAAAAAAACCCTCGCTGCAGTAATATTTCAGCAATATCACTACTCACAATAAACGTTTGTTCAAAAAACGATTCGCATCTACTTCGAAGGTTCAACAATTTAGAAAGGGCTAATCTTAAAACTTTTTCAATAGATTTGGTGCCATCAATAGACGTGGTTTTTATTCTTTGTTCGATTAAGTTATCTTTCAAAGCTTGTATATTCTCGTCATCGGTTTCATAAATACTTTCAACCCTTGTTTCAATTTTTTCAAGTACTTCATCTGGTTTTTCCCATTCGATGAACTCCATTGGCGGTGGATGCTCGTCAATCAATTCATTATACATTTTGAATAGGTTAGCGTCAACGTTTTCCAATCCCAACGGATGCGCGTCTATTATAGCGCTGCCAGCAGTAGTAATTTTTTCGTCAGACCCAAGGGTTACAAAAAACATATTTTCTAAAGCCTCATCTAAAATAAGTTTCGGTACAATCATTTTAGCCATAAATTCCTCCCAGACTTTTCTTTGTTCTATATACTTCTGCTTTTGCTTATTTTTTTCCGTCTGCAACTGTTCCTTCCAAGTTTTGAACATTTTAGGAGCAACTCGTTTTTGTGTGACATCTGAATTAACTTCCAATTCAATAACTAGATCGGGGATACAAAACGTGTTCGTCATATCTTCAACGTCTGAAGGTAATCGGGGATAATTATCTAAAATAAATCCAGTTTTTACAAATGGATCTTTGAACCATAGCAATTTTATAATTTTTTCCATGAGCGGTGGGATAATTTGCGCTCCACGCTCGAAATAGTTGTGAACCATACGCCTAAGTTCGGTTTCGTCAGACATGAGATCTGAGATAAGGTTTTCATTACCTTCGTCGATTTGAAATTCTGTTACAGCTTCATCATCAAAAACATCAGTAAAACTATTTTCGTGACGGCGGCCAACTCTCTTATAATGTCTCGGCATCAGAAATTCATTTATTGCTTCTGAAAAATCTATATGTACGAGTCCAAGCTCCTTAGCAAGCAACTTAGACAATGTAGTCTTTCCGCTTCCGATGCAGCCAATTATACAAATACGCAGCGGTGGTAAGCTTTTGAAAGGCTTGTTTAAAGATTGATATTTAGTAATGTCTTTATAAAATTTCTGTAAAGCTTCTTGTTTACAAAAATTATAAGATAAATCATAATGTTTTATTCCGAACTCCGGTTTGCCTACCCACAGTACTCCATGTTCGTGATAAGCAATAGGACAATAGATATTGGTACCACCCAGATTATGTGGATCATTAAATTTCAGTAAGTCTTTAGGACCTTCGTCTTCATCTTCTTCTGGAACTTCACCTTCCTCTTCATTAGGTTCACATTCTTTCATATAACTTTGACGCAATTTGAGTAACACATCCTCTACTACTTCAATATCGGACTTATCCTCAAGTTCCACCTCAATGTAACATTTATCATGCTGCTCCACTTTTAATTTGATTGTGTCCCAGTCTTCTTTAAATTTTTCGACAACTTCGGAAAATGAAGAAGAAGCATCATCAGCTCCAAAATTGTACTTTGAATCATATGTGGCATTAAAAATGGTATCAATAGAAGTTCGAATGGCTTCATTAATAATTATTTTTACATCTTGAACAGCTGTATTAGGTTTGGGGTTCGAAAGAAGTTTAGAAACGATAAGTTGGTCATTGGCCAGCATAAATCGTTCAGAGTGATTTTTGGGAGCATTTTTGATAATATTGTAGTATTCGAGCAAACTAGCATCGATTTCTCTGTTTTCTACTAACGCTATTGTATAATCTGGCATTTGTTTAGATTCACTTAGAAAATCCCAACATTCTGGGTCTGATGGGAATCCGTCAATTATATATTTTCCATACATCTTATTAAAGTTAGTAGCAGTTTGTACATGGGTGTCTATTTTAGTCAAATGACTAATAAGTTCAGTCATTATTTCTTCAGTTGTAGGCTCTATTTCTTTTTCAAGCTCGTTTGCAGTTATGTACTTATTTATAGCAATCGTCACATCTTCATCACCTAGGATTGGGAGTTTTGGTTTCCGCACAGGAGTTACAATTTTAAGAGGAGCATATGTTAATATGGCTGTTTTATCGTACAAAAGATGTTGAAAAAAATCTAAGTCATATAAATTTGGCAAAAAATTCAGAAGAGTTTTTAGTTTTCCAAATTGTTCCAAAAATTCTGGGCTCGGTATTGGATGTTCTTCTGGTTTAGTATTTTCTGTTTTAACTTTTTCTTCCTCTTCATTTACAAATGATGCAATTGATTCCGCACTCGATTGTTCTGCAGCTAGTGGTTCCCTTTCCTTGTATTTAAAACTTTCTACAAGAAGTGGAATATATTTTCTCACCAATGCCATTACGTATTCATTCCATTTATCTAGTTCAGCCAATCTACGAGTTTCATTTTCATGCCACACCGCTAACCGCTGATCTTCGATTATTGCAATAATTTCTGATAAAATTGTTTTCGCGTAGGCGTCAAACTTTTTCTGCTTCTCTATCTTCAAAAATTTGTCGTAATAAAATATCTCGGTGTCAAATAGCCAAGATAGACATAGAGATATTAGTGTTTTGCCAGACGATTTAGTGCCTATGACAATTATTCTACAAGTGGGTTCTAAATACTTAAGCTTCAAATAAGGGCGCGGATTTTGACAAAATGAAACCATGTTATCCAATGTGGATGGAAGATAAACGTGTTTGCCAAAAGCTACAGCCAATTTAGGATGTCCTTTTTTGGACTGCCTATTCTTAAGCTCAACAGGGCATCGGTTATACCATAGTGAAGGGTATAGTTTGAAGCTTAGTCCATCACTGTTGATGACATTCAGTTCTTCTACAGTTGTCCAAAATTCCTCCATTTCTTCTGGTGGTTCTTCCATATATAAAGGTTCTGGAATTATGACAGGTTTTATTGGGAGTAAATGAAACCTTTTATTTAGATAATACATCATCTGATGAACTGACTGTCTAGCATCAAGATTGATAACATGATTTGGTTTAAATTCATTAAATTTGCTTTCAATATAAGGTAATATGTCATTTCTATAGTTGCACATTTCATTGATAGCATTCTCCTCAAAATTGAAAGGTTGTCTGCAACAATATTTAGAGTTAAAATTCTTTACAGTAATAGGACTATTGTAGTCACTCATTTTATATTTAGTGGGCCATCTTATATCTGTCGAAATCTTGGTAATAAATGGTTCTGAAGTATCCATACTATTCTTGTAATTAATATAAGTGTTACTCTTTTTCGTTATTAAGTCTTTGTCAGAACTGGTAAGGTAAATGATGATACTGGGTTTCATTTCTAGACTGAACAGAGAGTTAATTTGCTCGAGGAGCACAGCTTTTCGTGTTTTGTAGTAAGCTTGTCTATGGACTATGACCTCAGAGCATGGCTTCAGAATGTGTTTGGGCAATTCACATTTAATTTCCTCTTCTTCTTCTAGGTCTTCTTCTGGCTCCTGTTCTTCTTCTTCAGCGTCTTCCTCTTCAAATTCTTCTTGAGAATCACTTTCGTCCAGCCGTTTTTTCATTTTGCTTCTTTTTTTCTGTACAGAAGCTATTAATAAATCTGTCAACAGTTCTGTAACAACCAGTATAGATTCCTCTCCATGAAAACTGTTATTAAAGTATTTTGGACTAGTGCTTGTGGTCACTAATGGGAAACCAGATATAATGTATCCCCTATGTTTAACTACTGGAGATTCTAATTTCTTTTTTAGGATTTTCAAAAGATTTTGGTAATCACAAATTTTGTTTTGTTTCATGTTATAATCAAGACATTTTCCTGTTGAACTATTTTGGTCCATTTCATCATTTATTATATTTTTGGGGCAGAAGTGGATACAATTTAACTTTTTGGAAACTTCTTCTCCAAGGCTGAATGCTTCTGAGCCTGGTTTCCCAAGTATCAGATAACATGTTGGCTGGCATTTCAGGAATAATTCTTGGGTATCAATATAAACCTTGGGGTCATAGAAAGGGACATTGTATGAAAGTGGGTAAGCTGTGTTGTTCAAACCCACTACTGCAGCAGCTAGAGGCCTTTTTCTCTTAGTTTTCACTTCAAATTTATTATCAGTAATGCTTTTTATATTGCCATTGAACACTATTCTGTTTGTCATAAAAACATGTTGAACACCATTTTTATCAATAATATTCAAATTATTCAAGTGCTTTTCAAATCCATCCATTTTGTTGATGTTATGTATTTGGTGATGTTTATAGGTGACAGTATAATTATGTCAAAACTACCAAAAGAAATAACTTTGCAGGATTTAATTTTTGACATTAGGTAAACAAAAAGGCAAGGAGGCTACTATAACAAAGGCTTTTATCGACAACTCGCCGTAGGCAAGAGGACGCCTCGCAATCGAGGCGATCCGGTGACGCCACGGATTTGATGTAGTAATTGCATGCTACAAATCCCTATAAATAATGGTTACTATCTTTTGGTGGCTTTAGTATCACTGCGGCCATTGATAGGCCTATTGTGATTGATAAATAATGGTTAGTATTCTCTCAAGATTAGATTGAGGCAAGGCAGTGCATGTCAGGTGCTGGGTGAGTACAAAAAGTGATGAGTATGACCTTATGAATCTCAGAGCTGATTTTTAGTCTTAGATGGTTCTTATCTACATAATAAATATATAAAATGGTACTTATTTTCATTAGGATCAATGGTGCAGAAGGGGAAGTTTTCCGCCGCAGCTTGACTCTTGGTAAGCACATTGAAGAATGTTGACTTGCCAACATTTGGTACACCAACAATACCCACTTTCAGGTTTGTGCCAACTCGTCCTATTAGTGGTTTCTTTTCAGGCTCTTCTACCTTCTTGGGAGGCATCCTAAAAATTACACAAATTGATTTATTTTCAGATAATGAGCTTGTATCTATAGCTTGTATCAGATAGAATGAAAGTTTTATGTATCCTTGCTACTCAAAACAAAATAAGAGCCATCAGAGTATTTTTATTTCAAGACCATTTTATACCAACCTATCATAAGATAATATTTTTTTTATGAATGTTACTATGTTTAAGTGTTGCATTGATGATAATAGTTAAACACTAGGTACATCCACAATACCTGTAACCTGGACCAATTTGACCAGGACTCATCATGCAAATCACTTAAGGTTTGCATGTCAACATCTTGCATGGGGCATTGAGGGATAAAGTTAGGTGCTTTTTTTGACAATCAATGATTTTTTGATATTCGAGTGTGGAGAAAGATTTACTGATCCCTGCATTCATGAACGTTACTGATATGGTGTTAGCAATGCCATGGTTTGGGGCGAAAATTAGTGGTGGCCCTTATTTTTTTTGAGTAGGTACTTTAGGATAGCATATTATATACTCTTCAACACGGATAGACACGGTAAATTGACTGAAATCATCTTGTAAAATAAATAGGCATTGTTGAAATCCATCACAACCTACGAACAACAACAAAACAAACTTATTTTATAAGTAAGTCGGTCTCAGGCTCTATATTGTTGATAGGAAGATAACCTAATAAAATCATATTTTCTTACCTGAAAGCTTTTCGGACTACGCCGGTTACAACAAAAGGATTTCCAGAATTGTCCTGAAATGCAAGAAAACATATGAGTTGAATTAATAAGCTTCTTCTTCATCTAATTTTATTTTATAAAACGTGTACATACCAAAAATCCGTCTATTTGAATCGATTCCAAGAGGATTTTTCTTCTTCTTGTTATTCGACTTTTAGGATAATTTTGGCTCTCGTGTTTACGACAAACACTCTTCAATAATATCATGCATACTAATGTCTTCGTCTATGAGCAAAGAGAGAGACGTGCGGTGAGCCTACTAGTATGTAGGTACCTATTTTTTTCCACTGCCCGTTCGTTCGATAATCTATAAGATTTACAAGATAATATCAAAAATCCGTAACACGAAAAGCAATGTATTTCTGTGTAGTGATTTTAACATCGATATCATTGGAATAATCGAATTTCTATAGAGTTTACATTACAAACACAGGGGTGCGTTCAGAGGCTCAGGGTGCGGTTGTTTCAAGAAGCATAGACTGTGTCTAGTATAAGCTTCTTGGGTTGTTTGGTGTAAATTTTAACTTACCCAAAGGTTCAGAACGAGTCGGTTGTTATACGTCAAAGTTGACATTATCATGACAAAACTGACGTTACAGTTGCCGGATGTTCGTTTGTTTTGTTTTGCGGTTACTTTGAGGTAAATTGTATCTACTGACTGTAACTACGATCGATAACTGATAAATACTGAAAATTTTGAAATTTACTGTAGAAATCTTGATATATAAGTAGATAACAAACTATGACAACGGAAAATATGACAGCTGTCAATGTCAGAGTGTTTTTCGTCGATCGAATTCTCAGATTAAGGAATATAGTATAAATCTGGCATAAACATCTATACGAACTTGTTACGAACAGTTAGTTATAGAAGTGTGATGTATTTCGACAGCAGAGTTACTGACATGTTATCGGCATCTCTTTTTGACTAATGAAGATAATCATGAGTAAAAAAGGACAACAGCCGTTTGATCATGACTGAAAATGGCAACATTGTTTTGGTGACGTCACAAAATACCTCACCCCTCACCCCCTGCGGCCGGTCGCCATGTTTTGTGGCAGTCAACAACAAGTACATCAGTTGTCATCCGGACTTGTTTTTTTTCGAAAATGAAGGAAATTTAGAGTTAATAAGCGATAATTATGCTTTTTTTATAGTGTGCAAACTTGGAGAATAATGCATTTTATAAGTGTATGTGCAGAGTGTTTGGCTGTCGCATGAAAATCAACAAAAAACATTAAAATATAACGTTGCATGGGAAAGGTACCGAATTCATTCAAAATTTCTTACATTTTCTATTATTTTCAAACATTTTGCTGTTTGTGGGAAAGTTTATAAAGATCCGCTTGCTTTTCTTTATTCATTTAATGTTTTACTATGAATATTATGTGATTTTAGGAGAAAATTATTCGTCATAGTAAATAGAGTTAGGGTTCGGTATTTTGAAAACATCGATTATCGATAACGAATTATTTCATCGACGCAGTGCCAAAAACACAAAAATAAAAAAAATTCTTTACAGCAGCGTCAGCAACTTTGTACCAAGCTAACCAAGATTCAAAGGTGTAGTGCCAGGGACAGAATTTTTGGTTGGGGTGGAGTTTACGGGACGCAGGACTTAGAAAATTTTCGATGAATTTTTTTATGTATATATAACATGTATTTTTTTTTTGGCTACGTAAAGAGGGTCAATAGGGGTCCAACTTTGGTTCAGGTGATCCACCCCAAAGTTCAATGACCTCGGCGCTAGAGGTCAAAGTATGTCGTTCAGACTTAGAAAAATTTCGAAAGATGTTTTTAGGCATATATATTAACAAAAGTTTTTTATCTTGTGGCATTGTTAAGAGGGTCACTAGGGGTGCAAGTTTGGTTCAGCGGTTTGACCCCAAAGTTCAATGACCTCGGTGCTAGAGGTCAAAGTGTGTCGTTAAATATGGATGCAGAAACAATATAAAAACTTTACAGAGCATTCCGGGAAGAGTTGATTAAGTTCAATTTGAGTGGCGGATCCGACACAGAGTACACCGACTCCACGTGGTCTTGTGCGTGGCGCCCCTAGAGTGTATATAATAAGCCGGAGGCGCGAAGGGAGTGCAGCCTCCGCCAGCCGTAACAAGGGACAGGCACCGCGAACCAAGATTCAAAGGTGTAGTGCCAGGGACAGAATTTTTGATGGAATGGGCTTGATAGGTCAGTGATTGTCTAAGACTCTTCCACACACGCCATCAAGGTACAACGTTTACACGTTTATTTATTTTTATTTATTTATTCATTCACAAATCAGATAACAATCAAATTACTTACATTAAACTTATGGTATTTACAATTCTGATCTAGATTGAAATCAATTATTTGAACACAGAGAAAATCAATAATGTTGCATGCATTAATAATAAAATTACATAAATAAAGAGAAAAAAGACATAATATATCAACTTAGTTAGACAAATAAATAATAGCTTTACAAAATCTTTTTTATACTACGCTTAAATCTACAATGGTTTTTATCAAAATATCTACGTCATTGGATTTCGCTACTTCATTATACAATCGACACATTCTTTGTAGGGGAATATTGTATGAAACATTGTTTACCTATATAAACTCTTATTGAAAATGTTTCAGGGGAACGGAACACCTGTATTTTGTATTCATTCTAGACGATAGGACGGAGGGTAATGTAATGCTAATGACCCGTTACGGATCACGTAGGTATAGAAACCTTAATAGAACTGAACAGAGCTTAAAGATACTTATTCTTCTACTTACTCATATTCGAAAATTTTGAATTCAACTCCGTGCAACTCAATTACTTACTTATCGATATTCAATGTTAAAATACGCGCAACTCTACGGCAAGCCGCCATCTTTGTTGCAGACTAACTTTAGGTATGCACGTTTTTTTCGTAGGTATTTTAAGTCTTCCCTATTCTGAGATCGAATTACACCGGTAAAAAGTTGCAACCGTCGGAGGTTGTGAACGCTCCGAGCGTTTCTCCTGAGGTTATGAACGGAACGACCTAGTTGCACTCCGAGCGCGCTCGAGCGTAGGTTGTGAACGCAGCCCAGATATATTATAGCCCAGATAAATAATATACATTATAATATCTGTGATTACAAACCTACTACTACTACCTTACCTACCTACTCTGTTATTTAGGTATTGGTTCTTTCTAAAATAAAATTTAAAACGTATCCGCCATCCAGTCAGGCTCGGACTCTTTGGTCCAGGGTGATGATTGCCAGCCGGGCCCCAGTCCGGCGGCCGCCGGGACTCTTTCAACGGTCCGGCTTGATCCACAAGCAGGGCGCGTGGTTGGAAGTTCAGGACTTGTTTCCAGCTCTAGAGTAAGGGGCCTGCACTTGCTAAATTTACGTTTAGAAGATGTTTTTAAAAAATTAGAACAAGAACCAAAAATTTGACAAGGAAAAAAAAATTCATATATTGACTTTTTCCTTATTGTCGCTGTTAAGGCGAGGTATTCCTGCAGCTGTAGGCATTTTGTCCTGTCTAAAGTTGCGCGCGAAATACTTAGCGCAGATGCAGCGCCAACGACATAGTATAGAAATAAGCAGTAGCATAATATTATTTCACTTTAGAAACGCTGTTGCTATGATCAAACTTTGTTAATAGTTTTCAGTTAGAGTTTCGTAAATAAATGTAGTTGTTACAACTTCATCTCTATTTATGTTTCTTAATATAGATAATGAATTAATAATAAAGTAATTGATCCCAAGATAACCAACCAAACCAAGAACGCTGAAAAACGTCTGGACCAGACCAACAAAAGGCATAGTTAATTTCCGAACTTCGTTTTTTAAGTACCTACAAAATTTGAAATAAATACTCAAATAAAGAAGACAAAGAAGCAAATAGAGAACATTCGCTTCTATGATTTAAAATTTTGTTTGAAATAAATACAAAGAATAAAGGGTATCAAATAAAACAATTATAATAAAATATTATTATTTTCTCAAAATTCTCCAATATTCAATTCTAGCGTGCTTGTACCCGGTTAGTGGCTCAGGAGATGATAAGGCTATGGACATCACATAATTATTTTTTCCATTTGTGGTAAGGCTAGGAAGTCTATAATTTACATTTTCATCTTGAAATCACAACGATATTCGGATCGATGGGTTCGAACCTACAATTCTTTTTTCGACCTTTTTCAACGTATTTTACTTAGTATGAAACTTAGACGATTTTCAAAACCTGTTTTGAATTGTCGAATTCCATACCTTTGATTTGAATTGCTCTCAATGAAAAAGTCTCATTGTATGAAAATTTGTTTTATGACCATATTTCAAAAAGTTTAATTTTTACAGACTTCTCTATATTTTTTCTGTAAATTATAAATCTATATCTACAAACGCATAGTACATTTTACATCGATCACTCTGCAATCTTCGGAGATAGGGGGTTGGTGGGGGAATGGTTAATTTTTTGACCATTTATTACATTTCACATCGATCGCTCTGCAATCTTTGGAGATAAGGGGGGGAATGGTCATTTATTCGACCTTTTTCTAAATATTTCAAAAAGTATAAAATTCATCAAAATTTCAAAATCTGTTTTGGAATGTGCAAATTGAAACCTTTCATTTGATACCCCATTCGACTCTGTAGGGTCCCATTTCAATATTCAATTTCAAAATTTGTACCTACTGAAAATCTTTATTTTGATTTTTCATTTTTTCATTTTTGCCGACCAGAGCGAGGTCGGCGCATTCTGCAGTGTTCGGGGAACTTCGGGAGGCTCGGCCGTCCGAGAAAGCCCGAACACTGCATCGATATGCTGCACACTTCGGGCTGCGTTTATTCAATAACTATTCTTACTCTTTATCTGTTTATATCAATTAGGTACCTTAGTAGTTTAAGACACAAAAATTTTGTTTTATCACTCACGTAATAAAAAACGTAAAGTATGTTATAGAGGAATGTAACATTCGAGTCAAATCCTCAAGGGCTTAACGAATGTTAATATTTAATAACTAGAATAAGTTTTTCAAGAATAAATAAAATAAAAAAAAAAAAAAAATTATTTTCATAATTCGCCGCCCCCACCGAATACATAATATGGTAACCGACTATTACTATAGAAGTGTTTTTATTTGAAATAATTGTTTCTGAGGTGCGATTACACCTTGTGAATTTTTTTCAGGCAAATCGTACGAGTAGTTCTTGAGATAGGCTTTTTGTAATGGGTTTTACTTTTTTATTAAACGAAAAATAAAAACAACTCTTTGATCCGAACAACATCGCAACAGGTTAATACTCACTCCTCGATATCTCGCTTTTTATTGTAAGATGTGATTGCGGTTTTATTCGGGAAAAAAAGATAAAACTTATTTTACGTAAAGTAGAAAACGCTCTTATTCATGTTTTAATTGCAGTTTTTTACTATATAATAATTTAAAAAATCTGAAAACAAGCAGCGGAGCCATAATAGAAAAAGAATATAGGTATAGTGCACGGTTTAATTATTGAATTTTTCATCTGGGTCCCTAACTATGGTCATCACGGAAAATTTAGCATTTTAATGATAAAAAAAAAATTCAAATCGGTCCAGTAGTTTCGGAACAATTCAAACAAACAAACAATCAAATCTTTCCACTTTATAATATTAGTATAGATAAAAGAAACCTATTAACATGTAATAAAATTATAGATTAAAAACTAGAGGTTAGCAGCTCGGGGGGAGTGCCTTGCCTTAGGCGGCCTTATCGCATTGGAGTTTTTACTTTTCATAACCTAAAACGTCTTTGATTTGATGGTAATCGATATCCATGTGTAAAATCTGCGATAATAAACTTTCAGCCATCTTGGATTTGAAAATGGACATCTTTTTCGTAATCTACGTGTTTGATTTAGTCGAAAACGATACCCATATAAGTGGGTGTTAGGTCACACAGCACAGCTCGCTTCGCTCGCCGTGCTGTTCCTCTTTGTCGCATTGCAGCTCGCTTCGCTCGCCGCAGTGCTTCACCCGCTTGCTGGGAGAGGGGGGTCGTGGGGGTCACAGCACGTCTCGCTTCGCTCGCCGTGCTATTCTCCTTAGTCGCATTGCAGCTGGCTTCGCTCGCCGCAATGCTCCACCCGAAAAAAAAGGTCAAAATTTGGCCAATTTTCGGTTTTTTATAAAAAAGAGGGTCTGGGGGGTCATAGGGTTCAAACTTTTTTTGGAGTTCAAAATGATTTCTTCTCCTCTACATAACTGTGAAAAAATTTTTCTTCTAGGTCGATCCGTTTGGGAGATTCAAAAAGGGGGGGTGAAAATGTGGGTGGAGGGGGGGTGATTTTTTTTTATTTTTCAACACTAGAAGAAACCTTCTATACGACTCCGCAATCCAAATTTTTCTATAACGACTATTTCCGGTAGCAACTTTAAAAGGGGGGTCTGGGGGCAAAGGGAGGGGGGAATTTTTGCCTGCCTTTGAACTATTTGACCCCCTCTATACAACCCCACAAAAAATAACATTCAGTATGGCTCTGTTTGGGAGCCCCCCTAAAGGGGGGGGGGGGGGAGAAGGGGCAAATTTGGAAAAGTCGGAATTTTCCTTAGGTCCCCCCGATGCCCTCTATACGATTCCGTAAAAAAAACCATACCTATGATGGTGGAGGGGGCTCCACCATCAAGGAGAACAATTATGTCAATGCTTTATAGATATATAAAATGTTAATGTAGTTAACTAAATATTATTGGCTTCAATAAATCATTCCAGTAAGTAGATAATATATTTTTAAACTAGAACAATAACCTTTATTAATTTTCTGCCTTACATACCGATGATTTTATACTATGGCACTACGACCGTCACATATCATGTCAAAGGTTGAAGTAAAATTGAATCTAACGCCATTGTGTCAGAGACTAAAATTGCATAACAAATGAAACATTTACGTACTTCATAAATTAGCGGAAAAATTGACATAGGTCCGTCGTCTGTAAGCGCCAGAGCGCGACTGATCGTGTCTGCCAAGCCACCACGCTTGTGAATTTTGTAGTTATTTCAAAATAGTGATTTTGAAAATCATTTTATCAGGACAAACTCTGCGAATTTGTCTAGAAATAGTTACTGTCTTTAATTGAGTACAAAAAAAAACTTAAAATATCACATAGTTTAGTCATAATATTGAAAAAACATTTCAAAAAGGGGTAACTTCGAGATTTTTTTTTCCCGAGCGAAGTTTATAAAATCTTGTATCTGAATGCGAATTTGACTAGACTAAATCCTTAACTATTACATATCTTTTTTACAGAATTTTTAATCAGTATTCCTACATCTCAGATGGTTTTGAAAACCACAAAAGTGCGGCCTCTGTTGGCCTACCTGGCCTTAAGTGAGAACACAAGACGTTTCCCTGAAACTTTTTTTAACTAACCTAACCAAGACATTATCACAGATTAAAAAAATAAAACAAGATAAGTTAGAGAGTAATTGAATTTCTTTTAGAGTTTCAAACCTACCTACCTACGTTATTGGTTATAAAATAAAATAAGCTACTCATTGGGCTCTATAGACAGTTCGACTATTAACGTATCCATCCAGTCAGTAGAGTTTGCAAAATTAATACCTGGAGCGTAGGTATATTATGCAAACTATGCAAAGGCAGATTTCATGTGATATACTAACATTAGGTCAAATAGCATTCTTAATTCTGTCATCAATCAATCATCATAGTAAGAAGATCCTATTGTATGCAAAATTATCATTTTAGTCCACGAAACTGATACTATTCTGGATTCATCGAAGTTTATGAATGACACTCCGGCGGCGGCGGAGCGCACCCTCACTGGCAGAGTTGTAGCGAAAATTAAGCAGCGCCATTAATAAAGAAGTTGAAGTTGAGAAATTCCAACATTCGAGAATAACAAGCCTTCGCTCCGCTATAGTTAAAAGGTTAAAGCTACCTACCTAATAACATAAAATATCTGCAACGCATTATCATGAAGAAATTACATACAATGAAACATTAAAGGCAATAAATATTTTATTATAGATATCTAGGTTTCAGTGAAATTCTTGCACTAAATTGACCCTGACTGCCATGGCAAAGTCATAGGAGCAGGATTCTGTAGATAGGACATAACCACAGCTGATATTGACAGCATGAAAGAGCTCACAATCTGAAAATAAATATAAATAAATAGTTAGGTACTACCTAGGTAGTTCGATTTGACTAATTTAATTACTGTAAATGTTTGTCTGTCAACATTGTTATGGAAATTATTAATTGATCCCTTAATTAGAATAAGCCAAAAACATTCCAGTTGATAAAATAATTAAAACTCATGTCAGCTCTTGATCAAAACCCAAGAATAGATACATTATCTAGTGCAATACCTACTAACCTGCTTAGTATCATCTGAGACCCTCGAGTTTGCAAAACTGATGCTTGAGCAAAATACAGCAGTCCATGCACACCATTTTAAGCGCATCATAAGACCACACATGGAAAACACCATCCCTGAAAAGGTTTCAGAAATGTAATTTAATAATAATAACCATAGTTTCCACAGAGACTGAAATTCACTAAATAATCTCACACAGAATATGAATCTTGTACAGTTTACCTACAAACTATTATAGTTTTAGAAATTTATTTCTCAAAGGAATATATATTCACTTATAGAGAAATACAGTAATCTAAACTAAACATGCAGAGCAGACATAAATTAAAAACTAACAATTCCTATAATAATCTATGTAACACAAAATAACTATTTCAAAATAAGTAGGTACCTCGTCTGTATAGAGAAATAAGAGTTTGTCTTAGTTAGAATTAGGTAATTGGCAAAAATTTATAAGGGATATACCAAGGATATTCATGTAATCTGTTGTAAGATCTTCAGCAGGGGCTGACGATGGTGGTGGAGGCTTAAACCTGCGCTCTCTGTCAGCACGTCTTGGATCTGATGTCAGCTGCATCTATGATAACAAAATAAATATTGTTTAGTGTAGGGCTTTTGATGAAGGAAGAACTAAGAGAAAAAAATATTTTTTGCAGAGAATTTGGTTATTTACTGGATCAGTTTTGTGTTCAAATCTTTACCTACTCAGTTTACAAGTGAAACTAAAAGTCGTGTTCTCAAGAATCTAAAGAAAATAGGCTACTAGGCAGAGGTCACAGGGGACCGAATGTTTACATACCTTTTGTTGTTTCAGTACAGGCCCACAAATAATTGAAACTGAAAGAATGTTCTTTGGGTAGGTAAAGTTCACAGATATTCTGTGAGGTACCTACCTACTTTAGAGAATCTATAGACTTATTTTCAGAAACGATTGCTTTAGACGTTAAAGAGACAAAAGAACCAAATTCAGTAGAAAGAAACAATGATAAGGTAACTAATGTTGTATAGAAGTGGAAACAGAAACTAGGCCGTCGTAAAAAACTATAATGCTTCGTTTGCTGGCATTATGTATGTCTGTCTGATCTGTCTGACTGATTGATTTGCGGACTTTTCTGCCAGTGTCCTGTCATAGTCATCGAAAGTCATCGAAGGACAGCAAAACAAATGACATCTGACAGACACTTTGAGTATCTAGAACGGGAGTTGGCAAGGTCAGGATACCCCTCTGTTGGTCACAAGACTTTACTGACCATAGACGATTATTAAAACTACTTCACTCGTAACTTCGCGGCCATTTGCTGTCGTTTCGTGTCGCGAGGTAGTGCTCACCACAAATGGTGAATTGTGCGGTTTATGGGTATAAAAGGCAATTGGAGACATCCAACTTAAGGGTACATAGTGTTTCCTATCACAAGTAAGTGATATTTTTCTGAATTGTTTTTTGTTATATTGTATAATTTCGATTTTAATAGAACATCAGTTGCGACATTTTTATTCCTTGGTAGTATCCATATATAGTTTGTGATTCCTTGGTAGAAGGCGTAGTGCGGGAAAAAGTTGAGTGAAATTGATTGAACGAATGGTGGAATGAACGAAAAATTTGTGTAAAATGCGATGTTTTTTGTAACAAAAATCTATTGATATAGGAAAATTGGTTATGCAAATGATACCATAATACCATAAGAGATACCAGAATCCATTTTTTATGGAAAACTGTGTACGTCACATTTACAATAAATTATTCCATTTTAAATGTAATATAGATTTATAAGAAACAACAAATAAAATGACACAAATAATGATATATAATAATATAGTATTAAAAATATAATATTATTATAAGTCAGAAGCAGATTTATTTATAAAAAAAAGGAATTACAAAACAACCTCGATACAGAAAGACACAAGCGAAGTGATGATAGATAGCTCGTGTTTTATCTTTTAGTAGGAATTTTCTCCATCAATTTATTAATATTAAAATACCCTTTTTATAGGTAGCGCAGGAACACCGCACTGATCATGAAACACGGCGGCGGGGCGGCCCGATCTACATAATGTTAATCTAGATAAAATTTTATTATCCCTGTACCCGGCCTGTACCTATCACAATAAATATATTTTCTGTCTTTCTTTCTCTCTTTCTTACTGCCGCTTTTCTTCTCCTGCTCTCTATGAAAACATATAGATATAGATAATGAAAACTTTTCGATTTGCATAAATAAAAAAAATAATAGTCCCAAATAGACGGGGCGTCAATTACAAATTATGGTTCTTAGTTAATGTCAAATTTGAAAGGAAAACCAACTTTTACGCTTTTCTCTCATTCGGAACAATTTTTTTTCTATATTTAAATGCATGTCTAAAATCCCTCAGTAAGAAACAATACCTTTATCAAAAAAGCATTGTATAATTTTAACAACCCTGATTTCATTCATTCGAAATCATTATTTTTTCGGTCGTTTTACATCCAGCACTACTTTTTTGTGTTAGTGTGTAACTAAACAATAGTGTAACAACACTAATTCTATATTTGTGTGCGTGTTCTTTTGTTTGTGTCCAGCTTTTACTTTAGTGTGCGTTTATATGGACGCTTTATTTTTCTGCATTAGTATGCGTGATTATGTAAACGTGTGCTGTACCGTATTACCTCGCCCCCCTCGAAATCTGACAGAAAGATTTTAGTACTGACAGAAGCGCTTGGCAACTCCCGTTCTAGATACTCAAAGGACAGACAAGACACATGCGAGCGTGAATGATGCTCAGACTTTCTGAGGCTCAGACAGACTCAGAATAAGGAAGTACTCAGACGAAGGAATAATGATGTGGCATTGACGATTGATTATATGAGTCTATAATCGATCGATTATAGACTGAGACACGACAGTAGTCACAGATAACATAATAATAATGGATATGGCAATCACTGAAACCAAAAACTATACCTAATATAAAGTAGTGTAGATGGTATTTTTCCGTCCAGCAGTGGACTTATGTGCCGGTGATGATGATGATGATATTGTGAACAAGTTGGTTGAACAAATTGGTGGCCTTTGTATCGCTGCGGCCATGTTTGGCCTATTGTGATCGCCACTTCTAAGGTTCACCTCCAAAGCTGCGGCGCTACAGTTCGCCACTTAACCTTGCAGCTGTTAAGAACTGTAGGATTTCCCTCGGTGTGATATCTTGTAGTTCGTCTGGGCTAAACAGGTGCCTACCCAGGGTGCTACCTTTTTGCATCAGAGCACCGCATTCTCCTAGCAGATGGAGAGCCGACCGACGCAAGAAAAAAGGTTTATGTTGGGTATGATGGGCCAAAGAATGAACATAAGAACTAGATGTTGACCGTAGTTTAGCGTTTAGTGACATCTAGTGTGGAGTAGCGTACTTAGATGAACTTGATTAGAAGAAGTTGTTTGAGGAGCGGGAGCTATACTTTTGATATTACTATTTTTTTTATGAATAAAATAACTTTATACGAAAAAAAAACTTTAACTCTATATGAAAAAAAACTGCAATGTAGCCTCACGTGTCTATACAATATACACAAAATAAGCAAATTAGTCCTTACTGATTTGCTTAATAATTGGTGTTGGTGTGCATGGATGGGCGTAGTAAAAGGTTTGCATGGCATAAGTACCTATATTAGGTATAGATAGAGATAGATGACTCTTCGGATTATTATAAAGTTTCTATCACTAGAGAAAGTTTTTATTTTTTTCTATTAATGTAGAACATTGAATACAATTTTGCTTGTTTTTAAAAAAATTGTGAGGGGATAAAAGAAACAGCTGCTATTAGTGAGTTATTTTGATTTCAATAGAACGGTACAGCAAAATAAATTAGAATAAAACATAAATTTTGACGGATTTTGAGGAATTTTTTCATGGGTATTAATAGTAGTAGGTATTAATGTAGCAAAAATAGTCCCACACACCCATTTTAATGTGACAAATGATGTAGGTATCAATCGCCTGTTTATCCTGTTGTCCCTGAACACATACCTACCTTGTTTTCCAAAGACAGTGTAAAGTCTTTGCTTATTCCCTTAGGTTTACCTATCAAGACCCTACGATGAAGATACTAAGGACTAAAAATAGCATAAAAGATAATGTACATATTTAAGGAGTACTTATGTATATACTAGCTTCTGCCCGTAGCTTCTCGGGTATATTTATTTTTCAGTACTTTTGGAGATACTTAGGTAGCGTAATAAATTCAAATTTCACAAAATTACGATTTTATAGTCTTAGTCGGATATGTAGTAGGTAGAGTACGTATTAAATTACATATTTTAATATAAAATAAATGAAAATACAATTCTAGTTCTTACATATTTTTTTGTTAAACCTTACGTAGGTAGGTAATTTCTTTTTTGAATATAAATTATGTTTTTGAAATTTTTAGTTAAATGTAGGTATTCTATAGTTAACCTATTGATAAATAAAATAAATAATAATAATGATGGTTCTCATACTATTAGACTAACGACGTAGGTAATCATACATAACAGTTGAGCATAGTTAAACAGAAATCGATCAGCCTCGATTTTTATGGAAATGGGTATAAATGTGTAAGATACACTACACTTACACAAAGGTGAAAGATTTTGGTGAACACATTCCTCTTCCATCTCTAAAGACATGTTTCGACCACAGATTAGAAGCCAAGATTCTCTAGAGGTCCAATGTAGATAGGTAGATATACCTAACCATCTCACATAAAAACGCATTTTCGGGTTAAAAGTCACGACCTTGCGTTGTGCACTGAAAATATTCAATATCTTCTAGTTTCAAATTATAGAATGCGAGCATCGTATAACAATCTGAAAATATTTTTATTTTTATTTAAAGACAATTATTTATTTCCTATTTGCAGAGTGCGACCACTCACTGCTACGATCGCGTTCTGAAAAATAGGTTTGAGTTGTATACGAATTGTTTTTGTAAACCAGACCACCCCGTGGTTTAGTCAATAAATTATATTGATATTGATATAATGTACTGAATGTAATTATATTCTGTTATTATGTAATTTATTTTTAATTTTGTGAAATAATCAATTAATATAATATGTACCTATCTTATCTACCTATATAAAAATAGAATATCAAGGTGCTATAAGACGGTGTCGTGTAGGTAGTGGCTAGGTAGGTAGTAGTTTTTTAGGCCTACCTAGGTATAGACCTAGGCTGTTTATCCTGAAGTATGGAATGGTCAAAATATGATAATAAGTTGAATAAAATGAAGTTGAAAAAAACACTTCGAAAAACATGCAAAACGTTTTCGGAGGCAAAGGTATTTAAGTTAGCTCATATAGCGGTTTGTGATTGGTCAGTCCGACTGCGGCGAACGCCCACCGCCTGCAGCTCTCACGCACGCCTCGTCGGCCATTTACATGTGAAATTTAAAATAATACTCCAACCCCTAAATACTTCTGTTTATTGGCTTGTAACACGCGATTTTTAAACCTTACTCTGAGAAAGGCGATTGGATGAAACAGTTTACGGCAACAATGTTGTACTTTGGCGTTTAGTGACATCTAGTGTGGAGTAGCGTACTTAGATGAAAATGATAGAAAGAAAAATTGTAAGGGTCGCCGTGAAATCCAATCTTTACGTTAAATTTTTGCAAGTTTCGCTAAAAATAACACCGAAATTTAAACAAGAGCATGAAATAATGATGCTGCATCGAAACCATGGTACAATACCATGTAGTAGAGTAGGTAGGTAGATACTTTTAAAGTTTTCCTTTCTCAAAGGTATAGAAAAAGGTCTATCGTTGGTAAGTTCCTGTATATTCTAGGAACCAATAAGTACCTAAACCAGGAAAGTTTAATAGTAAACCTACCTGTAGGTATAGTCCAAAATGTGAGTACCTACTAAGATAATTGTTAAATATAATGAGTACCTAGGTAGGATTAGGTAAGTACCTTTCTAACATTATTCTGGAAAATAGGCAACTCTTTGCGTTATGCGAATCTATAGTAGCGCTTTGGTTTACCTACTGAATTGAATAAAAAGAAGTGTTAAAAAAATAACCCACCAATCCCTATTTGCTAGGTCTACATTCATTCATGGCAGTACTTGCATTGCATAACATGGGTAGGTATCTAGGTAGTATTTACTACCCTAACAATATAACCCGCAGGCGCACTAACGGAAACAGAAGTGCAATTATATTGTGTTTGCAAGCGTAGCGCTCGGTCGAGCGGGATAATAGATTAAGTAGGGTAGGGTTTCCAGGTAGGCAAAGGTAGTCGATGTAGTCTAAGTAGGTTTTACTTGCACGTAGATAGACTGAGAGGAATAAGCCCAACCTTGGTCTGACCACATCAGTACTCCACTCGACATCAGCATCTTAAAACCGTTACCTACATGTCGCTAAAAGCGAGATGGCACGGTTTCATACGGGAGAACTACTTTCATGGTGGGTCACAAGCCCCAGTATTAGGGGAACGATGCAAGGAGAAGGACGGAGGACCCTAAATAATACAGTCGAAAAGCAGAACATTAAGACTCCATAGATGTTACCTACAAGCGAAGCAAAAGAAACCGCTGAGGTAACACCGTTCAAGGCAATTTAGCTGTTACCTGTAGGTTAGGTATCCCCTTATTCCATATTAGGTAAATTCTAGACTTCGAAACTCACTTCAGAGCTTCGAGAACTCAAATTATTTTTTGCCGTTCACAATTACGTACAAAATACACAATCGTTATAATTAATACCTATATGAGATTCCAATATATATAAAACTAGCGGCCCGCCCCGGCTTCGCACGGGTATTAAACAAAAATTTCAGAAATTATACACACTAAAACGATGGGTTTCACAGTTTTCGGATCTTTACTTTTTTTAACAGCATTGGGGTTTTTGACATTGACTCGACATTCCAAAACTGACACTGGCCGTAGAGAAAAAGCAAGCACCGTGCGCTATACAACCTCTTTTTCTATTCTGACGCGCCATAATAAAAAAAGAGGTTGAATATACAGCCCACGGTTCAATTATTGAATTTTTCATGCGGATCCCTAACTTTTTTGAAAATATTATATAGCCTATGTTCATCACGGAAAATTAAGGATTCTAATGGTGAAAGAATTTTTTAACTCGGTCCAGTAGTTTCGGAGCCTATTCAATTCAAACAAACAAACAAACAAACAAACAAACATACAAACAAACAAACAATCAAATCTTTCCTCTTTATAATATTAGTATAGATTAGTATAGATAGATATAGATTTATTAAATTTTCTCGAAAACGCCGTAATTTCCGGATATTCAGTATTTTTCACTATTCACCAAAATATTTGTTCATGCACTTGCGAAATGGTTATTTATTCTTAAAGAGGAACCCATTATCATTAGCATATCTGCACAAAGTATAAATGAATCAAACTCACTTGATTCATTTATACCAGACCTATTGATGGATTTTTATTTCTTGATAAGTACCTAGTCAATAATTTAAAGCATTATTTATTACTTATTATCTACCTACAGAGATGATTATAATCTGCAAATTTTAGATCACTAAACACAGACCCTACCGGGAACAATATGCAGCATTTTGTTCCCAGTAGGGTCCATGTTTAGTAATGAGCATATTATATGCTAATTTCATAGCTAGGCAAGTACCCCTCCACGACCGGAACAATTATCTAATATGGCGGATTAATTAGTATTTTAATTGCAGTTTCCCATATCTTACCTCATTAATATTAGCCTCATCAACGGCTGTCTGTATTAATGAAGGGGTAGATAGATAAATTGAGACGTAATACGACCTTTTCTACGTTTGTTAGTTAGGTTAATATTTCGAATGTTACATTCGATTACGTGTATTTGCAGTCAACTGAGAAATGCCTAAAACATCTGAATTAATTAAAATCACATTTATAAAAGTGCATATTTGGATGTTAAGATATTTTTAACATCTTCACGCCATAAGTACCAAATAAATCGAGATAAACGTTTGCATAGATATAAGTTAAACTTAGAATAACATAATAGGCAACTTTTCATACAGGGAAAACGCATTTTCGCCCTTGTAATATAGATTTTCCCACAAAGTTGCACTCAGATGAGTACCGAAAAGAAGGCTGAGTGAATCTTAAGGAGCTACATCCTATCTAATCTTGTTACCCAGCAGTGAGCAAGCTTAAGCTGATAAAGATAAAGTTGATGATGATGATGATGATAAAGTATGTTAATTATACTTAGTGGCCCAAAATATTTTGAACCCGCCTGCAGATTTCTTATGAAATAATAGGGTTTAATTTTAATCGTATCATTTCCCTTCACGATTCCCAAAATAAGTCCTCTGGCCCTGCCGTATTCCTAATCCAAATTCTGATTCAGACGTGATTCCGTCAAAATTAAGGCAAATTATTGCGAGACTAATTTTATTAGTGATTCAAACTAATATACGTCATTATGATGATCATCGAGGAAAACAAAGTCTCCTTGAGGTATAGTCCTTGTCTGTGGCGCCCACATTGAATTTTATAAAAACGTAAGGCTAAGAAATAGTCTTGATAAAATTAGTATGAAAATGTAGAGGAGGGGTACCTACTTGGTTAATTTATAAAATAAAAGTTAAAATACACGTTAAAATGGCACAATCACTCGTACTTCGTTATGAACCTTTTCGAATGTGGTAAAGTACGAAATGCCGTTTTAATACAAAAATAATCAAAAATAAGTGTTTATTTGCTCGGCTCTGGTATATAAAGATGCATGCCATATTTGTGTACAAAACAGAAGTAGCGCTACCACACTGTCTTTGACATCTTCCGTCTTAAAAACAATGTTCTTATGATATTTAGATAAGGTTTTATTATCTAAATCGGTGCCGTAAGTATAGGCGATGGCGGCTGGTAATTCGGTAATGATCAGTTGTCGGATGGCTGTCGACAAGGTCAGTGCAATCGGATACTTTGCGAGATCAGGACATTGAGGTGGAGCCTAATTTGATGGTCAGACGACTAGACTAATGTGGGCTTGAGGAACTGCTTAATTTCCTTATTTAAAATTAAATAGTGACTTGTGGGTCTGTCGAGATATTGCTCGAATGTGATTTTAACCTCAAAAGTTACAAACTCCTTGATTATTTATTTATGCAAATAGTTGGTTCCAAGTTTAAGAAGTCTACGTTACGTAGTCTTGGGCTTCTGAGTTCCTATGTTCTGTTTAGAGGCAATGGGTCTGTCACCCATTCGGTGACAGGGCAACATATAGATTCAGGCTTTCAAAAAAATTAAGAAAACCTGGTGCGATCTCTATTGTTTCTGGTTTACTGGAGGGGGGATTTCTGACGTCAGCATAGAAAATTTTATGAAAAAACACAATAGAAAATCGCACTTTTTAAAAACTTTAATGTAAATGAAGGTTCCTTCTTACTTATTTACCTATTTATTTTCATTTATTCTTGGTTACCGCATAAGATGTGTTTCATACAGAAAATTGTGTTTCCTACCTTTCAACGACTTATAACATGTACCTTTTCCGTTAACCCTTCAAGAAAAGAACCCTGAATTAAACCGTCAAGGTGTCAGGAGTCACGTGCTCCAACCTTGCGGGGCGGAGTCCATCTTACAATAGGAGTCCTGGAGAGTCTAAGGAGCCCTAATTTCGGGGTGTAGGTTCGACATCCGGAGACTGCTGTGCAGCAAATTGTCGAAGAAAGGGTGCCAGCCGCCGCCATTGTCAACCGATTCCAACGAATAAAACAGAGTTAAAATGTGTGCCTGTTGTAGCCGATGGATCCTTTGTCCCGTCGCGCACTCCTTAATTATGTGGAACAGTGAAAGGGTCATATTTTCTATTAAATTTACACAATTTTGAGTACGGGGTGTTTGTTTTTTTAATTTATACAACGGAAAATTTATTCGTAAGCTTAGTTGAAAATACGAGGGTAGTTTGAGATTTCTAGATGCTTTATCCTTACGGAAGCTTCTCAGTCCAAAAAATCATGCGCAAGTTACCTTTGTAGTTTATGTTGGTAATGTATCAGACAGAACCTGTGACGGAACGCTTATTCGAGTAAGTAATTCAAATAAATTAAATGGTTTTCGAATTTGTATTTGCTAACGCACTTGGAAATATATTATGAGAAAGGAGAGAAGATCTGTCAAGTGCGAGTATAACTCGGGTGCCGAGGGTTTCGAATATTTGTCGATTATTTATACAAATACTATCCAGTCAGCTTCAGTTACTTCGGATTTAAGGAAATAGGAGATTGGAAAATTAGACAATTTTCAACTATGTTCAAAGATTTTTTACATTTTTGAATAGTGTTCTACTTACAGACTTCTCTATATTTTTTTATGACGTTGCCGCTTTCTTTTCGCTACGACTCTACAAGCGTCAGTTAGGCAAGTCAATTGTCAAAAAATGAATTGCGACTCAAAAAAAGAAAAAGCCATAAGCTGCAAAGAAAATAAGGGATCCGTATGAAAACTGTGAAACCCAACGTGTTAGTATGTATAATTTTTGAAATTTTTGCTATATACCCGTGCGAAGCCGAGGCGGATCGCTAGTTATCGCTAATAAGTTTTTGGCTGCCAATCAAAATTTTGTTCCCATAGGTGCCTTGTGTAAGCGAAACCTCCTGTATGCAACGCTGAGGTCGCCCGTGGTGGCTCGACGAGTGCGCCTATTGTGCCCTCATAAGCTGATTACTGTAATCATTGCGCACGTAATGCGGTAAATGATAAGGTCCGCTCTAGTGCTCAAAACATATGCTATTGTGCCCCATTCGTCACGGCAAACTGCCCGGGAAATTTCTCGTAACAAACAATTGTCTTGTTGAACCCTTGTAACTGATGGGCAGTAGGTAAGCGGAAAAGATACACCTTTATCTACCCGGCAGAATGCTGAGTAGGCCATTGAAAGTACCCCATACGCGGGGTGGATTCGTACTAGTTCCAGGTTGCGTTTAATCCATAATTGTGTATCTACTATACTAATATTATAATGAGGAAAGATTTGATTGTTTATATCAATTAAATTGGCTCCAAAAATTTTTTCAGAGTACTGGACCGATTTGAAAAATTCTTTCATTATTAGAATCCTAAATTCTCCTTGATGAACATAGGCTATAGAATATTTTCAATTATTTTAGGGACCCGCAAGAAAAATTCATTTTTGTTAAATACCTGTGCGAGGCCGGGGCGGACTGCTAGTTAAATATAAAAAAAACGTGTCTAGTTTATATTATCAATCTCAGATAGGTAAATACATGTACTTTATGCAAAAAGTTTAGTTTTTAATGATATACCTATTGGGGAAGAAAAACAAATTAGAGGTAAATGCGAAAGCGTTCGAAGAGTACATTCTTTTCCCTATTTGCCTGAAACGATGTAGTCGCCGCCGCTTGCTTTTCACTACGACTCTACCAGTGTCAGTTATGGAGTGTCATAAACTTCTTATTAGATTCGTCACTGGGTGCGGGAGGCAAGTCAATGTCAAAAAGCCCTGTTCTGCTAAAAAAGTTAGGGATCCGTATGAAAACTTTAATAATGTAACACAACGCGTTAGTGTTTAAAATTTTTAAAATTTTTGGTTAATACCCGTTCATAGCCGGGGCGGACCGCATTTTTTTTATATTCCTTATTATAAAAAAATATCAGCCTGCGTATACCTAAGTTCCATCATTCGTAGTTAGCTAGGTCTTATCGTGATACAGTCTTGAATCTGCATATCAAAGGATTAATCTTCATGCACGATTACTTCGGAATTTGCATCCCAAGGAAATCGCACCAATCAATTCTTATTACAATTAATGATATGCCTTTTCATGGCAGACGTAGCCAAAGGCATATTGCAGGTATACATATATATGTAGGTATGTACCTACTACTATACTTGTAGTGCATCATTCGAGTAGGTAGATAGGTATAATGCTTTACGACTTGAAGAGTAGGCCATATTAAATAGAAGATATCCATACAATGTAAAATAAATAATGTATAAATATTATTTAATATTTTTTTTTAATAAATCGATAGATTTTGTTATTTATTTTACAGCATCATTACTCGATTCTAACGTACCTACAAAACCACTCGTAGGAGTTTACACAAAATGTCCACAGCTGAATGTGCATGATAAGAACAATACAATAATTAAAACAGGGTTTTACATTTTTCCCATTTTTAAAATTGGATTTTAAATTATTATAATACAAAAACAAATCAAGACTGATTTTAGCGAGGATCTCACAGAAGAGTGCGATTACCCGATCTGTTTGCAAAAAAATCTTTTTTCAGCGTTATTATTTATATTTCTATGACTTATATAATAATATTTCTGATATAATAATAACCCAAAGAACTTTAAAAAAACTATTATAGATAGTTTTATTGGTTTACTATTTGATTCAAATAAACATAATGACTGTTCCACGTCTATATATTTATTGATGTACAGTCATACAAATATCATTCGACTCCCTAAAAATCATGTACAGACAGAAGCATTAATTGGTAACCCCCTCACAGAATATGTCATAGTTATCATTCAGTAGCATGTAGGTTCAAACCCGTGAAGATTTATATATTCATTTTAATTTACATTATTTTTTATTTTTGTTTTTTTATAAAGTTTGTTTAATTGTTTAAATAAAAAACAAATGTTTTTTTCAACACCTACATTTCTTTTATCAGGAGTAACGATACTGAAATTTCGAGCCTGTATCACATGTAACTATGGTGTAGTGGTTAGTGTAACCGAGATTCTGTCACTGCACATCGTAATGATCGTCATCGAATCCTTGCAGTGGATGTTTTTGTTTTTTAACTACTACTTAATTTTAGTAATGTAATGACATTTATTTATGTGTCATAGTGAAGTTTTTGTCTATTAGTATGAATTTAAAGTAATTGATAAAATAAAACAATAATAATAATTTCAGGTAAACAATTACGTTTATTTTTTTCAAAATATTGCCTACACAAACAATAACACAAAAAATTTAATTGATGTTTTATTTTATTATTTAGCCTACTTACAAATAGCTTCCTATCCTGAAAAATAATATTCCATTTTCGATTTAGTGCTCGAGAATACACATGTTTTCATTAGATTTTCGTTTACTTTGCTAATCTAATGAATTAAACAATTTGGATCTCGTGTAAATCATGGAATACTAAATAATCAGGTTGTTTTGAAAATAAATGAGGTCAAATGGAGTTTTTCTGACAATGTTAAAAGGTAAAATTACATTAGGGTTTAGTAGGTAGTGATATTTATCGTCCTTTATATTTAGTGATACTTATCGCTTAATAGCTTAAGGGCTAACGGATCGGATCTCAATTTAAAACCATTTGACCCCACATATTTTCTATCGGATTTAGGTCCGAACTTTTAGATGTCCAAGAAATAACAGTAATGCCTTGTAGAGATGAACAACCCTTGAGAAACCATCCGCGTACGATGCACTGCACAATTATCATGGACAAAATAAATTTGGGCTTCTCGATACGCGATCCGCGTAGTAACCTTCAACACTTTCAAGCTCGTCATTCATGCGCCCAGTTATTTTTACTATTTCTCCAGGACCCATAGAGGATATCCATCTCCAAAACCTAAAAAGAAAAAAAAAGTCAACTGTTATAATGTTAATTTAGTTAGTGTAAATACTAACTTGTTAAAAATATCATTATTATGATGAAATAATCATAGATAAAGGTGTTCGAATTTGTAATATAATATAATAATTATCAGTATTATCACTTACCTAAAGTTATTCATGCCCTACGATGGAGTTCAGCAGACAGTCCTATATTTGCTGCTCGATAATTGTGTAAGTATATCAGCTGCATGCAAATGCCTTCTGTTGATGTTGATATCAAATATTGTTGAGCAGTAGAACGAGTGGATGCAAAAGGCGAACTAGTCTGAATGTCAACAATATTATTGTGGCGACTTCACTGATTTGTATACACTCCTGTTGTTTATCTGCCATTGCTTCTTACATTCACATCCCCACATTACACTTAAGCGCACGGTTTTTATCTGTAAGACAACAAATCAATACTTAAATGAAGTTAAAGATAACAAGGTTTTACTAAAAAAATATGTATTTGTTTCGTAATGATTATGACACAAGAATAATAAGTTGAGAACTTACCGTAAGTAATTCAAAGCTAACGAGCAATCTCCTGATTACTCATTTGCTGTTCGAATAGCACCGCGATCTTAGTTCTCACAAAATTCTTAATTTGCATAATTTCCTTCAATATTCTTCAATTCATTTATGATTCAAACCAGTAAGTCAAGACTAGAATTGAGTATGGCTAGTGACCTTTTCATTATTCACCAAGATTATATTTAAATCTACCCTCAAATACTTCTTTTTTTTCTTATCCATGTGTAAAGAGATCTCATAAATAAAAATCCGCTGTCGAACACTAATAACATAAAATTTCGACGCTCTGATAACTGGTTCGTTGGTTTAGTTGGTTGGTGCGTGCATTACTTGTCATGTGAGCGATTTGATGTCTGGTTCGATTCCCACTGGGTGTTACGTTTTTGTTTCTTAGTATTTGAGTAAAAGATTTGTAAATCGTACAGTGATTTGCAATGTAAACTTTAGCTATTAGGGGGGTTACCAATTAATGCTTCTGTCTGTACATTAAAAAAATATATATACATTATTTAAATTTCTAGTAAATAAGTCTCGCTGTGCCACTACTGGGCTACAAAATATTAATGTATCTTTTAAAGGGCAATATACCTACGCTTCTACAACAAAACTCCGAGTTGCAAAAGATATCTATACTTAAATAAATTCAAACAAATAGTCAAAAACATTCTTATCAAAAAGGCTTACCATAAAATATCACATTATCTACTAGACGATAAAAAAGTTTGAGATGAGTTTTGCTTCAACTCGAAAACTAACATTCTAACAAGGTAAAGGTTTCTTGATGGCTTCTTTACTTTAGGTAGGTACCTTCAAAAGATTGAAGTGAACAATGAATCAAAGTGATCACCACTTATTTGAGAGTATTAATTTTGTAATTTGTATATTGTGCGTGTCCAAAGTCCTGTATATGTAAAGGAAATAAAGCATATTGATTTACTATTAATAATTTAGGTATTAAAAAATTATAGCTTTTAATTTTTATTGTTATACCTACCTGCCTAGTATTTTAAATTGAACTATTTACCTTGACATGTTCCTAATACTATATAACCAATAAATGAATCATTGAACAATTAAAGAATTCATTCGTTTGACCGACAAGGTACGTAGCTAAACGAATTTCTTTCTTTGCTTTTCAATGAACGTAGAGAACTGTTAAAATGATAATCTTAGTAATACCTATTATAAAGGCAAGACTGCCCCGTTGTATGTTGTATTGACTAGATCGAGCTAAAATATTGCCTACATAAAGTTTAGATCTAAATCGATATACTTAGGCAATTTTTTTATTCCGAAAAAACGCGCGCAAAGTCGAAAGCTAGTCGAAATAATTGCAATTTTATTCAAAATTATTCCTGTTTGATGACAACCTCGGGGCGGCGCGGTTGGTGAAGGTACGCCTGCGACGCAGGAGCTTACGAGTTTCTATCCCGACTCGGCACAAATTTTTGTTTAATCTGCTGATATTTTTGGGTTCTTGTCGTTTTCTATGTGTGAATAATGAAAAATTTTTATGTAGAATATTAAAATTATATAGGTTACTAAATTAGAGCTAGTATTTAAAATTGAAAAAAATCGAACTATCTACAGACTGTTTCAAACAAACTACAGGTATCTTAACCGATCCATATCAATACCAGTGGGATTGATATGGATTACTGCGTTCTGCTGGAGTACTGCTGTCAAACAGCTTGGTCATCACGTACTATTGTGTTCTAGGGCTGCCGGTTGGATGTCTCGCCATGCCAGCATCCAGATGGCCTTTGTCAGCGATAACGTGCCAGCTATTCTCGAATCGAATGATCTTTTGCGTGACGATGGTACCGGCCCGACGGTATGTATGACACTTTTAGTACCACAAAAGTTCTGCTTAACTTGGGTTTAGATGATGCTTGTGGTGCTGGCATAGAATTCCAACACCCCAACTCTTCCCGTGGGTGTCGTTAGAGGTGACTAAGGGAGACACACCAGGGGGTGGCAGCGCGTTCTGTGGAACAAGTCCACCGAACTGCGATCCCCAACCCGCATGCCCAGCGTGGGGATTATAGGCAATAACCCCCAAATGATAAATAAGTCATCTATGGCGCTCTTTAAGGGAGGCCTATGTCCAGCAGTGGACTGATATGGGCTGAAGATGAGATGATGCGGTGTGGATAGTCCAACATTATTCTAAGTCCACTCACCACAGACAAATCGAGAGCAGCTTTCCAGTGTCGGCATCGGGAGTGCGTTAGATCTGCGCAATTTGCTCCCATTCCTCGTAATGACAGAGCATGTTGCATAATGAGCCGGGCCTTGCCGATTGTAGTTGCTCATTTAAATACGAAAGCTTCGAGTGAATTAGTTCCTAGCTGTAGGTATACTCATGCAGTGTAGCTGCAGTAAATCTGAAGTATCCTAAATGTCTCAAATTATCACCTCACGAATGATAGATAAATAGAAGGGACATTTAACTGAGCTGTTCAACAGCTGAGCACAAAACAAAAATAGTTACTAACCAAAATAGTTATTAACAAAAATAGTTATTAAACAAAAATAGTTAACAAAAATAGTTATTACAGACCAATAGAGTAAAGGTATTATGACAAAAAAGTGTAAAGTAGTAGGGGGTACATGCCATTTTTAATGAAAAAAAGTTTGTATTGAAAATTCATTCGTCGCCGGTGCCTTATTATTATTATGCAAACTTATTATAAAAATCTGAAATCTGAATCTGAACCTTAAGGTTACATAATATGTGGCTTGTCGTATTCAATAAAGTATTTTTTGGCCCCTTGGCAGTTTGAGACAGGCTATGTACATCTAGTAGGTACTTACTAGATAATAACATAAACAATAACTTCGCCAACAATACAACAAGCTTTTATTTAGGTGAAGGAAGACCAAAGGAACCCAACAATCCTATTCATCTAATTAAGTCTAATTGTCACCAAACCGATGTTTATGCAATTTGCATGGAGTGCCCTTGTGGGTAATTGCAACTTTGGCTTCACGAAGTTACCAACTACCTACGACCATGCATGGCAGCATGGCATGCATGGTGTTATGCATATTTGTAAAATATAACTCTGGGTTCTGTATGTTAATCAGATAAATATATATAATCATTTATATCAGACAACATTACTAAGTTAAGTACAAGAGGTAAAATACTCAAAAATTGCGGCCCATCACAAATATTTCTGTCTAATACATAAAACCTTTTTACTAACGATCTGACGCTCTAGATTATAAGTGATAGGAACCATACAATATAAAATCGCTCTATTATGGTATAATTAATCAATTAAAATAAACATTTTCTTAGTTTGAAGAATTCACTTTGAATTATGCTGGTAATATGGTGCGACGACGTGAGCCGCACTCACCCTGATGACCCTCAATAAGGGATGAAAATTTGGTGTTTTTCCGATACAAACGGGTTTTGTAAATAGTCAGCTAAAATTTAAAATGTTTTTGCTTGCTATATTGAATGTTTTTCTGTTCATATTTTCAGTTAGGTAAATTTTTGAGAAACTTTAAATTTTTCTCTGGGTTACCTACCTACCTACGAGTAGTTCTTTTATAGATTTCAAGAGGCGAGTGAATGAATGAATGTACAATTCAGGAGCATTTAATTAGGAAATGCCTTATTATAAATACATTTTGACGCAAAGTTAGTGGCATCTACAATAACTTTGCGGAAATATAAAATCAACATCGTAGTGCGCATAAAAATTGTATTTTGCTGGGAAAACCTGCTATCAAAGTGCTACGAAACGGTTTGCTCGCAAAGATCCCTTTTGCCCAGTAAATTTAGGTACCCAAGTTCCACATAAGTATGGTACTTCATTTTCGTCATGTGACAACCATCTGAGAACCTCTCATCCAAACATCAAAGTACATCCTAACATGATAGAGGAATTACCCGCACCAGAGCTCACTGTAACTAGCGAAATGACAACAAAAATGATGAAAATTATTTTTAATCGAGTCCAATTGGCGTAGAGCCACAGTAACTAACCACAGGGTAGTGGTCCAACGTTGGCCAAGCGTGACCTTAATTAAACGGTAGCTGTACTACTCTGTCCCTGTGCCTTCCTATACCTACTATGTATTGGTCTGTTATTAGGCAGCGGTATAATCGAGTCAGCTAGCAGGCAAGGCTTGGATTAGCTATGTGATTTGATCTGAGATAAAGGCTCGTTTTATGCATTAGATATTGTAAGACATGATTTGCAAGGGATTGTAGTAATAAAATGAAACAATTGTAGGATAGAAGACTAATTTAATTGGACAGGAGTACTTGTACAGAATAAAAGTATAAAATAAACAGACAAAAACAAAGGTAAGTAACATAGAAAGATGGTAGAAATAAGTTAGGTATGTTAAGATGTAGATTGTTTGCAACAGTCTGCAGTTAGTTCAATTGTTTCAAGTATAAATACTAAGTAGTTCTAATTTGTATATTTAATGGTTTTCTTTGTTAATAAAGTTATTATGATAAGCATTTCGTATCAGCAGAGCAATTTATTCAAAAAATGGTAAGCATTTTTGAAAAGGTCGATCCATTTACTAGAACTATCACATTCAGCCGTTCGGCTGACCATAATGAGTAGCTACTGAAATATTTCAGTCCACTTAAGATAATTCCCGCATTATCTACCACTATCGGTATAATTATGTAGTTGAAACAATATGAAATAATAAAAGCGGATTGAGCGAGCGTAGGTGATTTGCATTTCCGTCGGATTGGCAGGTGGTTTTTCTTTCCCGCAGAGGAAAAACGCAGCAGTTAGAAAGAGAGGGTGGAGAGTCTCGCCCCCCGATTTAGCTCACCTCGAAATTATTATTTTGATTACGTTTAATTTGCATACGGGCGCGGATCGGGCGCCCCAGGCCGCGCCGCCCGACGTAACGACCCCTGTACTTTTCTGTAATGTTTTCGCCATTTTCAACAAAATTCCACACAAATCATATAATTTCAGGTATCATTATGGTTATAAAGAAGAAGCGCCCGTGGCTTTCATTCCGCCGTAATAGGTCCGTCGATGCTCAAATTCTTGATAACTACGAGTAATCGCCATAGAACCTGCCGAGGCAGGCTTAATGATGCGATGTCTTCAATTATTGGTAATATCAGACTCTTAAACGTTCTTAGGAAGCCGTCTGGCGGGTCCCAGGCGGGCAGAGCCGCTTATTTACTGCTAAGGTCACATTAAATCAATGATTGCTTGCATGCTTTTAGAATGGATGATAACTTCAATTGCCAGTAGGATTTTCTTGATACGTGGCTCATACACGGGAAATCCTTTCTGTAGGTAAAACATTCTATATTATTTAAAATGTAGTAGCTACTGTGCGCGCACGCATTGGCGCCGGTCGGCCCAATAGGCGGCGGCCGACACGCCCATACGCGCACGATACTTTACATCGTTTTGCTTCAATACTGCATTGAATGCTTTGGCTACGCTTAGGTCCGATACGGTAGGATTCGCCTTGAAATGGATTAAATTGATGCTCGGTGAGCGAAATATCATTCACATCATCACTAGAACGCCTAGAAGTAATACCACTTTGTACCTTCGTAATAGCTATAGTAAGTAGAGTTAATCTAGTAGAGACTACATCTGTGGCGCGGTGGGCGAAGGTCCGCCTGCGACGCAGAAGGTTGCGGGATCGATTCCCGCCTCCGAAAAAAGATTTGTACGATCTGTAGATATTTGTTTGGGTTGTTCTGGTCGTTTTCTATGTACTTACCTATAATAATAAATATCTATCTATGTAATATATTGTATTAAGTAAGTATATAAGTTGTCTAGTACCCATAAAACAAGCTCTGCTTAGCTTGGTTGGGGCTAGATCTAGATGATGCTGTGCCCAGCATTATTTTTCTATCTCATTTCCATGATCACAGGCCATATATTGACTCGGTCTTCATTATTATTAAATTATCAATTAAATCACATATTAATGATTTTATGAGAAGATTGTTGTAAGTACTTGTTAATCTGCTTTTCCGCTGCTATCTCTGTAAGTGTAGATAACAAATGGAGTAGAAAAACACTAAACTCTGAAAATCACCGTTTTACCAACCATCAAATTATGCTTACAAACCTCACTTGAAAATATTAGAAATCAACCTTACAAAGACAATTTTACGCGCAATTGCTATCGGCTATCAAGCGCTTTTCAATCTGGTATCCGGGCCGAGAGGTGGATAATGACATAATGCCAGCCCGCGGCTTGGCTCGCTGGATCACTGTCATTACGAGCGGGGCGGGGAGCGGAGCGGGCAGCGGGGAGGATTATGTAAATTGATTTGTACCTGAGGGTAACGATCGTTGAAGCGCATCTGAGTCAGCCATCTTTACATGTGCTATGAAAAATTTAATCTTACAGATGGTTAATTTACATCGAACATTTGACATATTTTCTGTCTTCCTAGGATGTTGTATTATATCTTAGTTATCTAATATACCTATAGAATGTCAACTGGCAAAATAGATAAGAATGATAGAAGCCATTATTCCAAGAAAACAAACGTGCTATCAAAGTAATTACAAAAAATGTTCGTTTTGAAATTGCCTATACAAAGAAAAGGTGAAATGAATCGACATGAAAGGTGTTAAAAAGACAGCTATTATTCTAGCCGAAGCAATTTCGTTTTAAAATGACACCCTGCGTGGAAAACAAAACGTTTATCCATAATAGTTTAATTAAATTTCATTCTGTCACAACAGCACTCATTAACTCAATAAAAAGGCAGTTTTTCCTACTTCTTTATGCACATTTGAAATGGAATAATACGGATGCATTTTCTATAAAACCATGGGAGTTTTCAGAATTGTCCGTACATAATGGTGACAGATTATAGACCAACAGTTTGCTGTGGGATCCCTAGGTAACTAACGCACGGGCTCATATTACCGCGGTACAACGATTACCTTGGAAAATGACAAAGAAAGACTGTCGCATATTTTTTTTTGCAAAATAGATCTAAGCGTATCGATTGGCAACAAATTGCAAACAGCATAAATGATGGAAACTTGCATGCAAGGAAACAGTTGGTACTGATTTGTGCTAGGGTAATTTGCCATTTGTGGAAAAATAGAAAATTGCTGTAGTTTTTTATGCCAAGAAGGTATTGTTGTGTTCCGAGTATTTTACCTTAACAACACAAGAATAAGTGCGAGAGTAAGTAACACGAAAATCCTTACCATAAAATTATTGAAAATTATAAAATTGTAAGACAAAAGTTGGGCGCCTATTTGAAACTCTCCGAATGAAATTTCGTGTATCCTTTCGGCTAATGGGTACACCGAATTAGATTGCCAATTTATACATAAGACGAAACAAAACAATCAATTACGTATTTTGTAGAATTAAAATAGGGAATCAGGATCCGAAATCCACCTCTTTCTGTTTCTGGTTATACATAATAGCTAGCATCTTGTTTAATAATTAAATAAACAAAAACTTTAACAGTGTTAGTACCTACATAAAATATGTCTATACCAATACATAAGTCTCTATAAAAATGGAAAATGACCCGTATCTCTAAGAAACATATACATATTATTACCTAGATACCTGTAATCCGTACAGTTAGGTGAGGGTATAAAAAAAAAGAAAGATTTGTATGTAAGTACATAGAAACACGGGACTCAGAACTTGAATGGATTTCCTTAGCTCATAATCCAACCCTTATTGATGAATGGTTTCCGGAACGAAATTATTTATAAAATAAAAACCTATTTCAAAACCTACGGTAATTCTACGAAATTACGATTATTTAGTCATTAATCCTCCCAAATTGACTCAAAAAGAATAGATACGACTTCCATTCCCAACCAGGAAGACAATCCGTCCTTTCTCTATAATTATATTCTTTAGACAGCATCAAAGTAAATGCGACATAAAACTTTATTTTATTGCCTCAAATTTGACAAAGGCTGTATGATAATTGAGTGGAATTTGAAAAGAATGGTTATTTTATAGTTTCAAATGATGATGTTTATTCATTCAAGTCATTCGTTGTGGGATTTTTGGCCAAAACACCTGTTTCTTGTATTGTCATTAGGTAAGCTATAAAATTTATTATGGCATTGCAGAGACGCTCCAGCTTCTATCTCTAGGTAGATAATAGGTAGTTTATTGCACACTTAACTGAATATTTCATAGAAGAATAATTATGGAATAAGTGACAATTTGCGGTATTATTACTCAGTACTCAATATCGTATGTGTATACTTACATGTAGTATTGAGCGATAATACCGCCAATTTTGCATGGATGTCATATTGTTTTGATAGAAATTTTTAAATAAATAGTGACAGGTAATTACGGTGTAACCGAGAGTTGGCGGACTTATCGCTCAATATTATAAACGCGAATGTTTGGATGTTTTTTACCTAGGTACCTGTTCATGTATAAATTAATAAACGGATGTGGTTAAAATTTTTGCACAAAGGTAAGGTAGTTCTGGACTTAGGATAATAATATGAATACTTTTTAACCTATTAATCATCTGAAGGGATAAATAACTGCATGCGAAGAAACTAGTAGGTTATATTAGGCTTAAATGCGAAAATTTGGATGTTTGATATCTATTCACGAAAAACCGAATGAATCGGTCTGTGATGTGGAATAAAACATAGGGTAGGTACCTAAATTGTAATTATTTATACTTATTTGACGCGTATAATATTTTTAGCAATAAAATGATTATTTCTGTACCTATGAGGATCTCGGGAAAGCGCATAAGAGTGGGGAAAAGCTACTACAGAATTATGATTGAGTGCAATTTGTATTAGATTTGTGAAAATAGTATTTTCTTGCAGCAAGGTTCCTACCCGAAACCAAAACGGTGGTAGAGAAGCTTTGGGTCTGTCTACCCAAAGCACAAAGCTTCTTAACCAAGTATTAGTTTAACTACTCCCCGGAAGATGGCACTGTGAGCACATCTCCAAATTTATGAAATGGTTGCGAAGTTTCATTTCTTTTCTCATATACTTTCTTGAAATTAAGCTCAAAAGCTTCAAACAAGTATAACCTGTTTATTTTTTATGATTTCAAACAAAATATTGCCTACTGTGTAGAGTTTTGAGATTTCCAGTAAGCTAAGTTGGTGCCGCTAAACATAGATTTGCAAGACTTTTATGGCAAAGCAAGTATGTATTGGTATACATAATGTATGTCGCACATTGCATGTCCACAAACAGTTATGTTCCGCTCGGTCCGGTGGAAGCGAGTGATGAATACAAATTCACTCGATCCGTTCGTGGGCGGAGCGTCTGCCGCTTTTTTCATCACCATTTGTGGAACAAACGACATAGATGCACGCCCATTGCGGGAATGCAAGTAATTAAATTACTAATGCGCGATATTAGACGGTAATGAATTTGTAACATATTGCTTTTATTAGTGACGGGTAATTTGATGTGAATTGCGCTTGATGCACGGTGTAACGCTCTAGATCGGATTAGGATAGTAGGAATTAACAGCACTATCGACATCAAGCGCAAAATTTTCATCAAAATCAATATTATAAATTTATAGGTCCTTATCTGTGCCACTGCAAGGCCGGTAAGGTCCAATCTTTCAGGTGTCTGTGTCGCTTATACTGCTTAGTCTCCTGATGATCTTCGAATTGTTAATTCTAAATCAAGCATATTTTAATATTATAGGAAAAAAGGTTTTTCTTCATGCATTTTTCTCGTACGAAATCCAATCCGAGAGTAGAACGTATGGTTTCATTCTCTTTGTCCGAGAGTGAAAAATCTCAAAACGTAATCTAACTTTTAACTGTCATGGCTGACATAACTTGATGTTTTTTTATAAATCTACATATATCATCCTCCGTTATAAAGTTAAACAAATAGGCAAGCTGCAGCCACGTGTGCCAAAGAGAAGCAGCTGAGGGGCGGATCGGGCGTCGCGGGCCCGCCTCGCTGATTGTACTGCTACCACTAAAGTTGAACACCAAGAACACCAACGCATTATCCCGTACAAATTCTTTCCCTTACACGTATTATTAAGATTAAGTAGGTCGAAGTTTTTTATTAAGGTCTGACTAAAGGTTTGCGAAGAGGTTTAAATTGCTCTAAGATCATTGAGTCAGCAAAATAGTCAATCTAGGCCGCTGAGGGAGTGCCTTTGTGCCAATTAACTGTGCCATTTCATGAACTTCTTTGAAGCAAATGTATACTATTGTAGAGCAATTACAATGACAAAACTTGTGATTATTAGGCAATAAAAACAGCATTGATAATTTCTGCTCTGAAAGAACTTTGTCACGACGCGCGACGGCAACGGCCAAAGTAGATAGTTTTTTCATACTGAACCCTCGCCTCAACGTTCGCTGTTCAATAAAATTCCATTAACCAGATATTTTATAGCCGACGCGACAAATATTACAGCACCAACATTCACAAAGCAAACATTTATCTGCCCTTGCAGCTCCGACAATGAAAAACAAAAATTCCCATTTATCATCTCTTAAATTCGTTCGCGACGCCTCTTGTGGGTCACAAGACATAATAAAACCGATTCGCAATTCTAGAGGACGAAGTGAAAATGATAGCTGACAAAAGTTGTTCGGTGGCGTAGGCTTTGTGCGGGGTTCGACAAAAGACTCTGGTAGTGCACAATGAGCGGCGAGCAAGAGCAGCAATTTGTCAGCTTCGACAATACCGTCCGACATATTGACCATTATTTATGGAACTTTGTAAAATACGAGCTGGTTTTATTGCGGGAGCGATTGAGCACCGTGTATTACACGCGATGACGTCGCGAACACTTTGTTGCAAGGAATGGACGATTGTTCCTCTTTTCTTGGCGTTTGAAATATTAATTTTAATTTTCTGTTATTATTATCCTTCTGCTGAACGGCTTGTAAAATTTTTGGAGCCTTACCTGTGGATCTTTAGTTTTAACGTCTACGTGAGGGTTTTACGAATCCGCACATCTCTAGCCATTACTAAGACCCACCTTATCCACATTTTAAAATGAGAGATTTATTTTAGTAGGTTTGTTCCTAAATTTCTATTATAGATTTTGGATTTATCGATACTAAGATAACCCAAATATTATTCAAACTTTGATAAACTTTTATACGTCCTTGATTAAAAGAACCTATTTATTGTGAATAGACCTTCGTTTGAATAAATGAATGAAAACTTTATTGAAATTTACAAGTAAAAAAACAGTTATAATAATCTTATATCTAAATTAAATTTAAGAAATGTACAATACGCGGCCTTATTGCTTTAAGCAATTTCTTTTTACCACACTGTCACCTGATAAAGGGACCGTGATGATTATACAGTAACTGATCACTTGTCGTTTGATTACGTGATAAACTGGGACAAGAAAACGATGTAACCGACGACGACCACAAAAGTAACACGAAAGACTAGTAAAAAACTTGATTGGATATCAAATATTTGTCGGCTAGACTCACATCAACAGGGTGTGAACCGTATCCCTGACACTCCTTCAAAACTCACGCATATTTGCTTTAAAATCGAACCGGACAATACTGTCATTGTATATCAACAAAAGCAAATTACTGTGAAAATGAAACGAAACCCTCTCGCGTCCCCTACTATTAGGCGATGATGTAGCGATACTTTGCGCGGACGCAACTGCGATTTCATACCTACATTTGTCGCATTTCGGCATATTTGTCACTTTAAATTCAACTTTATGATCCTAGCTGTGAGTTGAAAATTCAATTGACCTGGTAAATAAAATCAAAATTACAGTAACACAATATAAAGTTACCGTGACGGGTGAATAGGGCATAAAAAAGCCATAAATCAAAGTCAAAAAGGCATAGAGAATGACGGTCGCGGGTACTTTGTCACCAGCTGTTCAGCAAAGCATTATTTTTGTGTTCCCATCAATAATGAGGGTAATTTTCGGCATTTTGTCATATTAGAGAGATTGTATTTTACTATTGTTGTTTGATATTTGGAGAAAAGTATATCTAACCTATGTTTTTGTAGGTTAGGTGACTATACAGTTAAGTTTAATTTATTTGGTAGGTAAGTCTGGTTGCAGAGAAAATTAAGGTAGGTAAGGAATTAAAACGAAAACTTTCATAATTTTTAATGAACGTATTCATATCGTTACACATTTTTATAAAATGAACTAGGTACCAATTTGGGTGTCTAGAAATTTTAATTGATAGAGATGTACCTACTTTCGAATCAGGCCTAACATTATAACACTCGATGGTTTAAAGTTATAAAAAATTTCATCAATTTATTTATTTACGTTTCTACTCTTCTCTTTTACAATGTTTTGTGTGTTTGCTACTTTGTTGTCCTCCGTCAATAAATCTTCAACTTTGTGCAAACACTCTGAAATTCTTTTCAAAGTTTTGTTTGCCCATCTTCATTCAAGAGTGTGTGATGTTCGTATTTTTTGTAGGAAATAATCCGATAAAGAAAAGCGGTAAAGTGCTAGTTGGCCAATTCATATATCAAATAGAATTGCGTATTTGAGTAAAGAATACTTAAAAATAAAACTTATAACGAATGCAGAGCAAGAAACTACCAGAATATCCAAGATTTTGTCAGGAATTAATAGAAATACATCTAATACATCCTAATTTTAGCTAATTCTAAAACAACAGAATCGGCACCAGTGTCAAATCTGTAAATAAACCTTCTATTTGACGAACAACTCCTTATCGGGATATATCTAGTTAAGTCTTGGTTGGTTTACATTGTTACCCGTAAATAGGTCCAAATATGTATTTTAATTTAATCCACAATATTTATTAATTATTTCACTAACTTAGATAATTCTCACATGATTGGATATGCTCTCTGGTCTTGTCGAAGCAAAACGTTATCTAGGTTTATGATACCTACTGGATCAAGACATTCTCTTCAAGACTTTAAGGAATTTCGATTTCACAACTAAGTAAACATTAAAATATTTTCAAATTAAATTTAATTGAAGCTACATTGTTGATTGTTTAGTTGCAAAACTTTTGAAACGGCGGTTGCAATTTGTGGTTAAGCGGTATAATGGTATTAGTAATTCTAAACACCACCAAAATGACTTCATACATCTATACTAATATTATAAAAAGGAAAGGTTTGACTGTGTGTTTGGATAGAATAGTCACCGACCGAAACTACTGGTCTGATGAGAAAAGTTATTTCACCATAAGACAGAATCCTAAGTTATCCCTGAACGTAGGGGTGTAGAATATTTTCAAAAAGTTAGGGTTCCGTATAAAAACTTAATGTGTACAAGTTTATAATTTTTGCATTTTTATAGATACAATTAACCGTGCGAATCCAGGGCAGATCGCTAATTATAAATATTGATGGCTAACATAACTATTATCATACAAAGGACCGTTTTGAAATTGCCTGAAATTGTATAGATGTTTTTGAGAACAGTGAATTTAATCTAAAACTAAGATAATTAAAACTTCATCGAAAGACGCAAAAGTAACTGATTGAGCTTTGCGTGATGGGCAATGAAATTGTTGTGATTCGAGGCATTTATATTAGAGGGGGCCTAATGATTAAACCAATAAGAAGCTTGTTATGTTATAGATTATATATACCTACTTATAAAGTGTATACCTCTATATATAAAGTGTATATCTCCTGAACCCACCTAACTTCCTTCTTATTTCTTATCGACCGTCAGGTATCATTATCTCACGTTATTTATAAATTACAATGCAATTATTATAAACATGCCGTTATTTTAACCCGATGTTGCGCTTCCCGCTTTTTCGCCACCTAGATAATAGGCTTGCAGTCTAAATATCATCTATTAGCCCACCGCAGAACAGTAGCAAGCAACTCTCCCGAGGCATATGTGTAACGAGCAACAAAAAGCTTCCTCTTCATTGAAGAGTTCGCGGTCACATTGTCCCATCTGGCACCGTAATTATCCTATGCTTCCAACCAGCTACCATTTGTTACACAATAAACTTACCCACGTTTAATGTTTTAAATGAATGGTAAAGAAATATGAAAGTATACCACACAAATGTGTAGAAAGTCGACGTTTCGGTCGGTATCTGTAGTCAAACTGTCGATAAACTGCCGTGAAATTGCCGGTTTGTTTCTAACCGCAGCTTTGTTTCCGACCATAAATTCTATTTATTAAGTAAATACGCCGGCGGATATCAACTTGTTCATGTTTAGATATTATTCTTACCTAGATGGACGTTAATATTACGTCCAAAGCTTTAAGCTACATATAAAGTTTTATTAGATTTTAAAGCTACTTAGGTAATTAATAATTCAATGAGTCCTAATTTCGGTATTAATTATTATAATCATAATCAGTTATCTAACATACCTAAAATTTTAACGTCAAGATAAACTAACACGTCTAGTTCTGCTACTCGATACAAGGTGGCGCAACTAGTTTTCAATCAAATTCAACTAAAAATTTCCGATTTTATCTATGCTTTTGTAAAAGCATTATTAATTAAAGTCTGCTAAGTATTTTTTTTTTACTTCACACTCTGTACTCTTCTATGAAATAAATGAGAGGTAACACTGCAGCTATTATGAAAGGGTTTAGAACTACGAAATTACTGTTTCCTATGGCGAATTTCAAGCAAACTGATTGCTCAAAGCAAAAATTTGTGTTTTTTTATTTTGGAATGACAAATGAGACGACCTTTGTGGTGCGGTGGGCGAAGGTCCGCCTGCAACGCAGGAGGCTGCGGGTTCGATTCCCGCATCGGGACAAATATTTGTGCGATCTGCAAATATTTGTTCAGGGTGTTCTGGTCGTTTTACATCTATAATAAATATATATATATATATGTAATATACCTGTAGTTTGTTCGCAACAGTCTGCAGTTAGCTCAATTATTTCAATTGTAAATAGGTACTAGTTTTTTATTTAGTTAGATCATTGTAATTTTATTTGTTAATAAAGGCTTTTTGCCCTAAAAAAAATATTATTGTTTTACATAATATATATGTCGGCGCGAAGACGTGATTTCTACACTACGATCTAGTTTTAAGAATTAACTGAGTGTTTAAACCTCTAAAATTAACCAAGTCATCGACTTGGTTAGGTTTCCTATAAGAACTTTGTGATAATTCAAAAACATCGCCCCGAGTTTGCTCCTTTGTTATTGTGAAAACGCTAGGCAACCTTTTGCTATAAATAAAGCCACCGGGCGAGTAAAACATTCAGTCTTGCTCGAGCACTCGGAGGGAACGGACCTCCCTGGAATAAATCAAACGTTCTTGTTTCTAACTGCTGTTTCATTGAGACTACCTTCTATCGAGGAATATCCGGACAACGAAAATCGTGACGTCATCACTGCTGACGTCATCAGCTGTGTCGTGGGATCGTTCGGGCCAGGAATCTCTTTCTCGGGTCGCCGGTTGGATGGAGCAGACTTCTACCAACAAGACAATGATGATAGTGACGTCAGTCCTGGTGACGTCACCCATTTGAAAAATCGTAACGAGGGTTCTTCCTTCGTCATATATATATTTATATATATATATATATCAGTCTTCTAGTACCCATAACACAAGCTCTGCTTAGCTTCTAGGGCTAGATGATGCTGTGTGGATTGTCCGGCATTATTTATTTATCATTATTTACACGATGCATTTATATCCACGTTAAAGCCTATTGAATTTGCGTTTGTTTTGTGACTTCTACCCCGCCCAAAGTAAAATTTACTCACGAAATTAACCAAACAAAAATAATTAAAAACATAAATAACAGGTGGGAATCGATTATAAATCTAAAGCTTTCCCATTGTGCTCGTATCTGTTTGCGCTGTATTGAACACTTTTGTCTGCAAATAAAATGGGAATAAAATAAATTAATTGAATGTCTTTTTAATAAAGCGGTTTATTGTTTTAACGGAATAATGGCGCGCCATTGTCGTTACGATCCCGCCCAGGTTTGTTCGCAGTAACAAAGAGAAAATAATAAATAGTCGAGTTTTGTGCGCGATTTCTACGCTCGGTCGCTTCTCTCTTATTGCGTTAATTGGTGGTTTAAAATAAATTAATCGAATTAGATCGCTTGATGTCACCCAACACGCTCGCTGGCTAAATATTTGGACAGACCGTGGTTATGAACTTTTCAATCAGGCTTTTGAGTTGATTTGATTATGAATGACTTTGTTTGTTAATAATACTTAGGTTTTGCATTGCGAGGAACACTGGTTATTTATTTTGAAAAATAATGTAGTAGGGTCATTGGATATGGTATCGTTTTAGTTTATTAACAAAAAAATGGTTATTACATAAATTCGTACACAGCCATTATAGGTTCATCACTAATATACCAAAGCTATTTTCAAAATAGCTTGTGGATAGCTAGTGAGTGTTATAGGGTCGTAGTCCTTCAAGGATTCCAAATTCCATAGATGCGAGAAAAAATCCATCGCCATCATCATATTCCCCATGAAAAATATAAGTGGGCGTTGGAAACCACACAAACAGCTGAACTATTCAGGGAATGTTTGAACAATGCGCGTCGCGCCATCTGTCGTTGCGATTGAGACATTTTTGCGAATAGCGCCATAATTACACACTTCCGTATCCGAGCGCGCGTGCGCACCCGCCCACCGCATATTTAGGCTTCATGAAACTCTACGCTACTCATTGCTTAGAATTTACAATGTCCTCAGCTGCGATATAACGCCTACTATAACTTTTTTTGTAACTTTTAATCCAAAGAAAAGTGGCGACGCAAGGCACATTTCCTTTTTAGTGCATCTCGATAAAAATTATTTGAGATAATTTATATTATGATGTGAAATTTCAGCATTCAAATCCTTTGATTACATCTACACCTAAGCTCTAAGAACATTTAGTTTTAGAGCTTTTCACAGCAAAGTTAGAAAGCTCCAATCTAAGCTCGGAAATAGACGATATAAAAGTGTTGTTAAATGAACTCCATTTTGAATTTCAGTGGCTGGAATTCACATAAATTATCTAAAGGTCCTGACACCGGTAACTAATAGATTTACGAGCTTGTTAGAATTTTTGTTTTTGCCACGACACACGACTGTCATTATCCGAAAAGGTGTCGCATAGTTGCGAAATGTCTCGCTGGGGTTCGAGTTGGCTATAGGGCCGACCAAATATACCAAAATACGCAATCGATTCCTTCGTTTCGTTTTTTTTGAGCAACTCTAATTTGGTGTATTAAAGTGCACCAATTGACCGACAAGTAACACGAAATTTTGTATTAAAGAATTAAAATACGCACTCTTTGTTCGACTTGAAAAAGGTAGGTATGTAAAGTATAAGCCATAGCTTTATGATTTTTAAATGCACAAAACAACGTACCATACAATATTCACATCACAAACACACAGTACAGTAGCTACAACATTCTGGAATGTTCAGGATGAACATCACAATGTTATTGTGTAGGTTAGGTTAGGTTAGTTATAGGAATTGAATTTGCTTGTTTACTAAAAGAAAATTCAGTTTGCAAATTCACGCTCTTTAATCTGTACAGTCTAAGTAAATATATTTATAATATTCAGTCTACCTACCGATTAGGTAGGACACTGCTGCTTTATTGAAACATCCTAAAAGACGTTATTCTTAGACTACTGAGAACATAATTTCTAGAAAAGATTATGTCCCTAAATAATAAATAATGCTGGACAATCCACACTGCATCATCTAGCTCCAAGCTAAGAAGAGATTGATAGGATAAAACATTTATTAACAAAGGAAATTAGAATTAAATTAGGACTAGTTACAATTGAAACAATTGAGCTAACTGCAGACTGTTGGAAATGAACTACAGGTATTTCAATAGATCCATATACGTCAGTGGGAAGCGTCCCCAAGATGCAGAGCTTGCGTTAGGTATGGGCTGACTGATATACTTAATATAATACATATATTACATAGAAAACGACCAGAACACCCTTTCAAAGATCTGCAGACATTTGAACACATAAATAATCCAAGAAACCAACGAGTTTAACGCGTCGTACGGTATTTTTTGATTGGCGAATGTAAGGTTTCTCAACCTGCCGACAAAGCTCACATTTGCATCCACTTTGTCATTCACATCGTCTCTGCTTGAACAGGGCCGTACTGCTGCGTCTGAAAGTATCTAAGGGGTTTTTTTAAACCACCAAGGTGGCAAACAAGCATGTCGTCCAACTGATTGGAAGCGCAGCCTATGGACGCCTGCCACATCAGGGAAATTATACGCGCGTTGCAGACCTTTTAAGTGTCTTAGAAGGCCCCCTTTGAAAAACCCATGTTTTAGTCCTGTGGGAAAATCTCGGGATAACAATGAGCCTGCGAAACGTACATATTAAAAAAGTTAATTATTTTGATAATAATAATAATAATAAATTGATTATTTCCTCTCCACACAATAGGTTTACTTATAATTTTATTGCTTATTAAACAAATGAAACGAACTACATACTAAACCTGTATTGTGCGAGGCTGGAGGTTGCTGTTGATTTTAGTAAAAAACCTGTAAATGCAAATCGTCAGGGCATACTCAACGGATTACATACAGTAAAAATTACTACTTGATTACTTGTCCACTACTTAGTAACCGAAAGCCCTAAAAGTGATGCCTACGTCGTCACCTGCCTCTAAAGTGGGCTCTTCTTCTTTCCGCCGATATAATTAAACTGGATTAACCCAGATAATTATAGAGACAGAACGTAGACAAGAGCCCCAAGAACTACGCCTAGATTCAGGCCTGTTCCACCTCATTCCTATTCCACGAATACCGCCGAATGTACCATGCTAATAGGATTCCCTCGTCTTCAACTTTCTTTAGGAGTTTAATGATGTGTGCTTGATGACAGTTCGTCCTGCTGAATGTCGTTTGTCTAGATTTTGCATTTTTGTTTTGGAGGTGTAGGAAACCACTACGTTCTTTTTAATCTAATAGTTGTGTTTTATACGAGTTAACTCAAAGAAAATATAATTGGTAGACTCAAAAACATCCTAAAATCCAAGTAGGCAAACACAACTGCTTAAAAATTAAATTTTAAGCAGTTGTGAACAATTCCCTTATATGTCGGGTATTATCGGATATCAACTGAAACTCTAATCTTTACTTTTCGTAACAGGGATAAATTCCGACTCTAATAACAAGATTAACAATAATTGTGGTTTTGACTTTTAAAAACTCAAAGTAAGTTCTATTAGGTAAATTGACTTTTAGGGCAATGATACTCGGACAAAACGTTTATGGCATAAGGTAAAAGAAATTAAAATCTATTGAATATTTTTTCTCTGTAAATTGCCTTTTCACTTACATAACTGCCTACTGACCTGACAGGTAAAATTTTTGTAATGTACACATGTACACAAAATATACAATGTTTCGAGAATTTTAAGTGAAAAGAAAATCAATAAAAAAATTATTTTTCTTGTTTCTCTTTAAAAATAGTTTCTTTTATTTGAGTGACCTAGTCGTTCATAAACCTCTGAGAACCAGTAGTCTAACTTTAATAAATTCTGATTAAACAGAAATTAGCATCAACAAACAAAGTAGCCGATTACTTTCAAACATCAAAAGCGCCGAATAAAGGCACAACTAATAAAGTGACGCAATACGAGATTGCTTTAAGTCCCAACGAGGGACGATTGAAAACGCTCATCACAGGGTACAAGTTTTTATTTGCAGTAGGACTTTTTATGGGGACAGTTATTTAATGATTCTAATGAAAGAGGCCATCACCGGCAAAGGTTTGTATTTGTAGCTGTCCTTTGGTCATCAATTATCAAAACTGATTAATTAGTAAAAAAAATTACGTCTATTGATCATTGATATATAATAAGATGATGAAGTTTAATGGACACTAGATCATTTGGCGCAGGATGAGATGATTGGGTGTGTTTCATTTGTGCCAAAACTATGAACGGATCTATATCTACTACCTATAGTTATGTATAAGAATTTTGTATGATCCGTAGTAGGTAAAGATCTTAAAATGAAACTTATACAGTACACAGGTGACCAGAATGCTGGCTTTTATTTCGGTCTTCGAATTAGCATCGCCACGCAACGTGGCAATACTGTCAGCATTTTCGGCACTCTGCGTTTTAGTGATGGCTTGGTTAGATTTTTAGGAAATAGATTTAATACTATTTGTAATTGTTTTTTCTGTTTTGTACCTATTGTAATTATCTGTATATATCCAATTTTTGATAAAATAGAAATGACCTAGGTAGTAATGATTACTAACTTCTTCGTTATGGCAAAAGAAGTTAGATATCAAGGAAAATTTTGTTTTTGACATACCTACTGACAATGAACTATTCACTGTGGTTTGACGCTCCCCCATCTAAAGCACCCTCAAATGACAGAACGGAGTTTTCATTTTACTGAATAGATGCGCTAATTTACATCATCTTTGTATGAACGTTGAACTGCGATGAGCTTATTTGAAATTATCTTGAATTGATCGCAAATTATTTGGATTTATTTTGAACCTTCAAAAGAGATATTTTGGACGTTCTGAATTTATCCTTTGATCGCAATGCCATACCCAAATTTAGTCTTGCAGTACAGTTTACGATACAGTACAGTAGGTACTGTAGTTCCTACTTACAGTATTAAGGTAAACATTATAAGGTAGCGTTTATATAAAACTAGAATATAAGATAAGCAAAGAAAAATAATGAATGTGACCCCTTATAATATTTATGTAAATCTGGATTACCACTCACTCACTCACTGACTTAATTGTTCTCCATGTTGGGAGGTATGTTTTTTTTTTACGGAATCGTATAGGGGCATCGGGGGACCTAGGGAAAATTCAGACTTTTACAAATTTGCCCCCCTTCTCCCCCCCCCCCCTTAGGGTTCTCCCGAATGGAGCCATATTGAATGTTCTAGGCTATTGTGTATCTAGCTTCTACGACTATTTTGTTATTTCTAAGGTATGTCAACAGTACCAGAACCTTAGTAAGGCGACATTCCTCTGCACTAGTAAAACAGTTTTACGACAGGACGCTTCTAACTTCGAAACATTTTCAATGGTGTTGTATATAAGTAGTCATTTTTCTGTTACCTATTAAATTATATTAAGATTCAGAATTAATCGTGCCGTAATGTTCAATGCTGTTCCCGCTAAAGGCACTCGTTAAAGGTACCTACGAGTTTACCAGATAAAATAGCTACTTGAATTGCCAATAATATAATATTTAATCATGGTATGTTAAGAAGAGCTTCAAAAAGATCCCTGCAGGATAGCTTTGGACCTCCTATTTTTGGTATTCCAAATAGTATTTTTGATGTTACTTCTTAGGCACGCATCCAGCGGGCTCAATTTGTCACCTGCCAGGATAATTATAGGTTTTCCATTTTGGGTGTTTTTTTTGGTCCAGAAAGTTTTATGGTGAATGTTGTTGCGTCTATAGAACCCCTTAAGCGTAAGTGCTAAAACCAAAGGAATTAAAATATAAGCCAATAAGTACCAAAATCGTCAGGCGAGGTGTCTGCGTCAACCGCCCCCCACGTTATTGGCGTCTCGCCGGCTTTATTAACCAGTGTTTGATCTCATCTGACGGGGAAATAGACAAATTGTTTGTTTTCCTGCGAGCGTGTGTAGGGTGACTTTAGTCAGTTAAATAAACTCTTTTTATAAACAACTCTTTGCAGATTGCGATGCGTAGGAAGGAAGCGAAATGTCTGCCGTTTTTAACCGTTTTCAGGTAAGTGGAAAGTAATTACATAATAAGTATAAGTAAATTTTCTTTAATAGTTTTCCGATTGGTTGGTTATGGAACTAACTCGTAAGATTTTGAAACTTCGAGAATAATACATAGGTACCTGAAAAAGTCATGATGACGTATTCATAGTCACGAAGACAGTCATTAAATCGTTCTTATTTTCGCTTTATGTGTATTTTTATTCTGCAGCTGTGTTTGCGCACTTGTTTGAGTACTCAAATATTCTTGCGCACAGCTAGTATTCCTCCATTGAGGACACTGCCGTGGCTGAAATTCGGCTACCTATCTTCGGTTGGTTGTAAGTTATTGATAGACCTTAGGAGTAAAGACCGGAGTAAGGACTCGGAGTAAAGACTTAGGAGTAAGACCTTGGTATTCGAAAGAAGGTCTTTCGAATACCAGGCTCTAAGCGTCTGGTTGGAGCGACGTGTGACCCGAGATCTGGCATAGCGTATCAGCATTGCCATACAGCGAGGCAATGCAACCAAGCAAATCAGCGTCTTGGGGACGCTTCCGAGTTTTATTATTTTGGATCACTTGAGCTACCTATAGATTGATTGCAATAGCCTGCAGTTAGCTAAATACTAGTTCTAATTTGGTAATTTAGTTGGAATATTCTGTGTTCAAAAAGGTTTTACACATTTTGATTGATAGACTGAATAAAACAATCTCAAACGAACTGAAACAGGATTCACGCACGACTAACAGACACCCCAAAACAAAAACTGAGGAAGAAACTAATCATATTGCAATATTAAGATGTCAACACCGCGCCGTAGGAGTAGATCCATCAAAATGACTTTCTAACCGCTTAACGTCCTCATTTGAGCAGAACATTAAACGCGAGTGAAGGGTTGTTTTCATTTCCTTGATTAGAGCGTGTCGTTTGGTTCAGATTTATCACCTCCGAGAAGGCAAGTCGAATGGCGTCAAAATTAAATGGCAGAATGGCGTTTGGAGTACAGCTGGTTCATACTACTATCGTCAGATACCTACTTCTGTACGTCATTGGAGAAGATAGCTCTACTCAGCAGTAAGCCAGGACTTCCGGATATGTATACATGGTGTTCCATGGCTAGGAGATATGGAGGACAAGCACCAGAAATATTGGATAAAGGAAGTTTTATACGGTATTTGTAGGGATTGTTTAATACACAAATTTTATTCTTATGATTGTTCCTACCAAGAATACAGGGTGATATGTTATAGATTTTAAGCGGGCAATATAATCTTTATTAACTGCATGTTTAGCCTGTTAATTTATCTTAGACGGTCTTTATTTGAGTGCTGCCCCGTTCAACCCACAAAATTTCTACCCAATAGGTATTTTGCCCCGTTCGACCCAAAACCAAAAATTTGAGTGCCCCTCTCTACCCAAACGTACTTATTCCAAATTTCTATTGTTTAAATTCAGATAAATGACACAGTGAAACAACGAAGTAGACGGGTCACCAGACAAAAATAGGTAGATACATATTGTAAATATTTTTATTAATAAAATCAGTCTTGTTCACATAATATTCACTAAAATTTTACGTCATTAGTTATCTTATGATAACACATTTCAGGCTATAGTGAAAAAACGTTGTCTAATAAACAGTATATAAAAAATAACACAACAGTGGTTGATGAAACATTCAGGTTTGATTGGTAAATATAAATATAAGCATTTCTACGTTATCTAGATATAGCAGGTAATTCAAACAAGTCATTCAAAATCAGATTTTGACTGCCAAAATATTTAAAACTAGCGGCCCGCCCCGGCTTCGCACGGGCATTTCAGAAATTATACACACTAAAACGATGGGTTTCACAGTTTTCATACGGATCTTTACTTTTTTAACAGCATTGGGGTTTTTGACATTGACTCGACATTCCAAAACTGACACTGGCCGTAGAGAAAAAGCAAGCACCGTGCGCTATACAACCTCTTTTTCTATTATGGCGCGTCTGAATAGAAAAAGAGGTTGAATATACAGCCCACGGTTCAATTATTGAATTTTTCATGCGGATCCCTAACTTTTTTGAAAATATTATATAGCCTATGTTCATCACGGAAAATTAAGGATTCTAATGGTGAAAGAATTTTTTAACTCGGTCCAGTAGTTTCGGAGCCTATTCAATTCAAACAAACAAACAAACAAACAAACAAACAAACAAACAATCAAATCTTTCCTCTTTATAATATTAGTATAGACATAAACAGATTACAAGTACACATTTTTGATTCATTGAAATTCATAATTAAAACCAGTCATACAAAATCATATTTTTTTAGATCACAAATTTAAAAGGTAAACAGATAAATTGTGATTAAGAAAATTAGTTTTCTTTACTTCTTGACTTTTGTTGCGAACATTGTATAGTTTATGTTTTTTGGTTTTAAACGAGGGTATATTTGTGAATAAATTCAGCCACCTTGCTTGAGTGAAGGGTCTGAAAGGTTTCTTTGTATAACTGCGATCCCTGTTGGTAAGAAAAACAATAGTAGTCCTTACCGTTGTTGATTGGATTATCTACTGTACAATAAGTCTGCGTATTAAATAAATATAAATAAATAAATAATGCCGGACAAGAATGATCTAGAAAGTCTAGAAGAACTACTGACAAGAGTGGATGGAAGTTAAGATAAAAAGAGCAGAATGAGAGAACATACCTAATGAAGAAAGAACATTGGGAAACAATAGATAACAAAAACATTGGTAGTCCTTACCGCTATAATGGTATTATGATTAAATTCTGTATTTCTGTCCGCCTACTTAGTAAGTTCGTGGAACTCGCGTGTATTAGTTGTTATTTTGTATTTATGTGGATGAATACCTACATTTAGTATTATTGTGCAAAATTAGAACAAAAAGGTTACCGAGCTGTTCTACAAGTCTGTGGTCGCAGTAGATGTGGTTTGGCGGATGGCGGATACGGCGGCGTGCGACGAAGTGCGCCACTAAATTAAAACATTTTAACTTGACACTTTGACAGCCGGTGTCATGGTTGTGCTGCTTTATTTTAACTGATATTTGCCCTTGAGCGCACAGAGAAGGGAATATAAATGTGATTTGTGAGAAGAATTTATTTTGTTTGCATTCAGTCATCAAATTCATGAATTGTGTTGCATGTAAATCGGTGTTTTAGTCTGATATTGATTTTACCTATACCTATGGCCTTTTCTTTAGCCCTTTTTTCAGTTACTGATATTATTGTGCAACTATAAAAAAACAAATATCCGAAGGTCGTACAGAAATTTTTCCCGCGGCGGGAATTGAATCCGCAACCTTGTGCGTCCCCGGCGGACCTTCGCCCACCGCGCCACAGAGGTCTTCATAAATATAATATTAGCTTCTAAATTTCGTAAATTGTCTAGTGAGCGTTTTTTTAGGCGGCGGGAATTTTGTATTAGGAAGACCGTCATTTACAGAATCTAATAATCTCATTGCAGTAAAAGAAACAAAATCGAACGTAACTTCAATATGAAATGAGTCGAACGTAACTTCATATGAAATGAGGGTAATTCAAATGTTTTTAACAGCCCAAAAGTTTTTGAAGTTTATTTCTGGCATTTGCTAAAGTTCTTCTTTTTTGACCGTTTCCTTTTCATATTGAAGTATGGATTAATGTGAGTTCGAAGAAGTCCATGTTACTTCTGAAAGGGGTCTAAACGCTGATTTACTGCGCCCAAGCGGCTGTTAAAAAGTTGTAAACTGCCTGTGTTTCCGTTGGTGCAACATTGTTAGTGCTAAAGTATTAGCTCAAGAGCTAGTCACCTTTCTCATTTTGACCGCTTTTTTATAATCGGGTCCGATACATCCTTACACATTCAATTGCGCTTCTTGGTATTCGTACGAGAGCGCTCGTCTATGGACGGGAGCATCGAATAAGAATCACGGTTTCTAAAACGCGTGTTACCAAAAATTGCTTTAATACGCGCTTAAGGTTGTCACAGATTAGGGCCGCTTTTACAGCACAAATATGTGCATTCAAAAATAGCTTTGATCGTTAAATTGAGATGCATTATATGTTGATTATAATGGTATCAGATGACACGCGGGTCACTAGTTTGAAGCTTGTGGGAAGTCATTTTGCCACTCTACAATATACATACCTGTCTACGGATAGCGAGGCCCATACAAATTTGGACCGACGACAACCGCTGAGTGATCTTGAGTGAAGACCGCGACACGGCAAACGTAGTGTGAAAAATCTGGGCATTCACTTAGCACTTGAGATTTAAAATCGATGTTGCCTTTGAGTATTCGGGCGACAGAATATCTAGCCCAGCAAAGTTTGTGTTGTTATTATTTCTACTTCATAACTACGTTATCAGCTAACAATATATTGGGGACGTTTTAACCCTAAGAATATCAATAGCTCACTTTTTTAAAATACAAGTTTAAATAAACTTATCGGTTATTGACGAAAGGTTAAAACTTTGACAAAGACAAACCGACAACCCCCTCCCTCCCCCTCTTTGTGTAAAATAAATTATTTTGGTGGAAACGAAATTAATTTTATGAGTTGTTGCGCAAAAATAATACAACTAATTAAAATAACTAAAAAATCTATTAAAATTATTTTCACCTACGTGAAAATATTGATTGAACGTTTTAACAAGAATTCTCAAAACAATCACCAATAATGAATATTATTTTCACGAACGTTCTAAATAGGGCTGCTACACTGCTACTTACGTTTCTTGGAAGGTGTTCCACACGTGCTGCGGCGCCTTTGTCCCATCTTCGGCTCGATTTATGACTGCTTATTCATCATAGCTAGTTCATTAGTCCACTCGTAACTTAATATCATACAAACTTATTTACCTACATCTTTTGTATTCTAATAGATTTTCATTGCGGTTGACGTATCTTTTGGTAGGTACAAAATATTACTCTGCTCGTAGAGTATTTTTTTTTTCTATCTCGTTAGAATCGTCAGTATTCTGACGTCCTGAAACAGAAAATAAAGACTGCACCTACAGTCTTAATCTCTAACTCTCGTATTTCGATGATCTGAACTCTAGAAAGATAACTATGTCTTACCATATTTTAGAGTTCAGATTCGCATAGGAAGAGCCAAATAGGAGTTGAGTTTTTGACATCAAAAGATTGATAAGTAAGATTTCGTTTGTGTTATTATTGCGTTATCCGTATAATCGAATTACGAGAGTTAGAAGATAACGTTATTCTAAGCATGTACTTCTTCTTCTTAGATTTTAGATCAATAACTTTATTTCTTTAGGCCTTACAAAAGCACTTAGACGTGTTACTGATTTTCTCTTCACTTCAAACTGTCCAATAGTGGAGGAAGTGAAAAAGAAAGTACTAGTAGGTACATTTATAAATTTCTTATGTGTCTCACACATGTTTGTTGTATATCTATTTAAACATAAGTTTACTTAGGTTTTAGTCAGTCAACATTGTCACTAAAAGACATAGAATAAATAATAGGAGCTTCCTAAGTACTATACCTACTGCATAAAGATAGCCGTTCGAAGCAGTGCGTATAATGTACCCCTTTAAAGTTTACTTCAAGTCTTTAAGTGTAGGTGGAACTTGGAAATAAAGGTAACGCTCGATTGCTTACTTTCAAAGGACTCCCTGTAATGTTTAGTTTTCAAGACACAAAGCAACAAATTAACAGTTTAAGTCTCAAACACCTGGAGGTGTTACAAAGTAAGAAGACAGGAACTTTGTTGGTGCTCTAGGAAGAAGGCATTTTATTAAAACTTATTGACAGACCAAAACAGAATAAATCGGTGCTTATTTATAGAAGAACAACCACCATATAAAATTGACCTATGTCCTTAAAGAGAAGTATCTAAAAACTTACAACTTTAATGTAAATTGGCATACTTTCAAACTTCATCCTTCCAGTCTAACTTATAAAAAGTATGCAATGTAAATTCGTTCAGGGGCATTATATAAAAATAATGCCGAATCTAAAATCTGGTAGGCAGGGAGTTCCATCGAACAAGAGAAGTTTTTTTCACTTGTTCTGGCACTGAATTTCGCTTTATTAAACAAAAGTATAATAGAGTTGGAATTTAACAAAGTCTGCCCTTCTTTTTTTGAAATATTTATTTATTGTAAGATGTGGGTAAATTTTGATAATTATTCTTTAAATTAAGTAATTTAGGTATATTTTTAAATTGGGAGCTTGAGAAGACGTTGCTGACATTGCTGACACAGTCTAGCCCATAGCTGTTCACAGAAGAGATGAGGCTATTCTAGTGCAAATTTTAAATGAATCTCTAGCTATCAAAGTCATGTAGAGCCACAATAGAATCATCCTTAACAACATCTTGAGAAAATCCCTGTTTTCTTTTGGACCGAATTGAGTAAACGAATTCTTCAATAGGGTAGGGTACTTGTCAAGCATACAAAACAGTTAAGGCCTCCCTCATCGCGCTCAATCAGTTTACGAATAATTCGCTTAAGGGACGATAAATCTGTGTTTTGCCCCTAGGAGGCACGTAATAGGGATTTAATTCGATTACGAGAGAAAATACCGAGGATACTCGGGAGCTGCATGATTGTATTCGATTATAGAGGTCAACTTATCCGAGATTAATTATGTTATCTGTGGCGTTATCAGATACGGTTGAAAAATCAATTATTATTAACATTTAATCTTGTTTTATTTATTAAACAAGTTGAGCAGATATAATCATCAATTTATGATTTTTGAGGATTACCTATGTATTTCTCTTGCCGCGGTGACTCACCAATTGCATACTTATCAGCGAATTATGATTTGGACCTTCTGAGCCATGAACATTGCAATCTTGTGCAAACATGGTCTACTATTAGGACAAGAATAGTGCTTACCTATCTATAGCAAATAATACTTCTTGAAAAGTTTAGTTCTAAAACGTTCAATGAAGTCTTATTAGATGCTGGCCGCACGTGTCTTCGAAATTCGAACATTACAATTGATCGTTTATTGTTTATTTGCATTGTTTTTATTTTAAAAATATTTGAGGTAGATTTCATTAAAATACGCACGTTGCGTTAGAAAAATAGTACCTATCTAAAGCTGGTGTTCAAGTTCATCAAAAGATAATCGCCTTACTTATCCAAAAGATATTATCTGCGACTGTTAATTTAAGAAAGAAGACTAAGCCTATGTATGCATGTCTTTTAAAAATTATTTCACCTGCATAAATGAAATCCATCCTTTCTTAAATCCTCTGCTGGACACAACCTGATACCTCTCCCTCATTGGGTCTCATCATTAGTTAGTAATCTCTACGCTATAGCTTGTCTATACAAGACATATTTGCTAAGCGTCATTATACCTTCATTTCCTAATTCTATTTACTATCCAAGGTATCCCATAATCTAAGACAAACTAAAGTGTGAAGTAATAAGCAATGAAGACATCAACGCTTCCGTCGTGACGGGTTCGGACCACCGTGCTAATAAACCGTTCATTAAGCTATGATTAAGCCAGTTGATGGATTCCGTTTGCAGATGAGCTCGGTTTTTACGGCACGAGCTTGCCCACCCGCGGCGGCGACACTTTTCTGTACTAAAGCCTAAAGGTATACAGCTAGATCACTTTGGAGATATACAATCTTAAAGATCTTAGTATGTCGATAATATTTTACGACAGTGCAGAATTGGTTTTTACGAGTATTTATTATCTGGCTTGCAAATTGATAAATATCAGAAAGCTTATTGGTTTTACGAATCGAATTGTAAAAAAACACTGAACAGTATGTGACTTTATGCATAAACTATTAAGCTAGTAAAAGTATTTTAAGTGACATTCTTTTTAAATAATATTTTTTCATCCACTTAGTCTTATAACCTTTGTTATAAGCAGTCATGTGATACTTACAGTCAGTGTAGCTCAGGATTCCGCATTATAAATAAAGTACCTAATGATGGACATTGGACAATCCACTCAGCATCATCGATCCCCAAGCTAAGCAGTTTAGTTTGGGTTTAATTGTCCAGAATTATTTATTTATCTAGTACCCGTAGTACTAGATAATTCTGGACAATTCACACAGCATGATCTAGATGACTGATATTTTTTATTAACATTGTATTATGTATATCAGTCATCTAGTACCCATAACACAAGCTCTGCATAGCTTGGGGCTGGATGTTGCTGTGTGGATTGTCCAGCATTATTTATTTTTATTATTGTATATTATAAGTACCTGCATAGAAAACGACCAGCACACCAGGAACAAATATCTGCAGATCGTAAAAACATTTGTACGCGGGAATCAAACCCACTTCCACTGCACCACGGAGGTATACTTATGTCCTGTAGAAATTGCTTGTAAACATACTCGACTGCACTGCACATTCGAGTATTTTTTTAACTACTCTGGTGGTGTGCACTAGCTGTTCCTATTTGTCTGTATATATTTCCCCTCATTATTTGCGGTTTCAATTCACTTTTTACGAACATCACCCTCTTTGCACTCCGCTCCTAGATGAGAATACCGCAATAACTCTGTCATTGGAATTTTATCTCTTTTACGTTAAGATAGAGTATAAAAGAGATATTTTGTTGCAGTGAAATGTTTGACTAATATTCACAGTAGGAGGTACCTTATTTGAGTTTGCAATGATTAAATAGTCCATAGACATAATACCCGATGAGTTATCCGAAGTGCTTGTGAATGAATGAGTTTTTTATCTAAATAATCCGAGAAATCTTCGAGTTCTTTAGTAAATGATAAGGCAATAGGTATTAACAATTTCAGCTGAATTTTATATTTAATAACATCGTATTTTTTAGCAAACTTAAGAGGATGGCCTAACAACTGTTCAGCATGCTAGAGAGTTATTTTTTATACGAATAAATAGTTTTACATATTTATGAGTTCTGTTTCTAAAATAAAAATATCATCTAAGTTATTTTAAGGGATTCATTCAAAACACAGCAATCCACTCGGAAAAATATATTTCAATTTTATAAAATCAATTTTAGGCATGTTTGATTCGCACAACTTTGTACAATATACATCTTATTTCATATATGAAGTTTACATTAGGTATATTTCGTATTCCATCGATAAGGTTTTTTTAGGTATAATTAATAAAATATTCAAAATAATTTTTTTTAGCCTGCGTTCGATTTTTTAATGGATTGAAATTGATTCATTAGTTTATCATATTTCTCTAAACCATATATTTGGTTTTAAATTTTACCCGTTATATTGATGATATCATTGTGATCACGGATTAGAATTCCCATTATAATTGTAATCATTATTTTTTTCTCTCCAATTTGGACCGAAAGGTTATGCTAAATTCGTTTGCAGTAAAATAAAAACAAATAAATTTTGACACGGCACATCGAGGTACTCATTAATAAATTATTATAACAGCATATTCCGACTACAAGAGTGATTCTACTTATAACCTAAATTTCATAATCTTTAATTATAATAATATGAGATAATTATTTTTAATAATATCTATACTGTACACTTTAAGTCTCAGAAACGTACACAAAGGGCGCGCACCTCACTTTATAGTTCTATGTTTTATAATACAGTGTATGTGGTATGTACAGAGGGGGTGAGGCGGGGCGCGGGGACGCGGCGCTATCACAGGTACGGCGAGGCGTGGTGCGGCTGAACGAGCGCCGCGCGCCCCCGTCACACCAGCGAGCTGGGCTTCACGTCCAGCCCGTGCTCCGGCGACCGCCCCCCACCGCCCTCACCCTGGCTGTTGTCCTCCGAATCCGAGCACGAGTCTGAGCTGCCCTTCTTCCCACCGTTATGCGTCTTCACATGCTTGGCGAGGTGGTCTGACCGCATGAACCGCTTGTTGCAGACGGGACACGCGAATCGCTTCTCGCCGGTGTGCGTCCGTAGGTGCCGCTGCAGCTCGTCGGATCGCGTGAACCGCTTACCGCAAAAAAGCCAGTTGCAAACGAACGGGCGTTCCCCCGTGTGCCAGCGAAGATGCGCTTTCAGATGAGATGTTTTTCCGTAAACTTTACCGCAGCCCGGTATGTGACAGCTGTGGATATTCTTTTTCCTAAGATGTGCTCCGGCCGGTCCTAACCTTTCCGCTTCTTGGCAATTCGGGCAGTCGCAGGTCGCTCGGCCTGCATACCGGCGCTGAGATCGCGGTGAGGGCGCCTGCGCCGGGGGCGCTGGTGAGCCGGGTCCGTGTAAGCCGAATGAACCTTGCGTGGGCAGCACTGATTTGTAGGCGTCTTGCAGAAGGTGCGGGGCAGGTGGTAATAAATGCGCTCCACCCGAGAGTGAATGTGTGAGCTGTGAATAGTCTTGACCGGTATAGTTTGCCATCTGACCGCCAACATCCAACCAACCGCCGTGGACGTCCCACCAGGTGCCGCCCATAGGTCCGACGCCACTCATCTCTGCCGCTTTGAGTGCTCCAGTGCCGCCTCCGCCGCCAACGTTGAAGGGCCAGGATTCGTACGGATGCCGTGAATACATAGAGCCTAGGCTAGCACTTGATTCACTTTTTCCTAGAAGTTGGTCCCCGGAGGAGGGGAAGTAGAGGTCGTTTCCGTAGGATGGCGCGGAGCAGGTGGTGGGCCCTCGCGCGTAGGGCCCGCACGAGGGCGCCTGTGAGCGGGGCGGCGCGCCGGGGCCGGGCGGGGAGTGCGCGCCGGGGCTCTTCTTCCATGGGTGGAAGCCCTTGCCAACAGCCGCGTCGGCCAGCGGCGGCGGCGACTTGCTCGATAGCTTGTTGCATTGCGCCGCCAGCATGGCCAGAGGCGTGCCGCGTAAGCTCGGGTGTTCCTGGAAAGACAGAAAATAAACATTTTATTATTAAAATCGAAAAAAGACAATAACTCTTTATTCGAGTTTAATTATTGGACCGTGTTTAGACCGTGAGAATGTGCTGGGAACGTCAAATCAGATTTATGGCCTAATTTATTTGTGAACTGATGCGGCGGTGTTCCGCGCCCGAAGCGTTCAGAGAACGGGTATAAATAAATTATGAACAGTTTATAGGTGGTGGAGTATTTACAATTAGCCGACGCGGTGACAGCTCCCGGTCGCTACCGCGCTCAGCCGGGGGACGTCCTAATTCATAAATCTTGTACAGCCGTCGTAAAACGTTTGTTCAAATACGATAATGAGACGGCAGGCTTAGGAGATACGTACTCGTAGCTCTAGATTCCGATAAAGAACGGCGGTACATACTTATTTAAATAAACATACGCAATTCCTACCAATCAACCGGTTATATCACTTTTCATATCAATGAAGGTAGGCACCTTTATTTGTGAGCATAATCTGTTCAGTTGTTCACTTTTCGGAGTGAAATAAAGGTGAGTGTAGAAGAACATCCGGCCGGATATTTCACCCCAATGTGAGATACAAAGACCCGATAAAAAAGTCCCATTGTACACAATAATATAATCCGGGGATCACGCACGGGGAATGCGAGGGGTGCGGGGATCAGACACGCCCATTTATATTGTGATTGGTGCAGCTGTTGCTCTGCAATATAGTCGTACAACAGCTAAACCTGAACTGGGAACTTACAGGGTCCGTAACAAGTATGAGAAAACCAAATCTTGTAATCTGCTTAGGTAATCTTTGCTTTTTTATATCATAACACGCTAGATAAGATACGAGTTTTCATTGAACCGAAGACAGTTGAAGATGGATATAATTATACCACACACAAGCCATTATTAAATATCTAGTGGATGTGGAAACGCAGCGGTGGCATTCTAGCAAATAGAAATAATGGGGCTGGGCGAGCGGCTATCGCGAACAGATCTACAGCCCAGTTGTAAATATGGCTGCTCTCTCAATTAACTCAACGACAATTACAATTACCATAAAAAAATAATAAAGAGCAGTCAAATTACTCTTGCGGGCACTTATGTCGCCCGTACGAGCTCGCTCTTACGCTTCTTAGAATTATTATTTGTATTAAATTGTTAAATTACTTTCGTCTAGAAAATTTGCGTTTTAATTCATTTGTATTTTTTACGTTCTTAATAGCTTATGTACAAAATAAAAGAAACTATAGACCTTCAAAGATCATTGACTTCAGAAAAGAATTACAAAACAGAGAACAATTCAAAGTTAATATCTATGTCACATCATAAGAATCATAAAATCGACACCATGCTCATCAAAAGCTATTTCGGAGCAATTTAAAGGTATTAGGCGATGAGTGGTCGTCGGCGTCGGAGTGGATGCGAGATTGTCCGCGTCTACAGCGGCTGAATTCATAATTACCCTAGGCATTATGCTCCATTTGGGCGCGGGCCGAAACAGAGTGATATCGGCCGACTCCATAATTGGTCGTCAACTCAGCCCGGCTGCCCGCGAGATTGGATCAGCGTAGATGACGCCTGGTCCCGACTCGGCGGCGCCACTCCCGCATTATACAATGTTGATGGCCTTTTCCTTGTCAAAAATGACGAAGATCTTTTGTCGTAAAAAACACGAGATGAAATAAAATAAGATTACCTAATGCGAGCACGAAATTGTGGTATCGCGGGTCAGGTAGAGTCTGGCGATGTGATGCTTTGCGGTATAGACACGAGTAATATAAAACAAATAAAACTCACGACTTTTTTCTAAATCAAGCATCAGTTTAAACCATAACGAATACATGACAGATTAAAGTTTCTTCACCTTGTTTCCGCAGGTAATGGCAATACTTAGAAGTAGGGCATAAAAAATAATTAATCTTAGAATTTGAAAGCTTATTGGTCGTAAGATGACTAAGTGGATCGAACCATATCATAATTGCGAATGTCAGACTGGGTCAGAGAACAAGTTTGCTGTAATTTCTGTGTTATAGAAGAACCTAATAAATGCTAGTGATTATCGTGTTATGTCAAGGAGTAAATTAAATTGAAGTGAGAAGTTATAAATTGCAGCAAGAAAGAGCTGAATGTTAGGCGTCTCGCAGATAGGATAATTTAAAATTATCTACCAAAATTATGACGAACCAAAATGAATATTCAAGCGAAACGCTTATCCCAACGTGTTATTAAGATGATCGTGAAGTCGTTATTGACGAAATTGTATTTCATAAAATTCACAACTATACTTATGAGCTAATATTTTTCGATAACACGTTGTTGGATATCATGAACCTAATCATCGATAAATCGATATAATAACATAAAAGTTATAGTAAACTCGATATCCACCTGAACTGAGATTAAATTCGACTTACAAAATTTTGGTTTTAGTTCAAAGTTGTAAAATTTCGGATATATATTTACTACAAACATTTTCGTATATACATTCGATTAGAGAGGTTTAGGTTTAAAGTTCATATAAAATGCATTGGATAAAAGCAAAAAACCTTATAAATTCTTATTAAATAGAAAATACGCATGTATTAAATACAACGAATACCCGGTGGATCATGTTAGAAAAATTCCAATAACACAAACCACAGTATCCAAGAGTCACGAAGTTTTTAAGCAGTTGGTCCTGCGCGGAACTATGTGTATACATCGCTGAGACCGGCCGCCATAGTCGAAATTCGACATAGGAATCTGGTACTCATAACTCAAGCTCTGCTTAATTGATGGGGGCTAGATGGTGTTGTGTTCTTTGTGCTGCATTATTTTTATAACTATTTCAGGTATATTTTTATAACTTTAAAAAAATATCAATATAAATAAGTAAGCCATGCCGTACCTACAATAACTACAGCAACGTGTAGGTATATCATTGCATAGCTACGAGGAGCAAATAGCCGATGGATAATTGCACAATTAGGGAATTATCGAGTTAATTCCGAGTGAAACTGTACGCTGCCGGTCGCATTTCACGTCCTATGCGACCCTGGCCGTCTGCCATTCTAAACGAGGAAAGCATAGATAATGTCAGACGCGACTTGTGCTTGCGACTTAAGTTCGGGCGACTTCTGAGAGATGACCCAAAGACTTTGTACAAAATCTGGCGACAGTGATATCATGTAGAGTCGAACAAAATACTAATCTACGAGTACTATTATTATAAGTCCAGTCAGAGAGTGGAAAGTGGTTCCCGAGTTTTTTTACGCTCAATAAAATCTAAGATGGACAACACAGAGAGAACAAAGTTCTTTTTAAGAAAGTGTGCTCCACCTTAACTAACTTAAGTGAGGTTTTAATTAAAAATAAAAACTTGTTGTTCGTGCCGAAACGCCCTCATTCAGTAAAGATTGCTTGTTGTAAAGGAATATATACCTAATTGTGGACTGTTCACACAGCCCCTAACCCCAAGATAAGCAAAGCTTGTATTTTTGTAGGTCACTGATATAGATAAAGTGCTTCAGATATTACATAGAAAACCAGCAAGTTGCAATAATTAGGATAATGCTCACTTAAATGCCTCTTCTCCAAAATTCCTAGTCTAAAATTCTTCATAGCTGCAATCGCGATACCAATCCTAATAGAATAGAGCGGTTGCAGTATAAAATTTTTATTAGTAAAAAAAGGTTCAAAAGGCTTCCGTTGGTCGCATCCGACATTGTGTCACCACCCCTAATAAACCCTTTGCCATTCTAATGCAAAATAACTTGCTCTACAATGATTTACGGTTTTGATGGGGCCTAATTTAGCAGGATTGTTCACTGGCGGGTTGAAAATGCTGTGTGCAATTTTTTGCAATAAATAAAATAATGTATTTCATGATTCAAATATTACATTTTCGAAAAGATATAAAACTTACCTTTATATCTTTAATTTTAATGATAAGCAGTAAAATAATACAGTAGCAATATGCATCTATCAAATATGCGAGATATGTAGGTACCTACATATCTCGCATATTTGATAGATGCAGTACATACATGTATGACTCGATTTTCACGGTAACACTAAATAGTATAAAACAATCGCTTCCCGCTGTCCCTATGTATGCTTAGATCTTTATAACTACGCAACGGATTTTGATGCGGTTTTTTAATAAATAGAGCGATTCAAGAAAATAATTTCTATGTATTACGTGCATTAGTATCAGCATTGCGTCCGTGTAAAGCCGGAGCGGATCGCTAGTGGCGAATAAAATTATAACATTTACCCGTATTCGGAAGCACCAATGTGCTAAGGCACTATGATAAGTGACATTAAAAGCACACTTTAGACCTATTACAGTTATTAGCATTATAAAGTATGGTCATTATTCTGCTTAGGTAAATTGTTTTACAAAACTTCTACTGACCGATCATTCTGTAGTTAAGTCCTGAATAATGAGCGGCAATTTACAATTTGTATGGAATGCAAGGATACGACATCAAATTACGGAATAATTCAAAACTATGGCAATTAATGTCATTGGGATACCGAAGAAGGGTTCTAGTTATTTGATACTAAGAAAAGGGTAAGTTGCTATCGATGGGGCAGAGTCAATGGATAGTTAACTAGATACATAGCATTCGTTAAAAAGCATGACATCTTTATGGGAAGTAGAGTCTTATTTGTCTTTAAATTAGGTTTATCTAGACATTAGAGTTCTCAAATATGATTTAGAAATACCAACGATAGTAACTCACACAGTTTCCACGGGTTGACTTTGACAATCGATCAATTCCATGTTATAACCCTAATCCAAGCAGGAAAGTCTTATGTGGAAATAGTCTGTTTTTGGAAAGGGACCGTGAATAAATTAGAGACACGAACCGATAGAGTGAAATTGATGATAGAAATAAGCTTTTAGTTGTGCGTTGTGCGTACCAGCCACAATCAAGCCATTGTATCAGCTGTGCGTGTCGTAACGATAATATGCTAAGCAAAAGATAATGACCTCAAAACATTATTTCTACATTAAGCACCTCGAACGCATGCTAACACCGTCGTCAATGTATGAAACCCACCGTATCGTAACCCAGTTAATGGTAATTAGATCGCTTGGACATCGTGTCCCTATAATCGTTAATATTTACGATGTTGCAGACCTTAGATCCTGATGAATTTTATATGATAGGCAGATTTACTTGACGACCTCTGTGGCGCGGTGGGCGAAGGTCCGCCTGCGACGCAGGAGGTTGCGGGTTCGATTCCCGCCTCGGGACAAATATTTGTACGATCTGCAGATATTTGTTCAGGGGTTCTGGTCGTTTTATATGTATAATAAAAAATATCTATCTATTTAATAAGATTGTATTATGTATATCAGTCCTCTAGTACCCATAACACAAGCTCTGCTTAGCTTGGGGCTAGATGGTGCTGTGTGGATTGTCCAGCATTATTTATTTATATTATTTATTTATTTATTATTTAGTTGTAAATGTAACGGGAAATTAACGAAGGAAGTAATTTTCACTTTAAATTTTATCCTATTCCTTTGTAAATATATACCGGTATTCATCACAACATACATCTTATTTAAGTGATAGGATAGAAATAATTGACATTAAAGGGAAACGAATTTCGGGGTCTGTAGTTACAATGGGTGCACCGCAAGGATCTATCCTCGGCCCTTTCATATTTCTAGCAATTTTTATTTATTTTTTAATAAATAAATAATGCTGGGCAATCCACACAGCACCATCTCATATTAAATACCTACCTCATCTTGTTAAGAAAAATCACGATATATACCTACAAACTTAACTTTTAAGTAGTTAGTCTGTAACGAGCTACACCAAAACGACAGAATTAACAGGTCTATAATTCGGCATAATATAAAGTTTGAGATCTGCAATAACATTATACCTACTCTTACTGAGTCGACTTTTGACCTCGGTAAATAGGAAACGGCATGCGTCGCCGCAAGCATAGCTAGTTACATAGATGAATGGAGTCTAAACCTCAACCAACATAGCTGTCCACAAATGCACCAAATCATTTGTGATCAGAGGCGTGAAACCGCGCTAGTTAGCGCAGGTCATTAGGCCTTCACGGAGCCACATGGCGGTCCCATCGGCCGATCGGCTCAAATTGACCCGAAGCAAATTATTTATTTAAATGGAAATTACCGTTTGTGTGACCTGACGACGCTTGGCCGGTCCTGGTGCGCCTGTGCCTTTAATTGTACCGACATGTGTAGAAACCCAAGCTTTTTGTAGATTTAAATTTTCATGGTTCATTTGAGCTGTTCTTTTTTGTGGATCTAATGATAGATTTGACGGCTGCTGTGGCGTGGTAAGCGAATGTCCGCGATGCAAGAGTTTGCGGGTTCAATTACCGTCTCGGGAAAAATGTTTATATATTCTGTTAAGTACCTACTGTAATTTACTTATTAATAAATGATTTATCTCTCCATTTAATATATTTGTATGTATTAAATAAAGCCATCTAGAAGGTACTCATAATAACACAAGCTCTGCTTAACTTGTAATTGATCATGTTAGACAATAGACACAGCATCATCTAGCTCAGATGATACCGTGTGGATTGTCTAACAATAATTTATGGACCTTATTTTTTCCTTCATTTCAAATTTATGATTAGGTTACTTGTTATCAAAAGTTCTGTCTATAAATCTACAGGCAGATAGATTTATTACATTCGTTGTGCTCGAGGCAAACTTTAGGCGACACATTGGTAGAACTTGCTCATAAATAATATCGTGTCTTGATTTACTGCGAACCAAATCCTTTGAACGCAAATCCTGATTTAATCAATTCTTATAAAACTCATTTGGTAACTGTATAAAAATGATTATGATTGAAGCTTTCGATAATAATAAAAACGCTCAAAGCATTTTAGAAAGATCGATTGACGAAATAACTTAAGAAAATGAGATCTCTAATATTCACAGGCAGTTTAGGCGTCAATAATGTGTTCAAGTGGATGAAATTGTGTGGTAATGTGTCGGACAAGCGCTGCGCCCACTCGCCGGAATCAGCCCGCCGGCTACAACACCGAATTATTACCCAAGGAATACCTAATAAGGTGAAATAGCTCAAAAGTTTATCACTTTAAAGTTTAATATACCTTCAATGCAATTTCTATGTAGGATGATAAAAAAGTTTTAATACTATTAAATTCGATCTAGAAGTCACGTCAATCAACTTCAAAATGGGCTACCAAACATGATTGAAGCGCGTCAAGTTTTTAATCCACCAATATTTTGCGTGTCGGAATTTCGTTGAAAATTTTGAAATGACGGTCGACCTTCGTCGGTTCCAGATAATAGTTGTACCAATTTGAAGAACCAGTTCCGCTGAGATTAAAAACACACGAGCATCGAAAGGAAACAAAGGACCTCTGACGCCTTTGTTGATGCTCTTGTGTCTTTGTACTGGAAAAGTTGGACCGTTTTGTAATTGAGAAAACTAAATTCTCTATGTCGACAAAATTCGAAATAGGTAAGTACCTACTAAATGTTTTGCCCTACAGAGCGGTTGAAATTACTCCAAGCTATTTGTATGTTTTTGCTTAAAATACATTCTGGTATATACAATAAAACTAGATGTAAAATATTGGCAAAGGCGAGTTTAACCCTAAAAAGAGTTCTCTTCCTTAAACTTTATTGCGAGAGAGAGATAAAGTTATGAACATTATTAATCATAATAAAAAAACTGTTCTACTTCAAACTATAGAGACAATTGCAGGACAGAAGTGGACTCGACAAAGAGCAAATTATGTAGTAAAGCAACAAAAGCTCCTCTTTGAAGTAAGGGCCTCAGCACATACATTGTATGTAACTGCGGGAGAATTGACATGACCAGTCTGTCAGTCAAGGTCACTCTGGCATTGCAAATCCCAGCAGTACCACGTTGCGTGTCTACATCGACAAGCAACGCCTTTGGCTGCATCTCTCGCCCGACAGTTCCGAGAAAAAGTCGTTAAATTCACGTATTTTTGGTAGCAACTTAATGCCTGTAATTCCGAAGGAAATTATTATAATTAGCTCCATTTATACCATAGTAACAAACAAATAAAATGCTCGGAACACACCACCCGAGGGCATTACTCAGTCAGCTTTTCCATTTCTTGCTTTGATTTATCGAGTTTCAAGGAATTATGTAATGTTGGCAACTTAATTGTGTCTGCCCGTTTTTTACATTTTCTTTTCTCTAGTTTACTTATGCAGACTCTAGACTTGATTTTTTCATTAGATCCTAAGTTAAGCGACAGCGACGCAAGTGTGATATTATCAGTACTCTGCTATTATATAAAATCGATATGATAATGAATATACCAGCGACGTCAAGGTATAAAATGTGATATTTCAGTGAAACCACAGTGACACATGTCGGTACAATAGACCAGCCTGCAATTACGTTCTGTCCGTTACGCTGCATTCAGCGACAAACTCTATTCGATGGTTGTGGCCACGTAATTTCCTTCCACTTCTGTTTCACATTTTTTTACATTTAACTAATTGAACGGCGTAGAATATTAATTGCTGAGAAAATTACCGACGCAAAGCCCCCGGGGCCTAAACCACAAGACTCGACGCACGGTGCAGTCAACCCATTAAAAAAGAACAATTATGTATTTACTTACTATGCACTCCAGTTTTATAAACTCCACCAGTTTTTCCTTGACTATTTACAGGATGTTTAAGTTTAAATAACTTTCGAATAGAAATTTTAAATCAAAAATGTACCGATGTATTTTTATTCGACAACTAAAATGTTTCTAGCACGTGCTAGCTTTCATTGTAGAACATCGAAGGTTGCCTACAATTGCATGATCGCATGCCCGAGTTCAATATCAGACGTATCAAATGTACTTAATTGTGTACCGATAATAGAGATTATAACATTCCACCACTTATTGGGAACAATAGCAACAATTAGGTAATAAAACAAAAGACTGTAATTTTAGCGTCACGTAAAGAGTTTGTGCGGAACAATCGGTGAGATAGCAAGCGATTACAAGGCGCTGAGCGGTCCACGACACGTAGCGACGCCGGTGAAGAACAAAGCAGATATCAGACAATTGAACGCACAAAAAGTCCCATAATTCAATTTGCATCCCGCTAGATGAGTGTAGTGTAATCGTCGAGAAGTGTGGGTACGGTTAAGAGCCGCGGGCGGTGGCTCGGTGAGAACCGCTTTCGCCGCTTTTCAACACTTCGGTGAATCGATTAGATTGCTGTTTCATTCTGTGATTTTGTACATTAGCTGGATGGATCACGTTGATTCTGTCACGATAAGTTTTGAATGACTCTACTTTGCAAAGCGGTATACTTACAGGTTTATGTTAATAAAAATCGCTTTTTAGTGCCACAAAACACATATTCGGTACAATTATGCTAGTTGAATAGGTACCTACATACACTTCTACAACGCGGTTATAGAACCTCTAAAAAAGAACACGATCAACAACGCCATGACAAGATTTCACCAATCATTGTTTGTCGACACATAGGTAAGTATCGGCGTTACAAAATATCCGTATCGATGTCGGTGTCGACAGGCGCGAGTGCGCGAGAGTCTGCGGGGTGACTCGCTTTTATGTTAATACGGGCGATGGTATCGCGTTATTCGTAGACCAAAGATACTGCTGGATCGTCTGTGGTGTAACACAATTGAATTAGCATAGAACAGTCGGCCGCAGCGGGCGGTCTCGCCACGCGACCACCAACCATTTCTGATTCCATTTCGAAAGCATAGAATGAGATGCTTGGCGTCCATTACAACCCTCTTGGAATTGATCCAATGGAATTGATTAAAATAGGTCGTAATCACTTCTCTGTTGACTAATGTACCCACATTAGTAAAATTACTTGTGATGATTAGTTTTAATACTTTGAAAGTGATTATGGCGGTCCAGTTTTCCTAAAATTTAATTTTAATATTAAAAAGGATGCACAGTGCGCATCATTTTTGCAGTTCTTTCAGGGTGAACTGAAAAAACAGTGAAAGTTGAACACTGACGAAATATGATGAGAAGTGTCGATATTCATTTAAGTTTACTTTTATAAAAAGGTAGATAATAATTTATATAATAAAATCCGTTGCGGTGCTAAACTACGAGTAACATTTAGTGAATTGAATGGAGTGACCGCAGCAACCACAAAACATCACAGCAGTTAGCCAGGTGGAAACTGCAACGGTAGGTATGTACTGCATGGTTTAGTGGAACGAATATGCGTTGAAATTGGGCAAATCATCAAGGCTTCAAACATTTATCATTTCTAGGAGCGTAACAGTCGTGGTATTGTTTTATTGTTTGAAGGACTGCGTTGGCCATGATTTACCTACCGATACGCAGTTTTGTGGCAAAGTCAAACTTTATGCAAAAGTTTATTAAGAAGCATTGAATTAGATATTTTTATATTTTTGAAATATCAGTCCAAAATCAGTACAGACTGCATTTGTATCCGTCGTATTTTCTCAAAATAACTAACGATTTATTTGTTTCATCGAAAAAAGTTAATTGATAGATACTGTCTGAAAGGAAAATGGCTACATAAGCAAAACCATCAAAGCCAGACGGGCACTCAAGCACCGTGGAGTATTCATGGAGACGGCTTCGAGAGAGGACTTGATATATCGCTGGGGGGCTAATGGCCAGCACTTTATCTCACAATTTCACAGGGATTTTCAGGAACACGGTGAGTTCGGAGGGAACATCGCTTTTGATTGTTTGCTAAACGTATGTAGGCTGCGTCAGCTATATACCTCTATTATAGGTATATCAAAATACTTATACAAAACAAGAAATCACAAAACTCATCGGATTTCCGAAGAAGAAAACAATTTTACTTTGAGTCATTTGGCAACACAGAACAATGTCCTAAATATTTTTTGGTCAATGATGCTGTGTGAGATGCCAAGCACTATTTGTCTTTCGATAGCTCACCGCAATAAACTCCCCTAACTGTTATTGCATCCAAATGCACACCAAAGCAATGAGGCATTTTATCAAGCGGCAACATTGCTCTTCAAACTTCCCTCAAAAGGCATCCGAATTCATAGCGTACCCCTCAGAGTGCGTTTAATGGCCACTAGAAGACGGGTTTGTTTAAAGTCCTCAGTATAATAAATTGCCACCGGAAAATTTACACTTAAAACCCGGATGTTTGGCAAATCGATGCCAATTTCCGATGAAGATATCTTTGAACGCTAGGTTCGAAGACATTTGCTTCACCAGGAGCGGCTAACGTTAGATATTTCTCGCGTTTATAAGCACTTTTATGTTTTTTTAACAGTATTAACACTGGCAAAGATGGAAAAACAAGTTGGCCTTCGATTTTCCTGGACTGAATGGAACTGCATTTTCTATTCCTACAACTTATTTGTTTGAACTCCAGTTAAATAAACTGCAACCGGAAAATTTACAGTTAAAAGCCGGATGTTGTAGCAAATAGTCGCAATTTCCGATATATCTTTGCAATTGCGTAATGCGACGCGTGTGGTGGTGGTTAACTAATGCAGAGATTTATGGCTTAGATACAATCTTGTCCTATTGAAATTACTTCGACAAATTACTTTTTGCTTTAAGGGACTTTATTGTCAATATCATTAGATAGATTTCTGAAATACTTAGGAATAATTTTTGTGTTCGCTCTCTAGACTGTGCGTTTTATCATTGAAGCTCTGGACTTTACCGATCGAAATACCGAAAGTCACTATTTTAAAAACAATCGGAGTAAGTGAGGCTCAGGACGTGAATGGCACTCTCCGTATCGCTGCACTGTGGGGGTTCCGGATCATGCTGAGCCACCACGGGGGGCAACCATACAGATCTAGACCTATTTAAGTGGAAGATTGATTACTCGTCACATATCACACTTCCAAAGACAAATCTGCACGGAACGTATTTGAATAATCTTTGCCTACATTACAATCACACAATGGGCCAGAAGACATCGAAAAAAGTGCGGCACCCCTTTATAAATCAAACTCAACATCGGATGTTGACACTAGAACAAAGAACCCGCTCCTTCCTTTTTTGTACCCGATAGAAGGCATTAATTAGTAGTGCTGCATCTTCGAAAATAACCTTCTCTATCGGGGCATCAAGTATTGACAGTGTGCGATGACGGCGCGGCGACGGGCGGCGCCTGGGCCCATGACTTGCAGGCCGCCTTCATTATGAAGAGGCCCAAGCACCACTCCACTAACAAGCCCGGCTAATGCAATGAGTTGCAAAAATCCCTGACCATCTAATCCAAAACCCTACACACCATTATCATCTCTATCTTAACCTTCGAAGGCTTGAAATGCCTTAACAGGAGTATCACCAGGAGCTAGATAGAACGATTCCGATGACATTAATGACTCCCAAATCGGCCGATACTTTTAAATCTAGAGGGTTTTGTATTAGTTACCCTTGCGATGCCGACCTCCATTATCCGGGGGCGGTGACTACAAAGACTCCCTTCGAGAGTAATCATTGACGATGATTGCGGCACCAGTCTGTCAGATGCAGCGGCAAATCGTGTCTCGGGTTGTTTGGCGAAAATTCATGATATGTCGATTTAAGCAGTACTTTTTTAAATATTACCTACAAGTTATTATAAGTATAGACTATAGAATCAGTTCATTAATTCTGTGGTTGTTCATTATTCAGGTAAACCTAACCATCATAACAATGTCCAGACACAGAACTAAACAAAGGATAGAAATGGTGTAATGTCGTTGGTTAAGGTGACAGTTGCTAGATGATTATAATGCTTGTGATAAAATTCTAAAGAAATATAGCTGCTAGGAACATAAATTTCTGTAGCGGGGTTTACAGCCGGTCGTTAAGCGGTGGAAGCAACGCCCGCATGACATGTGGTACCTCAAATACTTATTATATTGCAGCATGTAGGTAGTAAGATACTCGTCAACTCTATTTACTCATCCGTGGTAATATATCTTTTTAACGACTTCTCACATTTGGCCAGCCGGCGATAGTGACAGTAAAAAATGTGTTTTTAAATTTGCTTGTGTTAGATGCTTATCTTTTAATACTTTAGCTTGTTTAATTTTGTTAAAAGGTGTTTGTAGATTTATTTTTATGTGATATGGAATTTTATGACTCGTGTCTATCTCTGAAGCTAAAAAACACGCACGTTTTTACGGTAATGGACACTATATAGCTCACATATATCAAAATTTTACAGTAAAGTTAAAAATAATTTTGAACCATTTAAATAAAATATAATGCTGGATAATTCAAACAGTGTTACCTAGCTCCAAACTAAGCTGTGCTTGTGTTGGGGTACTAGATAACTGATATGCTTATTAATACAATCAGTAAATATTATTTTTATTGATTTTATTTATGATGTTTCTAATTAAATCTATATCTACAGATCGTATAAACATTTTTCCTGGGGTCGGAAACCGAATCTCTTGGATTGCAGGTGAATCTTTACCCGCCGCCGCGCCACTGAGGTGGTATGTACCTACTTCTACGTATGTAGGATTAATTAGGCATAAGTTGTAGTATAGTAGAGAGTTTAGGTTAGTGAAATTGTTTTCTCCATCTTCGTATTTAGGAGTCCCAAAAGAGGTGCCTTAAAAAGTATTCACATACCTACTTACCTACATAATATTGCAGTGTTTACTCCCAATAATTATTGAACCGTTACAAAAGCTAGTAACTGGCAGTATTAAAAGGTCATTTGCGGTTCTGACAGGAAACTGTGCAGTTGGCTTGTGGTCACATCGTTTTTGCGAGACACATAGCTGTGTCACTATTTCCACAAGCGTCGTTTGCTGTATAAACATATCTATTAGGTTGCTGTTCTATGATAACCTTGTGGTATGGTCTAATTAAAGGTGGACGTGATCAGAACTTGTTTGCGAGAAATAAGAAAATAGTGATACCTGCGTTTTCTACAGTAAGATTTATTTTTTATTAGCTTTTGCTCGAGGCACACGTATAATCTCTAGAAAAATAGTAGCCTATGTTTTATTCCAAGCCTTGCCCGTCATTTCAGGCATATCCGTCATGTAAGCAAGATTTGTCGTAAAGTGATGTAGTGCGAACCTGCCTTTTTCTTACATTGGCATTTTGTCATGTATGTTTGGAAATTTTTCCGTCAATTTATTGACCGATTTCGATGATATGATTATTTTTCAGTTGTATAATACTTATAGAGAAAAATAAGATGGTCTCATAAAAAAAATATTACAGAAATATATTTACTTCGAAAAACTTAAAAAACAGTTATTATTACAGATTTGATGTAGGTTTTAGCTTTTTCAAAACAATTAAATTATATAAATTAGAATAGAATAAAATAGAATAAAATTACTTAGCACATACACAATAAAAAAACTCAGGGAAAGTAATGACAAAAAATCTAACGCTAGAAACTAAAGTATGTACTGACATATGCTGCTTATAACAAATAAAGAAACAATAAAAAACTCTACGTCGGTATATTATATTACTGTCTCAACTCAATATATATCAATCAAGCAGATAGAGTTTACTATCTGCTTGATGCTGATGAATAATAAATTCATAAAGAACTTAATGACTCATATGATAAATAAGACATCTGGGAGCTTCCCATGTCGTGATAAAGAATTATTCCAGTAAGCAAACCTTCATAAACAATTAAAAAAATCAAGAAGTTCTCAGTTTCCAAAACATTGTAGTAGAAAAGAAATTAAATTCGAGAAATTAAACTTGAACAACAAAAATTCTCATTTTAAATATTACAGGCAATTTTGCCGTAACCGAACCGCATAGTTGAGTTGAGGCAGCGCTAAATTGACACAATGCAAAACAATTACCTCCGACAGACGTCGAGATAAATCGCAAATAACTCGTACTGACAGATTTGTAGATCATTAACGTCTCGCTTTGGCAGAGTTAGGCAGAAAACAGGCATTTTCTACAGTAACATACTGTGCGATATCTTCATGACACAAATTAGAACAAGTAGGTTGTAAAAATTTATTATTTTCTGTCATTCAAGTTACAAGGAACTTGTTTCCAATATGATATTCTGAAATAAAAAAAGAATTAAAAAAAAAAGAAAAAAATGATGACAGCTATCTATCGAAAAGTTTTTACAGATGTGTTGGTAGGTAAATGCAATCTTATTTAAAAGGCATTTATTAGTTAGGTTTCTATAGAAGGTGATGGAAACTATATTTTGAGCTTATGTTTTAGATACCTATTCTATTTTATTCTATACTATTATTTTTTGATAATGAATAATATATTTAATCCATATTGATGTCTCATTTCTCCATAATTATAGGTAGAATATTTTACTATGCTAACACTGTTAATTGGTACTTTACAAATACAAATATACCCGGTTAAGGTGTAGCAAATTTAAAAGATGGGTAGGTACAAGAGTTAGCTCAAAATTACTGTGATATTACAGTCTTAAAAGTGTTCATAACATTAAATTTGAAATTCCTACATCGATAGAAAACACTTTATAAACTACACAAAGACGAATCAATAATGAATTAAATGCTAAGAATAGAGGAAGTATAAAGGGCGGCCATATCGCTGAGTGATGTCGGATATTACCAGCTTTCTATACTCAGAGTTTAAATAAAACCATCTTGTCGACATGTAATGTACGACTAACATCGTTAAATTTGTCGCCGGCCAGACGCTGCGTTGATTGATGCTCACCTAAATAACTGAAGCTGAAAGCTTTGTTAATCAAGTTCATGAATGCCGAAAATGTGTGAACGGAAGATGTTATGAAAGCTAGAAGAAACATAAACAAATGAAGATCAATTTCAGATGTGGTATAGTTTTTTTATATCTATTCGAGACAGTTGAATAACGATCAAATACTTGAAAGTTTTCATTGTGTCCATTGGCTGATAGCACTGAATTAAATGTATGAAAGTGCTAAAGTCTAGATTATACACCCTTATTCATGATAGTCTGCTAACTTAAAGCATTGTTATGTCTTGCTATGTTTTCTTCCATTGACATGCAATACAATACAAAAATGCTTTATTGTACCTACTCTAGAAAAAAAAACATAGCTGAAGACATTACATAAGACAAGTACAATGGGCAGGCTTAACGCTAAGTCATAAGTCAAAGTGAGAATAACAGCCGTTTTGAAATATATGAATAAATGTTAAAATTATAAAAACATTTATTATTTTCAATTCTAAACTGATCTATCTCGAAGAGTAAAAAAAACGATAGAATGCTTAAAAAAGTATTCCATTGAAGGTGGAGCAAATCCAAACAAATAAAAGGATATTTTACGTTAATAGCAATCCCAGTTTGACGAATTCTTTACGTATGCGAGCGGGTTAGCTATGAACCAGCACAAAAGGTTCATAGTTAACGTTAAATAAATAAAAGAGTACTTATACTCGTAATTGGTATTATATCCTTATCCAGTGCTCGCATCGTATATGCTCTCTTGGAATGCCGATGCGCGTAGGCTCAAACAATAAATATTGCTAAGACAGCTTCATTTAAATACCTTTTGTCAATGAACGGGTTAAGATATAAAGAACTATGACATGTCGCTACTGTTTCTGTTGCAATTAGATCATGCGAGAAGCATTTTAATTGGAAGACTATTTCGAGGGGCCGTTCTGAGATTATTTGGAGCTTTATTTGAGTTTGTGTCTGTATTTGTTTGAGCTTTTTAATTTATAAGCTCTCTGCATCCGACGAATATGTAGAATTTACGAAAAATTGACAATTTATTTATTTTATTTAACATTACAAAATAACATTAAACATCATTATAAAAATCTGCTATAGTATTAATTGTTGTCTCAAGTTTATTTTGTTTGCATTCAAAATTTGAACTTCTCACTGTTTGCTCAGGTAAGTGAACAAAAAGTTGAAGTTATAACTAAGTGGCTGCGACCCAGAAAATTGCTAATCCGTCGTGTAAACCTTGCGCATAAAAGACATTGCTATCATAAGTGACAGATCTAAGAGCCCATTGTGTTGGGTTAATGTCATTTCTTGGTGACAGTGACATTGTATTATTCTCGAGATTTGTCAATTTTCGTTGCCATAGCTACGATAATACCACCAGGCTATTCGATTCACTGCGTCTTTCAGCGTCTTAACTTCACTACAATCTACAAGCGACTCTGAATCCAGAACTACACTTTTAAAGTCCACTTTCCACTACCAGAGCTTTTAAGTCCCACAGGATATTGGCAGAAGTGACGACCGTCCCTTTCACGTATCAGCGCGATGACAAAGCATGGCACCTAATCCCCACAACAGCCATTTAGTGCCATTACAAATAAAAGTTTGTCGGCCTCTTGTCGGCCTCCACAATGGCCATTGACGGGCCTCACGCTGGGCCCGCTGTGAATGGGCCAGCGCCAAAAAAATCTATTAGACACGCATAATAGTATTGGAGATGAAAGTTCCTGATACGGTATTATAGGCTTATCTAGAGTGTGGTTTAGGATAAGGGGGTTATATTCCTACTTTATTAACAGTCAAATAATAGAACCAAATTAGAACTGGTATATACAATTGAAACAATTGAGCTAGCTGCAGACTGTTTGTATGACAGTTAAAATAAGTAATAAAAAATAGTGAAAATTATAACGTAGGTTATGCTTTACTAATTATTGAAAAAATAATTTTGCTAGCTTAATAAGTTTACACAGATTGAGTTTTTTTGAATTTTGTTTAACCTCTCCGCGCCGCCTATTATGTAATTATAGATTTAGATTTATTTATTTTACCATGTCGTGGTTTGGGAAGTCAGGTAACAATAATTTGAAAAAAAATATTTCCACACAATTATAAAGTATATTAATGAACTATTTATACTATTATAATATTTATACTAAACTTTCCTACGTAATCGATATATAAATTTGCGTACCGGTCATAAATGAGTATCTCTTTATGACAAAAAAATGACACATTTAGCCTGATTTGCTGTTTTAAAAAAATAGTACCTACCTAACAAGCGGTTTACAATTTAACTCTACTTAATCATTCATATCCAATATCCAAGCATTTCGCATTAAAAGTCAAGAAGTACAAAATTACAGCCTATCTAATGAAAATACACTGCATTGAAACAACTCAATAGAACAATACCGCATTGTTCTCCTCTCAATAGAACCAATCCGTCAATGCGGATATCAAAGGCAATTGAACATCCGAAAAGATCAATTGATCAATTTCGGTCCCCGATGACAAATATTTTGCGTACAAGATTGATTGAAGGGAAATAATTCATAAGAGTTTACAGATTTATCAAACTTTCTCGTTTTACCAATATTGATCGGTAACTTTTTGTTTTTATAGACTAACGACTGCGTTAGGTACACTTTTTTACTGCGTTACAGCGATCGCGGTATAAATAGATCATTAGGGGAACAGATAGAATTTTTACAGGATATTTTGTTTTATTTTGGTATTACCGAGACACCAATAATGGACATCAATGGTGACACCTGACCCGTGAGCTGGTGAGTATCTGAGGCAGCGCATCAGCATTGCCACACAGCAAGGCACTGCAACCACTAATGTCTTGGGGAGGCTTCCAATTTTAAATACTAATTCAAATTTGTTTCTACTATTTGATTGTAATTTTCTCCATAAATGTTAAGTAAAGATGTACTTACCTATCTGATTTTTTTGTTCAGTTACAAGATTCTTGGTAATATTCAACATCTTGGCTTATAAATAGGGTGGAGAATTTAAGAATGAACGATTCAAATAAAGATATTATTCGGCTCACACCGATTAATAAAAGAAAATCTAAAAATTTAGGTATTTATGGTAGTTGATGATATTGTTGGTTTTAAAGTCCTACGATGTCTTGCTCACAGAAGTAATAGATCTTAAACTGTTAGTATTCGTCATGAAGTGCGCAGATTCTAACAAGAATAAACAGCTGATTGTGTTTTCCGACGGCAAGTGCAAGTCTTACGCTTTTAAATTCAAAACTATAACAACACATTATTTGCAGTTTCTTATACAGTATTTGCATCAACATAATGGAAAAAATGTTCATGGATACTATTTAAAATTTTAGCATTGGTCCTTCTATTTTTTCTAGAGAATTAAGCATAAACAAGCTAAAAACTCACAATAGATTTATTCGGATTCGCCTGCAGCGGCGCGTACATATCGGTAATCATCACTTAACACTGTCACAATAGTCAAACTTCATAAACAAAAACAAAAAACAATGTTTATTTGCGAACTGTCACTGTCAGTTGGAGCGCGCGGCGGGTGCACATGACTGACGTTTGATGCGAGGGCAGACGTAAGAATCATACAACGAGCGGGGGAGAGCGGGGGGAGGTTAGTGGGCGGAGTTTACCAATCCCGGCCTCTTACCGCGCCCCGCCCACGCGCCCCGCCCGCAAGGTCGCGGGGCGGTGTATTGATCGCACGCGTACGAAGACTCCATTTTATTTCGGCTGGTCCGATTTGCATAAACTTTTTGTTTCAAATTACCTTTGATGTCTTGTCTGTTTTGGGGACGATGTCTGTTTGTTGAGCGATTTATTTGGTTGGCCGCGTGGGTAGTATGGTAATTTTGAAATAAAATATTAAAGAGTGAATAAAATGGGTAGACTATCTCTCTGATTTGCATAATAGAAAAGAAAAATAAAATTATTAATAGAATAAGGGGTATATATATTATTAGTTTTAAAAAATGTCTCGAACGTAACTTTTGGGTAACAGAACCTTTCCTTAACATTCATTGCTATATTTCTACTGTTAAAGTGACAAAAACAATGCCATTAACACGTACCGTTACCCTCACCTTCCTGCGACCAACAAGGTGCCAGAGATAATGAAATATAATACCACACACAAAAAACACCATAAACACGGCCTAATAATTCCCAATGGGACATAAAAAGCTCAATAAAGGTAGAAAAGTTTGCGTCGAAAAAATATGATTGTGCCCTTCCGCACCTCAAGTTCCTCCAAACGCTAAACATTCTCAGAGCTACGTCGTCGCTTTAAGAATAGCTTAAGCGGCTAATAGTTTTATGACACGCATAACACGAGAAACGTTTCTCAAAACTGCTTAAGAACAGTGGACTCTACTCCACCGGGGGAAGGTGTAAGGTCGAGCGAGGTGAGAAACGGAAATGACAGTCGCGGGGCATTATAGCGACATTAGACAGGGGTTGCCATCGGTTCGTAAAATAGTGAAAACGTAACGTAGGAGGGTGAGAGCGCTGGGCGTGTCTGGGATAACGAAATAAAAATCCTAAGGGTAGGTAGGTAGTACATCATGGTCGTGCGAACTCGAAACGCAATAAACATTTTAATTTGAACACGAAACTCACGCTGAGATGCAAAATTACGGTATGAGGGCGGTGTGTGCGAAATCAAATTACTGGAAAATTTCATGACAGGCAATATTTTTCGGATACGCCCTCCAATGATAGACCGTCTGATTTGAACATTAGTAACACCTTACTACCTACAAAGCATGGAGAAAATTATATCAATAAGTGTACCTATTAATAAACTCATGGTACAACATCGTAAGTAGCAAAAGTAATTAAATATAAGAGTACTGAAAATTGCTATAACTAAATGTCTAAGTTAATATCAAATATTTGCACGACTATTAAGTCAAATATAGTGATACTTACTTATTTTAAGACCCACTGTTAACCTATATTTAAGCAAATAAATAATATTTCATTTCATTTCATTTCATTTACAAAACGAAAGGTATTTTTACGAATCTGTAACAGTCACGCATAGTTCAACGCTTTATTTCTGAAATCTGTCGATTAACGCATTCTCCGAAAATAAATATTGAATGTTCAAATAATTAAAAATTAATAACTTTTAATTTTGATAGCGATAATATTTTAGGTCTACGAAGGGGTTACGAGAGTCTCTGTAATTAATTGCTATAAATAATCCTCCTTCTTGCGCAGTCGGGTAAAAAGATTTCAACGCGTACGTAAGTACCTATAGTACAAAGTTTTTAGTTAGTGATGTAAGTCAGGCATTTTACTTGTAAAATTAGATCTTTAAGATTTCATTAGCATGCTTTTGTGGACTTTGTACAATGCTAAATATAAGTACTTATTTTATTTTTTTAATATCTGAGTTATTAAAAAAAAGATAATTTTTGGAACTGCGCTATTTTGTTCTAATTTTGAGATTTAACGAGTGTGAAAGAAAATTGCTTAGCATTTTTTATTCATTTATGTGTAGGTATTTATTTCAAAACCATAAAAAGTATCAAGATCTTAAAACAATTCACATGTTTATAGGCTAAGTTTTAAAAATAATTCTAAACAAAAAGTTTGAACAATTCTAATGTTAAACTGATCTTGTTCTTTCTGCAATGAGGTTAGGTGACTAGTTTCCTTGCAAAGAGTTCCTAGTTTATCGTTACAGACTTCACAAATACTTAGATACTAGAATACCTAGTATTTACTAGATATACTTAGCCTGCTAATACATTATTTAAACAAATAATAATCAAATCAAAATCATCAATTTAGATACTAGAATACCTAGTATTTACTAGATATACTTAGCCTGCTAATACATTATTTAAACAAATAATAATCAAATCAAAATCATCAATTTAGTATGTGCAAGAGTTAGACTGGAGCGGCGCCGTGGCCAATAACCGGCGGAAGTCGCCGGAAGTTACAGACGCCGGACTTTATCAGACGCACTCAAACTGCTTTAACTCAGTGCTCACTTGATTGGATTCAACTTTTTGAAGCTGTTATCTCTTGTTATAACTTATGCGGGGGGTGCAAGTTTTTAGTAAATAGGTTTTTTGGGAGAGATCGCTCTTGAGCGATAAGACCGCCAACGTCACTTATTCTTAGTTTATTGATTTTGTAAATTACTGTTAAATTTAGTGTGCAATAAAGTATTTTATTATTATTATTATTTACCTACAGATTTTAACGACATCTTTTGGCAAAAAGTAGCGTTCATATTTTTAAGTTTACTCGCCTACCTAAATGAATTACAAATATTATTCTTAGTTAAGTACAATAATATTACCTACTTAGGTTCAATGTAATTTTCCCTAAATTTATCTGTCGATTAAAAATCTATGTAGGAAATACTGCAGCCACCAAGCAGCTTACCTAACTTTTAATTACTCACGGATTTTACTTTCTTGTAAAAGTATTAATTAATAAGTTCCTAGATAAAGTCAAATTTACGCGAAATAGTTCCATTAAAATTAAAAATGTGAAGTAAGAATATAAAATCCTAACCAATTTATTTCTTAGCAAAATTTAAAAATTCAAGCATGGAATAATAATCTCCCTCGCTGCTTTCCAAATTCAAATTACCATTGAATAGCCTTTTACTGAACATTTCTCCTGCTATTGAGTGATTCGGCCACACGCGGTTCACTATGCCTCGCCCGCGGCGCCGCTCGGACTGAATGCTCATTGTGCGCGCGCCATTATTTCTCGATAGCCTTTTCAATTGCATTTTCAATCGATTGTATAAACAGAGGCTTAGAATAATGCAACAATTGTACGGGTGTTAGCTATAGAAACTGCGGTTATAGATGAATAGTTATTAAGTCTTTTGTGTGTTCATAAACAAACATCAAAGGTTTAAAAAAATATTGCAATGTATCAAATCATTATTTTTATTTTGCCTATCTAACCATTACCATACTCTACATTGCCATGTTCAAGAAAAGGCGCATTCCTATTTATAAACAAGAACGGATGTTAAAAACGCCTACAACATCCCCCCTTTTAATACCTACATCACAACAGAGCAACTCTAAAAAAACAATGGCCGGCCAGTAAAAGCTATAATCTCGCTACAATGTCTAGCATCGGCGAGTAGTAACGTGTTCGGCGCACGCGCAACGGGCCTGTTACAAATCCGAGCCGTTGTTACCCAGGGCTGAACTAGTAAGTGGGCAGGGCATGGGCAGAACGAATTTAGAACATGTGATAAGTCTTTGTTTGGAAAGTTGTAAATCGCTGTATAATGAATGTTGGTAAATATCACTAATACTTGTACTTTATCGTTTTCTCAAATGAGCAATGCAAAACCTTGAAAAAAAGGCACGTCCTGAATTTAAATAATATTTTTTTTATAAAAGCACTATCAGAATGCAATTCTGTTAATAAATCGTATCATAACAGAGCAATACAGGTACTGAGTAAAATAGAAGAAGCTTGTAAAAGCTGTCATTTCACGTCGGCATTGTCACGGGCCGTAGGTATCAAGCCCAAGTCGTTGTTACCCAGGGCTGGTTTGTATCCTATGTGGACAGGGGTTAAGTAATACCTGATGTATATGTTAGATTTTTGATGTCAATATGGGTACCAAAATAGTATCACCCCATAACCATGGCGATCAAGCCTGCTGAAGTGACGGGAAAATCACAGGAGACAATACACGTTCGTAATTAAACTATAACATCAGCATAACTCTTTGTAGTTTTTTACATATTTATCGCAAAATATGATACTGTAATGCAAAATATTTATATTGAAAATAATTATAACTATTTTATTAAGTTCTACTAAAGCTTAGGCAAGATAAATAATAAACTAGAATAAAGTCTGTTGCCCCAGAACGCATAAAACTGGAATCCTAGCACCGACTCTGTCCTCAAAATATTACAATGCCGATAAGTTGATCCGCTGTCCACCCGGCGACAATCCAACGTTACCGATTTCTTCATTCAGAATTCGTTCCGATATTTTATAAACCGTAGCGGAAAATTGTAAAAGAGACGCTTGCAAAATCGCATAAAATAACAGGTTCGAATTATTTATGCGAAATCTACCTCTAATTTGCGGTAGACATCAATGCATAGCTGAATATAGTTAGGTATAGATAATTCGTTTTCAATTATACGAATTAACCCTGTCAGTCAAGTTTTCATCACTAGGTAAGTAATATTGGTTTATTTAGTACATTGATTTAATTTACGAGTAATTACTTAATTTACAAGGTATACTTGCAGCTATTTAATTAAGGCTTGGGTAATGGAAGAACTCGTAATAAATTAATATACATAATAAAACGTATACTTACTAATATTTTCATGTCCTTGTGTTCCGCAGATACGGAGTCGATACTAACCTGTAGAATAAAGAAAATAAATATAAGAATAAAAACAAAACAAAAATAATTGAACAAAATAAGAATAATTACGCTATGGCCTAAAGGAAAACGACAATGGTCAAAGAGATCCTTAATTACTAATTCGTCACAACCACTTAAAAAAAAACTACTAAGTCGTGTCGTGACCAAAATTACCTCAAAATTAAATAAGCTTAATGTTTCCTATTTTCCCATCAGTCAACAAGTAAAAAAAAACATTAGAAAGTCCCTAAAAAGTTAATATCATAAGTCGGGTATACACGAGCGAATTTAATTTGGAGCTTTTTTAATTACGGCTGGAGATTCGTTTGGTGCGAGCTTTGCGGGCCCAAGCGGGGCGACGCGCGGGGAGCGCGGGCCGCGCGGGCCTGTTTCGGCGCCAAGCGGCCCCAGCCCTGTAATTATGGGGCCCGTAATTGCGACCCGACAGTGTGCACCCCGCTTTCTTGCTTCCCCCTCTGCCTAGCGATGGTCTAACTGAAAATGAGATTGTATTGGGTTTAGGTCTCGTGATTAAATTAGTTTTTCACAAATTAATTTTAGCCATTAACTAAGGGGATCGTCCCTTATTTGATAGAGTACTGGCCTTTTATTCAGTGCCTCACATGTCAGGCTTAGCCTCATTGTCCCGCCGTTGCCACGGTGACTCACCAATTGCATACAAGACCCGCGCGGACCTTGCGCGAATGATCTTATTAAAATAATGAGAGCAAATTTGAAGGTACGTTATTAAAAATTATTATTATAAAAATAAACTTTTTATTTTAAAGAAAGGTCAGATCATCTCACGCCAAAGTAGGCAGAGCTTTTGTTATGGTTACTATATAACACCAGAGTGTTTTCTATGTAATATGCGGGTCTGGATCACAAATACCTGTAGATAGTGCAAAAATATATCCCGCGGCACGCCAAGGTAAGGTCATTATCATCGTATCCAGGAATCCTGTATGTCCTAACTCTAAAGGAAATACAGTACTTAACTTTTTATTTATTTGGCATGTTTGAATATATGATTCAGTTTTAATACAACTGCCCTATCAGCTTTCTTAAGTGGGTCGTTTCAATCACTTTCATAGTAAAAAATGCGTTTAATTACAATGACTGGCTTATTGTATCAAAAAATATTTTAACACTTACGGTTGCGATTATTATAATTAGGTAGTCGTCTGGGTTTTGAATGGGTGCGTGAGCTTAATAACTGTCGAAGATGGAAACTTCATGGCGATGTACTTTCATTGTCGGGTAAGTTTTGTTAATACATAATACCATATTTATAAATAAATGCGATATAGTCGCTAAGCAACTAAGTCCCTTTGAATAAGGAGTGTTAAAAAAATTGGAACAGACGACGATACTATACCGTGACGTGTTGTAAGTCTTACGTTTCATCATATTAATTTGAGAGTCATTGATTTATTTAAGTTTCTTCCGTTCTATAATAAATACTACTTTAAGTAAATAGAATTTTTTTGCAAAATATATCTTTACTTTTGATTGATTGAATGATTAGTATAGAAATATTAATCTTATGTTTAATTGTGCCTGATCCTGTATTTAATGAAGTATTTTGTCATGAAGATTTATTTACAATCTAAGTAGTGGGATAAGCTGCTAAAATCCAACTTACTAACGTTCAACACCTAGAATCAATGCAACCGATGCATCCAGAATAACTTATGGGCATAATAATAATTATTGAATACAAATCGGTACTCGTTACAACTTACTTGAATAAGTAAATATATGAAAGGCTCTCTGGCGGAGGTTTTGAGCATAAAGTAAATTAATATTTCATAGCTGCAATGTGGAGCTGATTCAATAAGGAAATACCAAAAAGGGCCAAAATAGCTATTATCTTATATCTAATTCATTTTGCCAAAGATTCACATTTCACATGGACTTAATTTTTTTAAGCAAAAAGCCTTTATTAACAATGAAAATTACAATGACCTAACTAAATAAAAACTAGTTGTTGAAACAATTGAGCTAACTGCAGACTGTTGCGAACAAACGACGAACAAAAGACGTATTTTTCATTCGTATTTTATTTCGCTTAAATATAATTTATTAGATTTTTTACGCTTGATTCATAACCTGAAGAGTTATTCTTGATTTCGTATGTCTTTATTTTATAAAACGAATACGTAAAAGTTGTATTGTTTTTTTTATATTATTTATTTTATTATACGTAAAAGTAGACAAATAATTCGATAATTTATCTATCCCTATCATTAATCACATCTATTTTGTCTTGTCTGCTTTTATTTTATGTTGTTAACTGACTACTCTGTTAAACCAGTTAGCGCAAATAAACTATTTTCTTATTCTTTTCATGTCAAACCTTAAAAAAAGATTTATACCTTTTTTATATGGTCAAAGAAATGGATCATTCTTTCTTTCTATATTGTATTCAGCCAGGCGCTATAACCGGCAGTACAAGCCACAAACGGATCCCAGCACAGAGACCCCGGGAGGTGTTTGTGCTCCACAATCACACATAATCACACCAATTAAATATTTTTATTCCCATTCTGGCTTTGTTCGAGGTGTGCTTTTGTTACCTCATTTCTGTGCCTTTTGTTTGCCCGCCGTTTGCCGACAACGACTTTCTGCTATTTCAAGATATTGCTTATTTGGAAATTAGACGGATAATTGGGGTGGATTAGTTCTTTGTCCGTTTGTTTGGAGGAAATCGGATGCTTATTGTATTAGTAAGCTTTTTTGGATGTGTAATAATTAACAGTCAACAATAAATTGGAAATAATTACTTTAATAATTTTTTTTCGATGTTTCCCGTTTTATTTCATACGTTGAATTTATTTTGATATTTACAGCGCCGAAATTCATAATGGTAAATTTGTCTGGATCAAATGGTGTTCCGGCGGCACGTATTTGTCTACTGTTATTATTCTAAACTATTAAAAATTATATTCTTAGGATTGTAAAAAATAATTTTAAAAAGTAAACATGCTCTGCTTTGCTCAAAGAAATGCTGTTGCGCCGGGATAACAAAAAAAAGCATAAATAATATTTACCTCATTGTAGTAAGAATGGTTAACATTGTGATTAACGGGGTACGAGTCCCCGTGCTGAGGATAGTAAGCGCAGTTCATCCCATAGGATTCTTACTAGACGAAGCACTGGTGACACAACACACGCGAACGAAAAATCGGGAAAATATCTCGGAGCAATTATCTCTAACGAATCGATGCGGCGAACGAATCTCGCCTACTAATTGTAGGGTCGAGGTTCGGCGAGCTGGTTTATCTAACTCGCTCGCACATTCGGCGTCTCTGTCTACGCGCGTGCTTCTTTCCGAGTTTGTTTACGCGGGGCGGCGCGAGTGACGCAGGGCGGCTGAAGGGCGGGCGCTACGCACACGCGAAACTCGCATTCTGAACGCATCGTTCCAGATTTTAAAATCACAATGCGTTCTCATTTCAAATGAATCGAATAAAAAACTTTTCATTTGCCAAAGAGGTTTTATTACTGAGTTTGGATTTTTTTGTTTCCATTTTCAGCCAGTATAATTTAATTCTCGATTGAGGTGTAGTTTTACATCAGATGGTAATAAATGTTTCCGGTGAGTGTAATAAAGAATAGGGATAACCCCGGTAACTATTATGAGGAATTGGTCCATTTTTTACTGTCAATCTGTGTGGGGGCGGATACGGCTCATATGACAGGATACACTATTGATATCAGGAATCACGTGATACTGTAACAGATGTTAAGTGCATTTAACAAATAAGGACGAGGTACGCATAAATCTTGTTGATGCAAGCGGGCTCTAGCAGTCGGTATTTAAGTACCTGATTTAGTCTGTGGTGGATCTTACACAATATTATTATTGACTTATAAACAAAGCAAATTTTCAACCGTGTGTTTTTTTATTATTTATCTAACTTGGATAACAAACAAACTCGGTTAACCTGCTTCTGAGCTGAGACTTTGTTAGACCACAATTAAAAGGATAATTACTATTAATAAAGACCATATGGTACAAATCAGTAAAGTATTTTTATTGTCTGTTAAAAGAAGTCCTAAAATTCGTTTACTTACTAATTAAAAAGGTAACTGTGATTTTTCAATAAAATAATGAATGAATCGCTATTATCTGACGTCATAGCTGCTACATCAGCAGTTATGACGTCACATAATAGCGGTACGACACGATACGACAAAGCGTTTCGTCAGTTTCGTACAAAATACAGAATAACATGTGCAAATGATAGTGATTAGAGCGGGCGGTGTGCGCGCGCCGTGTAATTATTGTAATATCGGCGTCGGCGCACGCTGCGTACTTGACTTACTGTTGTTCTATTGTACTATGCCTGGGACTATTCATGGTAGCCATGGGTCATGAATGGACGCGAAAGATTATCTTGAATCGGTTCATTCTAGATACAAACTAATGCTTACGCGTGGTAAATTCTTTTTCTCTATATTAGTGTGATATGTCCAGTGGTAATTACCGCTACAGAATGGAGAATACTAAAGGCTTCATCATCATACAATATTTTTTCCTACTGTTGGACATTATTGGCGGTAGAAATAATATTTATTTTCTTTTTGTCTGTCTGCTATTATTTTATAAAAAATATTTTATTTCTATCCTGCTGAAAATAGGGTAGATAAATAATATTTATTTTATTATCAGAATGTTCAATTTTGGTGTTGGCTAATGACTAATTCCCAAGTTCTAGCTGTCAACGAGTAAAATAAAAATACCGAAATATTTCCAATGACACATGCCTAAGTCTTTTGGATAAGATATAAATTTAAAATGTTTCTTTATTTCTTCACAAAACAATAACTAAGGATGGATATAAGATGTCGAAGGTCCGACCATGCAGAGTTAGTTTTACTTAATAATGGCATAATTCTCAAAAATGTGTGACCTATTTCCAAGTTCTTTAATTTACAGTACACAATAGTCGCGTGCGCATATGGCGCGCCGCCCTAGCAGGCCCCGCCCAGCCGCCTAGCTATCAAGTTGCAATCACATTATAAATAAACCTTTCTTTATTGTTCTCGCCTTTTCAATCATTGTCGCAAATAACTGTTATTGAGTTTGGAGCTTTTTTCTGGCGCAGTTGGACGCTGAACGAGAAAATGTGATTTTGTACTATTGTGTTGTAAGTACATAGTTTTATAATAGAGTAGTGTTTGAGTTGGTTTTGAATTTAAATGATGACATTTTAGCATACAAAGGTGTATTTTATTTTTATTTCATGCTTGAAAAGTTTGTAGGTACCTAGTTTAAAATTGCGAATGATAGTTTTTGGGAAAATAAAGAACATTGCTGTGAAAAATTAATAAGACTGGCTTTATCTATTAATATTATAAACAAATGGTAATTGGGTTTATTAGAAATGTTTTAAATTATGCAACATACACGACTGTATTTGAAAATTTCATAAACCTCTGTGGCGCGGTGGATAAAGTTCTTACGATGCAGGTTGCAGTTTCAATTCCCGCTTCTGGGTAAATGTAAGTACGATCTGCAGATATTTGATCAGGATATTCTGATAACCGGTTAAAGTTATTACCGGAGTATAATCGGTGTTTGGATTATTTTTTTAGTAAAAATTTGTGAATGAATTATTCAGTCGCGGTCATGTATGTGTAGTAGGTATGTCATGTATCTTTAATCGATACTACTCCAATGAATATCCTAAGAGAATAATAATCTTATCTCATCTCACTAATCCTACCTCTACTTGAAACCCGAGGGGCTAAGCAGCACCTTATCATCAGCATAATTTAAATTATTGACAAATCCTGATATGTTATACAAGCAATGCATGCAAGTACATATTCGACCCATGAAGATGCTGAAACGTCAACCTACAAATGACTTTAATTAACGCAAGTACAAAAATTTTAAACAAGGTCAAATACGCCACCTTAATTTCAAGAACGCAAAGGCTTGAATATCGCCGTTCTTTAAAAGTCAAATATAAATTTAAATATAAATTTAAAGTAAAATTAAAAGTCCTTTAATAAAAACTTCATCTTGTATCCCAAATCTGCTACAAAGCCAAGGTACAGCACTCAACTCCGACCATATATCGCATTTCACAATCGCTCTCTCGCATTGTGCAACAGAAGGGGTGCAACGCTTCCGGCGGCAATCTTACACTGACTTCCGGTTGTCGCCTTTAACTAACGGTTTGTCAAGCAACAGATTGGTACTTTGGTTGGATCTACTGGGCAGCACTGTAGTATCATTGCAAATCCAACTAGTTTTTTGGCTTCGCAAGGCCTTGTACCTGCCTTTGTACCTTTGTAGCCTTGAAGCCTTGCGCCTTCGCTTGCCACGAAGAGAATGTGGCAGTATTGTACCAGACTGAAAGTGTTCTAATACTGGCTTTGAGGCACCGAAGTACACAAAGATTTTAGTAAGGTGGATAAGAACTTATCTGTCATAACTTATAATTTCCGAATGGGTCCTAGTCATCAATGGCAAGGACGGTTTTCTCACGACGATTAACATGGTACCGGTGTACATTTATTGATTTGATCAAAATATTACACATCCCAAAAGATCAACACCTGACAAGAATAGGTAACTATCCCAAATCTACGAAAATCGTCTGCAATATCAGTAGATCATTCAAAATATGGATTTCTGATCGCAAAAGATAATCTACGGATTACCATCAAAAACATTGTCCGAGTACCATTCACACCACGTGTGTCTATTGACATAAAGCAGCATTGTGCTGGGATTTCGCATTTCGCTTCATTCATGACGTTCATTCATATGGAATTGTATGCAGGACATTTGAGGACAGTTTCCTATGCAAAACTCGGGTAATCCTGGCATAAAGGCGTTCGCTCAAATGTTTCCTGTACCTTACGGGCACAAGACTACAATGCCGGGAGCTCACTTGACGGGTAATGCGTACTCGACACTGTATACGAACATAATAGGATTAAAGTGGAGGAATGGATTGTGTTTTGATATATTGAAATGTGCTTGAGTGTTCACTTAGAGATTATTGAGGGCATTTTTTGCACGGCAGGCCTTATATTGGAATAAAAGTTGACTGGCCGGACTGCCTAGGTGTAGTTCATTAAAGAATTACACATTTAAAGAAACATTAATTTAAATTAAAGGAAAAAATAAGTAGGTCGACAAGTAGGTAGTAAGTCAAAGAGTATCATGATCACGTCGGCTCTTGCCACATTATCAAATATTACATTCTGATAATTGATTACAAAACAACAGCAATTCAAATATCCAACTCAATAAACAAGCTGTCTATTTTCGAATTGTTTTCATATAACAAAGGCAAAAACACAGTAATTCACGATTTATCAGACGTCAAAATTCGCAGTAAGCTAAAAGTAAGCTGACAACACCGACGCGCCGCGACGTGAATCGTGAACAATATAACCCAGCTCGTGTAATAATGGTGTTTCCACCCTGTAACAATAACTACATAATAGTCGAGTGCTTTTACGAGCTTTTGTGAGCTTTTCGAAGCTTCTTCGCATTTTTTATTTCGCCTGCAATCGGTTCAAGAATAAACTGAACGGACTTTATGACCGCGTATATTTATTGAATTCTGTCGTAAATAAACTGGGTCTTAAATATACTACTGATGTCCAGTCTTTCATCGTATTGTTAGGTTTGAGTTACTTTCTTTGTGTTCAATAAAATAACCCTGCCAAATAATTCGCGATACTTGGCTCTTTGTAGAATTTTCGAAAGTTAAAGTTTATAGGGCATTAAATTTGTTGTATAAAGGCCTCACTTGTACCTACTTGTTAACTACGCTAAATACTTTTGCTGTTTAAGTTTATTTGTTTTGATATAGGGTAAACCTTTACTAACAAAGAAAATTACAATTAACCACAATAACCAAATTAGAACTAGTATTTACATTGAGCTAACTGCAGACTGTTACAAAAAAACTACAGGTCGCTCAACTGATCCATATCAATACTAGTTGGTAGTTTACCCAAGATGCTGGCTGCATTGCCTTGCTAAATGCCATTGCTGATGCGCTGTGCCAGATACTAACCAGCTATCGGGTCACACGTTGCTTCGACCAGACGCTCAGATATTTATTGAAAGCCCGGAGAGCCACGGTACCCCGCGAACATAGGGTCTCGACTCCAATGGAAGCAAATTTGTCGGCTCTGTCGAGACCTGCATATTTGTTCCTATTGAGATCTTCTTTCAAATCTGCTGCTGCCCAGCCCTCACGGAAGGGAAGGCCCAAGTGCGCCGACGCATGTAGCGTCCCACACAATGGGCCTCCCCAACTTCCATAGGACAAGTGTCATACCGTCGTCTTATCATCGTCACCCAACAGGCCATTCGGTTCGAGTATATAGGTACGTTTATGTACAAAGGTTGTCTGAAAGAGATTGCTTCTAAACGATAAGGCCGTCCATTGTACTTTTCAGTGTTTTGTAATGTTATTTTTCTGGTGTACAATAAAGCATTTCGCATTGTTTTACACTCAGAGAGTGTTAATAATTCAACCTGACTCAACTCGGACTTAAGACACTGACAAAGCATCGATTTCCATATAAGAGCAGCCTGTACGATCTTATGGGAGTAACCGTTCAGTTAAAAAGATAACCGCAGCGTAATAGCACTTGTTTATTGAAAAAATAATCGAATAGGTACAATTTAATTAGGTACTACCTTTGATCATATCGAAAGAAAAGTTATTTATCAAGAATATAGAAATATTCTGTCGTTTTATCATTATTAGTTTAATGATAAGCTTGAAATTGTGAGTAGTAATGATTATCTTGTGGAAAACCTTATGAACATTAATGTTGTGTAACTCATAATATGTTACTAAAATGTTGTTGAGGTGTCTGATTTTAATTTATGTTTCTTATATTCGGTATCTTTTTGACAAAATTAAGTTGAACCAATATAAGCAGCTACCAATGTGCAAAGGAAATATGTATTTTGCCTGAAAAACTTAGTTATCATTTTTTTATTAATCTATATCTATACTAATATTATAAAGAGGAAAGATTTGATTGTTTGTTTGTTTGTATGTTTGTTTGTTTGTTTGAATTGAATAGGCTCCGAAACTACTGGACCGAGTTAAAAAATTCTTTCACCATTAGAATCCTTAATTTTCCGTGATGAACATAGGCTATATAATATTTTCAAAAAAGTTAGGGATCCGCATGAAAAATTCAATAATTGAACCGTGGGCTGTATATTCAACCTCTTTTTCTATTATGGCGCGTCAGAATAGAAAAAGAGGTTGTATAGCGCACGGTGCTTGCTTTTTCTCTACGGCCAGTGTCAGTTTTGGAAGTTGTCGAGTCAATGTCAAAAACCCCAATGCTGTTAAAAAAAGTAAAGATCCGTATGAAAACTGTGAAACCCATCGTTTTAGTGTGTATAATTTCTGGAATTTTTGTTTAATACCCGTGCGAAGCCGGGGCGGGCGGCTAGTATCTAATAAACCCATTTGAAGGAATGTTAAATACACTAGAGTAGATTAACAATCTAGCCATAGAATTGACAAATAGGTAATTTGGTAATTTTTTTTTTACAAAATCATATTACTGTTATGTACACATCCATTGGCACATTCATTAATCTATCTATACTTAAGGTGAAGACGCTTTGTTCGTGTGTCCGTTAAGATAGCACTTATGCATATAAACCTTTATAAACTAATCATCCTTACTACTCTTACTCGAAGAGGTCGCATTCAAAAGTCAAAAAGTTTTTATTCTTTTAAGCCACTATGTCCATGTTAATTATGTAATGATTGTTGTGTTTCAGCGACGCAAACATATTACGCGGTCCTCAAGGATCAAGGATGCATGTTAGCCTGCGCCCAGGAGTGGAAATGGCTGATGAGCAGAAGATCTCTGCTCATCGCTATGCTCACGCGCATCTGTCGACCGTTGTTGAGATAAAATTAATAGCCGCTATTAAACCGCGAAACTCTATGAAAGACTTTATTAATTTCATGCAGAACCTCCGCCTACATTCCTGATAGTAATGCGATAGATTTATTAATTACAGAATATTATACGAACAGTTATCCATTTTGTTATGAGCAATAAGTTCGCATTAGATTAATATTTATGAACGCGATTAATGAATATTTATTCGGTCAAGATGTTGATGGCTACAGCTGACTGATGGAAAATTATGATGCTCATAAAATTAAGTATGTAATAATTTTCTAACAACACTCAACTCATAAGCAATTAAAGTTGGATTTTATGCACAGTAAAAACTATGGGTACAAAAACACAGCCTACGGGAGAATTGGTGCAGGAAGCGTATCATTCCAGTATTATCCTGTGCTAAAAACGAGTAGGTAGTAAGTACTACATCCATGTACTATATAATACGAGAAATTCATTTTTTTTATACTACCAAGATGGCAAACAAGCTAGCAGCCCGCCTGATGCCTACTCACCTTATTTCTGACAACATGATGCATCAAATGATTCTGAATAGATAAGATCTTCAAATAGATAAGATAAGATACTTTTATTTACAAGAACAGCACATAATAGGTACATACAGCTATAACTAATACACAATAATCTATATAATGATCTAATTTATATAAAACTAGCGGCCCGCCCCGGCTTCGCACGGGTATTAAACAAAAATTTCAGAAATTATACCCACTAAAACGATGGGTTTCACAGTTTTCATACGGATCTTTACTTTTTTTAACAGCATTGGGGTTTTTGACATTGACTCGACATTCCAAAACTGACACTGGCCGTAGAGAAAAAGCAAGCACCGTGCGCTATACAACCTCTTTTTCTATTCTGACGCGCCATAATAGAAAAAGAGGTTGAATATACAGCCCACGGTTCAATTATTGAATTTTTCATGCGGATCCCTAACTTTTTTGAAAATATTGTATAGCCTATGTTCATCACGGAAAATTAAGGATTCTAATGGTGAAATAATTTTTTAACTCGGTCCAGTAGTTTCGGTGCCTATTCAATTCAAACAAACAAACAAACAAACAAACATACAAACAAACAAACAATCAAATCTTTCCTCTTTATAATATTAGTATAGATATTGAAATTAATTCACTGTATGCACGTCTCGACCAAGTCTGTCAACCAAAACCAATGTTAGCTCTACCTACGTATCAAGAATCAATATAAGAAGGTAATTTCTGTTTATTCGATTCTGTCATCAAACGAGACTGCATTGCGGTCAATGGTACCATCAGGTGAGTTCAGAGGTGCAAGAGGGGGGTGGGTCGATAGCTGCAATAAATCAAGATCTTATCTTGGCGAGCATTACAGTGCCGATATGGAGGGTACAGTCGGACCTTTCCTCACGCACAAAGACCAAGCAAACACCTATTCACTGTGTTTTTAAAAAAGAAGATCGGATGAAATGCTGAAGAAAACTGAAGATTCTGACAAAACCTGGTATGAAAACATATGTCTATAAACATTGAAAGGGTTGAATCAACTCATAAATTCACATCACAGACATATAAGATTAATCAATTGTATAAACCCCCAATTTCTTAAGTTACATCAATCATTGATCCAGATTCCTTACCTTTTTTGGTAGAATTCGATATCACTAAAAATATCTCTACAAATTTATTTTTCTCGAAACAGATGATAAATTCAAATGTACGTTTAAAAGCAATATTTACATGATTACACACTTAAAGGTATAATTTTAAAGCCATTAATTAAAATTCAACTAAAGATCGGAACGATTTTGAGAATCACAAATCAAAAGCTACTCGGCGATAGCTGGGGGTAAATGGAAAAGGTAATAAATCAGAGACGCGCTTAGGCCTTCTTAGCTTTTCTAGATAGAGATTTATCCCGTAATAACATGTTGTTTTTGAGTAAATCACTGCCGAATTATCCGGTAGAGCAAGGATGATTAATCGGCAGGCTGCCGACGTAATGTCGGGGATAGAGCTCCTACATAACTAAGTACATAGACCTGTCCTGCATACTGCAACTTGTCGTGCAAGGCATCTAGATCTCTTGATCCAGGCAGGATGGACGTGAGCCCATACTTGTGAAAGTCTTTGTCTTCAAATACATATGTTTTGAAAGTAACTACCACCACTGTGGTCCAGTTGCTTCTTCGTTTAGTAACCTTAATTATATTTATCCTTAACATCTTATATTGTAAGATGTTAAGGATAAATATATTACTTGGAGCCTGTATTTTTTTTAACTGGTTCAAATCTCTTTCAATGTTGCCATACAAAGATAATTCAAAACCATGCCTCTTCCTCCTGAAGGTTCCATTTGGCACCCAGATTGCAAACACTTTCTCAGCATGTCCTAGTAAGATAAGAACTGTTTATGCCTATTGTTTGTAAAAAATAGATTTACGATGCCACTGCCTCAGGACTATGTATACAAGGCTCTTCCAAAACTTTGCTACATTAACTGGTAAATGCAAGGATTTGCTTTCAGAGAGTGGTTTATCTAAAGAGAGTCGTGAAACTACACGTAAAGTGGTATCTGCCCGTAAATCAATTTCAAAATCGAATATCCTTGCCAATACTGTTTTACTCTTCTGGGCTTACTAGGTTTTATCACACTAACATTATAGAGGTAAAAGTGCAAGTTTAGTTGTTTCCTTTGTTACCTCTACTTGCAAAAACTACCTAACGGATCCGGCTGGCATTTTCGATAGTGTAGTTCAGTGAAAAAACATGTACGTAAGGATGTTTTTTTCCGTATCAACGCATGCAAAACCGAAGGAGAAGCTATACCTAAATAAATATATCCAAACAGGTTCAAGCATAGCCAGCACGAATCTCATCCGGCGATCCATCCGTTCGACGATTAACTTTAATTAAACACGAAACTATCTTTAATTAAAGCTACATGCAACGAGAGTTTATAAAAAGTTATAATATGATTGTATACCTAGGAAGTCTTTATTAATATTGAGATTGCAAAGAGGCGGATCGTCCACTTGTAAAGGTATTTGAATAATCACCGTATTACAGTTTGCTTTAAGCTCAGACAATTTGATTTAGGGCCGGTTAATGTTATTTTAAAGAGTTATTTTCATATACCAAATTAATATATCAAATTAACAGTGAAAAGATGATGTTCGCTTTTATAATTGTAGCTGAATTAAAATATCACAAATCGAAAGTTAAAATAATGTTTTTTAAGTATGCAAATGATGACTTAGCATGGATTGGATTGGTCAAGGTTTTTCAATCTCACCCGTATTAATACTTAATTATCGTGTACGGTTTAAGTAATAAATAACAATAAGCTGGACAATCACCACAGCATCATCTAGCCCAAGATAAGCAGAGCTTGTGTTATAAGTACGAGATGACTGATATACTTAATACAATATACATACATAAATATTTTTATTATATAAATATTAAACGACCAGAACACCCTGAACAATAACTGCAGATCGCACAAATATTTGTCCTGAGGCGGGAGAATCAAACCCGAAATCTCGGTATTGCAGGCGGACCTTCGCCCACCGCGCCACAGAGCTCGTCATAATGAGGTATATATTAGTTTATTTGTGTAGTTTGCAGGATTTTTTTATATTGACCCTAGAATACATTTTTAAGATCCATAACTTTTAATACGCTTCGACTGTCTACCAAAAGTACCTACAACCTTTACGAGAATAGAGATGTCCATGTTCTTATGCATACTTAGGCAGCTAAAAAACATATTCTTCATGGTACGTTCATTTTACCAAATATCTTACAATATTTATACTATATTTTGTAGATTTAGTGCAGATAATCTCCACAGGTGCTATTTCGCCACTCATATTTGGTAATTAATTACGTTTAATTATAGTTACTTCCTACACAATTATGATGTTTTGCCAACTCAATCATTTTGATATGGTCTTCAACACATCGACTGTTGTAAAAACTAAAACACAAAAAAGTACGTAATCATCTTCGAAATTACAAAAACTAGGCAGCTAAGACAGCGTTTTATATACTTAAATGTTCAAAGAGCGAAAATAAAATTTTAGTTTGTTGATATTATAGTTCTGAAAAGTGGTAGAAAGCCTCATCCATCAGTTAGCTTTAGGTACCTACAGTCGTGAAGATTATTGACGGAGACGCGTTCACAAGCAAACGAGAAGCTGTCTTGAACCTACAAAGAAGATTTTCCCGTACACAAGTCTGAAAAGGTAGATAGGTACTTGATTTAAATCATAGTTCACAGGGCCTTTATTCACTTTATCCAATCCAAACCCGTTAAACAGATACGACGAGTTAGCGGCGCTGAATCAGACATAACCATTTTACAAACCATATTTGTAATTCCCAAACGCGACATTGCGACTTTGGCACAATTTAATCGGTCAAATTATCGAAAAACAAAACACAATAGACTGTGGCTTTTAAAATAAAAATGTTCGATTCCACACCAAGGTTTACGAATCGGTTACGTTTAAAACACGTTTTGATGTCAAACAGTTTGGGCTAGGAATCTCGTATGAGATATAATTATGTCGTAGAGAATAAGGCCCTAGGTGAGACTTTCGTTTTGCAAGCGCTTGAGACAGGCGATTGAGCTTAGCACACAAGCAAAACAAGTTCCTAAGTTTGCATACTCAACGCATCGGCCATATTTCAACAATAATGATAGCGGTCAGCGTGATAATAATTGTTATTACTATGATCCACATCTGCTATTATTTTATAATTGAAGGCTTTTGGGCGAGACCCTACAATTATAAAGAGAGCCTGGAGCAACAACATGCAACGAGGTTAGCAGGTTTTTGCCGCGTTCCCTAAATTAGGATATATTTTACCAAAATGCATTTTTAGGATGTAAACCAAGCTTGGAATGGGTTGCAAATTCACATAATCATTTGTAAAAATTTATTTTTCTTTTGCGAGATTTAGTTTTGTTTGGATACAGTATATTTATTGAGACAGTACACTAAGAGAGCATATGTTTTAATTCCGAATATGGAAGTATAACTATAGGTTAAATAGATCAACAATTTACGATTAAAGTTTATTACAGGTATGGAAAACTTTATTAAAAAAACACGCGTAAATTTTTTCCATAGGTCCGGTTAGTTGAACCAATCATCTTGATAAGAATACGGCATTAGGTGCTTGCTGCACTCAACAGCTGATCATTCGATTAACCCTCGAAATTAATCTACAATCTATACGCCGTAATCCTTCGTCCTGAGAACGGAGAGTTCATTATTTATTATGAATATTAGTCAATTTTTATTTAGTCAAAAAAAGCGAACAACGTACGGCGGGTCTGCAATTAAGTGAGCCAACCCTATAATTATGGACAGTAAATTTCTGGACTGGCTCTGACCGTCCGCGTATATTGTTCTATCTGAGGATTAGCTCACCGAATGGAGTTTATTTTTATATTTTTGTCATTTGATCTGCTATTATATAAACCAGCGTTGCTCGACTCCTTTCGAGCAACATTATGCTGAGGCAAGGCCTTTTTGCTTCATATGCTAGATAAACAATATTATGTTTATCTCTCTATATATTTTTAATATTTTTTAGTAGAGGTGTAAGCCAAAGTAATATTTATGTCTTTTTATTATTTGGACCTCCATTCATTTTGACTGAGTTACCCGAAAATTAAATGATTTAAAACAATGTACTTACGTTCTGTTGGAGGACTGAGTCTAATTGCTGTAATTCAGGAAATCTACCTGATCTGCGCTATTCTGAAGAATCACAAAAAACCAGAAAGTAAAAACACTATATGGTTGGAAGTATCTGGCTAGAAAATATTTGAGCCAAAGGTAAACCTAACAATACTAGCACCACCCAAATTAGTTTCAAATTTGAACAAAATTTAATACAAAAACGCTACGCATCATGTCTCCTAAAATAGTCGCTAACATGACGAAAAATTTACATTAGAAGTTAATTACATGTGGGCGCTATCTTGGGTTGAATCGCAGTCAACGAAATTGAGTACCCTATTTAAATAACATATAATAGATTTAATAATCTAGCCAAATAAAAAGTAAAGACTTCATAATGTTGTTATAACCGTCTATAACAAGGACAAGGAAGTGTTCAGTGGCAATTATCTCTCACGAGATGTTTTTTTTATTTGATAATTGATAATGAAGATCTGAACTTTGTATTTGGATCACCCGCGGCTTCGCATGCATTTTATCGGTATACAAAGTAGCATACGGTATATACCTAGGCTGTCATAGTGGTATCCCGGAGAAGGACATGATCATATTCTTACCATCATTATTACTATCTGCCAGCCAAACTAGAATTACTTTCATATTTTTAATATCAGTAGAGATTATTATAGTAATAGAGAATCTAAGCCACCATACAGATTATATGCCTGATTCAAATACTTCCAAACAAAAGTAGTTCCAGACTTCAAAGTAGAACCTGTTCTGAAGTAATGCACATGAAATATAAAAAAAGCTACATATGAAACACGTGTGCGATGGAATGTGCGCCCACGCACGCATTGTATGCAAATCGCGGGTCGCAGGTCGCCATTCGTGCGCACGCTGTTTTCTACATTCAAATAATGTGCCCTTATTGGTTCGATTTTTCACAGTACAACACTGATGTTGGTACTGCTGTTAGGTATGTTGATTTATAGAAGTCTGAGATTTAAAATAAGAAGAAACGTAAGAAGATATTGAAAAATGAAACGTAACACATTCGGCAAATGGAAAATGAGAATTAGGACCAACTAACGCTTGAACAACAGAATATTTCAAAGTTAGTACAGAGAGAAGTATGAATGGCTCCATATTCTGCAAGTCATGAAATTCCATTGTGTCGTAGAATCACGAGAACACGACAACGACAGCGTTCGGTGTCAGACTAATTGTGAATGAATGGGGGTCAGAGATCGACGTATCGAGACATCGATTGGTACTATTTCCTGTTATGAATACCATTACAATCGATTTTGAAATCGATACACTTGAACTTATGAAGGGATTTATTTGACACGTAGGAATAAACAATGACTTCAAATAGTTTTTTTTTTGTATCGTGATCCTATCGTTGTACAAGGATTGTTCAAGGACGGTATTCTAGAACATTTTCTTCATAGATTTTTTCTTGATTAATTCTTCAGTGACCATATGGATATTATTGCTTGTATTGATATACAACACCGTAATTAGTAAAATACTTTATTATGAAAGAAAATCACAATTAAATTATAGAAACAAATTAGAGCAATAAATAATTGAAATAATTGTGCTAACAGACTGTTGCAAAATTTTACAGGAAACCACTGATCCATGACAATATTGTCAATACCATTCGGAAGAAAAAATATTAGAATAAACATACAAATTTATAACAATCTACACATTTAAAAAAAGCTTACAAATTAAGCAAACAAAGCGAATCTTTACCCTAAAGCAATGGCATGTTTATTTCAATCAGCAATTTTTCACCGCTGCAATGCAGTCGCCAGTGATTTATCGGTAGACCGACAGTGGTAGAGGTTGATAAATGATGTCGCGCATTTGACTTGCTAACTTGTAGCGTTCTGTATTGGGTAAATGGAGAAAAGAGCTTGTGGATTTATTCTTCTGGTATACCTACTGACTGACATAAACAAATAAATAATGCTGGACAATCCTCACCGTATCTAAATTTCTTGGTAAATCCTGTCATTAAAAACTGGAAAACATAAATACATTGAAATCAACATATAAAAACTTATTTACTACAAAGAATGAGATTGAAATCAACTATTTGATCCCTGGTAACAGATTGCAAGCCATTTAGTCCTAATGTCCTTCATCAGAATCCGAACCAAGGCAAATGAAGTGCGTACTTCCCAAAACATGATCAGTTCCCAGAGGGTGCAATGGGGTGCACTGCACCCCTGTACCCTGCTCCCGTGTTGACCGCATTACGAGCGCGACGCACCCCGCCGGGACTATTTATCAAATGATCATTTGATTTTCTTGTGTTTGATCACTGAACACATTAGAATTTGCAACAGCTACGATGTAGCTTCACTGGTTTTATTAGATCTTTTATTTTGTGTGCTTTTAGTTTATAAAGTAAATAATTTTTATGTAACTCTAAACCATTTATTTTGTTATTTTTTATGCTTTGAGTTTCTAGTGTTCTTGAGTGGAGCCGCAACTCGGTAAACGTAGTGTAGGATGCCCTCCGGCCAGGTGGGATGACGATCTACGAAAGACTGCTGGCATATGCCAGCTGGATGCGACAAGCTAAAGACAGGGCGCTATGGCGCTCATTAGTGTAGGCCTATGTCCAGCAGTGCCAGTGGACTTATGTACAGTGCGCGTCACATATAAGTACCCCCCCATCTCAATGTATGTGGGACACAATAGTGGTTATTGTTGGGAATTTCAGACTTTGAGTATTATGGTGGGTGGTTCAATTCTGAGCGGTGCCGTGATAAATATTTTCATGTGAAAATTTGTGACAAGTTACAAGGGAATTAGAAGTAGTCGAAAATAATTTGTATACAAGGGGGGTACTTAATTCTGACGCGCACTGTACATAGGCTGATGATGATGATGATGATGCTTTGAGTTTCTATTGTAATAATTTGTGTGTAACTGTAGACCAAAGAAAGCTCACATCAACCTGAAGCACAGTAGTATGTACACTACGTAAGTACCTAACCTAACCGTATCCAATATGTTGACTCAACCAGAAGAAAACAAGCGAAAATCGGCAAAATACAGTCAATGGAAACTTTGTATTTACATATTTTTCCATATTCCTATAATATGTCTTCCTTAGGTTAATTTTTTTAATTTTGCCGTGTGGTGCCGGCATAGAATTTCACCACCCCAACTCTTCCCGTGGGTGTCGTAAGAGGCGACTAAGGGAAACACAGCGGGCAGCAGCGCCTTCTGCAGAACAACTACACCGAACTGCGATCCCCAACCCGCATGCCCAGCGTGGGGATTATGGGCAATAACCCCCAAATAATGATGCCATCTATAGCGCTCATTAGGGGAGGCCTATGTCCAGCAGTGGACTATTATAGGCTGGTGATGATGATGATGATGATGAGGTTAACTTTAAAACCTTACTTTGAAAGTTTTTTTCCATGTCTAATACATATGTACCTTTGATATTGAAACAATAACAACCTATCAGAAGCATTAAATAGGAAAACAAAATTAGACCTAACGCTAAGAATCGAACCTGCTCTCCAGATCCAAGCACTCCTCCACCACCCTCACCCTCTCCACGATACGTCTTATAAAATACGATCTGTTTTGATTGTGGCCTGGGGCACAAATCAATTAGGGATCCCCTCGGCCCCCCGGCGCGACACCCGACCCAGTGGCTCGTTTTATGACACATCTCACAAACCGAAAGCGATTCATTAACATTCACAAACTTTATTAGTGCCATTGAAGGTTAATATTCATTGATTGGATGGGTTATTTGTTAAGCTGAGACCGTTTATGTCATGGAACTCCTTAGTATTAACAGTAGCGCTTTGAGGTTTAAAAGTGTGTACAGACCTTTGAAAGCGTCTGTACACACATAACACACCTTTGTGACGACCTCTGTGGCGCGGTGGGCACACGTCCGCTTGCTACAGAGGAGTTTGATAAGTATGTACGATCTGCAGATATTTCAGGGTGTTCTGGTCGATTTTGATATACAATAAAATAACTATGTATGTAATTGTAGTATATCAGTCATTTAGTACCCATAACAGAAGCTCTGCTTAACTTGGGAGTAGATGCTGTGTGAATTGTCCAGCATTATTTTTAGCTTAGTTTATTTATTGTCATTTTCCCTTTCCCTTTCCCTTTCGAATAAACTTTTTAATCTGACTGATTTTGGAGTGCAGTTTTGATTCTATATACCTTAAATTAGTAACGCTAACTAAAACTACTTGACTTTAAAATACTTGACTTTTATATACTTTTTTATGTCGACCAACCAAATACTAATTAAATGCCATTGAAAATTATAAAACAATTTTAAGATAGATCTTTCCATAATTCTTATTTCTCCACATATCCATGTTAAACAAAATTGGAAAATTATGTTAATGCGATGACCGGCAAATTAAAGACACGACCACCTTTGCCAATATTGACAAGACCTGTTTAAAATCATTTATTCACCAGTTATGTACCGTTACCGCATCGACTAAACCAATTAGGTCAGGTCAACATCGAACTTGATTATATTAAATTGATATCAATTTTGGTTATCGAGCACGAAGTACGCACCTACGTATCGATAAGTTGTAGCTATAGTCGAAGGTACTATTGTTACACGACGGTACTTTAATCGTATCGATTGTCTATTAATCTTCCCTTTTAATATAAATTCTAATATAGAAAATAATGACGTAATAGAGGCCGCCGGCGACAGGGTCGTTTCCCACGCCGAAGCCGGACAATCTTATTTTTTTTATATACAAAAATAAATTAAGTTTCGGTAATCAGACGCCGACCCGATTCCTGACCCGCTCCTTTGCAATATTTCTAAAAGCTATTACAAATACATTTATATTACCACACAAAAAAGCTCTCGGGCAATTTTCGCCACATAATGAGGCCATTATGGGGAATTTTGTTTTACCAACATAATAACATCGGCTTTTATTCGGCCGATCCTGCCCGCAAAGGACTTCGTGTTCTAAAGGACAATATGTATTATTCCGGACTTGATGAGATTTTCGTGCTAAAACTTTTAAGTAAATTGCCGTCATTATGTATTTAGCGAGGGATTATGACAAGGGCAGACGAATAGGTCGTTCACTTGCGTTACCAGTCTTAAATGCTTCATCTACCTTTTTAAATACATAAATAAAAAGATAATCATCAACAATGATAAAAGTAAGTGGATAACAATGATACGAATATAAACTGTCTCCTGGCAAAATTTCGTTATGTTTCGTTCAGTTGTCTAGGCGTGAAAAAGTAACCAATTTTAATATGAAAAAATAAAATACAAAAGGTATTTACATGATTATTATTCTTATTGCATGATTCTTGTTTAAAGCATGAAAACGTTTGGGAACACAAAGAGTAACTTGCAGCAGCACTGATTTTAACCACTTGGTTATAAAATGATAATCAATGGAATATTGTTTGTTATTTTAATAACCGCTATAAAAAAATAACGTGATTTAATTACGCAACGCAGAAAATTGTGGCTTATTTTACAAGAGAGGTTGTACCGCGAAATAATTTCAGCTATCGCAACCGCAATTACACGACACGTGACGAAGCGAGTCGATGATTAATTTCCTTTTTACATCAAGACCTCAATTATTGCATACTTGGAGGGTGACCTATTCGATCCTAAGGAGCCCTGATTTTTTGAAAAGCGGTGGCTGTCATTTTAAGGACGCTATTTGGAATAAACTTACCTAGTATTGTTTTCTTGTTCGCAATATAGTAATATTAAATGATAAAACTATTGTATGTCAAATATTATATTAGTTCTCAGCCTAGCTTATCCATAGAGGATGTTTTAGCCTTACAGTAAATAGAAAAATATATTTAAGTTACCTGGAATATTTTTATTGCAAATGAAATTAAATCTAGGGTATGTGTAATTTAGGGTTATAAAACGCCATCGTCAAATTGCTGCCGTTATTACGGCATAAGAAGACAGAGCTTAGATTGACTTTGGCACGTCATAAAGCGGGGCCGTGCCCGCGCATCTCTCGCTCCCGACATTATCCTTGTAATTGGCGATTTTGTGCAATTTATGGCGATTCTCGCAATTTACGAGCAGCGGACATGTGGGCGACTTTTCCTTCAGCCCGTAGCGAACACTCAAGAGTTTCAATTAAAATTTTATGTTCCACAAATTACGTGCCAATTATATCAGCAAAGGCAAAAACAACCTCGGATATTATGCCTTTTTTATGGCAAATTATTATAATGATGATTTATTCAAACCTATATTATTGCGAGACGAAAACAGTGATCGAAGTACAGGGTTAAAAATAGTTAGGATGTTCTCTAAGCGTGAACTCTGCGGAAAACAACGGCAATTATTTTTTTGATTAAATATTTGTGTATAAATTACTTTCAATAACATAATATGGCACTTGATGATTAAATTGAGAGTATTTTTTTCGAGCAGCGTAAGCATAAAACACGTCAGTCGCGTGCATGTGGATTGGATAAAATATTCAATGTTTATTAACCGGTTTGTACTAACTATATCTGCGCGGATATTGGTCTTTATTACCCAGACTTGCGAGGGTTTGAATTTGAAGGACATAAAGATTTGTTGACCATGCCGAGACTTACCTGAAATATGATGTATCAAGGTTATGAAGCATCTGTTGTAAATGTCAGTACGAAGTAGTTTCCAGGTAAACTGAACTTTCATGCAAGTGATTATCATACATATGCCAACCTATTATTTTGACGAGTTTGACATGCTATATTCATGACTCTATAGCTTCTGCCTAGGGCTGTGGTCAAGTGATACCGAAATAAAATATAGGAAACTTTACAACTCAGGACTAATGCGGTCGAACGTCAATGGCAGAATTTTCAGAGTAGGACTAGTGAAACAATAATTGTCAGCGAGTCACTGAAATACTTAAATTATTTATCTATTTCAGTGATCGACTCATTCATACAAAAATGAGCGGTGACAAAGAAGAATATAATAAATAAAAAATCAAAAGCATAGCTCTTTTCGGTAAAATTATGCAATTTCTTCCATTATACTCTCTCCAAAGCAGTGTTTTGCTTTTTTATACTTTTTTTTACTTTTACTTTTTTATACGACATGACAGCAACTTTCTGCTAAAACTGGTTCATATAGCTAAATCTTATTTTCTTCTGCCTTTTCCTCGTCATCATCTATTTTTCCTTTCCTGATGAAGTTGACAAGATGTCCAATCATTCTCCCTCTACTGTTTTGAATGGTGTTCAACGTACATTTTCTCATGAATTCTTTTCAAAACCTCCTCATTAATAATAATAACTTCCATCTAGCTAATCCTTTCCATACTCCTCTAGCATCACATTAAAAAAGCTTCAATCTTCTCTCTGTTACTTAGGAGGCATTTTTTTATCCATTCTTTCGATTGACATCATTAAAATGTAGGTTGATTTCTGTCACATTGGAGACGATTCGATTCCCAGACAAAACAAGTAATTTTTAAAAAATCTTTGAATGCGGTATTTTTAAAATAAAATAAAGTCTTCATTCAGCAAAATATGTACAGTATTTAAAGTACTTTCCCTTCATGTCGCATATTCTTGGGACGCCCTGTATTTGTAACTCATAATGTAAACGTATAAATAATTTATCTTTGTATAATTTCTGTGGCATCTCGTCCCCAAGACAATATGACCACTAATGATTTTATTGGAATTGTTCTGAGGCAGACCGCATCGAAGGCGGCTCGCGTCCAAAATAACCGCGCTCGCTCTCTTATGACAGCGCGGGCGATATTTATGTCGCGCGGCCCCGCCCACCGCCGTGGCTCCATTCAGCCTGTTTGTATTTATTCCGTGCCTATTTATTTGTATTTGCCTTCGGTATGAATAATGCAGGAGCGGAGCGTTTCCGTCGTGTGTAGGCAGCGTGACGCCGCCGCTTGTCGCGAGACCCTAGCCAGAGCTTTTTGTGGTTGAACTAAGAACTTTCTATCGGTTTGTTTTTAAGAGTGGTCAGCGCTTTGCTCCTGGTTGGTTATTTTTCTGAGATAAGTAGGTTTTGCTGTTCTTTGCTGAACCATACTGTGATAGAAATCAATATCCTTAGAAATTAATATAAAGCATCTAAAACTAAAAGTGGCTCTACCAATATGATTACCAGATTAATACATATAATTGTTTGATAAAGCAATCTTCATTTGATTAAAACTATATAACAATAATTTTCGGGCATTACTTTTTGTGTTAAGGTTAAGGAAAACATACCACCAGGTTTAAGATAGAGTAGAAGATACTCAAACATAAAACAATAAAATAAAGTAAAACATAACGCTTACTCGTTCCTAGCTTTCGTACGGTTCTCACGGAGTTAATTAACATAGGGTGGGGAGTAACAGAATTAATTATCGATAACCGCATTCGATTGGATATGTTCGTTTATTATTTGGTGGGTAAATCACGGTTATCGCGGCTGTATCGATTGGTCCCGCCCTCGCGCGATTTACCGACCGCGTCAACTCGATACCTTGGTATCGGCGGTGATATCATTTGATTTCATTGTCTATGTAATCATGTTATATGTAGGTACTATACAGCTGTGTTCTAGAATGCAGCTTTATTGGACTAATCGACTTAAAGCTTAGTTTTGAAACTACCTACTAAATGGTAATATCGGCCTATTAGATACATATTGTGACTGTGCCACGGAATACCGAACTTCATATTATGTGTTTAAGATAATTTAGCCGAATGTCAGTCTAATGGATAAGACATTTTTAAATAGCATTGGGAAGATTTCTTTGCTTTGCCTCGCCAGAACATAGTCCAAACCACACCAAGACAATAAATAAAGTTTGACCTCTAAGTAGTACATGCAAGATTTTGGATCGCAGAGAGACAGTTTCAGTATACAATGCTACACGAATACAAGAATCTGTATTAACAAAAACACCTCAGTATATTTAGTTTATACATCTTCGCAAAGATTTGTACAAAATTTTCTATACCTGTAAAAATAGATGGTGTATGGTTTTAAATAAAAATTTCACGCATGATTGGACACCTAAAATGGAGATTCTATCGCGTGGAGACGCAAAGTCGTAAATAAAAAACACGCGTCAGTGTCCACTGCAAACCTGATGACAGTACCAACGTAATCTATACTAATATTATAAAGAGGAAAGATTTGATTGTTTGTTTGTTTGTATGTTTGTTTGTTTGAATTGAATAGGCTCCGAAACTACTGGACCGAGTAAAAAAAATCTTTCACCATTAGAATCCTTGATTTTCCGTGATGAACATAGGCTATATAATATTTTAAAAAAAGTTAGGGATCCGCATGAAAAATTCAATAATTGAACCGTGGGCTGTATATTCAACCTCTTTTTCTATTATGGCGCGTCAGAATAGAAAAAGAGGTTGTATAGCGCACGGTGCTTGCTTTTTCTCTACGGCCAGTGTCAGTTTTGGAATGTCGAGTCAATGTCAAAAACCCCAATGCTGTTAAAAAAAGTAAAGATCCGTATGAAAACTGTGAAACCCATCGTTTTAGTGTGTATAATTTCTGAAATTTTTGTTTAATACCCGTGCGAAGCCGGGGCGGGCCGCTAGTCTAGTATATTGAAATTATGCAAAACATTATGATACCGTTAATTATAAATCGACAGCGTGCAATTGTTGACTCAGAATAATTACTTGGTGAGTATGTGGCCGCACTTTAACGAAATCACTAACTATTAGTAACAATGCAATAACGGTATCGATTACCGTTGCAACACTGATTTGAGTTATGAGTGGCTAGTGAGTTTTTGTCTGTTTCACCGGCCGTTTGAGAAAAATTAAATTGTGTTGCATGTCGATGGAGAGGTCGTAATCTGAATGCAGTAATTGTAGATTTCTGACTGTATTGTACGACCTCTTCTGTTCTATTTCTGTGCTCTTAAAAACGTAGATTTATTTTAAAATGAAATGAAATTAGTAGAAATCAGACGATTAGATGCAAATCTTATTTTAAGTAAAGGTACCTACATCCGTATATCTGATGCGACTGCATCAATCTGACTAGGTTCCTGTTGTTTTACATTTAATGAAAAGCCCCCATAATTTGTTAAAAAAAGAACTTTATGGTACATATATACAAGGTATAGATTATCCAATCCCTACTCATGAGTGATGATCTTCACTTGCACAACCACACGTGCTCGCATGACGCCTCTCATCAGAACGCGCTCGTTAGGTTTTATTGATTGTTTCCACACCAACAATAGCTTTATCTAGCTGTTTAGTCTGTACTGTTTAGAAAATAAGGTAAAACTTTCACCGACACACGACGATAGAAAAAAACGATGATACCTATTTAAAATTGGATCACAACAAGACAAAACGAAATTTCATGAGCCAATTTTTTTAGCTGTCGAAATCTTGGCGTGTATCTGTCACAAATGTATGATTAACGCATCACGCCACTCACATTCCTTGACGCCCGCTACAAGATCATCCCATTTAGAGGAGACTGGGACAAGAGAAACTAGACCAAAATGCTCTTATTATAGAAAATTATGCGGTATAAGAAAATGCTGCTGTGTTTTATTTATATTCCATTGAGAGGAGCATATGAATCCTCAAAATTATGAAGTTTATTGGCAGACTATAAGCGAATTATTTTGTCCTTTAAAAATTCTATTGCAAATCGTAGAAATTTTTAAATGTACGTACCTGGGTACAGATTACTTTTACAAGTCGTTTCATTAAATTTCTTTTCATCTCCGCCAGACGACCATCGACGGGAGACGTTTGCTCATAAAATAGCATTACCCTATCTCCTCTATTTAAATTTAGCGCGGCGCGTGCCGTCGCGGGTGTCTCCGGGGGGAGACGTGGGGGGGGGGGGGTGAAGGCGGGACGCTCCACCATCACTCAAGTGACGAAAATTGACGGAAAATGGGCGGACACCGGTTGCCCGCGACGTCATCAATTACCGCGTCCCGGTCAACGGTGCACCGCTTCGCCAACAGCGCAGTGCATACCTAATACCCTTCTTAAGATGCCATTATTAGCACGTGTTAATCCGTCACCCGTGACACGCTTCAAATAAAACATGTAGTTATGCGCCGTGATTGAAGGCATGATAAACCTTTCAGCATTTCATTAGACGACTCCCGGAAGACGCGGAGTAGCACGCTCCGCAATCTGCAAGATCTCGAGCGGGATTATTGAGATGCAATCTAGACGCCATCGATCGCCCGATAATTCGATCTAACCGCGGCCTTCTTGCGCAAACCAGTCATCAGCTCGAAGCTCGGTACTTCCATGATACCTTTATTAAATGGTAGCTCGTTGAAGCTTCCATCTGCTCGTCATATTTCACTGAGACTTTTCTGTTTAGTATTTGACGAGCCGTCATTCAAGAATCTTTATTTTCAAAGGAAACGAGGCCACGAGCAGTGCAAGAAAGATCGTTCGATTTTGAAAATTGGCTATAATTAGCATGTATCTCACTCCAGCCGACTGTGCGTTTAACTGGGAACCACAGAGTAGTCCAGTAGCATTTACCGAGTAACGGTGACGGACGCAAATTGCCGGAGGAGCTGCCACTACGCAAATTGTAGTAAAAGGCACCCTCGATTGTTCCTGCTTCTATAAAAGAAACGGTAGAATTTGTATAGATATTGAGAACATTAGAACTCTATGAAACCTCTCCCTGAACAACATAGGAAGTAAAATATCACAACTTTATTAACATTAAAGTAATTCGGGATGTACCTACACAGGACTTTCTATCGGGAATGTTTCGAACTAACCGGAAACAAACACAGGGTTCTAGTGTTGATAATGTGCCAAAATCGAAGAAGTGACGTACCAGGCTCTTTCAAATACCGTCAGGGCCCTTGTTCTGTATGTCATAGAAGAATCCTTGCAATGCATTGTCTGACGTCATAAGGTGTTCTAAATACGGTTTTGTCCGATTCCACGCCGTTGTCTTCCCGACAGTGTTATGTGTCATGATCGAGTCTCGTTCTATGAAACTGCATAAATATCGGAAATCTCAAAATTCAAATCAATCTGCTAATCAAAGCTATTTTCGTACCTACTGACTGATATTATGCTTATGCAAACATAGTCATAGAAGAAATTTAATTCTTAAAAGACCTACTGCTCAACAACCTTTTGTCTATCAATTTGTCTAACACTTTTCTTGCGTGAGGCCGTTACATTTTACGATCATGTCTTACGCAATATAAACTGCCTATAGGTAATTGGCGTTTGCTTCTATAAATTGAACTTTACCATGGCTATAGTGGCATTAGTGAAGCTAGTGAAGCTAGACGCTACTACTTCTGGACGAGAAATTCAGTGTTCTGCCACTGCCACTGCCTATAATGTTAGTTCAGTAACTATTTTCGTTATCACGTCCTCTGGTCGCGGTGTTGAGTCCAGAAGCTTCATAGTCCTAGGTCCACCCACATTGTTACCCACATACACGCAGTGTTATTGATGTGGCTTTGTACGAGACCATTAATTCAGTCGTGGTACCTTTCAGTTGGTCGTAATCAATGCAACATTATCGAAGTGTTCGAAATTGCTGGCGCGATGTAATTTTGTGATGAATGTTGGATATGTGCATCAATGAACGTTATTGTAGTGTGTATCTGAGATTTACGAACAAACTTTTCTGTCATAATCTTATAAAAAAACCAGAAAGAAACTGATATTTTTGGTTTCGCTCACTTCGATATCTACATTAATATAGACTAATATTATAATGAGAAAAGAAGAAAAGATTTGATTCTTTGTTTGTTTTTGGATGGAAAAGCTCTGACTACTAAATCGATTTGAAAAATATTTTAACCGCTAGAATCCTACATGAACAAAAAGCTAACAATATTTTCAAAAATGTTAGGGATCCGTAAGAAAACTTCAATTATTATTATAATCCAACGTGTATGTGTTTAACTTTTATTATTAAATACCAGTTTATAGCCGGGGCGCACCGCTAGTACGTAATAGTCGGACTTAAACTAAAGTAAAGAGGCGACAAAGAAAGCTTTAGCCTTATGTTTTTCCTGTACATTACCTAACTTACAATGAAATCATAACAAGTAAGTAACCATCGCAATGCATTGCATGACAAGTAACCATCGCAACGCAATCCTCGATAGACGCCAGTCATATCTTGATTATGCAGTCATTACAATATCCAGCAGTCTGCCCTTGAGGTTAGATAAAGGTGCCTTGCGGTTACGTTTTTGAATAATTTATATTGAATCTAGATAATGCGTTTCTTATTGGTAGCAGCGCAGTCACGTCTGAGACAGTTGATCGGGTAACGAGAACTGGCGCTGTTTGCTCGCCACGAGCTGTAGGGTTGGCTAAAAAACCGGAGCGTAGTTTTACAATCAGATAAGCAGTGTGACATCTTTAATATTGCTTTTAAGAACAATTTAAAGGGTTTATAAACTTTAATTTAAAAAAGTTTAAGACCTCTGTGGCGCGGTGGACGAAAGTCCGCGACGCAGGAGGTTACGGGATTGATACCCGCCTCGAACAAATGTTTGTACAACCTGCAGATATTTGTTTAGGGTTTTCAACCATTTTTCTATTTAACACCATTTGAATAGTCAAGTGGTGTAAAACAATGCAAGTAAGCCGTCTATTTTGATTTCGTTTATAAAATTATTTCCTTAATACTATATTTCTTTATTTTCGCTGTTGTTTGTAGGTACACCGAATGCAAAAGTTGTGCACTCAGTAATCCTAGCACTAAGTTTTTTTTTTAAATTGTATGTATTGTTGAGATTGTTATTAAGATATAATACATAAAACACAACGGATGTACGAAGGTAATCTTATGAAGGGATTTTAAGAATCCCCAAGATATTTCATCCCAATAATTTGGGATCTGACGGTATTTGAACCAACCGTACACTCTCTACAGGAATGCGCTAAATGCCTAAAAAGTGTAGTTATTATACACTATAAAAACTAAACACTATAAAAATTTATTTATTTGTTTATAGAGTAGGTAACTATACCTTTTTTTTGTAGAGTAACTATACAAATAAAATTACAATTCAATAACAAAAACAATTTGAACTAGTATTTAAAATTAAATCACAGATAATTTAATCAAGCAATCCCAAAAATCATTATCCGGCTTTATCGAATTCCGGCCTCACCCCCGTCTCTGGAAGCCCTAAGCACAGGTAATGGCGGGGTAATTACGCAGGCATTATCGGGTGACCCCATATTGTGGCTGGCCACTAGAACCGCCGCCGGCCAACACTTTAATGGACAATACGGCTAAATATACACGAATGATGACAGGCAAAATGTCTCTCCAATGCACTTCTAGTACTAATAAAGCTTAGATGCTTCGGTGTACTGCTTGAGGGATCTGTTGTAGGTCGACAGTAAATCGAGGGCTTGCAGGCAATGTTCGCATTTCATTCTTGTTGTTTGAGCAATATTGGCGACACGGAGTAAACAGTTTATGGGTCTGTGTCGATTGGGCCTTATAGCTTAGGCACCTAGATAGGTACTTGAAAAGTGTACAAGATACCAACTAGATTACCAGTACCAACTTTCAACAAAGCTTACCCTGAGGCTGTGGCATAATTACTGTCTGATATTTCTGGTAAGCCTTACGTTATTTTATTAGGTACCTATTTGATTCAAAACTGATACCTACAGCATGATCATAATCCACTTCATATCTTAAACGCAATCTTAAGAAGATTTTGAAGTCCCCGCTATATCCCACTAAGGATCATCATAATCAGCATGAAGAAAAAATTTAGTGACCCCGCCTACGACGAGCGATTATTATCGTCTATTCCTTTTTCCTTAAATATACAGCTGAATACCATTTTGCGACAATATGCCAAACAAACTCGAATTAAAAGGCAGATTGAACAAAGCAAAATGATCAAACCGACCCCAGCCGGCGACAGGCAGACTCTTTGATGTCTCAATTAGAAACGCGAGCGGGTAATTGTGGCGAAAATTAATTCGAGCTCGCGTTCCATTGGGCTCCTTTTACAAGGGGACTGTGCTTTGTTTTTGTACTGGCCTGGCGAATCTAGTTCAGTTATAGCTATACAGTCAATTTGCCATTCGAGTATCAAAAGCCTGTTCGCTGATTGCGATTGGCAGTTGTCAAGCAAACATGTTGGTTTGGTTGCTTGTGATGCAATTTTCTCTTCGTTGTATTTACGCGTCACTATTAATTATGATGACGGTAGCTAACATATATATTTTTTCTTCAGAGTTTTTATCGATAATATATATTTCACGTATGTATACTATACGTACACCTTATATGATCAAGGTTCGAAAATACACATTGTATAGGATCCGAAATGTCAAAGTTTGATTCAAAGACACATTAAAGCAGCTTCTTTATCAATAAAAGATTTTTCAGCCACGAGAGAGCAATAGCTGTTCAAATCAAGATCGACCAACAACTGTCAGAATCCATTTGTATAATTGTGATTCCATTCAGTCAATATGCACCGGAAGTGACTAGACGCGGCGTGTAATGCATTTCACACTGAGAACTTTCAAAGCCTTAATAAACCAATTACGGATCATTACCTAATGCAGGCCGGAAGAAGAATATTACTCGCTCATCATTACGGAGACCACAACCTCCCCTTAAATGCATTTTACATGTTTGTCGAAATATGCAATACAACGGCTTTATCGCCGAGGGTGTAAGGGTGTGGATTTTTTTTAAAACACGGTGAAAATGAAAACGCTTGTGTGGTTTGATGGATGGTGGGTCATTTCCCGCCCGCTCGCCCCATTATGCTTGTCACAGCATATGGCTGATTGTCTTCCGAAGGGGATCGCTTGTTTGTTTTGCACGTATAACGAAACAATTGACAACCGCGAGAATGCGGTAGCTGGCTGGTACGGGTTTAAAAAAAACATTTTTAAAAGTAAAATGTTTGTAACTGACAGAAAAAAATGGGAGGAAACTCGTTCTTTATTTAAAAGACAGATATATAATACGGTAGGAAACGTGAGCCCTTGAGAGACCTGAACGCCTTTATGGGGACCACACAATGAAACTAGAATGCAATAAAAGTCGCATTACATCAGAGCAAAGACCTTGGCGACGCGTCACGAGACGAGTAGTTATCTTCTACGACACAACCCTCTTCCCTACCCACCGATGAAATTCCGGACTTATTCTCATCATGCTAAAGCTGTCTACTGTGAAGCAGATGGGTAGAGTAGATTGAATTTATTTGCGACGAGTCAATGTTTGCGACCGAACTGTGAATTCTTCAATTTGGTTGTCGGCAAATTGTTAGGATGCTTGAGCAACGGTTTATGGAATCTTTTTGAGTTAATGCTGGTGATATCTAAGGAAGTCATGTTTAAGAACTGAAGCCATTTTGGGGGCCTCTTCTGCTAAGCTTATGTCGTTGTCATGGTGGGTTCACGATGACTGCAACAGATTCACAGAATGCCTACAGATTGAGATCGCTCGTCAAAGCCTCAAAGCTAGAATAGTTTAAATTTCTCCGTGCACTTAGCACTACCTAAATGCGAAACTAAAGTTTATTTTTTCATCTAAAAATTCTTACACCATCGACATAGCAAAGTAAATGCTATGGTTAGCAGAATTGGGCCTCGATAGTGTCAAATTTATATTTAGGAAAATGATAAGCATTATTACGTTACTTATATAGATATTCAAAATAACTATTCCCTGATATAAATCAACGAGAATATCACGTAACAGATAAGTAATTAATAAATACCGAGGACCCTACCAAAGGCTTCAATATTATAATAGTGGAAAGTCACATACGTACACGCCTCTACCAATTACATTCGAATAACCGCTTTTAATTATCGGCCTATCAGACTATTTTAAAATGAAGCTTATTTCAGGTGTTATTTGATCAAATATGTAAACCATCACAATTAAATTTCCACTTTTCCTCATGAACTCCTAGCCCTGAAGACATGGAATTTTAAATACACGTACTCTGTAATCATGGATAATAATTCAAGCGAACAAATAGGGCAAAGACATAATTATAGCTCCACTTGATTTAATTAGAGCAAGTTGGATAAAAGGTGTTCACTTTCTCGCGTACAAAGCGACGACAGAAATCTAGAGCTGGTATTGCCATTCGACACCCGACAATTAGACGCTGAATTATTAATAAACTATTGATTTCTACGGGTGATATGACGACCTCTGTAGCGCGGTGGGCGAAGGTCCGCCTGTGACGTAACCGGTTGCGGGTTCGATTCCTGCCTCGAGACAAATGTATGGACGATCTGCAGATATTTGTTCAAGGTGTTCTGGTCGTTTCTATGTATAGTAAAAAATATGTTATTTAATGTATTAAGTATATCCGTCATCTAGTACCAATATCACAAGCTCTGCTCGCTAGGGGCATGATGTCGTGTGGATTGTCTAGCATTATTTGTATTTATATCTAGCGGGGTACATAAGTTATTTCTAGCATTGAGATTTCATAAATCATCAACACATGTGCGGCCACAATAAATCAAAAAACGTAGATCGTAATTAAAAACACCATTTCAGGTAAGAACTGAGAAGACAACGTATAATTATTTTTCGTTTCTTTAGATGAATCATCGTTGATTAGCCGGAGCATAGCCTCTGTCGGTAAATGCAGATGTTTCCTTTTAATTGCTTCTTCAAATTACCCTTTCACGAAGTCAAAACAATGTTTAATATAGCAATTTGCGGGTCATGTAATAAATTAAATGAATCTCTCCGTACAATCCGTCATAAATCAAAACGTGATATTCCCTTAAAATTGTTTTCGCACGTCCTTATGACTGCGATTATAGTAAAATTATAATAATTGTGCGCGGCATAATTACGTGATGTAACTTAAAGCCAGCGATATATAGCGGCCAATTTGAATTTATGTAAAATATCGCGCAATAAATTTACATTTTATAAGTTGCCCTCGATGGACGTGGGCGCTATATCTCTGTTTAGGATCAAAAGCTCGTATCTGCAAATTGCGCATATCTATCTACGGTGGACGGCCATTCGATAATCATTCACTGGGTTTTATTCTTTGAATTCAAATGCTATTATTAGAGTAGCCCACTTACCCCTTTATCAAACAATAGCAAACCTATCAATGTACACATAAATAGCACACTAGTTGGTCCATAATTAGCCAAGTCTTAGGGAAGGCATAGGTTTCTAAGTCTTTACCAATCCGTTCAACCATCTTTATCATCCGCATATTATATTAGTCCACCAGAAAACCAGCGTGGCTCGACTCCTGTTGAGAAACATTATACTGAGGCAGGTTACTTTTGTTTCACAAGCTTTAGCTTGTTCTATTTTTAATATTTTTAAGGTTATGTTTTTTTTTATCCTTTAAAGGCTTTTCTTTCTATCTTTTCACGGTTGGACTTATGTCCGTGTGTGAACTATATGCTGATGATAAGTAAATACAATAAAATGATATATACCTTTATGCCACTATCTTGCAAACAGAGAGTTGTTGATGAACTAATTTCATAGATGTGTGATAAAATTATGACATCACGGCCAATATAATTTATAATATTAACCAAGATGAAAGTACCGCATAAAACAATAACATTAACCGACGTAAAATATCCCTGGTATGATAATGCTTAATTCTTGACATACGTAATGCAAGCCCGGGGCGATATACCCGACACTATGTCTAATAAATTTATGGACGTCCATTTTCATGTTGATCGGAGCTCGAAATTATAATCGTCGCGCTTGAGGCTCAGAATAAATACGGAACGCGGTGAAGATTCACTTGAATATGACTGAATAGACAAATCACGGCTTGCTAAGTCTTACTACGTATTAAGACTGAAAAATAAGACATTTTGATAATATATTTTAATATTTTGAATCCTTGTTCTAATAGAATTTGTTTTTTTTAACTAAACACTGACTCCTATTTCCTTTATATTTACGCATTTTTTCAGTTCTACGGGAAAATGGCTACCTCGGGATCATTTTCATACGGTACAAAACCACAACCAACAGAATACAATATCCTTTTATCGAGTTAAGACGTACAAATTGCATCTAACGTCAACTCAACAACAACTACGAACGCACGATTTGTTGACAGTTTCCGACGAAACTCTTATGTTTGCAATAAAATCCTACGATATACAACCTTATTGAAGAGCCATAAGGATTATTTTCACATACAGACTGACTGCGGGGAGGCTTGCCCGAGGCGTTGCACAGGTCGCGTGACGCTGGACTGCGCCGGCGCATCTTGACAACTGGACTAGCATACAATGTCAGTTTATAAAAACAAGGAAACTTGATTGATTTGCAGCTGCGATTGTCCTCGTAGATATGTAAGTAACGGTTTTGTTATTTCTAACGTAGCATGACGATGAACACGATATTATGCTTTACAATGGCAATAATTTTCTAGTCTAGGTTGACATTTCCATGGTTGAAGTGACTTCTTACTATATTTTAAATTAACACAAATTAGGTATATTTTAAATGAACATTATGACGAGACAATGTTTTCGTAGTTGAATGAAAATAAATGACGGTTAATTATGTATATAACAATTCAATTAATTGTAGCATATAGGTATAATTGTAGCTTTTGTTTTTCGTAACACAAAGAAATTCGTTTGTTTGGAAATCCAGGACAGGAGGTTTCGAAAAGTGAGCAAACTCCATTATTTTCAAGTTCGCTCGTTCTCACGGACTTTCCAATAAAAAGTGTAACAACGTTGTTCGCAAAAAGTGCGAATATAAATGTCAAAGTAGGTATAAATAAGTGCGGAAACTGTATGCGGGTTAAATGAGGTGGAAACGTGGAGTGGGAACACTGATGTTTTTGACTGTGGCTAGGGGTGCGAACAGCTTTCAATACCTCAACTACTTAGTAGTAATAATCTGTATCTTTATATTTTCTCTGGTTTAATAAAATGATAATTAAAAATTTAATAAAAAATGTCAGACCACTCCGCTATTATTTTTAATACAAAACCAAAAGAATCATCAAAGTTGGCCGAAAATTGTTGAGGGAGATAGATTTATTCTGTCGTTCAGTTATTTAAGATGAACTCGGCGAAGGTACATTAAAATTTCATTGCAATTAAAACACACATTTACAACCGAAAATAGAAACAGCTTTTTTTCAAAGTCGGTCAAAAATCGCTTCGAACAACGCATGTTAACTTGTATTGTAGGTAGGTAGAAACATTGTCGTACGAAAGTTTTATCATGATAGAAAAGATCTGGAGGAACCTCAATAAGTTGAAAACAAATCAAATACAGTCGCAGAAACAACAATGTATGATACCACGATTGTTATCAACAATAATGCACCCAATTATTGTTATTATTACCTAGAACACGAAATGGTCGCAAAATTATAAAAAAGGTTGTTTTATCGTTGTTTTCTCACTTTGGAACAGCGAGGCAATTACCGTGCTCACAACGATAAGTACTTTTGGAAAATTTACTTGTATGAGTTGTGAATTTTAGGAGCACATTCGCTGTTTTTATGTATTAAAAAAAAATTAAAAACAGTTTTGTAGTTTATTGAATGCTCTTGACAACGGTAATACTTGTGTAAATTGGAGGAGACCTCAGTTTGCCTCACGTTAAATAGGTATCTATGAAAGTACGTTGCTTAAAATAGATTTTGTCTACATAATATAATTCTAAAAGCTAAATCTTCAATTTTATTTTAAGTTATTTATTATATATACGCTTTCAAATATGTACAAAATACGAAAGAACGGTAATTAAAAAATATATTTATATTCATTGACGACCTCTGTGGCGCAGTGGGCGAAGGTTTGCCTGTTATGCCTGTACTGCAGGTTGTGGGTTGGATTCAGGCCTCGGGTCAAATCTACGAGTATGTTCAATCTCAGATATTCATGGCGTTCGCGTCGTTATGTATGTAAAATAAAATATATTGTATTAAATATAAAAGTCATTGTAGTACCTTCCCATAACAAAGCTCTCTTTAGCTTGGGGTTAGATACTGTATGGATTATCCAGCATTATTTATTTTTATTCGGGTATTTTTAATAAAACGAAGTCATAAGTTTTATTATTAAGCGTCAAACAAATATGTCGAATGATCTTCACAATACTTTACTTGCTCCGTGGATGCATACTATGTACGTTATGTAAGTTAAGTCATACTAAACTTAGTTCTAGAATACGGGTCTTAAGCATAAATTTATTATCGTTCTGGCACGTGCTTCGCTACTTTCGGTACAGAATACAAAACACATTGCCGTTTTATGGAAATAAATCCATCCACCGGAAAGTATAACGACAAACTGACTTGTCCAGGAAATGATGCTCTCAACGTACTTAGATTTATCTCTTTCGCTGATCTTTTAGGAACTTTGGAAAACTTTTTCAACTGTGTGGCGCAGCGGACTCGCCGGCGACGTAGAAGGCTGTGGTTTCAATTCCCGCCTCAGGACAAATGTTCGCGCTGAAGATTTCTGTTCTGTGTGCTGGGTGTTTTCAATGCATAATAAAAACTATCTATGTTATGTATGGATTGTCCATAGCATTTTTATAAATGTATTGTATTATTGTATTTAGTAGTGAATTATGTAGCACCCATAATAATATGTAATAATGGTGAGTGGAATGTCCAGAATTATTTGTTTATTTCTTCTTGTAAGATTAGGGAGTTAAATTAACCTAGGTACTTCTTGTCTGAAAAACTTTCGCAAACATTAACATATTAGTGACTACTTTTTGCATATTCCAATTAATAGAAATGCATGAGAGATGGAAGATTAATAATAATACTTAAGGCTCCGGCGACACAGATGAATTTCCGATAAAAATGTAGTACCAAACTGATTTGTAGTTTGCTTTTTTTATAATTGCGCCTTAAGTTGGATGAAACGAGAAAACTTTAAAAATATTTTTATCATTTAATCCATTAGTTTGCCAAAATTATGTAGTAATTTCTATCTAACCATATCCTATCGAACCAATCACTAAACTACGTCACTAACAACCAATCAATAAAACTACGTAGAGCCCTTAACCTTTCGTAGGTATTAGAAAAATAAGCATACTGTGTTTTTTCAGTGTCGTGACTTGATCAGTTGATTGACGTTCGTCATGAACTCGGTAAATGTCAGATACACACTAATATCGATGATCTAAGAGCGATACCACACTGGCGATTTACGAGCCATTTCAAAGCGATGAGAGTGCGCAGCGAGTGCAGTTTGTGAGTGATTTCAAAGCGAGGCGAGAGCGCAGCGACAGCTACCGTGATTTGTGAGCGATCTGCACTTGCCTCGCTCTGAAATCCACCGTGTCAGAACATAAGGCTCCAACAAACAGAGTGGAATATATTTTGGATAAGTGTTCATACCAGTAGGTATATCAACAAGATACATGCAACTATAAAAGTCCGTAAGCATTTCAAATTTAACCCCGGATATCCAAACGCTACCCAGATTTAAACACGTCTCAAGTGACGAAGTTTTTTTACAGATGTCATTCAATGACACCGCAAAAAAATCGCGAGCTGATTTATGCACCTGTAAGCCGCTTTGGATATTGACCAATTTGTCTGTTTAGTGGACTTTGTCAGTGAATGAAGGGCTCTTGCCGTTATGTTTAGGATTTTCTTCTGACTCTAGCGCCGTTAACTCCACCTACATGTGAAAAATAGAATTTTGGTTTGTCTAATCCCGTTAAAAGACTAAACCTAGGTAAATACTATTCCAATACAAATAATAGCAGTAGGTACATGGTGAAAATATGCTCAAATACAAATCATTTTGGTATTACGTTTCTATTGGATATTCATCCGTCACCGGAGCCTTAAGGTACTCTGATAAAGTCCGTCATAAAGTAGATACCAATAAATAGGCCACGATTATGCACTTCGCATCTTCTAGGTACGATTTACTGTACCTATAGGGCTATAGGTATTTTAACGGTAAGCTTGAAGCGGAAAATTGGACAATCAATTTTATTACAATAAATGATAGAGTATAGAACTTGGTAATAGTTAAGATAATTCGTTTGATTCATATACTTGTTTTAGTCGAGGGGTTATGATTATATGTACTCGTAGGTTCATTTTTGATGAAATAGAGGATGCAATAGAGATAGGATTTAACTGATTCATTTATTTTATTTTATTCTCCTAATACCTTTTAACGAAGAAAATTACAATTTAATAACCAAATTTGAATTAGAAAGCTAACTGCTAACTGTTACAAACAATCTAGAGGCTATATTATTAACTGATTCCTACTGGTTTTTGTATGCAAAACCAGTTGGAAACATCCTCATGACGCTGGCTGGATTGCCTCCCTGAACCGCAATGCTGATGCGCTGCGTCAAATTTGCGTCAAAAAGCAAGAGTGAAAACTCTCTCAAACGTCTTATGGATGTATTTTCCGTCAACCAACAGCAACGCTTAACGCATTCAGTGCCTAGACGCTGCAATGCAATCCCAAGGGGGGCACTGCTTTCATGTGCGTCGAGGCGTAGTGGGCTATAAAAGTGCCAAGTTTTAGAGCCAAGTTTAAGCAAAAGTATTCATAATAATCTCTAAATTAATATTTCACTAAAAGACAAAATCCAATGTTTATTCTTCTTAAAATAAAGGCGAGCGGATTTTGTTGTAGATTTCAATGGTAATTTTTCCGTTGCACGTTCGTAACTTTAAAAAGATTTAAAAGTATGAGTGAGTATAAAAGGTAGAAGCTTAATCGAATCAATCCAAAATATGATTTAAAAATTATCTCATGATTTGATCTTAAAATTAATGAGGAAAATAATTGGTTACCAATCGATGTTCATCGTGTTGTAAATATTTCCTTCATATGATTTGATCAAGGTACCTTGTAGGTATAATTGTTTATACTTACCAAATAAAAAGCTTTAGCTAACCTAAAACACCTAAGTAGTTATTCAATGCACCTTCAACCCTCATTTGAAATCTGAGGCTCTAATATGAGTTTGCAAAATTCTAAAACGGTAATAGTTTTCAAAAGTATTCCGTCTCAGTGTCATCGATCTTGCAGCGCCCAGATGCCGGAAATACTGGACATTTCGAAAACTATACAAAACTCATACTAAGACGTAAGATATTGAAAAAAAGGGAGTTCAATTAATTAGATAAGTACATGACATCTCTCTCAGGCCAACACCTTACCAGTGTTTGAACGTACAATTACCATTATGATATGAAGTCTGCAACTAATTTCATTACCAGTTGATATCGTGATGTTTTACCCACATTAACATAATATCTTAACTAGGTAACACCCTCGTTGCAACTTACCAATACGCTTACAGTAAATTGTAGCAGCTTCTATCCATTATCGTTATGAAAAATATTATAGAAAAACTTATACTTACTCACAATAATCGCACGTTAATAATGACTATGCACCTGTCAATTTAATAATAATAAGGGGTAATTTTTATGGTGGCGCAAAACACGTTAAGTACCTGACTAGTTGAAGTTTATTCGTTACAGCTTTCGTGTAGGAAGAATCCAACAAATTTATTCCATTTATAGGTAAGTAAATAATTGCCAGCTTCATAAGAATGATTTCATTACAGAAGAAATTTACAAAAGCAATTTTAAAGTTATTTTCAGAAATTTTATCGTAAACCATGTCATGTTAACTCAATTTAATGTTGGTGTTTCGATTATTTTCAAATAAATTCAATAGCTAACTGCAACACGCGATGTTTTTATTAAGGCGAATATTACAGAAAGATGAACAAAAAATAACTTACAACTTAATTAAAACATACATAAACCAAGTCACGTTTTTCAGGAGTAACTTGTTATCGGCGCAGGCGCAGGCGCACCAGCAGCTTTCAAATGTCAATGGTAGCCGGAGCCTACGCACGCACTCGATGTATTCGCTATTAATACGAAATAACTATAATTTAGGCCACTAGTGGGCAGCGTGCGTTCGCCGTTTAACCGCTGCGGTGGAAAGGCGACGGAAGCCTGTCACAGCCGCAATTACAGTCCCGAGAATCCGCATTAGTTCAAACTATTTATGTATGTAAAATAAGAGCAACCTCTTGTACGGGGAAACGGCGATTGCACGCATCGCTCATTAAGCACTTTAGAGCAATTTGAGGAGGAGAAAAAGTCGGACGAGACGCGGTATCTTCGCGTGGTCAATTAAAATGTTGGTGCGCTCGGCTGCCGAGTGCCACTGTAACGGTACATTCGCGCACAAAACAGCGAAATAACACAGTCCACTTGGTCTGAATTGCTCGCATCCTCTGCTATCTAATTGTGGCAGGTTAGCGGTTGACGTGCAGAAATTAGCGTTAGACGGGTTGTTGGCAACACGGTTGACGCGACACTTGAGTTAGTCCAACCCTACAGGAAACTGGATGCAATTCCCACACGCAAGAGTACAATTATGCTTAGAATTAAAAAATGTGCAGATTTATAATTTACATTATTGATAGTGTTGATCTATATTTTTGAAACACGAAATACTGGGCAGTACACCTGGCACTCAGTGCATGCCTATCTGGTGTTATATTTTCGGACCTATAGAATCAAAGTCCGGTAACTCTGTCATGGCCATCTGCGGTCAACAGCATTATAGTCCATTCGAAAAAAAAAAGACCTATAGAATCGTCAAAAATTCGAAACCCTCGGCGTGACCGTTACAATCGAACTTGACGGACCTTGTTTCATATGTAAGGTATATCATCATCATCAGCCTATAATAAGGTATATGTTATCTTTAATTTTGATTATGGGCAATAACCCCCACATGAAATAACGCCACCTTTGGCGCACATTAGGGGAGGCCTATGTCCAGCAGTGGACTGATATAGGCTGATGTTGTTGTTGTTGTTGTATCTTTAATTGCAATTTCCTTAAAATATGTTACTTTAGGTACCTATATGGACCACGAGTTATCTGAAATAAACATTTTTTATTTTATTTTTTAATACGATACACAAATTAATTTCAAAATAAGAGTGAATAATGTCTTCTAGACCTTCGTAATACAATGTCAGCCTCATTGTTACTTTCCACTAGATAAAGTAAAGGGTAAACCAAGATAATTTTGATTTCTATACAGCTGATAATATTATTTTTCAATTGTATATTATGTATTATTTACCCAAGTTTATTTCATTAGCCTAATCTATACTATGTTTTTTTAAATTACAAAATAGACATGACGCGTTCGTAAGGTAAATAATTGAAGTGAATTGATTATGAAATAAAAATTATCAAACAAATTTCTGCTATAATTTTATACAATCTCCGACTTTTGTTTCTCTACATCTCGAAATTTCTACAAAGTTATACAAAGAAAACCACAGCTTAGCTCCCGTCCCGCTACATATAATAAATAACATTGAACGCAAGCTTGTGCGTGGGCGAAGTCACTATCTAATTCCCTATATCCCTATGCCCTATTGTATGAGAGCCTTCAGTTTGTTTTACAATGCTACCATGATGACTTGCTTTACGGACAGGTAAATGAACAAGTCCTCATTGTTCTCAATGGTGAGTTATGGGTAGGCTTCAATTGATTTATGTCAGTAATGGTTCAGTTTTTAATATTTCAAAAGTATGTGAAAACTTGTGTTTTTGGTAGGTACACCACACTATGTGTGTTGAAGCAATAAGCAAAATATACTAGTGAGTGTTTGCAGCAGACAGAAAAATGTACCTACTTAGGTACTTCATTAAATAAATATTTCTATCTCTATGAATCTCTTTGTCGTGTGGTGCCGGCATAGAATTTCACCACCCCAACTCTTCCCGTGGGTGTCGTAAGAGGCGACTAAGGGAAACACAGCGGGAGGCGGGCAGCAGCGCCTTCTGCAGAACAACTACAGCGAACTGCGATCCCCAACCCGCATGCCCAGCGTGGGGATTATGGGCAATAACCCCAAATAATGATGCCATCTATGGCGCTCATTAGGGGAGGCCTATGTCCAGCAGTGGACTATTATAGGCTGGTGTTGATGATGAATCTCTTTGAGTCGCTTCACCTGTTGCAGAGCAAAATTACTTTTTGCTGATGAACAATAAAAAGTTCTTTAGGTTTCATTATTGACTAATGAAGGATGGTTCATGGAGTTTTTTTGCGTCTAATAAGGTAGAACTTAGTACCCATAAACATAAACGTACCTTTATATTGAGCTATATTATAGTTGTTTCCATTAGCGTAAATGTTTTGAAATATATCATAAAAAAGTAGTTCATAAAAGCAAATGACCCATACCTATTAAGTAAACTAATGTAGTTAAAACAAAGCATTGCACCGTAAGCTAATCGCAGGTTCCACGCATCAATCACTCGTCAGACGCAACAACGAAAACACTGTTAGTTTTGCCGCCGAATTATTAATTACATTCCCACAAAAAACTCACACACGACGCCGAAAAGCATAAATTTCTTCCTTTTTCACCGCACAAAGCCCGGCGCCCTGCACTATAACGCTAAACAGATTAGGCCCGCCCGACACCGCCGTCGCGGCATAATTTTTGGCGCCAGTAGTCCTTGCCTTTAGATTAAACTAATATGAAAAGGAAATTGAGTAGAAAATGGGCGAAGGCTCTATATGTCATTAAGGATTGGTCACGGCGCTTCAAAGCGGTTCGACCCACATCTATTTGTGTTCATTTATTGAATTAACATTTTAGACACTTTATGAACTGTCCATAATGGCATAGAACGAAATGGAATGACTTTACAGGTAATAATCATTACGGTTATGTGACAGATATTGCTTCGTAAATATCCTCAGGCCTACCTGTTTGTTTTTATGTTGTTTTGGGAAATAAATATAGCATGTTTAGATACAAGTGGCTAGTTATGGCCCAATAAATTATCTTAGATACAGTCGAGTTGGATTCGTATAAATTAATTAAATTATCAGTCTTATGTTACATATCCCACGGTACAAGTGCCATAACCGCGGTTAGCTCATAACATAAATATACGAAATGTTTTACATCAAACATTATTTTATTTTGCTTAATTCCATTTATTTATTTTATAATTAAACTTACCTATTGTTAAAACTAAAACGTCCACTATAGGTCTAATCTAAGTCTAGTAAATGATGAACTTCAAACAAAAAGGAAATGGCTATTAAATCTAAACTCCCTATAAGCTTACTATTCATCCACATAAAATAATGTGGAACATATAAAACTCATAGATTCTCGGGTCTCGGGTCATTTGTGACCCGCGGGGGCGTTCTCCATGAATAGTAAGAGGTTGGGACCCAAGAGACCCGACGACGCAAGTAAGTCGCCGCTTATGGTCCGTGCTAAATCGACAATACCCCAGGGCTGAGGGACAACAAACCATTTCACGCGCTCATTTCGAGAGGTTAGCTCAAAAATGAGTTTGAAGCGTGAACGGTTTTGTTTGTTAAGGGTTTGATGGATTAAGTAATGAAGAGTATAGGAGGTAGATGACTGTATGGGGTAAAATAAACATATTACCTAAGTATGTATGTATAGCCAAAGAAGGTGGATTGTGTGATATATTTGAACCTAAAGTGACAAAATTCATAGTATTTATCATCTGGTTAATATATGTATGTAGGCATGCTGATCCTCATTCCTTAAGCTTTAAATTACAACAAATATTAGTCATCAAAGTTTCATGGTATGAATAACATTAGTTACCTACGATCGTATTGTGGAGTAAAGTAAAGAAAAGATAGTATAAAGGACAGGCAGTCTTTATAGGTTCATTTTCATCGAATAAAATTACAGCATAAGTACAAAAAAGTTTATTGTTAGTAAAGAAACAGGTTAGTTGAGTGCAGTGTGAGGAAGCGTCTGTGCTGGGGCAGAGAGTCGTGTTGACTCACATTCATGAGCAGATCTGGCGAGGAGGGGCCCTTGCCACTCATCTCCGAGGCATGTCACACTCACAACACTATGTCAGTCCCGAGGCAGCGCAAGCGGCGCGGGCGTCGTGCGCCGAGCGACAACTGCCGCGATCCAACCGTGGTGGGGCACACGGCATACCACACTCCCCCACCGCTACCGGCTGCCTCATTTCTCACTATAATTTGCGTGCTCGTTTTTTGTTATTACTCCCTCGTTTTGTTTTACGTATTATCGAGTGCATCCCGCTCGCACCGGCCGCCATGCGCGCCGAGCGCCGCCCAGATAATAGGCTGCGCAATTACGCAAGCGGTGACCTACTTACGCCATCTAGTGGTGAGAGGCGACACTTATGAACACTACTCTTCTAAATACACATTTACCAAGTACCTATTATGTAGTGCACATAGTCATAAAACAAAAGACAGGTCCCTAATTCCTTAGTACAACTTTTATTTACTGAAGGATCGAAGTAGAAGGAATTCTAGGTAACTGCCAAAACAAATTACTTATTAGTTAAAAAAATTAATAGCTTATTAACTGAAGCAGAATTCAGATTTCCCTTTATTGTCAATGGTTTGTCTTTATTAGACTAGAAGTAGTATTGTAGATTTCTAATGAATTTAATTTTACATATAGGATATAAATGTGACCAATCAGGAGCGCAAAAAAAGGAATAAATGTATTGAAATGACGTTTAATTGTAGAGCAAAAAGTTATCTAAATATCAAACAAGAATTAAAAACATCATAGCGCGTTGAAATCTTTTTAGAGACAATGTGTGTCTCAAAAAAGACATGAACGCGCCCCCGCTCGTAGCCAAATGGTTTTAGCACGTAGAGCGCGCGTAGCAATTTCGTAGCACACTTCACGTCTATTTATTTGTAATTTTATACCAACATAATTTTTGTTTGTGTTTGAATTGTGTTTTGTTCTATTACAATTAAAATTTCTATATTGATCTACCTAGATAAGGTATGGAAAAAGAAGACATACATAATAACGAATTTCCTGTCTTTAAACTAAGCCGGCAACATTTAAATCTGCGACGTACCATTTATATCTTACATATAAATCTAAAGAGCGTTATTGGAAGACTGAACTCTTTTCATTTGATACATGCTTTGAGGATTCAGGGGTAGGTATGTCTTCTAAAACAGTCACTATTACTGAAACTTCAGAAACTATCTTCTTACAAGATCTAAACCCATCTTATCCACCATTTTGTTAGGTACCTACACATTGTCACGAGTCTATGCAAATCGTCGCCGGAGAAACGTTCAATATGCTAATCAGATATTGAGCGATGCCCGCCCACTGCCGAATTTCATAATTGATAGCTAATGCTCGGGTCAAAGGCCACGTTATGGCTTATAATACTGTAATGACGCCAGTAATATTGTTCAACTCGATAATACCATAGCAAGCGAGTTTTTACGGTTATTAATATTAATATTGCTTAGGAAACTTTGAAGTTGTGTAACTGGATGCCGTTGAAAGATTTAGTAACTTTGTGTTATTTATTATTTATGACTACTTAAGTACCTACCTATTTTCAGTTATTCCTCAATATTATTTATTCAGTTTGAATTGCTGCTATCACTTTATTGCAGAACCTAATATGTTTCCTAATAGGATTGTTTGACTCAGGGTTTGTAAAATTACGAATTATAAAAGAAAACTATTATTGACATCATTTAATCATAATTTTAATTTTTACAAAGGCACATATTTCTTAGCGTAATTGTACATCTATCTCATATATCACAATCTGGTAACTTAAACTAAACACTTTACAATACACCACAAAACTATTCCCAAATCTAAAGTCCTTAACATGCATTCAAACTTTCACTGGCCGAGTGCCATCGGCGGTTGCAAATTGTAATGTCCCTGAAAAACATAGTTGTCTTTCGACGCACATTGGTACCCGGATATCGGAGTAGGGTACTGTTGATACCGAGGGTTCATCGCCGGCCGAGGGTACAAAGCGTCTTGCCTCATCTCAGGGTACCAGCCAGACATCACGGCACTTCCACTGAACATCGTACTGTTGTAGCTTGGAGCAGACATTATAGGCGCTTGATTTGCGTAGCTCAACGTCATAGGCTTAGATGTTGCACTTGTGTACGGGACGGTACCGTAGTTGGCACTTCCCACCGAAACTGATGATTGTACTTGTGGTGCTGATTGTACAGATTGTTCCACTTTTTCCTGAACAGGAGACGGTGATTGCTCTTTCTCATCTTCTTTCACTTTCTTGCTCTTCCGCGATACGTTAGCGTGGGTCTTTACGTGCTTAGCGAGATGGTCCGAGCGCATGAACCTCTTCGAGCACAATTGGCATCCGAATCGCTTCTCTCCAGTGTGAGTTCTCAAATGTCTTTGTAGTTCATCAGAGCGAGTGAACCTTTTGCCGCAGAATAACCAGTTGCAAACAAAGGGTCTTTCTCCAGTGTGCCAGCGAAGATGGGCCTTCAAATGCGAGGTTTTTCCATACACTTTCCCGCAGCCCGGGACGTGGCAGACGTGCTCGCGTTTCGCACCGTCTTTGCCGTAGTTGGGGCCGAATCCGGCGGCTTCGGTGAGGCAGTTAGGACAGCGGCACTTAGCGCAGCGGCGTTGAAGCTCGCGAGCATCTTCAGTAGCCGCAGCGGGCGCTGGCGGCCAGTAAGGCGAGTACTGAGGGTATGGTGGTAGAGAAGGTTCGCGCCAAGCGACGGGCGCGCACCACGCACCGGAGGATGCACTGCTGCAAGAAGATAGGTCAGAAGCAGGCGATATCGCCTCACCTCTCCCGTACCCACAACCGTAACCACTCATCATATTCATCATCTGTAACAAAAGAGATGAAATTTAACACAACACACTTTAAATTAATTACATGTAAGTAAAAATAAATTCTAAAATGGAAACACTAGTTACAATTAAAAACACTATAGTGAGGGCTAATAAATTAACAGCTCGCACTAAATTAAATTCTGCACTTTAAAATGTACCGGCAAATTTAATTACGACCGTCATTGTAAACAAAGTGTCAAGAGTTTAATAGTGGCTGTGGGCGGGCGGACCGACCTGTTGCGCGGGCGGATCCACGTACTGCATTTCCGGTAACGGTGACAACGTAGACTTCAACTGGATAATTACAGGGCGGCACACCGCTCGCGCCGAGACGTTTTTAATAACTGGCTTGGGATAGACGTAACGAGCGGTTGTCACCTCTCCCCCCGCCTTCCCGCCCCGGGCGCACCCCCCGCGCTTGCCCCTGCGCAGCCTCCGACACACCCCGCCTTGCCATAGCATAAACAGCACTCCCCGTGAGTTATGAGTCTTATGAGCTTATAAGCTTACCTTAGGCGAGAGCCGTGAGCGAGACAACACGACATCTTACGAAGGTTATGTTTACATTTTATTCGCTCTAATTCACTTAAGAGTTGAAGGTTGGTTTAAAGGCGTTACGTTTTTGCGTAGCAAATGTTTGGATAAGAGATTAAATCTTGACTTGCGTGAAGGGGTTTTACAATATCATCAAATATTTAAAGTGTCGTCGTCGACGTTTTTCACACATTCAAAGTAAAGCTAACTCGATTATAACTTACCTATTTAAATACATAGTTACGCTTTTACAAGTACCTACATAGGAAAACTTTTTTTTAATCCTACAATAAACCTTTTAATTTTCTTTCCCAACTAATTAAATCGACCAATTAACTGCACCTAGCCGAACCAGAAATGAGTATCTCTTATTAAATATAGATTTGTTGGTAGACTCTCGACCGCTTAATGTATTTTTTTTCTTTTTTCTCTATTTCGGTCGGCAGTTCGCAGCAGACATATGATTTATGCATATTCGACCGAAGCCAAACCTTTAATTACACGTTGTTAAAATATGGCAGTTTGTTATAACATTCAGCTTTTGTTTTTAAACGCCGCTTTGGGTGTTTCCTTTTCTCCCATCTCTGATGACTTTTTAATCCGATTAGGTTTTATTTTATTTCCCATTATCTCAGAAGTATATCCCTACCTGTGAAAATTTACTTTAATATATTCCTGAGTAGGTAGGTAATTTTATGTACGTTTTACCCTTATGAGGCAGTAAGAAGGTGACTATTTATGTTTTATTTTTCCATGGGCGAAAATTTATGGTGGTCGTCAGTCATCCAGTGACTCTACTATAAATTGAGCTCCATTTAAGTTATTTAGGTATATACCAGGTCAGATATTCACCATGATTTGAGCTTCATAATATTTCGACGGTTTCATGTGCCATTACGGAATAACTGAAGTCACTGCGAGTTAGTTTTCATTGGCAAACATACCAATCTACGCTATTTTTTTGTCTTTTGCTACGACCCTTACCACTACCACCAGATTCATCAATCGCAACACTATCACGACACACAACATCCCGTTATAAACGACTACTGTTAATAACCATAATAATTTCAAAAGATTTATAATGAGCTTCATGTTTAGCCTTCCAGAAAAACTTTTGGTAATTAGTAAAACAATTTCCTTGCAAACTGCCTACCTTTTAATACAATAGGTAACATTACCTACCTATCTAATAAATTCTTTAAAATTTTAGTAGAATAAACTTCTACGAAGCACACCGAGCACGTTACTGTAATTTTTTACGCATCATCACTTGCATACAAACCTGTCGACATGTTTTACAGCCTAGAACAATTGAACGGCTGGATATCAGCTACCAGTTGGTTCCAAGCTCCACAAAGGCCTCATGCAGTGGACAATGTAGCCTACTAATGCCCTATGATCGTCTCAATGTGCCATAAATCTTAAGGGGTCCGAACGCTACTGTGTTTTTGTCGAATGAAAAAAATCATCCCTTGTTCCTTTGATGTCGCCTGTCTTCGGACATGTCCCGACGATTGGATAAACAAGTGTTATAAATGTGTTTTTGTAATGTTATTTCTTATTTGTCTGATAAAAATACTCTTTGACGACATACACGAATGTTGCCTATGGAATATTGCAAACATGTAACCGAGACTGGCGTGGTCAACCAATATGGCTGAATAACTCTAAAAATTATTATGATACAAATATCTTGCAAAGTATTCAGATACAGGTGATTGAACTCCTAGTAGGTAGGTACTTTTAGTAACAAGCTTTCTACTTACGAATCTTTTATTGGTAGGTAGATCTTGTGAATTATATAAACTATAAAGAAAAAGCAGTCTTATACTCGTACCAAATTCGTAAAATCTGCAATACAATTCGCCACATATCCGCTCGGATATTTTACACTAATTACAGGTTTCTTATATCGTGGGCGGGTAGTTAGCTCTATCGAGCGTTGTCCTTAACTTCCTGTCGTTTGGGCGTTCAATGGGTCCAAAGCTTTGTAACTGCACAAAGTACCGGCGTGCGGTGTCAGGTTGCAAGCTTTGTGGGGCAGCCAGCAAGGCACCCACGCTATCAATGCAAGATCTCGTGCATTTTGGATATACTTGTCGATTTGTTGCAGGGCGTGGGAATAACTCTTTGAAGTGAACTCGAGTGATGACCTTAATTTTATAGGAAAAAGACATTTTCAAAGATATGAAAGTAGCAAAAAGCATCATAGAATTTCGAGAAAGTAATAATGTTTGCACATCTTGCCATTTCCAACTCATAAACCTCAATTGTCTCATAAACTCATACCCTTGTGAGGTCTATCCTCACTAATAGGTACTATAAATGTGAAAGTTACTCTGTCTGTCCGTGTTTCATGCTTAAACTACTGAAACGCTTATAAGTAATAAAATTTGTAATAAAGTAAAAAGTAAAGTATTAAGTAATAAACTTCAAGAGTAGGTAACCTCAAAATAGTTCGAATCAGGAAATGAAAAGCTCCAGCTTCATTTCCTTCCCCGAGCTTTTAACATGAAATGAAAATGCTCCAGCTTAAATTACGTTCCTGAGCTATTAGCATGAAATGAAAATGCTCCAGCTTAATTTCCTTCCCCAAGCTTTGAGCATGAATTTGTCTGTGTAGGTAAGTACCTATCTTAGTATTTCTGAAGACAAAGGATAACATTAAGCTCATCGATCACGATCGCTGTCTTACAACTTCCAAAACAAGTGAACATCCTCAAATCATACAACCTTTACAAAAGGTTGCACTTGCACCTTAACTACCGTATTACACAATGCGAAAGCCAATTCCAAAGCTTCACGTAGCTATTTCTGAACCTGCCATGCATTGTTCTGAACAGGTAGGTACTTCACTGAGATCACTTTACACTTCGACAAAGAACTTCAACCGCTCTTTACTCCTTTTAATTCTAAGAGAATCTGAGCGGAATTCCGATCAGATAACACTCTATCCGTTCTAATACAATACTCCATACAATGTTTGTTAGCGATTTTGTAGCTTTTTATATGTATCAAGTTTCGAAATCAAATGGCGTGCCAAATTCAGCTTTTAGAGGAAATGAAATGTGAAACGTTGATAGAATGGGATTTTATACAATTTTACTAATAAAAATTATACCAACTATGAATTTTTTGTTTGAGACGGGTAACAAGTTGCCAGTATTGTCGCTAGGTCCATGCGCAGGTATTTCGACTTTAATAGTTTGGTTCTGAATATTTAACAAAATAAATACTATACTATACTATTATTGTACCTACCTAACTAAAGACCTTCAAGATTTTTGCTATTACAGCGCGTAAGCCCTCGCACTGATCTCTAAGAAATTAACTAATATCCCAAAAACAAATCGATTTCGGCGGGACTTGAACCCACGACCTACGTTTTGTAATGTTACAGATTTTTTTTTTTTATAATAATTGTTCCTACAACCTTAGTCTGGTAAAAAGTTACTAAATCACACACATCACATCCTAAAATTGGCAAGGCAACAAAGTCAGTTTATAGCAAAGTTTGTCCCGACACAAAAAGGTTAGGTAAAGAAATTCCGTGTATCGTGGCGCCCCGGTGCGCGCGGCCGCTTTCAAAAGCCGCCTCTCTGTGACCAGTGACAGCCGAAATTGCTCCACATCAAAAATCCTCAAAACTTGCTCAAAACCATAGTCAAAAAATTTCATAAAAACTCGGCATTCTGTTTGAGAAGGTTGAGTGTGACATATTTCGATGCACTAAAAATTATTTTTGACGCCATTGTATACCTACCTCATTAGGTTTTTGCTGTTATTTGAGAAGGTATAGTTGTGGGCAGTTTATGTGACTGGGTTGAGTTTTAAGTAAATTCCGATTAGAGCAATTTATACCTTCTTACATATTATGTAATTATATGTAATAATGATGAGAAAGATTTTAAAAACACATGAATTTAATATTTAGTGGTGAGAATGATTTTTAAAACACATGAATTTAAGAAGATAGGTATAAATTGCTCTAACATTCCTCTTGAATCACATCTATCTATTAAAAAACCGCATCAAAATATTATTATAAAACAAAGTCGGTTCCTGCTGTCTGTCCTTATGTATGCTTAGATCTTAAAAAATAGGTGCGCACCGGATTTTCATGCGGTTTTTAATAGATAAGTAGTGATTCAAGAGTAAGGTTTATATGTTAGTATAACATGCATTAGTACTTCATTAGTATCAGCATTGCACCCGTGCGAAGCCGGGGTGGTTCACTATTGTTCTATAAAGTATATAATCTGAAATTCTGTTCTAAAGTTTTAAAAATGTTTGTACAAAATCCCATGTTGTTTTGCCAGTGTATCTAATGTAAACCAATTACTACCCAACTTCTAAGTACCTATTGAAGGTAACATTTTTACACGGCAGAAAACAAGCATGTAACATACATACATATTTGTATGTATGTACCTACCTATTTATTAAGTAAGTTAACTTATTTTGTATAATACTAGATTAGGTACTTCTTATCTTTGTTTTTATATGGACCATACATTTTTACTTTGTTTGCGGAGGGCGCTACGAAGTTTTCAACTTTAGCGGTAGTCAGCCCACAATCGTACCCGATACATTAAGTTATGTTCCCAATAAAGATTTTTGTATTTGTATTTCATTGATCCGAAGATATTGATAGCCAAATTGTGAGTTTTTTTTAATGAAACAATACAGTGAAGGCTCGAAAAATTTATTACAACACACGTCACAAGACATACATTTTGTACAAATCACGTTCACATATACATACATAATAATAAATAGTTAAAAGATGAGGAATGTTCACTCGTAGCAGTAAATTAAAGTTTTTGGACTTGTTTGCTATGAGATAGTTTCTTTCGAAACTGTATGGTATAAAATAATTTACAAACGTCAAATTTATGTATAAACACATGCATAAAGTGGATTTATTTTGAATAAAAGAAGTACCTACACTACAAGTAATGGAATAAAGATCAATGTACAGACAAATCTACGAAAATATATCAGTTGACCCAGAATTATTTCCTTACTCGTTTACGCTGGCGGCTTCGCGAGCATTTTTTTTTTTTTTGAGTGAAAAGTAGCCTTTGCTTTTTTCCGGCAGCAGAATTGTGCTAAATTTCAGCCAGATCCGTTCAGTAGTTTCATCTTTACTCTAAAAGAGTTTTAGAGTAAAGATGAAATAATGAGGATGCTTTAATAATATTAATAGGAATCAAACAGTGACAAAAACTAAAGTCTAAAGTTTTCTTTGAGTCATGTCATGATTCTAATTGCATAACACAGGGTTTTTGTTTATTCACTAACACTACGTGAACTGCAGTGTCAGTGGCTTTCGAACATTATTTTGTATGGGAGGTAATTCATACAAAACTAAGTAAATCCGGTGTCTTTACAGGTTCGTGATGATAGGCAGAACCCATAGTTCAAGCAGTATCAGTGAATCACCCTGTATTAACTTAGAAAACATAATGAAGTGCACTGGTCACATAGGAATAAATAAGGTAAGGAAGTATATTACAGATAGCACTGAAGATATTAGTTATACTTAACTTAGTAATACACTGATATCAAACTGTGTTTTAGTTATAAGCCTTATTAACTTATACAGTTTTATTTTAATACCGAACCTACTATTAAAATCTTGTATAGGCACAATATTATTACTATTTGAACATTATAATTTATAAAATAGAACTGAACTTTATAAAATAGGTTGTATTGCAAATTTCATTTCATTTTATATCGTAGCTATCTATACGAAATATTTATAATTTTAACTTATTTATTTATAAATACCTAATAAACCACAATCTCAAACATTTTCAGAGATAAACTAATAGAATTTTATTAATATTTAAGAAAATAGTGATAAAACGTTGCATTTGAAAAATTACATTAACTCTATAAACTACGAAAAATTCTTCATCAGCAAATCAAATGAAGAATTTATGTCAAGACTGTGGTGTGTAATTCTCTTACTATGTAGAGACTTCAAGAAATATATACCCAAAAAACTTAACAAAGAAAAACAAAAAACTCCTTTTGTTTTATTGACGTAAATGCAGCGCATACCGATTATTCATTTCATTGCAAATAATTCCTAAAAAGATAAAATTGGGATTACACGAAGTACCTACGTAATTTAAGTAAATTTTTCTATAGTATAAATGTGCAAAAAAACATTTTATGCAAAAAAATTGATTAAAACAACAAGGAAGACGCGTTGATCGAAACAATTCACAAAACGTTTAGAATTATGATGTTTTTCTATAAGATTTTTCACGAATCGCGTCGTTTCTTCGCATCCATCAACTAAAAAGTACACTCAAAGACCCCATTCAACTAGACAAATAAAAATACACTACTGGACAATTCACACAGAATCAGCCAAAACTAAGGCGATAAATACCATCCCACGTCATCTTGATGACACTGGAATATTGTTTTTATCAGAGAAAACAGCAAATTACTATTCTTGAACACATCACTCTGAGGAGTTAATGAAAGTCGTTCAAACCACTGCCTGCAAGGTGATTCTTCAAAAAACATTTACCTATGTGTGTCATAAGTTATAACTAAGTGGCAATTAAAAATTACTTACTTTTACTTACTGTGCAATAATAGAAACCTAAAATAAGTTATAAGTAAAGTTTCCAAACAGTTGAATGCAGTCCCTGAGTGTACTAGGTCATCTAAACTAAATCGTGACCTATCAGCTCAAGACAATAAAACGTTACTAAGGATATTTTCTGACAACCACTGTATGGTTAAGTTTTACATCAGAATCATAACACTATCCCGTATTTAGATGTACATCAACAAAAGGATTTGCCGTAGTAGATTAACGGCAAATTGAAGTGAAGAGAAATCAATAATAAATTATTTCTTTTTTTTTAAATAATTACCTGTATGAAATTTTACTTGTCTAAGTGCTTATTTTGTAAGCCTAAAGAAATAAAGTTATTGAATCTGAATCTAAACAAGAGTTGATAGCCCTTCTGCTGTTTCGTTTTAACATCTCGCACATCTCGCTCTGGGCCTATTTCACCGGCTCGTATCAACTGCTCAAGTTAACTTGTCGTATATGTAAGTTACATATTTGTTGGTTCGTAGCCCTTTTCAGTGGTCGTGAAATAGGCCTATCGGTCTAAGCTTTATAGCTCGTCTCGCAGTAGAGTGTAGCGGTTTTTGGACGGTGCGAGTTTCTTGAAAGTAGACTCTGGTGGCGTGGTGACTTTGAAATCAGACTTATGGTCAATGGCGTTGGGGTCGGGGCCGTAGTGGAATTCTCTGTAATAAGAAAATGATTTCGTTAAATAAGTTTTTTATTTTGTTGTAGTTGGGTTCTCGACATAAAATAACGTTAGTAAATATTATTTTTAAAACAATACAAATATTTGGGGCGCCATAACAATAAAATAATAATAAATAAATAATGCTGGAACAATCCACACAGCATCATCTAGCCCCAAGCTAAGCAGAGCTTGTGTTATGGGTACTAGATGACTGATATACGTAATACAATATTATTAAATAGATAGATATTTTTTATTATACATAGAGAACGACCAGAACCCAAAAAAGTGAGCAATATAGCCGTTACTTCGTCACAGGGTTTGGTTGTCAAACTAGACCTAGATCAAAGGCATTACAGTGTAAATGTCTTTGCCCTAGATACACGCGGGACACCCGCGTAACTCAGCATTGCTCGACTCCTGTTGAGCAACATTATGCTGGTCTTTGGTTGACATGCTGTAGCTTATTATATTTTCAATATTTTAAAAGTTTTTTTTTACTAATAAGTGTGAGTCAAATACTCGTAACCAATCCTTTCTTTCAACTATAACATCGTTTCGTCCCGCTCTTATGAACGCGAAATCCGGTGCCTATCATTACAAAATGTTGCGCAATGCCCCCTCTTTATGCGGTGTGAGTTCACTAAACACAAACCAATAGTTACGTTTTCAAATAAACGAAATACACATAAGGGTAATGTACATATGTTCGATAAAATTAGAATTACCTGTGCAGTTTCCCAGAATACAGATCTTGCAAGAACTGCTTCAGCTTGCCGGGTATAGCCATGTCCTTATAGTCGGGGAACAGATACATGTGCCGGAATGAGTCGATGGCTATGAGAGGCAGGTCCGATGTAGACTTGCCGAGGTGGTGCAGGGGGTGCTCGAAGCGAACGCCGTCGGCTGTCAGGAAGTTTATGTTTTCTGGAAGAGATAAATATTTTATAAGATTTTTTTAATATGCCTGTTTAATATGTCCTATAGATGAAATATTGGTTAGAATTAGAGTGATTCCATCCTAATAATTTATCCTAAAGATCAATGGAATAAAAGTACAGGGTGTCATATTTACAGATTTTAGTCAGTTCTATTCCCGGGTGTGGCAAGCGAATTATCGAAAATTTTTGAGCGTACGTTTCTTTCTTTTGAAAAATAAAGGAATGTTTTCTTTCAGTAAAATTATTATGAGTACTTTTCCTCCACTTGGAATTACAACTCTTTGAGTGAGTTATTGAAAGAAATAAATATTTTGATAGTAATTTCGCAATATATCAATGAAAATTTTATGTGTATACACTAGACTATCAAAAACAGATATAGCTTTTTGAAAATTGTGACATTCCCACTAGAAATACAAGAAACAGGAACAAATTACACATCCCATCTTACAGATTACATAAGCTTCCATCTAATGCAATGCAGCTCCCTATTCGTAAATTGAAACAGTTATATAAAACAAAATCTTATCAAGGAAGCCAATTATGATTGTTTAAGAGTGTACCTTATGTAATTTTATAGTTAGAAATCTTATTTATCTCAGAATCTGTGAAAGCTACCACCTTCATATTTAGGTAAATGATAATTCGAACTTTTATCTTGGATTCCGTCTTTTCAAAAACACGATTGGTGAAAATTTTCTCGATACTTTTATTTTTTTAAAAATACATGTTTTGCACACATTTTGCTATTTATCTCAGGAACCACCTCATTTTTTTGTTGGATTTTTGTTTTGTCAAGAAACGTAGTAGAATTTCTTCGTTTTCGTCTTTTTAATTTTTCGATTAGTTGTGTAAATAACTTGTAATTAGGCATAACAGTTTTGGCGGAGCAAAATACGGAGCACGTCTATCGCTCTGTGCTTCTCACTCATACGAAAATCATATCTTGTCATCCTGCTCAAAATTTGAATTTTGGCTGAGGTATGGCAAAAAAAGCGTTCTTCAAGGCCAAGCAATAACATCTTACTATTTGTTGTTTACAGATGTTGAGCCATTCCACACGACAATAGCATGACGTAATAAATTGAATGTTTTGTGTTTAGCTTTAGATATACCTATAAATATGGACATGTATCTAAACCACATTAAACATAAATTTGGATAGGCAAAACAAACATAAATGTACTTATGGTTTCTTTTACTAACTTCTTCCACAAATAGACAAAAAAATAAGTAAATAGAAAATAACACCTCATTTCTTATTATTGAAGAGTTAAGAGATAACAAAAACAAAATTATTACTTTTCTTTATAATAATGTGCTGTATGAAATTTGACTTGTATAATGTGCTTATTTAAGCCTAAAGAAATAAAGTTATTGAAATCTGAAATCATACATTTCATGGAATGCGCTTCAGTGGAATGCATTCTGTGTCAGTTTCTTTGAAACTGCTTGTATTCAAGACGCAGCCGTTTGTTTTTGTTTTTTTTAGTGTTGATTTCTGTTTGTTTGTAGAATTTATGATATAACAAGTTATGCTAACACAATATATGATCAAATTTAGCAACATTCCAGATAAGTTTTAGTTTATAATTAATGCAAGATAAAATTTATGATGAATATCTTCATAATAATTTATGATAAAATTTATATTTTCAACAACAAAACCGTTTTAGCTGTAAATGGCGGCCCAGCTCGTTATAAGCTTCGAACTCTATTATCAATATTTAGAATAGAATAGAATATACTTTAATGCACAAAAGATGTACATAGGCGAACATAATGCTTGATAGCATTCTATATATATAAATCTACTAACGTATATTGCAAGTTAAAAACGCAAGCTAAGCTAATCGTAACTACAAAACAACTCACGTTTTTCAGATTCCAAATCAGTAGCAACCAGCTCCTTGTACCGCTTAACACTCTCGCTATCGTCTGGATGATGGAACAGGATAAGGAACGGCAGACCTTCCTCTGTCAACTCCTCGGCGTTCTCAAAGGTGATCTCCCTGACTAGAGGGATACACTTCTGCTGTACCCATTTGTGGAGTTCATCGAAGTTTGTTAGCGAGCCGGTGTAAGTTTCATCAGGTTCCGTTGATGTCTTTCTGTCCGTTCGGAAAACGACGATGGGTGTACCTGTAAGAATAATAACGGAAATTCACATCTAGCTCTGAAAAAAAATTGTGCTGGACAATTCACACAGCATTATCTAGCCCCAAGCTAAGCAGAGAGCTTGTGGTATGGGTACTAGATAACTGATATACATGATAATATACGTACATAGATAGATATTTTTTATTATACATAGAAAACGATCAGAAAACCCTGAACAAATATTTGCAGATCTTATAAGTATTTGTCCTGAGGCGGGAATCGAACCCGCAACCTCATATAACTGCAGACTGTTGCAAACAAACTACATGTAGCTAATGATCCATATCAATACCAGTTGGAAGTTTCCAAAATGCTGGCTGCATTGCTTCGCTGTAGTATGGGAATGTTTGAATTACTATCTCAAAAAAAAAAATCTGAATTTCATCTTTCTACGCCTTATTTAATTACCTATTATTGATACACGGAGAACTTTTAGACAGTTATGCGACCAAATACAAAAGGCCATCAAGGAATCTTCTTTTCTCATATTACTCTGAAACCAGAGTGCGCACATATTTTATTTTCGTGCACATTTACAGGGCGCTCTAATTTTTCTTTAGCTTTTTTTCGCGCCTAAGTATCGAACAACAATATAGTACTTATAGCATTCTAATAAGAGTCCGCTTGTTAGGCATTGGTCCAGCACTGCTGTGATAAAAACTGTCTGGTTGTATGTAGGTAAGTTTCAAATAACAGAATAATGCATTGTGGCTGACACCTCTTGGACTTCAAGCTATGTCTTAACATTAAATCTGTAAACTGATAGCTAATTATTTATACAAGACACATTAACTGCGTACGTTGCATTGGGGCTTAGGTGTTTACAGTCACAATAATGGAATTTATCTGGACATCCCTATCTTTAACACCATTAAAGAGTCTAAAACCAGGACTTTTAAAAGTTCTTAAATCGTAACCAACATCGATATCGTTATTACACAGTAATTTGCAATGGAATTATCTAAAAATTATTTTGATTATAAAAACAGAGATTTGATTACATTCACTCAATCATAATGGTTCTTCTATTACCTTTGTAATCATAAAAGATAACAATAACGTATTATTTTTGAATGCCATCAACACAAAGGTTATCTTTTATTTTACTGAATGTATACGAAGTAATAATGTCATTAACACATTGCTTGAGGTATTCAGCATAAAACTGAATGTTATGTGCAGTTATAAACATGATTAATCTTTTGTATTCAAGTACCTATTCATTTATTCAGATTGCGATTGTATTCGGATCAATAACAATAAATTTTATTTTCACAGTCATCTATCGTCTTGTTGGCATAGTTAAGCTAAATGTTTTTTTTATCAGTAATAATAACTAGCGGTCCGCCTCCGCTTCGCACGGGTATTTAATCAAAATTATCAATAGTTACACAGACACGTTGCGTTTCCATACGGAACCCTAAGTTTTTTTAAAATATTCTATATCATCGTGGATAATGTACGATTATAATGGTGAAAGAATTTTGCAAATCTGTCCAGTAGTTTCGGAGCCTATTCAATTCGAACCAAAAAAAAACCCTTCGTCTTTATAATATGAGTACAGAAGACTAGCCTTCTCAATCTTATCCGAATGTAGTGACTCGCAAGTCGCCGATCAGCACTCAGGCACAAGACTTTTTTATTGTATTAGTAAGTTCCATAGATAACACATTACAGACCAACGGATGTTACGTTTTATAATACTATGTACTTGGAGTTGCTCGCAGATTCGCTCACGTGGTACCCGTATTACGTCTATGACCATCAGGGCTATTATACGTAATAATAACTGAATAAAGACACGTCACAACATAATTTTTTTAATTTCGATTCGCTTAATTTAACATTGTCGCTGGATAGAAACTAATCGGAATAAAAATAATATTAAAAATCCGACAAAGCTAGATTCCATGCGTGATCGGAATGCTGGCTTTTCTTCGGTCAACGAAGCATCGCCATCCAACAACGCAATGCTGCCAGCATTCTGGGCACTCTGCCTTCTGAAGATTGCTTAGGTTATTATATTTGTAAATAGATATAAGTGTAAATACTAGTAGTAATTATTTTATTGTTATACAATAACAATAAAATAATTCTCTTTGTGTTTGAATGTGTCTATAATTCTAGCACGCCGACCATCTGTATAAACTTAGTGTTTTTGGTCGGCAGGTAGATTATGTCTCGGCATTTAGCCCACCCTTCGTACCTGTTGTAGTGCTAAGTTGTGAAATAAATAATAAAAGAAATGACGGAGAAATAAACCTCCACATTTTCGAAGTCTGTTCATAAGCATTTGGAAGCTAGCTGCGGAAACCAGTCCTAAAGCAGTAACTGGGATAATGTATTAAATGTAGTGAAATAATTATTATAATCAGACCAGTAGATGTATCTGGACATTACCCCTTTCAAATAATCAATCAAATTTAACCTCTATAATTCTATATAATTACATAAGCTTTACACCTACTATTGGGCAAAAGCCTTTTGAACGAACAATGCCATTTTAAACCACATTTTATCAAATCAGTCTAGTAATCTAGTTCGTTTGTAATTTTACATAGAAAAATAGCTCACCTGGTGGATGCATTTGCTGGGAAGCATCCCCAAACCCAGCATGGAAGAGACACTCATCTTTCAGAGTTCCCGCCACCCTCCGCAGAGTTTGGTACTCGGGCTGGTCACGTCTGTCCATGTAGCCGATAATATGTCTCTTCTCATCACTGAGGTCATGCAGCTCTTTTAGGGCTCCAAAAACTTTGATGGGGTCGACCAACTGTTTCTTGATGAAGTCTGCGAATGCTTCGACTGAACGCTGACCTGAAGCGTAAGGAAGGAGATTAAAGACAATGTTAAGGAAATAGGTGATTTTCTAAAAAAAACTTCTTTTTATAATAATGAAATAAGCCAGTCTGAAATATACCTTAATTAGAGCATTACACACAATAACACTTACAAACTCTTTTACAGTGAAATTATTAAACAGGAGCTTGATAGGGTTTCCTATTTTTTATACTTTCCTAATATGAAGTGAAGAGAAAATCAACAACAAGTTATTTCTTTTCTTATAATAATTAACTGCATGAAATTTGATTATTCTAAGTGCTTATTTTGTAAGCCTAAAGAAATAAAGTTATTGAAATCTTAAATATAAGTGGAAAGTTTAATTAGAATGGTACATTACTAATACAGGGTATTCGTAATTAAGAGAAGATAAGCAATAGGTAACTATTGTAATTAAAATTTGAGTATGAGTTTTACCTCTATATTCTTTTTTAGAAGGTAGACCATTATGGAACAGCTTTAGCGTAGGATACTTGGTGATATGGAACCTCGTTGCAATGGCTGCTTCCTTGTCACAGTCTACTTTACCCATAACCACTTTGCCTGAGTCATATCCTTCCTTCAGCACTGCATCAGATGCCTCATCCCAAATAGGCATCAGCATGTTACTGAATTTGCACCAATCAGCGTAAAAGTTAATGAACACAATTTCATTGGAAGCTGAAAAGTCAGATAACACTTTCTCAATACATTTTATACAACAGTTTCAAAATACTCTCAATTCAATTTGCATATTTCTAAGGTTCTGTGTAAATCTCTTTCCTTCATATCATTTTATATTTGACATTTCTTTGAATTTATTATTTTAGAAATTGAAGGAAATTTTGTCTGTGATATTAGATTACTTAAGTACTATCAAAGCATAAGTTGGTCAATCCCAGTCTCATGTGTCTGAACATAGTCATTCTAATGTAGCATCTAAATTTAAATGTTTTTCATGCTTTGCAATCAGCTATAGAATGTGGACCAATTTTATACACAATTTTGGTGTATGAAAAACCAATTGAAAACTGATTGCTCAGGGTGATAATAAATCGACGTTAGTTAAGGACACATAAGTTCAGGGCATGTAGGTTTCAATCGGAAGTTCCTGAAAATACAGAATATTTGGCTCACCTAATACCATGTCCAAATTACTTTGCGTAATTTGAACGGCGCCGCTATCAGTTGGGTTGTAAAAACTGTGGCACAACTGAAACATAACAAACGAAGTTTAACAGCAGCAATTACTTACACGTAATACACCGTAAAATCAACAAATAAGATAATATTCAAGCAACATTCAGCCATCGTAGATGGGGTATATTTTGACCAGTTTACTCAAATATTACTACTTACCAGTACTAGGAAACATGCTAAATACTTAAAATTAAATAAATTTGGTGAATTCCAACTCATGGTAGTAAGAATCGGTCGAATAATCGTCGAAAAGAAAAATGGAGCTTAGGAATCTGACGAGGTGGTATGACGATTTGCGGCGGCTGTTTTCTTGACTTGACATTGACAAGTAAGCATTTTGTTTGTGTTGTTTTGTTGGCAAAAGTGGCAATAGTGATGTGGAACCACACGTAACAAAATCCACAGACTGAATTTTGATAGAGAACGTTAACGCCATCTGTTATTGAGTAGCGCACGAGGGTTTTTGGTTTGTTTGTTTTGGATTTGCGAGCGACAGGATCACAGTAGAACGTAGTGGTTTTATTCTCTTTGGATCACAGCTCGAGCGACACTAACTAATATCCAAAGAAGTAAGAGCATCCCTTCGGTTAGCTAAATATCCTAACGACAGGATTCATTGGACCTTTGTATTGAACACATTCTGAGTTAAATAAATATACAAAAATTTAAAAAATAAAGTGGGAGCAGTAGCTATGGATAATGTTCACTCAATAGGAGTAAATCAAAACATGGTTTTAGATGCAAATATCAGTTTTTATTATTTCTTAAATTAGTAGGTAATAAACCTAAAATTTGAATATAGTAAATGAATACTAATATAAAATATTTTCCTCATCAACAGAAATAATAGTTAAACAGAAAAAGCATTTATCATGCAAGGCTTTACAGATTTTTTTGTTTCCATTATTAACTTTTATGTATGATAGATATTGCAATAAAGAATTTAAAATATACATTGTAAACATGTACATATGTATAAAAGTAAAATTGAAATGTAGTACATTAAGTATTAAATAGCTATTCCAAATTGAACAACTACTAATTCTTAATATTGGTAAACCTACTAACTAATAGAGTAATCTTAAGCTAATTCTGGACGGAGTACATGGATGGGAAATTATCATACCATTACTGTGCTTTTTTAAAAACCACACTAAATTATTATTATACTATTATGTATAAAATCACCTATTATAATAATCTTAGCTGTCAATAGAGATTTATAATGTCAGATCCCAAGAATAAAAACAACTGTTTACAAAACAGTGTTCTCACTATAAATTATTAATTAAAACATTTATCGATTCAAATGATCAGTCAATACCTACCCTTTATATATAACTTGTGACGATATTACAATTGCCATCATTCAATGCATTCATAATTCACCAAAATTGGATAATAGTTTGAATTATTATGACTCCGGCTAAAACTGCAGTGACGGGTTTCATATTGGGACTGCCACTCTGAAAAAGAAACAAGGACTGTTTAATATTATTTATAACTAGCAGTCCACCCTGTCTTCAAGCAAGTATTAAAGAAAAATTTAATTTTTCATGCCAATCCCTAACTTTTTGAAAATTTTCTATAGCCTAAGTTCATTAGGGAAAATTTAGGATTCTAATGGTGAAAGAATTTTTCAAATTAGTCAAGTAGTTTTGGAGTCTATTCAATCCAAACAAAGAAACAATCAAATCTTTCCTGTTTATAATATTAGTCTAGATAGCTTAACATCATGTTGTTCTTTTCTTGATTAGGTCTTTCTTTAGGAATGGGAAATATGTTCAGCGCACTTACAATAACATAATAATTGCAGCGGTCACCAAGGCAACAGTCAGAACAAACCCAGTCTTGATACCAAATGTGCGTGCAAAGAGCCATGTTCCGCTGTCTAGTTGTAGCACATTCTGTCTTATTAGAACAACGTTTCGATATGTAGTACTGTTTCTTAGCACCTTGGGACCAATAAGGCATGGTACCCCATTTAATCTCAGTCAAACAGACGTCTTGGCCATAATCACAGGTTTTTATAGTTTTGACACACTTCTCATTGTTGTCTTCCTGGTTTTCGCATACGTAGCATTCCAAAGCATAAGCTGAAATGTTGAAATTGTTATCTTATTATGAATATCAGCCAGATATAATTTTCAAGGTGTGTTGTGTATCTGGTTACAAAAACTCCCTTACCTGCTACCAAAATTGATAAAATGAAGGTGATGCATATGAAATACTTAAACGCCGACATCGTGCACAAGGGTTTTCATTTATATTCTCAGACAAGAGCGTGTGACTAAAACCACAAAACAAATCAAAATATTTAGCCAAAGGCGGTTATGTTACAGATTTGTTTTGCTTTTGCACAAACTATATAGGGATACTACGTATTGCTTTTGCTATATTGTCACAGAACACTAATATCATAACGGATAATATTGTTGATGTGAGTGAGTGAATGAATGATAAGTGAGGTGAGCGTGGCTTGACCACACCCACCAAAATGGAATGAACTCGACTTTACAATCGATCGATCTTAAAGCAATGATAGAGCATCTTTATGAGATCGATAGTGTTTTTTTTTATTTGTATGGAATTTTTAAAGTTGCTACATACATTTTCTTTGTTAAACTGTCCATTTCTTAATGAAAAGAAGAAAGCTATTACAGCGGGGGGGGGGGGGGGGGGGGCATGGGGGCCATGGAAATGTTGAAGCACCTTAAACAATCAAACTTTAGTAGGTAGTTAGTAGATAAAATCTAGGTGCACGCATTGCATTCATTTACGCCCGACTCCAGCTAGGAACGCAGATCGCGTCCAAAATGTCTCAAAGAAAAATTGCAGCTCACTCCGCTCGCCGTTAATTCTGTAGCTTTTTGGTCATTTTTACCAGCCTCCCGAATATGGCAAACATTTGGAGGTTCGCTTCGCTCGCCATTCGTAGTACGAGTTATTTTGTTGTTTGTCTGCCAAAAATCCAATTTTTCTTAGTTTTATTTTCTTGTCTACGCTTCGCATACCACATCAATGAAAAATAATGCGGCTCACTCCACTCGACGACATTTCTATTGTATTAATTTCTCAAACATTACCAACGGCCGCCAAAACTACAATATGTCAAGGCTCGTTCCACTCGCTGTTATACTATGTATCATAATAGATATAAAACTATATTGTAAAACTTTTTTGCTACCCGCAAAAGTAACGCTCGAAGTTGTTTCTTTTTTCGTCATTTTTGTATTTCTTACATTTTTAGGTTTTGTGTATTATACCATACCAATCTCCAATATGACCACAACAGATTTTGAAATATTCGGCGCTAGCTGTCATATCTATTGTCACAGTCTTGCATACATTTTTACAAAACATCGGAAAAATCTTTCAAAAATCACGAATCGCTTTGCTCACCGTTTATCATGGTTTCTATTTTAATATCGGTTTTTTTTTTCAAATCGCTTGATTAGCGCTTGCCACTACACCGCTTAAAAACATGGCTGCGTACGCGGACAGGGGAGGAGCGGACTTGCACTCCTTCCTACACATCCATAGGGATGTTCCGATCAATATCGATAATAATTATAGACAGGTTTGCCAAATGCATAAACTTTTTTTTTGAAAAAATGCTAATAAAATATTTATATTATGTTTAATTGTGATTTTAACCATATCTCTAATATTTGTCAAAATGCTTATTGAAAATGGCTGACCAATAAAGACGTGATTTTACACTAGCGGTCCGCCCCGGCTTCGAACGGGTATTAAACAAAAATTTCAGAACAAACTAACACGATGGGTTTCACAGTTTTCATACGGATCCCTTACATTTTTTAGCAGCATTGGGGTTTTTGACATTGACTTGACACTCCATAACTGACACTGGCCGTAAAGAGAAAAAAAAGCAGCGGAGCCATAATAAAACAAGTACGACAAGTGCGAGTGTAACTCGCGCGCCGAGGGTTTTGAACTTTTGTCGTTTAGGTAGGTACGTATATTGACGACCTGTTAGCGCGGTGGGCTTACAACGCAGGAGGTTGCGGTTTGATTCCCGCCTCGGGACTAATATTTGTAAGATCTGCAGATTATTTGTTCGAGTGTTCTAGTCCTTTTCTACGTACACAAAAATAAATCATCTAATGTGATACTTATATATACTTTATTAAGTATAACAGATATCGTAGTAGTACGAATTACACAAGCTTGCTTAGCTTGTCGCTAAATGATGTTGTGTGGATTATCCAGGATACATTACTCTTCTCATATTTTTTTGGAGCACGGTGGAATTCATGAATTCAATAATCTTATAATCTAAATATTCTTCGAGCGCAGTGGAATACATTGGGTATGGACTTTAAAATTTTGAGAACAACGGTTTTGTGGCGCTGTGGAACCCTACTATTACAGTTACTACAGAGATTAGTGGGTAGGTAAGTGGGTTGGTACCTACAATTATTTTTTCGACTTTTTTCTACGTATTTCACTAAGTATGAAACTTAGACAATTTTTAAAACCTGTTTTGAATTGTCGAAATCCATACCTTTGATTTGATATTGCTCTCAATGAAATAGCCCCCATTGTATGAAAATTCGTTTTTTGACCATATTTCGAAAAGTATTGTTTTTACAGACTTCTCTATATTTTTCCTGTAAAATATAGACCTATATCTACAAACGCTTAGTACATTTTATATAGATCACTCTGCTATCTTCGGAGATAGAGGGGGGGGAACGGTAAAATTTTCGACCTTTTTCAAAATATTTCGAAAAGTATAAAACCTATCGAAATTTCAAAAACTGCATTAAAATGTACAAACTGATACCTTTCATTTGATACCCAACTCGGTGGGGTAGTCACCCCTTTAGAAATTTTTCCCGCCCTTTTTTGACCATATTTCAAAAAGTATTATTTTTACAGATTTCTCTATATTTTTCCTGTAAAATATAGATCAATACCTACAAAAACTTGGTACATATCAAATCGATCGTTCTGCAATCTTCGGAGATAGAGGGGGGGTACCGGTCAATTTTTCGACCTTTTTCAAAATATATCAAAAAGTATAAAATCTATCGAAATTTCAAAAACTGCATTAGAATGTACAAACCAATACCTTTCATTTGATACCCAACTCAGGGGGGGTAGTCACCCCTTTAGAAATTTTTCCCGCCCTTTTTTGACCATATTTCAAAAAGTATTATTTTTACAGACTTCTCTATATTTTTCCTATAAAATATAGATCAATACCTACAAACACTTGGTACATATCACGTCGATCGCTCTGCAATCTTCGGAGATAGGGGGGGGGGAACGGTAATTTTTTTGACCATTTTCAAAATATTTTAAAAAGTATGAAATCTACCGAAATTTCAAAAACTATTTTGAAATCTACAAACGAGTACCTTTCATTTGATACCACTTTCGACTTTGTACGTTTCATTTAAAATTTCGATTTCAAAATTTGTATGGAAAATCTTCATTTTGATTTTTAATTTATTTTCATTTATTTTTCTATAAATATGTGCGGGCGCACAAAATGTATTATTATTTCAAATTTCAAGTCAATAGCTGCAGTAGTTTCTGAGATATTAAGGATTCAAAACACAAAACAGACCCAAAGCGATTTCATAAGGGTTTTGCAACCGATGGCAAAACCCTAAAAAGAGGTTGAATATATAGCGCACGGTTTAATTATTGAATTTTTCACGCGGATCCCTAACTTTTTGAAAATAATATATAGCCTATGTTCATCACGGAAAACTTAGGATTCTAATGGTGAAAGAATTTTTCAAATCGGTCCAGTACTTTCGGAGCCTATTCCTTTCAAACAAACAAACAAACAATCAATCAATCAAATCTTTCCTCTTTATAATATTAGTATAGATATAGAAGTATAGATAGTCTTTATTAAAAAAAATATGATAAACGTAAGACTAGGCTAAAACGGCTTTCGCCTGTTAATTTTTTTGAACATCTTGACTATAGTTCGACCGAAACCGCTGTACCGCTCCTGAGGTATGCGCGCGGCGAGACGGGGGGGAAGTATCGGCCGCTCCGATCCATCAGTCTGCCGTCGACGCTCACGGCAGTAGGTCGCCTTTGTACCGGACGGTCTATGTCAGATACACATGAGATAAATATCCAAAGATGGGCCGAGCGCTATCTCGTGATGTCAAGGCCATAATTTTTAAAGTGGCCGAATATTTTAAGAAAAGAAAAGCAGACAGAGAGAGCTTTGAATATAAAAGTGATGCAAATATTGCCAAAATCATGGCAGACGCTATGGGGTACTGCGAAAAAACCGCAAGAAATGTGATAAAAGAGGGCAATTCATCAACTGAAAATTTGGGCCGATTGAAATTTAATTCGCCAAAACAACCAAAAACTATAAAGAAAAAACATGTTGTTGATGATTTTGATTTAGGAGTTATCAGAAGAAAAATTCATCAGTTTTATGAATTTGAAAAAAGAGTGCCAAGTGTCCGTAAGTTACTTTCAAGTTTGAAACAAGATGGCATATTAAATTGTGGACGAGAATTTCTAAGGAGCCTCTTACACACAATAGGTTACTGTTTCAAAAAATGCAAATCGAAGAGACATCTCCTTATAGAGCAGCCTAATATTGTAGTGTGGCGGAAAAAATACTTAACACAAATCAGAAATTACAGAACGCAAAACCGAAACATATATTTCCTTGATGAAACATACATTAACGCCAGTCACCATGTAAGCAAATGTTGGCAATCATCGTCCGAACCTGGAATTCATGCTGATATTGGAAAAGGACGGCGTTTGGTAATTCTTCACGCTGGATGTCGAAATGGCTTGGTTGATGGTGCATTGACGATATTCAAATCAGATGCTAAGACCGGCGACTATCATGGAGACATGAACGGGCCTACTTTTTATAAGTGGGTAGATGAAAAGTTAAAAGATAAATTGCTTCCGAATTCTGTGGTTGTCTTGGACAACGCGTCTTACCACAGCGTTCAGGTTGACAAGAAGCCAACCATAGCAAGCCTCAAAACCGAAATGCAGAACTGGTTACGGCGCCACAATGTTGAATTTTCGGAAGCTATGACAAAATCTCAACTGCAACTTCTTATCGATAATACACAAAAAGAGCCCGTGTACAGAATTGATGAACTCCTGAAAGCCAATGGACATACTGTTCTACGATTACCGCCGTACCATCCGGATTTGAATCCCATAGAGTTAGTCTGGGCTGATATTAAAAACAATATAGCTCATAACCATATTAACTCTTCTCTAGATGAAAAGATAAACTTATTGAATACATTGTTTTCGGAGTTCACGGCGGAAAAATGGCAGAAATGTGATGATCATGTCCAAAAAAATGAAAACAATTACTGGGATCGCGATAGTAGATTTGATATTATTATCGATCCATTAATTATAAATTTGCAGAACGACTCTGATTCAAATTCCGATGGCGAAACGGAAGATGAAGTTGAAGCAGAAGCTCTGTCAGAATATCTGTAGATAATTTAGTTATAAAAAAATATAAACATATCGATATAATATATAAAACAAAAATATTGTTTATATTGGTACGATATCGTAAGATATATCCGACAATATCGATCTCATGTGTATTCTTGCTCTTTTTTCCTCGGCCCCCACTTCGCCGCACTTTCTTAGGGAGCGGTACAGCGGTTTCGGTCGAACTATACGAAGAACGAAGAAGTCACGTTATGGCAATGTGTCTGGTTTGCCATTTTTCTGCCAACAAAACATTATTGTAGATGTGACGTAAATTGACAGTGACATAATAATATTGACGTTTACTTGCTGAACATCAGAAATTTTGGTGATGTGAAAATTTCGGAAAAATCGCGAAATACCAAAACATTTAAAATTTTTAAATTTTAATACAGAAATTGAGAGTGGTGGTACAAATTTTTTGATTGAATACATGGAAGGAATATTATGGAAGTGGACGAATTATTGGAACGGTAAATAAAAACCCATTCGAAAACAAACATATTGTTGTAAAGAATACGTATCAGATGTGTTAGAAGCAGATTTTGTACATTTCATTTACTTTCTTCTGATTGCAGGTTGGCAAACCAGATGGTTTGTCCTAGAAAATGGTATAATTTCATACTATAAATCGCAGGACGAAGTCAACCAAGGCTGCAAAGGTTCAGTCAAAGTTTCCGTATGCCAAATAAATGGTAAGTTCATTTACAACACGCTCGCAACTTACCCTTAGTTTAGTTCTTTACCATCTGTCCACCAACAAATACTTAAATAATAACTTCATGTGAGATAGATGATAATACTTATAAATGTTGTATAGCAATGAATTCCATGAAAATATTTCACACATTATGTGAGCCTTCCCTGTAATGCGTGATTTTCCCTCTTGAATGGAATAAACTAAGAGATGGGAGATGACTTGAATCAATATTTAATGCAGTGGTGTCAGATGGATCATAACTTCTGTTATGTTATTGTACCTACCTTGCCAGCATTGACTCAGTACTTGAATACTTATAATTTGCTATATGGGGATAATTTTTTATCATCAAAAGTCAAGTTATTCACTGCTCTAGTCCATAAATTTAATGATGGATAAATATTCTTTCCAGTCAATAGTATAGATACCACCAGGCTTGACTTGGTAATCCCTGGACAGCAACACATGTACCTGAAAGCACCCTCACCTCAAGATCGGCAGAAATGGCTAGTAGCCCTGGGCAGTGCTAAAGCTTGTGTGGATTCCAAAGCAGATATAAAAGGTAAAGAAATTTAGACTAAGACATCAACTTAGCATTAACTATGTAAGTTTCCAACATTTTTAATAAATAATTGATATCTAGAAGCATTATAAGGGCACACAGCCAACATAATAGCATTGTTATCTTTATTGAGAGCACAAATAAAAAAACTAAAAACATTTTTCTTTTTGTTTAGTTACAGTACTCGAGGACCCCAACTCTCTCAGCCACAAGAAATCAGAATTGAGATTGTACTGTGACCTGATGATGCAGCAAGTTCATGCAATGAGGAGTGCTACTACAGCTGAAGATGGCCCTGAAATTCAGGTAGATACTCAGATTTTTTTACATAAACTATTTGCCTTGTACATAAAGTTCAGTTAATTGGTGCACAAAATTCTGCTATCAGTTATTTGTAATCCACTGGATTTATTTACATAAGTTTTTTGCTACTCCCTAACAAAAGCCTTGTTCTAATGTGTTTTTACCTAAGTAAAGAATTTGCATCAGGTATTAGTTTTTTACATTTGCAAAATCTACTTATAATTTTCAGAAAATTGAAGATGCATCTTCTCTTCTGACAGCAACATGTGACACATTCATCAGGACACTTGAAGATATAATGAAACTGACTTCTTCTAATGCTAATATGACTGCCCCCTATGAAATGCCCATTCCAAATATCACTACCTCTAAAAATAATGGTTCTAAAACATCAAGACAAAGTATAACCAGGTCGATATCACAGGAAAACAGATAGATATTTGCAAATGTTGTAAATGAAAAATGCATAATATTAAGTTGTAGGTTTTGTGAAATTGTAAATAACTTTTTGTAGTAAATTGGAGGCTTTATAAATGTTTGAACTGATAGCTTAGTTTTCTATAGGTTGTAGACATTAATATATTTTGAAGCTTCACAAAACCCTTAATCAAAGAGATTACCTCGCCATTAATGACATAATATTATTTTGTTTAAAAAAAAACTTATTTGTGAAGCATAACCTTTAGTTCATTAATAACAATATTCATTCTTCTTTAATTCATTTACAACTTACCTTCAACAGAAATTCCTATTTTACTTAAATATTTATTTGCACTAATATAAGGTCTTGATTATATCAAAAGATCTGTGATAGTATTATTTTCTATGTAGTTATAGTTTATTATTTTCAGAGTTTATAATCTGTGCAAATAACTGTGTTGGGTTACAGTACTTCAATAACGCAAGGTAAACTTAAAAAATAAAAATATCCTCTTTCATGAAATCATTGACTATTTTGGCTGGTGACTATGTTTCATATAAAAATATTTATTATCCCCAAAGTTACATTCCTGTATCCAGATTAGAGTATTTTTTTTTAATAAAAACAATTAAATGCAGTTACATTGTTTTATTTTAAAATAGATTCTTAACCAAAGTCATAATTCTGTAAGTTGAATAACATCACCAAACTGGTTCACCAAACCTTGAAACAGTCTTTTCTTGAACATCTAATTCCATACCTGTTTTCTTCCTCATGTAGAATATAGTACAGTCTCTGTTAGTACAGAGTACTTCTTCGTGCAAGCTTCCTTGGCATCTCTGACACTCAGTCCAAAGCCTGGAGAATTTCTCCTGAAGTTGTCTCAACTTGAAAACCTCAGTAATGTACAACTGCCCTTCTTTTGCCATACAATGATCACAAAGAGCTTTTTTAGTATCATTTGGCATGATAACTTTACATCCAATGCACTTTTCTTTTTTCTTAGTAAATGCAGCCAGGGCTCCTACTTTAGAAGTTACCATGGCCTTTGTTCTTGTGTGCTCACCTTTCAGTAAGAGAGATTCTGCTTTCTCCCCAAGAATTGGCTCAAAGATTCTAAGTAGGGGTTTTGATAACTGGTTTTCTAGGTAGTAGTTGAAATCTATTGGAATGCTATTCTCTAAGACATAGATAGGATCTTCTGCTTTCATGTAAGCTGGTGTGTTCTTAGCAGCTGAGCATAGCACATATGGGACTCTGTCCCCTAGTTTCGGCGCGGTGCCTGCATCACGCTTTCTCATTTTATTTGCTAGTTCCACATGTGCTTGTTTGGCAGCATAATCACTTTTAGTGAGCTCCTTTGTTATCACAAGCTGAGATATATCAATACGATTGCACAACAAATCTGATATTATTTGCTTAGCAAAGTTAACAGCACCATCTGGATCTCTATCTATTAATAGTTTTTGCAGGCATGTGCTCATCATGTTGGAAACAAGTGGACAATTATCTCTTCTCACTGTTTCAATGCCTTTACAATCCATTTTATCATATTTGTCAGGTCTGGTGAAATATAGTCCAGCATATCTTTTTTTGTTAATAAGCAGGTATGGATAGTAGACTTTTTCAAACTCTAGCTTGATTGGTTTCACAAATTTTTCAGTAACAAAGTCTGCTGCTTCTCTTCCAAGCTCCATGCTTTCTTCAAGTGTTTTTACTCCAAACTTGACCATCACTGAGTCAGTGTCTCCATAAATGACAACAGCATCTTCTTTGTATCCATTTGCCTTAGTGTATTTTTTCTCCACTTCTGATTTAGTAAATTCAATCATGGTTCGGCCATATGCAGTTACACTGCCAGATATTTCAAGGCAAGGCAGTTTGCCTACTTGTGCCCCAGTAAAGCCATAAACTGAGTTGGCACTGATCTTCAAAGCTAACTGTCTGCCATCGAGGACTGATCGTTTGAATGGATCCTTTTCCTCTTTTAAATCAGCTTTTGCCTTCTTTCTAGCTGCTAGCAATGATTCCAATATCTCAGGTAGTAAACCTTTTCTAACAGTTGCCTTAACAAACATATTTTTTGAAGGAGTTGTTGTCACATCTTCACTACTGATCTGCAGTTTTCCTTGCATATTTGGGGGCACTAATGTGGTGTAACATAAATTATGAGCCATCATAATACTAGGGTACAGGGAGGCGAAATCCAGTGTAGATATTGGATCAGCATAATACCCCTTCTTGGGCTCAATAACAGTAGCCCCTTCGAACTGATCATCTGAGCCTGTGCCATGGTATGCTGGCATCAAATATCCAGCATCCTTAGCTTTCCTTAGCAACTGGCTTACAACTTTGATTTGTTGACCTCTTGTGAGCAAACACAATAAAGGGACTCCTGTAACTCTGGCCATTTCCATGTAGTTGATAATACACATAAGTTTGTTCAACAGCTTTAGAGGCAAGTATGCATCCTTCAGGCAGTACATAGCCAATCTTCTTCTGGTTTGTTCACTTTCATTTTGCAGATCAGATATTATACTGTGATGTACATCTTCTTTTTGTTCCTGAAGAAAATGGTAGCTTACTGCATTCAATGTGTAGGACCTCAATTTGTAGTCTCTGACAAGCACTAAGAGTAAATCAAATGGTACTCTGCCCTCAAAATTAACACTTTTGTTTTCTCTGCGACCCATCTGCTTAGATTGAAGAATAGAGTCCTTGATCACAGACCGGACATTCTTGATTCGTCCCAAAAAATCAAAATTGTCTATTTTCAGATGTTTTGCTCTATTTATTAGGTAGGGCCAATCAAAGTTACTGATATTATAGCCAGTTATTATATCTGGATCTAATTCTCTAAAGAAATCGGACCACTTTGACAACATTTCAGCTTCAGACTGAAAGCTGAGGACTTGAGAACCCACAATAGGAGCACAAGTATTCAGAGTAAACACATTTCTTAAGTAGGGTTCTAATTCACCTTGTCTTATGACCATTGACGCAATTTGTATCACAGGATCATGAGTAGGTTCTGGAAAAATGCCCCTTCTGCCAGCACACTCTATATCAAAACTCAAGATCCTGAAAGGTGCCACTTTAGACCACTCTCCTTCTGGTTGATGAGCAATGAAAGCATTCCAGGCCACATCCACTTCTATCTGACACCTTGTTTCACATCTGATTTGTGAATTTTTGGAGCGCATAGTCCATTTTCCAGCTGGTAGCTCAATCCAACTACAGCCAACCACTGATGTATCAACCATAAAGCGAATATCAAAATCAATGTTCGACTCATAAAATGAAGGATCCATCAAACAAAATGATGTTGGCTGTCTTTCTATTAACCGTTTTCCTGGAGCTATCAATTTTGGTAATGCTACTGATACTCTTGCCAATGTAAGGTCATCATCTCCTTTATAGTACATTAATGACTTGGCTTTAACTAGCCTGACTTCTAGAACTGCTTCTTTGATGCTTTCCTTGTTTGATCGCATATCCTCTAAAATTGCTTTATTTAGAGAAGTCTTCATTTCATTGCATGAAGATTCAGTAAAGTTTACAGGGACAGTGACATAAAAGTATGGTGTAAATCCATGAACATGGCAACATACCGAATTTCCCTCCATAGTAACTCCATACATTCTCATTATGGGAACTGGGGCCAGCTGAGACCCAGGCATACCTGGCATAGGGTTTCCATTGTAATGGTCAATATCCAACTGTTGGAAAACAAGCTGCTCTATCTTAGGGTCGAAAGCTGGAGGTTCTGGTCGTGACCACTTGATATTAGTAGCTTGGTTTTCCGGACCTTCACCAATAACCTGAATATCTTCTGCAGTATCCATTCCCGCGAGGTGGTCTTCAAAACTACTTGGAACCTCGTTTTCATCGTCATCATCTTGTGATTTAAACTTCTTTGGGGGCGGGCCTCTATACTGTTTTTGTTTGTTCATTTTGACAAGGGCTACGTTTGTGATATTTCCGGCCGAGACCGCCAAAAGCTGAAAACACAATATTTTACATGAACATTGCAAAAGGATGTAATTGGCCCACTCAATACAACCTAAAGCTTATGATTATACACTGACCGATATTTTCAAAATTGATTGCGTTTTATTTTTACTACGTTTTCTGAAGATTTAATTGGATGAAAAATACAAAATTACAAAATACGCAACTAATTCCATCCAAACGTGAAAACTGTGAAAGAAAAGGTTTGTACAAAGCGCGCGAAAAGAAAGAACCACAAAACAAAACAAAACAAACAACAGAATTGTTGTGTCAACTTCAAAATATTGATTGACACTTGACATTGAAAAATAACAACCAACCACGTGGACGGAAAAAATCACGCTTTGTTCCATGTGTTTTGGATATTTCCTGTCTAGTTTATAAAATAATATCTTTCTACTAGTTTTTGCCCGCGGCTTCATATGCTTTATTTAATTTGAATACGTTAAATGTAGGGGTATTGATTTATTGGATAAAAAGTTTGTCTACATGTTTAATTCCACGTTTACACAATCATAATTTTTTTTAATATTTTTTTTTCCTATCAGCATCGACGGAAGTTTATAAATAGAAAAAATAAACCAGCGAATGACCAGCGAAGACTTGTGTTGCATACTTGTTTGATGTGCGTATTTTTGACCTTTGCCATTGCATTGTATCTATGCTTAATTGACCCATACAATTTGTTCATGCTGTGGCGCCATTTAATTAGTAAAACACTAGACTAAAGCAATTTAGGTACCTAGGTACTCTATTATTTCGCATGTCATATGTGTTTTTGTTGGAAGCCCGAAATAAATAATAAATAAAGCCAGTCAATTCACACAGCATTATTTACCCCCAAGCTAAGCAGAGCTTGTGTTATGGATACTAGATAACTGATAGATACATAATTAATAATATACGAGTATGAAGATATTTTTTGAATTGGTACCTACATAGAAAGTGACCAAAACACCCTAAACAAATATTTTCAGATCGTACAAATGTTTGTCCCGAGGCGGGATTCGAACCCGCAACTTCCTACGTCGCACAGCGCAACGGAGGTCGACAAAATATTAAACCGTCTTACTACATACGATATAATTAACTCAATTAACTATTACCTACGTAGTTAACCATCAGCATATATTTTATGCTGGTTATATATTTATCAAGCTATGTATATAATACATTATATAAGTTAATCCAAGCAGCCAGGCACCATAGTAGTAGGAAAGATAGAAAGGCTTAGACAGGTTATAAATCTTGAGTCGATCGATGTATTGTCACTGTGAGCGACCGTGAGAAAGAAGGCCATAAAATCGAATTGCCAATAAAATAGAAACAAATCAAGTAAGCACTTTACTTCTGACATACTAGATTTATGCGCCGGGAATATTTTACATAGGAATTCTTGAAACAAAAGCTGAGTACTTACACTGAAGTAGTTAGACCCGTATACACGCGCGGAGCCGCCGGCGGCTCGGCTATAGATTGAACGTAAAAATGCCCTCGCACGCGCCGAGCCGCCGGCGGCTCGGCTCGCCCGGACGATTGCAAACCGTTTTTTCATTGTGTTAGAGTTTATGTTTGTTTGGACAACTTTTGACAAACCCAAAGGACCATTTTCATTCTACCTATTGCAACACTAAAAAGGCAGGCCAATACAAAAGAAGATGACGAAATTTGTCTTTGATTCAGTACAAAATTTTGGCGCTCGCTGTTTTGTTTACGTTTTACAACTTGGATTTTATCAAGGTAAGTGCATTGTTTTATTGAATAACTAGTATTATTTGTAATCATTTAGGTGTAATAAAGCTATTTACGTAATGGGATTAGTAAATTTCTTTGTAATTATCTTACTTTTGAACCTCAAATACCGCAACAAGATTTTAGTCTTTTTCATGTGATTTCCTCACAAATATTCAGCTAGATGATTGAAATAGGCCGCATAATTGTATTTGCAATTATTATTCATGCAAGTATTTGTTTATTTCATGGAATAAAACGGAGAAATCACCCTTCTAAAGTATCAATATTTCCGGTGTACGCTCACGCAAATATGATGCGAACGAAATTTTAATTCCATTACGCTAATCTCAGCTTTATGTGTTGGTCGTTAGGGTTCATAATAAATTGGTAGTCTGTCGCATTGGGCCGGAAACTTTTTGGAGGGTTGTACAAAACAGTGATGGGAATCTTTTTTTTTGTTATCGACCTAATATTATCATCATCATCAGTTTCGTAATGTTCATGGATTATGATTTAGGTCTCATATTGAGATTTTAAAATAAGTACAAATGCGTAGGTTATTATTATCCAATAATTTATACATACATATTTCAATAGTTGGGATGAAAAGACGACCTTCGAGGCATAGTGGCCGAATAGCGAGCAAAACTAGCGGGTACAATAATCGCCTCGGCTTTTTTTGCTAGGTATCTATTTTTGATCTGGGTTTTATTATGACGACCTCCGTGGCGCGGTGGGCGAAGGTCTGCCTGCGACGCAAGAGGTTGCGGGTTCGATTCCCGCCTCGGGCCAAATATTTGTACGATCTGCAGATATTTGTTCACGGTGTTCTGGTCGTTTTCTATGTATAGTAAAAATATCTATCTATGTAATAATATTGTGTTATGTATATAGCATTATTAAATCGGTCATTTAGTACCCATAACACAAGCTCTGCTTAGCTTGGGGCTAGATGATGCTGTGTGACTTGTCTGGCATTATTCATTATTTTTTTAATTATTTACCTATACTTACATAATTATTGTTGATTTATTATTTTTACTGAAGACAATATTTACGGCGGTGTGACGTAGAAGGTATAGGTTCAGGTTCGATTCCCGGCTCGGGACAAAATTAAATATTTGTACGATCTTTAGATATTTGTTCCGGTATAGAGTGGTTTCTGTCTGGATGATCCAGCAATAAAAAAGACGTAGTTTTCTTATAATATAACTCATATTTTTATATATTTTAGGATACATAATGAGGAATAGTAGAAAAAGTCGTCCGGATTTCACGGCAGCGCTTTACGCTAACAGGTCATCGAAGAATACCTTGAAGATGACAACACCAGTGATGAAGAGGTATGATTAAAATAAAAAAATTGTTATAATTTTCTCCTTTATCCGCTCGATTGTTTCCGCGAAACGCATAAAAAACCCCTTGATTGTCGCGCGGTTTGGCGCGTGCGCTCCGCTCTGCCGCTAAGTGCCTAGTAGCCCGTTTTTTACAATGGGACTCATTGAGTGTTTATACTCTATAGAAAGGGCGTCAATGAAGCTTGTCCGTAGAAGGTCGTTAGCTAAGTATGAGGTCGGGATAATGTAAACAACACAGTAAAATTACGTCAGCTGATAATGAGCGGAATGTTTAATGAATTATTTTTTCAATTTCTTCCAGAATGGGCGGAAGTCGCAAAAGGCTGCATTTATGTGCGAGACTAGCAATGTACCGCTGTGTTAGGAGAACTGTTTTAGATTTTACTTAGTACCTACTTGAAAACAATGGAAAGCTATTTTATGTTATTTTTACCTCCTTTGTACTAAAATGTCCATAATCAAAATGTAAGTGTACATAAATACACAAGTGTTTATAAACTGTAATTAATGACTATGTGTTCTTTATATAAATACCTACTTTCCACTTTATAATTATTATTACAAGAAAAAGTGTGTATTTTATTGAAATAATGTAAATAAACGACATAGTAGGTTCATACGGAAATTCTTTGAAAAATATTATAGGTATTATTATTATTCTTTACTAATGTAATTTGTATTTTGTGACGTGTCCAAGAGTCCTGTAAGGTCTAAAGGAAATAAAGCACTTTGATTTTGATTACTGGTATAGATAAGTTTTTTATTATAATTTACTTATGGTTATTATGATACGTTTTCTTTGTGTTTATTTATAAGTTGATAAATAAATATAAAAAAATTGCTTAGAAATTGTTGAAAATAAAATAAAATTATTGATTCGCATTACAACAATATTCTTTTACTTGTACTATTACCTGCATAGAATAAAAAAAATCGATAAAATTTGCATCGTATGCACGCAGCGCATCTCTACGGAAAAGCGCAATTCATGGAGGAAAAATTATTCATTTTATTTTCGAATTTTTCAATTTTATTTCATAGGACTATTCTTGTTTATGATTGAAACATTACAAATAGACTATCTGCTAGTCATTCTATTATATTTCCATAAAAATATAGTTAGTGTACTAGTAAAATTATGCTTCTGAAAAAGTCGCGTAATATTTAGTTTTTGTGTAGTTGTTTGTAGATATTAGCTTGCGAAAATAATAAATACACGTAGATAAATTATTTAGGAATCGAATACCGTTTGCAGAACTTTGATAGAATATCTAAATATTTTTTTATGAATATTTATCTAAATTATGACGTAATTTTATGAGGCGCGCGAAAGGGGGGCGTGAGTAATTCGACACGCACACATTAGCGCCATTTTTTTTGCGTTGTGTGAAGGGTTAAGCCATTTAAAATCTCCGTAACAAAAGTTTATGTGCGCGAAAGCTTTAAGTCCCACTCTATGAATAAGTACCTAATTCAAGGTAGGAACTTACTTCTTAATGCTTGTAGCTAGTTTAAATGCATAAATTTAAGTTAAATAGTTTGTACCTTGTTTGTATATTATATCAAGGGATAAAACCATTTAGGTGCTTGCTCACGAATTTCGAGATATCCGGTGTTGAATGTTGAGGGCATCAAAAAACTATAATTTTAATTTATATAGAATCACCCCAGGATTATATTAAAGAAACTAAAATAAATTAGAGTGAGTAAGTGAGTATCAAATCGGACAAACATTTTTTTTATATTTATTTTATATTTATAAAATACACAGATAAGCTACCCTACCTAAACTAGAGATATAGTAGATAATCACAAGAGAATTGACACCATACTCTAATTCAGCCTTTAAACGTTCTCACGATAATTTTTGCACTGACCGAACAGAAACATACGGAGAAACATACGGACTGTAAAAACAAGGAGCTTTCCTGCATCAGGAGATGTATTCTATTCTTGTATTTAGTATTCAGAAAATATCCACACGTTCCCTCTCAGGTAAGTAGGCAGAGTACTAAAAATAAGTCTAATTGGTATAGAAAACTATATTTGCCGACTTTAAATAAAAACGTACAAAAACAAAATGGCCCAAGACGCAAGATTCAGATTTCAGATTCTTGTAACATGTCATTTCAAGTACAAATTAAAAAAAAAATGCACAAGTAAATCATTTTAAATTATAATTATTAGTACTATTTTAACGGGTATTTATCGCGTTTATTTACCTATTTTTCCCGACGTTTCAACAGGTTTACACACTGTCGTGGTCACGGGATGACAGATCGCAAAAGTTTAAAAATATAACTAAAATTATGAAAAATTATAATAAATATTGATAATCAAAAATTATGAATCCTATAATATAAATAATATAAACAATTTTAATGTTACAACGTATATTTTTTTTTACAAAAAAACTCGCTTTATCGATTAGCCAGTTCTTCAAATTGTTTTTAAAACATTAATTGATCCGTCTAAAGCACATGAAGGCTGGGCAGTGAATGCGTTATTGACTGACTGACTGTAATATCTTTTGCCATTTGCGTAATTTTTGTGAAGATCGCTCTAAGCTATTGTACTTGCGACTATGTAAATAGAGTACAATCGCTTAGCAGCGATCTTACGTTATATACGATATGGTACCGTATGTTTTCGGGCACTATGATGAATACGCATTACGCATGGTAGGAGCAATTAGCTTATTCATTTTTGTAGCATCATTGTGTTCTGGTCGTTTTCTATGGATAATACAAAAAATATATTCATGTATATTAGTATCAACCTATTGAATTTATCAGTCATCAATCATCATTTAGTACCTATACCTACCTCAACAAAAATTTTGGTTAGTTTGGGGCTAAATGATGCTCTGTGAATTGTCCAGCATTATTTTTATTTTATCACCTTCTTTGTAGGTATCTGGTGAATAATAATGTATCACTTTGTTATTTATCTATCAGCTATATTTACTATGGTAGGTACCTATAGCTAACTTTCGAATCTAGGATAATATAGTTAATATAATATAGGTAAGTATTTTTGTGTTAGAGAAAAGGAGAATGGAGTATGTAGGTATAGAATATTAACGGAAAATAATAAATAAATAATATATTTTGGTACGTTCTTAGGAACTGCTATGAAAGTGTCAACCTATCTCAGCTTTTTAATCAGTGAAGCCACAACGCATTTGAAAGACCTTGGCGATTTAAATGTTTTTGATTACAATTAGAATAATTATACGCTTCTATTGGTTACGTACCTTTGGCGCCTAAAGCCTAATTTAAATTTAGAATTAACAAAAAACACCTACTGATTTCATATGTAATAATTGGGTAGGTACAACCACATTAGGATGTTGACTCGGACTCGTGTAACATGTTCAAGTTATTGACCTGATAAGACCAAACCGTAGTGCGTGACAAAAAACCACGTATCTGTCAGCACTATGGCATTGAGCTCGTACCAAGTACCTACGAGTACAAACTATGTACAATGTAGATACAGTCATCTTCAAAAATGATGAACATGGTAGTTTTAAGTCAAAAGCTTTTGAATTCTTACGCGGCGATGGCCGCTCTTAAAGCTCTAGATTTCCTCTTGCAAACATTTCATCATGCATGTAGACCAGTCGCATCATGTTCAAATGTTCATAATCAATTGTACTAAGTACTATTCTGCTAACTATATAATGAATACAGAAAGCACTATTCTGTATTCATTATAATTTCTTATTTATTTTAATTTCTTACCCAGTTAATTATAAGCCTCTGGTTTTCCAATAATATGTGTCCATACACAATGGTACCTGTATTGTAAAAATGATTACCCTTGCTTACCTGCGAACTGTGGCTAAGGCGTCTGTATTGCGTTCGGTCTACGATTCGACAACTACACTGCCAGGGGCGCCGGTAGCGGAGACATGTATAGGAAGCTTCGTCAGGTGCGCGAAAGGTGTTCATTCTATATGTTAGTAATAATATAATTCCTTCCTATCTGGCTTAACGATTCTCTGATTGATATTTGTCAGATGCGGTTTACTAACCGCACAAAAAACTATACGAACCGGGTGTAGCCGTTTTTTTGCGACGCGCAAGGCTACTCGCCAGCCAAGGTTCTCCTACCCTCAGTGTGGCCGACGCCTTACCTATACGAGGTATTAAATATTGTTAATGTTCAGTATTTTGTCATCGACTGTACCAATGTAAATCACTCACCACACTCTGGGTTCGATATTGAATAAACTCTTTTATTTTAGGGCTCTAAAGCGAACAAGCGAAACGATTGTGTGCTTAACGATGTGCTGATGCATCACTACACACACACATTCTAAGCTCATGGTGAAGATGACATCTGTATTCTAAGAAAATCTAGAAGGATTTTACAGGATTTTTCCGTACCTAGTTATATATTAAAACTCGGCGCAGTTGCTTGGAATAGCTTAAAGTCATGGCGCATGAAACTGTGCCGAAATATTGCCAACTTAATACTCAAATCATGGTAAATATCTCGTCATAAAGGACTTTAGGGCTTCCTCGATAAGCCCTTATCCGATTAAAGATGAATTAATAATTTTAATTACAGGGTGAGTTTTCCGTAGAAAATGGGAATTATTTATCATTTGTTAATTTGTTCATAAAGGACCAAAGAAAATATTTGTAATTTTTACAATAGCAATTAAGAATTATTATTATTTATAATAAAAAAATATGGTTATTCATTATAAAGTTTATTAATATTAATTTTATTTTCAATATTAAAATATAAATTATTAAAAAAAATAATTTTATCTATATATTGATATATTTTATTATATAATATTATTACCCTACCTTATAAGTTTAAAAATATCTCGAATAACGGATTTGGTTGCTGAAAAGAATAAATCTTTGCAAGAAATGCATTATTGAAAATGCTGACAAAAATGCCAACTGAAAATATTTATGAAAGAAACCACGCAAGTGAAGTCGAGGGCCGTATCTTGTTTCCACCTAAGTCCTGGTGACGCGATGACTGAACAGATCGCAATGCACCGAGGATATCTTATCTTGGAATGTGCCATCCCTAGGGGTCCACTTATCGCCACCACAGGTAACTTTTGTTAGGTTGGTAGTAATCAATAACCGGCTGAATAGAGTAGTTGTTTGTTTAACGGTTTCGGCACAATTTCAAAGCAGTTTTGTAGATGATTTTGGAGGAATGTGACACTGTTTTAGCGGGTGATTTTAGGTGACGCTATCTTCAAGATATTTACGCTCAGTTTTTTCTTTCTTAGAATAGGGACTATAGGAAGTCTTGTGAAGAATGTAAATAGGTAGCGAGAATTTCATACTTGACTTAATTATTTATAGGAGAGATTTTTCATCACAAAGTATCGCAGAGTATTTTGTAGGTACCTACCTGAGCTAGATACCATATTGAATGAGGTTTGATTTGTGATCACGAGCCGATTTTGTGATAGACTTTTTTTACCGAGAATGCGTTTTACGTCTTATTTTCAGTCACAACGACACAGTAGGACACAGTCTCCATTTTAAGGGACTCTCAAGATAAGTCAAGTGCGCGGACATTCTACATAAATTATAACCAACACTAGCTTCTGCCCGCGACTTTGTAGGCGTTTTCTTTATTTATATTATAAAAAGGAAGGATTTGATTGATCCTTGGTTTGTTTGGATCGAATAGGCTCCGAAAATACTGAACTGATTTGAAAAATTCTTTCATTAGAATCCTATATTATCCCTGATCAACATAGGCTATAGAATATTTTAAAAAAGTTAGGGATCCGTATGAAATTTTCAATAATGTAACCCAAAGTGAAATGTGCGTGAAAAAGTTATTTTTTTTTTTAATTACTGTGAAATAATGCGAAGGACCGCCAGTTTATTATAAAATAGCCTATAGGTACATATGTTATTCTAAGACTAGATCTTCATGTGTACAATTCCAGGTTGATCCATTCAGAAGTTATCGCGTTATAGACGGCCAAAAATTTACCCAACAACGGCATAAAATTTGCCTTCATAATACCTACCTATTAGTAAGATTATCGAGAAGTTTCGTTTTACGTAGTTTCGTTATCAACCTTAACCTTAACCAATTCAAACAGCGATGTCAAAGAGAAACAATAAATAAACAATTATCAGTTACGAACAGACACCGAACGCAATGGGGTCAATGCACTTGTGAGGGTGAATCGATCCTCTCAAAACTGTCAGTTCTGTTTTATCTGTGCTAAGTACACATAACAAGCAATTTATAAAGGACTCTGATCCCTTTCATAGCAGGACAGTCATTTGTGGTGATGACTGACCATTTTGTTCTGGGCTTGTCCAGTGCGCTAGCACTTAGAGAACCTGAGTGTTTATGAATGCTTCAATTAGTAGTTTCCTACCAACATTTATCCACTATTAATAATATTTAATAGGAATATACATGCGATGGTTTGGATGTTTGTTATCTTTTCGAGACAAAACTGTTGGAAGGATCAGGCCGAAATTTTGGGTAGATGTGTATAGTTCCAAACTTACTATAACTTGGGTTATAAAGGTTATTTTGTTTAACATTTTTATTTTTCTAAATAACCTTTTTTAATTTTCCATAGAAACAACGTGCAAAGCCATTGGTTGAAACTAGGTAATTAAATTATATAGGTATACCTAGGGACTTACCTATTAAAAATGTATAATATGAATATTAAAGAATCTGTGATATGTAGCTATAAGAAAAAATAAATATCTCATAGCAAAAACGCTCCCCAATATTCAGATACTTAAATATTAACATTTGGCTCTTATTTCTAACCAAATAAATAAAAAGTTTAATATCACTATCAAAACCTTATTAAAATTAATGTTTTGAAACTCTTATTAAAATTATTGTAGATCCGAGGAGTCATAGAACAAGTTATAACACGAACTATTTACACAATTTAAGGTTAAACAATATAATACTTTTTTTCTTATTCCATTCAACCCTTTGGCCTCGCCGTTTGAAGTGTTTATCGATAACCCTTGTCCGATATCTTTGGCAATTTGCCGGATGTTACAGATAGAGACAAAGCAGGCGGTCTTGGAGTGTCAGCTATACATTTTGACTTGATACATTCACAACCCAACAAAACAATTAGATACATATAACAGATCATCATCATCCTATCTTTGGCGCTCATTAGGGGAGGCCTATGTCCAGCAGTGGACTATTATAGGCTGGTGATGATGATGATGATGACATATAACAGTATTGTAGTGTTATATTTTCATCATTAGGTAATTAATATCATTATCAGCAATCGACGAAGTCAAGAGGTACTTGACTTCATCTTGAAAATGATCGAAAATGTAAAAATCCGACTCTATATTACCAAAGCTTAGTTACTACTAATTAGAGTTTAATAGTGTTTATCTTTTCCACTACCTTACGGTTTTTAATACATTTTACAGTTTAAATACATGGGTTTTTTATTGCGCTGGGTACCTACATAGGTTAGTAAGGTATTCCTTGAAACTTTAAACGAGCTTGGTTTGAAGTAAGAAAATAAAGCTAAGAAACATCCGCAAAAAGCAAACTATAAAGCTTATCAATGACGCAAATAAGTTGTGAATGCAAAAAGCTACTCAATTCAAGTGTTTATAAAGCTGTGTACACAACATAAATAGCCCGTTATAGATTATAGACTTCATCGGATTAGCGTGGGACTTGGTAAACTTTGCAGTATGTAGGCGTTGCCATTACGGTATTGTCTGCTTAATATAGCACCCTAGTCACCAATGTGCGTCAATTTACCCAAGTTTATCAATGATTGTCGTCATTAGATAAACGGAAGCAGGGAAACCAGACTTAGATAGGGTGATCTTTTTTTAGATTCTCAGTAATTGACTCAAACGGCTTAGCTACCCGAAATAGGGAACCTACTGGTATGTCTTGGCCCATTAGGTATTCACTGCCATTTATGTCTGCAGTTCCATAAAGACTTTCGCTTGTAGTTCTCGAGGGATTTTCATCCATCCAAACTTTCCAAAGCAGATTCGTACCCATAGAGTCAATTACTGGCGAGTGAACTTTATTCAAGAAATGTAGTAGGTATCTAGAACTTAATGTTGCATAATTTACAGCATTATCTAGCCCTAAGCTAAGCAGAGTTTTTATTATGGTTACTAGACAACTAATAACCTATACATAGAAAACAACCAGAACACCCGGAATAAAATATCTTAGTACAAACATTTGTCCCGAGGCAGGAATCGAACCCGGAACCTTCTACGTTGCAGGCATACCTTCGCCCACCGTTCCACAGAGATGGTCACTTCATGCAGGACAATCCTAGACTATTCACAATAGCAAAAATATCTCTACATCTTTGTTCTAGTACGAGTGGACATATTTACTATAGTTGTGGGGGTCCAAGTTCTATTACGTTGTTTTTTAAAATAGATTTATTGGGAAAAAAAGTTCTCAATAGAACCAATTGGATCTTGATCACTAGATCTACAGAGAGTAAACGAAAAATTATATAAAGAGGAACAGCACATCTCGTCCGGTGAATGTTGTCCTGATAACCCTCAATATCATGGGACTCAAGATAGAAACAGAATAGATCAACATGGAACAGCATAAGCTAGAACGAACTGAAGTACCTATACAAAATCTATAGATGGCTAGAACTAACTTCTCAGGTGATCTTTCGTTTTGGTTACATTTTCATATAAATGTATCAAAGCCTACGTAGCTTACGTCTCATAGTGCTACTATATGCTTGTTTTGTACGTATGTAGGCTTTTAATACACAAGTTTATTATTTTCTACGTAATTACGGTGCTCTTGTTGATGACGTCATCGCATGCGCAATTGATCGTTGTATGAATAAACATTTGTTTTGATAAACTGCTTAAGCGCACTCACATTCACGATTGCACAAGCTTGTTAAATATTCTATGTTTCTTGAAAATTAACAGGTCGATTACCTACGAGTGGCTATGGGCTAAAATCGGCTAAATGTTTATCAATACCAATGCACTTGGCATAAACAAGAATTATGCAAAAGATATAAGGATAATGGATAGAAAAGTGCTGACTTTGATCATTTAAACAAGATAATGATCCCAGAAGCGGAATCTACTCGTAACAATACATAAGCTTAGGGTATAGAAATATGGGGTGTTAACGCAGTGTAAAGAGTACCTACAGTAAGTACTAGGAACAAATTTAAAATGTACTGAAAATCTTTCGTGGCCTACTTAAGTTTCGCGTCGTGACGCGGTGTTAAAAATTTTACAGTTTTTGGAATTTTTTAGTTCCACAAGATTTGGATACCAAAAAGTTAATTTTGCGACTATCCTAAGCTATTTGCTACGCTAGCAAACGGATTATAATGGTCGCACCAAGGAACCTTTCCCTACCTTGTTAGGTTGTTAGTTTTCGCGTTGGAGTAAAACTCGTTCCAAGCCTTTTTTTATCGTCTAATCTGATATTTTATACTAAGCCTTTTAGTGCAAAGAATATATATTTATCAATTAATATATTGGTCACACGTCGATTCGACACTCGAATATTATTTAAAAACCCGGAGAACCTCGGTACCCAGGGAGCAAATGCGTAGTCTGCTGAGACCTGCATTTTTGCGCCACTTGAGACCTTATTAAGTCAATCATTTATTTAGTTTATAACACACTAGCGGCCCGCCCCGGCTTCGCACGGGTATTAAACAAAAATTTCAGAACTTATACACACTAAAACGATGGGTTTTACAGTTTTCATACGGATCTTTACTTTTTTTAACAGCATTGGGGTTTTTTGACATTGACTCGACATTCCAAAACTGACACTGGCCGTAGAGAAAAATCAAGCACCGTGCGCTATACAACCTCTATTCTGACGCGCCATAATAGAAAAAGAGGTTGAATATACAGCCCACGGTTCAATTATTGAATTTTTCATGCGGATCCCTAACTTTTATGAAAATATTATATAGCCTATGTTCATTGTTCAAAATTAAGGATTATAATGGTGAAAGAATTTTTTAACTCGGTCCAGTAGTTTCGGAGCCTATTCAATTCAAACAAACAAACAAACAAACATACAAACAATCAAATCTTTCCTCTTTATAATATTAGTATAGACTAGACTGACTTACGTTGTTCTCAAGTCTAGAATCGATCATTCAAAATGTTGTTTGGTCTAAGTTTTTGTTCTAATGCCTAATAACATTGTGAGCAGGTGTTGTATTTCCAATGTCAAATATTATGTATAGTCAACGAGGTTCGAACTACATTTATACTAAAAATAAGCGAAATACGTTCAGTATTTTTGGCGTCAAGATGTTACAAGCACACCCAAACATTCGAATTTTGTGATAGTGTAATATAAATAGAAAAGCTATGCTATAGCTGCAGCAGTGCAACGCGAGACGGAGTGTAGGGAGAGCATGGACATCCAAAAATTCTTTTATTTTTAATGTGGAACTTATTTATTTCAATAGTATGCAACTCCGTTCATGACTTTTCGAAAACTCTCAGGGTTTCAGACTTAACCATTGTAGCCCTAAAAAAGAACTCACCCTGCATATTTAAATAATTATAATTACTATCGTAGCACTGAACAGTCCATGGTGACTACAGTGCCCAAAAAAAATATCTCGAACGTTCCAAATCACCACCAGTCGACTTTATTAAGTTTTATTTGCTATTTATTAGAATTCAGGCAAATCACAACTGGAATCAGATGGTTCTGTAATAAAAAATAATAATAAAATAATCAAATTGGGAAGAATCATTGATCAGTGTTGGCCACAAAAATTACAAAATAATTTTATTTTGTCAAAACAAAGGCGCTTTGTGTTTGTTTCCATTATTAAGTAAAAATATTGTCCTAAAATTACTTATTGTTGTAAATGAAATCAATTATCAAGTTAGCTTTACGAAATATGTATCTTTTTATGATTACAATATTTCTAAAAGATTTATTCCTGTGTTTATACTGAATAATGAAACTTGAACAGGTATTGTAATGCGAAATTTGTTCAAATTTATTAGTGTCTTTAATATCCCACGGGAACATGACACCGGGATAAAAAGTATCCTATGTCCTTTCTCCCGGTCTAGACATGGTCTGTGTCAAATTTCATCAAAATCGGTTTAGTGGTTTAGGCAAGACGGACAGACAACAATTTTTTTTTGCACTTTCGCATTTAGGTATATTAGTTAGAATTAACCGTAGTTAGTAATTCAGTACCCAAAACACAAACTCTGCTTAGTTTGCGGTTAGATTACTGTAGGGATTGTCCGCCATAATTTTTAATTATTTATTTACAACTATATTACTCGTATCTAGAATAATAATAATAATAAATAAATAATGCTGGACAATCCACACAGCATCATCTAGCCCCAAGCTAAGCAGAGCTTGTGTTATGGGTACTAGATGACTGATATACATAATACAATATTATTAAATAGAAAGATATTTATTATTATACATAGAAAACAACCAGAACCCCTGAACAAATATCTGCAGATCGTACAAATATTTGTCCCGAGGCGGGAATCGAACCCAGAATACAGTATTAACGTAAACTAAACCTACCTATGTGGTTTAATTTCCTTTATTAGTAGTTAAACCGTATTATACCACGTAAACAACCTGAAATGACCTTAATGATTGTCTGTTTAATTGGTTAACTAGTGAGAGAGTCAGCAGAATAAAAATCACGTTATTTGTAAACCAATTTCTGCCCGCGGTTCCGACGCATTTTTCATCCAAACTTTCAGAGACTGAATTTATATCGTAGTCTTCCAATCTTGATCTTGAGTTATTAGACCACCAATTATCGCATTATTTTGTTTTTTTTTTGTTGATTTTGTATGAATAGGTAAGTATCCAATTAAGAATTTCTAATATTTTAATAAAATTCAAATGCTAGCGATATATTTCGAAACAGGCGATGTAAATACCGATAGCGAAAGTGAAAAATTCAGTAAATCAGTTCAGTAATATGTATTCACACAAGACATGGTACATAATACATTGCTGGAATAAAAAAGTAGAGTTGCATATCTCGACCGAGTACAGACACGTGAATTTTATAGGATTACACACATAACTGCCATAAAGCAGTTGCAAACATAAAATAATTATATTTAGATGTCATAAAACTAATAAAATTAAACAAAATCAAATATTAAGAAATGGTCTGTTGACAAAAAACTCACTAGCAACACACTCTAGCAACTAGCTATAAAAATACTTATGTCTTAAAGAAAAAAAAAGCGCATAAGGGTTCTGAGCATGAACCATATAAACTCTAAAGCCAGAATTGACCAGTCTCTTACAATTTACCCGTTTTTTTCAAATGATGTTGTCATTTGTAAACGGCATTCTGAAAAATAACAACGATCTATAAAAAGCGGGCGTGTTAATTTTTAAAAAGGAATAACTTGCTTGCTTTCTGATTTAGCCCATCAACAATTTGAGGTTCGCTTAAATGACAAATACTGTAAAATAACTCCTACTCCATAATAAAGATATATGCAGATAAGTAGTGCACAAACTCAATTAATATTGCAGGATAATTAAAACGACTAGTGACATTATCAGAAGCACAAGGATATCGTAACAATTTTACATAATTCTCGTATATGACCAAGTTTTACCCGAGCCTCGATTTACATGAAAACTACGTGTTTAAAGGTGCTAATAGTGACTTCATTAAACTTTACGATTTTTAACGCGATAATTGTGCACTTAGCATAAGCACCTATGCTTGTAAATGTGAATATTTATCAGCTTCTGTTGCAATCGTTCTCTTCATCAGCAGTAAATGGATGTAGGTACCTGTACCCATGTACAGTGCGCGTCAGAATTAAGTACCCCTCTTGTCTACAAATATTTTCGACTACTTCTAATTCCCTGGTACCTTATCACAAACTTTCACATGCACAAATTTATTACGCCGCCGCTTACGATCGAACCGCCCTTCCATAATACTCAAAATCTGAAATTCAGAACAGTAACAACTATTTTGTCCAGCATACATTGAGATAGGGGGGGGGGGGTACTTATATGTGATGCGCACTGTACCTACATCCGTTTACTGGTCAGCCTTGAACAGCAGGTATGATGCCTTCCACAGACAACATTTTGTCAAAATGAACACGCATGGCGGGCGGATTGTAGTTCGTAGTGGAAGTGATAAAATACCTACAAAAAAGGAGTTGCTTTGCTCTGGTAGCTTCTAGTCGGGTCCTAAGTCATCCGCAGATTTTTTTCGATTTTGGCCGCGAGTTCTATTAAACTAAGTACTTAGTCTGTACTAAGCAAAAATAACAACTTTACTAAGTATATATGCGCAACCTGTGTTTTGCGCAAAATTTTAACAATATTTCCTTCCTTTTCGAGTCTTTCCTATAAGTTTCGCGCCTTGCAGCGCTCCGGAATGTGAGGAACTCTTTAGAATAGTATCACTCCACTATTATCTTTATTAATAAACCATTTTTTTAGTTCAATTGCATACTTAAATAACTTTAGTGCTTTTATAAATAGCACACGATACCAATAGGATATATGAGGTATTTGTCGCATTTTTTAGGCTACACCGGTTGGTGTCCACTATCGTTCTATGCCTTCTTATAATACGTGGTTTTCGAAAACGTTCATCTGTAGCGCTCAGCCATACTAAGGCCTCTGATTACATGACATAAACTATCCTTCGATTACCAAACAAAGTCATGTTATGGATACCCAAGGTTGAAAATACTAAATTAGAGCTTGTAGATCGTTATTGCAATAACAACGTCAAATGAATTTGATTTAGGGGCAGTTATTGCCATATCTTACCAATTAGTGGAATGACAGCTTCGTTGCTATAAGATCATTGAGTGCATACTTTAGATTAGGTCGACATAATTTCCTCCAATGCATTCTAAAAATTATAAGGTATATTGAACAACAACTATGCTAGCAAGGATGTCAAATATCTTCTCATATCTCTATAACCAGTACGTAGACAACTCAAGTCAGTACCTTGAAAACATGCTACAATTTACTACTAAAACATAATTCTAAATGAACTTAAAACCAGCAGCGACTAAAATCACTGGGTTATTCCCATCTGATCATATGATCAGATTGTAGTTGCATCTGATTGAATAAAGTATTTACCGGAAAAATAGAAATAAAAGTAAAAATTAAATAATTCAGGAAGTGGGTAGGTCTTTTGTTTTTTAACTGTCATGAAAAAAGGAAGAGCATCTATGATTAACTTGGCTGTATTAAGGTTTTGTGTATGTTTGCCGATTACTCCGTCATTTTTGTGGACCGATATTGATAATTCTTTTAGCTTATAGCATGATAGCGATATGGTTCCATAGAAATTGAAGTTTATTTTAAGATTTTACATAGAAAAACTATGTTTATTGAAATAAATTGAAGTGTATTTTAAGATTTTCATGACGCTTAAATAACAAAGAAGCGTTCGTCATACATAACATTGTTTTCATTTTGTACAAAAGAACAAATAATTTAGTTTTGCTTCGTCCTATCGAGACAAGTAAGATGATACTGGACAATTGAAATGTATCCAGTCTTCAATTATGGTCTGAGTGACAGGAGCGCCGGGTTAATGAGGCCAATAAGCCCTTCAACGTCAGCTAATCATGGCACGTTCACTTTCCACGGAGTTGTTTGAAACCGTTATTGCTGAAATAATTGGTCTGGGCAGCACTAAACCGATATCATAACTAATTTAAACGTTTTGTTATTTGTTTTTATTGGTATACATAACAAAAGACAATCGATCGCAAGTAAAAATAAATATACGGTTCATAAATTAGATTGAATTCCGAAACATACATACGGAACATGATTATTTGATGGAGCAGTGAAAGCATGCGATGTTAAAATTACAAAAAGCAGTTTAAAAGTTGGATACCTATACTAACTTTTTAAAAACATTATTACCAAAGAAAATTACAATTACCTAACTAAATTAAAGATAGTATTTATAGCTGAAACAAAACAATTGAGCTAACTGCAGAATGTTGCAATCAAACTACAGGTAGCTCAACTGATCCATATCAATACCAGTTGGAAGTGTACCCAAGATGCTGGCTGCATTGCCTCGCTGTATAGCAATGCTGATGCGCTGCGCCAGATATTGACTAGCTCTCGGGTCACACGTCGCTTCGACCACACGCTCAGATATTTTTTTTACGGACCTAGGGTCTCGACTCCAAGGGGAGCAAATTTGTAGGCTCTATCGAGACCTATATATTTGCGCCTCTTGAGATCCTCGGCCAAAACTACCGCCGCCGCAGCCCTCAAGGATGTCCTCGGAAGATGGTACGACGCAAATGTGTCGACGTAAGTAGCGTCCCACACAATGGGCCTTACCAACTCCCAAGGGACAAGTGTCATACCGTCGGGCATCTCACCATCGTCACGTCATCAAATATATAGGTTAGGCAAATGCAAAATATTTTTTGTAAATTATAAATACATTTAAAACGTTTCATATACCGTATTCCTGAAGCTAATTAGATCTCCTATTTACTTTAATTTTTATTATGTTTTTATTTGTGCATAACAGTTAACTGTATTTTATTTTATTTGATGACCATTGTGGCGCGGCGGGCGAAGGTCCGGTAAAATGGACCAGTGATAATTCTGTGGACTTGGTAGTGTGAATTGAGTCTTCAGTATATAGTATATAATAGGCTTTTTCTAATTTTTCCTATGGGAGGACATTAACTTCAAATTTTAATATAATCTGATCTTTGTATTGATGACGCAGTGCCAGCCAGTTAATTACCAATACATTGTAGATTTGTTATTCCATGCCCACCTAAATTAAATAATTGTTTTAGAAAATATTTATAAGGTTGTATTTATCCGGTGGGAACTACTTTTCGTATTTGTAAGATATTCGGATATAATAATATGGGAGCTCGCTGAGACTAGTGAAACGACCGCTGGTTGGTTACACACTGGTTTATTGTACTGAGGTGACACGGCTGGTGCAGGCACGCACACATGCGTAGATCTATGTTATACACATACGTAACATTCCTCCCCCGTACAATAAAAACCTACTAACTATTAAGTACTAAAAAAACTTCTTATAAGAAATAGCGGGACGATTAACCATCAATCTTGCTTGAGGAGCTGAACCTGTATCCTCAGTTAGTTCAGGCTCTGTCAAGTTCTGGCTAGCAGCTTCTTCTGCTTCATAAAACTCTTCGTCAGTTACAGACTTATTTGCTCTCAACTCATGGTGATCAGTCTCACTTGGCGAATCATTCGCTTCATACAATTCCTCTCTCCTCCTTAATGTAGAACAAGCCGGATGAGTCTGTGTTTCGGTGTCAACCGGTGAGTAAGTAGACGTGGATGGAAGATGCGATTGTCGAGTCGGTGTCGGCGCTGGCGAATGAGGTGGCGATGTCGGAGACGACGGCGACGCTGGTGAGGGCGGCGCCGGCGACGGCGGAGGCGACGCTGGAGGTGAAGGTGATGAACCAGACGAAAACGAGGTTTGATGTGGCCTAACCGCCGGTTAGATCGTCGCCACTGTAAGATATTCGGATATAATAATATGGGAGCTCGCTGAGACTAGTGAAACGACCGCTGGTTGGTTACACACTGGTTTATTGTACTGAGGTGACACGGCTGGTGCAGGCACGCACACATGCGTAGATCTATGTTATTCACATACGTAACAGTATTAAATAATAATAACATACTATAATAAATATAGTATAATCATTTAACGAACTAAAATTATATCTAAAGTTTCACATATATAATTACTCTGATATCAAAGTGTCTGGCTTAGATACTGAACATGTGGCTGTTTACCATTCTTATCCTTGCCTCTACACTTTTACATATAAAAGCAGTAAGACATACAGCAGTCAATAAATACTTCACAACCGAAATCGGACTCCGAAATCAGAAATCAGGTCAACAGTCGGGGTATTTTTGAAAGAGCTTCCTGGAGTCCTTGCCAAGACGAGGGGATATTCAGTCAATGAATAAATAAATAGGTCTTTTAGTGGACTTTACGTAGTACTGTTGTCATGTAATCTTTGAGTTTACCTACCTAATTAGAACATTCCTAATTTACGCATCAGGTCAAAAGTCAAGACTCGTAGACTATTAGATAAAACAAGAATTATGAACTTTGCTCGGTCGGTTTGGAGATCAAAATGCAAGGTAGGATTCTATGAGGTTATCGAGGTTCGTAGTAAATTTGTTTATAGATGGATAGTGGAAATAGACGTAACTTTATGAAATTAAAGGATTACTTTATCAACTTTACTAACGAAAAAACAATATCAACTTTACTAACGAATAAATTTTCGTTTACAGAAAAAAAACAAATGTTAACTACCTTGTCAATATTATATAGTCAATGACAATTGAAACAGTTTAGCTACCTACCTCTAGATTGTTTGCAACCGTCTTCATTTAAATCAACTGTTTCAATTCTAAATACCATCCATATCAATACTTATCGGAAGAGTCCGCAATACGCGGGAATTGGCCCAGCAATAAAAAAGATTTTTGTTCTATCTTTTATAATAACATAAAACTGTTTAATCTTCATCCCCATAAACTTTGAATAATAGCAGATTTTCTAGCGAGAAATAATAATAGACATAATATTTCATTGTAGTTTGCTTCAGTTTGACCCACATTTGGATCATAAATACAGTCGTAAAAAGAGGCTTCTGGACCGTGACAGCGAAATGGCGTCTATCCAGGAAGTTTTCTTTCTTGTGAATGAATTATCAAGCCCGAAGTGAACATAAGTTAAAAGCTTTATACCAAGTCTTTGTCCAGTTTTCCTTATTTATTTGTTGTTTCCTTAAATGTATATTGGCTCGGTTTTTTTTAGCGGCCGAATGAAAATGTAGAAACATTTTTATCTTGAATTGAAAAGAAGATTACAAGCAGTATCTGTTTAATAATTACGGCTGCTGTGGCACTCCAATAACAAATATAATAGAGGCTTATTATATTAAAGGTACCATGAGAGAGCGTACAGCATATACCGGATTAAGAGCAAGAACTTCATCAGTATGCAATGGAGGTTTCAGTGAAAAAATGACAGCGCAACACAAAGGACCATCCCGCCCATACCTTAGCCTGCAGTTCGCAACGTGCCAGCATCTTTAGGGCTGCCAACTACCTTCTAAGTGTATCAGTAGAACAAAAGAGAGAAAAAAAAACAATAATAGAAAAAAACTATTTCAAGCTTTTATATTTTTCGTAGGCATTTCGTAGCAGCTTCGTAGACCTTCTACGAAAACACGACATACCCCTCTATTACTTTCCCACCTCGGGCCAATTTTGTAAGAGTTATTTTATTCCATTTTTCTTGGTTCAAAACAGGAGGAGGTTCGATTGTTTGTATGTTTTTTCATGTATGTGCGACAATTTCTTCATTAGTTGGGAAAAACTAAAAAAACATTGAATATTAGGGGCTGTGAAGGTTTACAGTTTATTTGAAAACAACCTTCTTTGCAAGGATTTACATTATAGAAAATCCTTGTAAATACATTGCATATAATAATGTATAAAGGAAATATTTGTTATGTATTATATACATATTAATATCAATTATCATGAACACAAGCTGTGCTTAACCTTGGGCGAGCTGTAGCTGTGAGAATGTTTAGAATTATTTATTTATTTAAATATTCTTTGTATTCATTGAAGCAGGTACAGAGTTATTGATTATGATAGAATATTATTCTAATGAGGTATTTTTGGTTCTCACATTGATATTACCAACTCTTACCTGTGATAGGTACATATAGTACCAATACCAAGCTTTTGACAACCCTTGATAACTGCGACAAAAACTGAATTCATAAACGTAACGCTTCAGTACTGGTTTGCCATTGGTCTTGCCGCACGTCCAAGTTATCCATCATGTCAATGGTGACTCGCCGACACTTGTTCCACTCCAAATAGGTAGGCTCGTCACATAGTCTACGAGTGATAAAATCCCGCCACTGCGACGCCAAAGGCTTCGTCATTAAGTAAATACACACCACATTAAATGAATGAAATAGAGGGTCGCCCACGCGCTTAAGCAACGAGACAAAAGCCTAAATGGTCTCTTCACTTTATATGGCATTGTGCCTTTTTATATTGGAGTGGCGTATATAATTGAATATTCTTTGTGTAGATGTGTGAATTAAGATAATTTTAAGCTTTTTACCGCTTGGACCTGAATTGTATGATAGTAAAGTAAATAGATTTAAGTTATTATAGTGTCAGAGAGGCACCTGTGTAAAGGCTTGATAATGATTAAGAATTGTATTATCAACGAAAATGTTTTTTAAATGTCAGCAATCATGTCACAAAGTCTGTAAAACCAAGAAAGCCGGTGTCGATACAATGTCGTATAAAGTACCTATGTTTTGTATTCCTTTAGCAGTTACCGAGAACATATCGAATATTCTTTCGTTGTCGGATTTAATAAGCTAAACGGTGGTACCGATGTATTTAATTGATGCAATTAGGGTGTTTGCGATGTTACGGCTGTCTTGGGACACGTACGGCTCGTGACCGCCGCTTGGGTGTGGATTGAATATGAATTGAAGAAAATAAGGTGCTGATCATAAAAATTGTTCTTTATGCTCTGTACATGTTCCTACTTGCACATGTTGAGTTGTACCAACCGTTTCGTAAAAACAATGATTGTTAAAATACGTGTTCGTAGGTCTGACTTGTTTTTTTGCGGCAACTAACAACACTTTTAGGGTTTTATTGTTTAAAGCTAGATATTAAAATCTTTAAATACTAGTAAGTCTAGGAATTATGGTTTTTTTTATGGTCCACGAATTATTCATGCAACGTGGCAATATGATCCCAGCATTCTGGTTTCTGCCTTCTGACGGCACTGCGCTGAATAGCTTTTAAAGAAGTTTCAATTGTTAGTTTTATTGTTAACAAAATAAATGGCCAATTGAGTCTAGTAATTTTTAAATTTGCCTTATGGTAAAAGTATAGGTATGTTTTATTTTCAGTAAAACTTCTTCATCTTTAATTATAATAACTTGCTCTCCATATCCCATGGCACACAAACAGTTAGTTTACACGTTAGTTTAATTAGTTGGCAAGCGCTTTGCTAGGTAGAATCATATTTATTAGACTCGAAGGCCCTTCAGGATAAACTTTATTCAAATGATATAAATTTAACCTTGGTGATGAATTGGCGGATCGAAGTTTCATTTAATGAGTCGTATTCATAATCTAATAAAATCGAGGGTAATAAATACGATCTCTGTGCTTATGTCCGGATAAGACAAGAAATTATTCGATTTTTTTTAATTCACCGACATATAATTTTTAACAGGTTTACTAAATTATTATGTGACAAGTTTTGGTCTGATTTAGTAGTAGGTAATTCCAGTAGTTAATTGCGATTGCTAATATTAGATATCAAATGAACGGCGGATGTGATAATTATTGCCAGATCCATTTATGGTTTCCGTAAACATTACCATAGTATGTTTATGTTTCACGACAGTTCTTTTTAGCCTTTTGACATCGGTTTCAAAATCCTTATGGGATCACTTTTATTCTGTTTTGTGTTTTGAATCCTTAATATCTCAGAAACTACTGCAGCTATTGACTTGAAATTTGAAATAATAATACATTTTGTGTTTCTTTTTAACTTATACTTTTGTAGGGGAGACTTTTAATAGGTGTTTAATAGGTACTGTACCTTGTTTTAAGTTTCAAAATAACGATTTTTAACTTTTTTTACTTTTTAACAACTTAACTGCGATCAGTAATCTAAGCGTGGTGATTATGGCCATACCCCTTTGTTTGAAAGCGGCATGTTTACTCATGGGTAGGTGATTTCAAGGACACCGCATTAGGTTGTCTGTAAGTGTGACCTAAATATTATTAATGTGACTTTAGTCGCTGGTGACAGGACTTGCTGAATAACTACTGGTTAACTTGCCGTGAAGTACTGACAGAGCACTTGCGAAACCTTAAGTCTGGGTTTGATTGAACGCGAGCTTCCGAACGAAACTTAGTTACCAATTTGATAACTGTCATTAGTACTATTTTTACAGGCTTTTATGGCGTTTATTTAACTATTTTTCTGGACGTTTCAACAGGTTTACAAACTGTCGTGGGCACGAGATGACTGAAGCACTGGAGCTAATACTTCTACGATGCGGGGGCTGCATTATTTGGAACTACCCGTGGTTTACTAATAATAATATGTTTATAATAATAATAATATGTTTATAATAATGTGCTACTAATAATAATGTGTTCAGATCGCGTAAGTTTAAAAATATTTACTTATTTGTAAAATTTCCTATTCACTAGGGAGAATTGAAATCATACAAAACTACACTATGTTGGCGATTTCTCGTAAATGTTGAAAAACAATAAATTTGGGTACTTTTTTCAGCGGCACGTGCAAGCACGTGGACATTTCAGTTTTCCTATGATTTATCATGTTTTGGGTATTCACATTTTACTTACGAAGATTTATACTTACCGGAAACCAATGAAGTACTTAGTTATTAAATTTGCAGGAAACTATCAAATATCCTTTAATTATTCCCGGTCTCTATCGAAAAGGCACGGTGTGGGATAAACCTAGGTGGGCGCAAGGGAAGTGAATGATTAGATGATTACAAACGACGGCATCAATCAACCATCTATATTAAAAAATAATCACATTTATCTGTCAACACATGGCATTGTATGAATTAAGGTGCTGATGCAAAGACACCTATAATGTGTGGTTGTGTTGACAGATGAGTTCAATTTGGCTAATGAACTCAATGAACTCGAGTAGGTACTTCGTGCCCATGGACTTATATTGGGCGCATAAAGACCAATTTTTTCGAAGCATATTTATGTAAAAAACAATATCAATTAAGTTATAAGTTTAAATTCATGTATATGTAATATTAAATATCTTTAATTGTATTTTGTAACGTGTCGAAGAATCCTGTAAGGTCTATCTAAAGGAAACAAAGCACTTTGATATTATTTAAAGTTGTGTAGGTACCAAATGAGCTATTTGACTAACTTTTTAATTAACTAACTTTTTAATAAAACCTTGTTTGGGTTTTTGTTTTTGTGCAGTTTCTACAATTTCCACAGATTCCATAGATTATCCCAAGGCTGGATATCGCGACCTATGCTTCTCATCTTTGACATAACACAATGTTCGTGTTCTAACACTCGTTCCTTTATTATCACGAGCTAACTATAATTCAGATTCAATGAATAACTGGAGCAAGTACCAACACGATCTGTAGGTTACATTAGGTAGATCTAGCGTATTGTAAGTGGCGACGATAACCTCATTATTGGGTTGTGTTTTGCATGTAATTTTCCGTCAAATTAGCTGGTACAAATCTTTGTCTAGGTTACTTTGATCTAGGGCAGTTTATTAGTTGTTGAACAGATAGTTCGAATTGTTTCATGTATGAATTCGCAAATTGTTTTCTGCAAGAATACATCGGTGTATCAAAGTGGAAATTAACACACTAATGGATTGGTACGGTGGATCGAAGTGTGGACCGAAATGTTTATTTCATTGAGTATTTGTATTAATTTAGCTTTTGTAGATTTCAAGAACTTATTATTTATTATTGATAATTAATAATAACTTAGGTTGTTTGTAGAAAACGCTGTAAAAAAAAGTCTTGACATTGCACCTTAACCTTCAAATGTTGAACTCTTTGCAGTCACGTCCAGTCAATGGGTGATGTAACTTCGTCCATAGCAGCTAGTAACACTGACCGGTGGCTGGTTAATAGCCATTTGTATGTGCGGCACAGAACCGAGGCTCAATTTGAGGCACAAAGCATGTACCGCCTAAATCCTGGCCACACCCTGCTTGGTTGATGCGGTCGGTATTTCTGTTTCAGTTGTTAGGCTGCGTCCATAGTTGACTTAACCCATTATTTCATATTTGCGGACGATTTAAGATTAGTCATCCGTTCATTTCCGCACAGCGAGGAAGTGTTATATTCCAGTTTTTCAGGAAGTAGACATACTAAAATGATTGTGTGAAATATTATTATTTTGACTCCATAATATTCTTCATTCTCATTTTTCTCTACATTAATACGGTCAATATACCGAGTGTTTGTGGTTTTATTGTTAATATTTTTTATCTTTGAGTTTTTAAGACATAGAGAAGGCGGGTGGATTTAAATTAAATTGCTTGTGAAGCCTATAAGTGAGATTGATTTAAAGCTCAATATAATACAAGCAATGCTAACTAAGTTGCATGTCTGAGGAGTCATCACTTAGGAACGAAAGATGTTTCATTACGATAAACTAAATGCTTTGCTGCTGGATGAATGGCTCCTATTTGTTGTGTATCAAATTAAATTAAATAGGTGCAATCTTTCCAAAACATTAGCGAGTTTAATAAATAAATTGAAAATCTTGTAGAATCCAAGTAAGAGAAACATGTCAAAGAGATCCTGAAAACTGACAACATTTTGTTTATACGAAGTTTGTGAAGATAGTGTATTCTAATGAGAGAATAATGCCTAACGTTGGAGGACTTTGTACCTACTATAGTATCGTAGGTATATCAGGGATGATGGGTGCTTCCTACCTACGTAAGAATTGAAAGATTAGTTAGGACAGTAGGTGAATGCTAGTGTATGTACCTAACCCTTTTAATAGACGAGTCATTGATTTTCATATATTTTATTGATTACTTGAGAGTAGGTATGTAGTAACCTCTATTTAACTATGAGAAACAGTTTTGGAAAATACAAACCCTTGCAACAAGCATATTCACTAACATTGAGATTTTAGACCCTTACTTAGACTTATCTGGTTAGACCCTCATTTTTCTGACATTGGCTATAACTAGGGGTATTGAGACGAAGAAATCAGCTACATACATTCATGCATGTGGAACTTCAACCTAATCACCCTCCTTCGGTTGTCGGGTAAAAACACGAGAAAGCTGCGGCCCGATCTGTAGATAAACTTGGAAGATAGGAAATTATAAAATCAAAACTAAGGCATTATGATGCAAGACATACGATGAACATGGATTGTATCCGCCGTGTATAACTTACACGTGTTACAAAAACAGAGTCCGAAGATTGATTGATGCCGATAGCAGTAATTACAATTTATTAAATAATTTATAAGATGTAGGTATCATGCTGTAGAAAATATAGTCTGCAGTGCGATCGACGTTGTTACCGGTGGATTTGCATAAATGGTCCTTACAAGAAGCCGCCCGCGAGCGGCGGCGGCGCCTGCGCCGGCCGTCGCGCCGATCACATTAGATAGAAACACGGGAAATTACATAGCTCGTTGAAATACTGCGAATAAACAGCCATTTGCTATAATTGTGCTCGTTTACCTGGTACCTATAGGCCACATCTCAATGTACCAGCTATTATTATCGTTATGTCACTAGTTTCTTGATTAATATCTCAGAAAAACGATTGTCTATGGAAGTGCCCTAAGCATGTACTTTCCTTGGATACCTATGTAAACAAATCGGTAGAACAACATGGCGGATTAGGGATGTTCACTTGTTCGTCTAGTCGATAACATTATATCGATGGACGAGCTTGTCTTTTTAATCGACATCAAAAAAGGAAAGGTTCTATGTTCAACTGTATATTTTTTTTGTATCAATGAGGGCTACCGTTTTTGTACTCACCAGTTGGCGCCACTGTAAAGTAAGGTCAGAACGAAGTTACTTATAGGCGACGGGAAAATATATTTACATACATTTTTAAGCGATTCAGCGACCCGCCCCGGCTTTGCACGGAAACCTCTTAAATTGTCAGTGTTCCTCTACTATATTATGCATGTATTATACATGTAAACCTACCTCTTGAATCACTATCTATTTAAAACAACCGCATCCAAATCCGTTGCGTAGTTTTAATGATTTAAGCATACATAGTTCCCTATGGACAGACAGACAGCGGGATGCGACTTTGTTTTATACTACCTATGTACAAGGGCGTCGCCAGGGGGGGGCAGGGGGGGGCAGCTGCCCCCCCCCTAGAGATCAAAAATATGTACCTAGCCAACTGCAAAACAACGAAAGTCCTGCTATTGTCTTGCTTTGCCGATAAATCCCGCATAAAATCACTATCACGGAGAATAAGTAGTGACAGTTAGTGCAATATTATAACTCCAAAAAAAATATTGTATTTCTTTTTGTTAGGTCATTTGTAACCAAATATTATACGTGCTGTGTATAGCTTGTGAAGCTTTTCACATGGAAGTTAAAAGCATTCTTATTTACAATCGCCATACAGGCAAACAGGCCCATAGGGATAGGGGGTTTTGGGGGTACAAGCCACCCCCCGAAATGTTGTGTCACCGTTTATAATACGTATATAAATAAAACTTTAATAATGTTAAATTTTCTCGGATACGTTTCACACGTGGGAGCACTTGAAGTGGTTATTCTGTCTTAAAACCCAATGTTTTTTCGTCAAACTTCGTCTCTTCGCTTAGCGCAGGGCGCGATGCACATCTAGGAAGGCACGACATTAATTTTAATTTCGTTAATCAATGGATGGATTAAGAACCTATTTTCTTGTTTTGTCGTTATTGAATTGCTACCTCCGTTTGCTGTTTATATTATTATTATTCCTTTAGATATTATATATACGTCCGAAAATGTAAAAAAAAATTCGCGGCTCGCTCCGCTCGCCGTTTATTCTATGTACCTAGTCTTCAGTTTAGACTATTTTCAGCAGCCGCATACTAAAAAATATCGGTGCTCATTACACTTTTTATACTATTTTGTGGCCCGAAAAAGTTAGTTGTCGTGCTGGCTCATTCTTCCAGTGTTGAATGCCAGTTGTAGCTCATATCGAGCTCTACCAGCACCCCCCCCCCCCCGTTTAGTACCTATGTCGTTCCTATGTCTGGCTACGTCTTGCCCCCCCCTAGGCCGTGGGCTGGCGACGCCCTTGCCTATGTATAAAACAAAGAGCGCATTTCTGAAGTGGTCCCATTGGAAGAAAGTCAGGATCTGATGGTGGGATCCCGGAGAAATCGAAGGAAACCCTCATTTTCGGAATTGGAGCTGGATCCGAGAGTTTACTGGAAGTGAAGCAGGAGCAGGATATGTAATAAAACACTGTTTTAACTGTATTGATCGCGTATATTTTGTATTTTGTTATAACCTGACGTTTTGGAAGCTTTTCTGATTTGAATGCACTCTCTTCAAAGTGCGATGTGCAAACATGAATGTCTCGAGTTCCTGGCCGGATATTTTCTAAGCCAATATTTTCTTACGATTCCCTCCGCCGGCTTTCGTTTCTTGGTAAACTAAAACAAGAAAAAATACGTAACTTATTAAGGTCAACACATCATCAGTGGTTTTGTGTCCGGTGGTCTTGTGTGGAGAGGTTCAAGTCCGTTAAGATGGACTTGCACCTCTAAGGTCAACACGGGGCAGTGTGTCATATTTTTGTCAAAGTTTATTTTGAATCCAAAAATGGTTTTCAAATGGTTTTCGTAATAAAAAAGTCCTCTACACTTGCCCAATAGTTATACTTAGGTACCCATACTGACCTTACCTAATTTATCGATAACGTTCGATGTTCGATGATGTTCAACACTAGCACCGGTTTTTATGTGTGCGATGTGAATGAAATATTGAGAATATTGCGGGTTTCTACAGCTCACAATAAAGATGATTCAAAATAATAGGTTTTTACACACTTTATATCAAAATACAATGTACAATAGACACCAATTTAACGAAATGTTACCACTTACCGGTGTAAGGTTAGATTCGGCCTGTTTTTGCTTTGGCATAGGCCTCAGCCTGCTACAGAACACTTCATGGTACCTCTTCTATATGATTTTCAATTTATATTACAGTTTTGCTCAATAAATAAGTCGAAAACACGGTCAAAACATAAAAATCTCACAATGACTTCTCCTGACATGTAAACAAACCCGTTGAATAGAATGACATCCGTGACAATGAAACCAGGAAGAGGGCGCTGATAAAAAGAGTGTGTATTGATTTTTCCTAACGTTAAACCACTGTTGTGAGAAAGAGACTGGTAGTCCAATATTGCTTCCGTGTCAAATTCGACAATTACAACAATTCCATATGATCGTTTTTCAGAGATTAATATAAGCGCCTTATTTCCTAATCTACATCTGACGTAGATAAATAATTGACTTGCAGTAAATATTGCTAAATTAATTTGTTGAAATCATTGTTAACGCCATGAATATAGTATGGTAATTGCTAGATTAATCCGCGTTGAACAAAGGTAATTTGCTGGTTGAATGTTATGCTGGTCCAGGCAGCCTAGGCTTATTACCTGTGCTATTATCGCTTTAGTTAGTAAATCACACCGATCGATAATGTCAGATAATGATCTGTGTCTCAGGCGTCAAGCAAGTGTTAGTTGAGAAACCGCAACCTTTGCCGGCGCCGGCTGAGTGCCCTAGTGTGCGTACGCGCATAGCTTTGACGCAAAGTCGGCTACAATTTATCTAATTTAATATACTCAGTAATGACGACGTGCTAGAAAATAATGATAACATTTGCGATTTTGGGTCAGATTTTGAAATTGAAATTGGCTATTAGGGTACTAGCAAGTGTTATGAAAAACTGTAGAGCAACTTGTTTGCCAACTAGGGACTGTCTTGGCAGATATATCAATATCATACAGGTGTCAATTTATTATATCGTTACCTGAAAAGAAACATGACATTAAGTTGTATGACAGATCATTATCTTGTTTTAGGTTATTCCAGCGATCGAAAAAACTGAAAGTAAATGTTTCATTGAGACTTGGTGCGGTGAGCGAACGTCCGCCTGCGGCGTAGGAAGTTGGGGGTTCGATTTTCGCCTCGAGACAAATGTAGGTATGTACGATCTGTACTGCAGATCCTTCAGTGTGTTCTGGTCGTTTCTATGTATGGTAAAATTTGTTGTTGTTAACATGTATTATATAAGTATATCAGTCATTTTATAACTACCCATAACACAAGCTCTGCTTGATTTGGGGCTAGATGATACACAGACGCTGATGTATAGCAATACTATTCATTATTATGTAGATGTTGTATAGCATATAGGAAGCATGCCTTCTGCAAAGTTTAAGTACCTAGAGGTATATTAGGGTTTTAGAAATTTATTTCTCAAAAGAATATACATTCACTTATAAAGAAAATCTTAAATAAACATGCGGAGCGGACGTAGATTGTAATTATAATTATAAGTGTTTTCATCACGATTAATATGCCTGATGGTTTTAAAATAAAATCTTTCTCATAACATTTTACATTCCGATTTTCTAAAAAATATTTAATAAATAATCATTTCTATATGTATAAAATACTAGCGGCCCGCCCCGGCTTCGCACGGGTATTAAACAAAAATTTCAGAAATTATACACACTAACACGATGGGTTTCACAGTTTTCATACTTTTTTTAACAGCATTGGGGTTTTTGCTGGTTTTTGTCATTGACTCGACACTTCATAACTGACATTGGCCGTCTAAGCTGGCCGTAGAGAAAAAGCAAGCACCGTGCGCTATATATTCAACCTCTTTTTCTATTATGACGCGACATAATAGAAAAAGAGGTTGAATATACAGCGCACGGTTCAATTATTGAATTTTTCATGCGGATCCCTAACTTTTTTGAAAATATTATATAGCCTATATTCATCACGGAAAATTTAAGATTCTAATGGTGAAAGAATTTTTCAAATTGGTCCAGTAGTTTCGGAGCCTATTCAATTCAAACAAACAAACATACAAACAATCAAATCTTTCCTCTTTATATTATTAGTATAGGTATAGATATAGATATAGACTAACATGAAAATTCAAAAATTATATTCAAAAATATCTTGACAAAAGTTTTAACAAAAAGTACCTATTATTAATTAATATTCTGAAGGCTTAGTTAATATTCTGAAGCACACTTTTGCCTGTACTAGGTTCAACCTGAAATTAAATGAAAGTATATGTATAATAAAATCGTAATATTCATAAATGTGTCAAATAAACAATTTAATAAATTTACCAAACATCTCGAGAAAAACTAAAAGTAGGTCCGAGTGTATTAGTCCGAATGTATTAAAACAAAAGTGAAAAAAAGAACGGTAATCAACGTAAAAAAACATTAGGTACCTTGGGAATATCAATCAAAAATATTAAAAACATTCTTATTTTTATTATTATTCATCATCATCATCATCAACAGCCTATGATCGTCCACTGCTGGACCTAGGCCTATTATTATTATATCTTTAATATTATATTGACACGGCCAAAGAATGATCTGCCTTATAATAATATATACTGTAATAAATATTACTGTAAATAACTTGTGAGTACGTATGGATAAATTATGGTTCCGGTCTTCGTTCTTTTCGGAAACACTCAAGATTATTTTTTATCAAAGAATATCGTTTTCGCTATCATATTTATCAGTATTTGTATTATTTCCCAGATTGGCGTCTAACTCAGAGCTTGATCTCTGCATTACGTCAAACACATCTGTTCTATAAAGGAAAAAGTTTTGTTATTTATTATTTAAAGTATTGTATTGTATGACTCAGAATATTATCAATACCAATATAATAGCAATAGTATAGCTAAGGCACATTGGGTCGGTTGATATGTAATTTATCAAGTTACATCTAAATACCAATAGTCAGCTGATTTAGAATGACCTAAAATTAGCTAAAATTAGGATTTAGGAATGTGAAAAAGACGAAAGCTATTCTATATTTTATTGCCCTGTCTTAACTAGTAACGCCTTAATAGCTTCACAGGTAATAAAACATAATTAGTCTAATTTACCTTTAGTTAAAATCCTAAATCTTAATTTTAGCTAATTTTAGGTCATTCTAAAACAACAGAATCGACACGATAAGCTAAATTTATATCCTTTGTTATTTACCCGTAGAATTATTAAAATAAAAGTTATTTAGTGGGTACGCTTAATTTGCTGTCTTTCAAAATATCAGTAAACACAAGATGTTATTGATAACTATCTATATTTTATGTTATTAGATCATTGTAATCCTAATAATCCTGTATATAGATAAAATAAATTACAGAATTGAGTCGTAAAAAACAAATGAATGGTAATTCCCAATAAATAAGATTATCCGTTTGTAAAAATTAAGCCTATGCGATGAGCAACAGTATTCCTCGGATAGGATTAATGTGATGATGAAGTCTGTAGGTATTTTATTAGCATCCATTTCACTTGAGGCATTGGGACTCGTAAAAATCGCATCTTACGTACCTATATCTAATAAATAAGGTTTCTTTATATTTCCGTACATATTCCTAAATAATTTTGAATTAAAGAGCAAATCAATTAAACATTTTATTTTTTATTTGTTAATAATAACAACTTACAGTCCAAAATTTTAGGTAAGTACTTGACTTATGTGCCTAAGCCTAAAAAAATTAAAATTATGTCTGATATTATTCAAACATTAAAAAAAAAGTGCAATACAAAAAAAAAAAGATTTTATTGGGAACGTTTCAAAAAATTTTAAATAAAGTGCAATAAAAAAAAGATTTTATTACTTCCAATGTGAAACGAATAGTCGCCACCAATTGGAAGTCGGATGGTGTTGTCCTCGTGGTGTGGTGTGCGGGAGGCTGCTCGAAGGAACAGGTTGGCGCACGCGCGGGGCAGAGTCGCCACTGCCGCGGGCACAGGCCGGCCAGCCTCACTCAGTGCACGAGCCGCCTCGCCGTCGCTCGCCAGCCTCCACGCTCCACGCGTCCCTCTAACCGCGTCGCTATCCCGACACGCAAACTTTCCGCGACCCTCCTCAACTGTACACTACCATTACCCCCAACGCGAGTTTGCTTGTTTACATTACCGTTCCGTGTTTGTGAATTGCGTGTGAAGTTTTTATAGTGCCGCGGTGACCACGATCTCGATTCTAAGGTAAGACTTAGTCTAGGAGTCTGCTAATGATAAAAATTGTTTGATGTATTAGAAAGTAACTTGCATAGCAACGAAACAAGTTAAAGCTACTTAAACACGTATCCACTGCAAGTACGCGAGGTACTCGAGTTGATGTAACCTCGTTGTGTTGGGGCAAGTTAAATAAAGTCAGATACTCGTAGCGGATTTGCATATTATTTTTGGCTCCAATGATGCGATTCAATAATAATTACGGTCACTTTTTATTATTGTAGATAACAGACCTTAACATATTTATTCTAATTTATTGCCAACATAATTACACAAAACTCCTAATTGCCACAATCAGCCTAAATGTTAAATGCTTGTTGACCACGATTACTGATACTAATGATGTTAAAACTTATTTTGGCTTCGGGTCTGCATTTATACTAAACAACTTAATCGAGTCAAAATAATAAAATATGCCCATTTAGTAACTCATGAAGATAGGCAGGTACCTAGCTTTGAGGTAACACAAGAGCATAAACTTGTTAATGATGTGGTAACTTTAATGTGATATTCGACGGGTATAGTATAATCCACGCGTAGAAGCTCAGGCAATGCTTTGGTTATGTGAACGCCACTTATCATACTCGTCGAATAAATTTAGAAAGCTATCAACATAAATAAAATAGTAATAAACTAATTTAACACGTCACATTTTGAAAATAACTGTTATTTAATTAGACAAACACATCTTGAACTGGAATGTTTTGTTATGATGACGTGATGAATTCAATGGTCATTCAATATAATTTAAACCATCAATTTTAATTAACCTAAGGTTATATGGCGATCAATAAAATGAGTGTAATGGTGGGTCAAATGAGAATTATTGGATTCATCAAATGATATGACAGATCTTGACCCATTCCAAGAATCAATCTGGATAATAAACTGGTAACCCGTAGAACTATAAGACCATATCTTTGTATACATACATATACATCTATATACTAATGTTATAAAGAGGAAAGATTTGATTGTTTGTTTGAATTGAATATTCTCCGAAAGTATGTACTGTAGGTACGAATCCTACATTACCTATCTCTGATGAACATAGGCTATAGAGTATTTAAAAAAGTTAGGTTCCCGTGTGAAAACTTCAATAACGTTATTTGGTGTGTATTAATTTATAATTTTTTGTCAATACCGTGCGAAGCCGCGGTGAACCGATAGTATAATAAATAGTCCAAAGACACTGTTAGTTCTGCGAATATTTATCGAATTTCTTAGAATATTAAATAAAAACAAGGAGTTCCGCCAAGGTTACAAAGCAAGTTTACCTACCTATTGACTCAGTTATTTTTCAGATAGATTTATTATTAATAAGGTAAATAGGTACATTATTATCCTCGTTAGGTAATTAGGGTAGATATATAAACTTTTAAGCTTTGTTTATATTTTTCCGTATTCAGTGTAGCAGTGCAGTGTCATTATCAAAAACGCAGGCAGTGTTTTAAGGTAATTTCATTAAATTATTTTATGATATCTTTTATAAAAATTAGAAAAATGTAATCAGAAACCACAAAATATGTAACATTTCAGTTTTGTAAAACTTTATATAAGATGGTAAAAAATACCAACACCATAAAATAAAAACATATTTAAAGTAGGTAACCATTTAAAAATTACCACCAAAGTAGTTAGTATAAACAAATTAGAGCAGTAAGTTCAATATTTTTTCTTTATAATAATGATAGAAGATCGATATTTTTATCTGTGATGTCCTTCTAAGCTAGCCTAGAGAACCCCTTCTCTAAAATACATAATTCTATTAGATGAACTTCTTGCTTCATAATGAATTAACTGTATTTGTTTGACACCGCTCGGCACCCGACAGATGACGAACAAGCCAGACTATAAAACACATTATTTATTTGTCTGGGCTAGCCCTATGACGAGGCCATGTTTCACCGTTTCAGCGAAAGATGGCATGAGTCAGCAAGCCATTCAGACGAACGCTTCCCGTGCACTCATTCATTATGTATTGCTAAGCTCATTGTGGACATTTCATGCAGCTTAGCAAAAAGTCTGCACACATCCTCTGCACCTGCTTCAACAGGAAGCTGATTTACTGAATACTGAATTTCTTATGTCAGATCTGATGATTGCTTAGATGATAACTTTGCAATTCTTATACCTAGCTAAGGTACTTATCATAAAGGTAACGAAGCTGATGGATAATGTTTTTAATGTTTTAAAATCTCGCTCTTGTGACGTTAACGCTCAGTAAACGATTGTAGGCAGAAAGTAGCAGGTTCAGTCCCGTCGAAATTAAATCCTTATCTAAATTGCAAACGTTTACATTTTTATGTTTTAACAATAATGGTGGAAGTTAGCGACAAATAAAAACGTAGATTTTTCTTTTGCAAATACCCCTTTAGTAGAAAAATAAAAGCTATGTTAATTAAAACGGACTAAGTAAACAAAGATAACCTTTGAACAGGTAGATTAAGGGAGAGCTGCTGGTTTCACTAGCCTCACGATGGTAATTAAATGTTACCTGGTTAGAGATCTTACAATCTCTAGTAATTAGTGTTCGATGCAAGCCTTAACCAGATGTGCTTGAGTTTGTGAATAAGTACCTAATTCAAATTTATATATTTTTAGCCAAAGAAGGATCTATATCTATATGCTTTTACTTAACGAACATATAGTTCATATATATAATAGTTATACGATCTTATTACCAAATAATAAAATATTTTTTATAAATTCATTTAAATAAAGCATACCTGTAAAACATTTATAGAGGTAAAGAAAGTTTTAGTGAAAAATGCTTGATTACTCAATTATTCTAAAAGACCTACACAAAATAACCAATTGATATACCTAACCATTTAGTAAGTTTATGTTACACAACATTAATTTAGTTTACAAATAACGATAAATGACGAACAAAGACGCCTTTTCATGCACTCAACACGAAAGCCACTAGATGACGTCACGACACGACACGTCATACAAAGCATTTATCGTATCTCCACAATCAGTGAAAGAATTTCCTTATTGATAGCTCGCACTATAGATATGATGACGACTTGATTGTTTTGTGTATTACCTACACTGCGTTCCATTGTGAGGTAGTAAAATGATTATTCCTTAGAAGTAAGCTCTTTTAAGGCTTCGGCGACGGATGGATTTCCCATACAAACGTAACACCAAGATGAATTGTAATTTGAGCATATTGTACCGTGATCTGCAATTATTTGTATTAGAATTTTATTTATCTAGGTTCCTGCCACAAGCTTTTTTGAAAATACTTACCTATCTACAGAAATAAATAAGAAATCGTGTTTTCTTTAAAAAAATCCGTTTTGTTTTAATTTAATTAAAGAGTTTGAAAAAAAAAAATTAAAAAAAAATTGTGATAGGAACCTAGATAAATACAATTGTAATACAAATATTAGTAGATCATTGTGAAAATATGTTCAAATTACAAATAATTTTAATTACGTATATATTTGGGAATATCATCCGTGTCGCTGGAGCCTGGATTTTCATTGACTTCTTGCATTGCTTGATTATTGGTACTTAATCATTATTATAACTACGTTGCATTATAATTATTGCATTTATAATTATTTTGTGAAACTTTGCAGTAAAGTATAGATGTACAAATCAATAACATAAACTACCTATACATCACAGTTTTGTGATGGATATAAAACAGTACAAAATGTTTTATGGTACATCAGAAAAAAAATTACAATTGAATGGAACCATTTTACTTAGGTACTTACTTGTTACTGTATAATTTTACCTAATCTTTAATCGATCACCCAATCCTCCCCGGCTACGCACAAGTATTTAAAAAAACATTAAAAAAAAATTGTACCTACGGATCCCTAACTTTTTGAAAATATTATATAGCATAAGTTCATTAGGGATAATGTAGAATTCTAATGGTAAAGATTTTTTAAAATCGGTCCAGTAGTTTCGAAGCCTATTCAATTCTAACAAACAAAAATTTAAACTTTCCTCTTTATAATATATTATTAAGAATACATATAATAATGTATGTATAAATACTACATATGATATGTTAGTAGGAAAACAATGCTTTTATCTATAAACGGAATTTATTACAACCAATAAACCACTCGAAAGTCCGTTCGACGACAAAACGTTATGGAATGGAAGTTTGTCGAGCCATACATTTATTTTAATAACAACTTGAATGAATAGCCGGTGACCCTTGTTATCAGGAGTTCACAGTGCCAGTGGTGGTCGGACCAACCTAACAAAGCAATACCTATAACTATATATAAAATACATATTAAAAGGTAGTAGGTACCCTACTTACTTTTACTTCCTAATTTTATTAGCGTTTAAACCTTTTAAATAACAAAATTATTCACATTATAATGAATGTAAGCGAGTTAACTTCGATACGAACCTAGTGTTGGAAAATAGGATTAAATCGTAAACCTATTATTTATAATTGAAACAATTCAGCAAACTGCAGACTGTCGCAAACAATCTACAGGAAGCTCAATTTATCCCTATCAATGTTAGTGGGGAGCGTCAACAAGGCGCTTGCATTGCCTCGCTGTATAGCAATACTGATGCGCTGCGCCAGACGACTAGCTCTCGGTCACACGTTGATTAGTTAACATTCTGTAGAATAATACACAAACAGTCAAAATTCTGAAAATGTTTTAGGTTTGGAAAACGTCGAAACAAATTATTATTTATTTAAATATACGGATGGTGGAATCTGTATAAAACAGTTAGCTAAGGTATAATTAGTTTCTGTAACCTTTACTGCTACACTCTTACCACACAACTTCTTTCTTTGTAGAATTTAATTTAATATTACAAATGATTAACAAATATTTCTTTCAATTGAGCTTTCATCTATTCCATACAACTGGAAAAGAGCACCTGTAGGGCACTTCATGCATGTTGCAACACAGCAAAACAACTTTACTAAGTTATAACAGTTTAAACAGAAAGACACGTATGAATAGTTGTAAATGTAAGAACGGTAAAAGAAATTCTTATTTTACTGACTTTCTGAATTTGTTATCAGGTTCTCTATAGTTAGACATTATGTCACAAAGTAGTATAAATGTAATATACAAAATATCTAAATATCTACAAAATCATACTCGGCGAGGCTCCCCAGAGAATGGACATGTCGAGAATCCGCGCCTTATACAATACTTTTGACTAAAATATCTATGATTATAATAATGTCTTTAAATGCACAATGTTTCTAGTATTCTGTGTCATCCAGAGATTAGCTTGCACACTAAAACCCTTTTTAAAGTCAACATTGCAATTAACACTTATGTGTGAACGTTCTGAAATAACATTATATAGAAAAGATAGAAGAAACAATGAAAAATTACGTCGCAAATCACTTGCGCACTTAAGTAATCGTCGCTTTGTCTTATAATTAAGCTACTAATCTATAAAGAATTCAGAGCAAGCGTGGAGTCGCACACGTGTTATAACTAAAGCAATTTAAAAATTAGATAAAAGAACTCTTTATCATCTGCCGAGGAATTGCATATAGTTTGCCAGGGGATTTTCCTTCTTATTGCTTTGTATGAAATGCTAGTTACAGTCGCGTGTAAAAGAGTTGGATTTTGTGGCGACAATCAGGCTGCGTGGGCACTATCGCTAGCGAGTGCGAGGTCGCACCGCTCACCCCGCTATCGCGCTCGCCGAGCGCGCCTCATTAACTCTATTAATAATTCATCTCATATCTCCTCAACCCTATTGTTCTGCGAAATATTTTCCACTCGTCGCATGCACCTCGTATTCATTACCTACCTACCACGCATGACACTTTGTTGCGACTGGCGCACACCCGTCCTCGGTACTTTCACATTAAAAGTGGCATGTAGTTATGGGGTTTTCCGATTCGCTTGATACCACTCATTTGCGACCGGAACCGTGAGTGGTTTTTGACTTCAAAAGTAAGATTTATTAATTCGTCGAGTAGCTTTTCTGGTTTCTAGGTGGCCTTCTATTGTTGTCTTGATGGTTCAATCGTAGCTAGGTATTTTACTTTGCTTTTAATATGAAACGCTTGACTCTGTTGCTAAGCGATTTAAGTTTTGTCAGAGGTGGAATTTATTGATGCGGGTAACTTATAGCCAACAAACCGATACCAGCATTGATTTCACCTGAGATCTAGTGACTATTACTCCACCAGGCCGTAGGCGTGATCAGGAGGGCGTGGCTACCACCCCGCACCGACACCTTGCACCACTCCTCCGTCCTTCCGAAAGCGTTCACTTTTTGCCCCCTTTTGTAACAATGGCCCTATTCTTTTAATTTGAAAGGAATATATTTGATAGCGTCTGCTGGATTTCAAAATCAATGGTGGCTCGTTTTATATTCCTATAGTTTGTTACTCTAACCTTTATGCATCCTCACCTTCTTTCTTATGGGATATTTATTTCGAATTGATGTGTTTCTGTACAAAAACTTAATAGTTAGTTACTCATTATTAAAACAACATTGTTATATTTATGTAGAACGTATATTATTCTCGCTTTTAATGAAAATAGCTCTATGATTATTTCGCACCTAAAGCATTCCCGAAATGTTGTAATACAGTCCATATTTACAAAGTTAATGGACATGTTGTGTTCAACTCTGTTAATTCAATTAGCTGTGCGCCAGACGTCGGTGCGCCAATCAACGGCACTCATTGTTTTTCACGCCACAATGAAATCCTTAATGCATTTATTCAGGTCAAATTTACTCGTTGAAAGAGGTAATATACAAACACTGTCCCTAATTTCTTTTGTTTATCCCTGTTCGCTACTTTATATTAGCATAAATATTTTGCGAAGAGAATATGTACCTAAAATAACAATTTATTTTCTATTTTATTTTATCTCAATTATTTCGAATCTGTATCCTGAAAGGGTAGCCTTATCATCAATACCTTCATAAATTTGACCCAAATTATTTTACTAATCATGCGTTACTACGGAAACTCAGAACTTGTTCTTTCTTATCCAACTACTTGACCAAAGGTGGTGTATCAGGTATATTTTATATCTTTCATTTGCATATTTATTTCTTTATAGGTATTTCCTTATTCGTATGATTCGGTACTTGCAACAATCGGTTGGTTAATATACTGCTTAGACCTTTGTCCACGTCATCAAGAGAATATTACCTCAATTCACTCTATCAACTGTTCTTTTTAGTATCTGCATATTAGCTAATGTAGGTACTTAAAAGTAGTATAATTAGGAAGCCTTTTGTTTTTATTTGTTTATCTTAGTATTGCTACTAAGTTATTAAAGTTTATATTTATTTCGAGGGAAACTGGAGGTTGATAATTACATACAGGTTTAGAAATTGGTAAATACAGAAAGCTTATGTAAGATTCTCACGGATAGTAAACAGGATAGTACAAAAAAGACTATGAACATAATGCGACTACAAGTATCATTGATTGTATTAATAAGCTAGCATTGCTATTAGTATAGCAATTCATTTGCTATGCTTTGCATTTGCATAGCTGCCAGCATTCTGGGTACTCTGCTTTCGGATGGGAATAACCTTTTTGGTGACGTTTTAGAATTTTACGCAATAGATACAAAATGTTAATAATAGTTGCAAGATTTTTATTATTATAGTGCGTAAGCCTTCGCACTATTATAATAATTACTTAGTTGCTATTCTTGCATTCTATTACTGTGCTTTTTTAATAGGCTACCAAATATCAAAGTGCCTTATTTCCTTTAAACCTTACATAAATCTTGGAACCGTCTAAAAATGTATTTTAAATTTCAAACTACTAGTTCTAATTAATGTTCTTATTCTTTGTAATTTTCTTCTTGGCGTGCATTTAGTTCCCTAAAGTAGATACCTACATTTTTTTCTGACCTGGACAAGGGATAGAGACTCTAAAAAACATCTATCAATTTAAAAAAAATATCTACACGATCTTTCATTGAAGATCGTATATTTTTTTAAATCGATATCGACCTTACCTTGACCATATGATGTGAATTATAAAGATTTGAATATAAATTTTCTAATCTTAGTATAGTAGGTATATCACGTGGTTATAAGTAAGAATAGCCAGAAAACAGTGTCCACGAACCAAATTTATCTTGGTTCTGCAAACAAGACAATTATAAATTCAGCTTCAATATTTGCTAGAGATAAATCGCAGTACAGTGGCATAACTATAATCTCCGCATTATGAGATTATAAATTACATATGTAGGTACTTTGTCTGGACGAGAGCTAGTTTTGTTGGTAATATGACAATGATGCTGAAACAAACGTGTTATACTGTCATATTTAACGTGATTTTTTCAGTGATAAAGATACACTTAAATGTTTTCCTATACAAATAAGAAATAATTTGGCGAAATACAAAGAGGGTTCGTCTGCTTACGTTCATAATTAAATTGGAGATGACTAAGCATAATGTTGAACTTATAAAGTAACTACACGAAACCTGTATATAAAATTTGGTTTTATATTTAGCCAAACTCGAAATGTAAAAATAAGATGAGGACGGAAGAAGTGGTTTTTACAGTTGCTAAAGTTAGCCAAATTCGAGGCGTTGTTGGCAGAGAATAGGTGTTACAAGGAGCGCATGTACCGCAGCCGGCGTCACAGTGACGGCTCCGTGACCCTCTACCCAGAACTGCACCCTGGGTCCGATCGTCGAACTTGCAGCGAAAAAACCTGATCTTGTTACTCTCCGCTTGTACAGTTAGCCGCGCATTAAGTAATCGGAGCCGAGAGCTACGAGGTAATGTTGCGCACGCGTGAAATATATCCGAGAGTTTTTATTGCGACCGCGTTCCGCACTCGGACTGGTATGCGCGTGTCTTTGCGCCGAAGAAATTGTATCCACGAGTGGTTTGCCTCAAGCGACCTTGCAGCCTCGCCCCCCGCGCTCTTTGCTCCACGGCGTTCCTCCGGCGCTGCCTCCGTGAAAGTAGGTGACGCTGTCGCCCGCCTCTGTGGCACCCGTCTTCACATTTGCTCAGACAGCTCTTGGGCCCTACTACGACAGATTGCATGCGGCTTTCTAAATCTGTACTTTATATCGCGACATTATGTGAGTTAACATGAGATCACCAATCTTGGAATTTGGACCGGTCCAAGCTCTCATGTTGTTTATCAATATCAGCATCGATGGTAGAATATTAGTTTTCGAATTACGGTTTTCCACTACTATGTTGTTTAAAATAGGTACCTACGCAATGATGTTTTTAAATTACTTATATATAAAAGTGCTTCTACAAAGATTGTTGATAGGTACGACTATTTAGGACGACCACCAGTAATTATTGAATGAATAAGTAGGTACGTTCATTATCATTTTTCTATATAAAGCTGATTGATAGACTCAGTGTTATAATGACCGATTTTCCCTTATCGGTATTGAGTGTTGACCTTATAATCTACTTAGAATGGAAAAAATATGGTCCAAATCATTTGAAAACCTGTCCTATGAATTACACATGCAATTAAACCTAGGTTATACTTCTATGATACTTATATGATAAATATGTTACCTTGGAGATAAAAATTGGTGGAATTCTGTCGAAAAATAAATTAAAAATCTATGAAAAAATACTAACCTAGTATTTGTATTATGATTTAGGCTGCGATGTTTTAGGCACGTGTAGAGAAGGCAGACTGATTTGATTAGTGATTATGTAGGGAATTTGGCACTACAGTTCCATCCCTAGGCGAAGGTCCATAGGGAGACCCAGGACACTGTGGATGGATGAAGTGTTTAAGGACATGAGAGAGTGTCATGCATCCGCAGAAGACGTTGACGAGCGAAGCGGAGGACATAATTTTGAAAGCTGACCCCACCACCACATGGGGAAACTAGCTAGAAAGACGGAGAGACTGAAATAGAGTATTTGAAAAAAGATTTATTTTTATAAAACCAACATTTAATAATTTATTGCTAAATGTATGTAATACGAGATCGATCGAACCAATTTAATACAATACCCAATTTTAGCTGGATTTTATTTTAACAAAACGCCGATATGAATTTCCTTTTGTCTTCGGAACTTGTATTGCTCAACGTTCGAAGAATAAAATATCGTATGGATGTAACTGAACACATTCCATTGAATGCTTACAGCGGACTTCCAGGATTGCTTGTTCACTGGTCGCTCATCTCTTCGTCGAAGTTGTCGCCACACTTGCCTTTCGTACGTCCTGTGCTATTCAGTTCTTTGTGGTATTTTCCAGTGTGTTCATCTCCTACAAATGTATCCATATCTCCAAGTAAGTATCTCCTTACTTTGACTTCGGTAAGCTTGTTGCAACTTTTGCACAATATTGAAATGAATCATGCCTAAGACTACGCAAAGTTAATATCAAAGTACGTTGCAATAACATTAGATATACATAATTACGATGTTCATAGAAGCTTCAGTTTTTATTCCATCTATTGTCAGTTCGGTATTTTCTCGATAAACAACGGGTGATTGACATGTGGAACAAAAAAGTTATCGCAGCGGATGCCGCTACTGGCATTTGTTACATCTTGAGCATTGACTTCTATGTTATTGTGCTGGCATTTATGTAGTCATCTCTTTTCTCATAGCATTCTATTGTTTATTCCTTAGTATTCAAAGTAAAGTGCTTAATTTGTTTTAAACGTAGATTAAATGTTATCTACGCTGGTTTTGACTTAATGCGCTTAATTGTCTGATAAAGTACGGTCTAGATATATTATATTCTGGTAATTACACTGAAACAACATTGTTAAACGGTTCCGCGTTATAAATTGCGCCGAAATTAGCCACGTTCGTTTCATTTTACAGAACAGAAATTGTAACGTTTCAATTAGGTTTTTTGTATAATTACAGTTAGTATAAACCAATTACTGAGGAGGATCTAAAACCGGAACTGGTGGTAGGCAGGTAATTAACAAAGAAGTGATCATTTAGAACTTTATTATTCATGTTTTTGTTAAATTGTTGCATAGGAATATTTTGATTGTTATCTTTGTCGGTAGGTACAGTATGTACTCATATGTGTAGTATCTAAGTGGTACCTACCTGTCTACTCGAGGTCAACGCACGCATGGAATGAAAAAGTTAATCTTAAGACTTCGGTCTACCTACGGTTGATAATCAACTTTACAATCTATGTATTATGACTCCGCGTAGGTCATTGATTTTACGATTGATCATCGATTCATCGAATGCAGGGCTAATCTTATCACTTTTTAATCTTTTATTAACCCTTATGATATTTTTATTTCGTCTAGTAAGGCGCATCGGCAAAACACTTTTTTCCCGATTTATTAGAGACAGATGTCATCAGTAATTCATTATAATGACAGCAAAGGGGTAGTAAATTATTAGATTTTGTTATGGGTACCTATACAAAGTGTAAAAAGTGAACAAATTGTCTGTCTCAGCTAGATTCATTCCAGGTATTATTCTTTAGGTTGATAGAATTGGCATCTAGTGGGTAGAATTGGTATTTACCAAGTGTACCACGTAAAGAATAAAACTTATCGTAATTTCTAGACTTTTCTAAAAAAAAAAAAGCGAATTACTTTCATAAACAATTTCGATTCAGCTGACTTATAGCGTTGTTGTCTCGTAAAATAAAGCAGTAAATGAGTAAGTATCCATAATCTGCCTATAGCGGAATCTTATGACGTAGAAGTAAACAAAGTGATAAACGATTACTTAATTATTTGGAATTTTGAATGATTATAAACAACTGATAAGGCAAGTTTTGTTGCTATGCTTGAAAATTCTTCCATTCCATAAAAATTTAACGAAAGAATAGAAAAAAAACCCAATAATAAATATATAAAATTAAACAAATCAAACACTGAGAGGTAATATTGATTTTTCCTGCTTTATTGTATTGGAGATGTAGTTAAGCAGAGCTCTGTCCCTCGCACCAGATCTCTGTAGAGCCTGTGTCTGTGTGAATCACTGTAACCTCGCCAGGTTACTCGCCAAGGAATCTCTCAGCCTAGGTACATCGCTACCTACCTAGAGGTCTTCTTAGGGGCAGTGGGCAGGCTATCAGCCTACCTAGCGCATAGCCGTGATCAAAATCCTGATGAAGAGAGACAAGTTTATAATAAAACTCTTTGTTTCAGGTGTTGCGCATAAGTGGGGTGGCGCGAGGGTGTGATGCGAGGGCAGCGCAGGGACAGGCTCTGGCGCCGCGAGTAGCGACCAAGACCATGCGGAGCCCGCTGTACGCCGCCTGTCTGCTAGTCCTCGCCGTCGCCACCACCGCCACTGACGTCATCAGCAGCATCAGTATGTACTTCTTGTTCTATATTGGACACAGGCATCTCTCTGTGTGCATAAGAACTGCATGAGAATGGTTGTGCTGTTGTTGTTTGTGAAATGTTCCCCATCTAAGAAAGCCTTCCATCGGTTCGAACGTCTTCGAACGAAAGTTGGTATTTTTTTACACTTTGGAATACAATACCTAATAGAATTCATACGGAACTTTTAAAAAAATATTCTATTGCTTATGTTCATCTATACTAATATTATAAAGAGGAAAGATTTGATTGTTTGTTTGTTTGTTTGTTTGTTTGAATTGAATAGGCTCCGAAACTACTGGACCGATTTGAAAAATTCTTTCACCATTAGAATCCTAAATTTTCCGTGATGAACATAGGCTATATAATATTTTCAAAAAAGTTAGAGATCCGCATGACAAATTCAATAATTGAACCGTGCGCTGTATATTCAACCTCTTTTTCTATTATGGCGCGTCAGAATAGAAAAGGAGGTTGAATAGGTGCTTGCTTTTTCTCTACGGCCAGTGTCAGTTATGGAGTGTCAAGTCAATGTCAAAAACCCCAATGCTGTTAAAAAAAGTAAGGGATCCGTATGAAAACTTTGAAACCCATCGTTTTAGTGTGTATAATTTCTAAAATTTTTGTTTAATACCCGTGCGAAGCCGGGGCGGACCGCTAGTCAGGTATAAAGTGGAAATCTAATGATGATTGAATTTTTAAAATTTAGTCAGTATAAACCACTAATAGTCTACAGGTTTATTTAATGTTAATTACTTTGAAGAAATAGTTTTTATAACAAAGTTTTTTTAATTGGAATCTGTAGAATGCCCTGTAAGTCCTTCTAGGCTTGGTACTTATTCCTGACGTCATAAGCCAACGTCCGTTTGTAATGTAGTTCTGTCTAGACTAATTACTTAGTAGAAATGAGCTACATGACGCGTGCCAGGCGCCTGCATGCATGATCTCATTATGCCTACGATGCTGACTAAACTCTCTTTTTTCCGGATTCCACATCACCTTCATCATAATTGCGTCAAGTTTCTTTTCAACCGCTGTTTGTCTATGATGTGCCAAAAAAAACGAAACATAGAAGGAAGCTTTTTTACGAACAGTCATGGCGCTAACCGGAATAGAAAAAGTTCTGAGTCAACCTTTGAATCATAATGGATTAAATGGATAGATTTGATGTGTAACTAAAACAATATATGAATGCGCCATATCGAACACTTACTCGGTAACTGAAAATAAACTCAGATAGGTATCAGATTTCAATTACTTTTCTTTAGGCATACTAAATAAGCACTTAGACAAGTCAAATTTCATACAGTTAGTAAATAAGAAATAAGGTAATATTGATTTTCTCTTCACTCAAATTTTACACTAGTACACAGTAAACATTGTTTTATACACATAAGTTATATATGTGAACAACTCCTGTGTAAAATACAATGTTTGTTTTACCTATCTAAGTTGAATGTGATTTAGATAGATGTCTTTAATTATAACAATAGGTATCTATACCTAAAGCTAAGCACCAACATTCAATTTCTTACATGCTATTGTCGGTGTGGAATGGAGCGAAATCTGGTCAAGCTTTAACATCATTAATGTAATCATCTTTCGAGCAAAAGGTTTTCTTGATAAAATTTTGTTTTATGTACGTGTTTAAATTCACGAATAGGGAGCTCAGTTGCTTAAAAGCGAAGACGGTATTCTTCAATATTAGGGTTATAAAAGTGTTATTTATTACGTTCATAATAGTTGTTGTGACTTTCATTACGGTTTCGAGGTTTCACAAGTTGTACAGCCTCACAATAAAAGACACAACGGTTGCCGTACCGGTTGCACAAGGTGTGCTCGGCGACAATTATTCTTCTCTTGCGAAACTGTTTGTCCAGGCCCGCGCGGAGCGATTAGGTACGGCGCAGGCTCGCTATCAAAATAGATCGGTAAAATTTTCGTTTAGTAAAGACAATATTTAAATAATTATTTATTTAATCTTTAAACTCCAATTCAAACTATATCATATTTAATTTATTTTTGCTTGCATGTAAGTAGGTACATTAGAAATGTACGGTACTTAGTTCTTAGTAAAGTCTAGTTTTCACTAGGAACATGCACCCTGGAAGGCACTGCCAAAGTGAGTTCGTATTAAATAGTTTTGTTTTTGCCACAAGAAACAAAAGCAAACACGCATGAGAACCGTGTTTTTTTTTGTTTTTTTTTGTGTACTTAGGAGTCTTTGAGCATCATAATTATGTGAAACAATATGATTGATATTAGAAAAATAAGAATTATAAAATCTCCGAAACCATTCCCATACTTTCAATAGCACCACAACTTGAAAAATTCGTTTAGAAATAATTTTATTTTGATTACTTAGTGTAGTAATGTATTAATGATTATTTCATTTATTTAGATACTTAGAATTATTGTAGGAACCCTTCTATAATTTGACATTTCGATGCTTTATGATATGGCTGACGCCGCGATATCCATGGCCATCTACAAACGTAATTGGTATCGGGTTCTCACATAGATCATGCATACGTTCTCTCGCTCTTTGATCGAAGTATCCGATCTAGGTTCCTATTATGTACCTACTTGCTATACTTGATTTTGATAATCAGCGTTCAGTGACATTTTTCCCACGACAACATAGAACATATTATTTAGTCATCTACAGATTCAGATTCAGATTCAATAACTTTATTTCTTTAGGCTTACAAAATAAGCACTTAGACAAGTCAAATTTTAAACAGATAAATTATTATAAAAAAGAAATAAATATGTTATTGATTTCTCTTCACTTCAATTTTTTGTCCACTAGTGGAAGAAGTGAAAAAGAAACCACTAGTACATTCATATATAACTTATGTGTCTAATACAATGTTTTTTTTGCCTATCTAAATCTAAGTTTATTTTTTGTTTACTTCTGAAAACTGTACACTTTTTAAAAATAATAATCATTTAGTTAAGGCAACATTACTTTATTATTACAGAATGTTAAGTAGTTAAAAACAAATGACAATACTATACTTACAATACTTGGTTTATTACAATGTTAAAATAATAATAATGTTACAATGTTATTTTTAAAACTGTACACTTTTTAAAAATAATAATCATTGATTTAAGGCAACATTACTTTATTATTACCGAATGTTAAGTAGTTAAAAACAAATAACAATACTAGAGGTATACTTACAATACTTACTATACTATACTTTGACATTACTTAATGCGAAGTTCAGATAAACAAAATCATTTTGATTCAACGTTCGAGCTTGTTGAAGGTCTGATAAAAGACAGGATTATTAACTAAATAACAACGTATCAAAGCTTTTTCGGTTGTTTACGTTTTATTGAACAACCTTGAATTAGTCTTCCGTGCTATAATGAAGGAAAGCAATTTTCATTAGAACTCCTTTTCTTGAAGCCGAGAGGTTCCACTTACATCAATAAATTCTAATTGCCTTATTACCCAATCAGAATCCATAGAAAGCGTAATAAATGTGCTGGTATTCATAAATATAAATTTATTCATTATTCAGATAGATGCTAAAGCTTGTTGCTATGCAGTCTTCTAATCTATTAGGATATGCTTAGATAAATGCGTATCTAAAAACGTATAATAAACTAGCGGTCCACCCCGGCTTCGCACGGGTATTTAACAAAATAATATTTTGTAGAAAATAAACGCGAAACTTGGGTGTTAATAACAATTCTTTTGCAGGCCGCAAGGCTGTAGTGGGGCACATTTATTTATTTGAAAAATTTATTTGAACACATTGAACACAAAAAAACCAAAACATGGCCCTAATACAGTGACAATAACCTCGCATAATCGAAGGTTTTATTAAGCTCCGGTATTAACGTAATCTTATCTTTACCGCATTTATTTTGAGCTTTTCAAGATCCTAAGTGGTAGGTATCACTTAGACCTAAGGCGCTACCTTGATTCAAAATAGAGCCACCTAATTTAAAATATGTATTATTACGTTGATCAAGGAAATTTCTAAAATTCCTAGGACAGTTTTTTATGCTTAGAAGCTTTGTTCAATGCTTCTGTAATCGTTTTATTTTGTACAGTTTAGGTAATAAAAGTACCGATCACAAACTATTTTTTTTTTTATATATCTTTTGTTTAAGTTAATTGTAAGATAAACTAGCGCTTCGCGGCACATTTAATAGGTATAAATAATGCCGGAAAATCACACATAATCATCTGAGCCCAAGCTAAGCAGAGCTGTTATGGGTACTAGATGACTGATATACCATACTACATTTAATAATTTATATCTTATCTAAATGCGTAACAAACCATTTTCCGATACCTAGATATTGCAATGGCTTGGCCTCGACATTGCTTTACAAGGAGCAGTGTCCTATAGTAGGAATCAAAGTTATCAGCTCCTGAAGGTTGAGGCTATGATTATAGATAAACCTTTCATTGAAGTGTCATTGATGCCCCTACTTTTATGCTTATCTATCGATCCAATATAACACCAAGGTGTTGTGCGTAAGTTACATGTATGAAAACATTCGTGACATTCGTGATCGGAATTCAATGAAAAAAAGAACTGCTAATGAGGAACCTGTTATACTATGTATACCTACTAATAATATGTATGTGGTAAATTTGTTTTTAATTCAGTAATGACTGGCACTAAGTGTACAGTTGTTGTATGGCAGTGCAGAGTAGAGAATCATATTCTTAACTAGAATATGATTGTTGCGCTTTTAAAAATATTTAGTACGAAACGGCACAAATTTATTTGTGATGAGAACATATGGTGCAAAACAGCTCTACACCTAAGGAACCTGTTTGAAGTTACAACGCTGTAAAATTATGGTCATGTGAATATGACGGCATTGAGAAAAAAATCCGTATTTTTACGCGACTACCAACAAAATGAGTTTATGAGGCTGGCACCGTATGTATGTAGCCGATTTCTTGGATCCCTCGTAGCGTTGAAATTACTTATCCGATTGTAATATTATATAGGTGTATGTTGTAGGCACCCATCCCTCATAATCAGTGATAGGAATAGGTAGGGCTTATTTACCTAAACTTCAAGGAATAGTGAAAAGAATCGGAGACTTCCTTACAACAATATTTTTTTCTGGTACATTTGTCCCAAGTTTGGGACATTACAAGGTACATTAAATTTTAATGTTATTCTGAATAAGTAGGTAGTTGGTCTATGTTAACCTAAAGTTTGCCATTAGACATAACATAACACAGAGTGCGCGGTGGTGCGGTGGTCGGATGACGAGCGGCGAGAATAGTTGTTTTAGAATTTCCAAGAATTGATAAAGCTAACAGAATAGATAACAACAAAAATAAAGATAAAATACCTTTCGTTTTTAAAATTGATTAACCGTACATCTCCGTCCAAAATACGTATTGAGAATTCTAAATTATGAAAATGTTTTTTTTTAATTGGCAAAGCCTTTATTATTATTAACAAATAAATTACAATGATCTAACTAAATAAAAAATATATAGGGACTAGTTTCTGCATGTAGATTGGCTCGTTGGTATATAGGTACTGGATAAACGTATGTAACTGAAATCACTCAGGAGTAATGACAACAACCAACTTGTCGCATTCTAGTTGATAATTGAAAATGTTAGCTTGATTATTTTAAAGACAATTCGGCCTGAATACTTTTTCAATTATACACTTTAACTTTAGAAATATCAAAAAACGTGGTCGAGAGCGAGCAAGGAAGCAGATATTTACTTCAAAACGTGTAAAACTTCTTAGACAGAGATTATGTTTGATAGTTTTAAGATCAACAAGTTAATTACAAATTGTTCTCCAAAAATTAAATTTTCATACAGTTTTATGGTTGTAACGACTCTATGTTATGTTATGTCTACTGGCAAACTTTAGGTTAACATAGACCAACAACCTATTTATTCAGAATAACATTAAAATTTAATGTACTTTGTAATGTCCCAAAGTTAGGACAAATGTACCAGAAAAAAAATTGTTGTAAGGAAGTCTCCGATTCTTTTCATTATTCCTTGAAGTTTAGGTAAATAAGACCTACCTATTCCTATCACTGCTCATAATACCGACCTAGGGGAGTAGAAATAAAGGCCTCCGTTTACTAAGTATCAAAAGAAAATGACTTTTACGTACCTAGTCGGTTTTTAGGTTTTGAGTATTTTTTTCATTTACTGTTTTAACTTCGTATCAGAATAGAATGCGACAGGTTGGTTGTTGTCATTACTCCTGAGTGATTTCAGTTAAATACGTTTATCCAGTACCTATATACCAACGAGCCAATCTACATGCAGAAACTAGTCCCTATTTTATAGGTATTTACTCAATATCAACTTATGTTAATTGATTACTAAGAATTTGATTGAGGTCAGTATTTCTATTACAAACGCTTCATAAATGTTTGTTTTTGTAAAATTTACTCACATAAAATTTAATTAACCTGTGATTTCACGAACACTCAAATAAGTTTGCCTTGAAATTCTTCACATGCTAAGTGAATTATTATTAATCTATCTAACCTATATTAAGAATGTATTTTACTGTTTTTTTATTCGCTAAAGAAGGACCGACAGCAAACAAAAACACTATACTTAAGTGTAAGAACACACTCCAAAATTTGAAACCGCTGTTATTTTAGCTCGTATTCTAAGGTAAATAAGTTTAGAGAAGCATAGACTTTGTCAACATATAAGCAAGTATCTAAATGTAACTGTGTGCGTGTTAGTAAACAGACAGTGAGGAATGTTCATGTTCGCTTTTGAAGAGGAGCTCATTAATTACCAAAATATTGACGCGATCGCACGATAGTGTGACCGGTGGCGCCCGCGCAGGCGAGAATGCGGATCTTCGGATCTAAATCAAGGTCTGACGAGAGCCACTACCACTTGCCGCTACACAAGCAGTCAGGCGCACTGCCAATGTCATCTCTATCGAAGTATATAGTAAAGTTTATTTTTCAGAAATAGGCTTACAATCTGCATAATTTTATTAAGTTACTTTTTGTAAAAACTTTATCTATACTAATATAATAAAGAGGAAAGATGTTTGTTTGAAGTGAATATGCAACGAAAAGACAGGACCATTAGAATTCTAAATGTTCGTGATGAACATAGACTATAGAATATTTTTAAAAAGTTGGGGATCCACATGAATCAAGTTTTGTTAAATACCCGTGCGAAGCCGGGGCGGACCGCTAGTATAAATACACCGTGTAACAAAATATGTGTACTAAGCGAAAGGGGGTGATTTTCCACCCCCCCGGGGACCAACTTTTGTTCAACGACTTTTCAAATTTCTATCGGTTTCTCGGAAAATCAACATGGACAATTCAACATGGACAGCTGATTTTTTACGAAGTGACAACCCTAAAGGCAGCGGTTTCTTGTACCTGTGAAAATGACGTCAGTATGGTCACAGATGTAGAGTGATAGATAGATAGATTAGGTAGTCTCCCGCCCCGCCATAGCTGAACTCTACGAAGATAATTACCTACCTAACTGCAGTGGTAGTAGGTATGTATAGGTTCCCAGGATAGGGTTGTTACTTTTTAAAGGCACTAGTAAATTAAAACTTTTTGTGTGGGATACGAATAATAGGAATTTTTAATTATCTCCCCCCCACAACTGATCACCATTGGGGTCTGAATCCTCCCCCTTCGGCTTAGTACACATATTTTGTTACACCTTGTATAGTCAAGTAAAGTAAAGTTTATTTTCCAGTAATAGGCTTACAAAGTACATAATTAAAAGCAAGACTTCTTACCGTAAAAAAGTACTTGTACGGAGGACATTCACTCGACCACGGATAATAATAATAACACACATGTATAAAACTAATACTTTATTGTGGACTGACTTCGTAAATCAAAAAATCGGTCCAAATTTTAAAGATAGGTCTACCTATACTCAATCAACCAGCATTCTCGCCGATTACAAAAAAATATAAACCTACAGCTGAATTTCTTATATTCCGAAGTTGTTTAAAAATCTATCAGCGCGGTTGGAAAACAAACGTAAAATGTAAAATGCTGTTTTTACACATTATAAATTCATCGACGTTTAAGAATTATTTGTATGTCTTCGAATTATGATAAGTACTTTATAAATAAATGAACGTAAGGTCCATTCAAAATATTTATGTAAAAGTTAATATAGAGCAGCTCTCCAATTACATTAAGAAAATTAAGAAACAATGCGTCAGACATAATCCGAACAATAATTAGAAGGAAAACTTTGACTTTAATATTTGCTCCTTTTTTATGCTGACCGCATGTAAGTTTTTGACTTATTTTCCATTCAACCATTGCTACAAGAAGATGATCGATTCTTACGTAGACATTGAATTTGGTTCGCGTGTTAATCTTATTTTAGGATACAAAAGCATATCCTATTGATTAAGTACACGAAAAATTTTGAACGATTTCCAGAATATAGTACAAAAATCGTGTGTCGCTACGACCTCGATTTCGAAGGGTCCCTACGAAACAGATGCTCTGATAAATGGAGGTATTTGTGCATTTGTTTGCACGTGCAATGTTTATAGGACGGTCGGTTCCCACGCAAGTTGCAGAAACCACAACTCCTCCGCAACTCCGTGGTCATTGGTCACCGGCAGGTACTTGCGAACCTTTAGTTTAAGTTTACGATCAATATCTTAACTGACGCTGTATTTAGACATTTTACCTTCGGCCTAGATAAGTAGGTAACGAATCGGTGCTATTCTGAATTGATTGGTTGTAAATTTATATTGAAATGGCATATTCTATTGGTTTATTGGACAAGTTTATTGTATTGTTGTAAGAGAACTTTGACCTTGCGTTGTATTGTCGCACACGTAATTTTATCTTTGTTTCATAATGTGTCGTAACATTAAAAAATTACAATTAAGAAGTACCAGGGTGTTATAATATGCCAAGAGGTTACTAGTTCTAATGTTTCTTGTATGTTTTCAGGAGGGGTCCGTGCCCCGTGCTCGAACGAAGGGGAGCCTGTTCGACTTCAGGACGTCAGGCTTGAGCAGGACTGGGGCAGTTGCTTCCGCTGTATTTGTAAGGTAAAATGAAACCATCTTTGAACTTACGCTTAGCTCTGTTTCTTACCAATCAGCACATCTCTCAAATTGTTTATTATGAAATTCGTAGAAGGCAGTTGTTTTTGCGAACTCCATCTAAATTATCCGTTTTTGTGGTTTTCAGAATAATCATTGGTTCTAGTTCTCTCAATCATCGCTCCATAAACAGTAGGTCATTTCTTCGAAGATTCTAAAATATACACTAAGCGGAATTAGACTGACCTTGCTCTTATTCTTAAACTCATACTTCATCTTAAACTCAATACTAGACATGTTGTGAATGATTTTCAACAGGTGTACTCTCGTAAAAGCTGTGGCACATGTGCCTCTACATAGTACCTAGTGAATATGTTGACTGATTTATATAACAAGGCTGGGGAGATCATATAAAACGCAGCTTCATGTGTCTTCTTAAGTTTTAATGAATCATCATGAGTGTCACAGCTTACCGTACCCTTTGGGTGCATTTCACAGACGTAGACAACAGAACTTTGAAGAGCTTTCAAAGGACTTTGTAAAGGGAGGTGAATCTGTTATAGAAAATTGTCACGATTCAGTAACCGTTGCAGTCTATCGAATAGAACCTATAATGGTGTTGGTAAGTGGTAAGCTGTGTTAAAAATGGATGAGCTTACACGTCCACTTTGATTTATGAAAATTCCAACGGAATCATGTTCAGAATAATTATAACCTTGATTCCATTTGATCACGAACGAAGTTGACAAATTATGATTATGTGATCTAAAGGTCAACTAAAATACTATAAGAGGTTTAAAATAATTTGATTGTTTTATTAAAACTATTTGTCAATAATTCGTTTTAGTATAAAGAAATATCTAAAATGGGTTGCCTGTATTGAGCAATGTAATACGTAATTTAGTTTATTGATATCACAACGAGTATTTTCCTTATAAATTCGTACATACCAAAAAAAGGAAAAACAGGGTATGAAATGTGCAACCCTTGGGAAGCAAGTATTAACCCAAGCTTTTTGAAAAAAAAATGTAGTCGTGGACCTCTGGGAGTAAGCCAAATCAATGTTACTAGATACTGATAAGGCAGGTTGTTACAAAACTACTTATTTAAAAATTTCAAACACACAAATAAGATATTTGTTTGAGCTTAGTATATTAGGAACCTGACGCTTTTACACTACGTCTGTTTCACACTATGAAGTGATAATAGGTCAAAATGTGCTTATAGGAAATCTCTTAAGGCGCATACAGCACCTAAACTAGCGCCACCACCTACTTTATGTTATTATTCTGTTTAACAAAGGAATTTTCAAAAATCCATCGTCCAGTTTGTAATACCTATCATAAGCTTTTTTTAATGCCTCTGTAATAGTTTTATTCTATTTAGTTTAGGAAGAGATACGAAGTTGCCCTTGGTGGCCACCAAAATCTATTTTGTTAAACAGAATAATAACATAAAGTAGGTGGTGGCGCTAGTTTAGGTGCTGTATGCGCCTTAAATATCTCAGTCTGTTTTTTGCTTCTTGTAGGAAATAAGTCCTTGTAGATAGAGGTTATTGACATGTGAATGTAGCAAATGCAAACATAGATAAGTAGAAGGTATTTCTTTAACCACGACCCAATGATATTTAAAACTGTTACTAATAGTAAGGGATTTGTAAATTGTATTAATTATTCATGGGTGTATTACAAAATATCATTTATCTACTCACGACTACCGGTATTTCAGTGATAAAGCCATGAGGCTAAATATAAATAACAACCTAATTGTGCTAATTGTTTTACAACTGCATGACGTTTCCGAGATAGCTTCGTTCATCGTAGACACAATAACCTGTTTCGTTCGTTTTGCGTTGAATATATTTGCTCAAATGGTACGTTAGGACATAGATTTTCCATTAACTTCAGTGTATGTGACGGTAAACATATTTATTTCCCTTTATTGGGAATTGGGATAGAAAATTATGATCTAATTTAGTTCTGCTGTAAGACTGTAGAGAAAATTAGAGTAGGTAGTTTTGCACTTACGTATGGTGTTACTCGCAAAAACTACTAAACGGATTTTGATGAAACTTGTTACATAGTTTATGACCTGGAATAACATACTGGCCTATTTCTCCCGAAAATCCCATGGGATCGGGAGTTTCGCGGGTGAAACCGCAGGCAACCGCTACTGTATAGTAAAAAAAATATCTATGCTATATATTGTATAAAATAAATCAGTCATCTAGCTAGTGTATCTAGTACCCGTAACACAAGCTCTGCCTAGCTTTGAGCTAGATGATGCTCTGTGGATTGTCCGGCATTATTTATTTATTTTTTATTCTGTTCATGATACAAGGGATATAAATCACTTAGAATTGGTATTTCAGTAATAAACAAATAATTCTGGACAAATCACATTATCATTCAGTTAATAATGCTCATGATGACATGAGCATTATCTGGCTAAGCAGATAGATGATGCAGGATGCTAGCTTTTTATGCTGTACGTTCCACACAGACAACGTCAATTTCTTATTATGATTTTTTATTAGGAAAACAAAATCGACAGCCCTTATATACTACTTATACTAATATTGAGTACAAAAATTACGGCCAAAAAAGGATTTACATTATAAAATGTATGTAGTAGGTAGGTAGGTATTTAAACATTTATTTTACATTATTTACAAATTACCTTTTAAGTGGGATAAAGTAGGTAGGCACCTACTTGGCACAATATAATAGTACCTAAGCCAGTATATTATATTGTGAAATTTATTTTTCTTTTTCTAAATCCCATTTAGAAACGGCCCGTCTCCTGGCCGTTTCTAAATGGGAGTCAGGACATTGGTTGCAAGCACTTCCTTCATATAACACTGGCACTTTATTGGATTCCGTAACTTTCCGTATTGCATCATCTCTTCGGTTGGGTGCAAGGTGTTGCGCTCCTCATCAATGCCAGTGCGGTACTGCTGTCGAACAGCTTGGTCACCACGGATTATCGTGTTCTAGGGCTGCCGGTCGGATGTCTCGTCATGCCAGCCTTAACGACATCATCCGGCGGGCCTTTGTCACCGCTAACGTACCAGCTATTCTCGAACCGAATGGTCTGTTGCGTGACGATGGTAAGAGGCCCGACGGTATGACACTTGTCCCATGGGAGTTGGGGAGGCCCATTGTGTGGGACGCTACTTGCGTCGACACACTTGCGCCCTCCCATCTTCCAAGGACATCCGTGAGGGCTGGTGCGGCGGCAGATTTGGCCGAGGATCTTAAGAGGCGCAAATATGCAGGTCTCGACAGAGCCTACAAATTTGCTCCCCTTGGTGTCGAGACCCTGGGTCCGTGGGGTACCGAGGCTCTCCGGGTCTTCAAAAAATTATCAGAGCGTCTGGTCGAAGCGACGTGTGACCCGAGAGCTGGTCAATATTTGGCACAGCGCATCAGCATTGCCATACAACGTGGCAATGCAGCTAGCATCTTGGGTACACTTCCAACTGGTATTGATATGGATCAGTTGAGCTACCTGTAGTTTGTTCGCAACAGTCTGCAGTTAGCTCAATTGTAAATTTTTTTTTTATTTAGTTAGATCATTGTAATTTATTTGTTAATAAAGGCTTAGCCAGTATAAGCCGTTCAAAAAATAAGCCCTAACTAATTCGTTTGACTGTATTAATTAAAATAACTAACTCTCCACTGGAGTCACGTGTCGTGTAGTCGAACATGGATTAATAAAACTTGGAGATGGCACCAGTTACAACAAAAAAAACCTGAATACGAATTATTAGAATTTAGGCATACAGCGTACCACTTCAGTAGTTCCAAAACTAAATCCTTCTATAAATTGTACCTATCTATTCCTTAAGTTCGACGCTACGATATTAAAAATGTACCTATGTGTTCTTGTGATATTATTGTATGTCTGTAAAACAATTGCCTATCGCTTGAGTTTGTTGGGTTTCGGTGCACCAATTAAAGATTTCATGTTCGTATTCAAGTGCAGGCTGGTCGCGCGCCGAGCGCCCACGTATGTGCAAAAACGATAGCCAATGCGGAACCTGGCTGGCAGCGACCACTGCCTAGGATTCCGACGCACGCGCAACTCGCAACTGTTCCTAGCATTCCATTATTATTCGAATTCTTCAACCGAGAACTTACTGATTCAAATTTTCCACAAATATTTTTGCGTCAACTTTTGTGACAAAAGCCAAGTTATGCTTTATAGGTATGTGTTGACACGAAGCCGGCATGTGTATGTAAAGTGTGTACGTATGTAACATGGTATTTCCCAGTCGATCTCACCTCGTCGGATGACTTGCGAGGAATTCGAAAGCCCATCGCGAGATTTATCGCATTTCTGTATTAAAATATACATTTGCCTACTTAATGGGCTTTTTTGTCGCGTGCCAAATAACAACTGTGGGATACTGTCTCGATGTTGATGGAGTTTTTATGATTTATCAATCTTATTTGACAGCTATTAAAGTTTGTTATGCGAGATAAATGTTGTTTGAAGACTAAAGTTTTGAGATTCTATATATTTTTCGTCAATTTATTATTTTGTGGTACCCTTTAGCATTTAAAATGATTGGTAGTCAACACGGTGACCCGAGGGTTCTTCGCGTTTTCGTGTAAGCCAGTAGCCGGTCGATAAGATCGCCTCTACCCACCGGTTACTTTAATGAGCCTGTCATTTATCGACCGTCGATTATGCAGACAACTCTCGAGCTTGTGAGATTTCTTCATTTCAACTTTTTGCAGGGCTTTACTCATGAATTGACAGTTTCCTCAAAGAAATTCTTCGTTTATACAGGTGGTTCTCTTTCTCTTACCAACTCGCTTAACTTCTTTTTTCTTCAATGTTTTGATTTGTATTTCAAATATTCTCAATTCAACTACAAAATTGCGATGTAGACATATTATGAAAATCTCTTAAATTACAGGTACAATCGTGACTTATATACCTAATTCATGTTGTACGCCTAAATAAATATATTTTATCTTAACTACTAATCATTCTGTACCATAAGCTATGCTTTACATAAACCATACTCCGTAATAACAGCCCTTGGGAGCCTTCATGACAATTTAATTGAATTGTGGCCTGTAATTTAAGAATAGAATAGCAGAATAACTTATACATGGAAGGTATGCGTTGTCCAAGGCCTCAAGACAAAGTGATTAATCGTAAAAACCATAAACACTACATTTACTCTCTTAACAAGGGACACAATGGTGACCTGGGCACTGGTAGAAAGGAGTGTGGTACTCACTTGAGAAAGGAGGTTCGATATGAGTGAACCTTAAAGGTATAATACATAATAGGGACAGATATCGTATAGGCATACTTATAAAGGAAATTAAGATAACAGTCTCTGTATTTATTGAGCTATTTCTGAACTGCTCCTCTTCTCTATTATCACATAAATTGCGCAAAGGCTCCAGTAAATTGCGAAGTCAAGTAGCAGTAATGATCATGCAATCCATCCCAAGTATTCAATTACATATTGATGTATATTTTAAGAATGTTACTCATAATTCCGACATTCCCGGTTATCTTGAAATTGATTCATGAGTTATTATGACTAAGTTAGTTAATTTCGGTCGAAGTGGAACCATTATCGGAACAGCTGTTCGTGTTGCTAGGAACGTTATTTATAAAAACGACGGAATAAAATATGTTCTAGATGACTTTTGAACGTAATTATGATAAAATAATGCTGCAAAATTCACACATGCTCTGTATTATGAAAATGATCAAGTTTTTTTTTTCCGAACAACCCAGTTATTATTATGTACTGTAGATTCGTTTCTTTAGGTATATGTTTCGACTATATTGATTAGTTTCAGTTTAACCTTTAATACCTATATTACCCAAAAATAAATACATGCGGAATGTTACTTAGAATTTAATTAAATAAAGTAAACAAACAATGTTTGGGTAAATACAACCAACCTCGCTGGTTCACATAATCAAAAACAAAATAAAAAGTCCCTTGTAATCTTTTAATACCTAAAACACTTTCAGAAGAAACTTTAATCTTTCAACAGTTGGCTTTTTATAGCGGAAATACTATAATGTAATAGTTCTTAATGATAAAAATCAATACCAAAACAAAAAGTTGTATGGAACGTACGAAGAAAATCCATTGCAATTTTCTCACCTACCAACATTTCCAGATCATACATTTTATTGTATAATATATAGGACTACGCTGCGTTACCGTGGCTTATAGGAGTAGGAGATTTTAACGTTTTTTTCTTACATAAGAACCTTTTCCCGATGATAGCAACCCGACAAAAAAAGAATTACCGAAATTGGTCAATCCATCACGCATGAGATTTTTTTAACCCATGATCGATATATGATTGAAATGTTATATCGTTTATAAAATACATTTCTTCGCCGTTACATTTGTATTTAATATTAGTATATAAGGGCTGTGGATTATGTGTGAGCAATAAAAAAAATTAAAATATATAGGTACCTAGAAAATTTTCATAACTTTTATGGAAATAGAAGAAAACTTACCTACTCGTGTGTCGGTTCTGATTGTGAAAGTGGGCTGGATCGGGTAGCTGGAGCCGATCGCAGGTGGAGGCCTTGCCGAGCGCGGTATGCGGTCGCACCGGTTCTTCTAGCAACGCGTATTTTTTACACCACACATCATTCCACATTGTTTCGTTATGTTTTGCTTTGATGCAAAAAATCTATTCTTTTTACATGCTATGCAAAGCAGTAGGTGTTATACGAAACGCCTAACGTCTCACACTTTCTGTCTTATCGTGAGCATCTAAGCGTGAGTTTATCTTCTAGGTTTAGCCTTCAGAAAACATAATGGCTGCAAAATTCTTCTTATCTTCTAGAAGCTTTAGCCTTCAGAAAACATAGTAGCTGCAAGGTATCGATTTAAGTAGCTTAGCCGTTTCATGCAGTCATTAAAAGATCAGTATTAACAACTTCATTCACATCATTTATAGCATTAATAATCTAGTCCTTATACGGTTTAATTAAAACATTATTGGATACATTGTCACAGAGTAACGTCTCGTCTTGACTCGTGTCGGGCGCAAAAAATGTCTTGAGGTTGGAAGGCGCCGGCGCGCGCACAGCCTACTCTCGGCCTTGCGTCGCAGCACAAACCATAGTACCTGATACACTGCAACTGTCTTTGGAATTGCTTTAATCTATTCTAATATTATAAACAGGAAAGAATTTATTGTTTCTTTGAATTGAATAGACTCCGAAACTACCAGACCGTTTTGTAAAATTCTTTCACCATAAGAAACAAATTTTCCGTGATTAACATAGAAAATTAAAAAAAAGTAAGATATTCGCATGAAAAATTAAATTTTTGTTCAATACCTGTGCAAATTCGGAGCGGATTGCTAGTATTCTAAATTTTGACAAGTAATCAAATTCATATTACCAGATTTTTTAACAGAAAAACTTCAAGTTCTGCAATGAAAGCATAAACTTTTTTATTGACTCCCTTTTTAAAATGGTAATCATGTCGCCGTGTGGTGCCGGCGTAGAATTTCACCACCCCAACTCTTCCCGTGGGTGTCGTAAGAGGCGACTAAGGGAAACACACACCGGGGGGCGGGCAGCAGCGCCCTCTGCAGAACAATCTCACTGGACTGCGATCCCCAACCCGCATGCCCAGCGTGGGGATTATGGGCAATATCCCCCTTATGATAAAACCAGCCATAAAATGGCCCCCAGTTCCCGGCCGCCTCGCTATTCCTGGCCATGGTAGCGGCCATGGTAACGGCGGGGCAGGGGGTGCGAAGAATCTCCGGGCTACCCCAGGCTACCATCCACCACACAAACTGACCCTGGCAACGTTTAACGGACGCACTCTGAGGCTTGATCACCATCTAGCGCAGTTGGAAGTGGAGTTAGAGAACATTAAATGGCATGTTCTAGGGTTATGTGAAGTCCGTAGAGAGGGGGAGGACACCGTAACCCTAGACTCGGGCCATCTTCTCTACTTTCGCGAGGGTGATAAAACATCCCAGGGTGGCGTAGGTTTCCTCGTCAATAAGGCCCTCTCTAACAACGTTGAAGAAATCTCCAGTGTGTCGACCAGGGTAGCGTACCTGATCCTTCGGCTGTCTAAGCGCTACAGCTTGAAGGTCATTCAGGTTTACGCACCGACCTCGGCACACTCGGATGATGAAGTGGAGGATATGTACGAAGACATATCCAAAGCCTTACATCACACCACCAAGGCTCACTTCAACGTTGTTATGGGGGACTTTAACGGCAAGGTGGGAACCCAAAATGGCAACGAATCCCGAATAGGCCCACATGGTTTTGGTGTTCGAAATCACAGGGGACAAATGCTTGTCAACTTCCTTGAGAAGGAGGGGCTGTTCTTAATGAACTCTTTCTTTAAGAAACAGCCCCAAAGGAAGTGGACATGGCGGAGTCCCGATTCTGTGACTAAAAATGAGATCGACTTCATCATGACGGATAGCAAGCATATATTCAGAGATGTCTCAGTGATCAACAGGTTCAATACCGGATCTGATCACCGACTCCTTCGAGGCTCTCTGAATATAAATTTGAAACTTGAAAGAAACCGTCTGATGAAGTCCACGCTCCGACCGAACCCAATAAGAATCCTGGCGGGCACCGAGAAGTTTCAGCAGCTTCTCGGGAATAGATTCGCTGCCTTGGAACCCACTGATGACGCTGACGAGACCCTACACAATCTGGTCGAAACTTTGAGGGACGAGGGCATCAAGTTTTGCAAAAAGCAGCGTACTGGTAAGAAGTCCAAACTCTCGGATGAGACTCTTGGGCTGATGACAAAAAGACGGGAAACCACCCAAGCGACTTCGTCAGAAAGGTCAGACCTGAACAAGCGAATTGCGAAGATGGTACGGCGCGACCTTCGGAGCTCCAATACACGCCTCATTGAAGAGGCGATAGAGCGAAACGGAGGGTCCAAAGTATTCACTCAGCAGCTTGGCAGGAGCCACCTGTCGAAGCTTACAACGCACGACGGAAGGACCGTATTGTCGAAGCCGGAGATATCGGCCGAGATAGAGGACTTTTATGGCCGTTTATACGCTGCTCATGCTCCCCGTTCCCAACGAGACGGCCACGATTCTAGAGCCACCTTGATACGCCACTATACCGACGAACTGCCAGACATCAGTCAAGACGAGATTGTGTTAGCTCTGAGGCAGCTTAAAAATGGAAAAGCCCCCGGTGAGGACGGAATAACATCAGAGCTTTTAAAAGCTGGAGGATACCCTGTTATACAGGAGTTACAGAGCCTCTTCAACGCCGTCCTTCACAGTGGGAGAACTCCAAAGGCGTGGAGTGGGAGTTTGGTGGTGCTCTTTTTTAAGAAGGGAGATAAAACCCTCCTTAAAAATTATAGACCCATCTCGCTCCTAAGTCACGTCTATAAGCTATTCTCACGAGTTATATCGAACCGTCTCGCTAGGAGACTCGACGAGTTTCAGCCACCGGAGCAGGCTGGGTTTCGCGGAGGATATGGTACCATAGACCACATTCACACAGTGAGGCAGATTATACAGAAGTCCGAAGAGTATAATCAGCCCCTGTGTCTGGCCTTTGTGGACTATGAGAAGGCCTTTGACTCCGTTGAAACCTGGGCTGTTCTACAATCCTTACAGCGATGTCAAGTAGACTATCGTTATATCGAGGTGCTGAGATGTCTTTACGAAGCCGCTACGATGAGTGTCCGAGTACAGGACCAGCAGACTAAACCGATCCAACTGCGCAGAGGAGTGAGGCAGGGGGATGTCATATCCCCGAAACTGTTCACGAGCGCGTTGGAAGATATGTTTAAGACGCTGGACTGGAAAGACAAGGGCATCAACATAAACGGCGAGTACATCTCACACCTGCGATTCGCTGATGACATAGTCTTAATGGCGGAGTCGCTAGAGGAGCTGAACCGGATGCTGGACAGTCTAGCTTCAGCCTCCCGATGTATCGGTCTTGGCATGAATTTGGATAAAACCAAAATCATGATCAATGGCCACATTGATCCAAGACCGGTGATCGTACATGGCCACCTTCTCGAAATTGTTTCTGAGTACACTTACCTCGGGCAGATTTTGCAGTTGGGTAAAAACAATTTCGAGAAGGAAGCCAAGAGGAGGATCCAGCTAGGCTGGGCAGCGTTCGGAAAACTACGTCGAGTCTTCTCGTCATCCATACCGCAATGTTTAAAAACGAAAGTTTTTAATCAGTGCGTCCTACCAGTCATGACCTACGGAGCTGAGACGTGGACACTCACGATAGGGTTGGTCCACCAGTTCAAAGTCGCTCAGCGAGCTATGGAAAGAGCTATGCTCGGAGTTTCTCTGAAGGATAGGATTCGTAACGAATTGATCCGACAGAGAACTAAAGTCATCGACATAGCTCAGAGAATTAGCAAACTGAAGTGGCAGTGGGCCGGCCATATATCGCGAAGAACCGATAACCGCTGGGGTAAACGTGTTCTTGAGTGGAGACCGCGACTTGGTAAACGTAGTGTAGGACGCCCTCCGGCCAGGTGGGATGACGATCTGCGAAAGACTGCTGGCAGATGCTGGATGCGACAAGCCGAAGACAGGGCGCTATGGCGCTCATTAGGGGAGGCCTATGTCCAACAGTGGACTAACATAGGCTGATGATGATGATGATGAATCATGTTGCAAAAATTCCAGGGTTCTGTGTTTTACGTGGACGATGGTGGATATATTCTAGTTTGAAATTAAAAAAATATACTTTATACAAAACAGCGTCACAACGCTACAAATAGAGCTATAGAATATTTACTGTGATGGAATGCGTCCTGGCTGTTGATCTAGCTGCACTGTCGCCTCGGGATCATTTACGCGTCTAGATACAATTACACCGGGGACCAGCACCACCTTAAATTGTACTCTATAATTAGCATAATTAAAGTGAGCTAGGCATAGATAAAACAGCCTATAGTCCATCGATGACTTTGATGTATAAACCTTCGTTTATAGGTAGTACAGGTTTTATACTTGCATATTTTTCAAGTTTAAAGTAGCATTTTGAATATGCTTTGGCGCTATGTGGTTGGTCTAAAGTATAGGCACATAGATACCGGTTACGCTAATTCGTTGGCAAATACAGAAAGCAATATTAACGAGCATTCCTTGGTGTAGGTATTGGTTGGGTAGACTTATGCTGCGTCCTCACAAATCATACGAACTCGAGTTTTAGAAAATCTGTCAAACAAATCTGATCTGTGCGACGACGCGTGACCCGAGAGCTCACCAGATCTGTCGCAGTGCATCAGCATTCCTAATTTTAACGTACAGCAGCGTCTTGGAGACGCTTGTATTAGTTGAGCTACCTGTTTATTATTATTATATGCAGCAGTTACCTGTTTCAATTGTAAATAGTAGTTCAGATTTGTTTCTATTCTTGGATTATAATTTTATTTTAAAACTAGCGGTCCGTTCCTACTACGCACGGATATTTAGCAAAAACCTTATATTGTTATACAGGTTGGTTCATATTATTGAATTCTTCATACGGAATCCTAACTTTATGAAAATATTCTTATAGCCTATGTTCATCAGGGATAATGTAGGATTCCAGTAGTTTCGGAGCCTATTCAATTCAAAGCTTTTCTCTTTATAATATTAATATAGATAATACAAGGTATAAGTCGTAATTTGCTTGTAAGCTTGTAGCTTACGCTTCGTTACCGACAGGATGTTACCAACAGTTTCGAGATTTGTAAACGTTGCATTTGCATTTCCTGGGTAACTAAGGTAACTATAGTTACCATTATACCAGAGCTATTAGCTCTGGTATAAAACGGTATTGTACCGCTATACATTCTGAGTACAGTTGCATTGTCTAAAATGATCTATATACTGAAAAGTTCCGTTGCTCTATTTAATGAATCCATAAAAAGCATCTTTTCGTTAGTTAAGTTGTACTTAAAATCATAAATTTACCTATTACCCCTATTATATTAATGTAAGCATCTAACACAAGAACACTTCCATAAAACGTAAAAGATGTCTTCAACTATGCAGACGTATATTTTCCAAAACTGAAAAACTTGCTTTGAATATCTTTATATATCTCTTTATTTTGTTGTGCGGGAACTACTTAAATCTCGAGAATAAAATTTCTATGGGACCATGATGGGATCATTATCTATAGAATAATCAAATTCGGCCCGCAATGAAGGGACAAATTGTTGAATTATGTAGATACATTAAAAACATACATAGGTACCTACCTACATTCAAAAACTATAACTCCTCTTAATAATATCACAACACCACAGATTCGATTTTCGACTTCGAACGTAATATTATCCCATTCCTTACTATTTTTTCTTTAAATAGGTAGTAAGTGATGCCCTTTCGTTTATATTGCAGTCATGAAAGCGCTCAGTGATAGCACAGCCTAACATGTTAAACAAGATTCCTCAAGAAAATCATACAAAAGTCCCCGAGCAGTCTGTCGAGTTCGACTCCATTATGTAAATGAAGAAATAAACATTTTAAATGAATGTTCGTGTCCAAGAATACGAATCCAATGACTTAGTAACAACCCACTGCCGTCTAGGAATGATTAGATATTCTAATATATTAACCATAGACAAACTTGCAGCATGTGTGAAAGTTCACTTTTGTTTTATCTTTGAATAAATTATAATGTCGAAGGTACATTTTCATTCAGTAGTACATAAGTACTATAGAGTTTGCAGCAATTAATGGATAATTTCGCAGGTATTACTTGGACACTGCGGTCACTCAGAAAAAATATTTATTGATAAAAAAAAAATGTCCGTAATTTTACACTTAATTAAATAATAATTGGCCTTGCCATCGCCATTCTTGCCATAGCTGCAACAGTTTTATTATACTTATAAATATAATAAGACTGCTGCAGCTAGATTTTCATGAGTTGCCGCGGTGTTTTACTCTGCAAGTACCTACAGAGTCAATTATCGAACACCCTGTAGACTACAGGCTTCTGCAGTTTTGTTATTCAAATCGAATAGTTCATTCATATCGAACATGCTCAATTACACAGGTGGTATAATAATTCAGTTGATCCTCTTAGCTCGCCACATTACTGGCAGAATAATAAAGCACCTAGCTGCATGCATAAAATCTGATAAATAGTCTAATTGATATATTCCCATCCAAATTTGCAATAGGTGAGGCACCCCGACGAAGATGGCAACAAAAAACAATTATTTATCAATCAAGCTACACCACGTCATGTTCTAACAACCTTAAAAATCAACTCCTTTATAATCTGTTTAAAAAACTTTTTTTTCTAAATCGTTAAATTCATCAATAAGTTATAAAAAGTTAAAAGGTTTTCAATGTTTTATGTTCATTGATTGATTTATTTGTTTCATTAAAAATTAGACTTATGTAGGTATTTTCTCAAATGAGCTTTTGATTAATAGGTATCAAGGACATTGTACTTGGTAAGAATTGATATATTCACATGACGATTCACAAGATTTAGAATTGCGATCGTCATGTTTGAAGGCAGTAAGAATTCTTAGGGCATTCAAATATAAAATGGCTTGTTGACGTTTGGGACACAATATTTTCGGACACTTTGTCCGAAATGACACTTTTCATTTTGCGTAATTATTTAACTGACATTTCGGATACCATCAAAGAAGCTTCGGACACCGAAATTAAGAAAATCCTAAAATATATTATACCAACACATCTGGATTCTCACTATGTTAATTAATTGCTGAGTTTGTTAGTATCAAATTATTTTGAAGGTGTTATTTTGTTAAAAATCGCAATCAGTTTCCAGGAAGCCTGATTATTTGACGCCCGATCGCCTTATCAGTTTAACGGGAAGTGGTCCGGCCAAACCAGTACCTAATGTTCTTTAGACGATTGCTTTTAATAAAGTTGGGGTATTCTCTGTGAAATATGCAACTTATACCGGTCTCAAACAAATTTATTTTATGATATAATGTATATGTATTATGTTCAATAATGAGGCTAGGATAGGCTTTACACCTAGGCATGCTCATTAGTGAACATTATAACTTACTAGCGACCCGTCCCGGCTTCGCACGGGTGTAATGCTGGTACTAATGCATGTTGTACGTATAAACCTTCCCCTTGAATCACTCTATCTATCTAAAACTAAATCGGATCCAAATCCGTTGCGTAGTTTTAAAATCTAAGCACACATAGGGACAGACAGACAGTGAAAGCGACTTTGTTTTATACTATGTAGTGATGATGATTATGCCGGGAATAAAAAACCCATATTATTTATTAGATTTTTGCTGTGTCATGTTAGTTTTAAATATTGTCCAACAGAAGAGCCACGTATAGACTCGACGACGTAGAGTTTTTTGTAGCTCCTTCGTAGACACATATTTGTTTGGTTAGAAATTCATTTTCTACTCTTGTTTACTGAAAGTGAATAGTTTAGTTTTAGTGTTATAGCCTGTTATTGCCATTAACTATTTTTTTTCCATAATAATTTGGTTTCTCTTGTATATCTATTGGAATGAACATACAAAGCTACAAACTTACTACATAATCATTAAATATTTTTAGTTATTATCTTAACTACTAAAACCAACAGCTACACATTATTACATATTTGGGTAGTGTTTGTGACACGATATCTAGCTAATTGTGCGTAAAACGATAACTTAACGAGTACATAAATTAGTTAAGTGATCAGATTTAGTATTTTTTTTTTGTATTATAGACAATATCTATCTATGTAATGTTATTGTATTAAGTATATCAGTCACCTAGTACCCATAACATAAGCTCTGCTAAGCTTGGGGCTAGATGATGTTGTGTGGATTGTCCAGAATTATTTATTTATTTATCAAAAATCTAATAGAAACTCACAGTATAAACAGGCCCGGATTAAGGGATCCAGGACCCCTAGGCACTTGGTATTTGAGGGCCCCCTACCCGACAAAATTTCTTTATGCACCAAGACCCCCCACCTCCCCCGAGCCGATCAAGTACCTACTATTAGTATATTGAGTGAATAATCAGAATAATCATTATATTACAGACAAGGCCGTAGCCAGAAATACTATTCGGGGGGGGGGGGGGGGTTCGAGCCTTAAACCCGCCCGAGACAATATGCATCAACATCTTCATATTATGTACTAATGCTAGTTATGATAGTACCCGGAGTGGTTTTGAATTAAGCACTTTAACCATGAGTAACGGCGAGCGGAGCGAGCTGCGAATTTTTTCTGATTTATACGATGTTTTGTAAAAAGTATGCAAAAGTGTGACAATAGATGTGACAGCTAGCCCCGAATATTATGAAAACTGCGGTGGTCATTTTGGAGATTGGTATGCCAGCAACAAAGAAAAACTGTGAGAAACACAAAAAAATAATAACTAGCGTCACATTTTCGGGTAACAAAAAAGTTAGTAGTAGTAGTTTAAGGGGTAGGCTATAACAATTCATACTAACTATTTATAAGTATGGAAACATAAATAACAGCCAGTGGAACGAGCCTTGACATATTGTAGTTTGTGCGGCCATTGGAAATGGTTGAGAAATGAATACAATATAAATGTCGTCAAGTAGAGTGGGACACATTTTTTTTTTCATTTTTTAGACATGCTATGAATAGACAAGAAAGGAAAGCTCTTAGCTTTCCTTTCTTGTTTTGACAATTTGGTTTTTTGAAGATTAACCCTTAAACTGGCAATGAGCCAGCTCCGGGCTCCATTCAAATTCGGCGCTTCTGCGCACAAGCCAGCTCCGGGCCGATACGCAGTTCGCAGGTTGCCTCAGTTTTTTCGCGGAATTAACATTAAACGCCTATCGCCACACTCCTCTAACCCAGTCAGTGGCTTCGTTGAAGAACAGAGAGAGGTAGCAAACATTCACAACAGTGGCGCTCGAAGAATAAAAGTTCGAAAATTCAGTCGATTTGCGCGCTCTTTTCCGGCGACTTGCTAAATTCAAGGCGGGTGTTTTGGAGTGAATTATGTGTATATTTGGTGTTTTCGGCGTAAAAAACAATGAACAAATAAGTGTTTAATGTTTTTATATTCAATGGTTTTGGTTTCCATAAAGTTTTCATTCAAAATTTTGCAAATTTCATCAGCCACCCAATTTTTTTTCTGCAAAGTAGTTCAACAAAGACACTTTATTTTGGCATAAAATCTAACTGTCCTTACTAAAAAACCTATTAATTAGGTCAACAATACATACAGTTATGTTATTTATGTGTTAAATTGTTACAATTTTATTCGATTTCCTCAAATTATTGAAGTAAATACAAGCGTTCCATGCATCGGCCAGGAGCTGGCCGATGCGCAGTCTGCGAAACGCGGTCAAGGTCGACGTGACGACCCTTTTGCCGGATCAAGACAGGAATGGATGTGGCATTTCAGTATGTCAGAATCATCATCATCATTTCGACTTCACCAATTTTAAAATTTTTTTTGGTAATTTAGTAACTTATTAGTTACGTAATTTTAACTTGGGATAGACAGCACTTGCAAAAGTGACAAGGTATTTATTACAGATATTTGCAGATCGTGCAAACATTTGTCCCAAGGCGGGAATCGAACCCACATATTGATACTTGATACTGTTGATTTTTCCGTTATTTATTTTTTGGTATAGCTACTCGTAAGGTAACGAACGAAATAAAATCGGCGAAAATATTGAAATGCCACATCCATTTACGTTGGTAGATCCTTGGCGCTGATATCATAGAAAATTTTAAGTTTTGATCATGTTTTGATAGTTGAATTTGTAAATGTTTTTGTATGGTAACAGATGATTATTTTATCACGAATCTATTGTAAATATACTATAGTTTTTGAATACCGATGTTTTTTTCTAACTCATTGAACCTACTTTGTACTACATCACATAAATTCAAAGTATGTATTTGGTGTAAAATTTTAAGAGGTCTGGTATTTTGTTCACACACCGTAAATAATATGCTTGGGATGTGTGAACTTTTGTCTGAATAGTGTTTATAAACTACTCTTGTGACTTAAGCCAATAAATATGTTACTTGACTTTTTTTTAGATAATAAACAATCTTGAAAGTTATTACTCTAAGTATAGCTGCGCACTAGGGTCGCCGATAACGAACCTTTTTTGTGGTTATTTTTCTTGTAAAAAATGTATAGAAAGATATGCTTTTGTTGAATTTGAAACTTAATACAGTGTTTATATTTGTAAATAAAAGACTAATTTGATATAAAAATCATCATATTTTTAAGATTCAGGGGTTTTTACACATAAATCGGTGATCCATCCGTTTACTCAATCTTTGACTTTGAGTAGCGAAGTGCTTATTTGTAAACGAGTCATAATTATTATTCAGTTTGTTAGAATATTTCAAGCCGATTTCAAAAAGGTATAATGATACAATAGTTACAGTAGTAAAATAAAAGACAATCATCAATCAATTACCGAGCGGCGTGCGCGCTCGTACAACCCACGAAGGCAGTGCGCAGATGTGTCATTTTTTGCGCGCTAGGTGCCGCAGACGACAGGTTAACAAAATAACTCCTACTACAGAAAGAATGGCGAGCGAAGCGAACCGCTAAATTTTTGACTTATTTTCGGCAGGCTGATAAAAATGACCAAAAGACTACAAAATGAACGGCGAGCGAAGCGAGCCGCAATTTTTTTTAGCGACTTCTCGGATGTTCTGTAAACTAGAATCAAGAGTGACAAGAAAGATTATGATTAGCGAACCTTGAAAATTTTAGAGCCTTTGCGGTGGTAATTTTGGAGTTTGGTGAAGTAAGCAAGGTAAAAAGACAAAACATGTTTTTTTTTATTACATTTTCGGATGGTCTCGTGGTAGTATAGGTAATAAAAATTAAAACAGCGAGCGGAATGAGCGCCGATATTTTGTTGTTTGCGGCCGCTGAAAATGGTTGAGAAATTGTAAAATTTTCGCAAGGTTGTTAAAAAGCTTAGAATAATTGAGAATTAACGGCGAGTGGAGCGAGCCGCGAAATTTTTTGTGACATTTTCGGTCGTTACCAAATAGTTTAGAAAAGTATGTTATAAATAAAGACATAACAGTAAACGGAGGGAGCAATTCAATTACGGAAAAACAAGAAACTAGGTCTATTGATTTACAAAATTAAAAGTAATGTCGTGATCTGCCTGCCTAGCTGGAATCGGCCGTAAATGAATGCGATGCGTGCACCCAGCGCATTTACATTGTTGAGACGAATTTTGACGAAAAAAAGTTTGAGTTTTCAAGAGAGAATAATTTAAAGAAATATTTAAGTGCGACGTGCTTACATACAATACAATGTATCTAGATACACAATAGGAATCGCATGGCACGGAGCGCCAAACTGAACACATAGTACCTACGTCGTTTCTTGCATACCTTTTATTATTTGGAAAAACAAATGTAAATTTTTTGGGCAAGCCTGACTTTAGGGGTATGAATGTTCCGCCATGAGGGCCCCTAAGCTTGCACAAAACACTTGTATCTACATAAGTTATGGTATTAAATAATATGTATACGTTTTTTGTAAGATGGTATTATAAAGTATTTCTAAAGCATTAATAACACAATAGAATATTTAAAAATTGAAAAAACGCGCGCTTAGCCGCTGGAATAGCTAATATTTTTATAAAAACTTAAAAAACACAGAAAAAAAGAGAAACTAATAAAGTGTCAAGAATGTAAAAAAGCTATAAATGAGACTTATCTTAAATCTTAAAGTACTTAATTAAACACTTTATTACTAAGGATTGATACTTAATATTTTACTTGCTTAACATTTTGTAAGTTTATAGACATAATAGTAAGTACTCAGGTAATTTTATTATGATGAAAAGGTTAAGGACTCTAAGGATTTTCAGTTTTTTTTTTATTATGATTATTTATTATTTATTTTCAGCACCTGGAAAATGTCATCTGTCACCACAAAGTTTGGTAGCAAAGGTCTATTACAGATTTTGTGTTTGACCTGACTGAACGTCTTTAGATTAACAGTAATATGTGAAATAAAATACGTTGTGTATCTTAGTTATTAGTAAAACCTTTATCAACAAAGAAAATTACAACTAAATAATCAAATTAGAACTCTATTATTTACTAGAAACAATTGAGCTAACTGCAGACTGTTGTAAACACACTACGCAGGCTCGACTGATCCATATAAATATGACTCGCTGTATGGCAATGCTGATGCGCTGCGCCAGATAGGTAGGTACTGACCACCTCTCGGGTCACACGGAGCTTCGACCAGACACTCAGATTTTTTTTTGAAAACCCATTGAGCCTTGGTACCCCACAGACCTAGGGTGTCTACTCCAAAATATATGAAAAGGATAAAGTGAATCCCCTCTCCATTATACCTTTTGACCTTTCTTCCTTTTCTCATTTTTCAGTTATTATTATTAGTGTAGATAGGTATGTATAATACCTGTGTTAAGAAATTATTATAAACATATTTTTTTTATACATATACACGTTAGGTTACATTATTCAAGGTTTCACACGGATTCCCAACTGTTTTGAAAATATTGTATAGCCTATGTTCATCAAAGATAACGTGGATTTCTAATGTTGTAAAAAAAATTCAAATTGTTCCAGAAGCCTATTCAATCTAAACAAACATCTTTCCTGTTTATAATATTAGTATACACTCTATACCTACTAATAACATTATAATCTATAATAATATGATAAAGAGGAAAGATTTGATTGTTTGTTTGTATGTTTGAATTGAATAGGCTCCGAAACTACTGGAGCCATTTAAAAAAATCCATAGACCAGACATTGATAGTCCAGTATTATTTATTATTATTTAATCATCTAGTCGTAAGCTGAGCAGTATGATGCCATCTATGGCGCTCATTAGGGGAGGCCTATGTCCAGCAGTGGACTATTATAGGCTGGTGATGATGATGATGATGATGATGAAGCTGAGCAGAGTTGTGTTATGTGTAATTATTAGATGACTGATATAAGAACTTAAATAATTAATATATCTACCAGAGGCTCAAGCTATCGAAATATAGCTATTAGTATTTACATACTTACCTAGAAATATAATGGCGTGACCTTTCTCAACCAAACTCAATAAACTGTCGAGTAAGGTAACCTGTCTATTGTTTTTCAATACTTCGACCGAATTTCATAGCGGCTCTCTTTGAAGCGCCTCTGAACTCGGCTTTATTTACGTTACGCCTCGGTATATTACTATAAGTCTGTCGACTGCATATTCGTTGCTCTAATGTGTACAGTACAAAATAGAACAGATAATGTATTGCTCGACAATTTGGGCTACTTTGCCACGTAACCTTGAAGTGAAGTGGTACTTTGTGATACCGAACCTAATCTTGCAAGTAAGCATTATCAAACATTTTTTTTGTAAATTTAATCAAACCGTAATTTTAATGATGATTAATCAATCAAGTATTCGATATTTAATCTTATGTATTCAGTATACAAGAATGCACTTATCATGATGGTAGATAAAGTGATATCATGTCATTCGATTAGATGAAATCACTATTAAATCAACATTCTTTGGATTCGATTATCCTCATCAAAGTAATAACAATTCCGATACTAAAATAAAACTACCTCGTTGAAAACCCAACTGTCCCTAATCGCTTCAGGGGTGAACTTGAAAAGTGGCGATCAAAAATTTTCAGGGTAAGGAACGAAAGCCAGCTTGAGCATATGAAAAAATCTCAACTTTTTTAACCGTCTTCAGGAGTCACTTATGTTATATAATATTTTTAGTACAAGTCCATATTTTTTTTCGCCATTTTCGATTTTTCCATCAACTGTGAACAATCGGTACACAATTTATGTACCTAAGTTATGATTATTTAGTTGTAATTACAATCTATGTCCGCTCTGCATGTTTAGTTAAGATTACTGTATTTCTCTAGGTATAAGTGAATGTAGAGGTATATTCTTTTGAGAAATAAATTTCTAAAACCGAAATTTATTTCTCAAAAGAATATAGTTAAGAAAAACAGTGTAAATATTTATTTGAGGTGGCTTATTCGTTATTTCAAAACAATCAATTTATAAAAACATTTGTAACAGAATTCTCTATTGATCCATTGACCAAATCTTGTTTTAGAATAAGGTAGTATGTACGTATATCTAGATATAGTATATACGTATAACCTTAGCAAGATTGTCTAGTACACACATGTATAAAGCACACAGCTTATATCTATACTAATATTATAAAGAGGAAAGATTTGATTGTTTGTATGTTTGTTTGTTTGTTTAAATTGAATAGGCTCCGAAACTACTGGACCGAGTAAAAAAAATTCTTTCATTAGAATCCTTAATTTTCCGTGATGAACATAGGCTATATAATATTTTCAAAAAAGTTAGGGATCCGCATGAAAAATTCAATAATTGAACCGTGTGGGCTGTATATTCAACCTCTTTTTCTATTATGGCGCGTCAGAATAGAAAAAGAGGTTGTATAGCGCACGGTGCTTTCTTTTTCTCTACGGCCAGTGTCAGTTTTGGAATGTCGAGTCAATGTCAAAAACCCCAATGCTGTTAAAAAAATTAAAGATCCGTATGAAAATTGTGAAACCCATAGTTTTAGTGTGTATAATTCCTGAAATTTTTGTTTAATACCCGTGCGAAGCCGGGGCGGGCCGCTAGTATAAAATAAACGCAAATGAAGCCTGTCCGATTTGTACAAACATTGACAGACAATATTGGCGATGTCTGCCAGTTTATAAGTACACTAAATAATAAGTTGCTTGACTTATTAGCTTTTAAACATTTCCTGTTCTGTGATTTTTAATGTGCGACTAGGTGTGTGTAGAATGGAGAGGGTTTCACTTTAACCTTCACATTTTGGATTTCAATTTCTTTATTTCTTTAGGCTTACAAAATAAGCACTTAGAAAAGAACTTGATCAGCGTTTAGGATGTTCAGATTCAGATTCAGATTCAGATTCAGATTCAGATTCAGATTCAGATTCAGATTCAATAACTTTATTTCTTTAGGCTTACAAAATAAGCACTTAGACATAGTTCAAATATGTTGCGCAGTCGCAGTAGAAAATATCGCAGTAGCAAATAGATGGCGTTTCTTTTCTTGATTGAGAAAGAAACAAATATGGATATTATCAAATATTCATCCCTTATCAAAACTTTAGTAGAAAAGGTTAATTGCATTTTAATGCCCAATAGGGATTGATTACCAGGAGACACCCTGTGTAAGTTAGAATTACCTCATAACTTTGCAAAGATTTTTTATATAAAAATTTTGATAAAAATTTTGAGTATAAAGTAGGTAGAGTATAGATAATATTTATTTATTTATTTAATTGCTCACTTGTATATGTATACAGCTTGGGTCTTAATACAAGCTTATGTCAATAGTACCTGCACCCTGTAGGGCATTGCAAAGATTTTTTTTATAGAAATAGGTACACTTATACACTAATAAATAATGCTGGACAATTCACACTCACGGTGCAAACAAAAATCTAAAGAGATTGGGTTATGGGTACTAGATAACTGATGTAATAAATACGAACTAAACTGACTGGGTATTGATATGGATCAGTTGAGCTACCTGTGGATTGTTTGCAACAGTATGCAGCTCGATTGTTTCAATTGTATTGGTTCTAATTTGATTATTTTATTGTAATTTTCTTTATTAATAAAGGTTATGCATATTTTACTATTAAACATACATAATATGTTATGTTATATTACTATCATACATAGAGAACCTCACGTAACAGTGTGAATAGATATGAGTCGTTACTCATTGCACTCGAAATCTCACACATATCGATCTATTGAATCATGTATTAATTATCTATAGCTCTCTGCATAAAGAACTGTTGAGAAGCAGGTACCTTTTCCACACGGCGGACACGTGCCAGTAATATACGAAACATAATTATTAAAAACTAGCGGTCCGCCCCGGTTTAGTACGGGTATTTAATAAAAATATAATTTTTGTACACACACACACACACACACACACACACACACACACACACACACACACACACTTTATGTTATATTATTAAATTTTTCATACTTATTACAGGTAGGTGTACCCCAACTTTTTTGAAAATATTCTATACCTTATGTTCAGGGATAATGTAGGATGTTATTGTGAAAAAAAAAAACAAATCGGTGCAGAAGTTTCGGAGGCTATTCAATGCACAACAAACAATGAAATCTTTCCTCTATAAAATATTTATTGTAAACAATGATCATATTGCAATGAATCGGGGTCATATGCTTTAGGGAAATGTTATTTGTAGACTTTGGTAGGGAACCCTTAGTATGAGTTGTACATAGTAGTTCAAGATTACGAAAAAAAAAATTCGTGTCTTCCATAAATTATGCTTTGCAGTTACTTAGAGAAGAAATTTTTCGTATTTCGACAGCGGTTGAATGGTTTGATCTGAGCTTAAATTGTGGTCTTAGAATGATTTTAAGGTATCATGGAATACTCTATTTTTCTCATTCTTTTTTATATGTGTAAGTGAGATATAAGTTAAAGTCTACCAGAAAAAAAATTTTCGTTCCTTATGCACACTTTATCTTATATCACTAATGGTAGGTACCTACTGTTGGGCAACATTACATACCATGGCTAAGTTCATAAAACACTCAAAAATTTTAGCAAGCTAAATGTTTATTTTTCATTCTAAAAGGTAAATAAATGAGAAAATTATCTGCGAAGAGTCTTATTTTGATTGTTAACAAAATCGAAATTACTCACATTGTCCTGAGAACTGACTTTTTATAAATGCGAATGCTAAATAAAGAGCAGATAAGTTCACAAGAATAAACCATTAATGTCTCCTTTAATGGATCTAATGTTAAGATTATTCACGAGAGTGATTCACAAACAAACTGACCACAAACCCTTCTTGTCCATTTAAAGCCACTGTTACAGTATGTTTTGTTGATTCATTCAGTGGCTGCAAGTGGGAGACTAAGAAGTAGCTAAAGGTTGCAGCAGATCAGAGCTGCACCTTTAGCTACCTTAGCTTTAAGGAATTACTCTTAAAGTTTAGATGCATTTTATATTGATGGCATCAGATGACAGACAACTCGGGCCCACTTGTTCGCTTGTTGTCTGTCATCTGCTTGTATATCTTGGGAAAGCCATAATGTCATTGTAAAATATAGCTAAAGATAGCAAGTATAAGATAAAAATTTTGAGGCTTATTTTTTGTTCTGCTGTAACGATTTGGATGTGATAACACATCACACAATTTCGACCTTGACCACACAATTAGTGATATTGTACTTAATTTCGATACAAGACCAGAATTCTGAAGATTCCTTTTGATATTCATTTTTATAAATCCGTAGATAATACAAGATACAGATCTATTATCGCAGTTCTTAGTACCCTGTGAAACATACTTTACATTTTGAAAGTTTGAAATGTTTGAAAATGAACCGGTACCTATGTTCCGGTACATTATTGTGTGATATAATTAATTATTATTGAATTAATTTATTATTTAAAAGCATACGGAAAATACCTGTTTTTCTTATGTTAACAAATCGTGAAAGTTTTAAAACCTTTAAATGATATCATAGATAAAATAGAATCAACGAAATCCATAGACATGACGCGTGCAAAGCCGCGGGCAGAAACTTATGAAATATAAACGTATACCTCTATAAGCACGGTCCACTTGTCTTATAATTTGATTGCGATACACTGGCTTTATTACAACAAAGGACTAGGAAAAAATGTATTTGTAAATTGTATCGACATACCAAACCACAGGCGACTGGCAGACGCAGGCAATTAATAGACTAGACAGGATTAATATCAAAACACTTGTAAAAAACTCCTATTATGACATTGCGTTGGCAATACTGTAATTGCATAGGACTGCAATTACATAAGTCAATTGCGGTTTTGCGTCGTCAATTCTTTGTTCTCTTTGGAAAATTGTTTGAACTTGACTTTAGTTACTTTGTTTGAACAATGTGGTTCCTGAATGACAAAGAACTTTACTCGGAAAACTGAATCGAGTATTGGAACAACGGGATCGACACGTACCTGTATGATTCTCAATACTACTTAAAGAAGCTAGGGTTGTGATTTAGCACTTTTTGTATAGAAACACAAAAATTTCGTAATTTTGTATAGGTATCTAATCAAGGCCCAATCATCTATAATATTATAGAACGCTAAAAACATTGAGATTAAAATAGATCCAAAAATATGCACAATATTGAAAGAAATAGTGAAAATCTGAATTATAGGAACAGAATATGCTACAAGTGATCCTACAAACATGATATTGTTTTATCCACAGAACGGGTTCGTTGAGTGCAGCAGCGGTGTAGAGCAGTGTGCACAGATGGACGACTGTGCAGTGGCAATGCCTCGCGAGGGTTGCTGCGCCAAGTGCAAGGGGTGCTGGTACAACGGTACAGAGCACGCAAGTCACTCCGAGTGGACGGAAGAAAGCAAGACCCTGAGGTGTGAAGCCGGTGTGGTTACGATATCCAGGCCGCAGTGCTACGCGCCTTGCGATACTCCTAAACATCAGAGGCATTATAATTGCCCTGTCTGTGATGGTAAGATCTCGGTTTTAATTGTTTAACAAGTTAAATAGGTACTGAAGAAGCTGTCATCAATAATGATAAGCAAGGACTATGCTTTTACAGTATATCACTATGTTTTAGGCTACCTTTAGTTTGAAAGTGCGCAGCGCAATGTGGAGGAATACTTTTTTCGCTTTTTATGAGTTACCAGAAGTAATTAAAACCAAAAATGACTCAGTACAATTCCCCTGGCAATTCACGCTATCTTTTCCCACAACTGATGATTGCTGCTCAAGGAATATAATTGAGCGCCTGGCGCAGTCGTGTCTCGCGCAGCGCCCACCCAGATGCAAGAGGAGAAAACAAAAAAGAAACATCCAACATAATCCCTTACAAAAACAAACACAAGCCGCCACGCGAACTTAATAAAACCATAACGGCTAGCAATTTACCTCCGCTTCCAAACCTTAACAAGTTTATTAAATTCTGTATCAAATAATAGTAATTTACAAGATGACGATTCCAAATTGCTTTGAATGTTGCCGACGCATTCCAAGTATCTTTTTATTGCCTGTGTTCTAGTGTAGTTTATTAATTATCTAGCCTAGCCCAATTGGTGTGGAATCTCTCCGTCTGGTAAAACTATTATTGATTGAAACGGCAGTTTCATATTAGACCCATCGTGTGTCAAGCAAAATGTTGTGTCGATTCACCCACACGCCACCAACAATGGCACAGTACAAGAAACAAGTGTTGCGCATTGGTATATCTCCTCAGACAATGGACTAATGTGCCATTATAACCAGTCTCGTTTGTAGCGCCATAATTTGCGATATGACTATTAAACAAAACAACAGAGTGATTTAAACGATTGGCTATTAGAATTAGCCTGTATAGGTAGCTCTATCATCAACTCCGAAGGTCGCAGTCACAAAGCTTGATAGGTACTCGCAAGTGAGCTGTGTTCACATAAGATCTTTATGTACTACATACAATGTATTGTGCACATAGAAGTGGCGCCAAAGAGTAATCGTTCCGAACGATGGCTCTGAATAAATAAAGTTCACGTGCGATAAAATCTTGATGAACCGCGAACAAGAGGTAATAACTACACACAGATTTGATTGTCTCAATTTATCGAACATAATGAAAATTTTATATCTTGTGTAGTGATTCTTGTGTTTATTTATCAAATTTCTTAAAAAACGGACCACCCCTGAGAAAATTTACGTTTAGCGAGTGACTCATGTAAGCCTGTTACTTAGTGATTTCATCGGATTCCAATACCATAGCAGGAGACAAAGAATTTGACATAAGAATTAACTTCTCGTACATTATACATCCTCGGGGGTCCATTAAAATTATATATTTTTGTGGTCAGTCTCCCACGGCGTTGCGTCTCTATTATTGACCATAAATCAAAAAGTTAACAACCTACTTAAAAGGTTTGGGCGGGTAGGTTTTTGTGCGCGCTGGTCAAAGCGGCCGACGACGCCGCGGCTACGGGGTCTCTCCCTACCTCCGATTGTTTGTTTTACGATCCCAGCAGTGCATTAAGTTTTTTCTTTCTATTTCTTATTTCCTCACGATTCTCGTCTTATCAAGGCGGTGCTTCTTCATGAATAAATGAATTACCTACAGCGATCGTTTGCGACTGACCAAAAATAAATTTCGTATGAGATGGGCACAAAATGTAATTTAAATTCGTACGGCGATTAGTCCAGTGTAAGCTTATCTCAAAGATCTAATGAAATGTAATACATCTGCATATTTATCTCGTGGTATGTGCTCACGATCTATTAGTTAGACCATACCAAAACTAATCATATAGAGGGATAAAACTTTTGTAGCAGACTGAATTTAAAATGCTGTATGGATAAAATGTTATTATTGTTTGGTACTAACACTTCCTACTTTTGTACCTCCATAGAGCATTGCTTAGTTATGAAGTACGCACACTGGCTATGCATACATAATTGTTTGTAACTGCATTTATGGACAGTCCACTTTGAGTCTCTAGTTTTACGATAGACACTTGACTGTTTTCATTGTCACAATTATATGCGACGTCTCGGCGGTCCACTTGATATATACTCGTAGGTACCGCATAAAATTTAACATCCGTGAGTCTTCTGATTGTTGAATGAAACTTCAATTCCAACACACTCGCAATGAATATAAACACTCGAAGCTCATTATAAGTAAAATGTGACGTTGTGTTTGGACAAAGCAATTTGAATAACTGCCTGACGTCAGTATTGTGAAGTCCTTTACGCTCCATTAGTAGATCTTTTCATGCTTTCTTTTGTGACATCTTCACTATTGTTTAGTTTTGTCTTATCTGAGTCGAGATACAATCTGTGTGAGATAATCTTCCCTTTTTATAGTTCGGAGAATGTATGTGGTGGATACGCTCGTTTGGAGTGGAGTGGTTGGAGTAGGCTCCAGGTGCGCATTGAGCTTCGGCACAGCGGTGGGCCACTGTGTGCGGCCGTCCGCGCCTCTCTACTCGTTTTCTGTCCTGATTGATTCATCGTCCATCCTCGCTAATTTATGGACTTTGAGCTTTGTCGCAGCCGCTGTGCTCATTCCAAGCCCCACACAATAGCCTTTCATTTTTGTTTTAAACTTTTACTGTTAATCTGCAAAATTCTTCGGTACAAAAGCAGCTCTTTTGTATTCATATTGTTTATAATTACACATAAGTATGGACCACAAATAAACGGTTAAACGTTTCATTATATGTTATTTACAATTTAAATGAATGCGTGCATTGAATTTGCGAAGATAGCGTAATAGAAATTCCGTTGAGTAATGGCACGGCGTAGACAAGTTGTCTGCAATCGCGCATGGAACTTCTTCACAAACTATGAGGATTTTGGAAGGAGAAGTATGAATGCAAATGGCGTTTTCTTTTGCTTACGAAAATTCAATCTATTCTTATAATTTTCATGGATTACGTTCGTATAGACCAGAACTGTGAAGACCTTAGGTACTTACGAGTAGCGCTGCGTAAAATAAAGTTATTCAGTACATATCCTATACCAACCATAATGTTTAACAAAGTTATTGTAGAGTATGTAGAGCAACAATCCAAGCATTATCACAGACACGAAGACTATAACACCTGCGTACTGATGAGGACTAACTTCTAATTGGAATGCACAACTGCAGTCGGTCTTTCACATGGTTACAAATTACAAACATAGAGTCTATTTTAAACGATGTTTTTGGTGGGATCGGGGGCGGAAGCGGATTTAGAAAACGCCCCATTGTAAATTAACAGATGTCGCTCCCGTAGTCTACCAAAAATGAAAGCGCACTCAAACCTGAATTCGTCTAACAATGGTCTTAATACCAGAAGCGCCGTTTGCAAGGCGTTGAGGTAAAAAAATACGTTGGAAAAGCTTTCGACTAAAAATTCCTGGTTGGGCTATAGACTGTTGATATTTTCACCTAAAAATATTTTTTTTATTTTTCCAGAATGCGTGATTAACGGCCAGCGGGTAGGCGAGGGGAGAGACGTCCGGATATCTGAAGAGCCATGCTTATCGTGCCGATGTGTGCGTGGCGTTCTGTCGTGCTCCAAACGCGCTTGCCCCGTTCTCCCCTGCCATCGGACGCAGCAGTTCACGCCTCTTGGTGAATGCTGTCCACGTTGTTCACACCCAACGGCTGATAAATTTCTACCGAGTGAGGATTCATGCTATTCTTTATCTTTTAGATAGATAGATTCGATCGTTTTAGTTAGTATAATAGCAACATTATCGGAGTCCCTCGTAGAAACTTCTAAAATGAGAATTTGGTCAGGATTTCAGACAAATCGAAGATGTCACATAATCTTCGCAAAATAGAGCCATAGTACCATATACCATACCATATCAATTATTTCTTATCACAACCACCAACACTTAATAGATACCATATTATTTTTCAGTTGCAGGCAGCAAGCCCTGCATCATCGGAAAGGAGTTTCATGGGCACCTGAGTTCATTTCGCGTGGATCCGTGCACGGACTGCACGTGCATGAATGGCACGGCCGTGTGTATGCGACACACGTGTCCCGTGCTGACGTGCGGTGCGCGCGCGCTGCTGCCCGGCCCGGGGAAGTGCTGCCCCGAGTGCCCGCAAGTCGAGGAGATCAAGTCCGCTTGTGTTATTGGGAGGAAAACTTATAGGGTAAGTTGTATAACTTCATTTTAACGGACCAGAATAAATAAAACAATAATGCTGGACAATCCACACAGCATCATCTAGCCCCAAGCAAAGCAGAGCTTATGTTATGGGTACTAGATGACTGATATACGTAATACAATATTATTACATAGATATATATTTTTATTATACATAGAAATAGAAAACGAGCTGAACACCCTGAACAAATATCTGCAGATCGTACAAATATTTGTCCCGGGGCGGGAATCGAACCCGCAACCCCCTGCGTCGCAGGTGGACCTTCGCCCACCGCGCCACAGAGGCCGTCATCGAATGAGGTCCATTAAATAGGTATTTTTTTAGGAATGTTTAATCTGTGTTAACGATACTTCTAATTCTTGAATTGTTTACATACCTATAGGTATGCATATAGGTTTACAATCTGGTTCAATACTTTTAGACTATTATTTAATGTATAAATGTAATTGTGAACAGCTTCGTAAACTTATAACAATATAGAAATAAATAGATAATTTTTGTAACGAATAATTTTTTACATCATTCCAGGATGGGGAAACCTGGCAACTGGACGCGTGCAAGTCCTGCGAATGCCATAACGGCGAACCAAGATGCGCAATGGAAAGATGCCCAACCCTCTCATGTCCCACAGATCAAACTCTACGACAGCTACCAGGCCAATGCTGTCCTAAATGCGTCGACCTGGATGGCATTTGCACCGTCTTCGGAGATCCCCACTACAAGACTTTCGATGGAAAATTCTACAGTTTCCAAGGATCGTGCAAATACCAACTGGCATCAGATTGCGTGAATAAAACATTCTCTATTAGAATATCAAACGACGCTAGAAACACTTCACATTCTTCGTGGACTCGGACCGCAACTCTACGAATCGGGTCTACTAAAATTAACATGGGAAAGAAAATGAGAATTAAAGTGAACTCAACTCGCGTACTGCTCCCTCACAAAATGAATGGAATAGCGGAGATCGTTCGCAGCAACGGCTCCGTTTTACTCAAAGCCGACATCGGTATCCAGATGCTATGGGACGGAGACGGCTTCTTGGAAGTGACCGTGTCGAGTGCGTACAAGGGAAAACTGTGTGGCCTGTGCGGTAATTTTAATTCGGTAGCTAGAGACGATATGAAAACCCGCGACGGTAGGATGATGTCGGACACGTGGAGGTTCGGGTCCTCGTGGCGCGTGGGGGGGACGAAGGCTTGCACTCGGCGGCAGCGGCGGCCGAACCTCAGCACTCCATACCGGCGCTCGCTAGTTACGAAAGCTCGCAAACTGTGTCGCGGTTTTGCGAAGAACGCGTTTACGGACTGCGGCATGAAAGTGAACCCTCAGCATTATCAGGAGGCTTGCGAGCTTGACGCTCGGAGTTGTTCGGGGGTGAAGTGTCACTGTGCGGCGTACAGGGCGTACGCGCGGGAGTGTTCGCGGGTGGGGGCTGAGCCGAAGGACTGGCTGAGGAGCACGTGGTGCGAGGGGCCGCCGCCCTCGTGGCTGACCCGCGGCCGCAAGGGCCTGCGCCGCGGGCCCCGGCCCAAGGACACAGATCTGCTGGACCCGAGCGCGATCACCAAGCCGCTCGCCCGCTCGCGTCCACCGCCGCCTATTCTGCATTAGTGTGCTTGCGGCTTCATCTTTACTAGTCAAACCAGCCAGTGTGGCAATGTGAGGTGAGTTTCTTACTTAGTAACTTACCTTACCTAATACTACAAATTTTGCTAGCTAATCGCTTTATTATGATCATATTTGACACGCGTCCATTTGAGCCATCATCTGTAGTTTCTTTCGTCAAGTTTTGAAAACAATTGTATCGTCTCTGAATTTTAGACGATGTCTTACTTTACCGTTATGGTGAAACGTTTAATTTGGCCTCCGAAGGCTAGTTGCCAGTTGTGACCATTTCAGTCAGTCCTCCATCCACAAATAGATACAACCGAATGGAGATATGTAAAAATAACCATGGTTTCCAAATAATTCAAAAAAGATGGTAGATAAGAGTGTATTTTGTTTTGCAACACCTTTGTAATGATAGATCATATTTTATTGTTCCAGAGTATTACGAGCATATTGCAACTGGCCATTAAGTACGTGGGTTGCATCTGTAAGGCGCAATCAGCAAGGAACTAAGATCTATCTACTATTAACTAACAGTATTCATAAAACTACTTTTAGTTAGGTAAACGAAATTTATATTATTACATGAATAAGAGACCACCTAGCTCACGATTGCCTCGCAAACTCGACCAGCATGTTTTATCATTCCAGCCTTTAATTATATGGGTAAGAGGAATAGATATACCTACCACCTCGTATTTCTTAGCTTTGGTATTGGTATTAAACGTTTAAAGATACGTAAACTAGGTAGGTAAATAATCCGTAAAGCTTGTATTGTAGAGAGGAATCTAAAATTTCCTGGTCGAAATTATAATGCATTGGGCATTCTAGCTGTTCTTTATGAACAACATTAGAGTGCGTGTAAATCTTTAAAATGTGATAATCAGATTTGATTTCTCCGGGCTGGCAAAGGACGTTTAGTAAAACATAGTTCAAATTGAGATCTCATCTAGTTTGTTACGAAATCTTAGATAAATCTAGCTATCCGAAGCCAAGAAGCTAATGAGATTGTGAGGAACACAGAAACGTTAAAATTAGTTAGCTGTATTTTAAATGAAGACTCTTTGTAAAGCTTAGTGTTATGTATGTTACCAATGAATTTTAATTTTTGACTTTGAATTATGTTTATAAGTTTTTTACTAAGCTAGGTAAATGTAAGTGCAGTGATTGGGTTTAATGAATGTTTGCTAAGAAATTATTCTTGTAAGGCGCTTTGTTTGAAGACTTATTTGAAAAAGCGGAAGCCTCGAATTCTGAAGAAATAGAAAAGAAAATATTAAAAAAATATTTCTAGGTCTAATTGTTTTCGACGGTAATTCAGAAGAATAACATCGAAATATACCTTGTAGAAAACCTAGGTACATTATAGTCATGCATGTTGCTGAATATCGAATTTCGCTTTAACTGCTTTGTGCCATAAAGATCAGGCATCGATCGGTAATGTGATAGATTTTACTTTATAATTTGATTTGAATTAATTTAACTTCGGGACATTTTATTTAAATGATTAACCATCGACTTTCGTTAATTTGTTACATAGTTATCATTGAGTATTTTCAGTTTGTTGGTAAATGATTCCATTTTATTGTATGTTCTTTCTGAATTCATTCCCAATCATACCTTAGTTCTACTTACTTCTCGTATTAATTCTCAGAGTCTACGTTTTATGTAGGCTTTTAAGTTATTTATGATATTTCAGAGTCATGTTAATCAAAAATGTGTATTTTCTCATCAAATAGGTATGTACCTATTAACATCCCTACTATCGTTGTTTAACAATCATGTTCGTAATTTTAAACATAAAAAGAGTAGGTATAGGCAAATAATACGATAGAAACATTTTATCTGAACATTTATTGCAAAGCTTCCTATGACCTACCAAAAGAACAATATTCATAATTTCTCCAAATACATTCTGACTGAATTGTTATTTCTATTTCGTGTTGATAGAATTATACTTTTGTAGGTATTTAGCTTTAAATGTAGTATCAAACATTTTTTTTGTTTTGTCTTTCCCAATTGTCTATAATTTTTGTAGTATTTTAATCTTAATTTTTTGTATGTAGCGTTGTTATACTTTATTTAAAATGGCCATAAATCAATTGTATTTATTTTTGTACAGATGTGTCATAATGTGCTTAGAATGTCTAGTTAGTAAGTAATTGTGCTTTTGTGCTATTTGGAAATAATTCCTAAAATGTTAAAATTATAATCCTGTTTGCGTCACGGGAAATTGCAGACGTGGTTAAACTATGAACGAACAAAGAATTACGTAATAAAATAATTATATTTCAAATGTTATGTTTGTTTTTATTAAGAACCAAATCTTTATCCTAAGACTACAAAAATATACAATGTTAGCAATTTTAATGTGAATACTTTCGTGCCTTGAATCTGGCTCGACTCCAACCAACGCTTCTAAAATTTCTTGTCATCAAAATTATGTAGGACAATTTGGCGTCCACTTTGAAAACATTATATTTATCTCCAACTGAAATCTTAAGAAACGAAAGTTATATCTAGACAGTAAAAGTATTTTAAGAAACTTACATCACGCATGATGTGGAGCGGTTCGTGGAATAAAAAGAGGGATAGTAGAATAAAAGATTTATTAATAAAGATATAAACATTATTCGCAATCACACACATCAATTAAACAAAATATTATTTTATACAATACATACATAATACTTAAATTTGAACCAATGAGTGAGATGTTCCCGCATAATGTTAAAGTAATGCTGTCCAATGTTCCCAAGAGTCGAAAGGTTGAAGTACCAAAATGTACAGATTCCTTAAATTAAACATAAATAAAAAAGCGTAGAAATAAGTAGATATAGAGTATTATTTATTCTCCCGTCATCATCTCCATGAATTCTGAAACAATGAATAAAATGACAGATAAGAAATGGAAACAAAAATGAGCGAGCGTGGGTGCGACAGTTGAGATCATAAGATTTAAACCATTTAGGGACTGGGTAGTCAACGTGACTAAATGTTAAAGGGTTGAAAAGACCTAGTGTCAAAATGTACATACCAATAATGGTCATATTGTTTTAGTGACAAATGGTACACATCTCAAAATGCAAGTATAAGAAAAGGTGCGATAGTCAGAACGTTCGATTGATATATCGTGTTTAGGTCTAAATGAATATCTGTCAAGAAGTCCAATGTTCTAGATAAGTTATCCTATTACTTTAAATGAGCTATTCTTATAGGTATATAAATATCTATTACGTAACGTTTCTCAAGAACGGCTATGTTCCGCTTTTCAAAATTATCTACATAGGTGTCATCTAAAATAATAAAACATCAACCTTGTTTCTTCACAAACACCTATAATTATTCTTGGTTATTGGAAACTAGGTACCCTATAGAATTTTGGTCAAGGCGATATTTCATTGTGAATAAACTACCAAATTACGATTTTCAGATATTTCTCTTTACTTATGCTACAATAAAATTGTACAATAAAAGGGCATTTGCCTGCATTTGATTTCTTAGAAAATTTTGGGTTCCTTTTTTCCTTTTAAGGCATGGAACCCTAAAACAATCATCCCCACCGAGGGACCAGTAAGTAGTAAATTATTACGCCACGTTATTATAAAATACTTAATTTCAACTTATGTCACGAATCAGAATGGTTACTTCAATAAGTACCTACTTAAACTTAAAAAACAAAACGTTTAACTTAATTAGTAAAATTATTCTTCTATAACTTCCAATCTAATATAAAATAAATATTCTATTGAAATATTTTATAACCTGTGTTCACCACGGAAAATGTAGGATTCTGATGGTGAAATAATTTTTCAAATCGGTCCAGTAGTTTCGGAGCCTATTCAATTCAAACAAACAAACAATCAAAATCTTTCCTCTTTATAATATTAGTATAGATGGGCCGTGTGGTGCCGGCATAGAATTTCACCACCCCATCTCTTCCCGTGGGTGTCGTAAGAGGCGACTAAGGGAAACACACCGGGGGGCGGGCAGCAGCGCCCTCTGCAAAACAACTCCACCGAACTGCGATCCCCAACCCGCATGCCCAGCGTGGGGATTATGGGCATTAACCCCCAAATGATAATGCCATCTATGGCGCTCATTAGGGGAGGCCTATGTCCAGCAGTGGACTATTATACGCTGGTGATGATGATGATGATGAAGACATAACACTTGTTGGACCCAAACACATTTTAACTCCTCCATGCAGGTTCATAATTTTGCCGCATAGACAGCCGGTCCGAATAGACATTTTGACAACTGCACATTCCATGCACGATTTGACGTTCTTACTTTTTGCCGCATAGACAACCGATCCATATGGACATTTTGACACCTGCACATTCAAACCTTTTAACATTTTGTCACGTTGACTACTTGACGTTCATACTTTTGGTCACATAGACCACCGATCCATATAGACATTTTGACCCCTGCACATTTCAACTGTTGAACATTTTATCACGTTGACTACCCAGTCCCTAAACCCTCTTTTATGTATAATATATAATAAACTAAAGTTATTATACAATTTTCTATATCTGTATCGTTTCATACGACCACCTATGAAAGGATGTTTGAGAAACTAAAATTTTAATTAACGATTTTAAATTCTTGTGTAAGCGAGATTCAGTCTAGGGGATGGTTTGATGACTTTGATGACGGATTTGAAGATTTAAAGTAACAAAAAATAGGTATCTAATAATCCTACTCATATATTAAACGCGAAAGTTTGTTACTATTGATGGATTTTTGTTACTCTTTCGCGCAAAAACAACAAAACTGGGATGAAACTTTCTACACAAATAGATTTTTTACATAAAAAGTTTTTTTCCACTTTCTATCTCGAAAATCCCACTGTAAAACGATACAATATTTATCGATCGAACGACTAGAATTCCATTGTCGAGGAGGAGAGAAAAAATTGACGAGGTGCTTACCATCGAAGTCAACGGTACCGCTGCCATCAGTATCGATCTCCTGGATAAGGCCATCGAGCTCTTCTTCTGTCAGCTGCTCGTCCAACTCACGCAGAATTTCGCGCAGGCTTGAGGTGGGAATGTAACCGTTGCCTATAAAAGAAAATAAATAAAACATCAAATTTATTAGAAAACTGATGACTTTAATGATACTGTCCCAAAACTTCAAAAATCTGAATCTATATGTTTTTTACAGGATTTAAGTAAAAAAGAAAAAAGAGTTTGTGAAGTTATCACCGATACTGAATCTACTATAACTAACAAGGCCATAATATATTCCATAGTCAGAATGAAGCCATAGGAATGTGAACGATGCTACGAGAGGGTAATCTAGAATTTCATGCAAAGTCATAGGAGTCATGATTTTTATAACAGGACTAGGACAATTTTCCAAATAATGGCGAACAGCACTTTAGACGTCGCATTGTGTGGTGGGCGCAGATGATTCTAGAAGTCAGCAAATCTTTGTGCAGCATGTATGTATGTATGGTGATGCACGGGTGCTAAAGCTCACCTTCCTTGTCGTATAATCTGAAAGCTTCCCTAAGTTCCTTCTGCATGGCCTCAGCATCTTCCTCAACGATAAATTTGGCGGCCAGGGTAACGAACTCTCCGAATTCAAGACGACCGGACTCTGAAAATAAATTGATTTGAGATTGCCATGTCTTGGAAGTTTAGGAATATTATTAAAGTTTCATTATCATTATCGATCAGTCAGTAAGTTCACTACTGGATAGTAATAAACACCATAGCGCCGTGTTTTGACTTGACAACTTGCCTAATCCAGGATTTGCCAGTAGTCTTTCACAGATCTGATGAGCTGAGATGATTTTATAATTCCCTGTCGTTTTTTCGCAGTTATAAAAATATATCGCAAAATGGTGTAAAAGTGCTATGAAATCTATACTTTTTATGGTAAGGGGTAATTCCGAACCATAGGAACCCATGAATAGGCTTCTGTTGCAATTCGTAAAAGGTAATAATAAGAAGCAGAATAATTTTCTGAAATTTTAAGTACCTACCCGTACTTAAAATTTCAGAAAATTATTCTGAGCGAATCTGTAGGATCTTTTTATAACAGCATGTACTCACTGTCGGCATCAACCTCCTCGATGAGCTCTTCAAGGATCTTCTTGTTGAAGGGCTGTCCCATCATCCGGAGGATATCCGCGACGAAGTCACAGGGGATACTGCCTGAGCGGTTGTGGTCGAAGCCATCGAAAGCCTTGCGGAGGACTGCAACAAGCCAAACTGCTATCAGAGCTTGCTATCTATTATGTAACATGATAATCCGAGAATCTAAACCGTACCATCAATATTAATCGAAGACATAGCGCTCACGCAAAATAACTGACAAATTAGGATTATAAAATGCGTTCTGGAACTTTCTCCGGAATTAGTGCTGAAACGTAGTGCACTAGCAATAAAAAGTGCTAAACTGATCGTTCGGCGGGTTAGGATCGGATTAGGATAGTTCAATGCACCGAGGTGTACTGCGAACATTGTGCAATGCATCTATTTCGGTGCAACAGCGTGCGTGGTGCATCGGCGGCGGCCAGAGCGTCTCGCTGTGGTGCATCGCTTGAAATTAGGCCACCAACGATAAATAATATAAACAACGTATGCCACATGTTTCACTCAGTTAATGCCCAAATAGTTCCCATATAGTTTCATCATCACGAATTATAGTAGAGCGCACAGTTGTTTCGCATTCATCTATCCACGCGCTCTCAATGAACCTTAAAGTGGGCCATAACCAAATGGGATCCATGGAAATTCTCTGGCGTCTCCAAGTCTGTTATATTAATAGATCGGTTCGGATGTTTAATGAAACGTGTTATTTCAAAATGCAAGATAACGCTGATGGTGAATGTGGCCGAACGTTCGAGTGGCAAGAGGTAAATGTTTCCAACCATCTTTCAATAAGTTTCCTTGTGTTAGATGACCAGCGATTCTTTTGTGAATATTCTTCGTCATTCTTTCCATCACTCAGCACGTTTTTCATAACGAACTTGCGTCATAGTAGCGAAGTTTTCCACGAAATAAAATGTTTTATGAAGAGAAATAAACTCTTTCTAGTTTTTAATGACTCCCGTGATAGACACCCTGACCTGTAGGTAGTAATTTTTCACTCGTATTAAATTTAACGATTTTTATTCGTTTCATCTTCCATGGCAGATATATATATTATTAATATCTTTCAGCGTTTTATAGTCTATTATACATATTGTCTATTTAGTTAGTGAGTCACTTGACAAGGGACAAGGCAAGGTAACTTGCAGTTAAAATCTATCTATTCTATATATATAGGAGGATTTCCTCCTACAAAATTAGCTGTCTGTCTGAATGTAAAAAAAATTGGATCCAGTTTAATACGTAAGAGGAAGCGTTCATAAAGCTCTCTAAACCAATTAAATTAAAATGTTTATGCTTCCGCTTGAAGCATGAACTCTTCATCCGGCATATCAACCATGACACGTTTAATATCTGCTATTTTTTCGTTTACTTGCGAACTAGAAGCTTCATGATGCAGTCACACCGTATTATAAAAATATATTTTTCTATTTTGTAATTACCAGATAACTAACTCACGATAGCAGCCAGTTGGCATTTTGCAGCTGTTCCATGTTATTTTGGCAACAAAATTGTTTTAAAAACTTAAATTTTATTTTTCCGAGAGACATGTTAATTTTAATCGGCGAGACGACGACGACTTCTTGGCAGTTTTCTGGGGCCATAGAACTTTATTCTTATAGAAACAGATTGTGTATTAATTACCCCACCCACCAGCAGAAGAGGTGTCGAAATGATGGTGTAAATATTGTTGCTGCGACTAAAAAAACAAAGTTGTCGATAATATATCAGTGGATCTAATCACCTCTTGGCACTTAGCACCCACATATTGTCGTGTGAGATGTCGGCAACGCTATTTAGTCTTTAACTTCTCGAAAACAAAATCTGAATCCTGATTGGTTTGACCGTTGGAAATTTAATGACCTAGAAAATAGGTTATTATGAAGAAACAAAATCTTTCTGAACAATAGGTATTAAGGCTCCGGCGACAGATAAAATTTCCCAAACCAAAATAATTTGTAATTTGAGTATATTTTCACCATGATCTACTATTATTTTTAATATTCATCTAGGTTTCTGCCTCAAGCTTTTTTGAAAATACTTACCTATCTACACAAAAAATAAGTAGGTAAACGGGTTTTCTTTGCAAAAATCCGATTGGGTTTAATTTCATTTCAGTAAAGTATTTTGAAAACATTTTATGGCAGCAACCTAGATAAATATAATTTTGGTAGATAATTCTGAAAATATGCTATTATTACAAATCATTTTGCTGTTACGTTTGTATATAGGTATTTGGGTAATTCATCCGTGTCGCCGGAGCGTTCAATGAATTTGCTAGGCCAAAAGGACAAGTTATTGCAATCGATGCCGGTATATTTTTGGCCTGCATGTAGTCAATTCACGACACCAATCAGCGCCTTTAATAACTGACTACAATGGGCTTGAAGGGCAAGTGGCAGTATTGTCTTCATTCATCAGTCATCGAATACGCCAAAAATACATCGATTTGTTGATGCACAGAGCTCTACCGATATTATTTTATATTTGAAATTATTTCCCTTTCCATGGACAAGTCGACTCACAATAAGACTTTATTATTAACTTTACGTTAAGTAAGATATGACAAATAGAATCATATTACAAAAATTTTGTGTTTAGTAGTAGTGTGGTAGTCCTTTTATATTGTTTTACCTCTGAATCAAAAGAGAGAGTAGGTACTCTAAAACAGAAAACGTTTTAATATTAAGAAAGAAAGAAATTCTTTTATTTTTACCCATTTAAAAAACAAAAAGTATATATACAAACTAAATAAGATATATACAGAAACAGAAGAGAGAAAAATCAAATAAAAATAGGGTAGCATTTAGCGAGGCCTGATGCTACGCTGGTTTTCCAGTGGAACCCGGACTTGGACTCGTTATTGGTAAACACATTGGTGTGTATAGTTATATAACTATTGTATGCAGTAAACAGAATACCAAGCGTTTACTATTATAAAGTTGCTTGCATTCTTGTTTATAATCTGGCAAAACATTGAGAAGACTATGTCGCAACGCAATGCTATCTTAGTTTTTCAACATTATCAACGCTCGTGGGTGGCGCATTGACAAATAGCAGGCACAGTCATGATATAAGTATTAGACACTTAGAACGTTCTTCATTCCTCAGCGAATATTTTAAATGTATATTTACAATTTATCTGCAAACAAAATTGAGTAAATTTGTCTATTAAGTTTAAGTGGAACGTATTTTTGCGCCTAATTACTTCACTTACACTTATAATGTATTTCAAAATGTTTGGCTTGTTATGATTATTAGCGAATATAATATTTGTTTTTGTTTTTGGCTTAATTTTTTTCCCCATCCTTTATTTGGGACCTAATGAACTAATACATCAGGAACTTTGAAATAATAGGTCTAGTTTATGGCGAAACCGTAAAACTATACAACAAGCGCAGGTTGTAAACGTTGGCCAGAAATAGAACTGCAAAATAAACAACCGAGGCGAATTATACTGTAAGCCATGGTTACTCATCAGTTTTATATAAAAACAACGTTCCTACACAAACTCCTGAAGTTTGATACGAACAAAATGATGATTATTGTTTTAAGAATTACTGAAGTAAGAGACGAATCCAATGGTATGGTGTTCGGTTCCTATGAACCCTTTGCCAGAAAAGAGATTCTTGAGAGATTCAAGAAAAGTTCTTGATTATTTACCGAAAATTGTGTAGTAACTTAATTGTAGGTTTAAAAGTTTCTTTTATAAAAAATATTAACTATTATTATTAAAGGTTGAAGTTTGTATGTCAACATTATATAGTTGGTTTTATAACTCTCAAATACTTATTGCAAAGTTCGCCCCCACAAAATCTATAAATATTCCAAAAGTTTTAAACGTTTCTCATAGTATGCTTTCCATCATTCACCCCATCTTGTACAACAATGACGGTAGCTATCTGATACGGTACACGGTAGATTGGCGCGCGTCCAAGCGTGTTGCTACCCGCCCGCCTTACCGCAAGCCGCCCAAACACGATCCCATGGACGAGAAAATATAGTACCTACTGTAGTACTGTAGCTCTTTGCTATCGAATTTAAAAGTTCTGTGAATTCTGATTCATAAGGAAGGTCATGTATACAGAAGGCAGAATTGAATGTACGTAGGTTCCTGCTAAGTAGCTTGTACAATTGGGTACCTATTAATCTTTCGTAATAAGAGTCAATAATGGCAGGTTCAGATGCAGGTGTTCCATCCCAAACTATGAATAGATCAATAGGGCTATAAATTTAAAGTCCATTAGAAGAGTATCCACTAGGTAGTTTCGAATAGGTGCCTTATCGTTTTAGGTCAATGAGATTAGTAGTTACATCTATAAATGTGTGCTGACTTCAGTAAGGATCGGTAAGAACCGACTTTGTCTATGGTCCAGATAAAATTCTACAAAAACAGGCCGTTTTCGTAAAGTTTTACACTAGTCACTAACTTTAGTGTATAGTTTTAAATGGAAAACCTACCAGCATTTGTTTTGTTTAAGTAGAGTGGAGTCTTACTGAATTCTAGTATATCATTTTGTTTTTGAAGTACAAAAAACTTTTTGTAGGATTTAGTTTAGAATAGACGATAAAATCAAATTTGCTCCGCAGCAACCGTAAATAATCTATGAAGAGCTTAGGTATGTAGTTTCTTTTGTATGTATATTTTTATATGTACCCGTTTATTTACAGGAATAATAGCCACTGTTTAATTAAGTCTATATTATGCATTTTGGCAACTGGCCAAGAGTGAACTTGCGCTTTCCTCATCGTTTAATGTAAACATTCACAACATTTTATTGTTGAGATGCAAATAGAGTATTTCTAGCTGTTGTATTGTGGAATTGCACTGAAAGCAGTGGAATTTATATTTTTGACGTTATAAAAGTGTCTAAAGAATGTTGCTGGAATGAAATGAATGGTTGTTGAAATAATTGAATCTAGAAAACTTTTGCTCTAGAGTATATTCTAGATTCAAAATCATGTGCATAGTTAGCTGAAGATTTAACTTACCGGCGATTTGTTCTGGGGGCAGCTCATCGGCCTGAAAAATAGAAAATATATTCTGTAAAATAAATAGAAGCAACAACTCTACTTTTGTACAACAGAAAGCGTTTCTAATTTTACAAGTCACTGTTTTTTTTCTTTTGCATACCGTTGTGTTTATTCTTTATCTAATCCTGTAGGAAGGTTTACAGGACAGTAATTAAATAAATAATTAATGCTAGACTATTCAAACAGGGTCATCTTAGATCCGATCTTTTGGGAGACATGCGTGGGGCTGTAGCCAACATCACATAGGCGCTAAGCGGGTATCATCCGTTCTATTTTTTTATTATACCTACTACTGTAATTACTAACAACTTGTGTAAATATTTTATGCAACAGAATAAATGTGTGTTTATAAATTACCGAAGCATAATAAATTTATTTAATGTGCAACTCAAACTGAAATAGACTTATTTGCGCAATTTGCGAGCGTCATGGTTGTTAAGTTTTATAGTGTTTTTATATCCAAGAATTTTATCCCGAGTTTCCAGATCTGTTGCCAATATAAACTCGGGCAAGTATGCAATCCCTCTTGATTTCTACAAATAAATTTTTAGTTACGAATGAAGAGGTGCTTAGTATATTGAGTAATTATAGGACCTACGTCTTATATTTATCCAACATGGCATGCTAAGGAGATAAGCAATTCACTAGTATTATTTTAATATTAATATTATTACTCAATACTATGTTGAAATTTAATAAAAAAAAAAATAAGAATTTTGGACGTTGTGGTAAATTTCATACAAATTCATTTTCAATAAAATTTTGTCACCATCAAAATTAGTATATTCTAACGTACGTAGTAAGTACTGAAGTTTCCCTAATCATATAAACCTTAACATAACCTTGATAAGAAAGTATACATTTTTCATTCAGAAGCTTAGAATTAGATAACAAGATCCAATACAAGCTTAAACTGATTAAGCTTGTATTGGATCTTGTTTAAAGTATAGGAAGTTCTTTACTTAAGTTGTTTATCATAAATAAGGGATCCTTACAATTAAAATTCCTCTCAATAATTCTCATATTTTGTAAGATTTTTTTCGGGTTGGCTGGTCCTATCGTTGTACCTACCTCATAACTTGGCAAAATTCATCGATAGTACTTCATAATAAATTTGAGCTTTGAAATATGTTTCGAGATTTTGTGAAAACGATTAAGATAACTCTCTCAGAATATGTTTTAATCAAAGAATAATACAGTTGGTACCACATACTTCGAGCAAAACAGAAAACAAAGAAAAGGTTATTATAGTGCTTACTTTTTTTTGGTTATTTTAATTTCCTAGTAATTTAGGTACATCATTATATCCCAGATAGGATATGAAAAATCAAAACATTCACTTAGTAGGTACAGTGGCGTTCAACAGCAGCAAGGAGGTCAGGTTACCAGTAAGTATCATTATTATTATATCAGTTTTGATTTAAGTTTATTAAATTTATCCCTATATTGAAAGGTTTGTTATTTCAAATTAAACAAAAAAAAATAGTTTTAAAATAGTACCTACTATGCTCATATAAAAAAATACTTGAAACGAAACTGTGGAATATGCTAACAATGATCGCCATTGCACCCACCTATCTGAAGGAGTGTTTAATTTATATCAGCTAATTTAATCGCAAAAGCCCTGCCATCAATCTTCCGACGTGTAAATTGCGTTAATAGTTGGTGACGAGCATAATGAGACCACCTGTTAATAAAGCGTCCAAGCGCCAGGTCGGGTGTCAACTTGATGCGCTCATTAATCAAAATGATTATTAGTTTTTTATTTGTTTGTAAGTTGGTTGATAAGCAGCTATATCGAGAGAACCTTTAAGATTAGATTTTAAAGAACCTATAAGTTATTTATGAGAAAAGAGATTTATTTTGTGGTAGAGCGATCAGTGGCTACTAAACTTCAATCATCCCTTAATTGATTGCTATCTAGAAAATTTTTTCAATGTTAGGTTTTCAGAAATCTTCAAATAACCGAAGACACCTACCCAGTCTTCAGTGTCCAGAACCATGTTTGATATCACTAGTTAACACTTTGAGACGCACAACACGACTGGCGGGCAATCCGATGTTTCCAGCGTTCAGGGTTATTTTCTGCTTCTCCGTAATATTCGGCTTTCTGATACTTTCATATAAACGGCGGGTCAGCGGGGAGCGCGGGGGGAGCGGGGCCTGCGCAGAGTCCTCCCCGGCTTCCTGCGCTTGCGTCGACCAATCGCGTGAGCCTCAAACGGCAGGATGCCACAGTATTTTTAGGTGGAAACGTGGTTACTCAAAACGTAAACAAGCGGTGCTGAGCGCTGCCGCGCCCGCCCCAATAACCTCGCCGCCCGCCTTCAGCTGACCCCACGGCGGCTGTCATAATATGAATAATTAGAAATTTAAAGTTGTTTGTCGTGTGTAGGCCGTTTAACGATATGATGTAAAGGGATATACGACGATTAAGAATATTGTTTTATGTTATTCGTGAGTCATAACTGCTCGTATTAGTGTTATTGCTCGGTTCTCCTTGAGATATAATGGTTTTCGAAGAAAATATCGATACAGTTGCAAATAACACGATCTTCATTTTAATATCTGAGAGCCGTTGTGAGCATGTAGACAAATGTTTAGAAGCGAATACATGACTGATACTTCTGCAGATGCTGGATGCAGAAAGCTGAAGACAAGGCACACTTTAGAGCCCTCATTAGGAAACGGCTATGTCCAGCTAGCTAGCACAGGCTGAGGATAGGTAATTAATGATGCTTGGACAGAGCATTCTGGCCAAATTCAGGTTTATAGTACAGTGTGTGATCCCAAGCAAATAAATAATTAGTATGATAACCAGATATACTTTAAAAATAAGAACTGAAAAGCACTGGCCATTAATGTTCATACTCTCTTAGATGTCTATAGATTTCCCTAAGCCAATTTGTCATTGACCTTCCTTTGCGTATTAGTAAAAATGGTACTGTGGACAGCATCCTGTCCTCTGCCTGCGACGACTTTATTAAAAATAAAACAGACATGCCTGCCACTCAATCCATCATCATTCCCGATGATGCATGCAGTACCGAAACACGGCTAAGTTGGCACCGAAAGACGTGGCAAGAACGTCTTCTTATACAGGACAATGAACTGTCTGTTGATTGTAAACAGAATATCAATTAATCAGAAAGTTACAAGAAAGTAGCAGTCAACAATGACAGTTTGTTGTAAAACAAGATTTTTGTTTGGCTGGAAAATTAACATCAAATAACATTGCTGTGTTGTCAATTGTGTTTTATTTGATATTATTATAGTAAAAATACCTATCTATCTATGTCATATATTGTAAGTATATGTATTTAGTGTAGGTACTAAAGATTTTTTATAAAACATAAAACTACTAGAAATTAGTTAATGATTGGGAAAGTCTTTGAAGCGCAATTCGCATGCACTTTCAATGCATGCCGCCCGCCCAATAGGTTTCTGGCAGCGCACGGTTGTAGACGGAACTATTACGAGTAGCGTATTCCTAGGTATATGTATTTTTTATTTTTTATTTTTTATTTTTTATTTTTTATTCTTTTTTTTTTTTTTTTTTTTCCCAAACCCAGAAGCGAAAGCACAACACTGACAATTAAAGAAAAATATGATATTTTGGATCGCTTAAATTGTAATGAATCTTTTAATAGCAATTTTAAGGTGCTGTTTAATTTACTAAATGCGACTAACATAATGAATTTACGATTTTTACTTCATAGTATAACATATAAGTAAAATAGTTTACTTCATAGTATAACATATAAGTAAAATCGTAACATCACATCTGTAATTTGTCGGTACTCTTTTGTAAAAAATATCCGGACAGTCAGGGGCCCTCGGCAGAACTTTTGTCATTTTAGTGACAGCTCCTATGCAATTCCAAAGTGTAAGGTACATGGTACATGTGAATTTGGTTCTCGTTGCTTCCACTATAAAGAAATCCGAAAAGATTCAATAGTTCGACACTGCCCTGGAAAACGATTGTTGGATTATCGGGGTCCATCGACTTCAGAATGCACTCATAAATAAACGAAAACTGAAACAAAAACGTGAAAAAGTTATTCAACATTCTTTTATTTTATTTTTCAGCTCAAATATATTTCTAATTTTGATTCTTTCCTTACATTTAATTTTCTGAGAAATATAGGTTACGTTTCTATTTATATCTTGGAATATGTGAGTATAAAGTGTACCAACCACCATACCAACCTAACCTAAGGTTGCATCTGCCCTACGTTTAATTAGGCGGGCAGTGTTTCCCCTACGTCCAGTTTCGTTCCTTAGCTGAAAATAATTGTTTATGTAGGCACTTTGCATCAAAATTAATAACAAATTAAATTTAGTTCAGATGTTGCCGTAAATTTGTTATTTCCTTCATAACGCAAGACGCTAGTAATAAAAATGTCCGACGCTACAAGTTCATACGGAAATTAAATAATGCACATTCATTTATGAACGCTCACGATGTTTATAAAAATATGATACCCAAAACCATAATATTCCTACTTGTACAAAACTATTATGTACCTACTTCTAATGGGTGGTTGGTTGCCAATACAAAAGCTGAGAATCGTAAATCAATCCCATTTTTATGAGCACTGGAAATCTCGAGACGAACTATTTTGAGAAACAGTTATGAACTCGCTGGTTCGTAAAACAATGTGGTTTGAGGGTGCTGTACTTTTAGACAAGCTTTAGTACAGCAACCATAGTTTTATATAATAATGGAATAATTGTAAGTACTTAGATTTGTTTATTGTTCAATAAATAAATAACGAAATAATAAAGATGGACAGTAAATATGTGTAAGCAGGTATTTTGGCAAATAAAATACTTATTCAAATAGGATTATGAATGAAGCCCCACTGACAAAGAGTGTGTCAGCCTTGCGCACAAAGGGTTCAGTACATATCACATTACATTATAATTTTATATTTTTATTTGGTTATTTGTACAATCTGCTTATGTGTGTGGCATTTGCCATTGTAGCATATATTCTGTAAAGATTTCCCTCGCTACATTGGTAAATGATAAAATAATTACGGTTGCTAACATACATTTCTTCTTCTGTTCTATGACGGATGGGTAGAGAGTCTGTCACTCTTATTCATCCGTCATATAGCAAAAGTTTCCAAATAGGGCGGGGCGTGGCATAGGTGTAGGTACACACCCACCTACAACTGTTTCTGATTTGTTTACAGAATGAACGGCTACGGAACGCTGTATTTTACGTGAAATAATGCTCCCAAACTTAAAACCAACTGTTTTAAATTGTATACGGTACAGAGTTTCTTCGTACAGTTGTTTGCCGGGTACTACGTGATTCTATAAATATCTTCATGATAAACAACAAAGAATCAACATTGAGTGGATTAATTAGTTAAGTAGGTTCGCATGGAACCATATTTAGAATGCGAACCGTAGCTATAAATGCGGTAAGCTGATAACTGGCCATAGCGCTCAATAGGAGAGACCTAAATCTAGCTGTGACAAGCCAAGCCTAGTACGAGTTAGTACGAGAAGGCTGATGATGGTGTATAACTTTACGATTCAGTAGTACATCGACGCCGGACGCTTCGGGCAGACCTCTTTCATGCAAACCTAGCTAATTAAACAGAGCAGTATAAATATATAAAATAAGAATCTTTATGAATATCCGCCTGTTATATTTTTGTAAGCGAGATAAATGTAGAGATTATAGCGTTAGCATCATTATTTTACAGACTTGCGACTTCCACCCACGTAGATTACAATCTTATGGTAGAATAGAATGTACCTACTCTTGCTGCCAGTTTCTGAACCAAGGGAATTAGAGCAGACAAAATTATAATGTTAAAGAAAGAAAGACAATATAAAGAACAAATACAAGACACAATTATGGAATAGGTATGTACCTAAACAATAATATGCTGATAATCCACTGCTGGACATGCCCAGCGTCGTAAATATGGGCATAACCCCTAAATGATAAATACATGCATATAGTTGTTACAAAAATGCCTTAAATCAGCATGTAAAACTGACTAAGCTCCAATAGGAGGCCTAGCCAGCGCTATTCTTCCGTTAAAGCCCGTTTATGTGATGACGCGAACGTAGGTACCTACATTACTAAATAGGTAGGTAGAAGTATAAATACTAGGTATATGACTATACATAATTCTAATTCTGAAAAACGGGAATGATGATTAGGTACAAGGTATGTATTTATCGGTTAATTAACGAGTACTTTATGTCGCCCCGAGATCGATGCAACGCGATGGAAACGTGGGGGAAAATAAAACAAAAGATACGCGACAAACAGCCGTGAAATAAGTCTAATATGTTAACAAATCGCGAAAGTTTAAAAACAGGCGATTAGCTCGCTCCCGCTATAGCTCATACCGTAGACCACAAGCAGGCGATTTAATTTTTAATTTTTCAACGGGATTCATGTCATGATCTCACGATACCTATTCGTATACTTATATGCTCAAATACCTACATAAAAGAACTGAAAAATTTCGGTATGTTAGTATCTAGACTTGGGCACGCGTTGGGTTTAATTGCGCATACATTTGCTCAAAAAACGTTTGCGCGAAAAGAAAATTATTTTGTTCGACTCGATCGGACATAGACAAATCATAATTTTCAATAATTGTTACATACTTATGTCGGGACGATAAAGTCTAATCTTTCGTAATGGATACGGTTACTTTTGAAAGATATTAGAAATCTTTCAAAAGTAACCTTATCCATCAATCATTCAGTGATTTCGATCACCAGTCAACAATTTACAGAACGTCATCTTAACAGTTACACTAGTGAAGGTCGACGTGTGTTACACGTCTGAAAAACGATTGTCTATGGAAGTGCCCTAAGCATGTACTTTCCTTGGATACCTATGTAAACAAATCGGTAGAACAACATGGCGGATTAGGGATGTTCACTTGTTCGTCTAGTCGATTACATTATATCGATGGACGAGCTTGTCTTTTTAATCGACATCAAAAAAGGAAAGGTTCTATGTTCAACTGTATATTTTTTTTGTATCAATGAGGGCTACCGTTTTTGTACTCACCAGTTAGCGCCACTGTAAAGTAAGGTCAGAACGAACTTACTTATAGGCGACGGGAAAATATATTTACATTTTTCAGCGATTCAGCGACCCGCCCCGGCTTTGCACGGAAACCTCTTAAATTGTCAGTGTTCCTCTACTATATTATGCATGTATTATAGGTACATGTAAACCTACCTCTTGAATCACTCTATCTATTTAAAACAACCGCATCCAAATCCGTTGCGTAGTTTTAATGATTTAAGCATACATAGGGAAGGACAGACAGACAGCGGGATGCGACTTTGTTTTATACTATGTTATGAAGAGCGCATTTCTGAGGTGGTCCCATTGGAATCAAGTCAGGATCTGATGGTGGGATCCCGGAGAAATCGAAGGAAACCCTCATTTTCGGAATTGGAGCTGGATCCGAGAGTTTACTGGAGGTGAAGCAGGAGCAGGATATGTAATAAAACACTGTTTTAACTGAATTGATCGCGTATACTTTGTATTTTGTTATAGCCTGACGTTTTGGAGGCTTTTCTGATTTGAATGCACTGTCTTCAAAGTGCAATGTGCACACATGAATGTCTTGAGTTCCTGGCCGGATATTTTCTAAGCCAATATTTTCTTACGATTCCCTCCGCCGGCTTTCGTTTCTTGGTAAACTAAAACAAGAAAAAATACGTAACTTATAAAGGTCAACACATCATCAGTGGTTTTGTGTCCGGTGGTCTTGTGTGGAGAGGTTCAAGTCCGTTAAGATGGACTTGCACCTCTAAGGTCAACACGGGGCAGTGTGTCATATTTTTGTCATGTGTTATTTTGAATCCAAAAATGGTTTTCAAATGGTTTTCGTAATAAAAAAGTCCTCTACACTTGCCCAATAGTTACACTTAGGTACCCATACTGATCTTACCTAATTTATCGATAACGTTCGATGTTCGATGATGTTCAACACTAGCACCGGTTTTTATGTCTGCGATGTGAATGAAATATTGAGAATATTGCGGGTTTCTACAGCTCACAATAAAGATGATTCAAAATAATAGGTTTTTACACACTTTATATCAAAATACAATGTACAATAGACACCAATTTAACGAAATGTTAGCCACTTACCGGTGTAAGGTTAGATTCGGCCTGTTTTTGCTTTGGCATAGGCCTCAGCCTGCTACAGAACACTTCATGGTACCTCTTCTATATGATTTTCAATTTATATTACAGTTTTGCTCAATAAATAAGTCGAAAACACGGGCAAAATATAAAAATCTCACAATGACTTCTCCTGACATTGTAAACAAACTCGTTGAATAGAATGGGCATCCGTGACAATGAAACCAGGAAGAGGGCGCTGATAAAAAGAGTGTGTATTGATTTTTCCTAACGTTAAACCACTGTTGTGAGAAAGAGACTGGTAGTCCAATATTGCTTCCGTGTCAAATTCGACAATTACAACAATTCCGATCGTTTTTCAGAGCGTGTAACGTACAAAAGACTTCAACGCGCACACACTTCTGAAACGTCAGTACGCAAGGCCAATCGAGTTGCTATTTTGCTATGTTATTAATTAATTAGGTAAAGTAATAATACCTATGTTTTCTATAGGTACTTTAATACTAATATTATATAGAGGAAAGATTTGATTATTTGTTTCTTTGTTTGTATTGAATAGGCTCCGAAACTACTAGACCGATTTGAACTAAACCATTAGAAACCTAAGTTTTCTGTGATGAACATAGGCTATAGAATATTTTCAAAACTAAGGATCCGCATGTAAAATTAAATTTTTGTTAAAAGCCGGGGTGGACCGCTAGTCAATTATAAAGTGTAGGAAGTGTCAGTGTAGTCAGCTCCCTGCCACCATACGACCAATAAATATTTTAAAATTTTACACGAAGTTAATTTTTTTATTTTTTTATTATGGGCAATAACACCCAAATAATGATGCCATCTATGGCGCTCATTAGGGGAGGCCTTTGTCCAGCAGAGGACTATTATAGGCTGGTGATGATGTGATGAATTTTTTTATCCTATCAAAAATTAAAATCTGTTTGAAGGATATGAACACATAGTGAATAGATTCGTAGGTATTGAGCACGTTTATTTACCTCTTTTATTGAAATTACGATATTTCTTAATTTGGAGTTAACCCTGGAGTTACCTACGAAGACTAAAACAATAGGTAGTTAAAACCACTATCTTCGTGAGCTTATCATATCAAACATAGGCAACCGAAAGATAATTATAAGCGCTCGTTCCTTTGATGTGAATAGTGGAGCTTTTACATTATTGTTAGGTAAATGGTTCTAAATGAATGGCTCTGATTCTTCTTGATGAAGGCTTTCGTTGGTGTAAGGTATAAAATAAGGTTCGTAGTTATCGAGCTTCTCATCCGCAATAAGTCCGCAATGAAGTCAAAATCTAGGCCCTTTTCTCAACTTGTCGTAAGCTTATAAGATCTGTCTTTTTCAGTGGGTAAAATGTCGATGTCTCTGTCATTTAAAAGTGCTGCCAATTTGATCAACGCCATATTTAAAGTATTGCCAGCTTCGTTTAATATTAGCAATTTCCTTACAGATGTAAATACCTACCGACGAGTTTCTATTAGCAATTTATCATTGATTTCTGTACCATACCTACATTAAAAAAAAAATTCAACTCAAAATATATTAAACTCTTTATATTATGACTTCAAGTTAAAGTTTATAGTTTACATATTTTGTTTTTAGCGAAATGAATACAAATGCGTTCGTGAAATACATTCTTGTGTTCGTTAGATCCATTCGTTAGTACCTATAATCACTCAAACTATTTTCACCACTCATTTTGATAAACTAGGTACCTAATAAGAATAAATGAAAATAATATGTACCATTAAATTACCCCTATAGCGAAATTCCTATGAGTATATAATACAAGACGGCTCTGGCAAAAAGTAACTAAAGGTATGTTGGCAGCACCAAAAATTTATAGCAAAATAAACAAACAAACAAAACAACGAGCTCTATTTTCATTTTATTTTCATTGTCGCATAAAATAAAATAGAAATACAGCATTCCTTGTAACATCAGAAAGAAGAAGACATAGGCCATGACAATCTTCTAATCTATAAAGTTTGTAGAATACCTCAGAAGTTTAAAACGGACGAACGATGGAAAGTTATGTTGTAATATCCTTCGTTGGGGAAGGTTCTTTTGGGCGCGTTTTCAAAGCTAAACACAAAGAAACGAATGCTATAGTTGCCCTGAAAGTTATAAGAAAGGTTTGTATTAATTATTTTCCTCATTCTGATACATCTCATGTAACAAAAATGTATAGCTTCTTTGTATCATACTCAACAGAAAGGAAGGTCATCTAAGGATCTCAAAAATTTGAAGCAAGAATGTGAAATCCAGCGGCAGCTGAAGCATCCTAACATCATCCGCATGATAGACAGCTTTGACACAGAATCAGAACTGGTTGTTGTCACGGAATATGCTGAGAAGGAGCTCCACAGTATTCTTGCGAAAGAAGGTTGCTTGAATGAGGATCAAGTTAAGAAAATAACATGGGATTTGGTGTCCGCCTTGTATTATTTGCATTCACACAGAGTTCTACATAGGTAAGTTAATAACTTAGTAACTATGGAGAACCTTTATTTTGATAATTTGTATATAAGACTTGTGCCAATCATCAAACATATATGCTAGGTTTGTAAAAAGCAAGATTAGTAGCTTATGCGGAGATGCAGGTGCAAACACTTATTGGGATAAAAAGTATCCTATTTGTGTCCCTGGGATTCAATATCTATACTCAAGTTGCTTTTAAGATAAACTTTTAAACACAATGTTATACAAATGTTAAAGGTAATTTTATTCATTCGTTTGTATTATCTGCAAATATTTGTGCAGGAAGTTCATTAAAAATGGTAGTTTTTTTAAAAAATCTATCTACTATATATCTAGTGTATTATTGTATAACAGTACCCATAACACTGCTTAGTTTGGGGCTAGGTGATTCCGTGTGGATTGTACATTATTTATTTATTTTATAGAGATCTCAAGCCACAGAATGTGCTTCTGGATAGTACGGGCTGTGCCAAACTGTGTGACTTCGGCCTAGCTCGGATCATGACAAACTCTACACACATCCTCACTTCCATCAAAGGAACGCCACTTTACATGGCACCAGAACTCATTGAAGAAAAACCTTATGACCATCAGGTACAACAATACTTTTGTAATTTTATTACATTAAAAATGTTAGTGTTGTAATCAATTCAAAATAATTAAATACAAAACATGTAAATATGTTATTTATTAACATGCTAGTTTATCTACATAATTGTGTGCAAACTTGAGTAATCTAAAGACTTTTCATTATTGGTTGTTAGACACTGTTGACTTTTTTTGGTTCTAATAGGCTCTGCACAAAATAGTAGTAAGAAAAACTAAACTGAAGAAATTATGGCAAAGGCAAGCTTAACTTCTATACGAGTTTTCTTCCAGCAAACATTATTGAGATAATGATATAATATTATTTGTCACCTTTTTACACATTTTGCAAATAAATGACTTTTACTTTACATAAAAAAAATAACAGCATGAAAAACCAAGCTTTTCTTTGTTGGTTAATAAAATATAAGTCTGATTTCAGGCAGACCTGTGGTCCCTTGGCTGCATAGTATATGAGCTGATGGCCGGCCAGCCACCATTCTGTACCATGTCCATTTGGCAGCTGGTGAGAATGATACGGCACAAGCCAGTGCAATGGCCAAGCTTTATAAGCACTGATGCCCGTTCCTTCTTGCAAGTAAGTAGTTTTAAATTACTGAGAAGAATGTTGGAATCTGTTTTTTTGGGTATGCATAAAGAAAATTAATCCCCTTGTTGTTTTAAATTTAAGGAGCCCTTAAATTTAAAACAACAAGGGGATTAATTTTCTCCTTATTAATATTAAATGAACTTTAAAATTTAGAGAGATAACTTTATCATAATTTATTTGCATTAAATTTTTTGTGGTACTATCAACAAAACTTTAAGTTTTGGTGTTTTTGGCAATTCAAACAGCCTAAATGACTGAGAGCAATCTTGTCTACTAACCTTCTTTTTGAACATTTCAGGGACTACTTCACAAAGATCCAATGAAAAGGATGAGTTGGCCTGAAATACTGGAGCATCCATTCATATCAGGGCACGTGTTGATTTTGCCCGAAGATGTGCAGAGTGAATCTCCGTTTACAAAACCTTTGACAAGCAGTCAGCAAGAGGCGAAGCAACTTCAGAGAGCTAAGATAAGCAGTAACTCAAGGTGAGTTACTTTAGTTTAGAATGATAGTATTGAAGGATCAAATGTTTAAATTAAAGTAGCGGTAGCGGTTTTTTTTAAACTATTCTATAGTCTATGTTCATCAGAGAAAATTTAGAATCTATGGTAAAAAATTTATTCAAATTGGTCCAGTAGTTTCGGAGCCTATTCAATTCAAACAAACAAACAATCATTTACTCTCTATATATAATGACTAAATGGGGAGAACCATTGACCTACCCGTATAGATTTATAGATCAGTTGAGCTACCTGTTGTTTGTTTGCAACAGTCTGCAGTTGCCACAATTGTTTCGATTGTAGCTACTTTTGTATTACACATTATAGTAAAAGTATTGATCCAAAATTTCAATGCAGACATTATATTTTCCAATGCACCCAAAAAAAATTAAGTCAGACAGCACCCAAAGCTTTTATGAATATTTTATTTCAGAGCAGCAAAACTAGAGACTGAACAACAAAAGCCAGAACCAAGAGAACACGACCTTCGCAACGTACGCGTGATGCAAGCACTGGAATGCGTACCAATGTCGGACGACGATAGCGTACGAGCTACCAGCGCATTCAGCGTTCGCGACAGCTTGAAGACTGATGACGAAGACCAATCAAACCTCATCACAGCTGCAAACGCTAAACTACTCCGCCACGAGTACAATGTTATGAATAATTCCAACCTTGTGGTTTGTAATTTGGAAAATAATATGGCGCAGTTGATGGCTGCGAATAAGAAACAGACTGATTTGATAAAGATGGATAAGATTGATGAGGAGAAACAGGTATTTGCTTTATCTATTTATTTTTCTTTCTCAAATCTTACGTAGTTTTAAATAAATAAATCATTAATTTCAGATAACATTAGAACAGCCATGGATGGTAAAAAACTTATTCTAGGGCCCATATCAACAAATACAATACAGACGTACATATAAATATAAAAAGGCTCGATAACTAAATAGCACGTTAAGTACGACGTGTGACGCATCAGATTTAGAAACTAAAATTTATTGAGGATAAAATATCTAAGAACTTACTCATATAAAATCAATACTATAAAATCTCTTACTCAATTTTGTACCAAATAATTCATTTTACAGGCTGTGGAAAAAATCGATGAGAAATCAAAAGGCGACGAAGCAAAAAAGGAAACCTCAGAAGTTAAACAAAAAGCAAAATCAGTGGACACAGCATCCCACAGCTTAGAGAACCCTAAAAGCACCAAATGTAGCAGCGAAGTAAGCTCCGGGCTTAGCAAGAGTGTTCCGCCTTCCTACAAACAAAAGCTTCTACAATTCTCCAGAGATAAACTGAGATTCGGGAGCGGAGGCAACAGACTGACTAGAAGTATCAAACGATCGTTCCACTTCAGCCGAAGCTGGGACAAGAATAAAGGGGACGGCCAAAGGCGTACCAGTGAACCAACGGTTGAAATACCAAGTATTATTGACGATGTTAACAGGGAAAAGTGTTCTAAGGAAGACAGAGATGAAGATATTGAGAAGAGTGAGATAATAGATGAAGCTAGTGATGTGGCTGATAATGATAAGATGATGTTGGTTGAAGATAAAAGTGCAGGTAATTTGCAGGGTTTAAACAAGTGTGTGTAAAGAAGAAAAATTTGTGGTAGATTCTAATTCAATTAACAAATAGATGTAAAACCTTTATAAATAAAGAAAATTACAATTAAATAGGCAGAAACAATTGAGCTAACTGCAGACTGTTGCAAACAAACAAAAGTTAGCTCAACTAATCCATACCAGTTGGAAGTGTTCCCAAGATGCTGGCTGCAGTACTAGATTATCATTGTATTGCTTCTCAGAGGAAGATTAGCAGCTTAGCCACCAGTTATGCATGGTGATTATGGACAAAACACCCTGATTTTTCGGGGTTATTATTTCATCTACTGAACTCCATTATGGGTGATCTTAGATATCAATAACTTTATTTCTTGAGGCTTACAAAATAACCTCAGTCAAGTCAAATTTCATACAGTAAATTATCATAAAATAAGATGATAAACTTAAATTCATTAGCATAAAACACGTGTAAACAAAGATTACTACCTAGGTACGGTAATTAAATTTATGGCACAACATATGTATTTGACTAATTATATCGATATGTAAAAACAAAATTGTAGAGAAGAAGAAATAAGGTGTTATCAATTTTCTCTTCACCTAATTTTTTATGTGAGTGACAAGATTATTCTGTGACTGAAAATTTAACTTCTAGGTATTTTATATTATATTTTTTCAGTAAAAGAACCGTCCACAATAGAATTAGAAGAATGGGAAGCGTTTTTGAACTCTAACATAAGTGAAGTCATGGATGGTGATGTCGAATCTCTTACACAACTGAATATGGTAAGAACAATGTACTTCTTTCAATAACTTATTTTAATGATTTGTGGGACGTTTAATTGCAGGACGATCTTTATGAGATTTTCCGAGAGATATATTTAATACCATATATTACAGTGAGAGATATATTTATTACCATATATTAGAATACCCGTAACAGATAACTGCAGATTGTGCAAACATTTGTTCCTAGGTGGGACTGAACCCGTAACCTCGTGCATCGCAGGTGGACCTTTGACTACATCGCCTGAAGAACTCTGTCAAATAAATAAAATAATAGCAACAAAATTACTCGGCCGAAATACCAGCGTTACGTTGGTCGCAAGCTTGCTAGCAACCACAATCGTCTTTCGGGCTTACGTTTTATACGATGTTATTTATTATTTACATTATATCGCCGCCCCCACCGAATAAAATCGTAATCAAAAAAACAAAATTTTACAGGAAAAATAAAAAACCGTTTTTTTTAAATAACTCCTAAAATACTTTACTTATCGGGTTAATTTTAATACCAAAAGATAGCAACATTTTTTTTGTATATGCAATATAATTTAAATTAAGGTTAGGTGGGGTTAGAGGAACTATGGGGGAAGAGAAACAGGTAGTTGTAAACCAAAAACAATAGACTGTAGCTCTACGGTTACTCTGTCGGTAAAACAGAACAATGCATTGATTCCAAAAAAAAAACACAGATGTCGCTAAGCCGCACGGTTGCGCGGCCATGACACAAACAAAAATTTAGTTGTCACTCTACGAAAACACGAGTGCGAGGCATATTTTGTGAGTGGTGATTTACTATCGAAAAACACCTTAAAGAGAGCTGCCAATGAGGGTAAGTGTTGTTTTATACCTAATTTTTGATATTTTGCATAGAAAAGTTTAGAATAATATCTATTAATATGAAAAAATCATGTGCTTAGAAACATAACCAAAAAATCACTAAGTGGGGAAAGAGGAACTGCCGTGGCCGGGAAAGGGGAACATATGTTTCTCTTTCCCGATATCAGAAGTCACAAACATTTTAAATTAATGTAAATCTTCGTTCTTGCTACACTAATAATGAATGAATAATCACTAATGTCTAAATGTCGTGCTGTAACGCGACAAAATACTCAAATTATTTTTTTTTTTTAATATTAGGTATTATAAAGCCGAAAGTTTGTGAATGTGAATTTTATTTCTTACCTTTGATCTAACTACTGAACAGATCAATAAGAAATTTGGCGTAGGTATATTTAGACCAAAGCCAAACTTAGATAATAGGCTATTATATTTTATATTTATTTAGGTACTGAAAATAAACCTGCGAAGCCGCGGGCAGAAACTAGTACCAGTTATATTAATAATTTAATTGTATAAGGTATATTCATTCATGATTTTGATTACAGAAACATACAAAATGCCCAGAAATTATGTGCGGAAAACGAATATTGCGTCATACCCACGTGAAAAGTTATTAGAGGCTATTAGAGCAGTGAAAAGTGGGAAACTGTCGGGGTATGAAGCCTCTAAACATTATGGAATACCCAGACCTACCATAATAAATCGAGTAAGTTACCTCTGTTGACTTTTTAGGGCTTTTTTGTTTTGGACTTAATTTGTATTATGTAGATGGACTTGTTTGGCTTTTTTGCACCTATTTCGATTTTTTTATTTGTATCTTTAACGGACTTCAAAATTTCAAAAAAGAAGGAGGTTATATGTTCAACTGTATGCATTTTTTATGTTTGTCGTTGTTTATGTATTTCACCGCAAATTATGGAACGACTACTATATTTATTGGGCTAGGATTTAAACTAGAATCGTTTTTTAAAACACGCCAAATTATTATTTTCTAATGTCCACGCCATCACAGCGCGGTCAGCATTGCAGCCAACTTATGATGGACTTGATCTTCAATTCACTTTGTCCATGAAGAGCTAGCTGGCTACAATGCTGACCGAGTTGTGATGGCCTGATCCTGCACTACGTTGCGCTCTTGGCCATCATGACCGGGCTGCAAACTATGTCATTAATTACAGACCTCGTCAGTAATGTACTATTATTTTCAGGTATATTATCGTAAAGGCCTCAAATCAAAATCACGAAATTGCCCACACCTGCAATTGGTCGAAGAGGCCAAGTTACTTTTAAAATGTCTTTTAATTCTTTTAATATTCAGTAGGTGTGAATAATTTTAAATGTTTAATACATGGTATGAAAAAAAAATCTTTTAGTTTACCACCCCTGCCTCTACATAGTGTGTTTCCCTTACCCCAAATTCCGTTTTTATTCAATAATTTATACTATAAGCCCTATTTCAATGGAATAAAATTCATTTTCAATCAACGAAGTTCTTAGAGGTTAAATAGTTCTAGAATGATCAACATAGGTACTATATTTATTCATAATGTGCAGACTGTTTCCCTTACCCCAAAAACAGGGAAAGTGGAACAAAAGCACTAGCCTAACAAATTAACATTTTTAGTTAATAAATATTATAGTTAGCGTAAATGGATGTACGGTCATTGAAAGATAATAGACATAAATATACATTATATTTGTCTAATCTGTAAAAAGACATTCTATAAAGCAGTAAGAACTTAAAATATAATGTCAGAAATAAAGTATGTTCCTCTTACCCCACCTAACCTTATAACTGTGTTTACGAATGCAGAGTAATAAATAAAAATATGTTTTACCAGAATCAAGAGCATAATTTTACACCGTAAAGTAACATTACAATTTTATTCGCGGAAATTGTCGATAATAGCCTGTACAGTAATAGGTCTTCGCGATCTTATTGAACTCAAAATAGTGATGTTGGTTGTATCGGTAATGCAATGTTACCATTTTGTTCGGTACTCAATTAAGCTTAAATGAATAACGTAAATTTGCAATACGTTTATATTCCTTGGAGAAGATAATAAGTTTAGTGAATGTGAAAATAGGTTACTGTAAAATTATTTGCATTTTGGGAATCGGTATTAAAAGAAAATCGAAGGAAATACAAAAGTTATCCTATTATTACAGATATTTAAAAGATTTTTGTGATAACCACCGATACCCAGTGCTCCCAGGGAAGTTCTAGTGCTCGTCTCCGCTTGCGGAGACGTAAATCTGGACGTGAACCTTAAGCTGTTGTATTCTAAAAGAACCAGAACCACACTTATTGGTTGCGCTTCATTGGCCTTTCTGAATGGAGTCGCAAGAGATGCATCTTAAGGTGTAGACTCGGCGGTGGAGGTTCCTAATGGCGTTATAACGAGAAAAACCCTCGTTATAACGCCAAAGACGTTTGCGCAGGAATTGTTTATATCCGGCATTTAAGCCTATTTTGAGTAATCCATCCGGCATTCGACAAGCCACAGTCTGCCACTTAAAAGTTTTAAATTATGTCAGGCGTCCGCACTGTCTCCTAGACACAAAAATTCTTTTTTTTCATTTTATTTCCTTATGCTTATAGTCTCTACACCTAAAGATATCATGGATATCATTTTCGAGTATATCATATTGTGCAAACGAGGATTATACCCGTTCTATGTAGCCCAGCCTTTAAAATTATCTCTCATAAAGGGCCTCTGTCCTGTTGGCTACGGCCCCACGCATGCCTCCCAAAGGACCGAGACTCTATATGGCCTGTGATCGTGGAAATGAGATAAAATAATGAAAAACCTTTATGCAGATAACGTACAATGATTTCTTAAGTCTTATATACTAGGACATGTTATCTGTTTGCCCTAGTTTACACATGCCTCTTCTAGCTTCTTCCATTCGTTTCTATCCTTGGCAATTCTTGTCTTTCCAGTGATGGATTTTATTTATGTCTTATTCCCACCTTTTGAAAGGTCGTCCAAATTTTCTATTTTGATTCCTGGGTAATGTAGTCGTAAATGTAGGTAATAGTTTTATTCGACTTTTCAGTTCTTCTTAAAGTTTGACCGATCTACAGTTATTTTTCTATAAAAATAACATAGCATATTTTCGTTGCTTCCCTGATATCTGTCTGTTATACTCTGCCTGATTGTATTCATAGCAAACTTCTCTCCAAAGACCTATCACCGACCAATCTGACAAACATCCAACTTTGTATTATGCGCTTTCCTCAGGTCCCATGTTTGGTTTCTTAAATTAAAACATTGGAAGAATACATTTATTTTAAAGTTTCCTTTAAATTTTCAGACAAAGCTCTTTGTTTTATATGATTTATTAAATGACCAGTATCTTTTTCAAGCATTATCTATTCTTGTTTCTATTTATTTTGTTGTTAGATAATTTGGTGAGGTAAAGTTATAGCAGATAAGGATTTTTCCGAGATAAGTATATTCCTTAACATCCTTACAGACTCTATTGTGCTGAGTGTTATTGAGTGTTATTGGTTAAACTTAATTTTCAGACTATTAATACACTCGAGAGCAATGAATCCGGGTCACTCAAAGAATCCAAAAAATCTCGGAAAGTAAGAATGCTAGGTTAATGCAATAAATTGTATTTAATAGACAATTTAATACTCCTTAAATGAAAGTTAAAAAAATATGAGTCACCATACATTTTATTTACACAAAATTACATAAAGAAAAAAAACTGCTGATCTCTCCTTAAAACAAAAATAGGAAACATGAAATTTTTGAACTTTATGACGATTTTCTTGAATTTCAATGCTTCGTATTACCTCCTCGTGCTTCCATTACTGCGTTTACGCGGTTTGGCATGCTGTACACCAAGTTCCTTATACGATTTTGGGGAATATTCTCCCATTCCTCTGTGAGAGCAATTTTGAGCTCAGGAAGCGTGATTGGGGGAGGGTTTCGTTGTTTTACGCATCTCCCTAGCTCGTCACAAGTATGCTCGATCGGGTTGATATCCGGGCTGCGCGCTGGCCACTCCATACAAGTAATGTTCATCTCTTGAAGGTAGTCATTCACAATCCTACCTGTATGAGGTCGGGCATTGTCATGCATAAATATAGCATCCTCACCCAAATTGACCATAAATGGACCAACGTGTTCGTTGAGGATTTCTTCCACATATCTTACGCTAGTTAAAGAGCCGTTTTCTATGATCACCAGCTCTGTGCGACTTTCAGAGGAAATTCCGGCCCACACAAGTACAGACCCACCACCGTAGGCTACTTTTTCTTCGATGCATGCTTGCTTGAATCTTTGCCCTGGTCTTCTATACACTCTGTGTCTTCCATCGTGCTTGTAGAGCATAAAAATTGTCTATTAAATACAATTTATTGCATTAACCTAGCATTCTTACTTTCCGAGATTTTTTGGATTCTTTGAGTGACCCGGATTCATTGCTCTCGAGTGTAGATGCCCTAATTTTCCACTGTCTTTGTATCATATTAGCGAGTTCTTCAGGCTTATTGGACCGAATTATCAGATCATCGGCAAACCTCAAATATGTTAGTATAATCTACATTTATTTTTAGGCCATAATTCTACCAATTGAGGTTTTGAAATATTTTCTCAAGATCTGCTTTCGTTCTTTTCCAGTTTGACGGTTGTAGAGCTAAATTTGTAAATGTTTCTAATGATCCTTGTATTTTAAATGCTTTAGTTGCCTTAGCAACCACCATGCCATACTTTTTTTTGTGTTTTAGGGTTTTAAAGGCTTGGTATCCGGCCAACAATTGTTTTGGAAAATATTTTATAATGTATATTCTTGTCATCAAGCTGATTGCCCAATAATTACTTGTGGAATTTTAATCCTCTTTGTATGGATAAGATAATAATTCAGTTTTTTTTTTCAGATTTATTATTTCATTGAATATCATTGTGAGAACTGTGATGATTGCTTCTCTGGTAGCTATAAAGAATTCATTTGTGTAGAAGGGTCCGGGTGGTTTGTTTAAAAACTTAGATCCTACCTAACTCCTAACTCTCTTGAAAATATTGTCGATACCTTATCTTCATCAGCTTTCAGCAGCTTTGTATCTGGCACATTATTTTGGCTCGTGTACAGATCTCGGTAGGATTCTGTAGCCCTTGCGAGTGTGTTTGGTCGTTTTGTTGTGCAGTATCCGCTTTTGTTTTTGATCTGCGGTATTCATTATTTTTGGTGGTTAGGATTTTAATATCAAGCACTCGAAATCTTGGAAAAGAGTAGAAAACAATGAGGGCGCAGAAAGAAGACAGGTCTCAATGCACGTTACTGCACACTGTATTCAAATAGACTTCTAAATTAGAGCACAATATTATCATCGTTGGACGTTAGCTCATGCTGGGTGAGGGTCATGTGCTATCACCTAAGACGAAATGAGAGCGATGTTAAAAGACGTTGCTTTGGCTACTATAAGCTTGCCAAAGCCACATCTCGGGATTTCATAATCTGTCATTAAGTGAGTAAATCATCGCAACCTACTATCTCTACATAGATTACGATGGCTTTTTTTATATTAAAAATACATTAATAGATGTAACCATTGCAGATATTTTGTATTATATATAGTAATAAACTATACTGTAATAAAGAACTTCAAAGAAAACCTGAATAAGAGGGTTTTCTACTTTACGAAAACTAAGTTTTATACTTCTTTCTCGAATAAAATCGCAATCGCATCTTACAACAAAAAGCGAGAAACCGAGGAGTGAGTATTAACCTGTTGCGATGTTGTTCGGATCAAAATGTTGTTTTTATTTTTCGTTTAATAATAAAGTAAAATCCATTACAAAAAGCCTATCTCAAGAACTACTCGTACGATTTGCCTGAAAAAAATTCACAAGGTGTAATCGCACCTCAGGAACAATTATTTCAAATAAAAACACTTCTATCGTAATAGTCGGTAACCATATTATTCGGTGGGGGCGGCGATATATTCACATACTAGAAAATAACTTCTGGTAGTATTGCATTGATACCTCTGATACATTATTATGTGACATCATTAGAATATTGGACATGTTTTCCGTAAATCAAATTATGAATTATAAGCCGGACGTAGGCCTCCCCTAATGAGCGCCGTAGATGGCATTGTTTATCATTTGGGGGCTATCCACGCTGGGCGGGTTGGGGATCGCAGTTCGGTGGAGTTGTTCTGCAGAGGGAGCTGCTGCCCGCCCCCCGGTGTGTGTACCTTAGTCGCCTCTTACGACACCCACGGGAAGAGATGGGGTGGTGAAATTATATGCCGGCACTACACGGCAATGTTATATTTAATTATTTTATTCTTATATATATATATTTTTAAATATTTTATTCGTATTCTTAATTGAATGAATAATTTCATTCAGGTCAGCATGGTGATCGGCGTGGTAGGAAGCGCGGCGAAGGGTGGCGGCGGCGGCAGAGTTTGCGGCGCGGTCGCAGCCCTATTAGCATTGCCAGCCCTCGTCCACACTCTGCCCAGGCATACGCTGCTGAACATACAGGATGTTTATCTTGAAGCTAAGGTCGTTTACAACTTTGTGGCGGCCATTTATACGCTTCTGAAGGATAGCAAAGAGATGGATGAAGCTGCGGATGATAGGTGAGCAAATAATAAATAATGCGGGACAATTCACACAGCATTATCTATCCCTAAGATAAGCAGAGCTTCTGTTATGGTAGATAACTGGTATACATAATAGTTGAAATGATAAAAAATGATAGAATATCGAATTCCACAGCGGCAATGCCACAGATCATCTTCATCCACCTCCCCAAGGTGGATGAAGATGATCTGTGGCATTGCCGGAAGTTGCGTGTTCGAAAAATTTATGTTTGCCTGTAGATATTTGTTTGATTTTTATTACCGAACACTGTAAGTCAGTGTTTTCATAAAATAGATATATTATGGGTACTACTACATACATAGATATGTATGTATAGTTGTAGCCATAACACAAGCTCTGCTTAACTTAAGGCATGATGATGAATAAATTTTCCGCCATTATTTATATATTTATTTATAGTTTAATTTTAAATTAAAATGTTGACACGGCACAAACTTCAGAAACCTGATACTAGACTATTTTCGCGCCTTGTGATTTTACAATAGCAACTTTCGTGCCGTGCAATTGATAGTTACAAGGCGCAGCTAACAACAGTGAATGGTAATTCCAGATCCTTATAATATTCTCGAATGCCACAGTAAAAATTAAGTTTAATACAGTTTTTATGGATCATGTGTAAACCTTTCGTATTGCAAACACCCGGTTTCCCTGCGTGCGGGTATATAAATGTACCATGAGTATAAAAATGAACTATCATCATCATAACATTAGTGTCCCTTACACACTGCCGAGTATGCATCCTCCTCAGTACAAATTTGAAAATCTATAGGAACCTAGAATATAAAACCTCGTTTTACAGACCTATAATATCAAACCTCATTTTAAAGTCTTCGATGTCCAAGCAGGTTGCAAGGAGTTAGCCGCATGGTGGAGGTATGTTCGTGGCTTTGCGTGCGGTCTTGCCGCGGCGTCCGTCAACTGGCCACGGCACTGAGCGCCTACGACGCGTACCCTGTGTTCACCAGACTGCTGGCTTCATGTAAGTAAAATTTTAGCCCGCTTAACTTCCTCGGCTTATATTTACAATTTACTTTTGTTACGGGCGTTGTAAGAGGCGATCAAGGGAAATAGGTGCACTGGACAGCGCTGCCCCTACAGAAAAGACCCACTCCGAACTGCAAACGCAAACTCAAAGTTAGCGAAGCGTGGCGATTATGGCGAAACCCTGCAAACATTGGTCACTTGTAGAAGTGTTTAGGCTGATGTGTTCCTTTGAAAGGTTGATGGCTAGATGAAGAATGAAGTTTGAAGTTGGGCTACTTTAAACAAGAGAAGTAGAAATAATTTCAAATTGACTCATCTTGTCACACCCATCCTTGATAGAGGCGCTTGGTGACATTATAGTATATTATACTGCTTAAGTTGTCTTTGAGCTGAGTTATTACCTTTTTCTTTCTAGTTTTAAATCTACTAACTATATCTTATTTTGAAGAAAAAATATGCGAAAGCATCGTTATGATCGCTGATTCTACGATAAAAATTAATGTAGGTATAAGGTGTACAACACGGAAACAAAGCATGCGAAACCGCGGGCAAATGCTGTGTTAGGAAAATAGACTGAACTGTCTTGACACGAGTATAGTCAGTAGGCCATGCAAACTGATTTAATATAACAACACTGTTATTTATTTATGCTTGAGCTAAGCATAAAAAATATAACAAGAATTATAAAAGTAGGTATTAAAAGCACATACTCACTTTTTAAATTGTTTTTATCATAATACTCTGCGTTTTTTTATAGAAAACTAGAATTTGCCCTAGGCTTCGCTGCTTATTATAAAAAAAATATCCTGTATCCTTACCAGGGTTACCATCAATCGCCTTTTCAAATCTATTAAAATCAGTTCGTAGTCTATACTAATATTATAAAGAGGAAAGATTTGATTGTTTGTTTGTTTGTATGTTTGTTTGTTTGTTTGAATTGAATAGGCTCCGAAACTACTGGACCGAGTTAAAAAATTCTTTCACCATTAGAATCCTTAATTTTCCGTGATGAACATAGGCTATATAATATTTTCAAAAAAGTTAGGGATCCGCATGAAAAATTCAATAATTGAACCGTTGGGCTGTATATTCAACCTCTTTTTCTATTACTAGCGGCCCGCCCCGGCTTCGCACGGGTATTAAACAAAAAATTCAGAAATTATACGCACTAAAACGATGGGTTTCAAAGTTTTCATACGGATCCCTTACTTTTTTTAACAACATTGGGGTTTTTGACATTGACTTGACACTCCATAACTGACACTGGCCGTAGAGAAAAAGCAAGCACCTATTCAACCTCCTTTTCTATTCTGACGCGCCATAATAGAAAAAGAGGTTGAATATACAGCGCACGGTTCAATTATTGAATTTTTCATGCGGATCTCTAACTTTTTTGAAAATATTATATAGCCTATGTTCATCACGGAAAATTTAGGATTCTAATGGTGAAATAATTTTTCAAATCGATCCAGTAGTTTCGGAGCCTATTCAATTCAAACAAACAAACAAACATACAAACAATCAAATCTTTCCTCTTTATAATATTAGTATAGATGGCGCGTCAGAATAGAAAAAGAGGTTGTATAGCGCACGGTGCTTGCTTTTTCTCTACGGCCAGTGTCAGTTTTGGAATGTCGAGTCAATGTCAAAAACCCCAATGCTTTTAAAAAGTAAATATCCGTATGAAAACTGTGAAACCCATCGTTTTAGTGTGTATAATTTCTGAAATTTTTGTTTAATACCCGTGCGAAGCCGGGGCGGGCCGCTAGTAAATTATAAACAAATAAATCAGTGCGTATGAACAGACAGGCAGAATTACACTTGCGTTTTTATTAGCAGGATAAATTACCTATGGTTTTTAGGTTTAAAATTAAGTACAGCTAGATTAAAAACTCTTCAACTTTGGTATATTCATCGATCTATGACTAGCGCACTCCGCCCTTTCGTAGAAATCTTCCATCTACAATATTTAGGGTATTTTCCCTCCATGTGGCATACCTGCGGGACGCCCTGTATAGTTATTCTGTTGTAATTGATCAAAGTTTTATTTTGCGACTAACTATCTAAAGTTGTCCTTGACAAATATCCGATCAGCGTGGCGCCACTGTAGGATTATGATAAAAATCTACGCCTCTGATATGATATCGTGTGAAATAAATTGATTCACTAAGTCGCTTTCTAGTATTCGGTATTGAAATCATTTTAAAGATACCTTTAAATGCTCGTACCATCGTCATCTCATCAGTGCGTTTTTGTCCAATGCTGGGCCAAGCAAAATAAAAATTTAATGTACAGGAAGAAAATGTTGATCGAACCCATTCTTTTCTTCTGAAGTCGCCTACGACAGTTTCCATTAAAATTATGTAGTGTGAAACTCTCAGATTATTGTACAGTGGCTACATAACATGTCCGTCGATAAAATTAGGCAAAGCATTCTAGTTAGTGACCTTAATGAAGATTCACATGCTGTGCTGTGCATGCCCTTTTTTTTAAACTTTTAAGCACTCGTGTGTGTATTGAAATAGAGAATTTAAGAAATTAATGATAATATGCAAAAACAGCGATTTGATAGCGAATTCTACGATAAATATTAAATTACACTATGGCACTATAGGTGTAACGCGTACTACCTGGAAACAAAGCATGCAAACCCGAGGGAAAATGCTGTGGTTGGAAAATAAACTGAACTGTCAAAATGGCTCTACCGGAAGACCAACGTTGGTTGCTTGCGTACTAGCGACCAACTCATGCTGAGGCAGAGGCAGTCTTTCTGTGGCTTTCGGGCTTACGTTTGATTACATTTTTTTTATGTTTTCAACTAACCACTGTAAGCCTGTTAGCGCAAATACTGTTATTTGTTTGCGATTTATACACTATTTTGGTAGTACAAAAATAGTGTGTAGGTACTTTAGTTAGTATTTGAATAGTTTAATCAATCTCTCATAAATACACTACATTTTTATAGAAAACTAGCTTTTGCACGCGGCAGTGCACGCTTATTTCGAAGAATTTTATAAGAAAAATATTATCACCCGGGTTACCTGCCATCAATCATAAACAGCCGTATAAACAGACAAGAAATACTTTCGATTTTTAATATCAGCGCAGATACTATTTCTACTTTGATATTATTAATAATTATGAGTAATGGATCTAAGTTCTATTTTGCGACAATGCAATATTAACTTATCCTTGACTGATTGTCCGATTTGCGTGGCGCCACTGTCGGATTATGATAAAAATCTACGCCTTTGATATGATAGCCTGTCTGGTAAATTGATTCATGGTCGATTTGTTTTAAGGTTCCGGATTAATCTCGTGTTATACCATGTAGAACAATACTTTAGAATGTTTACACCATCGTCATCTCATTAGCGCGTAGTTGCCGAATGCTGGGCCAACCAAAATAAAAATTAATTTAATTAAATGATAATAAATCAATAAATATGCCGGACAATCCACACAGCGTCATCTAGCCCCAAGCTAAGCAGAGCTTGTGTTATGGACTACTAGAGACTACTAGATGACTGATATACATGACTGATATACATACATAATACCTACAATAGATTACATAGATAGATATTTTTTTATTATACATAGAAAACGACCAGAACACCTTGAACAAATATCTGCAGAACGTACAGATATTTGTCCCGAGGCGGGAATCGAACCCGCAACCTCCTGCGTCGCAGGCAGACCTTCGCCCTCTGCGCCACAGAGGTCGTCAATTAATGCAGAGTAAGGGATTTTTTTTAAATATGGTTTCTTTCTCTTCTTCTGAAGTTGTCTCCGGCAGTTTCCACGAAGATGGTGTAGTGTGAAACGCTCGTATTTTATTGTAGAGCGCCTTACATGTTTTCTGACGATACAATTAGGTCGATACAAAGTGTCCCTCATTTGAATTTATGCTTATTATGAAGATTCACACTGCCTTCACTTGAGGGATGATACTATATTTATACCATGCTATTCATACGTGTTATAAGATTATTAAAAAATCACTAAAGTCTATACTCTTTCTAAGTGAAAGTAAGTTCTCCGCAGCCGTAGTACATTTTATAAACCCAGTCAGCAAAAACCACATTATCAAGTGTGTACGTGTGGCACTTGCCAGACAAATGTTAAAATGACGTAATCGCATAAGATAAACGAGCCGGACTGCAAAAGTGCAGATCTGCATATTAGACGATGCCAGCTGTTTTGACGACTCGGCGATACTGAGATGAGCCAATGGACTAGATTAAAGCCCATTTTACACTTCGCTGGCAAGTGGTAAATCCCCTTGTTAAAAAGCTTGTTCGGTGATCTATACATATAAACATAATTTAAATACTAGAAATAAGAATATACTGGCTGTACCCACTACTAGGCTACACAAGATTAATGTATCTTTTAAAGAGCAATGTATACGCTTCTACAACAAAACTCCAAGTGAGTTACAAAAATTATATATAAATAAATTCAAACGGATTGTCAAAAATATTCTTTGCATAAAGCTTACTATAAAATATCAGATTATCTAGACGACAAAAAAGTTTGGGACGAGTTGGGGGCATGTATTTTGTGACGTGTCCAAGAGTCCTGTAAGGTCTAAAGGAAATAAAGCACTTTCATTTTGATATTTGATTTAGATCTATGCTTGAGGAACGCTTTATGCGTTAATATCTCTAAGCGTTACTGACCGTAGCGTAGGTTGATGACTGTAATATGAAGAATAAAACTATTTTATAAACGCCTCTTCACTTATATCATCTATAGATAGGTATAAATACTTTATTGCACACTCAAATGAAGCAAAACAACTTAAAAACAAAGTGACAAGTAGCAGTCTTATCGCTCAAGCGCCATACGATCAAATAAATCATTTTCATTGCTATGCTTATGCTTATATCATTTTCATTAGATCTAATGAAAAATATTTATTTAATCAATCGGCTATCTATGCCGAATTTCAATTTAAGCCGAATTGGGGCCGTTTTGTAGCTTAAACTTAATAATATTATACTATTTTATATCGTATATCGCTATAATAAAGTGTATGCTTCTTTGACTAAGTAATGTTTTTTTCATTTATTTTTTATTTACAAATGAACCTTTTTTATTTCATTTCATTTAATAATTTCAAATACGTTCAATGTAATCCTACCTTTACATGCGCTAACTCAAGCTTACGCATCGTCTGCCTACAATCCGCTGACACTGAACTATCTCTCAAAACAAGATAATACACCTATTTATTTGCTTAGCTTTTATTTTTGCATCTTGCACAAACATTTTTGTGAGATGACTCACAACTCAACCGTGTGTATACATGTGCGTTAAAAGAAGTTTTCAGGTGGAATTGTATTGCTAAACCCATGCTAAAACAACTTTAAATTATTTTCAATATTATATGACTTTATGAGATCGCTCATAGCGCCGCCTGTTAACTTCCTATACTTTAAGCATGCCTGTTTGTAATGTTCTCTTTCTTTGTGTGGTACTATTAATAAAGTATTTTCTATCTGTCTATTATTATTAATTAGTCGTCATGAGTGTATGTTACAGATTTATCACTCCAATCAATATAACGCTGATAGACTACCAAACTACACTTGATTTTGTGTTTGTTGCATGGGTTTTAGCAATTGATTTATTCTTCACTAATTTTAATATAGATTAATTTACTAGCTATAATAGATCGAAAAGAGACGTTTTTGATTTAATTACTGGGTAAATGAGACTTTCAACAAAATGAGATGGTAGTTCTTTACTTACACACCTTTTCCGTACTGATATGTATTGTATATGTTTGATGCTTTCCCATCTAGAATTGATACTCGTAGCAACCTGGATACGTACTCAATGATAGCAACGAATAATGCAAAATTTTAGTAAAAAAAATTCCTAAATCTTAGTGCTAATTGAAATCACACGGTAGGCCGTATCTATTTATTTTAATAAAAAAACCAAGTCAGTAAATACTATAATTTTATCATTACCATCATCAGCAGCCTATAATAGCCTATTATGCCCAGGCTTTCGCATTATTTAATTATGGAATAATTGTGTGGGGTGAAAGTGTGGATGTCATTGACTTATTTATTCTACAGAAAAAATGTATACGCATTCTGGTTAATATCCCAACCCGTGACAGCTGTAGGCCACATTTTATAGAAAAAGGTATTCTAACCCTTCCGTGTATATACATACTTCAAGCGTCGCTCTTTGTAAGAAAACACAGACATATGTACAAATCGAAATCAGAACAAAATGAGAAATATAATAGACGCCACGGAAATATGTTAATTAAACCATGTTCAACCCTAAAAATAGTAAGTAAGAGCCCAGAATCTAGGTTAGTAACTATATATAACAAACTGCCAGCTGATATAAAAGATGAAAAACTTGACAACATTTTTAAGTCAAGATTAAAATTATTACTTGTACGAAAATGTTACTACACTGTGATTGAATTCCTTAATGACAAAACCTGTACAGGTGTAAAGTAGGTTTGATTATTATTATTATTATTTTAGATTAAGACAATTATCTACTAAGAACATAGACTTTATTACCTAGCACAAATGTTTGACAGGGGTGGGCATATCATGCTTCATATGACATTAAAAATAATTTTTTCATTGACATTTAAATTTTTAAATAATTTTTTCATTGACATTTAAATTTCTGGACATTCATTGAATTGCTTCTATAATTATATTTCATTGAATACTTAATAATACCTATAAATATATTTTTTTTTGACATATAAAATATGATAAGCTTACAAATTGTGTGTATTATACTGATCTAAAACATTTAAATACTTATTAATAATATGAAATTGTAAAACTAAGAACTCAGAATTATGCCACGCCCTTACAGGGTTCATGTAATTTCTACCTATTAAAATGTAACATCTTGTAAAGGACATGAATGCAATAAATAAATAAATAAATAAATAGTCCACTGCTGGACATAGGCCTCCCCCTAATGAGCGCCATAGATAGCCATAATGGCATTACTTATCATTTGGGGGTTATTGCCCATAATCGCTGGGCGTGCGCTAGGCATGCGGGTTAGGGATCGCAGTTTGGTGTAGTTGTTCTGCAGAGTGCTGGTGTGTCTCCCTTAGTCGCCTCTTACGACACCCACGGAAAGAGTGGGGGTGGTGAAATTCTATGCCGGCACCATTCGGCACGGTATCATTTTATGTGACCTTCTAATGAACTGTATTAAATACTTTAATTTTGTCAACAGATTCCAAAACACCCCGTATCGGCTTGAACATCATCGGTCTTCTAATCACGATACTTCAAGACCTACCCGAGCACGCAGATGTCGTAGAAAAAATACTATTTGACGACAAAAGCTTCAACTTCTTGCGTCTATTGGAACAACCCAGCGACGCCCTGAGAATGAGGGTCTGTATTCTCATTAGTCTGCTGTGCACCTTTTCTTGTACCGCGTTTTCTGTAGCGATGGAATCAAAGTGGTGTAGGAAAGATACAGAGACCCTTGAGGCGCTCCACGCACATTGTAATGTCACTTTGAATAGGGCGGCTAGATTGGCAACTAAAGAGTTGGGAAATATGCCGTTTTATGTAAGCTAGACGGCGAAAGTATGGCATTTTTTTCTTGTTTTATTTGTAATAACCAATTTTGTGGTTAGCCTCTATTTCATCACTGATCAATCTGAGCATTAATGTAATAATTGTAAAATTTCAAACTTTGTATGAAATCTAAAAGAATTTAGTTTAAACCGGTTTTTATCGTTCTGTAGAAATTAATATTAAGAAAGTTTTGAAATTAAGAAGATGATGACGAAAATTGTTGTTTATTAAATCTAAGAAATTTAACAGACTGATAATTAGAAGAGTTACTTATTCGAAAATATTAATTACATTTTAGTAGGTTTTATTATGCATGATTATAAGATTAAGTATTGTTATTTGTGATCGAATAAGATAATTAGAAAACTTATTAATTTAATCTGTTAAGTATTTTACTACTTTAAGGATTACTTAAAAACAAAAAAAAAATTACGGTTTTAGCCACAAGAGTCGAAAGTGGTTTTTAAATAAGAATGTTTTTAACACTGCCGAAATATGAAATTCTAAAATTGTTAGCATGTACGTAAAAACACTAATGTGCCATACTTATGGATTCTGAAGTTATATTATTATGCACAATATGTAATTGCTGAATTTTTTTAGCCTTTTTTCAATAAACTATTTTTATGCAACTATTCTTATTTTAATCCTTTTTCCATTCTGATTAATCTTGGGTACTTTCCAAATACATCTAAACAAACAAAACTTACTACGGAGAACTTAAGTCCGTAAATTGTTAGAAAATTCTGCGTCTCAAGCGAACCATCGCCTCTGCGCCAAAAAAGTTAAAAGGTAAATACGGATTCTAGCATAGTATAAAGATCTCTTGTATTTAGCATACCTACTCAAACAAACAATAGCCTTTAGGGAGTGTGCCTTGGCAACAAAGCTCCCGGAAGTAAACCGATTGAGCTACATAACGCCATTAGGAATTCCACGTTTCACACGCATCAATATTCAGGCCCTGAAATCCTTATTCTGGCCGCAAACGTGCGCAACATCCAAACCGCTGTAATCAATCCACTACCTACCTCAAAAGTCAACGACCTGTGCGGGGCATAAATAAACATCGCATACTCAATTTGATATGTGAAAGTTGGGCTGTTTATGGCTTTTGAAGTACGGAATCGATTGATTTTATCGATTTCTTTAATTCATTAGATATTTTCTACAAAAGTATAAAAAAAGTTATTTTGTTTTTATTGGAGTCCCTTTCAGATGCCTGAATACACAGCGTTCAATTAAATTCGTTCTTATATCAAAATAACATTTTGTATGAGAAAAAAAAATATTCAACAGTCGACAACCTGCCACCGATCTTTTAAAAAGGCATTGTCCGTACAAAGCTACCTTTTTTTTTTTATTTTTTAAAGTATAGAGGTGACTCCACGCGTTCCACCTAGTATCAAACAACAGGTAGGTTAATCGGCTATGCGTTAGCAAGATCAAAGACCTCTCGTAGTATTTCGAACGGCGAATGCACTTTATGGTAGTTTAGTTACATAAGAAAGGTGATCGCCCGGCCTCGAATGGCTCGATCGTTCACTGACACGGTATGCACCTAACAAAATCACTAATATGCATTTATAGTGTCTACATTTGTAGCTGAGGTGGCAGTGTTTTGTGGGAGTAAAGTCCGATGCTATTAAGTTTTTGCTGAGTTTGGTGGCGCTGAGAGTTTGCAAGGTGGATTTTTTAAATGTCTGCTCTGTGTAAACCAATTTTGTTTGTAAGATCAAGGCGCCGTGATTATACTGAAAAAAATAACTCCCCTAAAATTCTACCAGACTATTGTTAATATTTTTTTCTTATAGGGATAAACTAGGCAATGAAGGAAAAAGTCCCGAATTTACTAACCATCAACTTTTAGACTACTGTCGATCAGATACTTATCCAGATAATAAGTAATATAATTTAACCATAGCTCATATAATAATCTACAATATCAGGCTTTGCTGTCCCACTGCTGGGAATAGGCCTTATAATAATCATACCTACGAGTATTCTAAGTGAGGGTAGTTGTAAATATTCATGCCCCCGCTTCCTTACAATCATACACATACCTACACATAGAATCGATCATCACGACAGATTGTATACCTATTAAAACATCGGGAAAAATAGGTAAATCAATGCGATAAATACCCGTGAATATTTATATTAATGCGTGCAGATCCCGTTAGTTTAAAAAACCTTTTCCTAACGTAAGATTATTTTGATAATATCCCATTAAAGTAAGGGCATTTACAGGGCCCTTCCATAATCATTAAGTACTCACCTCTTGGTTTTCACGAAGTTTTATGCACTAGGAGCTAAGTGCTAGTCCAATTCCGTAGCATTGACGTCAATACAGTTCCTGAATAACAATCACCCGTATTCTGACGGTAACTAGTCCTCACTGGTCCTAGATGAGGACTTGCTTTATGATTAGGCTCGCAGCCGACTTCGGTTTACATTTTCATCGCCTTCACTTGGTGGCGACGGCGGCGTGACCCAGGCGGAGGTTTGGCAGTGATGCGTTAACCACCGGGCTCAGATAACTTACAGTAATTAGCTGTTTTAGACCTTCTGTACTCCATTCCGGCTAGGGTAGGTATTAACTAAAGCTTATCGGTAAAGGTATGTAAAGAGAAGCCTCTTTGATGGGGTTTTGTAAGCTAAGCAAAAAATACCTAAGGATTGTTATGAAAGGCGATTTTAAAACTTTAAAATATCGACGTGAAAAGCTGAAAATATGTTCCCCAGTGACCTGAATAACTATCGTAAGATTGCAAGATTAATTGAAATTTATCTAGGGACTAGCATCTAGCATTTTCAGTGCTATTCACGCCCCGCTCGTGAAACCTGAGTAGTAGACCTCGTTAAGAGTCAGACTAACGAAGCCTATACATAAAACTGAGGTTTCCTCATTAAAAAGTGTAGTGCCTAACCATATTCTGTGGCATCTTTTTTGTAGCTTTTTTGTGAATGATACTCGTAGAGGCAAAAGTTCAAAGTTATGCTTCATCATTATAATGATTACGACGCCCTTACTGTCTTACTAATGATCAGAACGACTACCGTATCTACCCTGACAACAATTTATTTAGGTAGGTAGGTTAAATAGGAAAAAAAAACAATCACCAAGAAAAACGATAAGTCTCGCGGCTTAACTTTATCGGGCGATAGCGATTTTCCAATAAAAATTGGACAAAACGACCACGTAGTGTGCCCGAGATCTGGAGTTCAACGACCCGCGTATTCACTGTACCATTAGGTCATGAGTATTTTGACAACGAACTGCGGAAATTATCTAATCGGCACACAACCGCGAGGACGGCGGGTCGTCGACCGCCGCTGTGGCCCGTTCGCGGGCCCGCTCCGTCCGACGAAAGTGAAATGAGAAAATGTATACCTACCAGCTGTGACTCCCATGACCGAATTCATTGATGCGAGTGGGTGTCCAACTGGTCAGTTGCCACGCACTCCCAGACGGGACGCAAGCTCTACATTTTGATTGGGCTTAATATCACTGCCATTTCCTCTTTAGAGAAAGTGCTGTTCACGAATAGGCCTTTCTAAATTGGCTCATTTTAAGCAGCGCATCTCTGTCACTATACACATACACTGTACGTAACTATTTCTATTATTTGAGTCAAAGCTATATATTATACTTACAGTTACCTGTAACAGTACTTACCCTTGTCCTTTTGGATGTGCTACGACTTTCGTAGCACTTTCGTAGCGGCGCTACGCAACTCTCCCGTTCAAAAGGAAGCTTGCCTTTTGCACATTTACTTTCTCTTACATTAGTAAAGTTCTGGTAAGTCATATGTTACATAACAAATGTTTTGAATCTGTTACATAGGTCGTCGACCGGTACATGTATCGTTACAACGTTGATAGATGACAGGCATATAAGATAATAGAATCGAGAAGAATCGGCCTACATACAAGTGAACTAGATAAAAAGGATTATTTAGCGTTTCGTGAGTAGAACATCTGTAAGATTAAATAAATTGCATAGCAACGGACTTGTTTGATCGTCGAGAAACTATTGATTGGAAATTGCAGTTGTACGCTCTATTGCGCTGCATGAAACGCTTACAATTTTCTAACATTTGCTAAAACAACTTGTAGTTAATAAGATATCTACATAATTGATTATAGAAGGTAATATTCAATGCGACAAATTGTCGGTGGTCGCTTTGAAAATAATCTATTGTTTTTTTGCTCGTGGCTAAAATAGCTAAAATAGGTCACTTTACCAAAATACTTGTTATTGTTATATAACATTTTACTTATCTGCCGCGAGCTGTTTTTCGACATTCGCGTCTTTTAAAGTCATTTCGTAATCACGATTTAGATAAAGGTGGCATGATTTTACGTAACAAATTCGATATCATAAAGTTCAATAAACTCAGCAGACATTAACATTTGGCTAAGGACGAATAGGTTGCAAATAATATCCACGTTTCTCCACAAAAACGTGACTTCTGCACTTACACAATCTAAGGAAATCATTCTTCAAATAATAAAAGTACTTCACATCTAAGTATGCATAACAAGCTTTCGTATTGTGAGAATGTAGGTTATTCCAAATAACCAGTGACAAAGATAACTAAGTAACTTAATTATTTTATTTTAAGATAAAAATAAGATAAAAAAGCAGCCCTTCCACAAACTAAAAGTTTTATTTATACGTGTACTAAAGAATTTGTCTGAAATAATTCCATTTTAGAATCAGATAGAGCGGGGGCGCGACGTGAGACGTGAGCACTCACCCTGATGAAGTCCCTCGTTAAGGGATGAAACTTTGGTGTTCTTACAACATATAATAGGTTCGTAGTTAACCCGCTTACATTCATAATGAAATCAGATAGAGGTCGCCCATGCATAATTCTAAGTAAACATGCCACAAATTGATTAGTTTTATCGCTATAAAACGTTCATTGACTGCACTTAGTCCCTTCACTTCACTATCCTATTATTTTTAGCTTGCTAATCAAAACAAAACATGATACCTGAAAGTATCAAGTTCAACGTGTCATAGCTAGGTTCCAATCACTCACGTAGGTTGATATAGATGCACCGAGTTCACACAGTTCATTACCACAGGTAGCTGACCGATACCTACCTAATTTACTACAATATTTAGTTATCAATGCTTTTTTTATCTAGTTATCTATAGTACAATTTCTAACAATCTATCGCGTATTTGTAACACATTGAAGTGGTATAAAATAAGCTATTATGAATCTTAATCAGTGCTGATAGAGTTGAGGGAACTGATTACGTATTTACTGAGTATAACGAGACGTCATCGGCCGTCCTTGCTAAAACGTTGAACCCGGAATCTATCTGCGATAAGGCCAATAAACTCTATTATTCATCGTTGATGATTATATAAGACCTTGGAGAAAAATAAGGTGACTTTGAGGTTATTGACCGAATTTGCTTTAGAACCTTTAAACTAGCTATAGTAGCTACAGTAGCTGCGGATAAGTAACACATGTTACTGGCATAAGGAAGCAATTTGTTATTAGAACTAAATACCTACGAAGTACATATTTTATTTACAATCAAATTCACCCCAATTTTACTACTCTTGGTGGAAACTTTAGAAATATTGTACATATATTCAAAGTTTAGAATAACAGCTATATCTACGCAAATATTACAAGAAACCTTTTTTGACAAGCTGCACTTGACATTATGTGCAGCTTGTGGGTCAAAATGGTCAAAATAGAGTTGTGCAGTTTCTGCCCCAAAAAATATTAAGCCAACCCTGAGCTTAATTTTTTCGAGATTGTTTAATTTTATTCCAGCCGTTAGCTTTGATTTTAGTCACCACCTAAAAACCACCATCCCTAAAAAATTCGCAGCTTGCTCCGCTATTGATTTATACTCATATTATTAATTTTTATTATATCAAGCATTGTTGTTTTTGTTGTTGTTTTTAATTATGTAATGTAATGTATGGACTAATTTAATGTCTGAATAAAGAAACTATTTTTTTTATTAGATACATTATAAGCGCAAAAAACAATGTTACTTTAAGTGGCCTTGTTTGCTGAGCATGCTTAATATTAAATGCCATCTACCGCAAAAAAATAACAAAAACTCATTGCGCTCGTCGATAACGTTTCGCCGTTCTAGGTAAGGTGGCTCGACTCCGAGCTAATTGCAGACTGTTGCAAACAAACTACAGGTAGCTCAACTGATTTATATCAATACCAGTCGGAAGCGACCCAAAGCCGCTGGCTGCATTGTTTCACTGTATGGCAATGCTGATGCGCTGTGCCAGACTGCCCAGTTCTCGGGTCACACGTCGCGCGTCGCTTTGACCAGACGTTAGAAGATATTTTTTTGAAAACCCATAATGCCTTGGTACCCCACGGACCTCGGTTTCGACTACAAGGGGAGCAAATGCGTAGGCTCTGTTGAGACTATATTTGAATAAAATATAGTAAAACATTCGGTATACTTATATAGAAAAAATTAAAATAATAATTTCGACTGAAGCTTAAAATATTTTGGGTATCATTTAAACTTTCAGCAAATAAAATAGTTGTGTTTAGGCAAAAAATGGATTTTACCAACAGAAAAGGTGAATTAATTCTTTATTATTTATTGCAAGATAATAGTGATTGAAAATATTTGTTCAACCACTATTATCGTATAATAAATTTACTCCCGAATAATTATTTACGCTTATATTAGGAGATGATATTACGAAAGATATTAAATAGAGAGTAGTCTCGACCCGCTCTCTCAATCTAATGAAATATTTTATTTACTTCCCTTTCAAAACTAGGTTAAAATATAGGTCAGACAAATATATAGGTGTCAAAAGTTCTACGACTGTTGAATTGTTCGTTATCAATGCATTTTTATCTGTGATAATCGCGCGTGTTAGATAATAGGTATTATTTGAGGTTCATGACCGATGTACATATCTACGCGCGCACGTTCCTCGCTATCAATTTGTTCTATATAAATAACACCATGTGGCGGATCCTTACATTTGACTAGTTCTCAACAAGCGGTCAATACCTAAACCGCGCAATTATTTTTTCGAATCAAAACTTTAAAAAAACTGTGCAATATTTTTAAACTGTAAAAGCTTTAATAAATTTAACCTTTGAGTTGAATAAAATATTAAATAATCGACAAGGTTCTTTATTTTAGTATTGGTATCAGTTTTGCTCTAGTTTGATATTCTAAATCGAAAAATAAAAATAATTCCTTACAATGGAAATTTTAGATAACTTGAGTTTATTGAAAACATCGGAAGTTTTTAGCTTTATTCCTTTATCTCTGGATGATTTCAAATATATAATACTTTTTTCGTTCATCTCTTGGATCATTATCAATAAAATAAAATATTACCGAAGTCTTCCCCCCGGTAAGTTTTCCTATACACAACTGTGACCATTGAATAATTATGTTCTTTCCATGATATTACCATAAGAACAAGCTCAATTGCGTCTTTTAATTGCCGATGCTATCAAAAAGCTTACAAAATTTGAAAATAGCAATTTACGTGAAGCTTTAGGGCATATCTTATCAATATCATCCAATTTCCAGGACCCTGGGGTATACCTATCCTAGGATACCTCCCATTCATGAAAGCCGGCGGCGCCCCCCACTTATGGTACTTACGGAAAGCCGCTAAATACGGCGATGTCTTCTCAGTTAAACTAGGAACCAACCTCATAGTGTGCATCGGATCAGCTAAGACGATGAAAGACCTTTTCTACAGACATGACTCTACAGGGCGTGCGGATACGCCTATGAATAATCTGTTGGGCGGATTTGGTGAGTGACCTATCCGTTATCCTTAACATTTGCTAAAGGTCATCGTAGTGTACCGACCTATTATTTACCTTCGCAGAATCTAGGTGCAATGACCTTAATGTGAACTTGAACATAGCTTTTTTGGCTTCAAATGATTTGCATAATTATTTGTATACATGTTATAGGTATAATAATGAGCGAAGGTGCACTTTGGAAAAAACAACGTCAGTTCCTTCACGAGAAGTTCCGTACACTTGGAATAAAACTTTGGCCGAATCAGCGGTTTGAAAAGTTTATTATGGTGAGCTCTTAGTTTCCTACTTCACGCTTTTAAGTTAACCAACGGCAGACAACTCGAGGGGCAGATTCAAATTGCTTGCACAGTTCCCTGTTTTGTGTACCGTAACGTATCAATTTAAAAATATTTTTAGATGGAATTACAAGAACTTTTGGAGACTCTAGAGAAATCACAAGAAAAGCCAGTGGACCCGACCTTCATTCTAGGCCGCCACATGCACAATATTATATGCCAGCTGATGATGAGCTTCCGGTTCGAGGAAAACAGCGACGAGTTTGTAATGTTCAACGAAAGAGTTGCACGGGGCATGAAGTTGTTCGGGTCGGTGCATTTTGGAGAACACGTGAAGGCTTATTTGGTAAGAACAGCATAATGGATTAACATTTAAATATGTAAATTAAGCTATTTATTAAATGCTAGCTACATACTAGCGTAGACTTGCATTTATTAGCTAGTCACTTAGTAAATTGATTAAATTTTTATGAAAATTTAAAACTACATAGTTGTTATAGGTATATATAGTTATAGAACCTTCGTGCTGTTTAGACTAGGTGTGCTGATCTTTAGGTCAGCACAACTTATAATACAGGAACCAATTCACATTTTTTTTATATTTACATGCCGTTTAGTTTACAGGAATTTGATTGATATCTAGTCTCCCAATATTCAGTTTTTAGTTAAGTTTTTTTACAGAAATTACCCGGAAAGCAAGCTGTTATAAAAGAGTTACAACGGAACATAAGAGACATCAGCAAGTTCCACGTCGACCGACTGACAGAACGCGAGAACCAGCGTAAGATCACGGTGTCTCACGAGCCAGCTGATTTACTGGACTGTTATCTAGAACGGATGGAAATTGAGAAGAAAGAGGCTTTCGATGTTGAAAACGATAAAGAGGCTGATACTATATTTCCGGGTACTGACCCAGGTAAATCCATATTATGAAGTTAGAGCTTTTTTTAACAGTTATTTTACGTTTTGGATTTACAAAATAGTATAACTATTTAGTGAACTATAAAAGTATGCATTTATTAGTAGTTTCGGGCAATTTTTAAGAAACCATGCTTTGGCGCCTTTGGTGTTCATTTTAAAATTTGGTTCTCCCACCGGGAACCGTATCGGCAGCCTAAACAGTGAAAGTTTTTCAATAACCTAATAAAAAACTCAGTTTTACAATAAGCATGAGTTGAGGGATTCATTTTATGAGATTTAGATTAGTGGTGGCCAAAAGCTCTTCAATTAACTATCGCCGAATCATATACTTCTCTTTCAGAAAAACAAATAATTCAAGTGATGAACGACCTGTTCTCTGCTGGGATGGAGACTTCTCGTACTGCCCTGGTCTGGTGCCTAATCATTATGATGAGGGAACCTCAAGTTGCACAGAAAGTTAGAGAGGACTTACGCAAGCACGTTGGCGTAGGGCGTACCGTCACCTTAGAGCACAGACAGGCGATTCCTTACGTCGAGGCTATTATATTTGAGACACTGCGGACTATATCACTGGTGCCTTTAGGATCTACGCATGTGAACACAAGGTGAGATGTCAAGTCAAGCTTTTCATTAACCTTTTCTATGAAATCGTGGTGAAAGTTTGAACTCCTTTTACATCATATTTAACCTTCACAGAAGTTAATTTTGCTCTTATAGTTCAATATCTTTTTTTCAACCTCATTTTATAATCATTATCTTTTGTCGAACAACAGCGTCTTCTGTGACGTTACTCGGAAAAGTAGTGGGTTCGCTTCCCGCCGCTGCATATATTTTTGTATGGTCTGGGCAGCGTTTCTCTGGTCCAGAGAGTTATTTCTTTAGTTGTATTTTTTCATGTCGTAACCTCTCTCTAAATTAAGCAAAGTACCTAATAGTGGTGCTAGGAATATCCAGCATTATTTATAAATTACCAAAACTATTTGTTACAGGGAATGGAAAATAAACAACTTTATTATACCAGCCGGAACCCACATAGTTCCTCTCATAAACAAAATGAATTTCGATCCTGAACTGTACCCGGAACCCAATAAATTCAAACCTGAGAGATTCATAAAGAACGGAAAACTCCAAATTTCAGACAGCTTCACTCAATTCGGCGTAGGGCAGAGAATGTGTTTGGGAACTCAACTTGCTAGAATGGAATTATTCTTGTTCTTTGCAAATCTGATGAACCATTATGAGTTTTACATGCCTGAGGGTCAGGAGGTTCCGAGCTTGGACGGTGTTATGGGAACCACTCATTCCCCTTTGCCTTTTGACCTTTGCTTCAAAAAGTTACAATAGCAATGTTGATGTCATAAATTTCGAGTAGCTATTTACTATTTCTTTAAATTTTTTGTTATATATTTATAGGTTTTTGGGTGGTGGGATGGTGGTGGTTAGGTAAGTTTTCGGGCCGCCTATCGATTGTGTTCCTAAGTAATAATTGTTGACTTTATAAAAGTCTTAAAATTCAGGGTTGATAAGTCATTAACAGAGTTGGAAAACTATAACCTCAAATGTTTTTATAATATGGAAGTTTAACCTCGTAGCTACGAGTAAATGTTGAAATTTGTTAATTTTAGGTTTTTGGTTTTTCCTTTTTGTGATATAACATTAGAAAGTAGTACGTTTTCTAAGATTGTTTTCCTAGAATATTAGGTTCATTATAAAGTTAAGAACAACCATGAATTTGCTTGTCTTGTCTTTGTTTTGTTAATAAACTGCATTAATGAACTTGAAATATTTTATTTACGATGCCTATCACAATACCTTGATCTGTTAAAACAATGAGTGTCCGGTCATTATGTAATTCAGTTATAGTTAAAGGGTTTTAGCTACAATTGACTACAATTTCTGTGGAAATAAAATAATTATGATTTACAATAGAGATATGACTATCCAACTCATTACATCGGGATAGGAGAGATAATATTAGAATTTTAAACAAGCTTGGTTATGTAGAATGCTTAAATTGTGATGGAAGTAAGCATCAAAGGCATTGGCTTTTTCCCGAATGGCAAGAAATATACTAATGTACATTTCTTGTCATTCGAGAAAAAGCATTTAACTTATGTGAAACCTTAGGTGCACAATATAATAGTTTTTAAATATTATAAAAGCTCCATTAAAACATTAACGAAAATGAGCAGAAAACAAAGCTATCTCGTCGTAAAGTTTCAAGGGATTACCCACTGTCAGGCTCTTGCCGAGTACCGGCCGGAAAGTTTTTAATCAATTCAGTATTCGGTTGAGCAATCGCTGAAATCCAATTAAATTTAAGCAGCCTTAAAGTCAAGAATGCGGCAGATTTTCATGGAAATATGAGAGATAGATAGAAAATACTTTATTATACCACACAACGAAAAAGAACATTACAAACAGACATGCTTAAAGTAGAGGAAGTATAAAGGGCGGCCTATCGCTTCCATGCAACCTGGGATGCACAGAACACTATAGACGGTAGCACTAAAAATAAAAATAAATAATACTAAACGAATAATTACAATGAATGCTAGAATACCTATACTTAAACTGACCCTTTAATTATATGTATCAATTCCAAATTACTTTAATTCGAGTGCTGCTTAACAGTTTGATTGCCCATGACACACATGTTCGGGTTTTTGGAGTGTTACCTCAGCGCGCCCGAAACAACACGCTGTATTTTTTACTTCTAGGTCAACATGCTCTACATTAGGTCACATTGTCACAAATTCAGCTCAAACGTTAAGCATTGGACAATCGTCAATAACAAACCAATCTCATCTCTTAAACGCTTGTCAATCAAGAAAATTCCGATAATCCTGTAAGTACCACTTGCGCCGAAACATCAAGTTAATGAATAACCCGAGGCTTACTAACTCTGTGTTAGTTTTATTTTAATTTTTACCCCTAGTTCATTATTGCAGTTGTACAAAAACCCGAGGTTAATGTCATGTTCATTCATTATTTTTACATCCGGCCTAATAAAGTAGGAATGTGTCACATATTGAATTAGTCCATTCCTTTTTGTCAGTTTTGAAATCACACGTTTGTGTTTGTGATTCTGTTGTCAATGACAAATTGACGTTCGTCATTTTTGAAACCAGAGTTAGTTGACTTAACTCTAAGTACATCAGTAGGTTATTAACACCTAACTCTTAGCGGTAAAGCACAAAATAAGAATTTAATTCCGAAGTATTATCTAACTCTGAGTTAACCGTGTTAACCTAGCCTGGCGCAAGTGGGTCTAATGTTCTATCCATAACGGGTATTAACAATGACATTAGCCATGGCAAGTTTCAATGTTGATCGTTTTCCGAGGTTAGTGTCTAAGCACCTGCTCTTTAGCTTACGGTTTTATGGTTTTACCTCAGACGATAAATTATATTATGTAAGATAACGTAACTTATAAAGGCCTGATGTATTACGTTGTTGGATGAATCTGATTTGCGTTTTACGCCCAAAATGTAGCTTACATTATTACATGTTTTATCTTAACTTGTAAAATTTAATCTTAACTTTGGCAACATTATAAACTTTAAAAAGCTACAGCCTGCTCTTTATACTTTAATATTCAGTACGCAATTTTTGGTAAAAAGGAAAAACAGAGGGTTTTTCCCTTTCGCCATAGCAAAATTCCCAAACCCTGCTTACTTGCGGGCTAGATGTTGCCGTGAGATTTTTCGAGCATCATATTATTTTTTGAATACCTACGCTATCATCGTCATCAAAATACAGTCGAAATCAGCATAACATCCTACCTTTAAGTCCCCTTTAGTACCCAAGATAAGAACAAAAAATATAATAAAAGCTTTTAGGGAATAAAAGCACATTCAGGAATTCGTATTATCTTCTATTATGCAGGACCGCATTGAAACCCCGAATATGCTACACATGGTGGACTGCCCTTTATGATATTGACCTCGAGATCAAAGGTACCTATTCAAAGGTCAGAAGGGAGAATCTATTCCGTTCAGTATTTTAATCAACAAGATCCGCGACCTCTACAAGTTCAAGGCTTTAAGCCGGAGTTTCATACACACGAACTGTCATTTTTTTACTTACGTTACCGCCCCGCTTTTCATACTTTATTTATTATTTTATGTTTTTTATTTTTAAATTTCCCGTACTCAGGTACTTATTATGTGTTTTCTTGCTCTGTAGGTATTTTGTTAAATGAAGAACACGAACGACTCACGGTTGTTGATTGAAATTGCTGAAAAAATTGAAAGTTTTTTTAAGTAAAAGAGTAGATTGCAAAACCTTTTGGCAATCCTTATTTTGGAATATCTACCCTTTATATGTATATATTACTACTAGGATTTATTTATACATGTTGCACGACCAAAGGTCGCTTTCGTAGACGCAACAGGATAGGTAGTCGTGCATTTGATTTATTAGGTCAACCTGACGTTATCTAATTACAAATTATGCATGCACAAATAACGTGATAAAGACCTTGTTTATGTTAAAGACCTTGACTGTGCCAAATATAAATTGGTCAACTGTGTCAAGGAACTGATATTTTACAAAATCATACATTAAGTTTAACAAATGACAAGTTCTGCTTACTTATACTCAACTCATAGAATAGGTGGGTATTAATTTATAGGTGTAACTTTGTTTTATACTATGTTCTTTGTACGTAAGTATAAAAATAAAGTCACATTTTGCGTCTGTCTGTATGTTGTTTAAGTATATAAACCACGCGCAATCTATTAAATTCGCATTCTATTTAAACCTATTCGATTTTATTGATTTCGGAAAGTATATGGACTTATAGCTCGTTATTGTTTCTTATAGAAAACGATATATTAGGTAATTGAAAAAATTAAAAACTACAAAACTCGAAATGATAAACCTTAAACTGCTTTACTACACGAGCAAATACGGGGTTGTTCGCAAGTTTCACAATAAATCGGAAATGTGTGTGAAATTATGAAACATTTAGTGAAAAGTCCTAACCGATTAAAATTTTACCGAGATTTTATTCACTGGTTAACGAGTTTGTTTCTTTCGGAACTGCTCCTTAACCTCCACGTGTAAGCCGAGTAAACCCGAGGCTGCTCGCCAAGGCTACCGGGATATAGCGGGCATGCGTCCGCGCATCCATTGTGAGCGCACTCCATTCACTAGTGGACTGTGAACCATTGCCAAATTCTTGCATGACAACAGTGGGGTCATGACGGTTACGACGGTTACAAAACACGCATAGAAACGAGATTTCGGATTTTAGCATTGAAAAGCTTGAGTCAACTTAAAGACAAAGAATTTTCATATTTTAAGCATCAACAAAATCTTACAGACATGACTAACGTAAACACTGTACTGGAAGAGACGGCGCGAGTATTTCGAAGACTAAACGAAAACTGAAAGATCTTTATTCCCGCCTCAGACAAATATTTGTGCGATCTGCAGATATTTGTTCAGGGTGTTCCGATCGTTTTCTACATATAATAAAAAATATCTACCTATTTAATATATTGTATATTATGTATATCAGTGATCTCGTACCCATAACACAAGCTCTGCTTAGCTTGGGGCTAGGTGATGCTGTGTCGATTGTCCAGTATTATTTATTTATTTCGTTTAGAGACAATACAGAACTTTTGGACTCATTGAATATTTCAAAAGAAGAGTTCAGGCTACGTTATGATGAACATCACGTTGGTGACATACATAAGTACCTATACAATATCACTTTTCGCTATAGCTATAACTCAACGTGAGCGAGCACAATGGATGCTTAACCTTGACATTGCTGTCTGGATGCCGTTTATGCAATGATGACGGGAAATGCGCTTCCTGGACCTATTTCTGTAGTCAGCTAAGACACTTTTTTTGTGTTTTGCACCAACTACTTGAGATCTGCGGGAACCATTCTAGGTATGTTTTGTTCTCAAGTTTCAAACGCAATTTGGAAACCGACGACGTTCATTCAAAATTTTTAAATAAATGAATTGCGCGGCATCAATGCTAACAAATGAGAAGAATAATAACCTATATTCTGAATCAACAAGCATAATATTTTTCAACCACTTATGGAAATATTACCAGCACAACAAGATTGATATTATATTAACCTTGTAGGCAGTTGTAGGAAACAAGGAAGTATTTTTGTGGGCAAGAATAATATAAATAATAGTCAAATAAATTTGTCGCTTTATCTTAGAAAAAACATTTATTTACAAAAGAGGACTAACTACTGAATCCGGCGACGCATGAAATTTCCATACAAACGTCGTACCAAAGTTATTTGGAATTTAAGTATATTAAGTTTTTACCATGGCCTGCTATTATTTGTATTTAAATAGTGTTTGTCTAGGTTTCTGCCGTACACTTTGAAAAAGCTTGTGACAAAAGCCTAAATAAATACCATTCTAATACCAATAGCAAACCATTGTGAAAATATTTTTAATTGTATATCTTTTTATGGTACTTACTACGTTTGTACCTATAGGAAATTCATCGGAGCCTTAACTTTAATAAAAAATCATGTTTCGGTCTACCATATCGTGTCTTACCTACCTCTACATGTTATTCAAAAGTTCTTAAAACAGTTTTTCTTACCTGTTTTGCTTTGTATGACCGTCGTTTGACCTCAGCTTTTTGCATAAAATATCATCATCAAAACAAGAAAAAAACAATACTCAGAGGATCTCGTCTCGTCGTTTATTTCCTTATTCATCCCAATGTTTTCCATTTCGTAGCGTCTGACTAGACGGAGATAAAGGATCCTACCATTTCTAACTGTCGCAAACACTTTTTATTTTTATTTGTTTGTTTTCTTGGGATACGACTTCGGGAAATAAATGGTTCTGGTAAAGGTAGGATATTTGTCACGAGAAATACAAGACAAACAGATAATAATATTATATTTGTAGTACAGCTACATATCTATGAGGCTTATCTATATGATTCTTGACTACATTCTCACTGTAAAATAAAATAGGAATGGCGTAGTCGCTATTTCTACTGTAAACGTTCGAACGCGAAAATATTTTTCCTAAATCCGTTTGTGAACTTGGAATTATAGATTTAGATACCCAACTTCCAAATATACAAGGTGTAACAAAAGATGTGTATTAAGCCGAAGGGGGAGGTTTCAGACCCCAATGGTGATCAGTTGTAGGGGGAGATAATTAAATATTCCTATTTTAAGTTTCCCATACAAAAAGTTTTAATTTTAAAAAGTAACAACCCTATCCGGGTACCCTATACATACCTACTACCACTGCAGGTAGGTAGGTAGGTATTTATCTTCGTAGAGTTCAGCTATGGCGGGGCGGGAGACTTCTCTATCTATCTATCTATCACTCTACATCTGTGACCATACTGACGTCATTGTCACAGGTACAAGAAACCGCTGCCTTTAGGGTTGTCACTTCGTAAAAAATCAGCTGTCCATGTTGAAACTTTGATGCAGTTTTTTCCGAGATACCGATCGAAATTAGAAAAGTCGTTGAACAAAAGTTGGTCCCCGGGGGAGGGGGTGGAAATTCACCCCTTTCGCTTAGTACACATATTTTGTTACACGGTGTATAGGACAGTAACAGAAACAGAGGCCATTTTAAAAATGACTCTGTAACCAGATATGATACAAGTACAGTTTCTTTGGAAACTTCAGTTCCTTTACGGAGAACAATACTTACTATTGCATTAAATTTGGTCAAGCCTGTGTAGCGTCATATAATTAATCTAATTGGTAAACATAAATGATCTCAATATACTCTGCCCATTGTAACGATCATTTTATTGAATCGGAGGAAAACAATCTGAGCACCAGAGGTTAGTCAAATTTGATAAAATGTATTCTCATAAATTTTGACTTGTATTTCCTCTAATTATGGGTAGCCCCGGTACTGTAGAAGTCAAAAAAGCACTCCGTATACCTAAACTTGAATATGATAAAGATTTCATGAAAATATTTTAACGGCGATAAAATACCTATGACTATGACGAAAAAGCATGTTTTTTTATCGTCTGGTTTCGCAGTAGATTTAGCAGAAGGGTATAGAGTAGGCGTTACCTATTCTTAAATGGCAAAGACCGCAGATGACCTCTCGAGCCCAGAATCTTAAGCACATGACTGTTGATTACAAACTTGAATAACATAAACTGTATTGCGACTAACTTCAAAAGCATGCTTCACACTGCTTCACAATAACCAACAGCTAAAAGCATTATGTAGTTATGGGTACAAATCATTGATGACAATAACTTGCTGATTTTATTCAGGAAATACAAGAAAAACCAACAAATGGGATAGAGCCATTACAACCTACGCAAATTCCATTCCGAGCACCCCCCGAACATAATAGGGTTTGTAAGGATTACAGCGAAAGTATTTTACGTGACGTAATAATACAACCTCATTGGCGAAAGCTTTTACTTTTATTATTACGACGGGTTTGGCAGATCAGACGGGCCAAGGTCGATGGAGCTTCGTAAGCTTGCAAAAAATACTTCGGCGCCGCGAATAAATTCTCATACCGGGTGAAACCAATGAATTGTCAACATTCTTAAACAACGACGCATCCACGTTTTTACCTACGACTGGTTTCTATTGAAAACACCTTTAATTTACGATCTTGTGACACCACCCGTATCCACAGGTGTCCATTAATAGTTTATCGAATTATGTCTGGAGTTTCTGAGAATTACATAGAGAAACACTGGTTGGAACAACTTATCGAGGCGATTGACTTGTCTGCGTCCGATTCATGTAACTCATTAGCAGATTATATTATGCGAAGTTATTTCTTCGATGAAATTATCATAATTAATCAATTCACACGACTTGTGTTCTTATGTACAGTGCGCGTCAGAATTAAGTACCCCCCATAAACAAACTATTTTCGGCTAATTCTAATTTCTCTGTAACTTGTCACAATTTTCCACATGCAAAAATTTATCAGGCCATCGCTCAGGATCGATCTGCCCTTCCATGATACTCAAAGTCTGAAATTCCCAACAATAACAACTAATTGTGTCCCACATACATTGAGATAGGGGGGGTACTTATGTGACACGCATGTACCTAAATCCCAATCATCTCTTAATGGCTTTTATTTAAAATTGCGTAATGATTGCGTAAAATAGTAGTAATAAGTATTTTGTGTTGGGATATATGAAAGAAATAAATAATAAATCTATGCAATTAATTTATTCAAAGCCGTTTAAAAGAATAAGAAACAGTTCATTATCTTATCATTTTGAACGTTCTCTGTTTTGCAAGACCAGAACTACTTATGGTCTCGAAACTCTACAGCTTTTGTCAAATTTTACCGATCGCAGCACATATCGCGTGAGTCACTTCGCTGATGTTACCTGAAATGTTATAATAAATAAATAAAATAAAATAAAAAGAGCTTTATTCCATATCACCATCATAAACCATTTCAAATTCTTATAAAATATTAAATAATCATGCATTGATCAATTCTATATAGTATATAGAATTGATCAATTTAATTTTTATTAGATGTCTTATTTCATGTCAGTATAGTTTTTGATGTCAGTTTCTTAATGATATGGACCGCCTTCAGCGGTGTATGCCTCCTCCAAGGATCGTGTTCTCGGTCTTTCTTGCAAGGGCGTCGCCAAGGGGGGCAGGGGGGGGGGCAGCTGAATAAGAAGAAAATTATTTCGAGTAGAATCATTGATAAGAATCCGAACATTTATATGTCTCCAAGTCTTATTGAAAAACACACAAGCTTATAAACTGCCAAAATAAACACAGCGAAGTGGTCCAAGGAAAAAATACCTTCAATATTCGTTCATTACAGGACAAATAAAATGCCTCTCGCATTACAAAAGTTGTTATTTGCATAGCAAGTATGCGAGTAGCTTTTAATGTATTGCCAAAAATGAGTGCGGCGCCTTCTCACCCTTGACCTAGTGGTATTGTTGCGCAACCCGGCCTGAGGTGCGCAAACTACAAGGTTACCTGAATTGCCCATCTTTTTTCCTTGCCAAAATAAAACCTATTTCATTGTGAAAAAACCTTTGTTGTCTGTTGATTTTGTTTTGTGTAACCAAGGCACGACAACAACCGTTTTTGGTAAAGGTTTTCAATAAAGAAAACTATCTATCTACAGCCTAGTTTATTTGGCTAAGATATTTGTAGTCGATTGGATTTTCAGTCTTCTTCAGCCGACGACTTTGTTTTTCCAAATATTTTCAAACACTGATTATATTATGATCATCTAGCCCCAAGCTAAGAAGATCTTGTGTAATGGTTATACTTAATACTGTAAACCTACGATAAATTATAATTATACATAGAAAACGACCTAAACACCCAAAAAATATCTGTAGATCTTACAAATATTTGTCCTGAGCTGGGGACCGATTCTATTTTCTTAGATCAGATTCGAACTTTGTCCACTGCACCAGAAAAGTCATCATTATGTCTGTGTCTTATAAGTCATGAAAAAACGTCGGTCACCTTAAATAAAATCATGCGAGAAAAAAACTATCAATGAATTACATAGGTTATCATATATTGCACCCATTGACGTAAATATAAACTAAGCTGTCGAAATGCACAGAGGTTATCATCACTTTAGAGATTCAAACAAAATATGCAATCATGAATGGCTTGTCGAAATTTGTTAAAAAACAATCCAGAATGATCTACTTGTATCTATCTACCTACCATTCACATAGTAGTAGGTAATCGTAATATGGCAAAAGAACAGTTTTTAGGGTTTTGCCATCGGTTGCAAAACCCTTATGAAATCGCTTTGGGTCTGTTTTGTGTTTTGAATCCTTAATATCTCAGAAACTACTGCAGCTATTGACTTGAAATTTGATATAATAATACATTTTGTGCGCCCGCACATATTTATAGAAAAATAAATGAAAATAAATTAAAAATCAAAATGAAGATTTTCCATACAAATTTTGAAATCGAAATTTTAAATGGAACGTACAAAGTCAAAAGTGGTATCAAATGAAAGGTACTCGTTTGTAGATTTCAAAATTAGTTTTTGAAATTTTGGTAGGTTTTATACTTTTTAAAATATTTTGAAAAAGGTCAAAAAAATGACCGTTCCCCCCCCCCTATCTCCGAAGATTGCAGAGCGATCGACGTGATATGTAACAAGTGTTTGTAGATATTGATCTATATTTTACAGGAAAAATATAGAGAAGTCTGTAAAAATAACAGTTTTTTAAATATGGTCAAAAAAGGGCGGGAAAAATTTCTGAAGGGCTGACTACCCCACCGAGTTGGGTATCAAATGAAAGGTATTGGCTTGTACATTCCAATACAGTTTTTGAAATTTCGACAGATTTTACACTTTTTGATATATTTTGAAAAAGGTCGAAAAATTGACCGGTACCCCCCCCTTATCTCCGAAGATTGCAGAGCGATCGATGTGATATCTACCAAGTGTTTGTAGATATCGATCTATATTTTACAGGAAAAATATAGAGAAGTCTGTAAAAATAATACTTTTTGAAATAAGGTCAAAAAAGGGCGGGAAAATTTTCTAAAGGGGTGACTACCCCACCGAGTTGGGTATCAAATGAAAGGTATTAGTTTGTACATTTCAATACAGTTTTTGAAATTTCGATAAGTTTTATACTTTTCGAAATATTTTGAAAAAGGTCAAAAAAATTACCATTCCCCCCCCCCTTATCTCCGAAGATTGCAGAGTGATTGATGTAAAATGTACTAAGCGTTTGTAGATATAGATCTATATTTTACAGGAAAAATATAGAGAAGTCTGTAAATATAATACTTTTTGAAATATGGTCAAAAAACTAATTTTCATACAATGGGGGCTATTTCATTGAGAGTAATATCAAATCAAAGGTATGGATTTAGACAATTCAAAACAGGTTTTGAAAATCGTCTAAGTTTCATATTTAGTGAAATAGGTTGAAAAAAGCCGAAAAAAATTGTAGGTACCAAACCACTTACCTACCCACTAATCTCTGTAGTAACTGTAATAGGAGTTCCACAGCGCACCAAAACCGTTGTTCTCAAAATTTTTGAGAAGAGATAGGTATGTATCCTAGATAATCCACACAGTATCATTTACCCACAAGCTATAGCTGTTATACTTAATAAAGTATATGTAAGTATCACATAAGATGATTTATTTTTGTGTACTGAAAAGGACTAGAACACCCGAACAAATAATCTGAAGATCCTACAAATATTAGTCCCGAGGCAGGAATCAAACCTCCACCTCCTGCGTTGTAAGCCCACCGTGCCAAGAGGTTGTCATATACGTACCTACCTAAACGACCAAAGTTCAAAACCCTCGGCGCGCGAGTTACACTCGCACTTGTCGTACTTGTTTTTTATTTATAGACCCATTTTTATTTTTAATCTAATGTTTACTAATAATCTCTTACACTTATACAGCCCTTACAGGTCTTACAAAATATGGTTATTACGTTGTACCTGAAACAAATACAATAAAGTTTAAGAATAATTAGTTAATCAAAGACTCTGTTTTTCCAAACGCTCTACAATTGATAAGTACAGCCACTTTAAAAAAAAAGTATTAAGTTTTTTTTTACCCTTTCCACTAATAACATCTTTGTACCCGTCTTGCGAAATTGTTAACTTTACTCTACAACCTCCATAGAAAACCGACGTTATCCTTATTCAGTTCTAGAATCCTAGATTATTTTTTGTAACCAACTAAAGAAAATGTTAGTGGTAAATATTTTACAATACTGTTTTATCATAGAAGCAAACTGCAGGGCCTTTATTCACTATTACCAATCCAATAGCGATACGACATGACTGCGGCGTTGAATCAGACACTATCGTCGTGTTTAGAACACGGTTTGGGCTAGGAATCTTCTATGTTATAGAGAATAAGGCCGCAGGAGTTCAAATCTATTCCACGAATGAAATCATGTATCACAAAGCTTTCAGTTTTTATTCATGATTTAATCGGGCGTCCCTCTCCTCTCGTCCGTTTTCTGAACTCGATTTTTTGTGTACTTAGAGCATTTAGAACTGCACTTATTCCAAAACTAAAATACAAACCCAATGAAATCATTTATTTTTGATATATACCTAATATTTATGAAATAGAATGAAATCTACTTTTGATTGAGCGCAACTTCGATCTAAAAGTCCAAACCACAACCACATCAGCTATTTTGTCAGTAAACTTTGTCCTCACAAATAACATGCGCATATCGGTATCATTGTCTCATGGGTGACTAATTGTTATTTGAAATGGTAAATACCCAGATAAAATCAAAATATGGACATGATGAATAGATTATACCATTGTCATTGATCTCAAGTGAAGACCTTGACGTTCCGTAACACAGAAATCACTCTATTCCGGCGTGGAGTTAACATTCTACCGGGTTCATATACAAGCCATGACCGTTTGACGAATATAATGAAGCTACTGTTTGTGCTGCTATTTTTTGTATTTGTATGATGTAACTATAAAATAATTATGAAGGTTATGAAGGCATAGCTCTAAGAATTCGCGTGGAAGTGAACAATGAGCGGACAAATAAAGAGCTGTGTTTTGTTAAATAAAAGTCAATATTTTTTTAAACCACTTAGTGAAGGAACAATTTACCCCAAACTGCACCTAAGCAAATAATTCAGATTTTAATTTATATTTTAGGGTTGGGTACAATATATGCATTCAGACAAGTTAAACAAAAAATTGTTATAAAATAAAAAATAATGTTTTATTAATTTTCTCTTCACGTAATTTTTTATTTAATACAATCAGCACCAATCTATTTTAACTGACAAGATTTGATTTAATTTTGCGCTGTCTTATGTACCATCGCGGCATAATCGACTGTGCGACAAAGGCCATAATAAAAAAAAATACTTTGATTTGTCGGAAATTGGTACTATCCGGTTGGTTGGTATCAATAAAAAAAATCAACTTACGCGATCCGAATACTATTTGTATACAATTATCATATGGGATACTATGTGTAAACCTGTTAAAACGTCAGAAAAATATGTATGTAAATAAATGCGATAAGAATCTGATAATACCATCACCACTTTTTCATGAAACCATTACGCAGTCATTTCTAGGAAGATTCTTAATATCGAATAGCAGATAAAAAAATCTCGTTCTATAAAATTGCTTCAAAAACATTATCTCATACGTTACGTCATAGTTCCCAACATCGCATAATATTTATTTACTCTAACACGACCGTGAATAGTAAAAATAGTATGTTGATTGTAGGTATGTTATCATAATGAGAATACGAGAGCCGCTGACGCACGTGTTATACACAACATCTATGGAACTTGATAGCTGGAAATGCGCAGGGCTGTTTGTTTGTCCTAGTATATTTATTTTATGATTAGATGAAAATATTTTTGAATTCTAAACAAATTTATATTTCTGCGGCGCGATGTGAGGGCGAAGGTTCGCCTCCGACGCAGGAGGTTGCGGGTTTTATTTCTGTCTCGGGACAAATATTCTGGTCTGGTTCTAGTCTTTTTAAATATATAATAAAAAATATCTATCTATTTACTCGTATATTATTATGTATATGAGTTATCTAGTACCCATAACACAAGCTCTGCTTAGCTTGGAGCTAGGCAGGTGATGCTGTGTGGATTGTCCAGCATTATTTCATTATTTTTGTTGAACCAAGGAGGCGAGCGATGAAACTGCTTCACAGTGTATAACTTTTGCAGTCGTTGATTGGTAGGGTATATTCTACTATCTATTAGTACCTAATTATTTTTTTTTTGTAAATCTATCAATCTAACAGTTGATTGACATATAAAATTAGGTCCTTCGCTAACTCTCAGTAGATATCCGACTAAAGTATACTAACGCTCGAATATTTAGCGTATTTTTTGACAGTTTGCAATGACTCCAATCGTCACCTAAGACGTGCGTGAATCTAAATTGCGTTTAAGCATTCGGGATAGGAATTTTTAATTTATTTTTATGTATACGCAGGTGCAACCGCAGAAAGAACCTAGCACTCAGGTAATATATTGTAGACAAGCAAGATCGTGTTCCTGAGAGCTGGCCGTGAACTCAATAGCGGTCGTCGAGGCAATTGTAAATCGCCGCCACCGACCGTCTAGAAATAAATGGATAGATAACTGCCAGCTACCTGAACGGAATTAATGGCACTTCCCTATACAGGCAATTCAGCTGCGCAGTTGCATCTATATGAAGTTGCATCTATAGGCACGTAATGTGTTTATATTCTAGCTATTGCATGACTGATCGATCAATCTATAACTGAGTATCTAACGAACGACGAAGGGACCGTTCTACCTCTAACAGCCCGAACATGTGCGTTATGGGCATTGAATTTAGTAAGTACCTAAAGCTCATTCACAACAAACTTAACGCCCGTTTAGCCCAGAAAAGACACGCCTCCAGCGTCGCTTTGTCAGCTCACACATAGGGATATGCGTAGAGGATTCTATCCCGGCCTTTATTTCTAATTCCAAGATTTTTATTTTTATCTATTGATTGAGTTCAGTTTAATAGAGTTGCTGTTCTATGAGCCATGTCAATACATTGCCATACTTGAGTATTCATAGCTCATCTACAAAGGATAGATAAATACTTACCCATTGTATATTATGTGCTACCTACACGTTTATTGACAGTAAATATTAATATTACCAGTGGTAACTTCATAAATAGGCATCAGCTTCAGTACATGTAACTTTCATGTTAGATATTATTTCTTATTTTGTCATTTTTCTAGCCGTAAGTTTCCTACATTTCGAAGAATTAAATACAAGTAATAAATAGATATTAAACTATATCAGTACCTCACCTTGTTGTTTCCAATGTTTTCGATGTCGTATGGGAAATACGACGCGACTTCTATATAATGGCTTCTTATTACTTTCAGGTGTAAATGAACTTGTTGTAAACAGATGACTTCATCGGAAACTTACCAAGTAGTACCTTATTTTATTTCAATACATACAAATAAACATACCGATTAACCTTTTCATTATGAATCCAAGCCGAGATTAAATCATTACTCTGCTTAACTCCAAGCCTACCTACAAATCCACAAAGCAAGGTCCAAATCCAATTAATGCCCATTAATTATTCTTACGCACCTGATCAAACTAATATTAGTATTTACAGGATTAACCACGTCAGAGACATTTCACCAGGCTTACCCTGGTGAAATGTCGGGAAAAATAAATAAAATAAATAAATGCTATAGGTACATAAAGATATTAATTATTCATTCCAATTTATTTCCATCGTTCGCACCGCTACAGTTTGAAACGAGCAGTTTTTTTTCCCTTGGTATTTTCAAAACAAGGGTGAATACTCTGGCAATGTCTTCTATGGCTTCGTGATACATGGTCGGCTATATCGTCTCTTTTCATCAGGGGAGTTGGTAGTTAAACGTAATTCTATAGATTATAAAAACACTGCCTGCCCATCAATCTGTGATACGAGTCAAATGGGGCGCAACGCTTTAATAATTCCTAGTGGAAATCTTCATTCAATTTTCATTTGTACGCGTTTGCCTTTTGGAAAGAAATCTCACTAGTTAAGTCAACTGAAATGGACAACTGAACTAGTGGGAAAGAAGAATTTTTCTTGCTTACTTATCTGACATTTATTATTAAACAAGGCTACTTATTCAGCTAGACTGAAAATATCAGCACGATTTCTCTAAATCTAGTGATTTCGCGTCATTGTATATCTTCAATGCAGTGGCAAAAGAAGTTGACTTGTGTAATAGTTCTCCCAGTAACTTCAACCGCATCTGTGGTAATCATTTCTTTATTTCCCTACATAATATTTCGGGTAGGTCTTTTATAATATTTGTGAAAACGCGTGCGTGCTTAGCCGTTATTTTTCCTAAAATAAATCTCAACAAGTAAATTATGATATCCTTAAGAACTTTGCTATCCGTATTGTTTGATAAATAAAACATACTTTTGTATGATATTTTATTTTTAGTTCTACCTTTCTTGCCTGTATACACTGTAACGGCATAGACAATCTGGCTTGTCTCGTCTCCTTTTATTCAACAGAGTTTATCCAATTATCAACGACTATTAAAGTACCTACTGTAGTGAAATACGGAGATTCGCAGATACGTAGTAAAGCAAGAAGACTAAATTTTAAGTACATTGTTAATCATTAAGGTTTTCTAAGCTGGGTCTTACGCCACGGTTCATTGACTCATACTCGTATTTCGATAGGATTGTAAAAAGCAATACTATTAAATTACTCATACGTCAATAAACTTGTTTTATGAATGATGTATGAATCATAATAGGTATTAGCCGAACTGAAATATCTAGCATGGCGTAAAATAAACCCACGGACGTTGAATCATATCCTGTAGATATGATTCTAATCTACCTATTCATTAATAGGGTACATGGGTTTTGAATCAAATATTCTTTGATTCAAAATACTAATCATGCAAAAACCCGTTTGATTGAGTTTTTAGGGTTTTGAGATCGATTTAGAAACCATCATGGTCTCGTTTTATTCTATCCTGTTTTCAATAGTTCAATGTCAACAAATATTGCAATAATCAACTAAAATCAAAATACATTTACATTTCGTGGGCTTGTACAGATTAAGACGAATTAATTGTATTTAAATAAAAAAAATGAAAATTAACATTTTCAGCTGGTAAGTACAAATTTTGATGTAGAAATTTTGAAAAGGGCTAAAAATACATATCGTAGAAAGGTTTGAACATCTTAAAACAGTTTTAGATATTTCCGTAGGTTTGGAAATATTATGAAAAAGGCCGAAAATTTTACCATTCCTTTTCCTTACTCCCTAACCCTTTGGGGGGTAACTGCTAACTATAGTAAAAAATCGAAAAAAGTTCAAAGCCCACGGCGCGAGTTACACTCTCACTTGAGGGATCTTGTTAGTTTTAGCCTTTGCAGAGAAAATGCTACATTCACCTAATTCTATTTCTTTTCGTCGTCTGCAATGTTTGAAACTGCTTTATTATTAATGACAAAAAACATTAAAGAAAAAAACTAATATATTAAAAAAAAATACAACTCATTGTTATCACTGGTTTGTATAGTAAACTTCGACTAAAATAAGGTATCAATTATCTTCCGAAGCTTAGACAAAGTACGTTACAATGTGCGTTCTATTTATAATAAAATCTTCTAGCCCCTGATGAGTGTGAATTGTCCAGCATTTTTATATTTTACAAAAGTAAAGCAAATTTTCCAGTTAAGTCCAGTTTTTTACAATTTACCTATCAGCAAGGTGCCCGTGACCTACCATTGAAGGAATCTTATCACCCTTCAATAATTAACATTGTTCTCATTAATTCACCCAAAGTTCGTGCTTGGTTACGAACTTATTAATATGACAATTATAGCGATAATTCTCCAGATTTAGACCATCCAGCGACGATGAAAATCAATTATTTGTTGGGTAATTAACGAGTACCTACATTTTGTTTTCATTTTTCTCTATGTTTTAATCCCGTGACAGCGATCGTGGTCATGGGTCGACTAACAGAAATGTAGGGGAAATATAAACAAAATGTACTCGGTAAATACCCCACAAAGAATCGATAATTATGCTCACACCGTAAAAGTTTAAAAGCTTAGTTAAAAATAATATAAACCTTCTCAACGAAATAGGTCAAAAATTTCCTGATAGCTAATCAGCTAGTTTTATGATAATAATCCTAAATTTTTGCAACGCAGTAGAAATCCAGAAGTAGGTTATCGGTTGACCTACGAAGTGCGTCGTCCATAGTTTTGTTCAATGACGTCACAGGCCGATATTGTAATATATCTCCAGCTATGAATCCTAGAGATCAATGAACAGATTACCTACTTAGATTATGAACTAGAATATAGATAATAAGTATATACCCACTAATTCTGTCATACAGAACTTCAGTAAACAATTTGCTCTCTGTTGGAATTTTCCTGTGGAAAATTGTGATATTTGTGCCAAATGATTAACGATGTGGGAGTAAACTCTTCCACCTACCACACACCGTTATTATCTATAATACCTATCTATTAGTAGATTTGTGTTTGTTTCTAAACCTAAGCCATAGTTATCTCTAATTAAGTAATGGTTTACTTTGTTACAAACACCTGGAAGTGGACATAAGCAACGCGGAAACATAGCTAAAGCATAGCAAAGCCTGCAAATGCATTCAGACTATCAAGTTTTAAGGCGTGCTCAGTTTGGTGGCGTAATATCTTTTAGGGAAGTAAAATGGCTCAATATAATTACAGCACTCTGTGCTGTGTCTAAGCTCAGTTTATGTGTTCGCTGAGCGTAGGTAATCAACACTATAGCAATCCTTAAAGCAAATCCCTTAGGAGGGCGTGTAAGTCTTACGCAAGAGTTTATCGATCGGTTGCGCCTGAGTCGCATTCACTCCGCTCTAAACAGGTCGATGACCCCAGCCATTCACGCAAAATACGTAGATTTGGTAATCTAATGTACCAGCCGCAGCTGCAAGCGGCTGACATCCTTGCCCTTTGCCGCACAATGCTTGCCTTCCGCTCCGAGCGATGCACTATTCCTATCGCACAGCCTTTTACGCAGTTTCATCACATGGATAGCATAGTTCAAATACTTGATTACGCAATTGTATTCTACCCAAATACCATTTATTCATGCTACCGCCAGATTTGGTAAACACTTCGAGGGAAAGAAGCAACAACTTAAAACTCGCGTAGGTAATTAATGAGACTGATAACGTACGCGAATGGTGCGCCGGCGCCGCCGATTTTTATATTGGTAAAGAATACGGTTTTGAATAACACCTATAAACTCTCGGTCGTTACATAAGGTACAATAATGTCATATATTACACATAATGTCCAACACGAGTTACGTTTCGGGTTACGTCGCCGCGCAATCCCGGGAAGACATTAATTTCGTCACGGCCCGAAATGATACCAGACAGCTAGACGGTTCGCTTCCAGGTACAGACATACGAAACGCGACAACACCTAGGTACTTACTGCTTATACTGTTCGAAGAAATATACAATCAAAGCATGGGTCGCTAAGAGTTGCGAGGCAGCTCGAAAAAAAAATGTAACTAAATGCAAAGCACCAAAGTCCAATCACTTGTGTTACTTGGCCGATAATAACCGCATAGTTACAATCATTCATCATAGTTAGAAAATTTATGCCAAATTTTTCGAAATTTTTATAATATACAAAAATTTGGAAGATAATGTTCTAATAATAGAAAATAATTCAATATGCAGTCAAGCGCTAAAAATGTTAAACATAACAAAAACATTCTAACGATAACTAAAAACAGTCGCGACTCGCTACGCTCGACCATTATTTTTTTGCCTAACTGCATAATCTGGTCTAAGGGTCATCCCTCGTTTGAAAACATTTTGCCAAACACTCCAAACTGGCAACGGCACTGACGGTTCCTACAATTCATACTTCTTCCATTCCCTATCCGGGGCAAGTTGATATCATCTTGCCCCCTCCGAGCCACCGGCTGGCGACGCCATCTATCCAATCTATTTTATTTCAGTTTATCACCAAAACTATAAATTATAAATTTATCAAAGCATTAAAATAACCAGGAGCATTTTATCAGTAGGTACTTTCCACCGACACAACACATTTAGTCTTATGAAAACTCAGAATATTGTCGTAAAAAAATCAATGAGGCATTTTAATGTCAAGAAGAAAAAGAGGGCTAAAGAATTAAAAAGAGGGCGTTTTTTACGCGGGGCTATATTAAGGCGCTGTATAAAGACAATATTTAGGTATTAGTAGTATTATTTAGTAGTTCGTAGCGCTTGACAAATAAAGTTGAAAATGGTGATGCGTTTGATTTATTTGAATCTCTTGTTTGACAATTTAAACATTATTTATCGGTTTTAATTTATTTTAAAAATAAATACACCAGTAAAATCTTTATACATATTTCTCTAGCTAGATGATAAAATTACTTTCTTACAGTACCAAAATTATAAAATGTTATCACTCAAAATATTGAGCATTTCGAGACGAAAAAGTATTTTCTTGTTCATTCTTGCGATATTTTTTTCAAGTTCCAAGTATTTTTTTTAGTTTTATCAAAGTAATAAAAATTCAGCCGTAACAATAACTTATTTATCTTTGAACCGACGGCCGACCTACAAATTCTATTATGCCTATCCTTTCTATGTTATACAATAAACACTAAAAACAAATGACGACACAGCGTTGTCGTCACTCATTTAGATTATTTTACTATCTGAGGTCAGCTAAGAAGACCATTTCATAAAACTTTAGTTATGGTCCATTTCCTATACTTGCCTTTAGACTCTACCAAGAGACGAAGCGGGCTAAGTGTTCCAAACAACTTTAGGCTGACGCCAAACGAGCATAATTTATGTGTGTGAATCGCTCCATATAATAGGCATGTTTGTGCCATACGATAATTTTATTTTGGTAGCATTTAAACAAATTACAAGGCACAATTAAAAAATACGCTAGTTTGGCCTCTGCCTTAGTGCAGATTAAATATCGTGTATCCTTCTGTTTAGAGTAGGCTTTTATTTTTTTTATCATAAATGTCCACCAATTAATTTAACACCTGTGCTTTATAACTGTCGCATTTTTCTTGTATAGAGTTTTTCAACATATATCTGCTACTGTTCTTAGATTTAATAAAAATATTACATTTGAACGATGAGATTGCGTGTCGTAGGGCTCTTGTTTATCTCCCGTTATCACCCTGTCAATTATAAGTATAGGTATTATTGCAAAAAATGGTGTCACCTACTTTTTACTCGCTCAAGGTCGTCGATTAACGTTTTTTATATTTTAATAATATAAGCGAATAATCACAAATCTTTGGACCATGCGATCTTTGTGTCATGGACGTTAAGATTAGCCGTCTCCTAATTTTTGGTAAAATTATTACATTTTTATATTATTTTTATGATATAAAGCACTCTTGAATTATGATAGGGAATTAATTGATTTAAGTCAGGTGGTTGTTTTTTTCCGACAAGAAATAAAAGCATTGTGATTGTATTTTTTTGAAAGAGTTATCCATCGTCACTTTACATTCTTTTCTTTTGGGACTGTTGTGGAACCACTTCTTTATCCCATCCAAATTGTTACACGAGTATGAAATCTCTTCTATAAAAATATTTGCGTACAGGCATAAATATATAAAAAATTCATAGGCGAATGTCTTTTCTGCCCCTCTTAATTTCTCACGAGTTTGCAATACCCTTTGGTTCGTGTCTTGAAACGCTTAACAACAATAATTTAAACGGTAGGTATTGGTAAACTCAAACTGTTTACTGGGCAATATCTGGTTCAAAATGCTAGCTTGTATCTTCTAGCAGCAGAGTAAAGAAGGGATAATTAATATGAAATAAAATTTATAATTTAATGTAAACTTACCAAAAGTTTAATGTTAAGTTGTTAAGTTTAAGGTTTAATTTCTACCCACAATAGTCTTTCTGCAGGACAAGAAAGCCTTTTTTTCCATAAAAACATTATTAATTATATTTTTTCTTTTAAAAAAAGTATCAATATTTATTTTTTTATAAAAATATAAATATAAAAATATTATTAAATTAATTAGTTTATAGCGTAATTCTTTATTAATAATTACGCTATAAACTTATTTTAAAGTGGTACCTCATAAAATTGTTTCTAGTGATATTTAGTAAAGAAATAAGTATCGATTTATTTGATTTTAACAATCTTCAGATTAATTTTATCTGAGGAATATGTTTGAGAATATCATTGTATTTTCATCAAAATAAATGTAAGGTACTTACTTACTAAAGCCACTAACAGTAAATAAAAAAAAGGTACTTACTTGAAGATTGAAAAAACGACTTCTACTTATTTTGGAGCTATAAGAGTAATTAAAGGTTTTACCGCTAGTGAATTCCACAAACAAACAATCGATAAATATTAAGAATCTCTATACCTAAAAACCCCAGTCTCCTCTACAAATTGTACGTTTGTTTTGACTTTCTCTGATTTGCGGCGCCTATAAAGAAATGATGACTGAACACTATAATCTTCACAAAAATCTAGGGCACGCACAAAATACACCCATATCTTTCTCAAAAGTAGGTCACACACGATTTTTGCTTCCTATTGCATAATGATGTTTAGCGTAATAAGCAGGAAGAAATAAAATAGCATAGGTACAAAGTACAACGTCTAAGTAAAAGAACCTTGAATTGAAGGTCGCTAAAAATCAAAAAAGAAACAAGTACCTACGACAAGTGCGAGTGTAACTCGCGCGCCGAGGGTTTTGAACTTTTGTCGTTTAGGTAGGTACGTATATTGACGACCTGTTAGCGCGGTGGGCTTACAACGCAGGAGGTTGCGGTTTGATCCCGCCTCGGGACTAATATTTGTAAGATCTGCAGATTATTTGTTCGAGTGTTCTAGTCCTTTTCTACGTACACAAAAATAAATCATCTAATGTGATACTTATATATATTTTATTAAGTATAGATATCGTAGTAGTACGAATTACACAAGCTTGCTTAGCTTGTCGCTAAATGATGTTGTGTGGATTATCCAGGATACATTACTCTTCTCATATTTTTTTGGAGCACGGTGGAATTCGTGAATTCAATAATCTTATTATCTGAATATTCTTCGAGCGCAGTGGAATACATTGGGTATGGACTTTAAAATTTTGATAACAACGGTTTCGTGGCGCTGTGGAACCCTACTATTACAGTTACTACAGAGATTAGTGGGTAGGTAAGTGGGTTGGTACCTACAATTATTTTTTCGACTTTTTTCTACGTATTTCACTAAGTATGAAACTTAGACGATTTTTAAAACCTGTTTTGAATTGTCGAAATCCATACCTTTGATTTGATATTGCTCTCAATGAAATAGCCCCCATTGTATGAAAAATCGTTTTTTGACCATATTTCGAAAAGTATTGTTTTCACAGACTTCTCTATATTTTTCCTGTAAAATATAGACCTATATCTACAAACGCTTAGTACATTTTATATAGATCACTCTGCTATCTTCGGAGATAGAGGGGGTGGAACGGTCAAATTTTCGACCTTTTTCAAAATATTTCGAAAAGTATAAAACCTATCGAAATTTCAAAAACTACATTAAAATGTACAAACTGATACCTTTCATTTGATACCCAACTCGGTGGGGTAGTCACCCCTTTAGAAATTTTTCCCGCCCTTTTTTGACCATATTTCAAAAAGTATTATTTTTACAGATTTCTCTATATTTTTCCTGTAAAATATAGATCAATACCTACAAAAACTTGGTACATATCAAATCGATCGTTCTGCAATCTTCGGAGATAGAGGGGGGGTACCGGTCAATTTTTCGACCTTTTTCAAAATATATCAAAAAGTATAAAATATATGGAAATTTCAAAAACTGCATTGGAATGTACAAACCAATACCTTTCATTTGATACCCAACTCGGGGGGTAGTCACCCCTTTAGAAATTTTTCCCGCCCTTTTTTGACCATATTTCAAAAAGTATTATTTTTACAGACTTCTCTATATTTTTCCTATAAAATATAGATCAATACCTACAAACACTTGGTACATATCACGTCGATCGTTCTGCAATCTTCGGAGATAGGGGGGGGGGGGGGGGGGGGGAACGGTCATTTTTTTGACCATTTTCAAAATATTTTAAAAAGTATGAAATCTACCGAAATTTCAAAAACTATTTTGAAATCTACACCAGTACCTTTCATTTGATACCACTTTCGACTTTGTACGTTCCATTTAAAATTTCGATTTCAAAATTTGTATGGAAAATCTTCATTTTGATTTTTCATTTATTTTCATTTATTTTTCTATAAATATGTGCGGGCGCACAAAATGTATTATTATTTCAAATTTCAAGTCAATAGCTGCAGTAGTTTCTGAGATATTAAGGATTCAAAACACAAAACAGACCCAAAGCGATTTCATAAGGGTTTTGCAACCGATGGCAAAACCCTAAAAACGACTATTGGCTAACTTCTTTCAAACATATAATTTCTCTAAAGACTCCGACAGTTAAAACACTAAATTGTATTAGTGCTTCAATTCTCTTCTGATCATAGAAGAGAAAAGATTTGATTGATTGTTTTTTGATTGGATTAGGCTCCGAAACTACTGGAAAGATTTAAAAAAATCGAACAAAGGCTACAGAATATTTTCAAAGAAGTTTTATAACTTCAATAATGTAACCGAATGTGAGTAAAATCTAAAATTATTGACATTTTTTATATAAACTCGTGCAAAGCCGTGGCGGGCCGCTTGTTTTAATAATGTTCAAACCAACTGTTTTTCAAATATTAATAAATAATGAATCTTCTGGTGCTAAGACGAACGGAAATTCGCGAATAAATTCATGTCAAAGGACGAAACATTGAGGTTAACCTAACAATATGCGAGCACCTGCTCCATTCAACACGATGAAAGAAATGTCAGCGGTGGCCTTAGAAGAAACAAAATAAATAAAACTCAGTAGTCACAAATGTTGCATTAAGTAAAACAAATGGGGATTTATTCTTTTGGAAAAATAGTTTTTTTTTTATAATCAGCATAACTTTGGAGAAGGCATACACCGCTGAAGGCGGTTCTTATCATCAAGAAACTGACGCCAAAAACTATACTGACACCGAATGATTATGTTAATTTCATGTTACAATAATTAAATTTAATTAAAATTGAATTTTTCAATTCGATAACATTATGTACTGTGCATGACTATTTAATATTTTTTACGTTTATATCTATATCTATACTAATATTATAAAGAGGAAAGATTTGATTGTTTGTTTGTTGGTATGTTTGTTTGTTTGTTTGAATTGACCTACTGGACCAATTTGAAAAATTCTTCCACCATAAGAATCCTAAAATTTCCGTGTGAGGCTATAAAATATTTTCAAAAAAGTTAGAGATCCGTATAAAAACTTCAATAATAAAACCATAGCGCTATACATCAACTTCTTTTTTTTTCTTTTTTTGCGCTGCTCGCTTTTGCTGCGACTCAACTTCAACTTCTTTTTTTATGGCACCGCTTTTGCTATGACGACTCCGCCAGTGTCAGTTATGGATTGTCATAGACATCACAATTCGTTACTGGGGTGCGAGGGGTGCGAGAGGAAACTCAATGTCAAAACATATAAAAATCATGCGATGTAGGCTCGATGTAGGCGATATAGCGGTGCGAGAGAAAAGTCTTTATATAAGTAAAGGAGGTAAAGGTACAATTTTAAAAAGGAAAGATTTTATTGTTTGTTTGTGGTTTGAATTAAATAGGTTCTGAAACTACTGGACCTTTTTGGAAAAAAATTCATCATTAGAATGATAATCATAGGCTATAGAATATTTTTAAAGTTAGTGATCCTTATGAAAACTTCAATAATAAAGTACCTTATCTGACGTGTGTGTCTGTAAGAACTTAAAATTCTTTAAAATACCCGTGCGAAGCCGGGGCGGGCTGCTAGTGTATTATAAATTCATTATTCATTTGATATCATGTTCATTTTGACAAGAAAGACTGTGAAACTGTTTGTGTGATATGATATGGAATAAAGCTCTTTTTATTTCATATCATTTTTTATTGATTATCAATTTGTGCATAATGCCACTATGAAAATAAAGATGAATGTTAAGAAATACATATGAGAGTTACATTAACATGGATTGGGTAACCCCAATCGACGCATGTCTTTATGCTTAGAAGAAATCTCTCTATATTAAAATATGCGTCTGTCAGAAAACCCCGGTCTTCTTTATCGTTAGGTTAGATAATATAGAAATTATAACCTTAAAAAATAATACAAAAATAAAATAATTTTATTCTGACCTAATGGTATTTTGAAGTTTAAATGTTTAGTTAGTTTCAAGTCCGGACTACAGGAGCTACCAAAGCAAAGTGAGTATAAGTGTGTGAGTGTGTGTTGTGTTTTATAGTACTTACTAAGAACACCGATGAGAGATGATGATTAAGATGGCCGACGAAGTATCACTCTTGTTCACTTTTGTGTCCATGGCTCTGAATTTTTTATTTTGTGATGAATTACCATAATTCTGTACCTATATTAAACGAGTTAAAATTTATTAAAGAAAATTTAGAAAAATAAAAATCTTAATACAAGTATCTCTTCTGAAAAGACATCTTGCTAAAAGATGCAACCTCGAAGGTGAAGAAACACATTACGAGGTTTCAGTACAAAAGACATAAACGCGCATTTTATAGTTCTAAGCTAATCTGAATTGTTCAAATTAAAAAAGAGCAATGAATCCGGGTCACTCAAAGAAAAAAAAAATCTCGGAAAGTAACCCTTAGTTGCATTAACCTAGCATTCTTACTTTCCGAGATTTTTTTTTTCTTTGAGTGACCCGGATTCATTGCTCTCGAGTGTAGTTTTACATTATATGCATATTTTTCTAGATTTGCTACATAATATAACATACTTGAAAAACATTTTTACATGGAAATTATGTAAAAATGTTTGTGATTTTCCGTGTGCGATGTCTGAATTTGTGTCCGTATAACAATAATTTAACTTATTTCGAGTAGCTTATTTATTTTAATATTGTACAAAAACAATTATAATCAATCATAACTCGTTCTTTGATGAATGGAAGTAGTATACACCGTATTAATTAAAATTAAAATAAATAAATTTTAATTGAATTGTGAAGAATTTTATTTTATTAGTACAAATAATTTACATAAGTTATATTTCGAAACAGCTCGTAAAGTCTGTAAGACTCACCCAGAGTCTTACAGAAAATTAATCTTATATTAAATGTTTATTTGAGTTATTTTATTATATTAAATAAGATGCAGTCAAATCAATCTTTCAATGATTATAAAAAGAGGGCGACGCGATGAAAAACGTGTATTATAATTATTTAATCCAAGTTACATTAACTAAATGCCAACCAGTTTTGTTAAGGACGATCGATCGTTTTGATCTCTAGGATTTTAATTCGATAAAAGACTATTATAAAATAGATACTCACTGCCAATCAAATTCTGGTGGCACCTTCAAAAACATACTGCTCAATTGTACGTATATTTTAAACTCTTCTCCTTCAACTTCTTAGTAAGTACATAGATACCTACATATGCAACAATAGTAAACCTCCAAGGTTGCTCATTATCAAATGACTGAATATAATAACCTTTGTCTAGATAACATTTACGACTATTTTCTATGAACCTCGATAAGATGATTACATAAATGAATGTCGTAACAAGCCAACTTTATGAAACAAATATTCCACATAATCGAGTTGTTTTGATTTGGGGACATTACCAGTTAGCTGGTAAACATACGTCATTAAAATGAATTTCTTTAATGTTTTTACAGATAAAGATTCCAGTATAAAGAGCCAGTAGAGAGCAGAGTAATAGATTAAAGCCAAAGAAAAGGTCTTTGAGTACTATCCTGCACTAGGCAAGGGCATAAAATCACTCACAAAAAGCGAAGCACCACTGCATTATATATTATCACCTGAAGCATGCACGTAAAATTTATGAGCCACTATCTCTATTTGTTTTGTCTAGTTTCCTTATACATTTAAAATCGGGTTTAAAGCAGTTCAAACACTTTGCGTATTAATTCATACTTTGAAAACATTGTATTGATTTATCTTTACTAATTATTATAATTGATTTGATTGTTTGTTTGAATTGAATAGGCTCTAAATCCAATAGGCTGAAATTACTGGGCCGATTTGAAAAATTATTTTACCATTAGAATCCTAAATTTTCTCTGATAAACATAGACAATATTTTCCAAAAAGTTAGGGTTCCGCAGGAAAAATTAAATTTTTGTTTAATACCATTGCAAAGCCCGCTAGTAACCTATAAAGTTAAGAAGAGTTAAGTTTGAGAGTTTAATTTTATAATGTACCTATAACAATTAAGCAAGATGTTTGAAACGACTTGTCCAACTAAGAAATTCTTGAGTATGAATTTCTCCTAACCTAAATAAGACCTGAGTACACCTATCATCATAATCAGCCTCTTTCTACCCATTCCTAGGTAGGTCATATACACGCACGTGAGTTTATTCGTGTACAACGCAAATAAATCAATAATGCCGGAAAACATCACACAGCATCACCTAGCCCCAAGCTAAGCAGAACTTGTGTTATGGGCACTAGATGACTGTTATACATAATATACAGTATTATTACATATATTGATATTTTTTTACTATACATAGAAAACGACCAGAACACCCTGAACAAATATCTGCAGATTGTACAAATATTTGTCCCGAGGCGGGATTTTAACCCGCAACCTCCTGCGTCGCAGGCGGACCTTCGGCCACCGCGCCACAGAGGTCGTCGCATATGCAACATAACCCAAAATCTAGCATTAATATAGATTGGTACCTAATCTAACATTGTAATACTGATAGGAAACATCAAAACGCGATAAAATATTGTGGAGTTGCTCAGTAAATCGGTGCTTACGATAAAAGGGACGGTCGTTGATCTTTCGGCCCAGTGAGTTACGTTCAAACTGGGACTGCTCACTGAAATGAGTTACTGTATTGTGGGTGAAAGAGCTGGTAAGGCAATGATCTATAAACAGGGAATGGAAGTGCTGAAAAAGGAATTTGAGTGCAAGTCTACACTTAGTAACAAAAAGTTTCACTTGCTCTTGCTTGCTTTTTGTTGAAGGAAGTTAATTAATTAAAAAAAATATGTTTGACAACCCTCACAACATCATTTAAGCACAAGCTAAGATGACCTTGTGATATATCTTGAAATTCTTAGTTAGATCAATATTTTTCATACTGAAAAGAAAAATAATGGTACCCAATAAAATCGGCAACAACTTATTTTTTTAAAATTCGAAATGCAGTTGAAGAGCCTAAGATGGTATTGAGGAAGTTCAAACTCAAAGGACATATGTAAGCATACAGTAGGGTCTACTTATTGCAATGCAAACATCTATGATATAAATAGCATAAGTGAGGTACTTGGACTGCTAGATGATTTTCCTCGTTGTGACTTAGAATCTACATACAGGGTGTCCGGTAATTAACGGATAACCCCGCAGATACTTTGTCGGGTCAACGTAATTAAAGGTAAACTAAGAACTTCGTAACGAATCAACAATTATGATAGTATACATAAATAGAACAGATTAAAACTATTATTTGAAATTGAAACAATTGAGTCCACTGCAGACCGTACCAAACAATCCACAGGTAGCTCAACTGATTCATAACAATACGAGTAGGCAGCGTGATTATCATGATAAGAATTCTTACATTCAACTTGTATTGATATGTACTGGAAAATTATTACACGTACTCTTAGTCTAATGGAATGAAATATGTATGTCTGATTATAATTTTGTATGTGTTTTCCTTCTTATCGTGCCAAGGTAGAGCATAGACCCGATAGACCCATGAAGGTAAGGTCAGGAAATAGCCCAACGTGCATCGTTGAATAAATCCACACGTGACCAATCTTTACATAGCACGATCAATGTTTATTAAGAATTACAAGAACGAATACCAATACCGCAATAGCGATACTAAGACTACAGACTCTTTCTTGTTCTGTCTGAAGATATTCCCACGGGATTCCCACTCTTCATGATCAAAACTTCATTTTAGAATTTGCAAACACAATTCCCAGTTTAAAAACGGATCTAGAATTTGATTTCTGTTACGACTACGCGAAAAGTTGAATTAAATTTTATAAATATCATTGTGTATTGACAAAGAAAATTACAGTATTTAACACTATTATAATTAGTATTTACACTTACCTAAATATAACTATTTCCTAAATAATTATCTAAGCTGTCTCCAGAAGGCAGAGTGCCCAGTATACTGCTTGCCACGTTAGATGGCGATGCTAATTCGTTGACCGAAAAAAAAAAACCAGCATTCCGATCACCTTTGGACTCATGAGTAGTTTTGTAAGATCTTTAAACTGACTAACTGTTGCGTGTAGACCTGTTTCCATCCCAAAAGTCTGGAACAGGTAAATATGTTATAACTTAGGTAAGAGAAAAAAACTGCTGAAGATGATGGTACCATAAACAAGAGGGTTCTACCATCATCAGCACTGTTGGCAATGGTATTCCGCAATCGCAGAGGTAGTGTTAAAATTAAACAGGCAACCTTCTGTTTAATTCTTTCATTGCTTTTTCTGGTAATCGAATTATGTTCTTACCTCTAAGGCCTTAGTTTGAGAATTGGTTCCCAAGCCACGACCAGCAAACTACGCGCCTCGTTCTGGTTATGTAGGTACCATAAGAGATTATACAAAATGAGGCGCGGCATCCTAGGTGCATTATAGCTAGAATGTTTTTGTATGGGTACGTATTGGTATATTAGAGCCAAACGGGTCGAGTAGTCGAAAGAAACGTCTAACGAATAAAGGCAATTCGTGTATGAGATATTTTATATTGTTTAGTAATAATATATAACAATACTATGTTCATTTTTTGATAAACAATAAGGTTTCAAAAGATAATAAAATGTTCAAAAGATAATAATTTTTTTTTTGTATGTGTTTGATCGCTATAATTTGTTGAATAGTAAATAATATTATATAATAACTGTATATTGTGGTAAAAGTAAGGTTGCAAAGGATAATCAATGTTAATATGTTCGTTTCCCTCTCAAATTCACACTAAGACAAATAAGTTTCTATTTAATCAGTAAGGTATTTCATAAGGAAATAAATTGGAAGTATATAGTATCTTAATTATAAACTTAATATATAAGACCATATTGTGATGGATATTTTGTAAACTTACTATATATTTCAATCTATCTAGATGTAAAACGTTAGGAACAGACGTTTGGCGGGGTAGTCCGTTGTGTAACGATAGCCAACGGTTCTCTGGAAGTCTGGAACTAAAGAATATTATAAAAGACACGACGGGCTTGCGTCGCCACTCTTTTCTGGTCCTGTGAGCTGGAAGCATATCTCATTAGGGGTTTTAGCATTGACGTTGCTGAAGGTGAAGTTTAGATTATAATTTGTGTTTCTATTTCTGTGGTTTATGAGAAGTAGGTCTATATAGTTCGTTATAGTACTAAATAGCAGCCATTATTGAATATCGTTTATTCTGAATGTCTTTTGTGGCCCAAGGCCCGAATTACCCTCCACCATAGGTATTCTTATTTTGTAAGTGTGAAGGTACTTGTTAATACACAACATTACACATTTATATACATTACAACGATTTATTTTATTTTTATTTTTTCTTCAAGAATAGACATGTCTTATAAGTGATATAAAAACGTGCTAGTGGTTTCTTTTTCACTTCTTTCGCTATTGGACAAAAGATTGAAGTGAAGAAAAATTCAATGTGCTTTATTTCTACTTTAATAGTAATTTATGGTTTCAATTTGATTCGTCTGTGCTTATCTTGTAAGTGCAAAGAAATAAAGTTGTTGACTTCTCAATTTTGATCTTGTTATTCCCGATTGTAGGTTGCATTGTAACTGTTCCATGATTCTATTGAAATATGATAGATTAGCTAGGTAAAGCCCATGATGCTATCACATGCAAAGCGACGCGGCCATCCCTAGCAAAGGCTTGCGTTCCATTTAACATAACATTAAGCTCTATCTTCTAAAGTTCTAACACGGAGCTTGCAAAACGTTTCAAAACACATAGCTTAGTCATGACATAGTGCATAATTTTCGTTCAACCGGCCACCCACAAAGGCAATCAATTGTAAAAGTGATATAGTGTCGCTTAGAGGTCAGTCGGCGTGGTTCCAAGGCCCAGAATCGCGAGTCGTTGACCCGTCACCTTGCCTCGCGCAACTTACGCAATCCTCAATCTTATCATCTGCATGCGCACAGCGCGACCTCTCCCCTCACCCCTTGCCGAATTTTAATGCTTTGTGTCGGATGGTTTTCCACTCAAATCTTCTGATACCTACTGTACTGCTTGCTTTGAAGGTGATCTTACGTTGCTGTTCTGCTACGTTGTAATGCATTATCTAATCGCGATAAGAGTTCGCTAATAATAATGTTCTGAAAGACATCGGTATCTTGGATCCGGGGCGCCAACAAACGCCTATTTTTAAGGTTTAGAGTTGTTTTGCATAGTGGCTGAATTATGAAATATTTCTTTTGCTTTCTGTTTAATAAGTAATTAAAGAGTCTTATCTTATTTACTTTCACATATAGGGACATTGTTTGATGAACCCTTTTCAGTCTTGCCTTACCCATTGCGAGGGTTAGCTGCTACAAATGTTTTATTATTAATTTGATTTCCATTAGTTTTGAGAAGAATCATTAAAATTGTTAATTTGAATATAAATTAATTATTCAAAAATGTGTAAGAGTACAGGTTTTAAATTTAGTCTGAACCTAACAGATAAAAGTTGGTATCGTTTGAAGTGTGAATTTTCAACTAATCAGAGGAAACGGTGAAAAACGAGAAAATGCGACTTGTTCTACGGATGTGCTACGCGTTTCGTAGCAGCGCGCCAACCGGCGGAAAGCACTTTTCCTCGAGAGGCTTCAGAGAGAGGCTTGCGCCGATGGGCAGGCGCCCGGCGCGCGCGCCACCCCGGCGCACCGGCCGCCAGCCTCTATTTATTCGCAAGGCCACATCGCGCCGCGCCAGTGCGCAGACGTCGCTCGCACGCGATATACAATCACTCCGTTCACCGCATCGCACTCTTGCGATTTACGTTCGCGCACTAATGTTACATTTCGTTCATAACTAAAAAACGTTATAATTGAGAGAAATAAACAAATATGTTAACAATGCTGTCGAACTCGCGATTATTGTGGGGACTATGGCAAGTGTACAATTATTGTGGCACGCATGTTTCGTTGCCGCTGGTGGTTGTTGCTGGAATAGTGGTGCTGGCTTCGCGGCTGATGGGTTTGCTGCGGGAGATGCGCTCGCTGCCGCCGGGTCCGTGGGGGCCTCCCGTCGTGGGGTACCTGCCCTTCCTTGGGGTGCCGCATAAAACCTTCCTGGAGCTAGCTCGCAACTACGGCGCCCTTTTCTCAGCCCGATTGGGAAACCAGTTGACCGTGGTGCTCAGCGACTACAAGCTCATCAGAGAAGCTTTCCGCCGCGAGGAGTTCACCGGCCGTCCCAGCACACCTCTTATGCATACTTTGGATGGTCTCGGTAAGTCCACTATTAATTTCGCTCTCCATAATTAATTTATAAAACATAAATTTTTCATCTGTTTTGCATGAAAAATTTATAAATGTCGAGTTTTATACCAAAATCAATTTTCGTGATTTTTTTTAAAGATTAATTTGTTTAATTAAAATAAAAACATTTTCGTTAAAAGGATACAATTTCATTGACTTTACCTGTCATTAACGTCATGCTTGTACAATTTATGTGGGCGGCACGCACGCCGCTCGCCGGTAGCGGCCCTCTGTGCGCGTGCGCCGCCCACAAACGACCCCTCGAGCCCTCGTTATAACGCCTCCCTCTATGCAGGCATCATCAACAGCGAGGGCCGACTCTGGAAGAGCCAGCGTCGCTTCCTACACGACAAACTGCGCGAATTCGGCATGACCTACATGGGAAACGGGAAGAAAGTTATGGAGGGAAGAATAAAGGTTTGTACCTAAAGTATAATCCAATTTGTACCATCTCATCTAAAGTCTATTCGAATTTCTCAATATTTTTTATGTAGAAAGCCATAGAGTTCAAAATTAACGTGATTTTTCTCGTATAGAACGAAGTGCACGAGCTTATCGCAAACATCAATCGTTCGGAAGGCGCTCCTGTGGATGCGAACCCCCTTCTCGCGCTGGGCGTGTCTAACGTTATCTGCGACATTACCATGTCGGTGCGGTTCAGCCATGGGGACGTGCGCTTCGAACGCCTTAATCACCTGATCGAAGAAGGGATGAGGCTGTTCGGCGAAGTGCACTATGGCGAATATATCCCGCTGTACAACGTGAGTATTCTGAAATATATCAAACTTATTTAAAACCAGAACATGTTAAATTTTTGGGTACAATAAATGTACGAAAATGCTCATAATAATATCTTTCTACAGTATTTGCCGGGAAAAGCTCAGGCGCAAGAAAAAGTTGTGAAGAACCGCGAAGAAATGTTCGCTTTCTACCAAACGCTGATAGACGAGCATCGTGAGAGTCTAAACCTGGACAACGCGAGAGACCTTATCGATGTTTATCTGATCGAGATCGAGAAGGCTAAGATCGAAGGCAGAGAAGGCGAGCTCTTCGAAGGAAGGGATCACGGTAAGTACACGTAAAAATCCTACAAAATTTTTTGTCGTAAATTTTTATATTAGTTATATGAAACGGTTTTCGGTTATTTCTTAAAATAGTGTGATTTTGTTACAGAACTACAAATTAAACAAATCCTCGGAGACCTGTTTTCCGCCGGCATGGAAACCATCAAATCCTCTCTTCTATGGATGTTGGTCTTTATGCTGAGAAACCCAGACGTCAAACGGCGTGTGCAGGAAGAGCTCGATGCTGTTATCGGCCGAGATCGCCTGCCCACCATCGAAGACATGTCAAACCTTCCATACACCGAGACCACAATCTTGGAGACTCTCCGCATGTCAAGCATCGTCCCACTGGCCACCACACACTCGCCTACAAAGTAAGTGCATAATCGAACCGGATTTCATTTGTTTTCTTTTATTGTTATGATTTACTTTCTTCTCTTCTTCGTCGTGTACTTACACCAGTTATCTTCCAACAGGGATGTCAACCTAAACGGCTACAGAATCCCAGCTGGATCACAAGTAGTGCCACTCATCAACTGTGTCCACATGGACCCGAAGCTCTGGGTCGAGCCGAACAAATTTGATCCCAGCCGGTTCATCGACGACACCGGCAAGATCAGACGGCCCGAGTTCTTCATGCCGTTCGGCGTCGGGCGACGCATGTGCCTGGGAGACGTGCTCGCGAGGATGGAAATGTTCATGTTCTTCGCGTGTATGATGCATCAGTTCGATATCCAGATGGTGGCTGGGGATGCGCCGCCGTCGTTGGAAGGGACAGTAGGGGCCACCATCGCGCCCAAGGCGTTCCGCGTGAGATTCCTCCCGCGATCAGCGCCTACCACCCCCGACCACCTGCATCTGCGACACGTCGGCGCGCACTAGTGCGCTCCCGCGTCGCCACCCACACCCACCAGTATTCAAGATCACTCGTTTTAGAGCGCATCGAAGACCGTTTATTTAAGTCATTAATATTTAAGTGACGACGTCGCTATCGCGATGGTCGAGGCTGTGCATAAAGTGTTCAATTTTAATCGTAGCAGAAGGTTAGATTACCAAAATTTTCCCATCGTTGAGATTATGATTTGTGTGCATCTGCAGTATTAGAATGCATGAATGTTTAGATCATTGTTATGGTCGCTAAATCACACAGAATAAATTCTAGGATAGGCCTTACCACGTAAGCTTTAGTACCAAAATAATGTAGATTGTATTCGATAATTTATTAATAACACTTGCGAGTGTTGTCTGTTGTGTGTGATCTCATGATTGTTGCGTTACACGTAGGTAGCTCGTAAGTAATTGCAAGTGTTCATTTTATTTATCTAGTTTATTTAAGTGCCCATCGGGATAAAGTACCTACATTCCATGGTAGAGAAAACCATCAACTAGTCTAGTGCGATACTATTACATAGATATACCTATTTTTAGTTTTGGCGTAGTTTACTAAAACTAAATTTATTGTTTGCAACCAAGTTGCTGTGTACTGAGATTCAGTTTCAAATAAATCTGTTTTACCTTGCAGCTACATTTTCTAACAGTAATCATAAGCATTGTATAAAGTATCACATTGTTAAAAATTGAGTTGTTTACAATATAGTAAATAGATTCGTTCAAAATAATTCAAATATTTTATTAATAAAACCTTTAACTTCCTATAAACACCTACCTTCATAAACCTGTAGGCATGCATCTAGGTACCTACCCTTGTCAAAGTATGGTTTTTACCTAACTAAAAATTTTACCTTACTGAAGTTTTCAGTGGAATAGATGATACTGTTATTCAATATTTAATATGTAAAAGTGACGAGCATACCTCTTCAAAATTTACCTACCATTATCTAAAATGGTGTCGTTCCCCTCTATGCAATTAGCTGACTCATGGGTTATTATGGGGAATTTCCTTGTAACTATGATTTTCCGCATTGATAACAAATGCAGTAGTTTCGACTTTAATCACCTACCCGGCACCTAGTCATGAATATAGTGCAAGTACTATAAGTAGGTACCTATTGCAAGCTCAAATCTATGTATAATAGAAATGGAAGTTTAGAAATAGGATCAAAAATATTAAAGCTTAGCATTAAAATTTCAAATCCACAGCTTTCTGAAGACAGAATGTCGATCCCTAATCTCCCAAATAAAAAGTAGGTAGGTATTATAAACCCTATCGTGGCCCCAGTTTAGGGCATAAGCCCTTGCTCTTTCGATTGCAGACCAGTTGTAGCTACTCTAGCACACGAATCCAGCTCCTCTTCCATCTCCGCCTGGGCCCTAATTGATTAGATTTTATTGAAATTAGGACTTTGTAAACCACTGTTTGCTTAACAGTGAACGAAACTAAACCGTCACGCTCGGATCTGTTACGCTTAATCGGGTAGGTATACTCGGTACAAACTTAAAAGTTTTAAATTTTATTTATGTTTAAATTTTTAATAAGGCACTTTTTGCTGAACAGTGAACGAAACTGAACCGTCACGCTCGGATCTGTTACGCTCGGGTGTACTCGGTACCTACAAACGTAAAAGTTTTCACTTTAATTTATTTTTAAATTTTCTATATTAAACGTATATTTAGCTACAGGTTATTTAAAGCCTAAGCTTTAGTGAAACGAGCATGCGACGCGCGACGGGCGAGGTCGCGCGCTCGCCGGTAGGCGCGGCAGGCGCGAGTGAAGGCCGGTCAGCGTCCGCGCAAGCCTGTTATCGCACCAATCATAACGATCTACCCACAAAGCTTGCATGTTCACAAGGGACGCAGGTTATCGGTGCTGATTTTATCTTGTATTACTCCGTGAACTTCGTATCACCCACATTATTTTACTTCTGTTTTTTACTTCTATTTTCTTTAAGCCATTTAACCACAAAGAAAAACAAATTATCGGTCAGTCGTTTTTAAGTTCGGTCAGTTGTTAGCGAGACTAGCAACCACTGTTGATTTTTATATTACCTTAACATAATTTTTTTCCTCTATTTTTATTATTTTCCAACAACAACCTAGTAAACACAAATAAAAGATAACAAAAAGAAACAAAAAAATTCAAATGGAGCTTTTAAGTTTTATACTTGGCGACTTCTTTTTTTCTTCCGGGGTAGATAATTACCTAACCTATAACAGGCAATTACATAGATTAATTTTAATAATTATTATTATTAAACTGCCCAAATATGGCGTCTCTGCATTACTTAAATTAAACTCTAATTTGAACAAAGTACTTTATTTAAGGACATATCATGCAACCAAAACAGAAAAATACTCACTTAAAATGGTAGATAAATAGGAATACATCAATAACCAAAGCTCAATTGCCTAGCCGGTTTTCAAAGTGAATGAAGCCTAATGATTCCTACTCAGTGGGTACTTATATGCACGACCATTCTCACAAACATTAGCACCACGTGCCGCTGTATTTAATTAACCTAGGTATGACGCAACTGCATCTAAATATATTGAATAGATGGACGTATTTATGGATAACGCATTCACTGCCCAACTGGAGATGCAACCCGCAGGGGCGCGTCGTCGTCGCCCTGGCGGCCGGTCGTGAGCCAGGAAAGCCGTCTCGTGAGCCAGGAAGGTGTTAGGTTTGGAGTCAGAATTTTAGTTAAAATCAAGACCATCCAGCCCTAAATAACCAGTATTTGCTTCATAATGATAACTATTCTAAGAATATTTAAGTTCTCTGAGTTCCTTTTCCTCTACCTAACCGACTTTTGGAGGTCGAAGTCACCGACTTCTAGTTTCTTTTTTATTTACTTAAATTAAAAAAAATATTAGAGACAATCTATACATTGAATCAGCTAAAATCAATCCTCGCAGTTGAGGACAGCAAGTTCTCAATTTGGAAAGCAAGACCTATCAATCAAACATGGTGGGTACTTTAGCCCTACTTGGTTGTAATGTGCTAAGTAAACAGTAATAGAACAGAACTTTCTGACATTTTTTTTTTTGGCAAATCTGACTTCAGCACAAATTCCTGGTAGGTATCCTTAGACCCTTTTGAGAAATACGGCATTAATTCTATGAATTGCATTGTTTTTGAAGCTACATAGAGAGGTGAAATCACTTTAATTTTCATAATTACACAAGGCTAGCAAGACGTGTATGCCCCGCACAACTGCCCGCTTGTACACAAAAATGCCCATTCAAACTTTTAAACGATCAGACGGGACAATCCAAAAGATAAAATCCGCTTCCAGTTACAAGAAAAGATAATTGTTGCACCATTTCCTTTCCCACTTATGAAAGTCATCTGAGTCAGCTCGTGCAACCTTGAATAGCAGCGGAATTTTTCCCTGCAGGACTATAAATGGCGCTAAAATTCTCGATACCTACCCTAGAAGGTATGTCAAATGGCTGTATGCATGTTTGTTCGAATAATAGCTGTAACATGTACCTAGGTTCCAACGACTAAGTACCATTGAAATACAAAGTTGCTGGACCCAAGACGAGCGTTTGTTTTAGAAATGTCTAGAAACCCATAAAGAAGTCATTGGAAGGACGGCGGGAACGACTCAATCGAATCACACAATTATCTATTCACTAAGCTGGTGCATGGAGCGAAGTCGGCGCCCGAGACTCAGGTCGTCCACTCCAGCCACCTCAGGCCACTGTACTTTTTACATTCTTTTAGTTTTTTTGCCCACAAATGCGCCCGCACCGCTACACTAGTACGTCTAGAATGCCTGCATCCCATGCATTCATCCTCTTTCTTTTATTTTTAATTCCCGCAAGTGGTGGTCGACCAGTGGCGCTGTGCGTGGGTCAACGTATTCGAGGCTTTTTACCCCTAGTTTGCAGCTGTTGCACAATAGTCGAGAAATTCCTGGAATATTGTACATCAGCAGGTTATCTATTTATATCTTGCAATGGAAAAATACTTGCCAAAGTGGGTGGCTTAATTATTGACACGCTTTAGGATGCACTAGACTTGCAGGTTGATTTGCATCGGCTTGATTGTGATATTGTGATGAAAATAACCAGATCTTTATCCGTCCAAGTGATCGACATATACGTTATCTCGTAAAAAGAAAAAAAAAACAAATTCTGCAGGATTGTAATTGTAAGGCTTTGATGTGCTAGGTACATGATTCAAAACTTCTTATTGACTGTTATTAAGCCTCTATCATTGGCATCTCTACTATGTTCATCCACCCGGTCGTGTCAGTCTGCCGTCCCATTGGATTATTATAGTGAGGGAATACAGAGTGTACCTGTGTTTGCGCTTACACTTGGCCACTATAATATATCCTGCGCACCTGTAGGCCAAGCACGGGAATTGTTCTCTAGGGTAGAATAGACAATAATGGCATCGCATCGCCATACATTACGTACATTATTGAAGCTGAAGAAATGAATTTCAAATAATTTACGCATTTGATGACAAAGTAATTTTTCTCTATTCTACCTTAGACAAGAAAGCCCGTGCTTGCCCTACTGGTTATTTTCCGCCGCCACCGTGGCTTAATATTAGGCTACGACACTGGCAAAGCGTAGAAGCATTGCGTTTTGTAGTGAAATACTGGTAGTTTAAGTACCTACTTACTTTAAATGTAATTATGCACATAATACATATTAAACAAAACATTAACATTTTAATTATTTAGGTATAGGACACAATTCATTAGTTTGTAGGGTCCTAAACTAGTCTAGGCTATATTTTAGGTTTCTATGTATCGATATTGTAATTGATAGATATATTCGTTGCTTATTATCAGCAATGGCTTTAAGATCCACGAAGGATGGTTTATGTAGTGTTAGTCTTTTGGCACTTTCAAGTTTTTTGTTTAAAGTATAAATTTATCTACCCTTCACAACATACCTACGTCTGCTATGTATCATAGTTATCTTGTAGGTTAATTGTTTGCTTTCTTGCACTTTTTATGTGTCACTATTTTTCTTATCCATGAAAACCTTCTGTTTCTGTTTCCTTATTTTTTGTATGTCCTGTTTAAATAAAGCACACTTCTTAGGCACACTTCCGACTGGTATTATATTTTATGGATTAGTGGAGCTACTTGTACTTTGTTTGCAACAGTCTGCAGTTAGCTCAGTTGTTTCAATTGTAAATACTAGTTCCAATTTGGTTATTTAATTGCAATTTTCTTGAAACAATTGAGATAAAAAAATTAAGTACTTAAGTAAATTTATACTTATACAACTTTTTACGAGCTAAAATATATTTTGTTATAGGTCTTTGGGGTAGTCGCAGTACCTACAAGCCGAGCCAGAAAAAGATAATAGTATCTATTTATCGACTACGATTCAGTTCATTTGAATTCCAATTCAAGGTGAAAGTCCGTTGTACCGATCAATCTCAGGGCTCCTCGGGGCTCTGACTTCAAATGTGAGGTACCTACCTGATTAAGTTTAATTATACAGCCGTTACAAGTACTTAAAACATAAACGTAAACAACGATATTTCAACATGTCTCATTTACCAGACCAACGTGGTACCAAAATAAACTATCTGTGGATTTTCTGTCGGTATACACTAAAAGTGAGCATTTGTTGATTGTCTACAAAGTATGGTGTCGAGGTATAGCATTTAAAAGGGAATTTCGAAATATTTGTGTTTGGTGGCAAACAGCGATCACGCAACGCGCCTTTGCCTTTAGCAGGCGAACTTCTTGGTGTCTAGATTGGGTGTAGATAGTAGGTAGATAATAAAGGGCAGCTAGCCTGCGGCGGCGATCGATTCGGATCACTCGCTCAGCGGTCCATCGATGTCCTTGCATTCTTCGAAGGAATAGCAGAATGTTACCGGTTCAATGACCCTTGACAATGTGAAGGGATCTACTCGCTCTTGGGCCATGAGGTGTGGCTTTATGTAATGGAACGAATCGTGAGGGTCGAGATCGTTTGGCGGTCGCCCGTTTGATTGAATTTTGGATCGACATTACACACAACACAAAAAATTAAGTAGGTACAGTAGTACCTTCCTAAGCATTACGTCTTAAATCTCTTAGAAATGTTTGACGCATAAAACGCCATAGGTACCTAAACATTTCCTCAACACTAAACATGGCCTCGCGACGGGCTTTGCTTATGGCGACACTTCTTCATCGTATTTTGACATTCGGTACCCCTGCATACCTGCTCTGCAAATTTCACCAGTCACATACTAAAAATGGCACTAGGCCCAATTTAAATGTGTTGCATTATTTTTACCACAGAACAGCTAGGTTTCGGAGCAGTTTTAGGTATGTACCAGGCAACCAAATGTTGGAATAATATACCACTACCCCTGCGGCTGTTAAAATCATAATTCACCTTTAGGAAACGGCTGAAATGCGTTCTTTTTAATCAACATCAGTTAGGGTTGCCTGGTTCCGATGCCCTTTCTTAAATTTCAGACTTGTATCATTATTATTTAATTAAAATCAAATCAAAATATATTTATTTATAAGCGGCAAACAGGATACACAAAAAAAAGAGGCTCTGGTTCAGCATAAGTTGGATGACAAGCAAGCTAGCATCCAACGCTGGTCTTCCGCCAAAGCCACTTGTTGGCGTTACGGATAAACTACTCACATAACAATACACAAAACTCACAATAAATGACAACTAAACCAAATTCTGTAAATATTAAATAAGTTATTCATATATCTATGTCTACCTATGTCCTGCTTAATGTTACAATAAGCTTAGAGGAAGATTTGTAGCTATACAAACTAGAGTAAACTTGAGTGTAAAACTATGAACGTAATAATTAGGTAAGTATAGGTATTTTGAGAATCATCATCATCAGCCCATACCAGTTCACTGCTGGACATAGGCCTCCCAAAATTAGCGCCATAGCGCCCTGTCCAGCAGTCTTTCGCAGATCGTCATCCCAACTGGCCGGAGGGATGGAGATTTTGAGAATATAACATTCGAATACAGGTTAAAGCGCTTTTGTGATTTTCAAAATGATCCGAGAAAGAAAATTTTTCATAAAATTTTGAACAAAGATATATAAGTATGTCTTATCTAGTCACTTTCAGTTACAAGATGTAATGAACTTCCCTCGATTTAAAAAAAACATCAATAAGCGCGCGTCCCAAGACAGCGCTAAATGCATACCTGGCCTTAAGTACTTATAGTTAATCCTACTAAAATGTTGCTGAGCGGAAATTGGATCTGTTTACGACCTCGTGCGTCAAGGATCAAAGTTTTACGGGTTTCATTAATTACTCACTCAAAATATAGCGCTGTAAGTACAATTTTATTTGGCTCGCGCAAGTTTTAAACAATAAATTGTATATAATTTAGCCAAAATAGAGAAAATAAAACTATTTTTAGATATTTACCTACCCAGGAACTTACTTCTGGCGTAAGATGAAAGTCATATCATATCGAATAGCATGCGATGGGTAGAGACAATGAAAAAATAAGATTATTTTATTTTAGGATAAAATAATGAAATATGGTCTGACACGCCTATCTATAATTAAATATATATAGATACTAGAACTTGCTTACATTAATAATGAAAAGAATCTGATGCTGAACTAAAATCTATGAAACCTAATCTCAGATTGAAATTCATGCCAGGCTGTAGCAAGGCAATATTCACAATAGTAGCATCGTGTCGAGATCAATAAATCCAACCATAATAATGTATTTACTGAATATCATTTTGATAAATACCTGCGTACAGAAAAAATAAACAATACGAATTCCTATCAGATCGAGGAGAGCATTTATAGTATGGCCATTATCAATGATAGGATCATTTAATGCCCAACGAGTCACTTTATACGTGGTCGTTGTGAATAAATATTCCTGTATTGAGGTCGTATCTTGCAGTGTTCATACCTTTAATTGACTTCGTAAAGAGAGTTGACTCGAGTGTCGTGTTTAATGCTAAACGAAATGCAATATTTACTGAGTAAACCAAACTTTCAACGGACAATCCGAAAATTACGATAACTGTAGAGCAAATACAAAGTAAAGCGAACGATACAAAGACGAATTCAGTATGTAAGCTAGTAAAGGTATCGAAAATAACATAGCTACAACTTCAGTACATCGAAAAGGTTAAATAAATACCAAAGTAGCGCGACCACCAAAAGCCATGTCGGAATGTGCAACACCAATTTCTCTTTATCTCAAAAAATCTATGCCACCAAAAAATATTCCACAGCAGAACTTAAGAATCTTTAGTGACGAGAAAAATGAAATACGACTTTATCAAGTGCACCTGAAAAAAAAACAGAATTTTCCACAAAGTTACTGTAGTGAAATGTGGGTATATTATGTGAAATATAAGATCTAAGAATCAAAAAAGTATTGAAAAATTAGTGTGCGCGGTTTCGCCGCTGCCGTCGTGTTTACAAACAAAGAGATCAATGCTCGGCAAGTAGGTTAGCGCTGCAGCGTGCGAGTGTACGCCGCGCCGCCTCTCGCCTTGTTGCGCGGGTCGTGGTCCGAGCGTGCAGCCGAATCTTGCTCCGAATTATTACTCACCAACTTCAATGTACTAGGTACCTACTACTCAACGCTAAGACTCAACGAGTTATATAAAACTTTTAAAATTTTATATAACGAGTTATTTTTTATTTTAGATATATTCGTACCTACCTATTTAATTTAGCATAAAAAATACAGCTAGTAATTCTGAGTTAACTCAGAATTACCAGCTGTTTCTTTTTAGTCTAAATCTAAAAAGTTTCTGAGGAAGTGGTAGAGTTGTTTCCGAATGGTACTATAATTAAAACATCTAGTAAAACTAATTTCGAAAGCAATTTGCCATTCGATTTTAAATATCTAACGGGATAATTTTGCCTTTTTGGTCTATTCAGCACTCAAAAACCAGCCAAAACCACTTAAAAACTAGGAAAACAAAAAGGGGTAAAACTGTATTGTCGTCATTGTTACAACGTTAACACAATTTTCTTAAGTATCGGAATATCGCGACCATGCTAAGTTTCGGGAAGGCGAAAACTGTGTGGTCGCAGCGGAGAAATCGGTACAATGGCCTCTTGCAGCGCCGCCGGAAGAAAGTTCCTAGTCATTTACATAGTACTGTTGCTTGTAGCAATCCAGCCGATGGCCCACAAAGACACCCTTGTTGTTTATTGTTGCGGACCCATTTCCGTGGGTGCAAGAAGCAAAGCTCGCAGTGCAGTGCCCGCAGGCTGACACACTTCTCTCACTCCGAAAGTTTCACCGATAGAGAAACTCACAATATCTAATAGCACCGACATCCGTCTATGCAGATTTCCAGAGCAAGCCTTCACTGTGACCTAAATATGATCTCTACTTACAATGCCAATAATACGTTGAGAGAGGCTTCATGTCGCGGCCGGTCAATCATATCTAATTCAAAATTTCTGACGCGTAGATATCGACGATTTCTCACGGTGTCCATGAAAAGAACTTCATTATAGCTTATCTTTGTCATAGCGAATAACAACTAATGCTCACCGGTTATTGTGTCATTATATGAGCTAAAGTAGGCCAAAGTTCTATGGTGAATTTAAAAGAAAACTGACGTTTCGTTTCCATTTCATTTCCAGTCACAGGCGCCAAGAAAACTTGCAGTATGATACGATAGAAAGCTTAGACATTTCACCATAAAGTCTAGAAAGTGCACGAAGAAAGTGAAGAACTAGGAAAAAAGTGCAATGTAAGTGCATATAGCAGCGGGAACGTGGAGCGCGGAGGCGAGACTGCTCGAAACAATGCCGGTTTGTTCCGAATCCGCAGTTTCCAGTTCCATAAGCATCACTTTTTCCCCCTAGATGAAAACGCTGCATTTCGCTTGCACGTTTCTCGTATACACACGTTTGCCTAGTTCTTATATCAATGCACTCATTTTTACTTTCTTTTCCGTTCGCTCTTGTTAGTTTGTTTCTCCGCTTCCATACTGGATGCGGTTTACCAACTACGTTTGTATCATCATTTGCAGCGTGAGTGAAAATAAAAGCAACAAGATAAGTTGCTCTAATTTTAGAAACTTCAGATTATGGCTGTGGGTTCACAGTTCACGCCTGTGCTTTTTTAAAGTTTTTCCTATTTACTATCGCGTATTTTTAGTCCAGCTTGTTCAATTTACCTTTTTTAAGTTTTCCTTTTTTACAATCGCGTATTTTTATTACTGCTTGTTAAATTTATTAAATCATTTTCAGCCATTCGTTTCACAAATTCCATTCTAAACTATATTTCATCCGATCGATTCATGCAAGCGTTTATCCGAGGAAAACGTTGTTTTTCTCGCCTGAAAGTGAAAATTGTGCATTGTTCACACAAACCTGCGTTAGAAGACTTGCGTGCAGAGGCGCAGCGGGCCACGCATGATGACCACCACATGCCTCTGAGATCACAGACGTTTTATTTTCCAAGATTGTTCCTGTCTCGCTGACGAATATAGGTGGCTAGCAGAACGAACATTCTCGTATTTTACTTGATACTTTAATGACAGTTTTTATGTCAGTTCCGTTGAATAGTTAGGATGGTCACATGCGAGCCTGCGAGAGAAAACAAACATTATGCCAATCGAGATGCACGCTCGATGTCTTGCATTGTTCCATAAATGTAGTGAACTAAAAAAGTATACTATAAAAATATTTTATATATACATAGTGTTTTTTTAACTGGGATAGTAGGGTAGCCCCGTACTATCCCGATTAAACCCAAAAGAGATACAGCTGCAGTTTCTTTTGAAACAAGAAAAATATTTCTGCATGCTTTTTTTTGTTAATAGATGCCTACTCATTTTACTTTATCTCACACTAGTTTGGTAAATAATATTGTATGGTCAGAGGTTGTGTCTGTTTTATGGATGTATGTGATAAGCTCAAAACTAAAATTACAAATAAATTAAAATAATATGTACATATATTAAAAACCCATTATAATATAAAAGAATACTTTCACAGTGATCTCTTAAAATGTAGATTAGAGTACATTGACTTAAAATCAAAATCAAAGTAATTCCTTTCCTTTAGGCCTTACAGGACTCTTGGACTTTTCCTTAAGATTCATATTGTTAATATTTATGTGATAGCAAAATTGCAATTCGTTGAATATTAAGTGTTTACTAGGTAATTCTGTAATTCTAATAATAAACATTGTTTATCATTGTTAACATTGGTTATAGGACAAACTGTTGAACAATTTATAAGCAGTTGATAAGACCTGAGACCCGATATATGGAACATCTGAGAATAATTAAATTGATCTTGAATATTTTAGATACCTATCGTAGTAAAATAATGCAAATACTTCGCTAGTTAACAACGATGGCCTGTGTGGATAGCGTTGTGTCACGTAGAGGATCGTGTTCGGGAAAGCCGCGGCCTGCGACGTCGAGAGAAAGAGTGTGAACTGAGGTGGGCATTTCACCGTGCGGGGTCAACGCGCTCCGTGTACTGTCGCTGATTGTAAGATAGTAACCCAATTGCGGGATGTGGGTCTAGGCCGGCGTTCGTCGACCCCAATGACACACTTAGCGGCGCCCGCGCAGCCGCGGTGCTTTCACGCCCCACGCGAGGGTGGGGCGATGCACGGAAAGCTGAGAAAAGTTGCCGGTGCATAGTTGCTGGGCGGGCCACGATGAAACTACGTGGACGTGAGTTTGATTAACATTCTATAGATATATGTATACCTACTACACAAAAAGATGTATAGACTGGGAGTAGACTGTATTAGTAGGCTATCATAGAAGTCTGGGAATATATGTATACAATTTAAATCGATCGTATTACTGTGATTTTCCATTTCACACTTGATTTATTATCTGATTTATTTTTATGGTAAACAAAGTTACAAAGTAAAGACTGACGCTCCCATGTTGCAAGAACATAATCTGCAGAATTCTCAATTTTTTGTCATTATTATTAACTTTGTCGTTTGGTAGCAGCGTGCTCTACTACGCTATCACTCCGAGCAAGGTCAATGCGTGACCATTGTTGGGCTCATGGTTAGGCAACGTTCAAACTGCTGTAAAGTCTTTATTCTTATCATGATTTAATAAAAAAAGTATAATTATATATTATATTCTTCTTCTTTACATCTATCAGCCACTATCTCAACATAAACTTCTTTCATACTGATAGCATCCTTCATACAAAGTTATTTTTTTTTGTCCTCTCATCCCAATATCTATCCAATTTCTAACATGAATCAATATCAATGAGTCTGAATTACCTATACCTACCTACAATCATATGTCTTATATTATTTATTTGAGATAGGTCAAAGTCGGTCATTTTGTTTGTTTGAATAATTTCAATAAAATATTCTAGACACTAGCACACATTCATTGATATTGCATGCAAGAGAGACATTCAATTAGCCACGTTGCGTCATAATGACAATCACAACTAGGACCTTGGTAAATGCACATGTCACTTGCGCTTAGACCTTGTCTCAGGCTCATTGAAATAGTAACGTTTTGCCGCTGGTATGACAGCTCATAATGTTATATCAGTAGCATCCCTCATGACTTCATTCAACTATGTTTTGCAACCTTCCGGAATTGTAATAACATTGTTAACTCATAATTAGTTATTAGATAGTTCGTGAACTCTAAAGATCACGGCTTTCGTAAGAGCGAGGACTTTTCTAATGCTTGTTATCGTCGTAGGGTTAGGCGGCGGGGTGATTTACAGGTTTTTTAAAATAAAGAACATGTATAGAACTAAATCTGTCACTGATTGCCTCAACACAAAATTTGGAGTCCTGCAGGGTAATTAGGTAATGCACTACACAACACAAATCTTATTGTAAAAAAAAATACAAATTAGTTTGTCTTTATTCTCAGACAGCGGTCCCACTGACAAAGAAACGTTCAAAGACTTTACCAAATATAACCTGACAGAGGTAGTAAATGTCCACAAAAACTTAAATAATGCGGTTGATAAACCTTTTCATGGCCGTGCATGTTATAGTCAGTAAAAACAGGATTAATTTGCGTGAGCTATGTAAAAAAATACTTTAACAAAATCATGAACCGTAAGATGACTAATTATAATTTTGATGACCAAAATAAACATAATTGGTGTGGAGGTTTCTTAGTTTGTGGGAAGTGTATACAAAACTCTGAGAAATATAATTATGCACAAGCGACATTGATCCTTAGAGGTAGACTCAATTAGGCGCAGTGGGCCAACAAATGCGACTAATGAACAACGCTATATTTGATACAATACGATAGGCGCTAGTTGCTTGGCTCATTGGAGAGAACAAGGTCAGATGAATTGGAGCAAGGTCACATCACTATGGGCGAAGACTTCGAGGGATACCTGATAGCGTGACCTCTGGTTTTATACTATCGACTGTAAATTATAAACTTACAGCACTATACATGCGCGAACGTCAACACATTCCTGATACACATAAAATATGCCATTTTTATACATAGTGTTTAAAAATGGCATATTTTCATGACACACTCGCGCGTGAATTAATGCGATTACGCGGTGCTTAACTAACATAGCTGGAAATGATTTATATATCTGGGTAAATATTTTGATTAAACGTCCCATAACATAAAATTTATTACCTCAGAGAATAATAAATTAATTATAATGATAATAAGGATGATTAGTAGAGACCCTACCAAGGTATGTATACAGTTGGTTTTTCCTAGAAACTCTTAGAAATTTAGACAAAAATATTTTTAACTTTGACTAAAGTCAAAGTTACTACACTCGAGAGCAATGAATCCGGGTCACTCAAAGAAAAAAAAATCTCGGAAAGTAAGAATGAAAAAATCTCGGAAAGTAAGAATGCTAGGTTAATGCAACTAAGGGTTACTTTCCGAGATTTTTTATTTCTTTGAGTGACCCGGATTCATTGCTCTCGAGTGTATTTCAATTTACGAAGCTTAATTTTATTTCATTTTATTGATGTCTAACTATATGGATAATGAATCTGAAATGATAGTTGGTAAATAGTTAATAACATTCAAATAAAGTTATGGTTACTTTATTTGGAGTAAGGTTAATATCTTAGGTTTTAACTTCCATATTTTATTATTAAGAACAATGTAAAATTGCCGTTTTTGTTTTACTTGCATACAAGTTAAGGCATTCTTAATAAGATAGGCATCTGGTATGTAAGTACAAAACCACATTAAACCTGTGTCGGACAAATGCACAATATTTTTTTGATAAATAAATACGTAGTTCCGAAATGGCAGGTGTGCAAACTCGTCGGAATCAAGGCAGGCGTTCCAAGAAGCGGGTTCTTCCAGACATTTGAAGTCTCGCCACGTCTTGCTGCAGTCGGATGACGTCATCAAGGATGTCGCTATGCAGTATATCGCCCCTGGTACAGGGAAAAAGATCTTACTTCCAGTTTTCATTTTGAAGCGATATAACGGCGGCTTTAAACATGTCATTTTAACTTTCATCATTGCCATATAGCGAGGCAATGAAGCTAGCATGGGGACACTTCCGACTGGTGTTGCTATGTAGCAGTTGAGCTACCTGTAGTTTGTCTGCGATTAGCTGAATGTTTCAATTGGAAATACTAGTTATAATTTAGTTACTTAATTGTTATTTTTTTGTAAATAAAACTTTCATCTGTTTGTTACAGCAAGTAATACAATGTACCAAAGACAAAGAACGTAATTACTGTAATATTTTGTACAAACGTAAAATAAAATGAACATGATAATGATAGATGGAAAGTAATAATTTCACTTTCAGCAGTTTTTAAAATTAGCGTTTTAAATAATCTGATATGATATGCAATCAATTAATTCACGAGCAGGCGGTAAAGACATGACCTACGCTAATCAGATTTGTAATGCGAATGACGTCAGTTCTGCAGTTTTCCTGTTACTGTACCCGATACACATTCCTCTCAAAGCCAAGATGCGTCAAGAGAGAAAAAAGGCTCGGGTCTTATGAATTACGGTCATTTTTCATTCATCCTGCGCAAAAACCGCATTTACAATAAAAACAGGGGTTAGGTATATTCATTTTATTTGACCGTATGATTGTCAACGGAAAAATTTTAAAGTAATTCTGTTTTTACATTTCACGATGAAACTGCTTAACGGATCTCAATGAAATTTTTCTGAGAAATAGATACCTATTATCTCGGAGAAAAAAGTAGATGCTACTGATGATCCCGGAAAATAGCGTGAGAAGCCGCAGACAGAAGCATGTATTGCCAAGGTACCAATATCAGATATGCCATTGAGCTAATGCTTGAAAAATAATTGATTCTACTTATCTACCTATATATTTAGAAGTTATCCTCGAAATAGACAGGTTGATCCTTAGGTCCTTAAGAGTAATTGTTTCGTGTTGGCGTTAGAATCAAATTTCTTTGCGATTTTTGACTTTTTCGCTGCTCACGGACGACTCACGCAAAATTAATCTGCCGCAAATCTTTAACCATTTTTTATGAGTCGATAATAAAATTAACTTGGGATCAATTGTATTTTGGAAGCAATGTTGATTTTTAGCACAAAACCTTTTATGTTCCCAAATGCTTTAATACGAATGAATCCATATTGTTTTTATCATATGGTAATACAAAATGGGTTACGATTTGCGGCAAACGTATTTACCACTAGTTATAATAACTGTAAAACGCAGAAACAACTCAAACTCACAAATTAAATTTAACTCAAAACCATTAAGGACAAAATTACCTACAAAAAACATCATTTACCAAGTTGCTTATCTGTACAGAAAAACCTGAAGGAGCCTGCTTTAAGTGGGCTTTCTCCCTCTGCCTTTAGCGCTACTACAAGCGCTGAGTCATACTTATTTTTAGCAACATCCCCGATAAGCAATAAACCTGAGTGTGACGCATTGTGGAACTACAAAAACTGGGTACACTGTATTACAAATGAGTGGCAGCATACAATCTTAACTCATTAGGACTTTAAATAACTTTTGATAACTTCGGAATTGCTTACCGCTGGAGCAAATTATTAACAATTGAGCTAACTGCTGACTGTTTCAGTACAGTCTACAGGTAGATCAACTGATTTATTAGTCTTCGTGTACCTGCTGGTGTATATGTGCCAGGTTTTGGAATTGCTAAAAAAATAATACTGGATAATTCACATGGCATCATCTAGCCCCAATTTAAGCAGAACTGGTGCTATGGATACCAAATAACAGACAAACAATACATCATGCGACATAGATAAGTAGATATTTATTACGAGATAGGTATTATATACATTCACCAAAAAAACACCCCAAAAACCCTGAATATCTGCAGATCGTACAAACTTTTGTCCCAGGGCGTAAATCGAACGAACCTGCAACCTTCTGCGTCGCCACTCACCACGTCACATAAGCCGCGGTTCTATCCCCGGTTTGTAAGGCTCTATGTTTGATATAAAGCCAAGTTCAATCCTAGCATGAGAAACGTCGGAAAGCTAAATTTCATCACCATCCGGTGCCCATTATCCGCATTAATAATCCCCTGCATTTCCTCGGATCGTACTTAAACTGCTCGTATTTACGACACGACAGTGGAAAGCCTATAGGAGTTGTTCGTGTGCGTAGAAAGATATCACCTCCCATTTATATAAAATGTTAACATCACCATCGTCATTCATTTGTTGCTTGACTTGAAAATAAGGTTATGGGTTTTAACATCCTCGAAGTAAAATATATATTTCCACATTTTAGCAAACGATTGTATTTTACCAATATTTTATACCGCTCATTTGATTTGTGTAAATTTTCAAATAGAGGTCCCACTTGCGGTCATTAAGCAACGAGTTTATGTATATAATCTGTAAAATTTTCACAAAGTTCAAAAGAAAGTTCACCGAGTAATTCGATTCTCCGTTTAAATTCGAGTCGTAAACACGAGTATGCAAAGTAGATTGTCACGTCATATTGTGATGATTTTTATTGCAAAGCTGCAGTTCATTTCGCCCTATATCTCCGCCCGTGGCCGGTGCCCTGGCACCGGTTGCCCCGCACTATCTCGCCGCGTGGAAACTATGTCACGTCTCTTAGTAAAAGTACTTTCTTCTGGCCGCTTTCGGAAACTAGCCTAGAACAAATTTCCTCGGTATAGTAACCTTGTACGCTGTGACATAAGGCGTTCGCTGCGCGTGCACTATAATTAGAACTCTCGGTAGTATAATGCCATTCTGAGAACATGCAATCGATACGCGACAAGCCGACAGCTCGCAAACGTGAGAAATAAAGCTCATTTGTTATATTTACTGACTAAGGTATAAAAATGGCAGATTCTTATGTGTTCCACGAAAATGTAAACATAGTAAGTTATATGATTACGATGTAGTGGTGTCCGGTGTGGGTAAGTAGGACAAAGCATGTTTGTAGAGTTAAGTAGGCACTTACCTAAACTATTCCGTGGGCGGGCGTCAAAGGTAACATTTCATGGCTTTGTTCTATTGTAATGGGTTTCCTTTAGCTTTAGTTGCCTACGGTAAATCAAATCAATGTATTTAGCTATCTTCTTAGTTATGTTTTATTATTACAGTTAGCCTGGTGTGTCCCACTATTGGGCAAATACCTTCCCCTGCACAGCGATTACGCTAAAATCTCCATACCATAGTGAATTTGACATTTGAAAGTCCTTTTGAAGGTGAACTATTTCTGTTCCCCATCCATCCAATTGCAAATAAAATAACCGACAAAGAATGATTGCACATCCCAGAGGAAACCCATGAATCATTGAATTTAGTACCTATTTTTGACAATAAATAGAGCGATGGGTGTCATAAACAATGTCTACCATGACATTGACAGTTACGACCCTGTTATCGACGACGTATCATTACCGCAATTACAATTCTAAATATTGTAAAGTAATCTTCATTAAATGGTCATTTATTAAAGTATTATTTCTTCACAACCTATATATTAAATGATTCAACCATAACTTTTATTATTTATTCTTCAATACTCAAATAAAAAACGTGCTTTAAAATATTCTTGTAATTTTTTGAATAGTCAGTTTTAGCAACTCATTTCAACAAAATCGAAAATGAAACTGAGAATGGATAGTCGCTTTGTTCACTACAATCACTCATATTACATAACCATCACGCCATAAAATTTTGTGTTCTTAATTTATCCCACACATTGAATGAAAATGTTTATTGCCCAGTCTCGCATCCATGGATCCATTGAGGATAGCATAATCGCTCTGCTGGTCCCTCAACGCATCTCGGTTCTAAGCCAACTGGACCCAAGCTAAGTCATTTAAGAACGCTAAATTAAAAGTTTTTAGGCAAGAAATAAAATTTACCTACCTATTTCTGTTCATAGATTTCAAAATAGGAAACTTTACGTGTAATCGTGACCGAAAGAAAGTTCGAAGGGAAAGAAAATACTATATAAGTAATTTTACTCCAAAAGCGAAGAGAAGAATTTCGTGTAAAAAGAATTCTTAGCGTAACAACAAACATGGATTTCATAGTTCAAAAACGGTGTTTGCAAACATTCCGAGCTTTTAGGTGGTACCTAATACATACCGAACAATAAGCAATTGTGGACTTAATATATCATACGGAAATCAAAACATGTCACGACTTCGCGTCCTGTTCATTTGAACCTAGATTCATGTGCCAACTCTACCCTGCCACTTGGAAGTGAATTGGATGAAAGTGGAACTGAACACTCAATATCCCACTTTCATTGCGGCTGTAGGGTACATAGACAGATAAAATAGTTGGTAGCGCTAAAGAAAAAACATAGAGACGAAATTGGGACGAATTAGGTTCTCAATTCCTCAGTAGGTATGTTACTTCACTTTTTTGATTTGATGTCGATAAAAATAGCAAGTCAGCGACCGTTCAGTTTAAGATCAAAATGTCGAACACAGCTGTCATGACAAGGTGAACTGTTGTATTTACAGTTGGATTAACGTAGGACCGGTTAGGTACATAAAAATTTGTCAAATGAAAAAGCGCCGATTAAATAGATACGCAAAGGAAAATACGATTTGAACTACACTTGCGAGCTATAAACTGGAATCACTTCATCGCTGGTTTTTGCAGACCATATTTTACATTTTCCATGCAATAAACTGTAGGTTGTGGTATATTATTTTAAAGATAATTTTATTAGCTTTCAAACTCTTTCGATATCATATCGAAAAAAATGTTCATCATATGTCATGGAACGTGAAAACAAAAGACATAAATTTTTGGAAAGAAACGTAATTTTTTTCAAACTCCTGAATCCCTATAAAAACTGGGAATTTATGCAATTTTGCCATCAGTCCAATATATCACGTCACTCAAAATACTGGAATTACAAGAAAATGGAAACCACACCAATAAAAGCCGCTCAAATCGTCACTCTAATCCAGCAAGGGTTCTCTCAGCGTACTATCGCTCGACAGCTTCATCTGAGCCAGTCCTGTGTCTCCAAAGTATACAAGAGGTTTAGAGAGACTGGAAACTTAGTCCGAAGACCAGGATCTGGACGACAGCGATGCACTTCGGCGAGAGATGATCTATTTATTGTCAGCACTTCTCTCCGAAATCGACATCTAACCGGCGTTGACGTCCAGCGGGAGCTCGGAGAAGTTCGAGGGAGAACTGTCAGCGAGTGGACAGTGAGGCGAAGACTCAAAGAAGCTAACTTGACCCCAAAAAGGCCAGCAACGGGACCCAAATTGTCTACAGCCCACCGACAAGCCCGACTTCAGTTTGCTCGTGATCACTTAGATTGGGATATACAGCAATGGAGCCGAGTATTGTTCGCGGACGAGACTAGGATGTGCCAGCATGGCAGCGACCGTCAACGGAGAGTCTACAGGAGACCGGGAGAGCGATACGCACAATGCTGTATAGCGGAAACAGTGGCATATGGGGGTGGGTCTTGTATGATGTGGGCGGGGATTTCAATTGAAGCTAAAATGGAGCTGGTATTCGTACCCGGTGGAGGTCGGGGAGGAGGACTAACCGCAGAAAGGTATATCAACGACATTCTGCTGGGCCATGTACTCCCTTACGCCGGGTTTATTGGCGAAAATTTCCTGCTAATGCACGACAATGCCCGCTGCCACACCGCTCGTGCGACTAGACAGTACCTGGAAGAAGTCGGGATTCCCACAATAGACTGGCCAGCCGTCAGCCCTGACATGAACCCTATCGAACACCTGTGGGACGAGCTGAAAAGGCGGGTACGAGGAAGATCTCCAGCTCCGGCGTCAATAGAAGACCTAAAAACTGCTCTTATCGAAGAGTGGCAGGAAATTCCACAGGATTCCATCAGGAAACTCATTAGGTCAATGAAAAACCGTTTACAAGCAGTCATTAAGGCCAGGGGGGGGCAATACAAAATATTAAGCGGGAAATAACAAAGATTTTAAATAAAAATTTTATATTTTCATATTACTTCTTATTAATTTAAACATCCACAACTTCGACCTATTGTAATAATTCACTAAATGAAGGTAGGAAACTTAATTAACTACCGTTCGAAAGCTAACAAAATTTGTTTTCAAATGGTATACACCAATCTGCAGTTTATTCCATGGAAACTGTAAAATATGGTCTGCAGAAACCAGCGATGAAGTGATTCCAGTTTATAGCTCGCAAGTGTAGATGGGTAACGTGACGACTTCTTAAGAAAATTTCATTACAATCTGTCATAAAATTTTGACTGCTCAACAATTGGCATTTCAGATGTTATGAACTTGTGAAATGTATCATTCAATTTATATTGCCATATCGAAGAAGTCAAGTCATTCAATTTCTTCCAAATCATGCTACACAAAACATCAATCTACTGAAATGAACTAAATACGTAACGCGGTTGAAAATAAAAATATATAATAAAATCGTTAAATATTATATAAAATAAAGACAAATACGTATAATAGACAAAATAGCGTTTTTATTAATATCGAAAACACGAAACAAATATTATTTTCTCACGAGGACGCTGGTTGTACCTGAATAAGGAACGAGAATTCAAAACACTAGCTGAATTCAAAATGAGATTTATGCTTACCACTCAAACGAGTCTAGACAGGGACTCTCGAGCATCCTGAAAGCAGACGTCTGGCAATCCTCTCCGCGTGTCGATTGCTGAAATATTTTCTACGGATCGCTATGGTGATTTAAAGACTTTCGGTCGATGATAGGTTTAGGTATTAGCACTAGCTGCCCTACCGGATCTCTTTTGACTTTTTTTGTTTCACCTCTAATTTACGAAAACAATAAAAAGACATTCCGCAAGCGTCCGACCCTACAAAATTGGTATTGGCATCCTATAATAGATTTATGTCTGAAGCCTGACAAAATCCCGTTATTCGAGAGATCGTAAAAATGCTCATGCAAAAATGAAATTCAACAGTTTTTATGTGTCTGGCTGGACTCGGACAAAGATATGCTTGACCGCTTCCAATGGCCATAAAGAACTTTCTTAATATCGGGAGTTTTGTTTCCGCACACGTGTGGAATCAGGCCAATCGACACTGGACCCTATTCGTAGAAACAAATAAGATTTTGTTTATAAACTGTGTATACGAGTATCGTATATATGTATATAAATTAGCGACCCGCTGTGGCTCCGCACGGATCCAATACTGATACAAAAACCTTCCCCTTGAATCACTCTATCTATTAATAAAACCGTATCAAAATCCTTAGCATAGTTTTAAATATCTAAGCAAACATAGGGACAGTCAGACAGCGGGAAGCGACTTTGTTATAATGATTATGCCAAAAGCTATAAGAAATATCTATATATATTAATGACATATTATCACTATAAGATTTAGGTAAGAATAGAATTATAAGATTATAGTTTATCTATAAGTATATGTTATGTGCCTACGTAGCAGTTCTTTGCCTCGACGTTATCAGATCGAATCTAACGCCCTTATTCATAATATTCTGCTAATTTAAGACAATGCTATGACAATGCTCAGTCTGTTTACTTCCACTTAGCCGCTCTTAGAGTTATTTTTAACTCTGACTCTATGAATAAGTAAGTATTCACCATAGTTAGGCCGCTGACAAGTTAACAAAACACTATCGCCTGCCTAAAATATTGGCTCTTTAGTAAACTGAGGCCGCTCAATACACTGCGATACAAGCGGACTGTGTCGCCAACTTTAGTGAAAACTCCTTGATAAGAACACATACTTAAATGTCCAAATTTAAGTCCTTGTGGGCTTTTTACGAATAGGCTCCAAATCCACTCCAAATAAAAGTAAAACAATTTCTGCGGACTCAGCCAGTGATTTACGGTGAATGCGGAGAATTTTGCTTGGTAGAAATACTCAACCCAGAACTCAGGCTCTATAATTCAGTGCCAAAAGAAAATAAGAGAAAAATCTGTTTCTGGCACGATAACCATTATTTCAAATTCGTCTTTTGTAATAAATATATAAATAAAACTCATAAATAATGCTGGATATTTTTACATAGAAATCTACCAGAACATCCTGAATCTGCAAATCGTAGGTCCATAATATTAGTTTCTAGGTGGTAAGTGAACCCACAACTTCCTGCTGAGTCACAGGCGGAGCTTCGCCTAGCGCTCCACATAGGTCGTTACGTCTCTTAATCATGCTTTCTAATAAAAAATCATAATTTCCGGTAAAAAGGCAATGAAATCTGCAGATAAGTAATTTTAACTACAATACCAAATGAAACTGTAGGTCTATAGACGGTTGAAGAATTAAAAGTCCAATAAAATAGAAATGCTTAGTGAAAACTAGGCTAAAATCCCGACAAGAGGTCAACAGCCATAATGCCTGAGTAAATAAAGCCTCATTAGAGTATGATCGAACAAGCCGCAGTCACAATCAGCGGTATTGTAGGCAGGCGCTCGCGCAGACTCTACAGCGAATTTCGCCGCACTCGCCCACTGATCTACATTTCACCTCCAATATGGGTCGATAACTGCCCACGCTCAGCCCCTCCGAGCGAGGCCATTCACCTCGCCATTCCAAATCATTGTTTGCCAAATGTATAGCGTTGGCACTGTTGGTAAAGTTCAATGAACTTGTTGGTGCGGCTGCTGTCTTCTCTGAACGACACTCGACACGACACCATAAGCTAAACAAACATCCTCTGTCTATTAATTTTTTGCCCCATTGATATATCAATCGTAACGCTCGGTGTATGTGTAAACAAGACAATAATTTCGCACGCTGCTCCTGACAAAATTAGGTCAGTTTGGCTCTACTGCAATGTGAACTGTACAAACTGAGGTGTGCAATATCACATCAGCATTTTGTTGAGACTAGGTACAAATGTACATACTTACCTAAATAAACTGGAGGATTTCAAGAGCTTTTGTAGCTTTTGAGTACTTCGCACTCACTTCTTTCTGCGTTGTGAAAGAAGCAACCTCAACCAATAAACAAAGATTTCACAGAGTAGAGTTATGTCTGTGAAATTGTCAAGAAACTAACCTACTAATTTGTCGGAAAATGTCTCTCTTACGTACTTATTTGTCTTTTCTTCCTTATTGTTATTTTATTACCTACATAACATGTAATTTAATAGAACGGTTTTTTTCTGAAAATATTATAATAAAATATCGCATTAACAGCAGTCTTTTGAAGTTTTGACGCCGGTTAAAACATAGGTTCATATTTTTCAGCAAAACTTAACAAATATTTTTAACACATATAGGTATGTTATATTATATATATATATATATATAATATAGATATTTGGAAAGCTTTTATAGCATGTCATTGCAGTAACGGTACTATGTGTGAGGCAGTCACTTTTCAAAGGCCTTAACTGTCTCGCGCAACCAGATTTCAGACCAGCGGTATCTCAACCCAAACGCTTGTCTAAACGCCCAAAACTAATCGGTCGAGCCTGTAAAATATGTTCACATACAAAATTATTTTAACTGCTGTTAACCGGTTGTTTGTAATAACCCTCCTATTAAGGACAACCAATTGATAAAAAGCTAACTTTCTAGTATTTGGCCGGCCGTTGGAGCGCAGAAAACTATCCAAATATTTGTGCGCAAGGAAAGTGGCGCGCTGAACGGGTGTGCACCGACTGCCCAAAGTGTCACGTTGAACTCTTACATAAGGCCTCGGCTCGGTGTGCTTTCGAAAATATAAGGAATTTTTGGTTTTCTCGACCAAACTATACCTTTTTTTCATTTAAGGCTTTATCAAAAGAAAGTTGCACGTAACGCACGCTGCTGCAGCCATTTTTGGCGGTATCTTAATCGTTTCATTCGTAACTAGGCAGGCATTTTTCAACGGCGAAGCTTTAAACGCTGGTAAGATTTGCTTTCACAATATCTATTCGATAATTACGACTAGTAATTTTCTCATTAGTATACGAATCACAAGTTATTTTACAAGCATTATCGAAGAATCAATAACATTATCTCATGAATGGTATTAATTGTGTGTAAAGATCGCGCAAGTTAAAATTATTTAAGGAAGCAAGTACCTTAATAATGAGCTGAAAATTTTGGCCGGAGGCGTCGGCAGTGGCACAGTACCGACAGGTTACGCTTACCCAAGGAGAAACATCGGTTGCTCTACATTCATCTTGTTCTGAGCCGATGACTCCCAGTGACCGTGTCCCCCTTAGCGACTGCTTTATCTCACCGAATTTCTCTCTTCTGTTCCGCATCATCATGAACAAAAAGTCGTGCCTCGAGACCCGTTTGGTGGAAACGGCCTAGTTGCTCGCGACTTATGCGTTGGTCGGACTCAATGGCTCAACGAAGCCCAAATGCGAGTACTTTACGTACCTACTACCGATTTGCTGTTTAGACAATAACAACTATATCTCTGCCACTAGCAGTCCGCCCCCACTTACACTTAACTCTTACGAGTTTTGAACATAAATTTAAAAGATATTTTTTTACATATACACTTTGGTTTAGATTTATTGAAGTTTTCATACGGATCTCTAACTTTTGTTTCAATATTCTATACCCTATGTCCATCATGAGATAAGGTATGATAATGGCGAATTTTTTTTTTAATCGGTCCAGTAGTTTCGTTCGGAGCTAATCCTCTTTATAATATTAGTAATAGATAACAAACACTCTTTTAACCAGAGAACTTGGATCCTATAAGTTATTTCGACTTAGGTATATAAGAATGGTTTTTAATACCATTTTTTAAATATTTTACTTAATTTTATGGATGTGCAACTAAGCCCCTCTATTTAAGTTCATTCATCTACCGAGACTGCCATTTTATATTACTTTGGGGTACTTTCGGCTCATTGCAAACCAGTCAGTTCCATCGCCGTTATTTTGCATTTTTTGCAAATAAATACAGGATATTCAGTCTTTTCCCACTATACAACATTTTTAAGGACTTTAGGCTAGAACATAATCCTAGGATTAAATATTCATTCTGTTAGTGATTCGTGGAATAATTTTCTGATCCATGTCTTGAATAACCGAAACTTAATTTTATTCTCCTTGTATTGCACAACAGCATTTTTATTTACCGATGGTTATTAAAGATATTATTATAGATATTATTTGTTATTATAGTTATTAAAGAAAACATAATTCAAGATGTCACAATAAATTAACTATAAGCGCTTAAAAATTTGTACCCTAAACTTAACTCAGAAACGTTTTTCATCACTATAATTGCATTAATTTATTGCAGTAGGTGCAGCAAGGCACTAATTTGCAGCATCTCCATATTAACTTAAATACAACAAGGAAAGGAAATGGCTGCAGTAACGGAAAGACCATAATATTTTAAGACAGGGTTTTGTATCGTTTTCTAATAAAACTTAAAACTTATGCTGTAGAAAGTCATTGTTCATAGAAATTACTAAATATAATATTCGGATAACGTTACTTGCAAAAAATTTATGGGTAGCATCACAAATTCTGTTAATAGCTGCTATAAAAATAAACTGCCAGTTGATGTGGCACGAGAGTTAATTGAATTAAGATGCTGCATTGGATTCAATTTGTAAATATCAAATGCAAATGAATAGCGCCGGGGCGCGGTCGCCGGTGCCGCGCAGCGATCTATGCTAGATGCAGCGAGCGGGTGCGCATGCACCGATCAGCCAATATCGCGCGCGGCCTCAGCACTCACAAACGGCCTTTGCAGTTCGGCGCGGTCGACGACCCGCCATAAGTTCGATGACCGGACCCGCATTTAGTTTTCACTTTCGTTCACTAAGGATAACTGTACCATATACGTCACGTACATGCCCACAAATCCGCCGGCCACCATATCGGTTCCTAGAGTCTGCGAAGAATACGCAATATTTGGCACACATTTTAGGCAGTGCGAACCGACGGAATGTGGACATATTTTGTTGCTATGCCAACCTCCAGCACCGCTCGTTTACAACTTTTACATGAGCTTTTACATAACTGTACGTGTACCTACTTCAGCGTTGTGGTAGGTTTTACAAGAGCTATTACATAACAGTACGTAAACTTCAGCGTTGTGGTAGGTTCTGGGATTGCATAAGCCATTCGAGACTTCAGTTTAAGCCGATCATATTCAATTAACATATCTCAAATGTTAATTCGGTAATCCGTGGAACTGCGTCCGTCAACCGCCTAGAAGGTTGTTGCACTAATGATTGCGGGTGTCGCAACCGGGCGTTGGACTGGTGTCCTTTTGATGCATTTTGGGTACAATTAGGTAATTTGGCGAGCTGGTGGGGCAGTGGCGGCCCCTCGAAGGCGCGGTGCGTGGGGTTGCTGGTTCGGCGGTTGCGCAACTCTATCAGCGGTCGTCGACTCGGTTATGTCAGTGGTTTACGTAAGCGTCACCTCGCAACGCTCTCGGACAGCGCTCGCGTTTCGCACTTCACGCGGACTATTTGCAGGGAGGGGCTACTTAGCGCTGCGTTACTGCGCGTCTCTGCCCCGGCCCGCAGCATTGTTCCTTCCAGCCCTCGACCGAGTGTTAATCGAGTTAGTCCCACACCGGTAATTATAAGCAGCATACCATATCCAAACATGCACGTACATAACTATAACTGCATTATTATTTATCTAAGCTGCAAATAATAATGGGGCGGGCAGGTTAAGCATAAAAAGGCTTCGCTGGCTCAGGTTGCATCATCTACAATAGCGTGATTAAGTTTAACCTTTCATGAATTGATTATTTACATATATTTGATTATAACATATCGCTCATTGTGGAGAGCACGTGTGCCCTGGAGGAGTAATTATACAATTGTTGCGATCGGAGTGGAGAAGGGGCTGGAGTGGTTGCATCAGCGTGCGGAGACTGTTCGGACTCAACGCGCAAGGTTGTGCTGCAGAGGTTCAATGCTCTATGAATAGGTACAACAGCCAATTACTCTAGAACTAGGCAAAGAAACCCCCAGCTAGCGATAACACCGCTACCACCTCCAAAGTTCTCGAGGCAGATTTAATCAATCACTACGTTTGGAGCCACCGATCCCACACATGGTTCTATTAACACAAATTTACAACCAATATAGAAGCAATGCATGCCGCATGCCCAGCGTGAGGATTATGGGCATTAACCGATTATGGGCATTAAACCCCAAATGATAATGCCATCTATGGCGCTCATTAGGGGAGGCCTATGTCCAGCAGTGGACTATTATACGCTGGTGATGATGATGATAGAAGCAATAAACTTTACCTCTATACTCGTGTATGAACACATGAATACGATAAAGATTTATAATGTCCGATGGCAGTGTTTCATTACATTACAGTTACAATAAAATATCATTGTTAAACTAGTTCTGCTAAATGATGACAGTTTAGTTTTAACGGTACACGCAGGTTTGTGGAGTAACCTTCAGAAGAGAGAACGTGGCGTTCGTAAGCACGAACAATGTCCCAACTGTTTTTTATGAGGCTGTTTCGCAATTTTTTTATAATTTTGCCTTCGACCTTTGTGAGCCGCCCAATTCAGGCTTATTGGTATTCCTGTATCAGCGACGTGGGATTTTCGTAACATTTGATCGCAACAGAGGACGACACAACGAAGACGTGACTCTCATACGGTTTTCTTGGATTTAGAAATTTTCTCCACCGTATTTGATGTGGAGGAAAAGTCCCCTAAGCTAGACCAATCCTCGGACAAAGCTAGTGCTATACCGATGATACACGTCCGAATTTTTGGTCTGACGGTGGTCGTTTTCGACTATCTGAAGGAGTTTGTTGGATACATTTGTAAAGACACAAATAAAACGCCTGCAAATATTCGAACTCGCTTATCCACCGACAATCTAATCCTACAATCATAAAAAAATCCCCGGCTGTAGGCGGTGATGTCTTTAAATAGCTCCAGTCACTACTACCGTGCAACACAATATGTTCTTCATATATGGAGTTGCACGATACCATGTCAAAAATCCAAAAACCTGATATACTAAATAGAGCTATGTAGTGGGACATTTCACTGGACTGTAATATTTCATGTGGGACTTTATTAGTTACTAGCGGCCCGCCCCGGCTTCGCACGGGTATTAAACAAAAATTTCAGAAATTATACACACTAAAACGATGGGTGAAACCCAGTTTTCATACGGATCTTTACTTTTTTTAACAGCATTGGGGTTTTTGACATTGACTCGACATTCCAAAACTGACACTGGCCGTAGAGAAAAAGCAAGCACCGTGCGCTATACAACCTCTTTTTCTATTCTGACGCGCCATAATAGAAAAAGAGGTTGAATATACAGCCCACGGTTCAATTATTGAATTTTTCATGCGGATCCCTAACTTTTTTGAAAATATTATATAGCCTATGTTCATCACGGAAAATTAAGGATTCTAATGGTGAAAGAATTTTTTAACTCGGTCCAGTAGTTTCGGAGCCTATTCAATTCAAACAAACAAACAAACAAACAAACATACAAACAAACAAACAATCAAATCTTTCCTCTTTATAATATTAGTATAGATACGTCACAAGCCCAGCCCCTCATAAAATATCAAATGCAGTCAGTTATTTTTGGGCAGGATCGCCTGGATCTTGAGCCCTTTAACTCGCTTTAAAAACGGTCTGTGATAATCTTTGACATGTCAAAGCTCTTTAAGCTAGTTTTAAGAGAAAATATTCACGTTCTGAGATATCTTAGGCGCCTGTTTCGAGACTCTCGAGACTGTTTTTTCGCTTTTTGTCACTCTCTTATAGTTTACTACATTTCAAGTTCGGATGGCGCCGCAAAAACCTTTATAACCAAGCTGAAAGGGCACAAACATCAGTCGAACAGATACCCAGTGCTCAAAAAACCCTATCGTTACCCAACCTCAAATTTCTCCTCAGAAAAGTCCTCAGTTTCCGCCAACCTAAGTCACCCATCCTTTAAACCTCGATTCTGGTACACAAATTAATATTGTCTTCCCCTGAATACGTAGAATCATCAAAATCGTCAGAGTTAAAAACAAACTTTCCAACAATTAGGTAGTTTTTTTAAAAACCGCTATATCAGAGGTTTTTTTTTGAGATCTAAAACGTAAATAAGTTAACAAAGCGTTAAAATGTGCATTAAATAAATGGTTTGCCTCATTAACATCTGACGAAAACGATTAGCTAGGTACTTATAGTATACCTCGTAACAAGACCAAAGATTAGGATTAATAGAATTTACGTTGTTGATGGGCCGTGTGGTGCCGGCATGGAATTTCACCACTCCCACTCTTCCCGTGGATGTCGTAAGAGGCGACTAAGGGAAACACACTGGGGGGCGGGCAGCAGCGCCCTCTGCAGAACAACTCCACCGAACTGCGATCCCCAACCCGCATGCCCAGCGTGGGGATTATGGGCAATAACCCCCAGATGAAATAACTCCACCTATGGTGTTCATTAGGGGAGGCCTATGTCCAGCAGTGGACTGATATAGGCTAATGTTGTTACGTTGTTGATTAGGATCAAAGGTTATTTTAGAGTATTCTTCCTTTAATAACCTTTGTCAGACGAGTTCGTTCTTATATTATTTCGTGAACCATAAACTCAACTTCAATTCGTAGAAAGTAGTTGTTGTCTATACTAATATTATAAAGAGGAAAGATTTGATTGTTTGTTTGAATTGAATAGGCTCCGAAACTACTGGAACGAGTTAAAAAATTCTTTCACCATTAGAATCCTTAATTTTCCGTGATGAACATAGGCTATATAATATTTTCAAAAAAGTTAGGGATCCGCATGAAAAATTCAATAATTGAACCGTGGGCTGTATATTCAACCTCTTTTTCTATTATGGCGCGTCAGAATAGAAAAAGAGGTTGTATAGCGCACGGTGCTTGCTTTTTCTCTACGGCCAGTGTCAGTTTTGGAATGTCGAGTCAATGTCAAAAACCCCAATGCTGTTAAAAAAAGTAAAGATCCGTATGAAAACTGTGAAACCCATCGTTTTAGTGTGTATAATTTCTGAAATTTTTGTTTAATACCCGTGCGAAGCCTGGGCGGGCCGCTAGTTAATTATATACATACATGTTCAGTATGATAAATGGTAATTATGGAGTAGTCTATTAAATCGGGTCAAAATTTATTAAGTAAATTATTTATCCCATTCACACGTTCATTCATAACTTTACCTCTCTCCCAATAAGGTTTGCTAACTCTTTTTAGAGTTCAGCTCGCCTTTGTCATTATTTCACATCTAAATGTTTTATGGTACTTATATTTTATCGTGCAATATAGAATTAAGAATATGGTTTCCTCGATACAGACTCAGACGTATTCGGAAATCCAATTAAAATCACCTGCAAAATTAAATCAGCACACCACAAGATGTACCTACTTATTTATTTTAGGTTTAGTATCGTTTGTTTTATTTTTTAGATGTAGCATTTTAGTTTTTAGCAGTCCCAGCTTTGCTCGGATATTTTACACACACTAATACGTTGGGTTACAATCCAGTCCAGTAGTGATGGAGCCATTTCAAACAAAGAATCAAACATTTCCTCTTTATAATATTAGTATAGATTAAATGTACTACTTTATATTTGCTTCAAATAAATAAAATTACTGTATTAGAACACTTGGTCGCAGAAGGAATTTCTTTTCTCTGAGTGTGATCTACCATCTATACAGCAGGTGTTATGGTGAACAGTCTTTCGCATAGCTTGCCATTGTAATTTTATTATATCCTAATTGTTTTTGAAAATATAAAAACTAGACAACAATCACGAAAAACTTTTCTTTACTACAAAAATATCAAACTGTGATTGTATGAATGGGTAATATTGTCAGTGATAAATGGTTCACTTGTACTTTTTATAGCCAAAAACCCATAATGAGCTTCACCTACCTTTTACTTAATACGTGCATGTACTTACAAAAACACATAATTTATGTATGTAATATAAATTTATAATTTTCGATACTTAATCCTAGGTGTATGACCGGTAAGTCCAATAAATTATCTTTGTACAACTTTTGTAAAAGATAATATGTTTACCTGAATCTTTGCTTTTTTTTTAAAAATATCAATCCTAAGAAAGATTATACAACCATTACTTACCTAAACCTAACTGAATCATACTATCATAAGTCTTCGTGCCTTTGAAAAAGCTACGTACGTTCACTGAACTTAATAATGTAGCTGACACATTAAAATTAACTAGGTACCTATGCTTGTCTAAAGATTAATAAAAAGTTATAAAAATATAAGAAAAGCATGAACAATCCATGCTCGTAACAGCCAACAAACTTTAGACCCTAGAGTCTAGGGTCTAAAGTTTGTTGGCTGTTACGATGATACGACACTAACGTAGATATATATCAGGAAGTATGTAGGTGAGTGTACCAACCAACAACTCGTTTCATTGTTTCTTTTTTTTTTAAATGAACCGTTACGACAGTGTCAACAATTTCTCCGCTCACTTTGCTTATTTTGATTGCAAGGCGTAGAAAGCGTCGCAGTGCTTATACAACGCTACATCGTTTAATCGACACCAGGTCACTATTCGGCTTACCAAATCTGCTTGCTATTGCCACAAGCTAGTCCGAGTTCACCGACCCCATCGGATATTTCTACGCAGGTAGGACACCTCTGTTGCTAAGTGCCAAAATCTGCAACGGATCGCGACGCATTTAGTTATTAAGATCAAGCTGATGCTCAGATTTGACGAGGTATGGGTCTTGGAACAGGTTAGAAAGAAATTAGTGGTAAGATATCGGAAGCAGATCAGAGGGAAGGCCCAGCAGCGGTACTCGCGTTACCGGAACGGCTGCACGCAGCCTTTCACGCACTTAATTTGGGAGGACCCCCTTCTCGCCGCCACCACCTCGCCCCAACACTGAGAGAAAGTAGCTAGAGCCTACGCAATGCTAAGGTCGATGACCGTACTCGAAAATGCTTACTTCTGACAAAAGTGACACATTAACTGCCTGCATTTCATATTCAATATGTGTGGTCAGTTTCTTGCACGGATGCCGAATGGCCTATGTGATTAGGTCAGGTGGATCAAAGTGTCTATTGTTACTGTGGAGTACCGTGGTCTTGCACGTAGGCATATGCATCAAGCCACAGAAAGCTTTTAGCGTGGGCTGTGACAGACAGCAAAACCTTAGGTATTTACTACACAGAATATGCCTACAGACAGAACACCACTAAAGTGAGCTCAAACACCACACTACAATGTGTTGCGTGTTAGACGTTTCAGGGGTGGCCCTGAAATTTCAAACATTAGATAAGATCAAACTTGTTGGATAACAAAATTTTACGATTGCTTTAGTTTTAATGAAGAGAGAGAGAGAGATTAGAATTATTATTCAAAAGTTTTTGTTACTGTATTTACAGTTGCAAACTTGACTTTCTTATGTTTAATCGACGACCAAGCTTAATTACGCTTTGCTCTGCTCCAGCTGTTATATTTTATGTTGAAATTTCAAGCAAATTGTGCCATTAATATGAATAACGCACCCACTTATTTCATTCTAAGAGTTTCGGAGTACTGGAGCAACAGTACACGAATAATCTTCAGCTATCTAACAGCTGTTAATAAAACGCGTTGTTAGGCAGTTTATCATCAAAATTCAATCAGATAACCAAGGGCTCGGCCCAAATGTGGACATGATCAGGGTCATCGAAAAAAGTAACCGTATTAGAACATAACTGAATAGTGCTCCACTCTACTACTCCACTAAGAGTTAACAATGACCAACCACGGACTCTAGCCGTATGTACCTTGAGGCTATATCTAATGGGAAGGGAATTGAAAGCAGTTTGAATTTTTATGACATCAACAGCTTAAGCTTAGCCTTAAATCACAATATGGGAAGAACAATTTGAAAATGCGAAAGTAACTTCAAAACTTACCTAAAACCAGGATATTTAGAACGGAGTAGATAGATTTAAATTAAATTGCGATAGAATGTTAACCTCTTTTGTTATTGGTCAAAGGCAAAGGTAAAAAACACAGTTAAATTCAAACTCGCTAAACATGTAACGGAATTCATTATAATCTAGAGTGGATTATAACATGGTCTTGGTTTGGAGAATGAATGCAGCAACGATTCCAAAAAGAAAAACTAGGATGCAAAGCAACGAACCACTGCGCAGTTGACCAGCTGGGCGCGACTTAGCAAGCTATAATTTATTAAATGAACTTGCATGAGAAATGAGATGTCCAAGCCACGTGAATTAGTACCTACCATCAGCATCGGCATACGAGAACGCACGTGCCGTGGAAAATCACAGAAAACAAGGACACGCTGCAATGGTTCATTCAACCGCCTGTTATTATTCAACAAGCGCACTGTGATGAAACTACGCAGATCTTCATTATTATTAACAAAGACCACTGTTTCGAAATTCACGTAGTACGTAGGGCTCACGTGCCCTAAGGCTCCGAAATATGAGATGGTAACGGCCTACGCGATCAAATGTACGTCGCATTCCCTGAATACGCGATGATTGATGAGAAACATTTGGAGGTTGCTTCATCGCCTGAACAACAATGGCTGCGATAAGCCATGAAACTTCACAGAATTATGTAAGTATTTAAGACTAGCAGTCCACCGCGGCTTCGCACGGGTATTATTGTAACAAAGGGTTCAACTGAATAAAGAAGCATTACCAAATATTAGAATTCTTTACAATATCAATAATCAAATTCATGTCTAAAGCATAACTAATTATATTACACATGTTTAGATTTACTTTATTTTTAACTAGCTTTGGCCTGCGACTTCATCCGCGTAGAAGTCTAAAATGGTTCGAATAGTATTTTAAATTGGTTTTTAACATTATTTATTTTATTATGACATAATATTATAAAGTAAATAATATAAAAAAAATAGGATTCGGTTATATCGCGACTCCTGTACTATCCCGCGAGAACATGACAACGAAATAAAAAGTATCCTAGGTCCTTCAACACAAGCTCTGCTTATCTTGGAGATAGATGAAGCTGTGTGGATTATCTAGCATTATTTATTTATTAATTTCTCATGGAATAGACAACGTCTGTGCCAAATTTCATCAAAGTCGGTCCAGTAGTTTAAGCTTGAAAGACGGACAGAGACAGATAGACAGAGTTACTTTCGGATTTATAATATTTAGGAAACTGGAAATATGTAGGTTTTTTTATTTTATTTCTAGGCTAGACTGCGTTTTTGCTTTTTATTTTAGTTCTTTTGTAATATTTTTAACAAAACTACGTTAGCACTATATGGTTATTCTGTGAAAAAACGTGAGAATGTGAAATTTTCATATCGAAAGCCATTTTTACTCGGTGATAAAGATTTCGAAAGATATCAAATCATTCGCAATCTAATCTAATCAAATGAAATCAAGTTAAGTCTAATATAAACGAATCAATGTTGCCACACCTACTAAATATTTTATATAAATAGTTCCTTTCGACAATGACTTCATCAAGCTCTGGTGGATGTCCATACATTATTTCGTAATTCTGCCAATAAATCACAGGCCGCTTTGAAACTATTAATATTTCGGTTTATTACGAAAATATGAAAAGGTCCCTGCGTCATAGCCTATGACGCAACTCTACATATGTAACAAATTAAACGACTGTTATATTTTGGTTAAAGACTGTTATATTTTGGTTAAAGATAATTAGGTATTTATATTTAACCCCCCTGAGCCTAAAGCACAGAACATGCACAGAATAACTATTTAGGTACTAACGTACGAAATAGAGAATGATCATTTTCCTTTTGACAGTTTTCACATTTTGGGTACCTATTTGTTTTTACAAAACGGCTTCACCGATTTGGATATATAATTTTTGTTTTGTTTGCTTAAATAGGTACACGAATGGTTTTAAAGAAAAAAGGGAAAAATACTGTAGGTTATACGAAGTCTACGGGGTCACCTAGTCAATAATATAAATGAACCGGCCGAGTGTGATTCGATCGCATACCAAGGGTTCCGTATAATCGTAAAAAACGAATAATAGATACTAAATTTATGATACTGAAGAGGAACCCAAGCAAACAGATTTTTGGTGGATCGATAAAAAACCAAAAACCAACAAGACGCTAATTACATGTCAATTAAAGATCCAAAAGTAAAAATAAATATTTTTTTTATGTTCCTAAAAAAATTTAAGGCTACTTGACAAATCACTTTCACCAATCGTGTTTTTAAAACGCGTGATCTAATACAAATTGGAAGTATCATCCGTAAATATAAAGGCTGGTGTTATTCACAGATTCTGAGATAAATATCAATTTCGAACTACAAAATTGCATATTGCCCACTCATCATAATAGGGCCCTGTTTCATTGTTGCGGAACCCTAAAATCTTGACCGCTAATAGGGCCCTGTTTCACTGTTGCGGAACCCTAAAATCTTGACCGCTAATAGTGACAATCATCGAACACCTCCAACAAGAATCTAGTAACTTGTATTGTAAACAAAAGGCTTACAAATAGGCTGACGTCTTTATAAACACTTCCATTAAAATGTTTAGGCTCTAACCATGACTCTCTTGTTCACATGGGTCTATATTTAGCACCATGCAGGTTTATTTATAAAACAATTTGATAGCAAAAGAACCGTATGAGCTTTACCGTGGTGAAATCTAAACAAGCCAGCCCTCAATAAGCGAGCTATTAGTATTCACGGCATTGTGACAAATAAATGTGGCCAAAACCAAGTGTGGTGTAACATCGTGAGTGAGGTAGTAATTAGCCGGGTTCGTTCGCCGACAAAAGCGAAAGTGCTGTCATTGGGACAACGACCAGCACCTTCAGGTCTGCTTTGCCCTCCAGGAGGCGCCTGCGGTGTTGCCAACTGACATTGGCAGTCAACGCAATGCTCTCGTTGTCACTCGTGTCCGGGGAAATACCAATGCTGATGAATCGCAGCATTTATTCATGTAAATGATACACACACGGTAGTTAATTTATATTCGTTGTACAAGTACAAATATTTGAAAAGCAATAAAACAGATGGCATTCAATAAAAAATAAGTAAGGTAAAATGCGGTGTATGCGGCAGCCCAGAAAAAAGCAATAACTCAGTGTATATTTTGCTTGAAGAGCAAACACTTCAGTATTACATTCAAGAGGTCTCCAAAAAATTTGAGCTCTTCCTGACTCCCTTCATAACATAAGACATATTTTTTTATTGTGGCATGTCAAGTCATAAAGTTTGAATATGTACGAATAATTGCCGTGTGGTGCCGGCATAGAAATTCACCACACCATCTCTTCCCGTGGGTGTCGTAGAGGCGACTAAGGGAAACACACCGGGGGGCGGGCAGCAGCGCCCTCTGCAGAACAACTCCACCGAACTGCGATCCCCAACCCGCATGCCCAGCGTGGGGATTATGGGCATTAACTCCCAAATGATAATTCCATCTATGGCGCTCATTAGGGGAGGCCTATGTCCAGCAGTGGACTATTATAGGCTGGTGATGATGTACGAATAATTAGGATTTTTTAAGAGAAAAGAAGGCTACCTACTAGCTGCAAGGCAGAGACAATTTAAAGAATACCCGATGACATTTATGATGAATTTTTCAAATCGGTCAAGTAGTTTCGGAGCCTATTCAATTCAAACAAACAAATAAATAATAAAATCTTCCTTCCTTTCAGAGATGAGACAAAATGGTTTTAAAAAAGCATTTAAATACAAAATGCAAAATACTTTTCAGATTTACTATTTCAAATGCAAAATACCAAATAGTATTGCGTTTTGTATTTCAAATGCTAAATGCAAAATAGGTATTTTCAAAATACTTTTTCAAAATAAAATACCTCCTGACCAAATCACAAATATTTTTATTTATTACACAGGAGAATAGATACACTCAATGCGATTACACTTTTTTTTTAAATTAATAACAACTGCAGGGGTATTTTAATTCGTCGGAAAGGCCTACGGATTCGATATCGGAAACATGTGACGAAGAACGGTATTTTAAACTGCCGGATTCGAATACTTTTGACATTCTAATTCGAATCCATGCTATGCGAGTTTCCGACAGCGTATCCCTGACGGAAACGATTCCGCCAATAGTTTTTGTTCGTGTTAACATAAAATTTAAGGCTCAATTCAAGGATAAATCGTAGCTATTAATAGAAACGAGAGAATATGAGAGGAATCTATTTAATAGTGATGATTTTCTGCCTATGATTTTAATTTTTTACGTTAGGTACCTACCTGCCTATCTTTGTTTACAAAAAATGTAAACAATACGATTCAAGTCTTATTTTGCTATTGAATAAATAGAACATAATACATTGATTAGTTGTTTCTTATCATAATTTAACAGCTTCTATTTATTTGTTTAGCTTGTATTATTATCCCTAGCAAAGTAAACAAAACAAAATTAAAATCAATAAAAGTTGCGACCTTGAAAAAAGTATTTCCAACATTGATTCAAATTTTTGACAAAAACTTGGTTTGAAACCTAAAGTATTGTTTTTACACAAAACATTCTTCAGGGATAATAAATATATAAGAAAATATGTTTTAAGGCTCTAAGAAGCTATTTTTTGTAACTAGAACACTACATAATGGTATCGTAGACAGTGAATAAAAAGTAATAATTTACAAAGGCGATTTTTATGATTACTTCTTCATCCTTCATTATCCAATTTTACCAGGCTTTTCGCCAAATGTAGCTTACATTTGGCGAAAAGCCTGGTAAAATTGGTAACACTTTTCTCCATCGTAATGGTAAAAAAGAAGTTGAAGTCATGTTTACGAAGTATATTTGAACAATTAAATATCAATGTGAATGTGAACTTGTGTTTAGCATAGAATCACAATGATTTAGTGATTTTGTTTCTTGATTTTTCTTGAAGCAAATTTAACATACCTAATCAAAAAATACCGTAAAATATTCCATATAATAATTTCTACTCGTTTCTACCATTTCAAAACAGTCTCCGTAAATGCACATTTTCCATCAAACCGCGGATTCGCTTCGGATACTTTCGATTCCCTATCCGAAAGGAAATCAAAATAGCGTTTTATGGATTCGACGGAATCGAATTCGAATCCGACGGTTTCCAATAGGAAACGAATCGAATGAATTAAAATACCCCTGCTGGACTGGTATTGTTAAAAAGTGTTAAAAATAAATATCATTTTTTTTATAGAACACTTTTTAACAATACCAGGTGTTCGAATACATCATCACTCATTTTTCACACTTGTCAGACATTGACACTTGTCAGACATTACTTGATATTGACATAAGACGCGCACTCTGACCAAAGAAGAAAAAGATGTCGTGCATGGTTAGTTGGCGCCTCTATCGGTCGAATTCGGCAATACAAGCGTTTTGTTTTGTTTGACTGGTAATGTTGGCTCAACTTAATCACAAAGTATTTTTTATTTTAAAATGTATATTAAAAATACAAAATGCATCTCGAAAGGCATTTCAAATAAAATACAAAATACTTTTCACTGAAAGGTATTTAAATACAAAATACAAAATAGGTATTTTGCATTTTCTATTTGCATTTAAAATAGAAGTATTTCAAATAAATCACATCTTTGCTTCCTTTATAATATTACAGTAGGTATATATTCAGTTTCGGGCATCCTTTAGCGTCTGTGCAAAATTGCTCTTGATTTACTCAGCAGTTATTTTATTTTAAAGTGCCATTTATAACTTATATTAATATTGCGAATCTTATAAATTTAAATACAAGATTTTACCAATAAGTACCTGTAGTACTTATAAATACAAACAAATAAGATTTAAAAACAAGATCCGTCAAGTGCGAGTGTTACTTGAGTGTTCCGAACGTTTTTCAATTATATAAGTACAATGTGTATAAAGGAACCGGTTAGAAACTTGGCTATTTAATGCATACCTAATAATATTTGAAGACTTAGTGGGATTAGGGAGTATAGGTAAATTTTTCTATATTTTTTCAAATGTAAAAAATAAGTATGATACCTTAGGATATTTCAAAAACTGGTTTAGATTGTTCAAATTGATACCTTTCAATTGATACAGTCATAAAAGTTGGAGGTCTCTTTTAAAAATTCGACTAAACAATTCGTTATTATTTTTTTTTCTACTTTAAAACTGTACAGGCGCCCAAGGATATATTTATTATTATTTAAAATTTTAAGAAAGCTAATGTACTTTCTGATATACTAACGACAGACCCAACGAGACCACAAGGGTTTCAAAAACGATCTCGATAACCTGATAAATGTTTAAGATACTTAAATGTTTATTGAACCAGGAAGTTAAGAGGAGGTAAGCACATAATTATTTAAATGAAGTTAATCCGGACTCTATATAACCCATTGACGCATTGAGTTGTTATACCAAATAAAGTTTAATAAAGCCTACAACTAACAAATCTATAAGTTCCTGAATTACATAAATCACCCAACAACATGTAACAACTCTTATTTTGTAGGCGGGGAAAACCATAATTCGATAGGAAAGTTATGCTTAGAGAAGAGATCTCTGGAAGATAATCCGATCAGCAGATTTGTCGGTTAACTTTACGTATGAAAACTTAACCCAAACGAAAATAAACGAACCTATTAATACTTATAAATGGTTTAACTTGGTCTTAACTTAAATGAGGCTCTTTTCTTTCTAATGGTATTTACGCTAAGAATAAATAATACTTGAATAATATACGAGCTAAAATAATTTTTAGTCTCACGAAACTGAATAAAGACTATAGAATGTGCGATTTGAGAATTGCGGAATCTAATATCTAATACTAAAAAACATAACTCTTATTCTTGCAGAGTAGGGTAACACACTTCTCGCTGACACAAGAGATGCAAAGTTAGAGTAAAATCACTCTATCATACATTATCATCATCATAACAGCCTGGCTATAAATAAATCAATAATTCGTTTACTACGGAAGAAAAACTATGCACTATTCCGAAATTTAGGCCATAGATTTCCAAAAAAATTATAATAACAAAATAAGTCCTTCTACATACAATCTTTGCCAGCCCCCATATAAATTGAGAGCTCTACATTATTTATGTTTTCTTTTGTCTGCCTAAAAATACAGGAAGCCTGTTCCATATTCTAGTTATATCTAAGAATATCTATCTATGGAAGGCACAGTTTAATTTTAGCTAGAATTAAATTTATCTTACAAAATGTTGTGAGCAATCATTCAGTAAAATCAGTTCCAAACACTAGGCGCAACTTTGGCGCTGAACATCATTGCTAATCGAAAAAATAACGTAGTATGTTGCTCCTCGATTTATTCGCTGCCCTTGCCAAATTACAAGTCCTTCGGAATATTATTTCAATATCCATATTTCAGGCAGAGTTGGGCACCACCTAACATTATTATTTTTGCAATATTTATCTGTCCCTGAATAAAGGCTCTACATTTTGCTACTTAAATATAAACTGCGACGAATTTTAGACTTTGCTCAAATTATACGCATCTGTTCTGTTATAGAATTCGGTCGAATATAAGAAACAACAGGCAAGGCTTACTATTTTTTTATAGCAAGAAAAGCTTGTATGATAGAACAAAACAAACAAACTCAAGAGTGACGTAATCATTGTTTGGTGCATTGTTCAAATATCGGTGTGTGTGACGCTAATCGTGGTCGGTGGAGACAGGCAGTCGCGTAGAACACCTGTCTGGGGAGCGCAATCGTTACCCAGCTACGTCGCGTCGGTTTGCAGCAGTACGGGCATGCGCAGTCGGGGACGCCCGCGTTCGACCGAGTCTAGTGCGAAGTGAGGAGGAACGGTGAGCGCAGTGCTCGCCTGCGAATGGAAGCCGAGTCCGCGCCGCCCGCACCCGTAGTCCTCCCACCGCGCCGGCTCTGCGCGCTCCTCACCAACACCGCAACATGGTGAGTCATTCCTAAGTGCGAAACTATTCATTTGCGACGGCCTTTCATCACGCTATACGGACAAATATAAACCGGATCGACCCACTTTGTTACACCGGAATAAATCACTATAAGTCTCCCATGAAGCCTGTTAGAGACCGCACCGCAATAGGCACTCTAACCTGATTAACTGCGAATTGAACAAAACAAAAGAAATTAGACCGCGCACCGAGAATGAAGGTCAAACATTAGAGGCATTAAAACGCTTAAATCTCATTTTCAGGTAATGGACAACTGCATGAATGATGATTTTGAAAATGAGCACAATTCCTCAATATTCATTACGAATTTTCAAAATGGAGACGTCCTTAACTATTCCTTGGTTCTTCTAAAAGGCTTTATAACCAGAGGAAATTCAAACAATCAAGACAAGATACTATGTGCAGTTAAAAATGAAGGAGTACAGTGCAAATCCGAATGGAATGTGCATAATGGAGAGTTTAAAGCGGTACTAGAATTGAAGAGAGGTCAGAACATAATCGAGCTGTTGTATGCAGAACACCAACGCCGAACCTTTATTTTGGATTACACCCCAAGAAAAACTAACCTAAGGGTAACGCCGGTGTATATCATATGTCAAGGGCACGATGGTTGTTTCCAGAGCCTTCCGGATATCGATAGTTCTATAGAAAGTGCGTGCTCTAGAATTGCGTTAGGCGCAAAACTAATACAAAGTGTAACCGCTGAAAAACTATTCGAAAACGGTGTCGGGCGAAAAACCTTTCAACTTGAACACGAAGTAAACCCCAAAACACCAGAATGCATTGTTTTCAGAAGTTCTCTCAATGTCAACAAAGCCAGGAAAATGAAGCAAGCCGAACTATGGTCTCACTTTGGAAGGGAACTAATGTTATCGGATCTTGGTAGCAACGATCGTAAATTCTTAGGTTTCATATCGTGTACGCGGTTCAAAGGAACGGATATTGATAAGCCCATGTCGCACGATGAAATCGTTTCAATAACAGAAGCCTATGCCGCTCTTGGAGGCGGTGGATTAGCATTATTTGGTACCGCATGTCTTTATACTTGGCCAAGCCATGTTACCGAATTAATTCCAAGGATCATGGATTCTACGCCAGTGAATACAAAACGATTCATGGATGATAGTGGGTATCGCGGAACACAGGGCGCTTGCTTTGCAACAACTTTGGGATCAGTATTACACGAGCTTGGTCATACCTTTGATCTCGGACATACCAAAGATGGTATAATGGGAAGGGGTTTTGATAATTTAGACAGAGTTTTTATTGTAGGAGACAAAAGATCAGCATTATCCAAAGATAGCATGAACAATTTCAACGGGAAACCAGTTCAACATTCCACTGTTTCTCTTCAGCGTAACATAAGTGTTACTATGAATGTGGCAGAACCATTACGTGTATTAGGTCCAAGAAGCAAAACTACTCTAGGAAATTTTGCCCAAATGTCGAAGTCGGATATTGTACGAAGAAGTCCAAATATAACTCCGATAACGAGACCATCTAGTGTTTATTCAAGTATGACTAATAAATTTTCGGATTCAAAGAAAAATCTGAACAAAATGAACGGTAACGATTCAGTTTACTGGACAAGAAACTGTGCAGTCATGTTATCTTATCATAGGTGGTTTAACAACGAGTACGGAAGAGAGAGACAAACTATAACGAGATACCTGAAGTTTGATACGAACAAAATGATGATATTATCCACAGCGGGTTTAAGAATTGTTGAAGTTAGAGACGAATCGAATGGAATGGTGTTAGATTCCTATGAATTTACTAACCCTTTACCAGAGAAGAGATTTCTACTTCCATTCACATTTTCTCCAAAAACTAAAGTTTTGGCTATTGTGGTAGAAGATGATTTGGGAAACGTTTTGAAACAGACATTTACCTATTAATAAGTGTTAAAATTGTAAAGTATGACAATAAAGTGTAGGAGGAAAGAACATAATTGAAGGTATTCTAAAATACAGTGTTATTAAATGTAAAGAACTCTTTGTTTTGGAACGATTTGTGAAGTAAAACTTTTCAATATAGTAAATTTTAATTTAAAGTGGTCACCCTGATTTGACGCGGGCAACTAGATGTTTTGACATTTGATAGTCAGAAAAAAATATTTTCGGTGTAGGTATGTACGTGCTTGTTATGATAATATTTTAGTACTAACATGATAAAAGAATAATTAGTTATGTAATTTAGGCGTGAAAAATCTTTTGTATTAGAAGATAACTGTGAAAATTTACATGAAAAGTAGCATTTGACTGAAACCCATTGAAATGGCAGGCAGCTCTACCGATGAAGAATGCAACAAATTTGTAAATAGAAATCATTTCCCAGCTGTTATTGATGGAAAAATAAATATAGATCAATTTATCAAGGCATCGACTGATTTATTAAATATTGTGGGTAAGTTGTGCGTTCTTTTCATGATATAAATGACTCTGCAACTATTTCCAGTTCTTAAGAAATTGTGTTTATTTACAGAATGTCTTGGCACTGTGTTCGCACCCGTGAAATATGACATGCAAGGGAACATAAATGTAGGTGTTATACCTATTTTATTACGATTAATTTTAGATTTAATTCGTCAAAAGCACATTTTTTTTGTACCTATAGCTTATAATCAAAGGACATTATTTTTTAAGATATTTAATTACCCGCTACTTACAAAAAACTAAATCTACTAAATTGAAAATATTTGGAGAGATACATACCTACAATAAACTTGATTTATATTTTCAGAAAATACAAAAACATTACAAGTATGGTGAAAACTCATGTTTACTTGAATTGATGCTTGAGGAGAAAGCAAACGGAAAACCCATAGGTATCGAGGCCACGCTATGGCTTAACAGGTGCGATTTCAGAAGACTACGTTTTTATAAGGCAATAGTTATTAATTATTTTGCTTATCATAAAAGAATAGTTAAAATATTCATAAAATATGTTATTTACAGAGCCCTCCTGTTTTTTGAGCTGGCCTTTCAAGAGATCGTAAATTGTCTGAGATCTGGCAATTATGACGTCAACATGAAACAAATATTTACAGTGGCTTACGAAGGATCTGTGAAGCAGTACCACAACTGGGTGACTCAACAGCTGTTTGTTGTAAGTTAAACTTTGTTACGTTCTGTTCTACAAGATGATGTTCAAAGATTTATTAAGATCAAAGCATAATGACTCCATTTGTATTAAATGTTAGTTTTTCTTGGGGTGTAATCCAAAATAAAGGTTCGGCGTTGGTGTTCTGCATACAACAGCTCGATTATGTTCTGACCTCTCTTCAATTCTAGTACCGCTTTAAACTTTTGCAATGCAATGACATACGTTACGTTCTTTAATTAGAAGTATTAATACGTAAATTCTCATGTTTGCCATCATTTGCCGGTGCCTGCATTGCCAATAATTGACGTATAATAAGATAGGTATCTACTTAAATACGGCACCAAAACCTTTTTCTTTGTATTTTTTGCAGCTCATTTGCAAACTGTCGCCATCTCTACCTCAAGTAATGAAAATCTTTCAAGTCGATGAAGACATAAAGATGTTTGAAAGGAAGCTCGAAATTTTTAATATAACTCTACATCTTGTCCGATGCAAAATAGACGACTTTTTTAGAGAAAACGATTTGATTAAAGGAGCAACACAACGCCGAGGCAGTTAACAAAACAATACTGCAGTTATAAGTGTTTTATTCTATTACTGAAGATAGCAATAAATTGAAGCTTATGTACAATACATAGGTAATTAAACGTAGGCATGCTTAAGCATCTTAATTATATCATTGCTAACCTTATGAAACAGTTAATTGTATTTTAAATTATGATAAACAGCTACGTATAAGCACATATTTTTTTGAGTGTATACATAGTGGGACGCTTCTAATATTTAGGAAATATCAAACATAAGTACATTATAAAATACTTACCAAATAAGGTGTACGTAAAGTACACGCAATTGAATACCTAAGATATGACGATAGTGATTGGATAGATCATAGAGTGGATTTTCTGCCAATAGGTTTTTACTAATGAGTATTATTTATTCTTAATGGTTTTTTTTTATAAATAATATCCTACACGTCCATAGCTTTTAGATAGTTTTTTTTTGGGCTTAGCCAACCCGTGTTGTAGATGATGGAATGTAAAGAAACAATATGTATGTTGACATGGTCAAAGAAAAGGAAAAGGTATCTTGGAATGAAGGAGTATATTTTTTAATTCATGTTCAGATTCAGCATCAATATTCAGTGCCTTGAAATGTTTCGGAACAGAATAAAAAAACAATATAAAGTGTATTCAAAATGCAATATTTCATTGAGACGACTATATTTGATACCAAATTGTCTAATTGGTGTAATGATAATTAAATATATTTTCTAATGATTGTCCCTATTATTAGATAATGTCTGAATATTGTATTCTTAAAATAATTCTTTGCATTATTAAAAGATACTAAGCTAAAGCTATTGTCAAATTAAGCTTTAAATTATTTAAATGTAATGTAAATAATATTTGATTTCGAAGTCAGTCGATGTTACAAACAATTAGTTTATTATTGAAGGCAGTCTCAATTTATTTCTAATCGTATTTTGGCATAATGCTATTTTGTGAAATCCGCCATTCTAAATGCTGGGTTTGATTTAAGTCCAACCCTGATTTTTCACAAAATTTACACAGGATTTCCGAGAGGCTGCATATCGCTGTTTAGCTTTTGCTTTATTGCATCAATTTAAGAGTCACGTTTATTCTCAAACAATGGAGCCCTCGAGAAAGCCGTCATTAACAAATAAAGGGCATGCTCAATAAGTTGAGTCTGCTAAGAAATAGTAAACGGGTTGAAGTTATTTCTGTATGGTATTATTAAGTAATAACAAGAATCGCAATTTGTCAAACAATTATAAAATCTTTTATGTAAAAGTAAATGGATATTTATCATTTTTCCTACCTATCCTAACGATTACTTATGTAGTCTTTGATGACTTTGATGGACGGAACGAGTCTTAATAAATATTGTATCTTGCCCTTCTATTTATCATTGGCTTATTCAATAACGACTAATCAGTTTATCACATTCACTGTCTAACCTCTGGCGGGTCAAGATGTACGTAGTGGGCAAGAAAGTGTTAATGCACAAATATCATAAAAGCCTTGCTCATAAAAACAATGTAAGAACATTGGCCATTAAATGTACCAAGTAAATAAATAAATAATGTTGGACAATCCACACAGCATCATCTAGCCCCAAGCAGAGCTTGTGTTATGGGTACGTACTATATGACTGATATACATAATACAATATTATTACATATAAAGATATTTTTTATTTTACATAGAAAACGACCAGAACGCCCTGAACCTGATCGTACACATATTTTTCCCGAGGCGGGAATCGAACCAGCAATCTCCTGCGTCGCAGGCGGAAATCGCCCACCGCGCCACAGAGGTCGTCAAGTAGGTAGGTTAGATATAGGTAGGCTAAGATCTATCAGCTTACGTTCCGGTCCCTCGTCCCTACTTATTGGACAGATTCGATAACAAGTTTAATTATAGCTAGGTATACATTTGCTAGAATTTTGACCAAATCATTTACCAACCATCGGCCTTCACTAAAGTCTGAGAACTAAACTTAGATTTAGCATAAGGTTTTCTTTTTATAATACAGTATCTAGTTCTATAAGTAACGGCGCTCACGCCGGCCAACAAATTCTAAATATTTTAGGTGTTGTGCGAAAGATTTATTTTCTAAAACTTATTCTAATTTATACATTTTAACATTATCTAAATTAGTATTTATGCAGAAAGTGACATTCCTCGGGTTGGATACAATTAAGAAGTGTATGTGCGAACGAATATGTACCTTCTTACAAATTCTAGAATACAATACAAATAAATTTATAGAAATAGATTCGGTATGCACTTACTTACAATTAATTATAATTTATTATAGGCATGACTAGAAGTATTGAGCAAAAAATTAAAAAATATTTGAGGAATACCTTATGACTAAAATTTTTTCAGTGAAAATATTTCTTCAATGAAAGAGACAAACACCGGTTATATGCACTTTGACAAAATACAGTTATATCAAAAACTCGGACTGTATTCGGATATTTTTTTACGCACTGCACCTTTCACGAATAGGTACGGATCTAAAAACTCGATCCTTATCTGCATTAGGTTTAGGTACTAATCCGATTTCTGATTCAAATCCAGGCAATTCAGTTCATCGGCAGGGCTTACCTTTGGCATATTTACGTCATACTGAAATCGGACGCAGTGCGCAAGCATTCATACAAACACTATCTACTAGGGCTACTTCGGTACGTCAAAATTTTGTAATTTCAGAGATTCATGGGGGACGGAGAGAAAATCATCGTATCTAGTGCGGAAACCACTATACTTCGGAACCTATTTGCACAGATTCGGATAATATGTCGTACGGTCTCTGTAAGGCACGATCGAAGGAAGAGACATACTTAGGTATTCATTCTTGCTTACTTGTTATTTAACTTAGCTACCAACTAGTTTGAATGAAAGCATGTTTTAACTGTAATTTTGTAGACTTTATTTCACCACGATGAGTGAAAATCTATGATAAGGATGGTCTACGCTAAAGATCGATTTAAGGTTTTTTCCGCCCCAAATCAGCGCCCCCGCTTATCTTATTTTACGTTGAATTACTTTATGCGTTGAACAATGTAAATATTAAAAAAATTGGGCAGTATGTGATGTGATACCAAAACTGATATTATTATGACGAAAATATTGGGCTAGGCAACTTAATCGGATTTGTGAGCATACTGTATTTTCCAGTACGTAGATAGATATATGAATATAAAACTTGCTCAATAATTTGTACAAAAATATCCAGCTATAGAGTTAAGACGCAACAATAATTTTACAGCCTAATCTCTTACCTAATCGTCTATGGATTAGGCTGGTGTGATGTCTCACATTATAAATAATAATCGATAGTATTTTATGTGAAACTGCTTGCTACGTTTCAACATGCCGCGTTGAACTGGCCTGGAGACTCGTATGTTCCTCATATCTATATCCAGAATGCCGAGAAGAGGATCCAGTTCGAGACAGGGTCTGTAGCTCTATTGGCTGAGAATAGAATGACGGGGGCCTCTGGTTTGCCGCCTTTACCGATTGGTATATGACTAAAAAGCTTACCACACTTTCTATCAGAGTAGATAAAAGTAAGAAACAATGCAAGCATACTTCCATAGGTGTACTCAGTTGCATGTAGATGGATACTAAATAGAAGCTTACAAGTGGTGCTTCTATCAGGATGGTGATGAGGAGGAACCGGCTTAGTTTAGACATCTGGAAAAGAGAGAAAGAAAAATTTTGAAGATCAGTAGTAGTCCTTTCTTATTCTTTCACGTCCAGAAAGGTTTATGACACTGAAATCATAGAATTTTGTTGAACTAGCCTTTAAAAAATAAGTTAGGCAGAGCAGCAGCATTGACAGCAGTACCTAATCTTGCCACGGCAGTGTCTTATCATGATCATATACAATCTTCACCCACTACTGCGTATTGGTCTCCAATTTTTGTGCTCTGGATGTCTCACTAGTAGAAGCTAAGGACCTTATCACACTGGCTATTTTGAGCAATTTCTTTTGAGGCTCTTATGATTATTGCCATGCAGAGGTTTCTCTGTGGTGCGACCAATTACAAACCAATAACTAGACTTGCAACAGATTCACATTGTCCCATTCATTGTCATGAAGTCTATCCTAGCTTTGGCGGGTCAGGCATAAGAATCGAGCCGTTTATCATATGATGTAACTGAAAGGACTAAAAAAGTTTCCTAGTACAAAAATATTCCCCATTGCCACCACTTTCTGTAATAATAGTAAATAAATCCATGTTGGCTACACATGGATATTTAAAAATTTTTTTTCATACTGAACTCTAACTTTTTTGAAAATATTCTACAGCCTTGGCCAAAAGACACAAAGAAAAAGGTTATCTATTGTTTTAATACTTGTTTGAAGGCACCGGCTTGCCCTTTGTTCATAACATTAGGTATTTTTTAAAATGTGTTTAGAGATATATATGTTTTAGAGGGGTGCTTTATACTTTTGGCCAAGGCTGTATATAATGTTCATCACAAAAAATTCAGATTCTAGTTCCAGTAGTTTCGGAGTCTATTCAATTCAAACAAACAAACAATCAAATCTTTCCTCTTTATAATATTAGTATAGACTTACATCAGATGTGAACTGCCTGTGCTGGGATAGGCAGAGTTTTAGTCCAAATGTGGTGATCATTAAGAGAAATGCTGTCACTAACAAAAGTTTTGGTACTTGCAAATAATCCAGCTGAAATACAATAAAATTTAAAGGTAAGTAGGTACCTAAATTAGTAGATATGTAGGAATAAAATAAATATGTTATACATATGCATCTAGGAATAGATATTAGTAGGTAATTTATAAAAACAATTAGTTTTGTAGGTATGTTACCTAGATATGATCTGCGTGGAACTTTACCACTTCCTAGATAGAGGTTACATGGATAGGAATTAAAATACCAAGTGGTACCACTACCACTATACCTCTACATACCTTAGAATACAAAAAGAATCCATTGCATAGCGTCCATACAAGGTAGAGATACGAATCAAAATAGGTGCATTTATGCAAGATCAGATCATGTTGCAGTTTCATATTTTTTACAAGAAACGGTTTCTGGAATCAAATCGTATTAGGCGGAAACTTTCTCGTTTTGATTAATTTCAGGTTCACGTTTTCGTTGTTTGTTTACATTATTTTTGGGTGCTTTTTCAACGTTCGATTACAAGCTATTTCAACGTATGTCGATAAACTATAAACCTTACTGTCTTAATCGAAGGGATGCTCTTACTTCTTCTTCTTCTTCTTCTTATTTCATGGCTCGCTGTGTTACTTCTTTGTGGGAAATCTAGACATTTTATCATAAGTCAAGTTTGGCAAGTCGGTGAAATAGCGATCAAAGACAAATAACAATAAATTTGGTTTTGTTTTGAGGTTATGGAGTAAAAATTATCTTTTTTTACCAAGAAAGACATAGGTTTCAAGACAAGTGATTTATCAGTGCTCTGGGATTTGGATACTTCTAGGTTTCTAATGAAAACTGAATAAATTTACGCATATAAACATGCTTTTACGAACAATTCGATTGTCTGTCGGTAAGTTAGACATAGTGACCCTAATGATACCTTTATCACGAATACAATACCCAGCGCAGCTACCTTATTGATTTTAGGTATAATAAAACGAAGAATAAATAGGTAATAAAACATTGGTTTCCAGGATTTTTACGGCCAGAGTGCGTCCAGCTTCCTGCTATAGCAGGACTGAAATATTTTCCACCTCCCAAAAACTATGACCGTAAGTACTAAATATTTCAATGATTTGTTTTCTTTTTCTCGTCATATAGTAGGTATTTATGACATAGGCTTTCTTATGTCATTGCAGATATTGAAATACCAGATAGACAAAGACTGCGTGTCTTTGAAAAGGTGCCAACATATCCCCCAAACCTTAAACCTCCAAAGATGCAGAAAAGGTTGCGATACATGAGAGGACCTGAATTATTGCATAACACGTTACAGCTGAAACAGTATGGTATTATAGTAAGTTTTATTTTTCTGTTTATGGGTGGGTGAATTCAGAGTTTACTGCAGTTTATGATTCATGTACCTACCTTTTATTTATCAGCAAAATTGCTTCATTGCACACCCACTGAGCGCTAATATAGCCCTCTACCTTCTTACATCAGCTCAATAATGTCTATTTATATGCTGACTAATTATATTATATTACAGGCTACTGGTGGAGGGCGGTTAAGGTTTGAGCATTTTGAAATGGCCCGTTTGACTATTGCAAGACACCTTGATCAGAAGATAATGTTTGGTATTTGGAGAGTGGACCCTCCATGGCAACCTGTTACAAAAAAAGGCCAGGGCCAGCGAATGGGAGGAGGAAAAGGTGCAATAGATCATTATGTCACTCCCATCAAAGCTGGCAGAGTTATTTTGGAGATTGGTGGAAAATGTGAATATGCTGAGGTAAGAAATTTCACAAATTACATGATAAAACTAGGACGAGGATTCAGCATCATTCACGGCAGCATTAGGGATACTATACAGTAATACCCAGGACTTACGCGATAGGTGGGTCCTAGAGATTGCCGTGTAAGACGAATTTGCGTAAGTCGAGGTTTAACTTTGCATATAAATATGTTTAATAGGAACCAGAGTCTAAAGAAAACAATAATACAGAAGAATTTTTTGTATAAAAATGTAGGATGTTAAAACCTTTTACACTGTTATGAATAAAGTAATCAAAACCGAAGTTATTTTCACTTCGAAGGCATCAGATATTCTAACATTGTTGACTAACGAATTAAGTTTTCTTCGTCTCACGCAAAATTTCCTCGTAGCATACCAGTATTCTTTTTATTCCCCGTTTTGTAGTAGAAACGTGTTATTAATAAGAATCTATTTTTTCTAAAATTTGTACTTTTCAATTGAATTGAGGCTTTCTGTTAAGTTTGCAACTGTCATTTGATTTCCCAAAATAACAAAACACGGACAGGGCGAAAGCGAGAGTCGATGCGCGAGGCAATCAAAATGAAAACCTCGTAACTCCGAATTCGCGTAAAACGGGGTAGCGTTAGTCGGGGTATTACTGTATCTATATATGGTATTACGGTATTACTGTACCGTTAGTATTACTGTATTAAGAAATCAGAACCACAATGCCTGAAAACTAAGATTTTTGTTCGCATCCTACCTACCAATCATTAATGAAGTATCCAAGCAGTTTGTAAAATAGTGTAGGACGCTTGCCGTGTTCTATGCTGTAAAAGTAGCCAGATTCAGGATTTAGCAAGCTGAAGGCCCTATAGCTCCCACAAGGGTAATCCTTATCCAAAAGTGGAATAGTATAGATGGGTAATTAATATCATGATAAAACAAACAAGAAGTTAATGGGTAATTAAAAACAAAATCTGAATGGGTGTCACATCAATGGTTCAAGGCAGGTTGCAGAGGTTATTGGTTAGGTACCTACTTTTTTAATCCATAATTCTAATAAGTTGTTTTATCTCTGTTTTGTTTTTTAATTTTTTATTATGCTATAGTTTTAGATATTTTTTAGATGTAAGTATTGTTATGTGTCATGTCAAATAAATTATTTCATTTCAAGTCTAAAAGTATAAGACTACCAGTTTCTGCTACCAATAGAGTTTCACAGGCTCAGCAAGAAAGGCTTTTCAAGTGTAAAAAAAAGAAGACATTACCCAACTCACCAATAAAAGTTGTACAAATTCTGTTGATTTGCAGGTAAAGAAGATGTTACAAATAGTTGTGGACAGGTTGCCATTCAAGGCAATGGCAGTGTCACAAGAAATCATGGAGAAAAATGCTGCCAAAGAAAAGTGGTTGGAAGAAAATAACAAGAATAAATACACCATGAAGTACATCATACAAAATAATATGGGTGGCTGCCATAAAATGCTCTCGCCATTCGACCACCATTGGTATGGTAAACATTTGTAAATTTTAAATTATGTTGCTTCATTATATGAATAGAAAATTAAAACCGCCCCGGAATAGTTTTCTTGATCCAAATATTTAACAATAGCTGGTTAAATCAAGGAGTTTTTATTAATGGATGGGATTGGTTAAAAAATACAAGATAGATACTTTATAATGGTTTATTTAAATTTGACATTTTCATGAAAGGATTGTCGTGAGAAGCCTCGGTTTGCATACATGTATAAATCTTGTAGCAATAATTTATAAATTCCTTCCTTACAATTACGGCAAAAACTCAACAAAAACAAATGTTTAGTAACAAACACTACAGCATAGTACTTAGAACCCTTAAGACTCTTCCCTAACCTAACGACAAAAGCCAAACACACTAATTGAATACTTGATTTTAATTTGAATTGTGCAACTTCTGAACAAATGGTAGGCGTTTTCGATATAATGTTTTAAATCTTAGCAGAAGTTTACATTTTACTATAAAAACTATCATAGTTTGACCAATTCATTATGAATGTAAACGTTGGTGTTCTTCCAACACAAAATAGGTTTGTTGTTAACCCGCTTACATTCATAATGAGTAGTTTACATTTTTTTATTCTGGCATCTAATAATTTAGGATCACATCAATACACATATAACTAGACCAAAACATTTACTTTTTAGTGTAAATATAACAGACAATTCATGATATAGTGCAACGCTACTTTGTCTTTATCAAGCGTCTTCTAACACATTTATTAGAATATAGAGGATATTCTGTTTTGTCAACTCCATAAATAGTACCTATAAATTATATAACTTTCATAACAATATTTACAAAGCCTAGTACACTAACTTACAAGTAAATGCAATTTACATTAAATAAATTAATAGTGTTTACAATATTATACAAGCGCTAGGTTTTATTGATATGGCATTTATTTAAATTGACTGCACACAATACTATAGTAACCAATCCCTAACACGCAGTCGTAGTTAGATAACACTAGAAGTACTTGTATATTGTTAGTCTTTTCAGAGGTGTACTGAGGTTCATACTTAGCTGTTTTCTGTGTAAAAGTTAGAAACTATTTTTTATTGAAATGCCTTAAAAGTTGTGCCAGTAGCAATAGTTGTAGGTATTTGAGCAAAATAATTAGCTCAGATTAATTTAATAACAGTAAACGTGACTAGTACCGGCCTTAAACTATTCTTATTCTAGATATATTTGATCTAAACACTGGCATTTTGCAGTCTTAAACTATTGTTTTATATTTTCAAAAAGGACAACGAAATCTGCCTAATTTACAAAATAAATACTATCCATAGTTTACATTACATTTGCGTACACAAGGATTATTATATTAGCTAAGCTTTAAGTTAAAAGTGAGGTAGCGTTTTTACCTTCTAGTGGAAAAATATGTACAGTTCTAGAAGAAATGCAATTACATTTATTTGGTTTGTATGGAATCTATCAGGGATTTCGGTAGAAAGACAGACGAAAATTAGCCCGTAGATTTTAAAAACATTGCAAAATTTTACAAATTACCTAAATCAGCTGAATTAATATCTGACACAAGTACCTACTTAAATACGAGTATTTCTACATACACACAATCATATTAGGTACTTTAAATATGTGCAGCTTTGTAGTTGACTAGAGTAAATATTTTTACGATAATATTATAAAACAGTTACATTAGGTATATTTTCGCTTTCGATCACTGCAAGGATCCACAATAAGACACATATTGTTATCTACTGAGGATAATACATTGACAGTTTGCAACTTCACTCGTACGACTCGCTCAAGTGGTCTAACAAGAACTTGAGCTGATTTTTCATGAAAGTATTTTTATGGGTGATAGATTCGCAGAGCACTTGCGTGGGTGCGACATTATTCCCATTGCGAATGTTTTCATAAATGTGTTCGTTACGTGCGTTGTTGTTGCGTTTGTCAACGGTACTATCCTCTAGCGCGGCATCATCGAATACGGCGATTGGAGCTTTGCTGATATGCTGATAATTATACGTAGACAATATCTGCCGGATCTTTGCAATGATCTGCTCTACTCAGGCGTTTGATTCCTGCGAAAGATTTTTAAAATTCGTCAAATTTTGAATCTAATCACACAGTTTCTAGAAGATCGTGATCTACGATGCTAGTGATAACAGATTGCAGCGGCTCTCTACGTGGAGGGTATGAATGGTTAGGTAGACAGTGAGTGGAATGTGTGCTGTTACTCGAAACCGTAGGTAGGTTTCTTATTTAGGCTTAAGTTCACCGGCACAAAACTATGAACAAGCAACCATTAGTAAAAATTACTTGATTGAACCTTGTATGAATTTAATGAAAAACATTTTCGTGCAAGCATCAGTAATTTTTACCAACAATTACAGAAAATCTCTCATTCCCTTGCCGGTGAACTGCTTAGTGAAACTTAACATAGATAATACTGTACGGCATATAAAACGTATAAAATATTAATCTAGACTAATAAGTATAGTTTTTATCTGTGATCTAGATTAAATGCATAGAATTAGGCTATTCATAAGAAGATCCGACATAGAACCGCAGTGGGCACGATGAAGCGACAGCAACTAGACTAGAAGCGTTAGAGCGGTTCAGATGAGGCGCTTTACTGTCGTTTACTCATTCACATTATCATTGCGGTTCCTGTCTTTGAAACTGCCATTTCAGTAAACATACACAAGTTTCATATAGAAACAAGTTAATATTTGACTCTTGCCTGAATTAATGTCTTGAGAATTGTATGCCAAGCTTAAGACCTCTTTATTAATTTCTTATCTTTAAACAAACCAGAATCTGAACGCTGTTGTGTGGATTGTCCAGCATTATTTAATTTATTTTATTTAATCCCAAAACGGACTTTTGAACCAACCATAGCTATAGGGTCAAAAGTCCTTATTTTTATTTTAACCGAGGTATATTCATACATCATTATTTAATTATTTCCCAACCATTGCAAAATTATGCCCCCTTTTTTACGGTTTTTATGTTGATGATTTTATTTGTCTTGGTTTCATTTTGGCGATCATTTGGGAACCCTGTGACTAGCAAGACTTGTCTGCGACGATGATGTTATACTTTATTTTAAAAAGTGACGTAGATAATTGTGAACCGACAGTACCGCGCTTTCATCTGAACAAGCCCTTACGTTTATACCTTTAGGTTGTGGAAGTAGTGCATAATCTGGTCGTAATCCATATGGAGATCGTCGATGCCGAGTGCCTCGGGCGCGGTCGGCTCTCCTCGGGAAAACATCGGGTTGCCCACGATCGTAGCGCGCTTTACCTCCGGGGAACTGCTGCCTGGAAATCGACAGATATGCTGTGTGAGCTAGGTGATATCTTGGTGCCATCACTACATAGTATAAAACAAAGTCGCTTTCTCTGTCCCTATATCCCTATGTACATAGGTAGATATGTTTCAAGTCTTTAAAACTACGCAAGCAGCATTGGACCCGTGCGAAGCCGGAGCGGGGTCGCTAGTAACACTATAAGAACGAAGGAGAACCCTAAAAATAAGAAAATGTAACCTTTAATCAATTCCAAAATTTCTATGGTTGAACAGATTTTTTCAAACATAAAATGTTGCTGAAGTCTTCTTTCAAACAAATAAAAGTTAATCAAATATAGCTTCATCCTTTTGGGAGGAATAAACCCACGCCCTCGCAAGTCGCAACACAGAATAAGATGACAAAAACATAACATAACTCTTTTTATTGTGGTTATTCTAGATCCCCTTGGTCAAATTTTATACAACTTCAAAATGCCTTAGTGTATAATATATAGTAATTTTCATTTTACTTAGGGTACCTTTGTTCTGGTTGGTAGCGTCAACGAACTCTCCCTTAGGTCTGCTCTTGTGCCTCATCTGTACTTCCGGCAATCCTGAAAAATACAAAGAGTGGATGAAACCCACATAACATTCGAAATAATATAAAATTTTATTATACGAAGTCTTGTCAGAATCCAAGGACTTGGCATTGTTGAGCCTGATGAGTGAGAAAGAGAGAGGGATTAGCTCATCTACTTCAGTACTCAGTACTTTGTCACCGACTACTACAGTGTCTATATTAAAGCCATCTTCTATCTTTAATCCCTGTTCTCCATTATAAGCGAAGCATCATTATCATTATCACAGACGAAATGAGATCCAATACATACCTACCTACTACCATATTCCAGAGTCGTGCATATAGTCCGGGCTTTGAGGCTTAGCGAAGGTGCGGCGAGAATCCTCAGTGCCTCTATTCAAGCCCACTATCTCCCTATAATCCTTGTTCTCCATTATAAGCGAAGCATCATTATCTCAAAGACAAAATGAGATCCAATACTAACCTATTCCAGAGTCGTGCATATAGTCCGGGCTTTCAGGTTTAGCGAAGGTGCGGCGAGAATCCTCAGTGCCTCTATTCAAGCCCACTATCTCCCTATAGTCCTTGTTCTCCATTATAAGCGGGGCGTCGTTATCGAATTCGAATAGGCGAGCGCAGTCATCCTTAGCAAGCTTGTCTACAGGGTCGTCGAATTCGTCTCGGATCGGGTTGGAATCGCGTTTGTATGGGTGCATGTCTCGGCTGATGTAGGGTGAGTCCGTTTTGTTTAAATCAATAATTCTGTAAATTAATTTTTTTATTAGAAAGGGGTAAATTGTAAATACATATACTCACTCTCTAAAACCATAGTAGGTATGTATAACCTGCATACTTATCGAATAGGATTAAGTTACTCATATTGTACTGCTCAGTTTATCCTATCTGAGCGGGACAGTATAAGAGATGACGGCATTCTCAATCCCATTTTCACAGGCTATCTGTCTGATATTGCTCTACAAGCTACTGCTGAAGTACCTACCTACTAAAAATTTATGATAATGCTCTACATTAAGTAGTAAAAAATCTTCTACTGTCTTAAGTCCGTCCACATGGCGAGCTAAGGTTTGCAAAGACTGTTAAATCTGCTATCGCAAAAGATGATTACGATAATTCTGCTAGCATGGACGGGCCATAACAAGACCCAGTAGATATTTATAGAATTAAATTAAAACCAAAGCAGACCTTTTTCGTTAAAAAAGTGGCTAATGGTAATGATGTTAACATCATTGGCCAATACCATACTGACCTATTCTAGAAATATCTCGGAATATCTTACCGGTCTGATCGACGGCCGTTCTCCGGAGACCGTTTCGAGTCATGGTCGCGATCGTGTTTTTTGTGGTGATTCCGTGAGTGGCTGCGTCGAGATGGGGGCATGACGGTTTCGGGCAAAATCTGAAAAAGTTTTGTATTGTTACTTTACAGAAATTCCTTCAAATGTAATGATAAATATTTAGGTTAGATCACATAGACGCTGAGTAGGTAGTACCCGAGAGAGACATTGTTTTTAAGAAGAACTTAACTTATATTTTCTTCTATTGTTTATGTAACGTTTAATTTAAATTTAGTAACTACCTAGTTAAGCCGTGTGGTGCCGGCATAGAATTGCACCACCCCAACTCTTCCCGTGGGTGTCGTAAGAGGCGACTAAGGGACACACACCGGGGGGCGGGCAGCAGCGCCCTCTGTAGAACAATTCCACCGAACTGCGATCCCCAACCCGCATGCCCAGCGTGGGGATTATGGGCAATAACCCCCAAATGATGAATAATGCCACATATGGCGCTCATTAGGGGAGGCCTATGTCCAGCAGTGGACTATATAGCATATAGGCTGATGTTGTAACTACCTAGTTGTTATATTTCGCTTATTGGGTAAAAATAAATATATTCTTATTTTCCTTTAATACGTTTAAGAATTTAAAGTTCTCAACTGGATCCGAGTGTAAGTTCAGCGATCCAGCGTGACTAGGGCATCGAGAACCGGTCATATTTTAAGAACCGGTTCTTTCGATTCCTGTTTCAACGCAGAACCGGGTACCCGGTTTTTTCGGTTCTTTTCTTAATTTATTAGAATTATATTTTTGTCTTACAATATCTATAGTGGGGTTCAAATCAAACAGGGAATTTATAATCATAGCTATTGTTATTTCTTAATTTTATCTTTTTAATCAATCAGTTTTGCAACAATCACTTTTTACATAAAATTATTTTTGTAAACTATATAGCCACAGCGAAGCAACTTAAACATCAGCTATTGCAATAAAACGAAAGAGAAACAAAATTATTCAACTACACATAATTAACACAAAAATAATAGAAACTTTTACTAATCAAATAAAATAAACATAAACAATAAAGTAGGTTCCCATTGAAAGAACTTATATTATTCACATAAAAAAAAATTACACATAAAATGGTAATAGATCTTGATTTTTAACCTAATAAACTAATTTTTAACTTTGAATATATTTTTTTACCTAGGTAATTAATATGAACGCAAAAATATGAGGGCATCTAGGGTTTTGTCACCCAAAGCTGAGCGCAGTCTGTTACATATTATACCAGCAGATGAAAATATGCGTTCCGGCTCCACACTGGTAGGTGGGATGGTGATCAAATGGTAAGCCAGCGACAGATATCGGCCTCGTTGACCACCATTCTCGAAGAGTGCCATTTCTACCCTCACGGTAGTATATAAATCATCTGGCGTGGATGTTCTCGCAGTGGAAGTTTCTTTTAATTGCCTGTTAAGTTCCTCTTCATTTGTCAAATATTCCGCGTTCTGCCTTGTTGACTACGTATGCAAATATTCAATAAATAATTTAAGAACATAAAACTATACATGCATCTGCTTAATTGTCTTAGTCTGTAACGACTTCTGGGTTATAACGGCGATATCAGTGGACCCTTCATAGTCGTTATACCTGAAATCCACTATACTTACATTAAACAACTTATAAAAAAGGCAAAGAATAAAATACTTTACTGACTTCTTTCCCTACCTATGCCTATTTTTGCCATCTACAATGTAATAGGCAAAAAGTAGTGAACCAAAGATTAATAATGATAGAAGACGCACTTACCTATAATAACAGCGTTAATCCAAACGAGCAACTATACACACACAAACTATACTACGCTGCAACATACACACAACCACGAAATCGGAACGCTTTCGACAGACTACCTCTATATAAAATAAATGGCGGATGGCAGCACGGTTTGAGTCGCTGCTGTGTAGGTACGGGTCGGGAGCGGGGAATGTCTCCCCGCCCCCAACCCGTACCTACTCCTTATTTTATGCAACGCCTTGATGCGTAGTGACTTCTGAGTTTCATTAACCTACAATAATCAATATTTTTAGGAGAATCGAAAGAACCGAAAACCCGGTTCTGAATATTTTGAGAACCGGTTCTTTTTGTAGACCCAAGAACCGGGTATTCCCGGTTCTTTCGATTCCGGGAAAACCCGGTTCCGATGCCCTAAGCGTGACCGACCCAAGCGTGACGCTCTGGTCAGCTTTCATACGCCCACTGTTGAACATGCCTGCCCCTCAAACATTGGGTTAGATAGATAGGTAGAATATACTTTATTGCACAAAGTTGTACATGATAACATAATGCGAGATAGCATTCTCTACCTTACCTGCCAACCTTTGGGTAGTGTGAACGAAAATTTGAAGGTGTGATTGATATTAAAAATTGCAGCAAAATGACATTAAAATAAATAAAAACTACACAAAAACTATAGAACAGGTATAGATGTTTACACTTCAACTTCTAGAAGAATATCCTACTAATATTATAAACGCGAATGTTGGTAAGTATGGATGGATGTTTGTTTATTCACGCAAGAACTAAGTAGGTACTGTTCGGATTTTGATGAAACTTGGTACACGGATAGTTTATGACCTGGAATAACATATGGGCCTTTTTTAACCTAATACTTTTATCCCGAAAATCCCCCGGGATCGGAAGTAACGCGGGTCAAACCGAGGGCACCCAGCTAGTAGGTATACAAATATAGCACTTACTTTAGCGTTTCTCGGCGGCACCGGGATTTGGGGCTGCGGCGTAGAGTTCCTATGCGGAGGCACGGGAGGCCTGTAGTCTTCGGTGCTGGCGTCCGCCCTGCAGACCGAATGTAGGAAATTATACCCTCATTATTTAACCCACACACCGGCCACTACTCGTGTCGGGTACTTACCTATAGTCTCTAGAAACTCCCTACTCCAGATTAGTAAAGCGTATATAATAATAATTGACAACAATTTTAGGTGAGTGATAGCTTGTGAAGCTGTTGTGGTGTTTACTAAAAGATAATTGTGCAATTAGCAGCTGCCTTAATTGGTAAGGTGACTTTGACGTTTAATGTAGGTAGTAAAATTTCGGTCAAAATCATGTGCATTTTAATGTAATACTAGACCTATTATCTTTTTTAAGAAGGTATTTTCTATGTAATAAACAAAGGGTACTATTTAAAAAAAGTAACATTTTTTCTTCCACTTGTTCCACACACAATTATTTAGTTTTGTCCACGCCAAACTAGATGGCGCTACTAAAATAGCAATAATATTTAAGGTTTTCTTTTGCAGAAAACTGGGTTAGATACTACTTATTTTTGAAGCAACTTTTTTTCATGAGTTCTGAGCATAGTTTTTTTTTTCAAATAAAAAGAAATGCAATAAATTAAGTTAATAGGTTGTTTACCATTAATTATTTGGCTACACGAAGTTTTAACTATGTACTAAATTTAAGATGTCTTCTCGAATAAGTGAAATGTTTGTTGAAATGTAATTTCTTTTGAGAAATAAATATTCTTTAAACCTAATAAATAAAAATAAATCTAAGCATTAATATAGCAAGCTGCTTACTGCCAATGTCCATCCCCAGACTGTGACCTGGCATGGCGTGACGAAGGTTTCTTGCAATAAGTTGTCGAGTCGATAACTCTCTCGCGCCGGTCGTTCTGAGACGGCAGCTCGATGGAATTTGGGTTGTCGAAGCTCGTCACCATGACGTTCCCATTGTCCTTAAAATATAAAACGTTTATTTTTTTATGTTGGTATTACATTTAACATCAGCTGGCTTAGGACCGAGATGCGTAGAGGGACTATGAGAGGCTTGCCCAGCATTGGGACACACCAAGCATACTAATGTAACGAGAGAGAGAGACGATTTTGCTTATTTTGATGTTTGATTTGCAGTAAACAGTAATGAGATAGAGCTCTCTCATCGTCTCACGTTCCTTTTCTCTCTATACACAAACTGTTTCACTAAATTAGTAGTTACCTTGATCGCATCATCCGGATCTACATAGTTGTAGTTGAGAGGGTTGTTGGTGATCCTCATTTCCTTGCTGTTATCAACCTGCTGGGTTGAGTTGCGGTTCGCGGGAACCCGGTTTCCGTTGCGCTCGATCGTCGCTCGGCCTGTAATGAAGTCTGGACTTAACCTATTGTAAGACTCTTGGACTTGACTCTCTTATTGCGTCATAGTGGGCGTTGAAAAAGTACAGACCTGACAATCACAGCTACGATTCTTTAATAATACAAAGCTTATTTTGCTTTGTGCAAAAAAAAAAAATCCAATATTTTTAGCGAGCTACCTACACCGCTACACTGCCTGCAATGAAGTTGTGTATTTATACGTTACTAGCGGTCCGCCCCGGCTTCGCACGGGTATTAAACAAAAATTTCAGACATTATACACACTAACACGATGGATTTCACAGTTTTCATACGGATCCCTTACATTTTTTAACAGCATTGGGGTTTTTGACATTGACTCGACACTCCATAACTGACACTGGCCGTAGAGAAAAATCATTCAACCATAATAGAAAAATAGTTTGAATATACAGCGCACGGTTCAATTATTGAATTTTTCATGCGGATCTCTAACTTTTTTGAAAATATTATATAGCCTATGTTCATCACGGAAAATTTAGGATTCTTATGGTGAAAGAATTTTTCAAATTGGTCCAGTAGTTTCGGAGCCTATTCAATTCAAACAAACAAACAATCAAATCTTTCCTCTTTATAATATTAGTATAGATGACAATCATGAAAAAATTAAACCGGTTCAGGTTTAATTTTTTCATGATTTGATGGTAATATGAAGTGCTAGTGACGGAAAATTTAGGATTCTTATGGTGAAAGAATTTTTCAAATTGGTCCAGTAGTTTCGGAGCCTATTCAATTCAAATAAACAAACATACAAACAATCAAATCTTTCCTCTTTATAATATTAGTATAGATGACAATCATGAAAAAATTAAACCGGTTCAGGTTTAATTTTTTCATGATTTGATGGTAATATGAAGTGCTAGTGCAAGGGAATAGAGTTCAGATTTCGATAACTTTATTTCTTGAGGTCAAAACTTACCCAACCAAACCCAATCATGCGCATTAGTAGTCGATTCCCTAGAGGGCTTCTCTCTCGCCAAACCGAGGGTAGTTCCGACCAATCCCGCGACTTGGATTCGGCCACCTTCGGCTACAGTCGGCATTTTCCGTCCGCCGGTCACTGCCGTGTCGGCGACCGCTGGTTTCAGACGGGAGGCGTATACCACACATGATACAACGAATACCTGGAACATAAGTTTGAAAAAAGAATTAAAAGGCAGTTTTTTTTAACCTATCTAAATATACTTTTAAGACGTGTGACCCGAAAGCTGGTGGGCGTAGGTATCTGGCAAAACGCATGAGCATTGCCATACAGCGAGGCAATGCGTCGGGGATGCTTCAGACGATATGCAGAAAATTCGCCGAGAACAATTCCTCGAAAATAAAGATCTTTTATAAATTTTGCTTCGACGAATTATTCGTCGAAGCACAATTTATAAAAGATTAACAATTAAACAATACTGTTTTAAACTATAGCGGACAATTAGTTTTCATGAATTTGCGGCGAATTGCTATCGGCGAATTTTCCGCAAACGGTTTCCGACTGGTATTGATTATGGATCAGTTGAGCTATCTGTAGTTTGTTCGCAACAGTCTGCAGTTAACTCAATTCTTTACATTGTAAATCCAAGTTCTAATTTGGTTATTTAGCTGTTATTTTCTTTATAGGTAGTTTAATTAAGTTTTTTTACTTAGTTTTTACCCCCTTTTGAGAATATTTTAAGTTGAAGGTCCGTACTATAATTTCAAATATTTTGTTATTGAATATATGTACCTACTTACCAAAATAGCAAGACAGAAAGCTCCGAGCAGAACGTACATCCCTGAAAAATAACCTCTTTTTTAATTCTGCACAATTATTGAGACATTGCAGTATAAAATATAATGTGCACCAAAAACGTGTTGAAATTGAAAGCTAAGTTATTTTAGTGCGTAAGCCCTCGCACTCGGGATCATCTCTAGGAAATTAAATATTCGGGATCGAGTCGTTCGAGAAAATGTTGGGGATAAATTAATTTAATTTCAAAACAAACATTGTGTTAGACACCTAAGTTATATCCTACTAATGTACCTACTAGTAGTTTCTTTTTCACAACTTCCACTAGTGCACAAAAAATTGAAGAGAAGAGAAATCAATAACAACTTATCTCTTTTTTTACAATAATTAATTGTATGAAATTTGACTTATCTAAGAGTTTATTTTGTAAGCCTAAAGAAATAAAGTTAATGAATCTGAATCTGAAAGCTGCTCTTACCAATTTCAACAGGTGTCATGTGCGGCGGCTGTTGATGCCTTGGATGGAGGCCATTCCCGCGGTAGATGGAGTTGTAATGCTGAGCTTGTACCGTTGGCTCGTGATTGTTCTCATCTTTGAAGGGTGAAAGGCCTGAAAATATTATCAATTGATACATTACTAGAGCTAGATGACGCTGTGGGAATAGTCCAGCATGCATACTAAGAATGTTCGTTTAAAATGTTGTAATACTATGTATATTCAATTATTCATCATACTCTTTTCATAGTCCTAAGGTAACCGGAATGCTGGCTTCCGACTTATTTCGGTACGAATTAACATAGCCATCCAACGTGGCAATACTGCCAGCATTCTGGGCACTTTGCCGTCTGGTGATGAATAAAACTTTTAGGAAATAGATATAAAATACTGTAGTTGTAATTGTTTTATTCTGATAATTACTCGAATTTTCTCAATATGATCTTAACGAAATTGTATTTTATGTGAAAAGTATCCAATAATTTAATTTAAAATGGTTAATTTAATTTAATTTATGTTTCCGCTGTTATCGTTAATATGCAATAAAACAGTATAAATATTTTCCGATCTGGCGCAGCCGGTCGCAATTTTACACCAACCTTTCAGAACATCTCCTAGATCAGCCAACCCGCTCCTAATTCCCCCTCTCGCCATAATATCGTCATTTTGGGGGGTGTCCGGCCGTTGCGGGGAATCCCCCCCACTGAAATCCACATCCACACTGGCTGCGGCAGTCGCCAACGCTCCAGGTATATTCTTGATGTTTGCTGGTGTTTTAGTATCGCCTTTCCCGGGTAAAGCTACTCGGCGTAGAGGGCCGGAACGGCATTGGTCGGGAGTGAGGAGAGTAACTCGGAGTAATTCGCCGCTGCCTACAAATTTATCATATGATTTTATTATAATTTCTAAGCATTATCCGAACGTCTATTTGAGTTTCATCTGGGGATAGCTGATTATAAGGCAGTATGTGAAGATTCTACTCATAAATAGTTTCGAGGAACATTCCACGATTGTTATCGCCATAAGTTTTTTCCAAAGTCAGTCTTTATAGCTCAACTAATATGCAAATTAATTTGAAAAATATTTTTATTTATATAGATACAAATTGGATGTATTTTACAATGACAATCGTATTGAGCTATGGTATTGAGACTTCATTAACTAGCTTGTAATTTATTTCTAATTTTTGTCTGCGGCCTAGCTAGCAATCGTCAACAAATAAAAAATAAAATTACATTTTATTCAAATCGCAAACAGCTTGGTACAATACACATACCTTCTCCAACTGCGATGACTCGAGGATGCTTTGAAGCCAGCATCGGGGCGAAAGCCACAACTTCAGGGTCAAGGCTTTCCACGAGCAGATAGTAATCCGAAACGGCCACATCTCGTAACGCAGTGCGACTTCCGTCGGAGAATTCCAGATCGATGTCTAGCAAACCCTCCTGTAAAAGAAAAATGGTATATTTTCATGTACTGAAGAGAAAATGAATAACACCTATTTTTTTTAATAATTTATGCATGAACCTATGAAAATTTATGTTATAAAATTTGACTCGTCGATTCTAATAAATAAACATAATGTAGTCAGAAATTCTGTTGTTTGAAGGGTTTAAGTGTTATTAATACACTACTGGCGACGAGAAAAACTACATCTTGGTACTAAACAGGGCGTTCACTTATCTTATTCCACTTTGTACCTGATATTGAGCCGTAAGTCGTCGAGTAACGGTCGTTTCAGAAACATATCCATTTTCTATAGCTGTGTCCGGAGAGATGTTGAGTTGTAGTCCAGAAATGACGCGAACGAGTAGACGAGAAATAGTCACTTTGTCGTTTACTACTCGAACCTCTCGAAGACCGATAACTCGACCTGATAAAAACAGTGATGATTATAGTTAAGGTTAATACTCGTAAAAGAATAATGTTAAACGGTGCCTAATAATTGGTACAGTTTATTTTCTATAAAGTACAAAAAAGAAACGTCTTCGGAAAATTGTACCAACATCACACTACATGTACCTAATAAAGGCTTGCGTGCCCTTTTAGGCTTGTTGTTAAAACAATTCGTACCTGTACCTAGGTACTTTATGACAACGGTGGACCATGATATTCCGGTATTATCATAGGCAGTAGTAAAGATAACTACAAATATATACTAAGATAACTAAAACTACGTAAGTTTGTACAAAAAAGAATCGTCTTCTTTGACTCACAAAAGAGACTGAAATAGCGTTTTACTTGTGACGAAAATCTTTGTGAAGAAAACCCCTTTTTCTGTCCAAATATCATAAAACCGTATTTTCATCCCAAAGCACAGCAATAACTTATCTACATAGTACTCTACCTAAATCTTACTTTGCTATTCCGTCAGCCTGTTGCTCACTTGGCAAGATCATCGCGCTTATCGACATTGCTTGGCATCCGAAGCCACTTAAGTTCAAGTTTAAGTATCATGAAATGTAGCTGATGGAATATTACTAGGTAGGTAACTTATTTTACTCACTGTACTACACTGTACTCACTGTACCTACTGTAACTAGGTACAGTACCTACTTACCTGTAAACATCGAATCAGCAAACTTTTACATTACCTCCTGGCATTCTCTTGGCAGACCACTTGCCAGGTGGTCAGATGATAACCGGAAGGTTATTATGAATTACTATAGAGTGAGGACCGAATTAGTTGTGCTGCTGCTGTGGTAGTCGCGGGGTCGGAATAAACCCCTCCAACTCAGCCTATGAATGGTATAAGGTCCGAGTAAGGGAATCTACCAGAGGAAGAGCAGCAGATTCTTTCTAAGTATTTTTTATCAACCCTACTGCGATTAACAATCAGTCAAGCAAGGTGATTATGGCAAAAGTGCCGGTTGACAGTGCAGCATTCATCAGTAGGCGTATTATAAAATAAAAAAGGGTCTTTATTCCACTATTAAACATAATGATAACATCTTAATAAAGTTAATATGACCCATAGGTAGGTATTAAAATTGCATTAAATCATAAATGTCACATTTTAGTAGCCGTCGCCCGTTTGGCGTAGGGCTCTCCCATTTCCCTCTATTATTTTCTGTCCTGTCTCATCCATTCTGGTCTGATTACTTTTGTACACAAGTCTTCCCAAGGTTTCTGTTGTTATGTCGTGGAATCCACTCAATTACTTATTATGTCCTCTTGACCTGCCCAGTTCCACTTTAGAGATCGTATCCTAGATAATAATGTTATGCAGTTTTGTTTTGTCTCAGTGGGCGTAAAGGTGATAAAGGAGGACCGAAGAGCTATAGTGTAAACACACCCTATTATTTTGAATGCTTACCAGTGATTGGCGACAGCACTTGCACTTCAGTCCGTCCAGTGCTCCTGCCTTGCAAAGCGCGTCCTCTCAACGAAGCGATGCGAGGGTCTGCTACTCGCATCAGTGTCATCACCAGCTCGGTCACTTTGAGCCAAGTGCGGCGGGAAACGAAGTAGGAGACCCGGCCCGAATCGTGGTCCTTGGCTAGGAATCTGGCGTACACCTGGGGATGTCGAAATTAGATTAATTTATGGTTATTAAACAAAAATAGGGCAAACATAAAATTGTCTAGTCCAATGATTAGGGTGCATTTTTTAATTCTCCCAAGGACATATTGTGTACCTATCTTTTCTGCCAACTGGTGCACTTTAACACACTGAATTCTAGTACCAATAGCACAAAAAACTGAAATGAAACAATGGATTGCGTCATTTGGAGAATTCTCTGAAATAGATGATAGGAAAGGTCGAGAACAGTCGCCTTGCGGCAAAAAGCTTCGAAATAGCAACTCGAAACACACAAAGCAACAGAAAGCAACTGTTTTAAATTAGAAGAAAATTATGAATAAAAGGGTTATTCTGCGAAACGCTTTTATGGCATTATTACTGTAGGAATTTCATAAAATAGTATCATTTCAGATACCTATAATATGTAATGAAGGCTTGCGTGCCCTTTTAAGCTTGTTGTTAAAACAATACGTATCTATATAGGTACCTTATAACAAAGGTGGACCATCATATTCCGTTATGGAGTAGTACCTACCACAGTATACATATGTGTACTGTGGTAGTACCTACCTAAAGATATTGTGGCAAAGTAAAACTATATAAGTAGGTAAAAAAACTCTCCAAGTTATTTAGATAGAAGTAAATTGGCTCTCTACTTTTTATAGAAGAGTATGCAGTCGTGTACAGGTCCAGTAAAAATGTAATTCCCGACTTTTCGCGTGCAAAAGCCATTTGCATTTTTCGGTTCCCAGAACCCGATTTACCTTTGAAACGTGAATCAAGTTTTTAACGACCGAGGTCGGGCAACCCCATAATTTTCAATGGAATTGATAGTAGGATTCGTTGTTTAGGTACGTGTTCAAACGGATTTTGTTTGGCATTATATAGCCGCTACTTCCCTTAGGAATATTAGATTATGTATATTCCTCTCATACATACTCATATAATTTTAAAATACCTATGTGTATGTTAATTGTAAGCTAATTATAACTAGCAAACAAGTTTAGAAACGTCTTGTTTACCTACATGATAAGCATACCGTTGAGTTATTTAGATAATTATAGTGCACTAACCAACTTAGAATAAGTGAACTTTAAACCTTGAGTACCTAAATAGTCAATTCTCATGGGAAGAACCTGTTCCCCTGTAACACAGGTACATTGTAGTTACCACAGGAGATAGTGCTCCAATTATATTTGTACTCACCCCTTTTTGTAAATAAATGATTTGTATTTGTATAAAAAGGTACAAACCTCAACATTGCTCTGCTGGTATCTCAGCCTACAGGAGCGTTGCTCCGACAAAGAGTTGGCACCGTCTGGTCTAGCGCCTCCCCAGCCGCGAGATGTCAGCGAACGTTTCAGTCTTTCCTTGGAACTCGCGTCATCTGATACCTTCCAACCTGCACGAAATTAAAAAATAAATCTAAAAAAACACTAAAGTGCACGAAATTCAAAAATATATCGAATTATAAGTTAGTGTCTTATTTCTTTTAGATCTTTCAGGACTCTCAGACGCATCAAATATTTATAATTAGATAAGGAAGGCATATGTAGCAGGATCTTAATACAAGTTTCGACTTAGCAAGAGCGAGGAACTCACTAGCGATGCATTAAATTAGGTCTTTTACACATTCAGTACACCAATATATTAGATGATATCTCAATATGTAATCGATTCTAATACTGGTGTGTTAACAAGACAAATAAATATATTTTTTATCTTTATGTATATGCTTCGAAAATATAATCGGAAAATGATAGGTACCTATATGTATATTAATCGACGTATACGACGTAGGTATATTTTTATAAATTTTACGTCAACGTGTATCGTGAAAGTCCACATAATAATATAATTTGTGACATTTCAAAGAAACCCACAGTAAAACTAGGAAATAGGTAAAGCGGTCGCATTGATTTTTGTTTACTTTAGGTACATTTTAAATTAGTAAAGAAGCGAACGAAGAGAATCCGCATTAGTAAAGAAGAGAATCCTTCAACTTGTTGGTTAGAAGTTATTGAGTTTACGCAAAACCGAAAGATGATGATGATTAGAAATGGTTAAATGATAATAAAGTCTTTGTTAAATATTTTCTGATGAGACCGAAAGAAAATTAAACGTTTTACCGACCTTACATAAAGTGACGGCACTGATTTGATTCTAAATTAATTTTCGTTTAATTTTCTTTCGTTCTCTGAAAATATTTAACAGTTCTCTACAGTTTTTAAATTAATCCATAAGTAAGAGATGTTTGTATACCTACGTTTTCAGCGCGAAGTAACTCACCTATCGATAGCAAAACGCACATAAAATCACAAATAAACCTTACACCTTCGGAAATATGCGATTTTCTTCCGAAGATTTCACGCTATGTTCCTTCAGGGAGCTTTCTTTTAACACCATGTGCAAATAATCTATCGCAATGATCAAAACCTGCCACGGTTTCATTCCACTTCTCACCTACACACGACCGGAATAGGGTACAATTTCCGTTCGATCCGCCCACTCTAGACCCATAAGAAGTTACGTGTGGGAAGATAAAAATAGATCAAACCCTGGGGTTGTTTCGAGAATTTACGGTAACGGCACAGAATTGGACAATAACCTCGTCAGCTATTGATAGGAACCGTCGTGATTCTTATCTATTGAGTTGGCTGTGAAGTTATTTTCACTCTCGATTAAAGCAGATATTTCCTGGAATCCTGGCTAATAGAATCAAATTAACGCAGGTATTTAGAACGGTATAAACGAACGGCTCATTTTGTGTAATTAATTTTACGCTTTATTAGATCCTGTCATCAGGATTGCCTATAAATAGGCGGCGAAGTTGCCCTGCAAGACTAATTGGATTCCATTTGTTGTCACGACGTGCTGAATTGACAAAAATGTGGATCAAACGATTAAATAAATTCCGTGCTACTTTTATTTTTGGATCGACGAAAGTCCGCACGAAAGATGGTCCGAATTCTGTATGAGTCTGCTGCTTTGGTAATTGTCATTAACATTTATCAGACCATCAATTTGAACGTCTATTTAAATCTTACGATTTTTTTTCTAGAAGCAGCAAGTCTATATTTGCAGATAGTTCTATTGTTCCCGACAAAAAACTTACGTACTAGGTACTAAAGAAAATATAAAAGGTATACCTTAAGGTAAGTACCATCTGTTTATTGTCAGATTTGTTTTATTAGGTATAATCAAAGATCTTCGTTTGACTACATTTTTATCTGATGGAAAGTGACGATGTGGCCCAAGATGTATCGTTCTAGAAGACATCTATTCTTGACTTGAAGAGAGCCAGGGTTTCAAGCGTTCCAGGGTTTCAAGTCAAGAGTAGATGTAGTATAACAGGTTGTGTCTATCCGGAAATACTGCAGGCAACCTATTCTAAACCATAGCATCGCGAATCATGTACAGTTCGCGTCAGAATTAAGTATTCCCCTTACAAAATATTTTCGACTACTTTAATTCTCTTGTAACTTGTCACAAATTTTCACATGCAAAATGTTATCACGCCGCGCCGCCGCGCCTCTCAGGATCGAACCGCCCACCTCTCAAAGTCTGATATTCCCAAAAATAACAACTATTGTGTCCCATACATTGAGATACCCCATCATCTCAATGTATGTGGTACATAAACGCAGACTGTACATGTACATAGGTATTGTAGAAAGAAGTGTAGTTACGTACCTTTGATCTGCGACAGCCTGTTGTCATCTACATCTATCTCCAGCGGATATTCCGGCATCCATACAGTGAAACGAGCCAGCCCCGTGTAAGTTCCGTATTTGACTATCACGGACGCGTTCGAAGATCCGCGGATCTCTGAACCGTCTACGTACACTGAGCTACACGAAGAGGACACCTGTGGAGAATAGTTAGATTTAATTGAAAGCTCAAGTCGTTCAAAGTTTAAATAACCCAGATAGTTAGATTTATCCCTGAAATAATGAGCCAGTTTTTAGCACTGAAATATCGGATAGTGTTGGTATAATGTGTTTAGTTAGGGTGATAGGTTTTTATGTGTTGGTGCAGATCAATGTTTCCATGTATCTTCAAAATGGATGACCGGATTCAGATCTTGTTTTTCGCATGAAAACTAAATTTTATTTTATATTTCTTAGCTAATAACGTATTTGATGAAAATCTGTGAAGCTGTTCCAAAGTTATGATGGTTTTTAAAAATCAAGATGGGTTTTAAGAAACTTTTAAAACTCCCCTATATTTAAACAACTTAGACGGGATTCTTCTATTTGGTACCTATCGCCGATACTGCGTCAACATTGTCGTCGAAAACTTGGGAATTATTTATCAGAAACTTAGCCACGTCTTGCGCACGTGTCTCGCATTCTCTGTTCTTTCTCCAATGCAGTAAGATACTGTCAAGACTTGAATATGAATGTTGTTAGAAATCCCTTGTTAGGCTATCCGCACCAAATAAATACCTAACTGTTTGGAAGACCTACCAAGAATACGTTCTCTGCTACTTTTATCTAAAATAACTACTTTCAAAATCATTGAATGTAAAATATCTAAGAAAAATAAAGAGTCTGGTATCGATACGGATTAGTTGAGCCACCTGTACATTATTTGCAGAGCCTGCAGTCAGTTCTAATTGTAAATACTAGTTTTAAATAAATAGGTACTGAAATAATGATTAGTAATTAACGGGTATTTATCGCGTTTTTTTTTTTGCGATAAATACCCATTAATTACTAATAATTATGTGTTCAGATCGCGTAAGTTTAAAAACATTTAGGTACTGAAATTATATTGTCATTATATACTGAAATTTTATTCATATTTTTTCATAAAGATATATTTTTATTAAAATTAAGGAGTTAAATATTTCAAAATAAATTCCAAAACAAAATCCTCACAGCTAAAGTTAACATAAACTTCTTAACCTCACTTTAACAAAGTCCATTTAAAATCGCAGCAGCGCTAATGTCTGCTGTCATTAGTCTTCAGGCAGAATTAACAAATGGCGCCGTTCAAGTAACTCACCTTTAGAACGCTTTCGTCTTCAGAATGGCAGGAACTTTGCAGCGTGACGTCAGCAACTTGCCCTGCTTGAGACACGATCAACACTTTCATGGCTTGAGATACTTGACGGCCAGTCAGCACTGCTGTGTTCAGGACTTCCCAGTTCTAGAGACAAAGGGGACACTTCATTAATTTATGAGTCTCTTAGGACCATAAATTATAACCAGATATCAAGCTATTTGAGAAGGAAAATAAACCCCAATTTACTAATTGGCATTTTAACCGCCGTGCACCGCCAAATGATTTGTCAGACACCGGACGTAATGACCGAAAGTGACCAAGAAAACTTAATTGGCACTCTAAAGAATGGATCGAAAGCCTTGAGTGATCTTGGATAAATGGCTCCATGATAATTAACTTGCAGCCGAAGACAAACCTTTACTGAGATCGCGTTTAAAAAGAAAAAGCCATTAAAAATCCGAGCGCGGAATTTTATTAGAATCAGATTTCACTAGCCAATTAAGTGTCTGCGAAGTTAAAATACAGCCTTTTCTCCGCGTTTAATTAGAATCGCGTTGCCCGTAATTCCCGAGATAAGTTTAACCTCCGTAATAGGATTATTCTGCGCTAGATGGTGCGAACCGGTGACACGGAGCCAAATATTGCTTGCACAATGCACTTCATCAATCACTTAGGATTAATTGCTTTCTAGCCGACGTATAGAGTAAGCGAGCTGTCAGGGCGGATATGAGTAGGCTGTCCCGGCCGCTTTCGGAGCAACATAACGTCTGGCTCCGAGCTAATCAAATGAATGCGGCTTACTATAATGACATCAGACTTAGCTCTAAGAATCAATGCGACATATTGGATCTTCAACAGATTGACTAAAGCTCAAATTCAAGTTTTATTTATTAAGCAAAACATTGACTACAGATCTCTGTCGCCAATGTCATCTGACATTTAATTATAGAATGAGCACAACAACGATAAGCTTAATAGCATGGGAATTAAGTTGGTATGATTAATCTTGATTTTAAAATTAAATATAATGTGAATTTTTCAATTATCTCTTCCCAGCTAGTTAACTCATAAAGTGGTGGAGTCGGCTATAATAATTGATTTCTTCCACTGATTTATTCTTCTCGATGTCGTTTTCAGATGCTTGGCACCGTCTCATGTCCTTTAACACTAACTCCTTCCACTGTGTCCTAGGCCTCCCTTTGAACCTACGCCTGGCGATGGAGCTGTAGTGCTAAACTGTCTACATAATCAGGCGGCTTTCTCTTCACGTGCCCATACCGTCGCAGTCTCACTGTCCTAAATGGAAACTCCTAGAAATTGTATTTTGAATATATTTATAATAAACCTTCTCAATCAGATTAAGAACAAATTTATTATTACAAATGTAGTTTCGTAATAAAGCTCCCTACGGGTGGGACATAGTAATGTAGACAAACCTTTAAAATAAATAAAGATTTTTTTTTATAAATTAAACTAACTCAAACAAGCCTTCTCAATCAGCGACTGTCTAAATCAAGCTATTATTAAAAGAAATGTTTCGTTATTTATAAATCAAACCAAACGTCAAAACTACCCAAAATATTTGCAATGGCCTTTTCCATAATACTCACGATCACCTATGTTTGTAAAGCTTTGCGGAGAAAAAAAGCTGCAGAATCTAAGCTTTTTCATATTAGACGTTCGATACACGTGTAGAGTTAACACACATTTCGTTTGTGAACCACTTTGCCGCCTCAGGGCACCACACACAGGTATAATTATATCGCCTCTAATAATGAGATAAGCTAATTGCTTTATAAATAAGCAACAGTACCTATCTCTATTACTTTTAGCCCGCACACGAAGTGATGTTCCTATATTTGAATAGGTTATAATGCTGATAATCAAATCTATATACACATTTGGATAGGATTTGAATTTTTAAAAAAAGTGTCTTCCATCATTGCCTGCATAAGTAGTGGTGGTAAAGAATAGGATTGAAAATGATCAAATGTGATTAAACGGGACATCAATATCCCTGTTATTTTCGTTCCCAATCTACACGTCGTCTTAACATTACTGACTCAATTCTTAAACATTCTGTGACCCATTCTAAATCTTACCTTACTGAGGTACTTTTTATTATACAATTACACAAGTTCTGCTTGGCTTGGGGTAGATAGTGCTGTGTTAATAGTTCAGCATTATTTATTTATTTTCTAGGTTACTTTTGCCTGGTACTTACCCTAAACTGCGGCTCCGCGCGCGTTTATTTGAATTAATGATAAACTAGCTTCGGCCCTAAATTAAAAATAGCCAATAATGTTATTCCAGGTCCAGAAGAGTACAAAATTTCACCCCGATCCATTCAGTAGTTTTGCCGCTGTTTTTGTCCAAACATTTTCACATCTTCACAACGGCACAAAATTTCGCTTTTATATTATTATTAGAATTTAAAACAATCGCTTAATTTGACCCAATTGTTCAAATCTTGAACCGTTGCGCGCTTAATAAGTCAATGTTTCCGTCTTGTAATCAGTCTCAATTGCTCGTAAAATGATTGATGACTAAAAATGTAACGAACGGACCATTCCAAAGGCTCTGATAACGAGCAATTAATGTTTTAAAATGAGTCAAGAATTTAATGCTTTATGCGGAATAATATTTTAAATTCACTGAATAACAGTCACAGAATACTAATTGTGGTCAAATGTGCATGTTCCGTAAAAAAAAATGTGTTACAAATTGTTTTTTGACCTAAGTACATCAATACATTCTTTAGGGCTCTTATTACCAATATAAGCTATTCTAAAAAATAGCTTGTGGTTTGGTAGTGAGAGCTTCCCCTGACAATAATGACTGTTAATTGTACAAAAAAGACAAAGATAAATTCTATAGTAAAAATGCCTGCTTAATTATCTGAATGATAAAAAAGTACCATGGAGAGTAGGTACCTCGCAATCAGCCGCCATTTATTTATCGTTAGAGATAAAACATTAGGCAGTAAAAAATATCTTAAGTAGGTAACATACGTATGTAACCTATGTATTTCACCCCAGTTAAATCCTCCCACACGAATAACGCACAAAACAAAAGAATGTTTATCAATGCCAAAAATAATCCGATCTAAATCATCCCAATTAGCAGTTCCGAACAATTAGCCGGAGCTTAAACCAATTACGCGGCGAATACTTTCAGAATCGAAGGCAGCTGGCGCTGCCGTGGGCGTGCCAGTGTTATACCCCATTTACCCAATAAGGCTCCCATTACACCACTTCATTCATGCTCAAAGTGCACCGTAGACGATAATCACCGCCATTTGTTACGATGCTAAAACTTCTCAAATTAAAGCATGCCTTAAATAACACAGCATTTACATTTTTACGGCGTCGTCGCGGAATACAAAAGGTACGGCGAAACCTACGAAACACAATAGAGACGTAATTCCGAGCCCCATTGGAGCTATTAATTACATGGAAATACCGTTTGCCTAATTTATAGACGCTATCGATGTCTTAATACCGGACACCTTTATAATAATTGAGTGGGTGTCGGAGATTGTAATCTGTATTCGCATTTGTCTCTCCAACAATGTAAACGTCAAAAAACTATTCGTTGTTCTCGAACGGTTTTCATGCCAGCAGCGACCTTTATTTGAACAACCTTTGTATCACATGTAATCAAAATGATTTATCGAAGAGGAAAATAATGCCTTGGAAGAGGAAGTTACCGATCCCTGACAGCATGTACTTGCTTACCCACATGCGATACAAAAGGTTTCGGGTACACAAAGGCATTATTGATTACGTAATGTTCAATGAGCTTACCTTAGAAATGGGAAGCACAGCTTGGATGTCATCCTTTTCGATATCGAGTCTTGTGTTGACCCTGTGTTCGTGGGGCGGTTCTTCGGTAGTGGATGTGGGGTTGGATGTGGATGAGACCTTGGCTGACCAACTGATGCGAGCTGAACCGCGGCCTGATTCCCCCTCAGAGCCCTCTGCGTCCTCGCTCTCAGCGCCAACCTCCACCAACCAGGTGAGGACTTCCTCCCACCCAGGACCCGCTGCGCCGCTATCCTCGACGTCTCTACACAATACAGAAATTAATTACCCAAATGCTAACGTAAATCATTACAAATTAAAGCCCCGCGATAACTTAACCTTTTGCTTGCAGGGTTTTAAAGGGCGTGGGTCGTGCAGGGTGAAAAGAAAGGGGGAGTCACATAAATCAATAATAGTCACTAGGCGCTTTAATCCAGTCTCATTTTCAGCTAAACTATGAAATTGTATAAACAATCGTGTCGCGTTGTTTCATTAGCCGCGCGAACTCGCCCCCGATTTATGGCTCTCAGCAAATGCAAAGTGATCGTGAGCGAAATTGTGAACAAATCCCGGCTGAGGAAATAAGGACGGGGCTTTATTTCATTACGAAATACACTGAATAAGAAATATGTTTTATTTCCGTAAGAATATGAAACTCTGTTAGCTACTTTGTACAACAAAATTGTGGACAATCAGTAACGAAAATACTATACGTTCTTTTTTCCTCACATAAGTCCAGTGCAGCAAAAAAATATAGGTTTTCGCATCTAATTCGGTTTAAGAAAGCTTAGAAAAACTGCAACTATTAATAGACTTTCATTGCTGACTGTACTTTCCCATCTATCGCTTGGTTCGTTAGTAAGTTCAGAAGATACGAGTATAATAATAACAATGATCTATCTCAAGCGTGAGTGTCTTACAAAGCAGGTTGATATGAAGAATGAATGAATAGTAGTATATCAAATAGTCGTTAGACAAATACCTACTCTCCCGATGAATGCATCATATAACGTCACATTGTTTATAATGCGGCAGTGTAATTGATACCTTTAATTAATTAATAGGGTAAAACCTTTATTTACAAAGAAAATTATAACTACATGGCTTATATTAATTAATTGACATTTTGGTGGATACATTATAATATTATACACAAAGAAATACCAATCTGTAAAAAAATACGGATCGTTTATTTAACCATTTTATACCTAGCACGCATAAAATCCATAAATAGCCTTTCCATGTCCAAATTTCCATGTCCGTGTGTCAATTGAATGCTTTTGTTTTTTTGTAACCCAATTACCCAAACTTTCACATTGTATCGGGAAAACAAAGAGCTTTGTATTTTGTGCCTGCCTACTAATATCGGCGGTCGTAATGTTGACCCACTTATAATAGTGCCGGGAACGCGAATAGCCTAAAGGCGCAGTTGGGATATAGAAAATGGAATGAGTCTGCAAATTCGCTTGCGAAGCAATGTCCGGGTAGTCAGTGGAGCGCAGTTCTGCCGCACTATCTCCCGACTACTAGATTGCAATCTCGTTCCGTATGCAAAACATACCTTTGCATATTTGGCTTCGAATTTTATGCGCTTACAAGGTTTTTATATCTGATACAGATATCAAAGGAATATCATTCTACATGAGTGGAGGCTCTTGGATCGTGCTAGTACTTCGTTAAATGGGTCTGAAGTACCACTCGAAACACCCTAGTTCGTTATTTTGGATTCGTTGTTGTAGTTAAGGTTTTTATTCCCTTGGGGAAAACGGTAACGAAAGCCGCGAATGGGCCTTCAACATTGTTTTGCTGGTGGTATCGTTGTTTTGAAAACTTGTAACATAAAAAGGTTTACCTTGTTCCTACTGTTGTTGTCAATTTAAAACTAACTGACTACTAATTTGACCACTGTAAACGAGTTAGTTTAATTTTGGTGACATTTGAATTGAAACCATTGTCTGACACCATCTATGCACAACAAATATACAAATATGCCTATAAATAAATATTTATTCGATTCTAACCCAAAATCATGAAACTTTCAATATAATTCATCCCTTAACAGTTTTAGACTCAAATATGTAAAAAAAAAATACTTATTATTTAAGTCGAGTTCATAACAGAAGAAGCTGTTCCCCATACACCAACATTATATCTACCACAAGACAGTGCTTCAACTCCAATTTATTTAGACAGTATTACACATTTTCTAAATAAACGATTTGTATCTAAAAGAACTTACGTATCAAATTCATCATCGTCTCTCAACGGCTGCTCCAGCCTAGTGGCTGTGACGGTGGCAGCGCGAGGCTTCACCTCCGCGGTCACTGCCCAGCGAGAGTTAGCCGCTGTGACACTGACCAACCGCAGCCCGGACTTTACTTTCATCCTGGAATAAAACCACATAAAGTCTAGCTGGCTTAGTTTGTTGCCTGACACTCCAATAAAATAGAGGGTATATTTCTGTCTTTAGGGCAGGGATTCCCGAATTTTGGGATTTTTAACGTACCTCAATAACTATAGGTAAGACCTAGTTGGATATTTTTTAGTACCTACATCGTTAGACAAAAATACAATTGTTGTAATCACACCGGATAAAAAAAAAACAATTAAATCTATACATTCTGTTTGCAAGCAGCATTCCGGAACTTGGAGCGAACAGCATTCCCTCGTAATTTTAACTCTACATCACACCATTCATAAGTATAGAGATGCATTTCCGAAACATGGTCACACGTAATACAAAGCCGGAATTTATTCAGGTGGAAAGCGAAGACGTTATAAATTTCCATTTAGGCACACGCGGCAATACCCGCGCCCGGAGCCAGCTCCTAGTCATAACTCAGAAGTAGAAACCGACACATGTATCTATGAAGTTTGGAAGCAGGTGGCGCAGATAATAAATGGCGGCCGATTGCGAGATTTCCACCAACACAATAAAAGAAAACTTTACTAACGCGAAATAAACGTGCACTGACTGCGTGACAAAGCGGAGCAATCGTTCGAGGTCTGATCAATAGTCGCGACTAACTGACTTCGGGAAATCGATAGAGCGTTTTGTTAAGTACTCGGTTAGCTTCTGATACTTCGTATAAATCATTTAAAAGTAATATTACCTACCGTAATTTATAAAAATAACAAACGATGCTTGTCGTCAGGCAACGTTTCCGAATGTACTTAGTAATCACGCGATTATAGGAGCTCCCAGCCGCCGCAAACCACCAACTAAAATACTCGACATTCACAAACTTAGAACTACGAGCAACAAAGAAGAATGTTTTATAGCAGCAATGAATTAAATTAACGGTCAAACTACTACGCAGACTGGCCATTTCGAATTATGGCGCTACGGGCCCTAATTTATGCACAATTCAGGTAAATGCTGTTTCCACGTTACGTTGCGGGTCTTCGTTAGGTAACTGTTAATATATCAAAGAGTAGAAAAAAATAAATAATTTTGTAGTCCGGTGCATTTATTACGGGCACGTGCAACGGGCGTATATCAAAATTTGCGAGAACTATTCTTTGGAGTGCCGTTTCGCAAATATGTAGCTTTGTAAGCGGTGTAATTTACTGTGAGTGCTGGTAGCTCGGCACGAAAACTGGCCACGTCTGTTGCGATGGCACATAAAATAAATCTGCACCTATCGGACTATTAACGGTGGCAAGCCAAGCCTAGATTACTTATTCGATTATCGCACTGTCTGTAATTTTCTGCTAAATAACAATAATACCTATTGGAGCAATTTCAACAATTTCATTTAGCGTACAAGTACTGAGTTGCTACTATAAACTTTTCTTATAGATTGTCTAGACGAAAGCTAAGTGAAGGAGCATAATAAAAAGCAGAAAACCATTTTATATAAGAAGTTTCGGGGAAAGTCTACCACTGAGAGCTTTTAAACAATATTGTTTGTAATGTAATAAACTCTCATTACCAGAACGTGATGGGTAAAGTTTTAATTGGTGCATCGGGGTGGAAAGCATCGTCCAAAACTCTGAACCGACCAGGGGCCGGTACTTCAACGTAAACCCGAACATACTTTGCAGGCGTCTCTCATTCATTCTCAATCCACGGCCGCTAGTTAAAACTTTCCAAGCGGTTTACAAGGGCCATTATTTTCTTTGCGTACACTGTTATTCTGTTTTGAGCCTCTTATAGGGAGATGTGACTTTTCGTAATGATGACTGTGTGCTAACAAAACACACATTTCAACTTCGATATTTCCTCCTACGCGAGATGCTTGTACCCTGCGTTGACATGCAATAAACCAGTCAAGTTGGATGGAATACCTATGCAACATACATGTACGGTTCAACAAACAGAGACGTTTATTCAAATCGCTGACGTGAAGTGGCTCAAACGGGCGGTGACAGCTTTTCTCTCGAAGCCACTGTGGACCGCTATGTCGAGCGCCGAGCGGCTTGGGTGGCGTTGAGCACACATGTCAACATCAATTATTGCTTAATTTCACGCTTCAGAGTTCGGTGACATTGTAGACTTTGAAACAAATATTTACTTATTAATAATAAAATATTGAAATAATATTAACCTGATAACAACATGGCCGATGGTATGACTGGTGTCCCGTCGTACAACGAAAGGTAGATGTAATCGAGAGTGTGGATACAATGGCGCTCGAGGCAACATCAAGGCAGCATCACCAGCTCGCGCCTCTCGGTAGCCCGCGCGGGCTCCAGATAGGGTCACAAATCCAAGGGGCCAGGCTGGTTGAACGGAAACCCTGCCACATGCATCTTCCCCAGAATCACCACTGGCTTCTGCCGCGCTGTAAGCGAGTCGAACGGTCCGGGGCGGCCGCTTGCCTTTTCCGTCCGCTGGCCACCACGCAGCTGGTACCGTCAGCTCGGCCAGGCATGCTCCTTCTTCGCCTTCAGGTCCACACGTCGCGGTCAGTGTCCTCGAGCTCAGCGTGGCATGCAGCGTGATACAAACACGACGAGGTCTAGCGGCAGAGCGTCGGGCCCCGCCTTCTCCTCCCGTGTGGAATAATACTCGCAACACTGGAGCATCCCGTGGCAGCTCTCGGAATACGAGGTGAGCTGACACATCCAGTCTATGCGCAGTCGCGTCTTGCAATTCCGTCAAGGAAGCATTTCTCTTTGGAGGCTCTAAAGGGTCTGGCACCGCGTAACGAGCGGGCACCGTCTGTTTTGTTGAGAAGGGTCCGTAAGTTGCTCGAACCGAAGCCGGCGCGGAGCCTTGTAGGACCGTAAATCGATCGAGAGATAAGAGAGCGCCCGGTAACGCTGTGCCCATCGGCTCAGGAGGCGGGCCGGCTCCGTTCCATCTTGCGGTGTGCTTCAAAAAGAAACCGCTATCTTTGTTCTCAAAATGGACCTCGACGGCGAGTACCGTTCCTGCAACAAAAGAAAAAACTTAATCAGCTCACGACATTGAATAATAAGATAGCGTAACATGTGTAAAATGTCAAATAAGTATTTTATTTTATTATTTCGACGAGAGATAAAAGGGCGTCGAAGCACAAAGTTTTGGCTCTGTTCCAATGACATTCATGTCCTGTGAGACATCAATTATACTACAGTGTTGTGTTTATCACATCAGTGTAGGTATAATTAAACACATCGATATTTTTAATTTCTTCATTTTATTCAACCGAGCCATAACAAAGCTTTATTTTCTTAGTTAAATGTCCAATCTCTTAGTTAAACACTGCTAATAGGCCTACTAAAAGCAACAAGACAGTGAGATAAGAAATTCATATAACGTAGGATTACAGTGAAGGTGAGAGTGGGTGCTCTGGATATGACGGATGGTCTGTGTCACGCTTTTAGGCCTTTTTTCATTTATTGGGTCAGGATTTGTGTCACGTTTCTGTTGTACGAGCCCCCTCATGGAATTTATTATTATCCTATTCACAATTCGGTGGGCTACGATACTTTTATTACTGAGTTATTAGACGCGCTGAGTTTGATTCGTAAAGCCAATACGTGTTGCTGTAACCAAAAGCGAGATCAGATTAATCTTTGGCATATAGAAACGACTGTAAGCATTTATTACGGACAAATTCCCGTACGATTAGGTACGGCTAACATCTCCCATATACGGTTGAGTAGAAGAAATCGCTTCATTTGCAAGGAACGGCGGTGTTTCAACACTCCCAACCCGCGATCCCCTTTTAAGAGTTAGTTCAGATGGAGGGGGAGTACGGATAATAAAAAGCTTTAGCACGTGACACACTTAGAACAAAGAAAACACAGAGCTTTAAGGTAGAGGCAATTTCGTGAAATTGTAACAATGTTGTAGGGGGACAAGAATCCATATTTCTCAAAGAGGTCGTGAATTCTGAAATGGACTTCTAAGAAGTTAAAGTTCGAGAAAGTTAGAAAAGAACGATCAAGGTTCAAAGTTGTAGTCAGTAAGAACTTCTAAAGCTCTGGCGGAACAAAGAATAACTCAATCCTAGAATAAGAGACTACTTTGCCTACCTAAAGACTCTATGAAAAAGTTATTAGGTACCTACTGAAACGAGCAAGCAATATTGGTAGCAAATCTACCGCTGGCGACGAATTCCCTACTTTAATTTCCCTCGGACCGCAACTTGAGAAAAAGAGAAGTTTTGTGAATTGATATCGCGCTCTTCGATCGCACCCTCATTGTGAGATGGGGAGGGAAGTCATAACTGCCACATAAGTAATGCCTGAGATACGGGTCAGGCGTCCACTGCCAATACTTCTTTATCTTCTATTTTATTGATCTTGAAAAACGCTTCACGTAAATTCATTCCGTGAAGAATTCAATTCATGAATGGAACCGGTAGATATTCACGGGTTTCCCTTCTTTCAGCGCTTCGTTAGTGAGCTCTTCTTTTCTTGAATACAGGTCATTCGCAATAATTATAACAAAGATACAATTAAATAGGTATTTCTAAGACCTGACCGTCTTTAAAAGTAGGTAAATCTTAATGTTTAGATATATTACTGTGTAAAAATTATTATTGATTAGGTAGTTAACACAAAGATTTTTTAAAATCATTTATTAAGTATTTGTTCAATTATTTGAACAAAATAAATCATAATATAATTTAAATATTCAAAAAAACACGAGAAACCTTTTGAGATATACTAAAATATAAATTTTAAGATGATCTTTACTGACTCTATGCTTGCAAAATGTCAACAATAAATTGTCATCATCCAACTTCATTATTAACGTTACTTATAGGTATAGATCGATAAGTATCTATAGCAATTAGCGCACAATACCTACACTGTTGTGATGTGATAGATGGGACGTCCATAACGCGTAATGTGTCCGACTCCATTAACAAGCAAATATTTACCCATTCGTCTTTCTGAGCGTATGGCTTTTTGACGTTATACAACCGATGATCATTTACATTACCCCGGCAATTTACTGTTCCATTTTAACCAATAACATTGCCCGATTTTCAGAGGAAATGTTCAATTTTTACAACGTTGGTTGGTTGCCGCTATTTATTTATAGAAACAAAAAACGAGCCAAACAAACGAGCCTTTTCACAACCGCATTTTTCACAGGCAATTAATAGCGATAAATATTGGTAGGTAATGGTTGGAATGGAGTTCAGTTTTCTTGAAAATGGTATATCATATTAAATGTGCACATACATTATGTTTTTATGCAGACTCATTAAGAGAAATAGGATAAAGTTTAAAAAATATAATTTTAATTTAATAATATCCGAATGAGACGGGACCTTCCCGATATAAAACGCTACATAAACGTACATAAGACTTGAAAAATATGGGTTTTGTCACGTATTCCATATTATACCTATACTGCGGTAAGATACTTTCCTTCTTCCAATAAACAGATCGATCGGTGACGTGCCTTCGCGTGCATAATAAATGCTTTCGATCAAGAATTCGTGACACATTCATATAATTTTGAAATTAGAACACTTAGAATTACTACTAGAAGTTGATCCTTATCCTGAACCATAAGGTGTAATATTATAAATAATGCGATTCAAAAGTACCTTACCAACTTTTCAAGTAAAACCTATCCAGAATAGCCCGTAAAATTTGTATGAAACGACAATAAACTTGGAAAAATTGAGGTAAGGGTAGGCCGCGTAAAAAATAATGGACCACCCTTCGCCGAACAAGGGGTGGTTTGCTAAATAAATTGTTTGCCTTTTTCAATTTAACCCAGGAATGTAAGTTAATTCAATCTGATATCTTTAGGTACAAACTTTTTGTACATCAATTTGGATTATTCTGACGTCGTGAGACTAACTTTCTTTTTTTGTCTTTTTGCGCCAAAAAAACACTTGAATCAGATAGGTGAAATCGTTAGTTCTATAAAGTCATTAAAAATTAAGAGAAGAGAACACAGATTTAGCATTAGGAATGTCTGTACTATACCTATCTTAACAGACACCCTGTTTTAGGTCAAGCCATAAATATCTATCTAAACTTCAGGGTTTCAATCGTACTTTCTTTGTCTTTAGGTATTTTGTTTGGTACCTAAGAACCAAAAATGTTTCTGTGGGCTGTAAAAATGTCTGCGTAAAACTTCAGGAATTTCTCACACGACATTCTTTCGGTTAATGCAAGCCATGTGGGTTTAGTAGTTGGATTGTCATGCGAATCACTAATAAAAATTGCAATAAAGGAACATGCGTGTTTTCCGAGTAACGAGCGGACGAGACGGACAAAATCGAGGAGGAATGCACAATGTCTGCGGACAAATACATGAGACTAAATAACAAGAAGCTAACGCAAATGAATAAATCAATTTCATAAGCGTCCGTTGTAATTAGCGATGTAAGCTTTGACGGAGCTTTTATATGCATGTGCAGAGAAGTTATTGCTTACCTACTCTGTGATTCGGAGATTACATTTAAGAAATCACAGATTAGTTATTTCATCAGTTAGATTGGTATAGTTAAACTAAAGAACAATAGTACCTGCCAAGAACTAATTGTAGTTATAATTTAAGTTCATAAAGGTTATAATTAACCGATTGACCTTTAACCTACATTGTAAGACTGGCAGATAAAGCATGTAGGTATTTTCCGTATTGTATTGTACTCGTACTCCGATATTAAACTCTACATCATTTTTAACATTACAATACAAGTGTTGGATTCATAATTTCAAATGCTAAGTCTAGTCAAGCCCGTATTATGTCAATGGCACATTTGTTACTACACAAGGCGAAGATTCCCCGAACCTGAGTCACAGGAAAGATAATTTAGCTGAGCTCGATATAGACGCTGGAATTTGTCAACTGTAGCAATAAGATGTAAAGTATTATCGAAGCGTGTTATGGGTAAGGATTTAGCGATTTCAATTACATATAGGTCGTTTACATAAAATTTAGTGATATCTACGGAATCTTGAGTTTGTTGCAGTACAAGATTGTGTTATTTCCAAGAAAGAAGGCTCTTCAATATGTTTGAAACAATCATTGATTGCATTCGAACGATCAGAATACCCCTCACCCCTTTTCAAATTAATTTACTGTAGAACTTAACACTTAAACTATTCAAAATGTCATAGAGGTCCTGAACAAAAAAATGTCTAAGCTTTTATGTACACACTTGCTATTAAAAGGGCTAGAATTCCACTTACACGAACATACAAAGGGGACGAGATCGTGACTTGGTGGTTTCCGTACACTGAATGCATTGCTGTAGATGTGATAGCTCGTCAGGCACTCGAGGCGACCTTCCGGGACGACCACCTCTTATGCGGTGCTCCACTCGAGAGCTCTTATAGGCTCCTACGCCTCTATATCCCTTCTAGATGATTAATGTTCCTATACATAAATCAGGATAGCTACATTCTATTCAGACAAGTAGGCATGAAAATCTTATTTCGTATCCCAGAGGAAATCTAGCGAATCGGAGGTTCGCGCTTAAATATTTTGCAGCAGAGGAAAACCGAGCTTAAATATGTTCCACCGGGCAAATTACTATTTTTACCTTCATAATTATCCTAGATGCAGATTAACTAGAGTTGTTTGCAACTTGATAATTTGCTGAAACTGAATTTAGCGATGCGGCAAATTTTGCTGCGATAACTCATGCAGCTTCTAAGTTTAGAGCAAGTTGATCCCGTGTAGGTGCCTTCGTTGTTCGGGGAACAGATTAAACTCAATCAGTAACAGGAACCATTTGCAGTATATTTGAGTTTAAGTGATGTCCATCGCTGGCATGAGACGAATCGTCAAACATTCCTGGTGGTTAACCATCTATCTTCCGGAAACTTCACCACGCTTGTCTTTTGCCTCCTTTGCATAAGTTGATTTTTTCGGTTTTCCAAGGTACTTATTTGGCTAAGCCGAGCTGCAAATAATCGAATACCCAACATCTTCATAATACACTCGAGAGCAATGAATCCGGGTCACTCAAAGAATCCAAAAAATCTCGGAAAGTAAGAATGCTAGGTTAATGCAATAAATTGTATTTAATAGACAATTTAATACTCCTTAAATGAAAGTTAAAAAAATATGAGTCACCATACATTTTATTTACACAAAATTACATAAAGAAAAAAAACTGCTGATCTCTCCTTAAAACAAAAATAGGAAACATGAAATTTTTGAACTTTATGACGATTTTCTTGAATTTCAATACTTCGTATTACCTCCTCGTGCTTCCATTACTGCGTTTACGCGGTTTGGCATGCTGTACACCAAGTTCCTTATACGATTTTGGGGAATATTCTCCCATTCCTTTGTGAGAGCAATTTTGAGCTCAGTAAGCGTGATTGGGGGAGGGTTTCGTTGTTTTACGCATCTCCCTAGCTCGTCCCAAGCATGCTCGATCGGGTTGATATCCGGGCTGCGCGCTGGCCACTCCATACAAGTAATGTTCATCTCTTGAAGGTAGTCATTCACAATCCTACCTGTATGAGGTCGGGCATTGTCATGCATAAATATAGCATCCTCACCCAAATTGACCATAAATGGACCAACGTGTTCGTTGAGGATTTCTTCCACATATCTTACGCTAGTTAAAGAGCCGTTTTCTATGATCACCAGCTCTGTGCGACTTTCAGAGGAAATTCCGGCCCACACAAGTACAGACCCACCACCGTAGGCTACTTTTTCTTCGATGTATGCTTGCTTGAATCTTTCCCCTGGTCTTCTATACACTCTGTGTCTTCCATCGTGCTTGTAGAGCATAAATTTTGATTCGTCGGAGAACAATTTATTGCATTAACCTAGCATTCTTACTTTCCGAGATTTTTTGGATTCTTTGAGTGACCCGGATTCATTGCTCTCGAGTGTATTTTACTAGGAAATACAGACACAGACTTTAATTCTAAGCTGAATGAGCAACTTGTTTTACCTCGTAATTTGAAGGCTTTTAAAGTTGACTTTTAGTTTAAACCACGACAAACAACAGCTTTTAAATGGTTTACTTTTAATTAACTTTGGAAAGGGTCTTTCCCAATTTAATTAAGTTAATGCAATGAAACCGTCCAAATAGTTACCTATGCGGTTATGTGGTCAATCAATGTGATATGGGTGACATTCTGGCTGGCTGCGTAAATGAGTTTGGTTTCAGTCATGCTTTATTTTAATTTGCGCCTGTCATAATAAAATTATGCAAACTTTTCGATTACATTACATATTCATAAACTGTAACGGTGGAGGTGATATCAAAGCTATAAAACCTGCCCGTTTGTGAACCAAATGATCATAAAAACAAATGAAAACGTGTTCGTTCTCATTACCTTCTTTCTATATCTCTAATAGAAAACTCAGTAACCACTTAGCGCAATTGTTATCAGCTGGCAATTAATAAAAAATAGAAGTGGTATAGGTGCGGCCGTTGCGACGGTAGCGACACAATACCACTTGTCGCACCCATCAGAATGCAAATAAAGGCGCCAGGCATCCCCTCATCTTTGTTTGTATATCCCTCATTTGTCTACTTTGATAACGTGAGGCGGGTTAAAAAATACATAGTCTGGAGCGTGTCACGTTTTGATAAGAGTACCTATCTCATAGAAGGGCAGGGGACTCATGAATATTATAAAGAATGCAGGAGGTAAACCGGTTCGTAATATTAGACGAATAAATTATTTTTCGAACTGATAATTTCTTCATTAAAAAAAATATTTACAGAATCATTCAATCCCACTGAGTCGTTCAATAACAGAGAACCAAGTAAGTTCAGACGCTAACAATGTTCGAAGTAAAATGCTAAATAGGATTATGCGGGATAAGGAGCTATTGCCTAACGAAGACCGCTGGGTCTTTGTTGGATGAAAATGTAAATTGCAAGAAGACTCGCTGCACGACATCCACTATACTTCACATCTCCCCTAACGTTGTTTGCATATACATTACGCCATTCTATGTGTTACGTGATCTTACAGACCAACAAATATGAGCTTATTTCCTTCACATTGTAGTAAGACGTGTGACACGGAGCGGAAAATTTTATAGAAATTCTTGTGATATCAATATAACGAAAGGAGAAAGTAGAAATTCTTTTTTTGTCAAAATCTTTGATGATTTATTTAGTTTAAGTAAATCGTGTTTTTAAACCGCACATAAATTACCACTACAAAAAAAGTACAAAAAATAAAAAATTTGGTTATCTAATTGAGTAGGTATTATAATCAAATAACTATAAAATGAGTTAAATGGGTCCTATCTCAGCAATTAGCTCTACGGTTATTTTTTTTTAAATTATTGTCAAAGAACTCATGGACCTCAATTTAAAAAATAAATAGCCCATTATTGACATTTTTATAAAATATTATATACCTTATTAATTTAAATAATTTTAAAATTACTTTTTAGCTTTACCTAGTTTTAGAAATTGTTTGCATGCCAATGTGTTTTGGTGAAGTATGTGACACTACCTATTCTGATGTGACCTTGTATTATGACCATATTTCTTGCAATAAAGGAATTGAATTGAATTGTAAGTTTAATGCAAATGTTTGATCCAAATCTAAATTGTATGAAATGAAAGTTCCACGTACGTGTTTTTCTTAATACCTAACTATCGGTCCGCCCAGATTCGCACGGGTGTTCAACAAAAATTAAATTTTTCCTCGGATCCCTAACTGGCTAAATATTATATAACCTATGTTCAGTACAGAAAATTTAGGATCGAATTTAAATCGATCTAGTAGTTTCGGAGCTTATTCAATTCAAACAAACAAACCTTTCCTCTTTATAATATTAGTATAGATATAAATATGGAGCTGGTCTAGCTAGAGGCACTCCCAAAGCACTACTAATCAAAAGTTTGGGAAACTATAGACACCAAACAATAGCCAGGTTACGAGCAGGAACAGCAAAGTCAACTATCCAAGCTAGGAACAGGTAAAGCTTAAATTCAGTTACCAGGGAAAACTAATTTAACTTAGCCTATGCTATGGCTATGTATGACTAAAGATAAATCAAAGGTCTAACTATAATAATTACTTTGTTTGATGGACATTGTAATCTTCGAATAAAATCACTGGTAATAAAATAATATTAAGGGCCGTAGTTTTTATGTATCGATCATTTTCTACTAGATGATGATTATTATTATTATAAAATTGTTGTATGAAAACCCGCATCACCAGTATTTATAAGTCCACAGCTGAATACCTATATTTCTACCCTAATGAACAATTTCAGATTTTAATAAATTTATTTCTTAAGGTTTACCACTATAAGTCAGATTTCATACAATAAATTATAAAAAAATATGAAAAAGGTGTTATTTATTTTACATACATTTTTTTAGTCCACTAGTGTAAGAAGAAGTCTTCTGCTTGCCGCAAACAGCACCTGCCTCCAGTCTTTCGCGTATTATTTTCTTCTTTCCCACCTGGCCGAGCGGCGTTCTACACTACGTTTGCCGAGCCGAGACCTCTCAATAGCAGTTTTACCCCAGAGGTCGACGGTTTTTCGCGAAATATAACCGGCTTACTATAAAAACCCTGCAAACACGTTGGGGTAGGTACAGTAAGTTAGTTATTAATAGGTATTAACCGTTGTTGAATGTATCAACGTTTCTGTTGTACTCGTAGATACCATATCTGCTTACAAATTACCACATGATAAACTGCACGACCTATTATACAAATGCCTTTTAGTTTACCCGCGATGTCAATGTGGCATTCATAAAATAGTTAATACTAGTTACCGACAGTTTTGAGAAACGAGATGACATTCAGTGCCTACCCATTTAACTACATACCTAATTAATATTTTGTCTAGAACAAAAAAACTTTGGTTTGGTATGCAGTTATAACTATAGGTAGATAACAAATAACTAAGGTTAATAAGAAAGAACTATTTTAAATTAGAGTTTATTCGGTCAGTGAAATTGTTTTCGTGACCAATTGCAGTAAGTAACGTGGTCTCCCGCTGAGACGTCGGCGCACGCGCAGCGGGATAGCACCGCTGAATGTGCAATCGTCACAGCTTATGGTGCACCATCATTCAAATTCTGACGTACCGTTGTCGTCTTTAATATTTGAGAATAAAGTTGAAAATCACCCAGCAGATTCTGCTGCTTCTTTGGTTTAAACCTTCCTCGGTCGATTGAATGAAATAGACAGGCATATATTGCTCGCAATGAGACAGGTTGATTGTAAACTACGTGATTACTCACGATTATTTTATTCCTTACATTTCTCCGACAATGCTCATGCATCAATTAAAGTGATACCTAAATAATCCTTATCGCTTGAACACGTAACATCACGAATCATGATTTAAGCCTTAGGTACAAAGATTCACTCAATTTGCTTGAATCAAATTAATTGTCTATTAAAAAAAATGAACCCTTTGCTTCTTTCCGTGCTTAAATCCAAAATACGACTGAATTGAAGTTGGTTTTGCTATGGTTAATTCGCGACAAATTACTTCTCCGTTAGTTTTACTCCTTAGAGAAAGCAGAAATATTTAAAAGCCACAAAAAAACTAATCTCGCGCCAAGCCGTGACGATCCTCTAAAGCTTAATCTATCAGGAGTGTCGGAACGTGCGGTTTATGCATTTGCGTTCAGAAAGGAAACTGTTCAAAAATCCCCACCGGAACGGTCCCAGAGAACATTCATTACTTTGTGAGAAATAAAACTCAAGTAGTTCAACTTAGTCGTTTGCTAGAACCAAAGTGTGTCACCTAAATTGTCTTCCATAAAACGTTGAACCAGACAGATAACATTGGCGAGATAAACAAATAGGGTCGATTTGAAATCTTCCTGAAGCTGTTTCATCAGCACGAACCTTTTCATCCATTTGCAGAGTACCTATCTCCATGAGGTTGACACAATGCGAGCGAGATGCAGCTATGCACTCTCTTTGCTTTTAGAGTTATTGTCGCCGGGGTCTCACCCAAAACATGCTTATATAGAGCATCTGCATTATTCTTGGGTATTCGGGGTTTACGGTAGAATAACGTTTCCTTTGTAGATGCATCAGCTTACACTCTGATCAGCTCTTTGTGACTTCTTTTGTATATATTATGTATTTGAATGGAAAATGGTAACGTGGTTTAGTTTACCCCAAAACAAACAATCCTCAAGGTACCTGCAAAATTTCCAACTTCCACATACAATTCAACTCAATTTATAACTTTTGGCGCAAGACTTCCAAAAGTCATACAGACTTGGCAGCACAGTTGCCTGCCACTTGACATTTTCACTTCATTAATGTTCTCGCTCTAATTGACTTTTATATTCTCAGGACTTAATAATGTTGTTTTGTTGTCTGTTCAAATGGTTTGTTTAACTTGATCTTCACATCAATCGATTTCATAACGACGACACACAAACAAACAATTGGTATTCAATACCGATTGATATATGAATCTATTATTTTTCATCACATAAATAAAGCATTCAATGAATTATCAATCACGGCTATATAGATACAGCTGTTTTCAATTGGCTAAATTAATATATGCTCTTGATATTTCATCACAAAATTTATTCAATAGAACTCATGAAGACAATCCTAATAAAACTGAAGACGAGCTGTGAGCATTCCGAGAGGAGATCATCTATTTTATCACACGATTAAATCCAATTTGATTCGGTCCCTCGTTCAGACGAAAAGCTTAGCTTCTAGATCAAGAGAGATTTATACTCGACACATTTACCAAAACGAACATTGTCTTGTAGCGTTAATGTGTCGAATTTTCTCCGACATTTGTCGATTGTGTGACAAAGCGTATGTAATGAAAACGAAAATAAGATGATACCAAAGAGGCATTATCCTTGCGTAAAAGTTTTCCTGAAAATAAGGATTCTTTTGAAGGAGGATGTGGAAAGATTCTTAAAGCATCCTCGTAATGGAAGTTTGCGATCGGGTTCCGGGCGGGCTTTGAGCGTGCCGAGCTCGGATGCACATCCCGATTGCTCGAGATGTAATTTAATTAAACCGAGAGCACATTAGTGATGCCAAAGAGGTAAACTGGAAAATCGCTCCACTCCCGGCGTCGAACTGGAAATTCTTTTTATTCGAACGGCGGAAAATTCCAGTCTTGCTTTACTCACACGAGAGACACTAATTACGAGGAACAAGTTTTTTTTGTAATACACTGATCTTTCTAAATGGTAGTTTTGTATGGTATAGCTATGTTTATATCTGAAAAATGAAAAGCTTTTACCATTTTCAGAGATGAACCCATATAAAAGGCAAAATAATGGCAGATAGCTGCGGAGGTAGATTGGTGTTATCATTTGCATAATTGCTTTGTTCGCGCCCCCGTACAAAGGTAAAGGTAATCGGTTTATCGAGGTTAACCCGAGCCGATTTTTCGGTTTAGTTAGGATATTCTTTGAAAGGTAGGTAAAGCATAACCTGTGTAAACAACAACAGTTTTAGAAGATTATTTAAGTGTATCTAACACATACCTATATTGTGATAAGGTATTAAGTCTTTCTTTGTTTACGAGAAATCTAAAACCCGAAATAGCTTTATAGTTTTAGGATATGGATCTGTTGAGCTTCTTGTAGACTGTTTGCGACAGTCAGCAGTTAGCTCAATTGTTTCAATTAAAAAACTAGTAACGTTTTATTTTGGTTTTCTTAGTTGATCTAACTTTCTTTATTAGTAAAATCTGTTTATTGGGATACCCTCAACACTATTTTATTTATTTATTTATAAAGGAAAACCAGCAGCACAAACAAAAAATTTAAGACTTAGAAACTAGAAACAGTAGGCTATTAATAGGTTTTCACGGGTAAGAGGAATATTAGTTACTATGAACTTACCTATTGAAATACTCTGGGAATCAAAAAGTAGAGTTGATAAAAGGTTTTATGAGTGTTCCGTGCTAACTAATACAATTTTCTCATATATCAAAAACTCAGTAGGCAGACAGCAAACCTAATCAATCTAATTAGGCAGCCTATTACAAGACTCCTTTGAACATGCTGAAAGGCTGTTGTGGTTCTGAACTAATTATGACCATTTACGGCTAGAAAGGGAAGGGTACAGCGCCTTAGTAGGTGTAGATGAAGGAACTGGTTGGGTATCTATATATGGATAGCTATTCATTTTAGGAGACTATTCCTACTACTACCACTGCCCGATCAACGCAATCCTTTAAAACAAGCTGAAAAACTGCAAGCCTTCTAAGGAGTTGACTGAACTGGCTAGAACAAGCCTTCAAAGGAGTTGACAACTTGAAATAATTATACGGTGTAACATTTACACCTTATAGTTTATGTTATGATTTAATTGTTATTTATTGTAGTATTAAGTATATTTGATGGTTATAAATTTATTATTATTCTTTGTTATAATTTTATTTATTGAAATGATTTACTTGTAAACTATATTTTTTTTTATTATTTGTGCATGAAATGACATGTAACAAGAGTTATAAATAAAGAATCTGAATCTTAGACAAATTGGAGCTGCAGCGATATTCTTCACTACGATGTTATCAAACCGTTTTTGCCTAAAAAGTTGCAAGTTCTTTTTTTGCATTTTTCCGCTTTGCTTTAGTTTTTCTGTGCTTTTTGATTAAGTCTACTTTGTTCAAAATTTTATGATAGTAATAAGATTATATCTGTAAAACGTAAATCTTTTTCAGGTTTCATTATAAGTTTTGCATGGTTGAGATTAAAGTGCTGTGGATTTTGTTTCTTTAGGCTCCGGCGACACGGATGAATTTCCCAAATATGTTTTCAAAAAAGCTTGTGGTGAACCTATGTAAATAATATTCTAATACAAATAATAGCAGATCAGATGCTCAAATTCCAATAATTTTGGTATTACGTTTATATGGGATATTCATCCGTCGCCGGAACCTTAAATATGTAAATAATAATAAGATAATAAGAATTATTCGTAAGTGCTTCTATTTCGCACTTATTTAGTTGTTTTGTGGATTACCGTAGTTTTCTTAATTCACCTTTATTCGTCGACTCGCAATATACAAGGGTCATATTTTCATCTCAAATAATCGATGCAAACTAGAAAATATGTATTTAATAATCGTACCTAGTTTTAAATAAGACTATTACACTAATTAATCTATATTAATCATATAATCTTTTTAAGAAGAGCGAGATTCCCTGTCATAGGGACAGGGTTATTTTTTACTTAAAAGGAAATCTCAAACACAATTACGTTGTTTAATATTTACACTATTAGACATATTGCCCTATTTCTTGTTGCATATAGTGACGGTGTCTATCCTTTAGAAGCCAGTTAGCCGGCGTAGCAGCTATTGCATTCCGTCACTTATAGCGGCCATCTCTTAAAGAATTTCCTAAGCGCCTGAACCGACTGTTGGCACGAGCAGCATTTGCATAGCCGGACGTGTCACGAATAATATGGAAATGACCTCTGGCACCCGACTTCTCCAAGCACGCCTGCAGTGGGATCCACGGCTGCTTCGATATTGCTTCGATTTACAATAAGATGCAATCTAAGTTGACGTAGACGAAAGCAGAGGATAACCGAAAGGCAACACGAGCGCAAGGTCTGATTATGCTTACCAAACCAACGTACCATGATATGAGGACAAATCTATCTTGACAATAAGGAGAAACATGTAATATGTATCCAGTTACGCACATTATAAGAAATGTCACTTTATCTTAGCAAATACTTCAAAACGTGCTAACGACTTGTGCAAATGACGTGAACTTTACAGCGTAATTTCAATTAATATATCTTTCCCTTGTGTTGGCAGATAAATGAGCCTCGAGGGCGTCGTTCGCGGCGAAAACATGAAACCTTGCACACATCCACGCCCGCTCGTCGGCTTCAGCGCCCCAACTTTTGAATAATGTATCTTTAGAGCGATTTAGCCATTTTTTGCTCAAACCTAAATTGCGAAAGTTGACTCTTTCTCAAAAGTGGCTTAAATACGACACCATTGAGAATAAAATGTCTAGACGTCAATTCAGAGCTCTGGGAAGCCATTAGAAAACGTAGAAGTCTTGACGTGAAGAGCTCACGAGTTCCCGATACGTCCGTTCATGGGCTGGCAGTTGGCAGCCATTTTCCGAAGCGAACAATGACTTCAGCGGGTCGAACTCAATTTCACGCGTGATTTGTGCACTCTTATTTCATTCCCACTCCGGCTGAACTACTTTCGGACGAGCGATCTGAGGCTAGATTTATGTGAAGTAATTCTAGCAGGTTACCTATGTGAAACTTGCACTTTATAAATGGCCTTACGGAAATCAATCTGTTTGATTCACTGGTTCAAGCTCTCGAGTAAGTTTTTATGTTTTGTGGAGTAAAAATGTAGAGGGATTGTAAAGTGTGAGTTGACAAATCGTAGGTTGTGTAGCAACATGTTGTGGTTCAGGTTATAGTTGACTCGACAACTTGATATATGGCCTGCTTTGTGAGGGGTCTGGATAAACACACGCCGAGAGCGCAGTCAGATAACGTAACGTAGTTCGGCAAGAGACTACTAAATTATTTTTATCTTCGACTTGCACGAAATACTCGCAGTAATCTGGTGTTGCACAAATTTTAAGCGAGTTGTTTACTGTCAGTTAACAACGAGGATAGTGCAGTGTTACTGTGGCAATTTTCTTTTTAGGTATAACTCCAATATTCCTGTATTTTGTATTATCTTGGAGGGCAATAAAGGTTTTTGTGTTGTTTAGTACCACATAAAGGATGGTAAATATTCTAGTAGGTGGGTAAAATAGGGTAAGAGTAGCGTAAAACTAACCTTGTACTAAAATCAACAAAGATGCAAAATACGGCAAGGGTAATCTGTCCATCGTTGATAAAAAATCACTCGGCAGACAAAACGGCCGGAACATCACAAAGATGGAAAAACGACACGGCTCGGTAGCCAAGCAGCTCCTTGGAGCTTTATGACAGCCAAACGATGCGTACATGCACGCCAGGAAAAGCTTGGGTACGTCGATAAAAAGTTCATTGTCGACACCGGGACGTTTGGGGCTTCGCAAATGACGCGAAGAGCGGGGTAATGCGATAAAAACTGCGGTCGCCGGCTTAAATCTACGTGGCTTGAACGATAAAGAAATGGCATGTTTCGACTGGAGGGTGACGATTGCTTGGGCCGTTGATATTGGTTTGGGATATTATATCATGGTGACCCCAAAGGGCACTGAAAATTGTCAATGTTGGACTCATCTGTAAAAAACATACATTTTACAACCATCTATAAAATTGCCAAGATAAATCGATTACGATCTCTGTCATTTAATTTATTTGGGCTCATGGAAAGGGGCAACGGTAAAGCTCTATTTTGTGCCGACGGCACTTTAATATAATGGAGGTGGGCGTTTAATACAGCTATAAACGTTGTTTTACCTGAAACAATGAAAAATAAAATTAATATAAAGATTATTTTCCTTTTTACATAAACCCAAATACATTAAAAATGAGTCATTTTTACCGTAAATTATAACAACAACGACGCTCAGATTTACGAGGAAAGTTCAATAGGTTCGCTCTTGTTATAAGAAAAAAAAAATCACCAAAGTATGCAAATTAATTCGGAAGTTTGATAACAAAAAGTTATAGCGTGATTGTAACTCTACCGAGCTTCACGCAACCGTCCACTGGCTTCGTTATTCTACCAAAATCTATCGCGTGAGGAACGAAAATCCATCGTGGTTTGTTTTCCTCATAGTGTTAATATTCCACAAATCCGTTTCCGTTCGCAGTTCTGAACTAACGGTGTTACGGTTTCAGCGCAGCTTGTCTATTATGCAAAATGGAGGCTCCGTGCAGCTTTCCTATTTAGCCGGTCTATTCACAGCCTCTCGGCCAGTTGACAGGATCCAATAGCAACTTTGATCTTGGCAGTAAAAATAATAAAACACGCTACGCCAGTTTCAACGCTAAATGCTGGACGGACAAAACAAAATGCTTTTTGCTGCAGCAAACTTTTGATTCAAACAAACTATTTTTATGCAAGCATTGCGATTGAAACAGTTTTCATTTCTGATTTAAAACTTTTAGTACGTCTATCTTTTTTGGTTTTATTTTTAAAGTTTGGAATGAAGTCTGAATTGGTAAATAGTTTTAGCTATAAATCTTCACTAACACAAGGTTTGCTTAGCTTACACATAGATGATTCTGTGTGGATCCAGTATTATTTATTATTTTGGATGGACTCTCATATAAGAAATATTTTACTACTCCCCGACTATTTGATGATAACTAAGTTATCTACCTGAATCAACATCGTTCCTATCTACAAACTGTACCTAGCTTCTTACAATGTTTCTCCATTTTCTATTCAGTGAAATCCCACCGGCTCACTTCGTTCTACGTACGTAGGTAGGTAAAGTGTAGGTACACCTATTCCTACCGTCCCAACCGACACAAATATCTATGTGATTCGACAAGTGTTGTGATCGTATCGCGCTAATGTGTGTCAACCATGATCGATAGCTCACCTTCGCCTTTCCAACCACGTAGCTACATTACTTGCTATACGAGTATTAAATAACAAATATTACATCGGAGTTCTTTGAGAAGCCATTCTTATGAAAATTTAATGAGTTTCGAGGAACTTTGACGTTTTCAGGCTTCATTTGGCGACTGGTGGAATAATTTTGTAACATTATTGGATACGGTAAACGGATATTCCATAACAATAATTTCCATGAGATATCCATCAAAAGCTACCACCCAAAAATAGCCATGTTTTGAACATACGCACGAAGGAAACGTTCTCACGGTCGCGCCCTTTGGATTATTATAATAAACACAAAAGTACTCATAAGCACTTTTAGTAAGTGTACTATGATATATCTCTCTTCTATGAATATGGGTAGGTAGGTAGGTAGGTACTTTTTTTTCAGATTGACAGTAACCCCTCCTTATTTCGAATAGTCTAATAACTTGTACTCACGGTCTTCTACTATTGATATAAGTCAGAGGAAAAAATTAACACTACAACTGTATTAAATTAGGATCATTATAAATATTAGACATTAATCAGACAGAGATAAAAATTATTATTAGATATGAACCTTAGTTTGTGTTATTTTATTTGCATGAGGGTGCTTTGTAAAACTTTGCTTTATAAACATAATACTACCAAGTATAAGCTGATGGTATACATTTTGGAGAAAACTGTGAGCTTCTAATAAGTTCAAATAATTATCCTCTGTGGCGCGGTGGGCTTAAGTCCCCCTGCGACGTAGGAGGTTGCGGGTTCGATTCCCGCCTCGGGACAAATATTTGTACGATCTGGAATTATTTGTTCAGGGTGTTCTGGTCGTTTTTTATGTATAATAAAAAATATCTATCCATGTACTCGTATATAATTATGTCATATCAGTTATCTAGTACCCATAAAACAAGCTATGCTTAGCTTGAGACTAGATAATGCTGTGTGAATTTACCAGCATTATTTATTTATTTATCTAAATGTCTTGAAAAGGAACAATATTGTAGGTCCTCCCTCCTACTGAATGTTCTTATTATACGTTTATGTTTAAGGTTCTCACCCCTAGAGGCAAACACTATTTTATATTTTCTGTAGCCATCCGTTTCTAACAGTGAGAAAACTAAATAAAATAGTTTACAAGGGTACTCCCCGCGGACTCTACACCCTTGTTACGTTTATGTGACTGAAGCTCGTTTCAGTATTACATTCTTTGAAATTGAAAACATAGAAATAACGTATATAACGAAATCACGTTGCATTTCAGAACAACAAAGAGAATCCTAACCCAAGTCGTTCTTTTATTTTTAGAGTCCTTATAGTAGAAATTCCTTGATGTTTGACTTTGTTTATATATAAATTAGACGAAAGCGTAAAACTTAACGCCTGTTCTTATATTTCAGGGATTGAAATAACGTCAAAGTGGACCTTGCGGAGTAAGTAATTTCAACGTGCCCGGAACGACCATTTCAGGCGTCATCAAGAGAAATGTTTAATTTGGGCTTCAACTGAACAACGGAGCATACTGTTTTTGAGTTCTTTGATTTGAACAAACAAATGAAAGGGGACATTAAATTTGATTGTTTGCCTTGGAGCATGGTTGTTAGACCAGCCAATTTTTAACACAGTAAGAACACCGATTTTTGTTTCCTGTTTTAGAATTTGCACTATTTTCACCAGAATAATTTAAGTAGAGATATTCTTTTGAACCTAGGTTTGAAAACGGTTGGAGTGAACCTTAATTGGATTTTTTTAATGTTTAAAAATATTTGTTTTATTCCTCTTTCCCTGTACATCAGATAAGTAAAATAACACCTCATACAACTTCAATAAATCCTTAATCAGCATTACAGCATTATATATATTTGAAAGCTTTATTTGTTTTGATTTTATTTATGTACGTTTATATAGTTATATATGTGTAGGCTAAGTATTTGAGTACCTATTTAATGTTAGTATTGAATGCGAGATCGCTATAAGGCCGCTTTCTACTTCCTTTTCTTTATGCATATCTTTAATGTTCTCTTTCTTTGTGTGGTAGGTAGTATTTTCTACCTATTTATATTTATACTATCCAAGTAGTTTTTAGAAAATGAGGTCAGTTATGTCTTAACACTGACAAAAATACATAATTTACAAGCCGAACGTAAAATAAAGGCATTATTATAATGCTGATGACGCAATAGAACCCCCGACAGCGCAAACGTAATAATTTCCACATGTTATGTTCTTATTAAAGCCTAGTGTATACGCTCTCGTGTATTTCAAAGAACTCAGTACCATCTGTGCAGCGGTGCTCGTCTATAATGCAGGCCTCCCCTTATAACGAGGTCGAATGGCAACCACGGCCACCGCACGCCAGTAAGCTCCTTCGTTTGCTATGCTAATTGGCTGGATAAGCTGCTAACATCCAACCCAACTAATTAGAAATCCTAGGAAAAATACTAAATTTCGTAAGTCCCGCCGTATATACTCAGGAGTTAGTATAATAATTTTGCTAGACCACATCGAGATCTTTGTTACTAATATTGTATAGGTAAAGCTAAATACTATATTTATATGTCCCGCCTTAAAAACTCAGGAGTTAGTATAATAATTTTGCTAGACCACATCGAGATCTTTGTTACTAATATTATATAGGTAAGGCTAAATACTTAATAATATATGTGCCGCCTTATATACTCAGGAGTTAGTATAATAATTTTGCTAGGCCAATCGAGGTCTTTGTTATTAATATTATGGTAAGGCTAAAGTGAGTACCTAACTCAAATGCAGGTAGTAATGATGTAGTACGCGGTTACCAGCGAGCTGGTAGACTCATAGGAATATGAGAAAACGTGCCCGTCTAATTAAACCAAGCAAGAAACGTATATGTAGAGATAACTAGAACTAGAAGAACTTTGATTAGGTTTTGTACTTAGTTTGTTGGTTACGCTATTCTATATACTTACACAATATAAATGTTATAAAACAAATTAAAACCGACTTAAAATTTACCTACCCCCATAATCATGCAGCTAACTTAAAGCATAACTATTTCTCCCTCTGTTTTCTTCTATTGACCTTTTGACATAATTCAGAATAATATGAATAAGAGAGCTTTTACACTAATGTTTTCGAAAAATGGTTTCTCAAAAAATTTCTGCGTACAATCGCTTATGGTGATTCCTTTATTATTAATACACTAGCGGCCCGCCCAGGCTTCGCACGGGTATTAAACAAAAATTTCAGAAATTATACACACTAAAACGATGGGTTTCACAGTTTTCTATCTTTACTTTTTTAACAGCATTGGGGTTTTTGGGTTTTTGACATTTACTCGACATTCCAAAACTGACACTGGCCGTAGAGAAAAAGCAAGCACCGTGCGCTATACAACCTCTTTTTCTATTCTGACGCGCCATAATAGAAAAAGAGGTTGATTATCCAGCCCACGGTTCAATTATTGAATTTTTCATGCGGATCCCTAACTTTTTTGAAAATATTATATAGCCTATGTTCATCACGGAAAATTAAGGATTCTAATGGTGAAAGAATTTTTTAACTCGGTCTAGTAGTTTCGGAGCCTATTCAATTCAAACAAACAAACAAACAAACAAACAAACAAACAAACAAACAAACAATCAAATCTTTCCTCTTTATAATATTAGTATAGATATAGATATAGAAAAGGGTATTAATAATGTAACAATCTTATTCAAATTTAGAAAATAACGACATCAAATGTATATGGAAAAGAGGAAAGGATCTGTGGGTTAGGTACTGTCAAGACCTAGCTAGAATATTCTACCTAATGTTTCTCACATTTCATTATCTGTAGATACCAGACTAGATAAACTGTTGAAAGTTCTGCGAGCGTTATTAACTTTCCCGGAAAACTAACAATAAATAATATGGGCATTCAACTTCCGCGAAATCTGTGTAAGCCGAGTAAACAAACTACGGCAAAGACTAATTGAGAGCGTGTCCTATCCTCAGCATCAAACTCTAATTAATGCTCTATCAGTTTGCTTGAACTGCGTTCTGCGTTGTTTGGAATGTCGTCTACGGAGCTTTTGCAAATGACGCCAAGGTGACGATGCACGGTATATTTCTATATCTTTTTTATGAACCTGGTCACAATATTTTGGCGTTCTATTTCACTAGATAACACATATCTACGAGTATCTAACATTACATAATATATTTTATGCTAACTTCCCAAGAAAAATCATGAGATCGGATCAAGCCCTAAAGGTGAGAGGTATTTGACTACTATTATATCTAGACACTATGTCAATGTTTGAATTGGATGCATGAAATACTTTGAGTGCCTATCAGGTAGCATTTTCGAAAGTAGTACATTTTATACAAAAGCCCGAGGGCACCTGGGGAATACCGGGCTGGACAAAAGCCTGGAATTGCTTTTATAAAAGAGAATCTCAAAAAACGTATTCCATTTTTAAATAACAAGGGTCGAGGCGGAGCTTACAAAAACGGTAACTAAATCGGCAACGTAACGAACATAAAGAACGAGATTTAAATGTAAAGCAACCTGCTTGGTGGCCTGGCGAATATGGTAAAAAATTACCTAATTACAGCAGCTCCGGGCTAAAATATTGTGAAATATTGGCTAGGTACTCTCGCTGTCTTACTTGCGTGGTCCTATCTTTCATACTAAGTAGATTTAATTTAATGTTGCTAAGTAAGTTTATTTATACAATTATATGCTCGCACTGTAATAAAATTGCTTAAGCAGATTAAAACCGCAGTAAAAACCCTTATAAGACTTAAAAAACCAGTTTGTCAAAATGTTAAGTGCGTTTCTGATGATTCAGCTAAATGGAGCAGGGTTAGCGCTCAGCAAAGTTTAATTGGAACCGTCTTCTTCTAAAATTGATAGGCGCCTCACGAAGTTTAACCAATTTGCTTTGGGAATTCAAGAACCACTTGGGATTCCATTTCCGCGATCCCTGAAACAGTGCTTTAAATTTTCTGCTTAGCTGTAAGTATTCTCAATTCCAAGTATCGAAGGTTCGAGTAAATACGCCACCACGGTAACCAATGTTTGAGTGCTTTTGCATAGCCAAATGGCAATAACAACCGAGACTTGAATTAATGTCGAACGAAACAAGATGCGTTAAGGCGTTACCCCAACCAAAACTAGAAAAGCCAACTTTTTTATCTTATTCATAGGTATATGTTAAACAAAGGAAATTTCAAAAATGTCACTGGGCAGTGTGTTTCCCATTGTAAGCTTTTTAATACCTCATTTGCATAAGTTTTATTTTGTATACATATATTGTTTAGTTTAGGCTGACATGCGAATATAGAGTACTTATGGTGGCCAAGGACAACATCGTTGCTTTTCCTCAAAACAGAGGACGGCGCTAGTTTAGGTCGTAGTACCACCTTAAATTGTTGTCGTTGATAGTGACTTCAATGTTTTTGAGAAATTACAAGTATTTTTGTTGTGGAATGTTCATCGTAGTTGCTTAGCAAATGTCTCTGAGTACCTATGGGACAAGCTGTTAAGACAGCTCCACCTACGCAAGCCCTACTGTTTGAACGACGAGTGATTGAAATCTGATTGAGAACATGATTAAGTACCTGCTTACATTAGTTGGGTGGAAACAAGGTCCATAGACCGTGCAACCAAGCGGAGCTCGAGTGGTGCTTCAAAACGCATTAGCATTACTCGCCTGATGAAGCAAATGCATGCCTCCAAAGAGTATTTACTCTTCGGTCAGAGAAGGACGTACTGAGGGCCCGGGTAGCCAACTGGCCTCTGTTTCAAACGTTCACTAAAGTCAATGTTAGCTTTACTCTTCACCTGGCCAGTGCTCAAACTGATGCAATTAAACATGAATTACGAAAATGATGTTTGGTGTTTTGTATAAATTGTAGGTAGGTACCAATGAACAATTACGAGCGCTAAGTGAATATCCCAACAATAAATAACGCGTGAAATTGTTCGTGAAATCACGTAACAACTGTGAGTTCACTAGCCGTGAACAATAACAGTATTTTCAATCGTACTGATGCTAAAGAGATTTATCAACGTGTAAAAGCTTTGCATTATAGGCAGAAAATACTGTTTAAAAGGTTAGACACTTGGGAGGGGAGGGAGGAAGTGAAATCTAGGTATCTAAAACAGTATGCAGACCATGAAACTTTCAATACTTAATTGAAAATACGTTGATTTATGTTCCATAAATTTTTACATTTGAATAATTCATCAAAACACCTAGGTAAGACAATTGCTTCACAACTCTGGAATCATATTTTTACACCAGGTAATCTACATAATTTATACAGCTTCGGCAGCGTTTTGATCAAGTTTTAATAACGCTGAAGTGTCAAGCATAGATTTGAACAGAGGCAAGTTTTATATGGTTACATATTATGTAAGCTATACCGCTAGAGCCAACTGGCGATGTAACCAGAAAACTCTCCCATAAATAACCCTATCGCAGATATAGAAGTAGAAAACCACCCGTTAATCAAAAACAAAACGTTTTACATTTCATTGAAGCTCCAAGAACTCACGACAAGCGTCAATAACTTTAAAAGCTTCAAAGTTTTCTGAAGCTCCGTAGTACTTACAAACTAAAAACACAATTCAAACAACTCAGAGCCCGACTTGTAGAGATGTTGACTTAGCTTCAATTTCTATAATCTCTATCTTGGCTTAGCGAGCGTCGTCTGCAGATGATGTCCGGAAGGCGCAAGACAATATTTGAATAACGCACTCAACATCGTGTCGACTTGGGAATTCTATAACTATTCTTTACATAGAATATTGTAAGAAAACTAGCTAGCTCTATAGAAACATAACTGTGCTTCAAATCAAACATGGAACACTCCTCCTCATTAGTGACCCGCAATCTATCAACTCTTCGCATTACGCCAGAATTCAATTACCTAGCAAAAAGGTATACGGCGTACTCCATAGATCGTCGAATGACCCTCATACAAGTTTCATATTGCTAAAACAGTTATAAGGCTTCGACCAATCGAAATGTTCCAATTAGTAGAACAAACGATTTTAATTAGCGCGCGCTTCGATGAAAAATCGCTAGAACCTATTCGGAGTAGGTTTGCGAATGCGAATAGTGTGAAAAGGGTAATTAGATCGAAATGAGAACAGCGGGGGGGTGCCGTGAGTTATATTACATTCCTCGGACGAGAAAAGTTATTGTGGTTCAACTAAACGTGCGCGGTCAAACATTACCTTCTCTCTTCCGGTCATGACAATGCGCCATTAGAAGACAATGTTGTCTCTATACGAATATGTACTACCAATACGTGCGCAGTGAGATACGCACTCAACTACTGAGGGAGCGCCCCAATTTAACCCGAGATGTAGGTAATTTCCTGAGGCTTATTTGAATGAACGTCGAGAAATTACTTTACACTATCAAGATCGAGCTTTGATTGGAATAAAAATTGTTTATAGAGCAATAATTGAAACCATAAAATATGAACGGTGTAATTTTGTTGTATAATTACGTGTTATTTCACAGTTATGTTAAATCAATTGATATTTTTCCACTGAAAATTTGAGGCAAATGTTTTATTCATGAGTGAATAATAAAACATCGCTTTTGGTACCAAACTGACCCACAGAGGGCTGGTATCCGGAGGAGTCCGTCTCAATTTCTCGAAGGAATGTCTCATTAATATTTATGACCGGAAAATTAACATTAAAACATATTTTGACCCAAGAATGTTAAATCACCGATGTCCCGCTCAATTATTCTTTACAAAAGCCGGTCTAAGATTTCTTCTATAATTCGAAAAAAATAAACCCAAATCTACATAAAATGAAGTAGAAATATACGACACTTCATTACTTTAAGATTATGAGGGTATATCTCAACAGCTCTGTCCTTTATTTGACCGCCGACGTTCATTTAATAACCCATCACATATGAAGGTTGAATGGGACAGCGTACTTAAATATTTCTTGTAAGACAAGCAATCATACAGTATTTTTATTTCTGACGTAAATTGCAGGCGGCACGTTCAAGACTCGTTTGTGCTTATTTACATTCCTAGTTCATTAGCCTAGAGGAAATCTAAACAACTCCTGCGGATGCCAGAGCTTACCATACTCAATTTGCTGAGCATATGTATCAAGTGTTGAAATTCAAATATTTATCGTCGGTTCCCAGGCACAAGCAGGGCGACCGTTGACCCTGTGTCCGCCGAGAATGCGTCTGGTCGCGCCCGCGCACCCGACTAGGGACATGCCAAACAACTACAGGTTCTCGATAGCGTAGCCACACATAAACGACTAATAGTTATGGCAACTTGATGCGATAAGAGAGCCGATACGAGCACAGCAGCCTCAAGTTTCTTTGAAAGCAAAAGCCGACACCTGACTGCTATCTTATTTAAAACGAAGGCATGTTGCAATGCGAATCAAAAGAACATAAACAAGATCATGTTGGTATTACATGAAGATTATCTTGGCTTATTTGTGTTGGTCAGAGACCCAAGATGACGGTTTCCTTTATTTGGGATCAGTCTTCAAGGAATACGTCCCTTTGCTCATTATCTTCAGTATCATAAATTAATTGATATTTATTTATGGTACTGTTAATACGAGGTGGTGTGAGGACATCAGGGAAGGAGCAGGGAGGGGGAGCATCTGGATCAGAAGAGCAAGGAACAGGACTGAAGGCTTTTACCGCTGAAGGCGCTCCTTACAATAACTGCTCCGCCAATTGTTTAGTTATATATTTATTTTATTAACTTACTTTAGGTTTATATTTATTGAACAATTTATTGCACTACAAACGGTTCAAGGGGTAGACTTGATGCAGACTAACAAGTACTATTAGTAGTGCCGAGGCATTGTCTACCTGCCGACCAGAAACACAAAGTTTTTTGTTATTTTAACTATACTATTTTATTTTGTACTAGCTGTAAGGAAGGCTCTTCGTCTTCGTATTTTTTTTACTGTTGGTACCAACATCAGATTTCAGATTTCATTAACTTTATCTTAGTCATTACGTCATTACAAACAATAAAGATCCGTCAACATTTCCGCAAGTTGGTCTATATCTCCCCCACTTTACAGGAAGTTACACACACGCTCTGTTTTAGACATGTACGCGTAAATGTAATAAAATATGGTATGTAGGTCGTTTACATATGGACCAGCTAAGGCTACTTGTAAAACATTGAATTTCAATGTATCATGGGTGGTAGACTTGATTAAATCATTACACTCTCTTGCAAACAAATTAGATGTGATAATATCGTTGCCATCCTCGTTAGTGGTTTGTTGCATTTGAATTTCATTTCAGAACGTGCAAATGTTCGCAATGATAAATCATTGAAATAACGTGATTTTCCAACCGTATCGTGTTAGACCATTAATGTAATGGTCTTCATATTGTGGGCTTGAAAATCTAAATGGGAGATCATATAGCTTTGTATCACAGCTTTATCAGTTAGGGCTTACTTTCTGCACTCCTTTCCGCTAGGCTAGTTAGAGCAGATTACTCTTCTAATTTCTAAATCGTAGTCCAACTCTTAAAAGGTTTTTAATTTTATATCATACTAGCGAACCCGCCCCAGCATTGCACGGTCGCAACGCTGATATTAATGCATGCAATACATATAAATTTCACCTTGAATCATTCTATCTCTCATATCCTGCTCATATCTATATAAAAAAATCGCATCAAATTTCGTTGCGTAGTTTTACATTTATACGGTCGACAGTGGGAAGCAACTTTGTTTTATACTATGTAGTGAAGGTCAATGTGACAAAATAGGATCAATAGTAGTGTATTAAAAATTTTCATAGCCACGTAAATGCACAATTAAAAGTATAATTTTCCACTTCGCCAACACCTAGCTTTTTACCTCTACATTACATTTTGTGTCCAATGCCACTGTCAATCATTTAATAGCTAATGTTGATACCCGCATTTTTGAACCCCTCTCAGTCAAGGAAAAAGAACAATGCTTGACTGATGAGATATTGTTCAGCGAGTATCGATGTAGATCATTAAGCGCCAATGCCAATTAAATTGATTAAAAATCGTTTAACACAATTGCCAATCAAAGTGCTTAAGCGAAGGTTTTATATTGCAGTTTAAACTCGAAATTATTAAAGGCCAACTGCACTTTACGAGAATGGCGAATATATTTCTTTATGAATTCACGAGTATGCAAAAGTGTTTTAAGTGACATCGTAAAATTTTCAGTGGCACTTTGTAGGGTAACTCGAAATTGCAGGTCATGTCCGAAATACATATTTTTAACAGATAATAATAAAATTCTCTGTCTTGGAAACTTTTAAAATTATGAAAGGTAACTAGACGCTCAGAATTTTAAATTAGACGCTCATTTTTTTGAAAACCCTGAGAGCCTCGGTACCCCACGGACCTAGGCAGTCTCGAATCCAAGAGGAGCAAGTTCGTCGGCTCTGTCGACACCTGTATATTTGCGCCTCTTAAGATCCTCGGCAACTCGCAGCAGATTCATATTAATTATTTATTTACCCTTCTGTTTAATTCGCATATTATTGTCCTAATTTTCACTTGATTACATTCTCAATTAATCTTTATAGTTCAAGTTTACCTTCAATCCAATTTTCAGAAAACAAAAAGGAATTTTTAATGTCTTTGTCGCGCATACCCAAACGTATATTTTGTGTAGAGAAGTAGAGTTTGCGTTGGTATTTTTCCAACATCGAAAAATATATTACTTTATATAATACTATATATTATTAAAGGAGCTACAGAAAATTATATTACCTACTGCATAATGTTATCAGGCGCATGAGAATATTTAATGATGGATACAAAGCCAAGATATAATTATGAAAGATGAAGCGCGCGACGTCATCGCTCGCTACACAGGAAAACTAATTAATACTCACTACAGTTACAAGCTCATGCATCCCAGACTTTTGCGAATATATTATAAAGCTTTATGCTCTTTATTACGGTCGTCTTTTAAAAGCCAAGATTATGATGCCGATACAGGAATTTATACGATGCAAATATGACGATATCGGACGATTTTATTTTTACCATCATGCGTGTACGGAACGGGTCAGCAGTTCGCGGCTGGCAGTCTATTAATTTAAATGTCAGCACGGCCGATGCACACTGCACCTACAGGGCCGAATAACCCGGATTAATAACTGAAGTCATTTGAATACTTCATCCATTCGTTCGGATTCCGCAAATATCGTTCCACGCAGAACATGACTGTAAAATTATATAACAATACATTCCGATGTGAATTGGTATTGTTGGGGATTCTGTTAATATTGCTCGAATATTAAATTTTTCATCCGAATTGGAATCCAATGTTTATATTTTACCAAAATCGACTTTTATGTTTTCATTTTAAAAGTAAAGGAACGGCTCGTAACGGGACCATTAATGATCTTGGAAGCAACAAAAATAAAGAATGGTCCTCGACTGGAAATTAAGGGTTACCCATTATTAATATCGAGTTAAAAAGGGCTCTACCTGAAGAGCTCTCGACATTGGGTCGCTCCATTATGAGAAGCTCGTAACGAAGGCGCCTTATGTTACGTTACGACGTTCTCCACTCTAATAGCGTTAAGCCCTAATGCTTTTAGGAATCTTGATTAAGACATACTCAAGTCGTTTGAATAGTTACGTACAGTTAATTAGATATTTAATCTGATATACAACTGGGGATTTTCTAATTACCATCACGGATTATCATAATCCTATGAGATCAAATGTTACACACGAGATAAAGTTTATCTCGTTGGTTCTCAGCGAGCAGAAAGCTTAAAGTAAGTTCTCTCAACTTCAATAAGTTTCAGAGTCATCAACGAATAAAGTTTTAAGACTGAAACCAGATTTATTAGAAAATAAGTTAAACTCAAGAACGAAGTAAAGTCAATCGATAAAGAGTTTGGATTTACATCTAAATATTTTGTTCAGTTGAGTATACAAATTGAAATGTTTTGAATACAGTATAAACTGGTGAGGAAATCGAAAGAGAAACTTAGTATAAATCCCGGCAGCTTCCGAGCCCCGCTTCACTCATGTGTGGGTAGCATCAGTTCCAATTGATCGGGCACCCGTTGAACTGAGTCCCTTAATCACGGTTACACGCCATGTTACCTCATTATTGGTGGATTCCAATGTGATCTACTGCTTAACACGTTAATAACCTATTCGTCAATGCGATCTTCAGCTGCAGATCGCTCGAGTTATCTAATTAACTCGGCAATGGGATCTTTGTTTGCCATATCACCTATTATTGTGCAATTAATTGATTTCTTTCGTGAGTTTATTTAATTAGTGGGTAGACAAAATGGAACATGGTAAAGGCTGGAAGACTGACAACGTGAAATTATAGGACAAGTAAAAAAGGTTTTTAATGGAGATTTGTTTGTTCAGAAGATTGGATCGATTCTAGAAACAGAAGATAAGAAGTAACGAGAAAAGACAAAAAGTAATATAGATTCTGTATTTACCTTTACCGTGCAGAATTCTAGAACCTATTTATCTTAGTCATGCCTGACTAAAGTTGCACGTACAAACTTCCAGTGTAAAGTTTTCCGACCTAATCAAAACTGGAGTTTGCAGAAAATAGTGTCAAAAGTTTATCTACGGTGCCGGCGCCTGTACAAACTTGACGCGGAAGACTAAGAAAATGTTCCCTAGAGACAGTGCCGACTGTAATTCTCAACTAGGTTATAACAAGTTTAATATTAAGGATAATTACGACACAGAAAACATGAACCAAAGCTTCGAAGTACCAAACCATGAGTGGAAAGTTTTAAAAGTGCATGATGATGGAAATATGATGATCGAACTGGACGAGCTAGCAGCACATTTGATTTGAACCAGAGCAAAGGTAACAAAGTCCTGATTTGTGAGATATAAAGGTGAATAGATTTTAGATATCCATGAATCATGTACACAAAAATACATGAGTTATAAATAGATCAATTCGACACACATAAACCCACATAACTTTGGGATAGGAATAATATAAATCTTTCTCTCTTATTGACCCCAAAGACATGCAATAAAATGAAACCGTAAAATTTTACACCCGTACGTATGTTGTGGGCGTGTTATGCGCAAGCCTTCCGCGTTTACCCGCATACTAGAAAATAAAGGCCAAGACAGTAATGCGGGCAAGATAGATAAGCAATAATATTAAATGAAAGTAAAAATAAGTTAGGTAAAGTTATAAAGTTGGTAATAACAATCCCGCACAACTGTACCTTACCCTTATTGCCCTGAATTAGAGAACGAAAGACGCAATGATTATCTTTAACAGGCCCTGAACATTAGAACGCAATTCGACGACACTGTAATTACGTTTCGGCTTTAATGGCCGCAAGAAAGTGTCGAAAATGTAACGCCAAAAAACGCTATAAGTCTGTGTCTGTGAAGCATTCAAAGTCTTACGACCAGTCGACCACCCTCTCTTTATGCCCCCTTCCAAAACGTCTCGGCGTCAGTGAATGGCTAGACGGCGCGGCACCATATCTACAATACAGCATCGTTACACAAACGACATACTACTCACGCTACACTACGAGATGAAAAGATACTATTCCAAGAAGCTGGAGCAAGATGATGTTCCTTTTAGAATGATGAACTGAGAGCGTTGTAAGTTTTGCTTTTCCAGCGGGCCGGATCAATGGATCAAAGGTGAGGCAGTCGTTCCTCACATGGGTATGGGTCACATTTACGTTATGTATGTATATCATACCTTTCTTAAGCTTCGTTTATATTCAATGTTAATATAGTCTGGAGACAGCACATTTTTCTTAACATATTTACTAGAAATACTAAATCGATTTGAGAAATTTGACTTCGTCGTCGTCCTTTAGAGGGCAAGGGGACAAAAGGTCGTGAAACTAAGCTGGTTAAAGCTAGGCACTTAGTATTTTGTAAACGAAATGGGTTCGGTAATTCGCAAGCCGCAACCGCTGTTTGACCTGTTTTTGGCCGACAATAGATGCCAACTCGAAATTACGGCCACTACCTATGAGTGTGGACCGTTGCAAATTATTAAAACTGATATCACAATGTTACATCAGACACAGCTGCAATAACTCAGTAGCTTACTTTGTTCTAGTATTTAGTATTAGTTTGTAAGCATTCGTATAATTATTACTGTTTTTGTTCTGTGCTGTAACTGGGTTGTGTCAATAAATGTTTCTCTATCTCTATCTCTCTATCTCTAACTTACTCTCATGATTCAGAGATCAAATATGAGTCCTAAATTTGTATGCGGTTAAACTGAAATGTTCTATATTGAAATATTTTTAATGTCTTTTAACCTTACAATACAATAAATTTAATTGCACACCAAGGAAATAGAGAACAGAGTTGCACAATTGGTTACCTTATCGTTATGAAAGATCTATTCCAGAAAATCTTCGGATGGTCACAAAACAGTTTTACATGCAAAGATCAGTTCATAGATACAATATAATTATGTATAATATAAAATACATAAGTATGCAATAATAATACAAAACGACTTTTATAAAAAAATATTCGTTTCAAATAAATTATCGTAAAGTGAAATCGCAATTAGTAGATAATCGAATTCTCGAAGAAACCTCGTGGCTCGGTCTGCGCTTTCGATTGGTTAATTTTTGATGGTATTGATTTCGTCGCTCGACCTAAATAAATAATTAATTTAAGGAGCCGAGATTCGAGATCTAGTTTGGTTTGACTTTCCTAGAATAGACGTAATCCACAGTTGTCGTTACATCTATTATATTTCAGAGATCTCATATCTATTCGCAAAGAAAAGTCGAGAATATTCCCAATTTCCCACTATACCTATATATATTTAGGAATTTCTCGCTAGTTGTCGTCACATCCTCGTTTGTCAAATTTTCTCGATTTAAAGTTTTTTCCACAAAAGTTCCCTGATATCATCTAATATTAAGAATTCGTCGATAGTTTTCTATTTGTTCGTGCTTTTTTTCTCGACCTATGGCTCTGTTTCCACAAAAGTCCATAATTCTGATTGTCGGTTCAGTTGGTACACTCTACAGGTTTCAGTTACCATCACAATGGCTGATACTTGATCGATTAAGCCGATAGCCGATCGTTTCCTTAACAAAGGAAGCTGTTTTATGTTGCGGCACGCGCGTCGCTTTTATACAAGCATACAACACAATGTGCTATAGTGGTTTCACGTATCAGGCACAGGCAGCTTTGGGATTAGCGACGACGGAGGTATGAAATGCACGCACGTGCAGAATGTTTGTGAGGTTTCAAAGCGCAGTTAGACAAATAAATGCTAGGAAAGCATTATACAATGGCGCTATACGAATGAACTGGCATAGCTAGTCTGAATGAACTAACATAGCTAGTCTGTGTTATAAAAAAATTCTAAAATTATATTGTTAGCCGGGAAAACTAAAGTTATTGGAATCTAAAATTTTACGATTTGATTTAAATCGAAAATGATAGTTACAAGCCAGTGATGAGTGATTAGATCTCTTCCCCGAAATCGTTAATTCCGCGTAGCAATTTTTCCATTCGCATTTTTCCCCACTCGGACTTTTACCCATTCTCCTATTTTATCATTCATAAATAATTCCAATGTCAAAATTTCCTAATAGCGTACTTTTCCGATCCTCTTGTTTATCATTCGCGAATATTACCAAAATCATAATTTCCTTATAGCGTATTATATAATAATCATAATTTCCTAATAGCATTATCAATTTTACCTTAACCTTCTTCTTTACCTATATATACATAATTTTCAAGTTATCTAGCTGAATTGCATACTTATGATTTGTTACTTTAATTTATAAAAATGAGTTTAAAAAAATATAGATATAAGTAGAAATTATTTTGATAAAATTGTATTCTTAATATACCCTTAAAACAAAGCAGCAACAAAAAAACCTTCATAATATTTCACAAAATGAAGCAGTAACAGGCAGTTTCACGTCTTCGTTTGGCGAGCTATATGAATACTATATACCTAAACTACTTATTAAAAAAAATACATGGAAACTTTTAATTTCGGAAAAATATCGCGTAAGAAACCAAACTATTGCAAAAAGAAGCGAATGGGAAACTTTTGCTCTGGAAAAAATATCGTTTATGAAATAGACATATTGTGATAAATGTCGCTTGGCCATAATTGAGAATGAGGAAGCAAGCGAATGAGAAAAAAAAGTGGCGGGTAAAAGTTCGAGTGGGGAAAAATGCGAATGGAAAGTTTGCTACGCGGAATTAACGATTTCGGGGAAAAGATCTCAGTGATAGTGTACAGCTACAGGAAAATGTTCTTTAGAGACCCATAATTTTTAGAGGAATTTTACTACCCCGTCAAAGTTTTTAACTGGTTATGTACTATAAAACATGCTGCAATGCTTTTTATCAAACATATTTCTTGGTTAATACCTAGGAATTTCGTGTGGTATATATGCAAACACTTGTTTCTACTAAACTTCATTGAGTAGGTTATTTTGTAGAAAATTTATAAGAAAAGCATAAACTTGGAGTGAATCGCACAACATTGGGCGTTGAATCAGCAAGATCACGTTACATTGTTTTATATATAGTCAGGAGTATTATTATAACTCTGTTTTGATTACAAGCTTCGTAACAGTAGAGCTGGCTATTTCTCCGTGTTATCTATTCCCGTGTCGTAATCGACAACTTTACAAGTTTAACGGAAGCCCGCGCCATGTTAATATTAAACTCAGCTGTTCCTGTAGCTTTAAAACTTAATTTTTGCCTAAAACAAGTTTGGTGGTAACAGTGCGTGCCTGGAATGGCGGGGCGCGTCGTTAACTTTGGCGAGGTTATAAATCTTATGAATTAGCCAGCTTTAGCACCGCGGCCATCCGCTAGACAACTTCTACAAACCGAGGCTTCAAAGCTATATCAAAGAAAATTTAATTGCTAACTCTACCAGAGTTTACAAACATTAAAATTTTATATCGAGCTTTTAAATGACGGTAATAATTAATTACAAACCAAACTCGACTAAGCACCAAAGCCCATCAAAGTCGGATTGAATTAGTATAATTATTTACCATCTTCACAGAGCAACGTTTTTGATTAGTACCTACTCCGTGGTTGCGGTAAATATAAACAAATCCGCGAGCTTAGTGGGTCAAAGTAAATATTTCATCCAGATACGCAGAACACTCATTCGTCTAAAGTTTACGCTGTTTGTATTCGAGATAATTTTACTTGGAGAGATAAGAATTACTTCAAGTTAAGGAGAAACAATTCCATTTGTTATACAAAATATACAATTCGTATCTGCTTGGGATTGTATCTGGATGAACTTGAAGGGAGTATCGCATAATGAAACGGCTTTATTGTTAGTCCTGTCGTCATAAGACAAGAACACTTTATCACTACAGTCAAATTTAATAGTCCTACAATAAATTACAAAAATGCAGTATGTACACGGGAGCACAAGTGAGTGGAGCGGCAAAACAGCTTGGAAAAGATTAATGGCCTTAAAATTGCATCGCAACAGCGCAATAAAAGCAGCCTAGTAGGTGCAGCAAACGCTGTGTTTTATCACTTAACATGGTGCTGTAAGAGAGGGCTCCGAATGTAAGTTATTTTACTGAAATTAAAAGAGGATTTAAGCATTGTTGAGCTCGCTTTCTGCTCGTACTTCATTGTAAAAAAGAGACGATAGAGACAAGTGTTAACGCGTTCCGCTTTGCGGTTAAAAGTTTATCAAAGCTTTGGAAAGAACATTTGCGATGAAAACTGATATTGACAAGTTAGAACCGCAAAGGCCGGCAGATAGTTTCAAGTACATACGTTCGATATTCCTTTGAGAGGTCGCCGATAAAACTAGTTCGAAGTCTACAAATGTGAATTGGGTCCTCTGATCCGAATACTCATACAAATTACGATACGCTTCAAATGGTTTGCCTGGTATTGAAACCTACACTTTCTACGCGTTCTTATAAAATATACTTCATTTTTGTATTATTTGGAAGCCAAGACAGAAGTTCGACTTCCATTTTGAGAACTTCAATACCTGCTATTTATGAACTTGCAAGAGTAAACTTTCCAAGAGCTTATTTTGTAAGCCTACAGAAGTTAAAGTTAATAATTAACGATCACGCTAAACTATAAAAAACATAAATTGCAGAGCGCTATTCTTCCTATCGAGTACAAATAGAACTTTCCAATAAAATATGTTTTTATATAGAAAGAGCAACGGAGTATACTCTAATGTTTGTTCGACATGTTGCATTTGCATGCATCTTGTTGACTGTAGAGCGTGGAATATTGAAAAATGAAATTTCATTTTTTACTAAACAAGAAAATAGAATTTTGCGCTGGACAATGAACAGCAATGTGGTCAAAAGATTTACACAAAAAAATCACGCGTAAAATCAGGAACTAGTTATTAAGTAAAATACAGGCGTTCGTTCACAAACAAACAAATACCTATAGCGAAAAATCTCAACAATGTTTCAACAAGATTTAATTAGAATTTTGTAGATGCATTTTCCGTAAATTGTTTCTACTGATATCACTTTAATTCAATTTCTAAACTGGGTCAGACATTCATCAAACGTTAATAAACAGCTCGTATCTTCCGAGATACGAACAATTTCGCCAGACTTGTTAATATACGTGCTCGTAAAGAATTTATTACCATTTCGTCTAAGCATTAAACAATATGTTGCACTGATGATTGTCTTTTGACCCCTACCTTCGTTGGTTGTTAAGGACCTGCGCTGTAGAATTTAATGTTTTTAGTTGTAGTAGGTATGTTTTACATATATTATATTTAAATTTTATTTTCTACAAGGTATTTAAATAAGTAGTTGTCTTGCAAAAAGACGACCATGCCATCAGATTAGAATAATACAATACGTAACTAGCCTAACAAAATTCGAAAAAGATGATTTAGGTAATTTTGACATATCAAGATTAAAAAAAACCTCGGTACAAAATTACATTTGGACTGGCGCCATGTAATTGTTTAATTGAATGTTTATACAGTCCAGTAAAATAATGATGTAATACCAATGTTCATGTATGAACAACAATCGATTGACTTAATGAATGGAAGTATTGAGATCGACATATCGGCGTGCATTTTATTTATGTGCCATGTGACGCAATGTGCATTTTAATAAAGTTGATTCCATAGAGTACTTGATACATACCATGTTATTACTAAGAATTAATACGGGGATCTATTGTATTTGATGAATATGGGCATGTATGCATACGTTTGCATATTGATAGGCCCAATACTGTCCTTGCGGTACCTTTTTGGGCAAGTAATTTATTTCGCTTACATCCCATCAACATTTACGGTATATTCGATTTGATGCATGCCAATAACATGACTCAACAGCAAAACTCTAAATCTGATAAACCCTCGTAAATTGACTTTACAAGTCCAGCACATATTCTGCAGCTTAATGTATCTTATGTCATCTCCAATGAAATCACACACTAAGTGGCAGCAGCAAACCCAGTTCTCAAAGCTTTTAGCCACTCCACCACATCTAACCAATTGGTCCAATTCGCTGACTGGGATCGATAGATAGATAAACAACTTGGGGACACTTAGGGTGGGGTGGACCCCTCGATACTCTTGAGGACACAGATGCCCATGCAAGGTATCAGATGAATGCGTTACGTCAGTTCATAGGATGAGGAAAAAAGCTCGGTAACTATAAATATGTAAATATTTTTGTTTTGGTTCCCTGCACAATGAGTTTTATGGCATAACACGATAGACTTAATGCTTACCAATATTCCTACCTTCCAAGAGTGATTTGATGTTATGAACATTTATTTGTCATGATTGAGATCGGGCAATTGTTTTTCAAGTAGCAAAGCAATTAGAATTGTAGTGGGAGAGACACTCCTAGTATCTATTTATTACAGAGCCTAGAGCTTTGCCTCCACTGTGTAAAGTAAGCCAGCTATCCCGCAGATGCTATTCTGAGACTGTATAATCTGGTCCCCAGACGCTAGGGATAGATACACATTAGAAAATACATAATGAGAATGCGACTCCGGTTCTATTGTTATTGAGGGAACGTCTGTGCACAAGTGGTATAAAAGCTGACATTAAAATCGCGTGAGTCGCATCTGGGTCAGAACTCTCCCATCGATTCATATCTTTATGGCGCTCGGTTTATTCGAGCTATAGGGACTAATAATGTGTTGTAGAACCTGATTGTAATAGTGACCGAGTTATCATGTTAGAATAGTTAAGAAGGAAACCATATTTTAAATAACAAAATTTTAAGTAAATATAGTCCCACCTGTAATTATTTCAAACAAATTTTCAAGGAAAGTTAAGACAGCAGTTTCAACATATTTCTAAAAATAGAAATAACCTACACAAAATAGTATACCTGCTGTCATCGCAACTGAAAAACCTTATTGGAAAACCTGCCCCGAGAAAAACAAAGTCTTTTTACCAAGCCCCTGAATTAAATTACCTACCAGTCACAAACAATATAAAGCCAATCGTACTCATAAAACAAATCGAAAAAGTTGAATGCGAATTACATAAATGTACTGTAGAAGATATGGAAGCACCGTTACCATTAGCTGTATTATATTACTTATATCATTAGAAACAAATGCTAGAAGGGGACTTGTAACCCCTAGAGATGGCGTCAGCAACTCTGGCGCCAATCAAATGGTGAACCCTTCGCATGCCCTCTCTATTGATTCGTCTCGCAGATAACTATATAGAGAACAGCGTCTCAACCATTGCTTTTAAGACAGCAATTAATAGTTTATAATCGAATTTTCATCGTGTCACAAAAGATCTTGAACAAAGTTCAGAAAGTTCGTATTCAGTTCATCGCGAAAATGGACTGTAAATAGAGAGTTAATCGTTTTAGATGTGGTGAGATGAGACCAGTGCTGCATTAAAACGATTCATAAAAGATTATTTATCTAGATTTTTTATTTAGCCGGGCACTGACTGGTCTTCCGGGAAATCATGTTTCTTTCACAACGAGCATGATACGTTGCGTCATATTTGTTAAATGTGTATTTTTCCTCGTAGCGAACGCTTTCTTACTCCGCCCTGACTGCACGAACGCTCGTGTGACACGCTGCGTTACACTTACACTCCGTAACGCTGCCGTTCAGTACACTCAGTGAATGCTATGCTGGAAGTTGAATAAACTAAAACTATAAAAGGAGTCATACCACTCAAAGTTATAGCGGTCAGTCAGATATACCTGTCGTAGTATTGAGATGTGTTAAGTTTCTGTCGTCTAACCTAGGATCTAAGACAGCAGAACAAAATACAAAGCCATTTCAGACCCCTTCTAATCAAACTCTCAACGGAATTGATCTGACAATTCGTTATAAAGGGGACGTTACCAAAGGGTTTCAGGTTTCTCTTTAGATCAGATAGCTTACATGCCTACCGCATTATGTGGCTTCGTGTCGTGCGCCACCGCAAACGGTAACCCAAGGTTATATACGAGTATTAAAGTATTTACAACCGTTTTATTCCATGCTAGGAAAGGTGTTTTATCGGTCGGACCCAACACAATAGTCGGAATGTTTGTAAAAAGTTACTAGCGTTGGAACTGAGACTACAGCATACAACGTTTGTGAATGTGAATACGATGTTTTTATCGTCGATTGTGCAAGACACAACAATACCTGGTGTGTCCGTAAGTAACCAGGCTGTAAGTACATACCTACACACAAATATGCGTATCTATTTGAAAGTAGGCCTCGCAAACAAAGATGAAACACCTGCATGGTTTCCTTACAGAAATTTATATATTACACACAAAGTTATCACACATTACACAGTAATAAAATGTCATACTAGATACTAACTACCAGCTACTGCCCAATTCAATGCCAAGGTGTTCCTGGTATATAATTTTGGCAAAAATGCTAACAAAAAGCTTTCAAGAAATTAAAAGCAAGCCTTCATAAAGAACCAAGTCAGCTTCCTGGAGGATCATAAACATCCCTTCAATAAAGCGCTATAACAACAAAGATTATGACATAATGCCGCCGACGCGCCGAAAAGCCGAAAACAAAGGATCGATAGGTCGTGCTCAAAATAAATGTAGCGATGGACCGCAGTTAGGGATTCCATCGAGAATAGCCGGAACAGCAACTGGCAACGGGAAGAGTTTGTTCCTTAGCCTTTTCAGTTTCAAAAAACACTGAATTCAAATCATAGAACATCAGCTTTATTGTTTTTGTACTTTCTTCATCCTTGCACCTTATCCTGCACAATTTCAGACTGACATCAAAAATGTATAAAGTCAATTAAATGCCCTAATACCATACAAAAATATGGTAATTACATACGACGACGCAACATTTAGCTTCTTTCAGAAAATAATTATTGAGAGCGTAGGCTCTCTTTACAATGTAAAGTCGGACTCCAGTTTAAAAGCCGGTTGTCATCTAATATTCCAAACCTAAGAGCTGCCTACCACAGCTTATTGCGGGACGAGCGCTTAAAATGCTTTCCGTGTTCGCCTCATCCGGCGGTGACCGGTACCTAACCGTCGTCGTCTGGAAGTGAAGACATGGAACTCTAATCATCGCTTATCTAGAATCAAATGTTTGCAGCCTATTTCGAATCCCTCACGTTGAGAAAGCTGCAAATTCCAAAGCGCACAAACATTTTTCATTATTACACCATTATAACGCTCTTTGTAAACGGTACTGCATTCTCGCAAAGGCCAAGGATAAATGAAACAATGTTGAAAATTGAATTGAAGCAGGGCTACATGACAAAATACCATTAATTTCACTTGAAAGCCAGGATGTTAGAACGCGAGATCGTTTTATGATAAGCTTATTGCACTTAATAAGGTTTATGAGCTATTATAAAGCTCGGTTATAGCGTCATGACGCTTTCAGCATTGATTTTTACGACTCGCCTAAGTAAGTGAATATTCCTTTACATAGGTTACCTACTTTGTCGAAAACGTCGTCGAATTCCCATATAGAAACCAACCAATAAGAGAGCTAAGAGCTAGTCATTAAATAGCTATAGAGAAATAAAACACACGACTCCAGTTTCATATAATGCGTCTGAAACATTAACCGATTCACATAAAGTGCAGCACCGTCGCGTCGTGAGAAAAAGCGAAGGCAAGGCTTAATCAAACCTTAGGGTATATAGAAGTGATAGGGGTATGCAAAAAGCTGACGTGATTCGGCAATGTAACTAATGGAAGCCCAAAGGATGACTCATGGATTCCGCATGTCACTGTGCTAAGCCACGGACTTTATAGAGCCACTGTGATCTGTTATTTTTGGAACTAAATATAAAGGGGACGACGACAGTGATCACAAAAACTTATCCGAGGACCAAATAGACTCTTCATGTTAGAGTGTGAATAAAAATAAATCACTGAGATATAAACTGATATGATAATGAAATGCTATTCCATTATTATAATTAATGAGAAATAAACATGTATAATTAAGTGAGTTATATTATCCAAACTACCTATTAGTTTCGTAACCGTTGAAACAGTGCTATCGCAAATGACAAAACAAATATGAAATCTCATTTCAATCACAATTTCTATGCGATTTGATTGCGTATCAAATAGGTCAACAGGGATCGCGTAATGTAATCGGATTAAAAATTAAATACGGATTTGGAAATGGCATGACACGGATTCCCGTTGCGTAAACACAATCCCAGTTTCTAAGCACATATGCACACTTCATAAATCTCGTGACGGTTGGGTACAGAAGTATTATTATATTCCCTGCTACAGGCGAGCAAGTATCATAAATACTGCGGGTAGGTGTGTCAAAACATGGGGATTTGGATATATCCCCGTCCGTTGCTGACGACCCGGACGATGCCAACAGAGATAATGAAAAAAAAAACAAGATTTATGATGTTCTGTAATCAAATTTTATTACCCCCTACGCGACCCCTTACGCATTGCGCTATAGTTGAGTTACATTATCGATTTGTTATGCTAGCGTTGACTTCGACGATCATCTTGTACCGCATAAAGTACAGCTTAGATTTACGCTGGCAGTAAGTAAATTAAAAATATGTAGAGTCGAACACAAGCCAAGTTTTCTCAGCCAAAGAGGTCGTGAGTAGCATTTCCATAAAGTTTCCAGTATAGAATGTGGTGTTGTAACATAGCTATTCGTACGCGTGGAATAACGTTCGTGGGGTGCTGTGTCCCTCCCCCACCATAGACCGTCCTTCACCTCTTTGACCCAATTATGGTGAACATATTGCGTTTTAGCTTTAACATAACATTTGCTGCCGCGTACAGTGAATATACGTGTCCCTGAACTTGAACTTCGGAATTTAAAAAAAGGTTAAACGTATACACTTACATAATTCCATCGTCCACTTCATTCCAATTGAGTGATTTAGTACTTAGTGTTATCGTAATTTTACGTCAAGTCGATATGCAGGGTTAAACCAATTAGTGCTCCCATTAGTCTGCCCTGCACTTGTCGGAGCCATTTATTTGAGTAGAAAGGCGATGATCGCTTGACTAAGGTTAATAAATTACACCACTTACCAAACTTCATACCGAATACTGTTCTAGTTTAGTTTCGAAAACCGCAACGTGGTACTTTGACCTTTAAGTCAACTAACCTTTAAACACCCGAAAGCTTTGTCATTAACTTTATATTGGCATACCCTCGAGCAGTAGTAATTAAAACCAGTTCCACAATACTTTGGCGCCCAGTTACCTACATTGAATGGTAACGCAATCTCAGTGAATGACAACCTATAATTACTCTGAAAGGATTTCAAAATATTTTTTCAAGCTTCCTCAAATTGACCCTAGGACAATGAATGCCACAAAAAGGTCCATTATACAGAGTAAAGCGCAATGACTTGAATTAGTTATTCAGTTTTGCCTCCCCTATGGGCACTCTATCATTATCGTTTTACTCGGTGCACGTGCCGCCTTGTGCTCGCAACCCTCATGCTCTCTCAAGGTCGATAATTACAGGCTGACAGACTAGACTATATTGTCTTTGTTCAAAACAGTCACCCTCTGTGTTTATTTTACAAAGACACACAGTTTTGTCTTGTGCACAGTGTGCCTACTTATGCAAACCGACCGATACTTGTAACATGCAAGAAATCGCTTTCCATATTTGCGATGCTTGGAATGCCGATTATTAGCTTTTCTTGCGTGTACTTTTATTGATTTGGCTCGTTTCGTTTTTCTCCCTCGTTCGTCTCATTGTCTTCCGATTTCGTCGATGCTCCCGTTTTGGACAAGTTAGGGCAAACTGAAGTATGTCGCCGCAATTTTTCATCGTCTTGCATTTGAAGTGGAATTTTAATGCCTGTTGGAGTACCGACCAGTTTCGATTTTAATTTCTGTTGGCCAAATTGATAAACAAGGGGTGATTTTTTGATGACTTGTGGTTAAAGATATAGTTTTGAAAATTTGAACGTTTTGAAAATGGTCAAAAAACTAATTATCAAACGTCCCCATGTTTGATAAGTAGTGTTTGGGGGGATATAAAATCAAAGGTATGGATTTGAACATTTCATTATAGTTTTTGAAAATCTTCTAGGTTTCATACTTTTTGAAATACAATGTAAAGAGTTGATTTTTTTTTCAGTACATTCGGTCTACTTTCCTGATCCCATATCTCTGAAATAACAGGTACCTATATACATGTATGAGACAAAAGTTCAAAACCCTCGGCGCGCGAGTCTTCGGAGATTCTTGTTATTTTAGTTAATTTTATGGATTCTTTAAATAATGTTAATACTAGGTAATTTATGGCATTGTGTATTGTACCGCCTGTGAAAATAGAAGTAATGTTACTACTGACCATTACTTCTATTTTTACAGGCGGTCACCAAACACCACAAAAAGCGGTCCTGCCTTCATCCTTCGACTAGCTAGATTGATTGTTACAATGAAAGGATATGTATTTACTTTTATAATGTACAGATTATTACTGTAAGCCAACAACAGATTATTATTATTACTGTAAGCCAACAGTGTCGGCCCAGTACGGGATCACAAGGGAAATAGCTTGGGCCACTTGTCAGATTAAACGACATGAGATAGTTAATTTCAGATAACCGAACAAAGCCGATTAATGTAGCCGAAGTGTTGTTTGTAAAGGACTTTGGGCCTAGTACGTGGGCCCAGAGTCCGACGTGTAAGTGTGACGTTTTTTGTGATGAAAATATAATTATCGATATTTAAAAAGATTGTTCAAACAACGAATCCAAATCATATTTTTTTCCCATTAACTTAATGACTATAGAACACACCAGACTCATAACTTAAGTGAAACTGGCATTAATAAGGATGTTCTTGTGTAGAAAATTTTAGCAGGCGTAGAATAGACTAAGTATAAAAACATCGAATCGCTATACATTGCGGACATTTTTGAAATCGAAGGATTGAATTCCAAATGATTTACGCATTCCATGACAAAGTCAGTCACGTAATTTTTCTCTATTCTACCATAGATAAAAAAAACCCGGGGTAGAGCGGCAGGTCTTATCTAGCGGACGAAGAAGTAACAAAAAGTATATATAAAACGATGAAGTTTAGATACATATGCATTAAGTACTCACGTAGGTATGTAGTAAAACCATAAAATTTATCGGCTATATTTGTATCATAAGAAAATAACGAGTTCAGGTCAATGTTATCTGCAAAAAACGTGTAGGTAAATTTATGAGAACATCCACGTTGAAATATTGTCTCAAAACAAATTGACCAAGAAACGAAATGTTCATACACTTACATATCGCTTCAAATAATCATGTTCTTCATCATAAGCAACAAATGAGAAAACTTTTAGAACATGTTTATTCGCACTGAAGACGAGGTATTTCTCGCGGTCTTAGACCCTTCAGGGAAATTTAAAAGCAGCTTAATTTACACCCGGGAAATCTCGACAAGAATGTCGGGAACAAGTTTTCGCCGATATGTTGTAATTAGATTTGTGGGTTAATGTATTTTTAAGGGAGGAATGCTTTACAAGGAATGCTTTTGACTTTTCTGCAAAGGTCCAAGGATGCTGACCTTAATAATAGGATTATAGGAACAACATCGTACAAACCATGAACTAATATTTAAACCTAACGATATCTCCATAGCACGATGATAAAACTGATGATTTATGTCCAATTAATTACACAAAATTAATATAAAGCAGATTCGTGCTAGATTAAAGTCAACCATAACTCTTAACTATGTCTTCCATAAAAAAGAAAGGCGCGTCTGACGACGACGCTGGGAATGAAACAACGTCGTAATCAAAAAACGCATAAATAAATGTGGCGACCTTTGAATTGCAGTTGCGTTGGCGCATCATCACAGAATCAACAACAACTACAACTGTTTGATCTACCACTGAAGACTACCGCAAATAGTAAGCTCTAATCCAATGTATTAAAGTCTTCGGACACATCTGTCTGATTATTCACCGCGTGTGAGTTCTAATCAACCAAAGTGCGACATAAGCCAAGGCCATAAAACTCACATTTAATTGATAGCTATTATATGGAGTGCCACAAGCTCACCACAGCCGCCTGCGCACCCAACGAGCCCGTAAATACACATAAACACAAGTTCACACAACCAAAAGTAAGATGAAAGCCGGCGCCTCGCCACTTATCGACTCCTGCAGCCGTTTGATATTATGCCCTCTCAGTCAGCAACCCGAAATAGACGTAAACACATTGCATTCTTTACCGTTTACACCACAGTGGAATACCATAATATACACAGTATGGTGTAGTATAGTGTAGTTATCAGAAACCAAGCCAGCAACGGTTCCCACCATACTCAAATGGAGAGATATTGGTACTAGAGCGCAATATTTCTGGGAAAATTATGTTTGCGGATAAACATATTTCAGGAGAGCTTTGAAACAGCTCATAAAGCGGAGAGATGAGAATTTAGCGAGCCAGTGTCCGGAAACGTCAGGATTTGCGACGCCCTGATTGCTGTGCTATTAATTACCTGTGTATATTTATGTTGCCTGAATGTGGGATGAGGTGGAATTACACATTTAGGTGCTATGTGATTTAGAGATATAAAGAAGAGATTGGACTCTCTCATATTTTGTCGTAAAACAACATCAATGAAATAAAACTATGCAGTGGAAGTTATAAAACTAAAGAAATATACGTAGTGTGCTCGGATTTAAAAGCGGGTAACAAAAACTCTACATTTTAGCCAGGGCCGTGTAAATCGGAGCAAACGCCAGGTGTATTCCAGATCCGTTGGATGGAAAAAAACCAGAAACGTGACGCGCCACAATATTGCACCAGACTTGTCTAATAACTTGAATGTTGGGACCCGGGAAATAAAGTTTTAATCTTGCTATCCGTTATAACTTAGCCGAGCCGATAGCTTCAAGTTTAAAGTCTAGTTTAAGCGCTGAGTCGTGCGGATTTGTAGAATATTACGCGCTACGATTGATGAATACCTATAACGTCCGGTAGTAAATGTAGTTTTTTGATAATGATCCGCAGTTTTGGTAGCGTAGATAAATTATAATTTTGACGCTAACTGTACTTACAATAATTTTGGTATGCGGGACGAATACGGAGAACTATCATCGTGCGGGACGTACAAAGACATTTAAAGAATGTGGGCCGAAAACTAGGGACGAATATGGCATAAATCCTCTAAACAATCTTAAAATTGGTTTTCAAAGAAAACACTTATAATGCTTACATACAAGATTGATGACAGAAAGTTTTGATTCTGTTTTCTTTAGCCTAAAAACTTAGTGATTTATAAAAATCTGTTTGTGAAGGCTTTCCAAAAGTTTTTGATTTAAAAGAGAGAAAACTTTCCTCGGATGAGCACAATTTAGAACCTAAGAGGAAAATTTCTATCTCGATATCCTCTATAGAGTAATATCAGGTTACATAAACTGGGCAAAGCTCAGGACCCGAACAAGGATTGAATTGTTATTGGCAATTTTCAGCTCGCCAAATGGAAAACTGAGGTTTTACTACGCCTGTAGGCTATAGAGACATTTTTTCGATACTGCTGCACCAGCTATTTGACTCGTCCAGTGATTGAGCGATATTGTATAACAAAAGCAGACCCATCGGTACGAACGATATCGGCTCTACCTGCATTGAACACCTGTCGTTGGCTCCCATAAAAAAAAAAACCTTAATCCTAGCTTTGTATGAATACGATTGGAGGATTTTCGAGCTTGCCATCTGCTCTGCAAAACGAATGTGTCGAACCAGCTTTGCCAATCACGGGATGTTAAACCGGTACAAACACGGCTAGCTCGTTTCTAAATTACTTAAACGTAGAGCTCTTGGCGATACCAGAAATGACTAAACAATTTAATTAATACAATAAATACCGCATCACAGCCAATTGAACGAAGCGGAACCATAGGCTCGTAGATGATGCCGGCAGATGTCCACCTAACAATGGATATGCTTTCGTCAATCATATCCATCTATACGTTACATCTCGTTCGGCAACCTTTGTGAATAAATCTATTATCTAGAAATATTCGAAACAAAATTGATGCGATGAATAACAGCAACAACGTATTCATAATAAGGATTAAATAAAATTAAGAACGTCGACCAGGGACCGTTTAAAGCAATTTAGAATTGAGTAAAAAACACGGGGACAAGAGCAGCCGCAATTGTTCGTAGAAATGAGTTCGTACGCAAAAAATGCCCTTTTCTCTCAAACCATCCCATTTATTCTTTGAATCACTCGAGGCGAGGGTCTTTTGGCAGTCTTATAACTTATTTTTCATGTTGCGATATATGAGAATTTGCATGATGTTATTTCAAACTTTTAATGGAGGGTTCTAGAAATTCAGTGGATAAAATGATCGTAATCGCGATCGACTTTTAGTGTAGACGGACCTACACTAAAAGTCAATCGCGATTTTGAAATGAAATATAGTAAGAAGCAGCATGCTTTTCATACAACGAATCAATAAATCCGTTAGAATTGCCAAAAATATTAAAGATCAGGATAGGTTATTATTTTTTGATTTAAAGCAAACAAAATTAAGTAACGTAGGGTAGAGTGGTAGCCTATGAACCAGTGGTACGCTAAGAACCACTCTCATAGCAACCGAACGCGACGTTGGCAGTTCGTGCAACTGTCGCTGTTCGAACCGCCTTCCCGCGCCGCTACCCTGTACGCATTCACTGGCGATCTGTCGCCGCGAGTGCACGAGCGAGGAGCGTTTATCAACTGCGAGCATCGAAAACGGCGAAAAACAAGTAAGTTTACTTTTTTCATTACTCTTTTTTTACAAGTCCCATTTTAATATGAGTTCTTTTATTAAAGTTAGAATGTTCTTGAGCATATTTAAGATATAAATTTGCATTAAAAATCTTCTTCTACTGGTTGTAGTTTCACTTTAAATTTATAAAGGGTGGGGTGGTACCCAGTAAACCATTGTCGAGGAGTATCCTATGAACCATGGCTCACTGGGTACCAGTGTGGTTCATAGCGTACACCTACCCAGATCTTTATAAAGTAACTATTTACAGCAAATTTCTTATTTTTGAACTATTTTAGAATGGGAAGAAATAAAGTAGCATGCAGAGAGAAAAGAAAAAAGGGTGCCCATACTCCTGAAGAAATAAGGAAAGGCATTGAACTCCATTTGAAAGGAGTTAGCATTCGTAAGGCTGCTAAAGAGTTAAAGCTCCCATATCCAACACTCAGAAGATTGAAAGAAAGAATTGAAGATTATTTGGAATAATATTAGCCTAATAATAGAGCAGAATTACAGCTGCCATTATAAAGACTGTTATTGAATTTTTTTGTTGATTTTGTAAGACTTGTAGGTATTTACAAATTATTTGTTTTTTTTAGAATACCTAAAGGTTAATTTGTTAGCCACCTTACAGGTATAGTTCCTATTATTTTGATTAATATTAGCCTAATAATAAGGCAGAGTTAGAGCTGCCATTATAAAGACTGTTCTTGATAACTTTTTGTTGATTTTGTAAGACTATTTGCATGTTATTCTTTTTTGTAGAATACCTAAAGGTTAATTTGCTTAAGTACCTTAGATAGGTACAGGTAAAGTTATGATTATTTGGAATAATATTAGCCTAATAATAAGGCATTATTAGAGCTACTATATTCTTGGTTGACTCGTTTTTGATGAAAATTTTGATCTCTATTTTTCTAAATAAAAACTTACCTACAAGTTAAGTTTTTTATTACTATGTTAGATAATATGTGCAAGGCATTCTTTATCATATAAATTAAGGTTGATTTACCTTACTAACTCACTAAGATAATCATTATAAATAGGAAGTATAATTTTGGTGAACACTACAAAAATGAAACTTATCAGCTGTCGCTTATCAGCTATCTCAAAATATACAAAATATTTAATTTAAAGATATGATGCAGTTCTAAGAAGTGCAATTAAAATGATTACTAAAAAATATATTTTTTTATTTCCCCTTGTAAAAACATATCTGAGGTATAAACCATACAGTGGTTCATCAGGTACCACTAGGTTAATCGAGTACCACCCCCCATGTTCAATGCGTACCACTGCTGGTACACAGTGAACCAATTTAATTTTTTTTTTGTAAGTCCAATAGTAACATAGTTATCAAATAAACAGCTATAGTGACAATGCAAAAGTGAAGCTACTGAATTAACGTAGGTTTTGTGCTAAAATAATATGTCAGGGTTGCTTCCGATTTGATTCTACAGTCCTTCAAACTTTTGGTGGTTCAATGGCTACCACTCTACCCTATGTTAGATAACCAATTAAACACAGGCTTAGTGGCCAAAAGGGTGTTGTTTGGGTAAACAATTTCAATGCCGGCGCGTCGGTAGCTGCTAAAGAAATAGGTTTATACTACCAAATAATGGGAATCTACATCAACAGGGTCTAATGTTAGCTACGTAATATTGAGTTGCTCATAACATGCATCATACCTGTTAACAGGAACAGCAGAGTCAATCGCCGCATCTTGGATACTTCAGGATATGTCAACGTCTAAGCGAGCGCATCTGCTGGACCCATCATCAACACTCCCGTTAAAGTTAGGCCAATTGTTTACGCGTCTCAGCTGACTTCCCTGAATTATTAGCGGATTAATCACACACTCGCGCACTGCGGGATCCGCACGATGCAGTGTCAACGGCCACGAGAAAAACCAGACTCGGCGAAAGCTGTCCTGGTGGGTTCGCGAACGGATAGTCTTTTTGCGATTTTATAGAGTCAAATGATCGCACAAGTCATTCATGAATGGTAAGTAAATAGCGGAAGATATGCTTCTGTGATGATAACATGACACATGGTTGTCGCGTGCGGATGCGCTCAGAGGACGGCACCGCGCGATCGCAGCGCTCGGCGGCTGACTCGCGAGTTGCGTGAGTGGGCCGAGCGACCGCCGCGCGGGGAACCCGCCACGCCTGCGCACCGCTCCGCACCGCACCACCTCCAGTATTGACCGACGACGCCTCCTTCCTACATTTCACATCCTTAACTCGCTACGAATTCTCCTTTGAAAAATCCCCTAATTCCATCCACCCGATTGAGATAGGCCACGTCTATGCCTCGGGAAATACTCGCACCTATGATATTGGTTAGGCTTTTTCGGAATTACTTGGGTGAGTAAGGGTAACCTGTTATCTAGGAGATTCTAACTTATGTAGGTAATATCTTTCGTTTTCTTGATACTAGTTATAGTAAGAATTTTCAGTCTGACGTCAAAGGATGTTCATAAAGTTATGCAATAAAAATTCAAAGGATGAGAGGGTGCGGAATGTAGAAGCACTCGCAACTTGCAACGAAGTTAGCGTTCGAGATTCGGTCGTTAAAAATTCAGTTATTTTAAAAGAACTGAAGATAAACTTATTTTATCTGAGTTGAATAGTGTAAGGTTTTCAACTCAAAGCTACAGTTTTAAATATATTGACGCTTTTGGACATAAATAAATTAGTAGTACCTATACATAGGTTCTTACTCTATCAATTTTTTTCAGTAAGTATTTCAGTGATACTCAATAGGTCGTAACCGGAATTTCGTTAGTAAACGTAATAGAGGAACCTTCTTGAATATATTTTAAGTTCCTTTCCCTCTATTGTGGCATATGAAATGGTTAAGTACTCAAATTATTATTCTGAGTAGATTTTACCTGATTAACTTTTGCGGTTAAAGCTCCATCAAGCGCAAACCTCAAAGGTATCTTACCCACCTAAATCCGAAAGTTTACGAGACTTTCTTCAATATGTTACGTACTCTACGTCGCTCTACCGTTAAACCTATACTAAAGCAACAATGTTGTACCTAGCTGTGCCCACGACTACGTAGATATACAACGTCAAAAGATAAGTCTTTATGAAAATACAGGAATTATTGTATCCATTTTCTGGTAAATTGAGATAACCTAAGGTATATTCTCGACTTTAAAAACTAGGTTAAGGATGCAAGACAAAGCTCAATAAAAACTAAGGTAACGTAAACAAAGAACCTAGGATCTACTTAGCATTACCTTAAACGTAAAGCAAAGGTATGCTCTTTCACAGGACCCGAAAAAAACGCCATGTACGCGAAGCATTATGTGATCTAAATGCTTGACTTTGTATGAAATTAGAAGGACTGGCTAGAATTACACACATATCGTTCGCCACGCGCCGCCACAACGTTTCTATTTCATCGCGCACGTTGCGTGGCGAGGGCTGAGTCTGTTTCTAGCTTCATGCTAGCGAGTCAATGTCTAGCTTTAAGTAGTCCATCTTGCAATTTGATACTATTAATTGTTGCGTCTGGTCACCTAAAAGGATGTCAACTGGTAATTTATGCGCCATGCTTATCTCATGTGGGATGTAGGCTAGCCATGACGTCAACTATAATCCTGTGATTGATGTAACAGCCTCGCAAAGCCTCGTTCTAGGCATACTGCAGGCATACGCAGTCACTGACGTCAGTTTTGTTGGCAACATGTAGGTTGTATATTTTCTCAAGGACTCTTGTCCTCATAAAATACGAACAACCTTATTTCTGAACATCAAATCTAATTGTACGTTCACATGCGCGCCGTGCAGCCCGGCGGGCTGCCTGGCGGGCTGCCTGCCGGGCTGCGCGGCATGCAGCCCGTCCCGGGCCGGCGACAATTCAAGCTGTTCACATGCGCGCCGTGCAGCCCGGCGGGCTGCCTGGCAGGCTGCCTGGCGGGCTGCGCGGCAGTGTTGTTCCAAGCAGTGTTGCCAGATAGGGAAACCAAAATTACAGTGTTAGAGCCTTGAAAATACAGTGTTTACAACAAAAATACAGTGTTTGTCTAAATAAAAATGCAGTGCTTTTTACAGTGGAATTCACGTACAATTTTTATTTATTTCTATTATCTTACCAACTAAACATTCGATTATTCACTGTCACTCTCGTTTAATCCAACTCCTCTCCCTGTTTTATAAATTCCCGAGTCAAAGGCCTTAAGCATTTTGTCTGTTGGGATAAAGCAGACATGATAATTTCTGGTAACAACAATAAAACTCAACTAAGTCAGTCAAACAAAACCCCTCACTCCCACTCGTAATGTTTTCCTAATGGACTCTGCAATAGTTACCTTAGCAATTTCAATGACACGTTTGAAATATCAGATTCTTATTATCACGTGCTCAACTTCAATTTGGTCGGATAATACAGGTGAACGGGCGGGGAACTCCCTGTCCTATCGAGGAGATTCCGCTTCCGGATGAAATAATTGCTACTGGAAGAGGAATCTCCTACCGGAAAAATACCATAGACAAATTTGGTAGAATTCGCGACAAAAAAAGCGGGAGTGTATTTGTAAGGGGCGTTTTTAGGGTTCATAGCGTTATGTCATCATCATCATAAATAGATTTTAGGTGAGTAAAAAAATACAGTGCTCTCCATACACTGTTTTTTTAGTAATACAGTAGACAGTAGATGGCGTAAAAATACAGTAGATCTACTGTAATTACAGTGCATCTGGCATCACTGGTTCCAAGTAAAATTTAGGGTGGCCGTATCTTAACCAAAAAATTGCCGTATTTAGGTCAAAATTTAAAAAACGGGCCGTATATTCAAGTTTTTATATTTTTTTTACAAATAACGCTAATTTGCCTCTATAAAATCCTGCAAATTACTAAAAACGACGGATCACAGCGTAAAGGAAGAAAACATTTAAAAAAATTACATAAATTCACATAACACACAACAAAACGTACCATGTGCCATGGATTATTGGCAAGAGAAGCGATTCATCATTGTTTCCTATACTTATGTTTGCTTAGTAGTTAATGATCTGTTTTTTTTTGTTTACTATCTCTCATTTTTACAATTCAGCCAATATAACTTTAAACTAATTAACTGAAAATTGAAGCAATAATTGTGGAAATAAGTTCAAAGTCTACAAATGAATGGGCCGTCGTCTATACTAATATTATAAAGAGGAAAGATTTGATTGTTTGTTTGTTTGTATGTTTGTTTGTTTGTTTGTTTGTTTGTTTGTTTGAATTGAATAGGCTCCGAAACTACTGGACCGAGTTAAAAAATTCTTTCACCATTAGAATCCTTAATTTTCCGTGATGAACATAGGCTATATAATATTTTCAAAAAAGTTAGGGATCCGCATGAAAAATTCAATAATTGAACCGTGGGCTGTATATTCAACCTCTTTTTCTATTATGGCGCGTCAGAATAGAAAAAGAGGTTGTATAGCGCACGGTGCTTGCTTTTTCTCTGAGTTTTCTCTACGGCCCAGTGTCGGTTTTGGAATGTCGAGTCAATGTCAAAAACCCCAATGCTGTTAAAAAAAGTAAAGATCCGTATGAAAACTGTGAAACCCATCGTTTTAGTGTGTATAATTTCTGAAATTTTTGTTTAAACCCGTGCGAAGCCGGGGCGGGCCGCTAGTCGTAAGATAAGTGTTGTAACTAGAAACAATACTTTAATTACACATCCTAGAACATTACAACATCCTAAGTGTCAAAATTAAAACACTAGTAAGGTACATACGTGCCGTCTCATTTTATCAGGTTACTTTATGACTACCTGCCTACAGTGGAAACCCTTTGCAAGAAAGAAGCCAGTTAAGAAAGAAGCGGTTGCGGTTTTTATTAAATTTACTGCCAAAAAATTCTTTCCATATTTGATGATGGGGTAGAGAAAAAATGTGATATACAAACGAAGTTACCATTCCGAACAAATGTGTCCCGTCATCACCTTTTATATGTGCCACATCCGCCCAGAAAATCACAGGATCATCTTGAAACTCATTAATTTCTTTAAAAAAAAGCTTTTGCAAATAGAATCTATATCTTTTTTATATACTATTTTTATTACAGAGTAACACAGACCAGCCGGGGAATCCCCATTGTCAGTCACACAATTCGTTCAAAAGTGCATATTGTAAAAAAAGAGCCGTGTTACCATTACCACAAATCATATTTAATTGTAAACTTCAAATTAATCAAAAAATCGGTAGACATTCGTCCCAAATCTGTATTTCGGTAAACGAGTGTCAATATCGGTAAATCTACCGAAAAATCGGTAGGTTTTGGAACGCTGGACTGACTGCCCGCGCCGCGCGCCGCGCGCCGCCGCGCGCGTGTGAACAGTGACCGGGCGCCCGCACATTCATCCTTTGAACTTTGCCAAAAAACCGACACTCGCACGGTTCGCGGCATTCACGTTCACGGGCGCGTTTACGGGCTCGGGCGTACTGTTCACACGCGCGTGAACGTGAACGTGCACGTTGAATGTCGAGTTGAACGCGCGCATGTGAACATAGCATAGTATTCCAAGTAGATTCTAGACGTATGTAGTAGATTTAGGGTAAAATAAATTATTTTATTCCTTTCTAAGCTCAAAGAAGCATGGCCGTAGGGAGGGGGGGGGTTTTGGGGGTTCAAACCCCCCCCGAAATGTTGAAGCACCGTTAAAATCAAACTTGAATAGGTAAAATTTTCTCGGATACGTACTCGTACGTGGAAAGTACGGCTTACTTTAAATAGCTATTCTCTCTTAAAAACACAATTTTTTTTTCGTCTCATTTCGTCTCCGATTAACAACAGCGCGCTCTGAGTCGTCGGTGGCGGACGGGGCGCGCTCGCGCACCATGCCATGCGATTCCTATTGTGTATCTACATACATTGTACTGTATGTAAGCACTTGAATATTTCTTTAAATTATAATAAGCTGGGTGCATGCATCGCATTCATTTACGGCCGATTCCAGCTAGGCAGGCAGATCACGACATTACTTTTAATTTTATAAATCAATAGACCTATTTTGTTGTCGTTCCGTAATTGAATTGCTTTCTCCGTTTACTGTCATGTATTTATTTATAACATACTTTTCTAAACTATTTAATAACGGCCGAAAAGGTCACAAAAAATTTCGCGGCTCGCTCCGCTTGCCGTTAATTTGGAATTATTCTAAGCTTTTTAACAACCATGCGAAAATGACACAATTTCTCAAAAATTTTCAGCGGCTGCAAACGCAAAAAAATATCGGCGGTCACTCCACTCACTGTTATAATTTTGGCTCTAAAAGTTTCAGGGTTCGCTAATCATAATCTTTTGTCACTCTTGATTCTATTTTATAGATCATCCGAAAGGTCGCACAAAAAATTGCGGCTCGCTTCGCTCGCCGTTCATTCTGTAGCCTTTTGGTCATTTTTATCAGCCTACCGAAAATATGTAAAAAATTTGGCGGCTCGCTTCGCTCGCCGATCATTCTATAGCCATTTAGTCATTTTTATCAGCCTGACGAAAATATGTAAAAAAATTGGCGGCGGCTGGCTTCGCTCGCCATTCTCTCATAATAATGTGAATTGTTATACCTACCCCATAACTAATACTACTAACTTTTTTGTCACCCGAAAATGACACTCGAAGTTATTTATTTTTTGTATTTCTCACATTTTTTTCTTTGTTGCTGGCATACCAATCTCCAAAATGATCACCGCAGTTTTTTAAATATTTGGGGCTAGCTGTCACATCTATTGTCACACTTTTGCCTACTTTTTTACAAAACATCGGAAAAATCTGAAAAAATTCGCGGTTCGCTCCGCTCGCCGTTACACATGGTTATTATTTTTATATCGATTTTTTTTGGAAAGTGCTTGGTTGAAAACCACTCCGGGTACTAGCATAAGTACATAATATAAAGATGTTGCATGTTGTCTCGGGCGGGTCTAAGGCTCGACCCCCCCCGAATAGTATTTCTGGCTACGGCCCTGCAAAGAAGCACAAAGAATTGTTAATTTGCCCGTCATCCGCATGAGTCTCGTCGGCACAGATCAATTTTGAGTCGAGAGTCAATCAATCAACGTCCTATCAACGTTCTGTACATGCAAACAAACTAGCTTTCCACATGACAAGTCCCACCCATCGCAAAAATGTTCACATTTTTACGAGTAACAAGTAACGATACCACAGGTTCCGGTACCTAACGTAAGTTATAAAAGGATACCATGTTATTTAGAAAAGAGGTCGTACGATCAGATTCTATATTTTGGAAGGAAAATACTTATAATAGAATGTTAAGTAAACCTTAGAAACTAACTAGGACCTTCTTCTACCAAGTATAACCTCGTGACCATTGAATTAATATGTATACTGGCCTGCTAAAGTACCTACCCTTCCGAAAATTGGAATTGAGATAGAAACGCGAGATTAATTTAAAACCAGAAAGATAGAGCACCCTTGTTATTAATGATTCAGAGCGGGACCTTTATAAAAGAAACTGTCTTAGACATCTGAAGCAGTTTTTTCAGGGGCATAATTAGATACTAGGCTTCTGGTCGTTTTCTATGTATAATAAAAATATCTATCTATGTAATAATATTGTATTATGTATATCAGTCATCTAGTACCCATAACACAAGCTCTGCTTAGCTTGGGGCTGGATGATGCTGTGTGGATTGTCCGGCATTATTATTATTATACTGAATAGTACTGAGATGCAACGAATACTGATTTGGCCGAATACCGATTATTTGGCTTCCAAATATTCAGAAGACGTAGGTATTGTCATTTCATGCAAACAAGTTTCTGGGACTGTTTTCATGAAGTCGTTGGTGAAAATTTATCTACAGCAGGAATAGAAAAAAAGTGCGGTTGCAAATGAGATAGTTTTATTTAAATAATGTTCGTTAAAACTCAAATGGCTGTGAGCCGCCCATATCTTGCGAAGACCGACAGCCACTAGTGTAAACGTAGAGACCGCGACTCGACAAAATTAGTGCTTAACATCCTCCGGCCCAGTGGGATGACAATCTACGAATTCAGGTAGATGCTGAATGCGGCAAGCTGAAGATAAGACGCTATAACTTTCGCTTATACTTTAGGGGAGGCCTATGTCCAGCAGTGGACTACTATGGCAGTTGACGATGATGATGATAAATGTTCGTTAAAATCATAAAGCAGATTCTTACAACCGGATTCTTAATTCCTAAAAACTTATTTTATTCACAATGATCTGGCTTAGATTAATTTTATGTGTAGAAAATTAAAAACCATTCTCACTTTTAAGACAATTAATAAATGATGTTTTTTAATTAAATTACGTTCTTGAATTTTTTTTATTTCGATTTTTAAGATACCCTCCAGATATCCGGTCATTATACTGATTAGTTGCCGAATATTCATTGCATCTCTACTTCATATAAAAGTTTAAAAATAAACTCTACTTGACACTAACGAAAAACTAAATTTTTTTGAAAAGCCCTGAAAGGTAACCGGTATAGCGCATTCCAACTACAGCATAATAATTTTGACATATATTATTTACATTACAGTAATAGTATGTACATACTCGTAGTTCATTTGTTAAGGAACAAAGAGCATCATAATTCAGAAAACTCGACGAGGTGAGATTATTTTCTAATATCTAAACCTGTAAGTAGGTCTAAGTAACCTATTACCTTTTCTACGAATCCATTTCGATCTCAAATACACCTACAGTCTAATCTTCTTACGTAGGTATAGGTGCTTATTCTTTAGACGTCATCACAGCTTTTAGTGCCCAATTCTGTGCGGAGTGACTACGTGATGTCTGCCGCCCTACATCGAAGTGGCAAGGGCGAATCACTCGCCGTGTGATTTCAGTTCTCGATATTTCTACAAATAATTGTATTTAACTAAATAAAAACTAGTATGTACAATTGATGCGATTGAGCTTACTGCAGATAGATCAGTTAGTGGTAATTTTATTTGTTAATAAAGGCTTTTTGCCCTTTTAAAAACATTGTATTTTGATCTTGACACGGGTTCGTGGGTTTTAGAGATTTCATGACAGGTTTAGTAAGAAATTGATATTCGTATTTGTTTTATCCAAATCTATTTGAATTATTTATTTTTCCCATGAAAATAACCAATATTAATAACCAATACATACATACAGTACATAACAAATCGATAACCAATAACCAATATTTTTTTACCAATAAATTGATTATTCGGCTACGTACGAGTACCATTTATTTACATGCGAGCATGTTTTGAATTTGTCTTTGAAGTATCAAAGCTAATCTATAATGGGTGCTAAGGGACTGGGTACGGTTGTTCATACGTATAGAGGGTAACCAATAGTAAACATATGAATTGTGCTTATGCATATCTAATAACTACCCAACGCAACGGTTAAAGTGACAGTCAACGGTGATGAAGTGACAGTCAACGGTCATAGATGGTGAAAACTGGTACTTATTTAACTCAATAATTCTCTAAAAAATCCTGAATGATAATAATAATAATATAATATACCTCTCATAAAGGGCCTCTATGTTGTTGGCTACGGCCCCACGCACGCTTGCCTCCTAAAGGACCGAGTCACTATATGACCCGTGATCATTTATTTATTCATTTACTTTATTGGAAAATCAACGGCGTAAACTTAATCAATTTCAGTAACAGCATCAGAGATCCAATTAAAGATTTTCACGTAAATCATAGAAATGAGAACATATAATATGTTTTAATATACATAGAAAACGACCATGACTCCCGGAACAAAAACCTACAGGTCGTATAAACATTTGTCCCACCCAAGGCGGGAATCGAACACGCAAACTCGGAAATACAAAGACGGATCTTCGCCCACCATGCCTCAAAGGATGTCGTGATAATTGTTTCCTCTATTTAGAATTTTTCACAGAATTATCATTGGTTTATACTATAGGTAGAATTATTCGATACACGTACCTACCTATTAGGTAAAAATTCAGGCAGGTAATAGTGTTTCTTATTTTACGCTACACACTGCACCAATTACCTACCGATCTGCCATTGGCTGGCGTACACAGGGTCGTATTTAGTGATGTGGATCTTTAACTGAAGAAAGAAAGAAAATAAATTTATTTGAACCCAGAAATACAATAATTAGGTGCCTATACTGATACAGAGATAGAGAGCTGGTCAGTATCTGGCGTTGCGCATCATTGCCGTACAGACAAAAAGTATAATGAATGATACAGAGACAAGAGAGCTGGTCAGTATCTGGCGCAGTGCATCAGCATGGTCAATGCAGCCAGAATCTTGCGTACATTTCCAACTGGTGTTGATATGGATCAGTTGAGCTACCTGTAGTTTATTGGCAACAGTCTGCAGTAAGCTCAATTGTTTCACTTGTAAATATTTGTTCTAATTTAGTTATACAATTGTAATTTTCTTTATCAATATTTTACCTCTCAGGACAACACAATATATAAATAGATATCGGTAAAAAAAAACAGGGAGCATAGAAGAGTAGGTACTTATAAGATATAGGTATGATAACTAAACAAACAAGCATAACGTTACAGGGTTCCAAAGTCCCTGTTACAGCATTATGTCGCTTCAACTGAAATTAACTGTAAATAAAATTTTGGTTCGAACATTCGACAAGGCACTCTTTCGTAAGAACGCAATGTATCTTGATTTTTCTGGCATTTCTCACGGTTGACGAAATATGAGAATCTTTTGCGTGGAAAATTCCTTGCCTCGAAGTCTCGACAGAAATATTGTTTCAGAGAATAAGAAAACTTGCATATCATCGTCGAAGCCGATTTATATTGGAGTTGCCAGAGTACATTGAGCAGTTTTATATTTCTAAGTACATAAAAGGTAACGCTAGTGCGGCAAACCTTACTACAAATTTAATGTACTATTGTATTCAACGTTTACGGGTGAATACCCCCCTAACCTAATACCCCCCCTCCCTTCCAGTTACAGGGGTTTTTCGTTAATCACCACGCTTGGCAGGAAGCGAATTGGTAGTGACAATGGAGGATCTAATACTCAATAATTTATTTTATTCTATACCGACGATAATATCTAGCTAGTTAAGTATCACTATAAACCCTGCTGGGCAATAAGCATTTTCAGCAGGTTTTATATTCAACTTCATTGTTACTAACTATATTTTACTAAATTTCTTTTTTTTAGGAAATTAAATAATTTTCGATTTTGGCGGGACTTGAAACCCGCGGCCCTCCCTACGAGCATAGACAAACAAAACACAAATTGTGTTTTGTTTGTCTATGGTACGAGAGTGTGCTGACCACTACACCACGAAATCAAGTTCCCCACTCACAAGTCGAAAATCATTGGAACTCTTGCTTTTGTGTTTAAAAATATTAAAGCTTTGCTTCGTAAAAACAATTATAAAGTTTTTGTTGGTTTTCTCATATTTCAACTCGACAGGTTCATTTTACATTTGTACATAGGTAATTGAATTTAATAATTATTCTTCAAACTGAAGACAGGGCGCTATGGCGCTCATTATGGCTCAAGGCGCTATAGCGGCAGAGACTAACATGGGCTGATGATAATGATGATTCTTCAAACTTCAGTCATCAAGTAATGTAAGTTGAAGTCTCGAATTTGGTTTTTTTTATATTGTCAGCATATTGTCAGTAGCGAAAGGTGTAAGTTTCTTCCCGGGTTTTATAAAAATATTGCTGTTTTCTAACGAATTCACACATTTCAATTATTATAAGAATGTAACGCAAGGTTATTAGGTATCTGAAAATTAATTAAATTTGATTCATAAAATATCAAATCCATGGACGCGAAAAAAAGTCCAGACCAAATTCTGCCATTGTTCTTTACGGAAATAAAAACAGTTGTCTGTTTGATAAATTTTTGTCAAGATACGTAATATTTGCTTCATAAAGATCATTTTGCGCCTCATTTTGCGCACACCAAACGATTTCTATCATTTCGTCCTGAATTCAATACAGCGCTGTTCAGGTTACCTCAATTGACAATAGCTAACATACTCCTAATTGCTATACCTATTAAGCTTGTTGGCAAATTACCCATGTAAATTGAGGACAATACAGAGTCGAACAATAGTAACCTACCTATTGATGGGAACGTGCAATGTATTTCGAGTTGGCAATGGGCATGATGAAAATGGAGATAGGTGGTGTAATTACGGTAACGCATGGATGGTTAAGTATATTTTTGACATTTCGGGGAGGTCTTCAGAGGTTCAGCAGTGGATGGATGGTGGCTGAAATGATTAATTAACCCTTTCACTACCTCGCCCGCTTTACTATATTCCATTAGCAGATTTTAAAATAAAATTCTTTCATCTTTTTTGCAATTTTTTTGGGGTTTTAAATGCTCTTAATCGTTTAACTAATTGATAAAAAAAATAAAAAAGAGAGTGAAAGCCCGTACCTACACCGTTAAGTATCTTCCGATAACCAAAGTTAAGCAACGTAGGTGTGGCAGCAACGTCGAGCGCGATCAGAACCTACTTGGATGGGTAACTGCGTCATGTTGGTGTTTTTTTTTTATTTTTTAGATCCCCTGTTTACTGTTCCATTTGCAAAATAATTTGATGCGATGATGGTACGGAACGACGCTAACGACCTTATAGATAAGCGAAGTTAAGCAACGTCGAACGCGGTCAGTACTTGGATGGGTGACCGCGTCATGTTTGATTTTGCTGTTTTTGTTTTTTATTTCAATCCGATTTTTAATGTTCCTTGTTAAAGTGGTAATATTTATACAAAACTATTGGTTGCTTGCTTTATGCGCGTGATTGGGGTTTCTTTCAGCATTAGAATCCTAGATTTCATGTGATGAACATAGCCTACTTATAGAAAGGGTTCCGAATGAAAACTTAATTTTTTGTTAAATAGTGCGAAGCCGGGGCGGAACGCTAGTTAAGAATAAAAAGACTCAAAATGTCAACTGCCTACTTATTACTATTCAAGAGACACGCTTTGATAAAAGTAGAATAAAAATAGCCAACGTGCTTTTTTAATTTAATTTATATCCTTAAATTTTATGTAACATTTTTATTTTTATTATTTTTTGTTGTAGCCCTATGAGAAAGACTTTCTATGACAATTCAATATGCCTTATATCTTTAACTTTACACTTTTGTTTTATTTATTTTTTGCGGGACAAATGACAATAGCAATTACTTAGTAAAAATTGTAAGGGACCTTCTTGGTATCAATATCTATAGGTAAAAGAATAAAATAACCAACAAAACCGATCCATAATTCTCCTTCTACTCTCCTTTTTTAAGAACGTAACCATGTAGCATGATTGTGATGCAATTTTAGTCGAATTCGAAAAAGGGAGGATATTATACATAAAAACAGATAAAAACATAGAACATAGAATATGTTCTGTCACTAACAAATAGAACCTTTTATAATATTTTCGATGATTTTTCCGTCAATTTGTCGATTTTGTTAGTCATAGACAAAGTCGCTAAAAATAGCATCGCAATCATGCTACATGATACTCATTGGTTGTTTTCACATCAACTCCTTGGAGGAAACCAGGCGGTTAATTTCACTCCTACCTCATTATTACTGATATTCCTAGATAGGAACTCCTTAGTCTAAGTAGGGAAGTTGAAACTCCTTTCAAGTTGCCTCAGATAGTTAGCTCCAAATGTAAAGTGCCGCAGCTAATGAACCTTTGAAAGTCATACAAAATGCAAATAGGACTGAAATACTCAAGATTCAAGAACTAATACGAGTGTATTTTGTATTATATTATTATCCAGTTGTGTTATGGGTCGAAAAAGATGACTGATATACATATTACGTACATAATTACTATGTATTTGAATCATTTTGCACACCTGCTTGCGTGTTGAATACTACACTCTGTAGTAATATATTCGCCAAATAAATGATTTAATTTGATAGATTGTTTTTTTATTATGGGTACATAGAAAATGCCCAGAACACCCTAAACAAATATCAGAAGATCGTTAATTCATTTGTCCCAACACGGGAATCGAACCCGCAACATCCTGTGTCACAGGCGGACCTTTCCCCACCGGGCCACAGAATTCGTATAAATATTATTCACTAATTTATTTCAGATTAATCCTTACAACCTAACATGGAAATTAAATTCATTAAATAATCATCAGGTAATAATTAGAAAATTCAGTGTTCAGAAAATTATCTAGCTTCAAGCTTTACACATTATCTGTAAACTAACTACAGGTACAACTAAAATAAAACATAGTTTCAAATCAACTTCTACTTTATTCTCCAATTTACTAATGCACTTGGTAGTAATACTCTACTATATTATTAGATATATTTAACAAAACAATGATGTATAATACCGCTGCATCCACACCTAGCCTCAAGCTAAGCATAGCTTGTGTTATGAATAAATGTTGTCTGATATACATCACCACATTAAAAACAAGGTCGCTCCCCGCTGTCAGTCTATGTCTATGTATATTTAAAACAACGCACCGGATTTTGATGCGGTTTTTTTATAGCTAGAGTGATTCAAGAGGATGGTTATAGGTTTATAAAATGCATTAGTATCAACAGGTGAAGCGTGGTGAACCGTGTGAAGGTAGGGCGGGTCGCTAGTAACTACTTAATAATTCATACATAGGTATTTTATACTTAGAACACTCAGAACAAATATTTGCATCACAAACTGACATTTTCCCAAAGGCACGAATCGAACTTGCAACCTACAACGTCACAATCAGTCGAAAATATGATCAATCTAAGTTGCTATGGGTAAATCCACTAAGAGCATGCAATCTTTCTTACTTTCTACATCTTACTAGATTTCTCTTATGCTAGCAATTACAGTATCACCTATATTCGAACATGCCAAAAAAGGATTGAAGTGAACTAAGAATCAAACCGGTTACTTTACTTCCCAGTATTAAAGTAATTTGTATTTTGTAACGTATTCTAGTCTGGTTAGGTAAAGGAAATAAAGCCAAATTAACTAGGTACAGTGCGCGTCAGAATTAAGTACCCCCTTGTCTACAAAATATTTTCTACTACTTCTAATTCCCTTGAAACTTGTCACAAATTTTCACATGCAAAAATTTAACACGCCGCCGCGCCGGTCAGGTTCAAACCGCCCTTCCATAATACTCATAGTCTGAAATTCCCAACAATAACAACTATTGTGTCCCACATACATTGAGATAGGGGGGGGGGGGGGGGGCCTTATATGTGACGTGCACTGTACCTAACTCATTTCACAGTTTAACAAAGGAAGATTTTCGTCCTTTGTATTTTGTTGCCTGGAGACAGTTCTATGTACATAAGCTTGGACAGAGCTTTAGATTTTGATTTAGAAAAATTAAAGTACCTATAACTATAAAACTTTTGAAACTATCATAGTTATTAACACTAAAGGGATATTTACCATGATTTGAGTTTTGAGTTTTCCAATATTTCGGCACAGTTTCATGCGCCATGATCACGGAACAACAGTGGTTCCGTGATCATGGCGCATCACGGAACAACAGTGGTTCCGTGATCATGGCGCATCACGGAACAACAGTGGTTCCGTGATCATGGCGCATCACGGCACAACAGTTGTTCCGTGATCATGTCGCATGAAACTGTGCCGAAATATTGGAAAACTCAAAACTCTAATCATGGTAATATCCCGTTATATGACTTTAGTACCTATAACTAAGCCACTCCATGTAACCTGTCGTCTCTTATCTTGGTCCACGTTTGGATGAGTTGCTTCCTAATCTCGAGTGCTATCACTGCCGTTGCCATTCCTGTGTTGAGACTGTCAACGCCTCTTTGTAGAGGTATGTTGAGGCGAAAACCATTGTTTTGCGCTGCTAGCCTGAAATAATTAAATAAATAAATAATGCCGGACAATCATGATCAATCCAAACCGCATCATCTAGCCCCAAGCTAAGCAAAGTTTGTGTTATGTTATGACTGATATACATAAAACAATATTATTACCAAGATATATATTTTTTTATTATACATAGAAAACGATCAGAACACCCTGAACAAATATTTCCAGATCGTACAAATATTTGTCCCGAGGCGGGAATCGAACCCGCAGCCTTCTGCGTCGTAGGCAGACCTTCGCCCACTGCGCCACAGAGGTCGTCTTTTCTGTTTTGTCGATTAAATATTTTATTTGCTTTCCATGGTTCAATAAAACGATTGATATCTTATGGTAATTAAACATTTGAAAACTTGTTTCTGCCAACGACTTCGCACGCGTTGTTTCTATGGAACGTTTATAGATCATTTCTATACCATGGGAACTGACTTATAGGATACAAAGTAACTTATATAAAAAGTAGCTTATGTTTTATTGCAGGCTTAGCCCTATATGCAGAATTTCAGCGCGATCCATTCAGTACTTTCGGCGTGGATAGGTAGCAAACACCATAACTTTCGCATTAAAATATTAGTGGTATTAGTTATCCATGCATGGTGATACAAAAAAAACCCGCTTTTCCGCTGTAGGATAGCTGCCGTCTAAGGAGATTCCTCTTTATCATCTCTTTAGTCTGAAACGGCTGAGTTCGGTAGTTGGTACGCCACGACAGGTGTCTAAAGGTCTTAAGATATCAACAACAACAATAATTCTAGTAGGTCTTGAGATAATTCTATCTAACTTACGCATAGCTCTCTTCACTGATACCTTCAGTCTCCCCTCCAATAACCAGAGTGATGTGTTTCATGGACGAGAACTCTACACCATAGTAAGGGAGCACAGGGATCTGCATAGCATCTTCATCATCCTCCGATTCTTCTTCGGAAATCTAGAAATCAGAACGAGAATTTTATGAATATTCTGTAGCGAAGTTTGGTACACCATCAGAATAGACCAGTGAGTCAACCTAGGTATCACTGGATGTTCAAGCTGATCTCTGTGAACTCGAAACCAATGTAGCCAATGCCAGACGGCTCAGAACGAAGAGGCCTGGAGCTCACAAGATTCAAATCGGATTGCTGAACCACAGGCGTAAGTAAGAAATGGTTCATCTATACTAATATTATACAGAGGGAAGATTTAATTGTTTGTTTGTTCTACTGGGCTAATTGGAATAATTCTTTCACCATTAGAATCATAAATTTTCCCTGATGAACATAGGCTATATATAATATTTTCAAAAAAGTTAGTGTATCATATGAAAAATTATTTTTTTATTAAATACACTACAAATTAAATATATTGTTATATACATGCTAGTTGGTAGATAAAATACCTACAGAGCCAGATTTTTCTGACTGGTATTCTGACTATATCTGTGATCAAAATTTGAATTATGAGCAGGTGTGTTGTAAGCGCTGGGATTTGCAAACTGCGAGATCCATTGACCTTTTCTTCCTTTCTCTCTCTCTACACATAAATAGATGACAACAATGGATTTAATAGCATTACCGTGTGAGGGCTTCTACACTATGATAGCAAAAATCTTCTATAAGCATCTCTAGAATATCGCCTAAAGTTAGAGCATACCTTTGCGTTGCTGTCTGCAATAAAAATAGATGTGTTTGGCTCCAGATGTGAAGACATTTCCTCCCATTCAATAGAATGTTGAATAGGCAGCCGGAAGTGGGCTCCTGCTGCGCTTCTGATCACCTTTGGGTCCCAGACATCAACACAACCTGGAAATATTCCATTTTTACAGACATTTACACAACCTGGGAATATTCAATTTTTACAGACATCACCAAAACCTGGGAATATTCCATTTTTACAGACATCAACCCAACCTGGGAATAGTCTATTTTTACAGACATCAACCCAACCTGGGAATATTCAATTTTTACAGACGTAAACAGAACCTGAGCAGAGAGCAAAATAAATTCTTAAATGTTAAAATAAAAGTATTTTGGTGGTTTATGCCTTCTATCTAATCCATAAATTTAATTATGCTTTGCAAATAGAATTTCAGAATTGCCAATTTTGAATATTTTTTTGGCAATTTTACCTCCACTAATGAGTCTGTTACAATGTGGAAATATTCAGTTATAAGTAAAATTTTCCCATTTACTGATTTAACTAATCACATAACACTTAAACTTCTCCCACTTGTTACTATAAAAAGGGTGAATTGGCCATAATCAGAATAGTCAGGTGACAAACCTTTTGTGAGCAGCACTTTAGCACAGCCAGCTCCAACTGCAGCCCTGAGAATAGCTCCCAAGTTTCCCGCCATCCTGATGTTGTCGCATAAGAAATGCAGGGGCAATGGATTTGTTATCTTTTTTATTTTTTCCACAGACGGTGTCTCAAAGATTCCTGTAAGCATTTTATTACTTAAGATTAATGTCTAAGATATCTCAAGGGAAACATATTTTTTTTAAAGATGTAAATTTGTATAGACAGTATCAGCATTGGAATTTTACATTAATCCAGACAGATGAATAGATCCATCTTAGTGTGTGTAGATATATTAAAGAGTTTTATTAACTTGTGATGCCTACTTTTACTTAAGATATCCATAGAGTCTGACTGTGTTTACTTTACTTTGGCTTTGCAGTTGCAGTGTTAAACATAACTTGTCTATAAAATAGGCAGTATAAAGTGGCAGAAGTATTTTATTTTATACATGCAGTAACTCACCAATGATCCCAGATGGAGTTTCAACATCAGAAAATAGCTCAAGCTCCTTATAAGGCACCTTGTACAACACCACCCCAGTTTTGGGAAGGAATGGCTTTATTCTGTTTAAGTCTTCAGTTCTACTGAATATGACATAGTTTAGGTTACATTTTGCCTCCAGTCCATCAACAATAAGCCTCCATCCTTCTACCAGAACTTGACGAGAACGCAAACGCTCCTTCTTTGTTTTTAGTTTCACCAACAGGGTACTGAAACAATAAAAACAAAGATCATTAACATTGAAACTTGTGCCATTATAATAAAAAACATTGTTTGCAACTTACCTGACTCGTCCATCATTATTATTTAACTTCTCATACATAATTTCCCCATTGTCATCAAACACTTTCTTCTGGCTCAAATAAAACTTACGCTTTTTAAGCTTTTCTTCCCTATCCGACTTTATCTTTTTCGACAAAAGAGGATCAATAGTAGAGTCTGGTTTGTCATCCAGGATTTGTTCCTTTTGATCAGCAACAACATCCTTCTTAGGTTTAGGCACGGCTGATTGTGAGTTTTTCAACACACTGGGATCTAAATCGATCACCTTTTCTTTTTTGAGATTTACTTTCCCCGTCGGCTCAAACGGAAGAATTACTTTTCCTGGTTGCCTGTGGGTCCATCTGCTGTAAAATTTTGTGGTGGGTACAGGCAGTTTCGGGTGAAATAGGGCTTTTGATAATAGCCTTTGTATACTTCTTGACATTATTTTATATCTTTTGAAGAATCTGTACAGAATTAAGTCTGCTTTTAATACGTATGATTATTGTGCCGTACACCTACCGCATAGAATACAGAAAATAACCTCAAAACCTAAACAAAAACAATAGAGGTTTTTGATTACCTAGAAATGCAGATGACATTGACAAATAAAATAAATATGGCTGCTTGTTGGTTATTATAATTTACAGTATCAAGCAGGTAACTTTTCTCGATTGGCATGATAAGAAATGATATGAGAATTATTTACATCTGTGGTTTAGTTCGTTCATTATTATCACTTCCGGTCCGGTGCCAAAGTTTCCGTTCATTCTTTCTTTGCCCATTCCTTTCGTCAGCTGAATCTATTTTGTAAATGCGTAAATATTTGTGTATTTTAGTAACTACTTCTTGAAATAAGCAATCTAACAACATGGCTACGGGAGTACCACCTCGTGATGACGACAGCCGCCTTACGAGAAGTGATCTAGAGGCACTTAAGGATGCCATGAAGCAAAAGAAGTTTCGAGATCTACTCGGCGAGTACTGCGACGAAGTACGTGACCCGGCTAACCAAGCACTTTATCAAAAAGAAATGACCCAGCTCGAGAAAGAGCGTGGCTACGATGTAACATTCATAAATCCAAAGGGGGGTTATGTTATAAAAACAAGCGTCGCTGGAGACCGGAAAGCATTTATAAATATCTGCAGCGATGATAACGTCGGTAAGCCTGCGTATCAGGTCAAGGAGGTTGATGGGAAGAAGGGTACAAACTGGAGCATCCCGTATACAATCTCACCTCCACGGGAGGATTTAGATAATAAAAAAAAGCGTTGCGTCATTTACGACATAGTTTTCCACTCATACACGCTGCGCATGGCAGAAGTAAACAAACAATTTCGAGAACTTGTAAACAAGACCGCATTTGATGCACTGAAGAAGACTTTCAACATTCACTTGGACAGCAATAATCAACGCTTTCCCAAGTCACACTACAAGGGAATGACCACAGCATCAGTCATACGAAAAGAAGACCCTGATTACAAACCGCCGACGGAGGAAGAATGCTCGCATTTGTCTCCAGAGATGATTGAAAAATTATATCCTCAAAAGAACTATTCAGAGGAACTTGCAAAGCAAGAAACAGTGCCTCCAAAGCCCAGAAAAACTAATAAAAAATCTACAGAATTCACTCACAAATCTGATGAAGGTTACACTATACCTAAATATGTTATAAAGCAGCAAAGGGATATAGACATACAGGAATTTATGTATCACAAGGACAGCAAGCAGCATTCTGCTATTCCCAGTCAACTTGTTGTAGAGATAAGTCTGCCTCTGCTGTCTTCCACCTGCGACTGCACCCTAGATGTCCAAGAAAAGTTCCTCAGTCTCGTCTCGGAGAAACCAGCCAAGTACAAACTCGAAATCACTCTCCCTTACTCTGTAAATGATCTTTGTGGCACAGCCAAGTTTGATAAATCTAAATATAAGCTCATAGTGACTCTACCAGTGATAAGGAAAAACTTATCCAGTGAAAATAGCTCTTTGAAAGTTGACAGTGGAGTGGAAAGTGAGGGCTCTGGATCACAAAGTGAAGAGGAAAGCCCTAACTTGATTGTTGAACTGTCTTCAAGTCCTGCACCCTGTGAATCGACTCCACCCAGTGTCTCCAAGTCTTGTGCTGAAAGCGACTCATTCTTTGACAGTTCTTTAGGATACATTCTGCCACCTTACACCCATAATGTGCTTGATGAAATTGTTGCATTCACCTTCCATGTGAAAAACACAGAACCTGGCTCAGTACAAGTCAAAAATGATGGCAATAAAGTGTATATCAAGTTCACCTCTATTGGATCAGGTTTTGTGCCAGTTCATTACGCAGCCTGTCTTGTGTTTGATGAGAACATCCACTTCGAAAATGCATCTGGTGAAGCTTGGGACAACAATGTAATTCTTCAGCTTGAGATTTCTGGAGAAATTCCCCAGAGTTTCCAGATTGGATTGAGTGAAGAGTCGATGACCAGAGAGCTTTTAGAAATATCTCACCTTTCTAAACCTGAATCTACAGAAAAAAGCTTAGAAAAACCAGAGGATGTGACTCCAAATATAGAAGTTACTAACTTAGGAAGTCAGACTAATATTGTGGTTTCTACTAACCACAATGATGAAGAATATGATGAAGATGATGACTCTCCCGCTGAAGAGAAGGATATCGTTTGGACGGAAACCAGCCTTGACCACAGTGCCAAGGGCATTCTCCGGAAACCAATTTCCATGATCAGAAGCTACTCCGAATCAAGTGCTGGGGATCTTGCATCTTCAATGGACTATTTCAGCTCTGACTGTATCCCCGAAGAATCTAGCTTGAAGAAGACTGTTAGGTTTAATGATGTTATTTCAAAACAATTTTATAGGTAAGTCATTCATTTTCATGAATGTTTTTATTATGGATAGTTGCTTATCAATGTGGGTTATCTGCACTGTACTTAGCTTCAATGACAAACTTGCTGCCGGGTGAACTTATGAACATTTCCGCTATATCTCTACATACAGTTAATTAATAATAATGCTGGACAAGCCACACAGCATCATCTAGCCCCAAGCTAAGCAGAGCTTGTGTTATGGGTATTAGATGACTGATATACATAATACAATATTATTAAATAGATAGATATTTTTTATTATACATAGAAAACAACCAGAACCCCTGAACAAATATCTGCAGATATTTAATTATAGGAGGATATAACCTAACTGGCCCATAACTTCACTGACTTGGATTTGTTGGAAGATTGGCTGAACGATATGTCTCTATGTACAGTTATTTAAAAGATATTAGATAGATGTAGTACCTGACTAACCCATAACAGTGACTTGGATTTGTTGGGAGATTGGCTGAAAGTCCTCCAATCTTCTGGAGACTATACTAAAGTCGCTGATACCGCACCGCAGTATCTACTAGTATCTAGCCCACCAGACTTAGTTGGTAATAACTATTTCAGAAAGAGAGTCTAGTCCTAAACATCTGAAAATAGTCCTAAGGCCTGTTATCTTCACAGCTTATCACCATGTCATAATACTTTAATGCCTGTGCCAAATAGAAGCAGCTGCATTCTAGAGCTATAAATACGAGGTCATCCACCCTAATACTAATTTGCGAATCGATCGTAATACCTATGTGTTCAGCTTGTTATGGTCGGGAAACTTTAGCCGTTTATGCCAATGGTTATTGACATCCTTACACGGGGTAGCAATATGAAAATCAAGTTCACCTTTTGTTTTTATTTTCCCCTACGTAGGAAACGCAGGGGAAAATAAAAACAAAAGGTACGCGATAAATACCCGATAAATATTCTTTAAATATGTCAACAAATCGTGAAAGTTTAAAAAGTTTTATGCCCTTTCTACTTCAGATTGCTGACTTTTACAAAGAGGTAATCTTTGTATAGAGATACAATTGATCTTTGACGCTCTAGCTCTAGGCTTAATATGTTGCAGTCTTATCCAGTCTTATCTATTTGGTGCTCACGGAATCTACCTATACAATGTTAGAAAGTTTTGATTGTTTGTTTGAATTGAATAGACTCCGAAACTACTGGACCGATTTGAAAAATTCTTTCACCATTAGAATCCTCAATTTTCCGTGATGAACAAACTATATTAAAAAAAAATACCTAGGGTTCCGCATGAAAATTGAATTTTTCGTTAAATACCCGTGCGAAGCCAGTGTGGACCGCTATTATATAATATTTACGAAAGTTATGATAACATGATAATGTGTAAAACAAAGACTCAACTTTTCCACAACTCATGATCGGTTTATTTCGCAAACAACAGCTGTTTATATACCTCGTTATGTTTACTAATTCGCAAGGTGTTGTGATATTCCAATGTACCTATTCCATCAAGCAAATTAGGCATTGATTACACTTTACTGATAACAATAGCAATAGGTATCAGATTATCAAGGTTGATTCTCTGTATCTGTTACAGAGAATCAACCTTGATATTATTATGACTAGTTATTGCCGTGTGGTGCCGGCATAGAAATTCACCACCCCAACTCTTCCCGTAAGTGTCGTAAGAGGCCACTTAGGGAAAACACTGGGGGCGGGCAGCAGCACCCTCTGCAGAACAACTCCACCGAACTGCGATCCCAACCCGCATGCCCAGCGTGGCGATTATGGGCAATAACCCCCAAATGAAGAGTAATGCATTCTATGGCGCTCATTAGGGGAGGCCTATGTCCAGCAGTGGACTATCATAGGCTGTTGATGTTGATGATGATATGTTACAGTACTCCAAGATATGAACTGTAAAATAACCTTTGAAAAGCGAAAATAAATGAATTCTAAATAGGTAAATGAATCAATTCAATGGTCTCGACGCCTCCATGGCATCGAGTCTCTTTCAGACTAAAGCGGAAAAACCACCGTTTTTGTATTAATATTGATATAACCAGCAATACAAGTACCTACCATTTGATAAAAAGTTTTTTGGTACGACAATGTTCTAAATCGTTCTTGTATATTTTTCAGGTATAACTCGTCCATAGAAGGGCAGAAAAAGAAGAATCAGCGTAAGAAGAGTAAAAAGCGTAGTCAAGATCGGCGGAAAAGCGAGAGCGAAGCAGAAGATGATGTTCTTACGTCTATACCCGTAAGTTATTTTTAGAATCTTTTCATGATCCTTACAATATTTAAAGATAATGACCATAGCTACTACGATTATATAAATACAAAGCTGTGTTGAAAAAAATTAACCATTTTACAAGTTCCATATAATTTGTTGCAATTACCCTGAAAACTTCGTAGCCATTACATCACTTAGTACATTTTTCGTAAATACACCTAACGAAAGACCGCTTGGTACCATAAAGCAACACTCCGCCGGGGGCCCGTGTTGCTCTGTGCTTGGTACCTAATGTAATATTAATGTTTATTGGCAAGGTTTCAAATGGCCGGGAACGGGCTTCGAAACAGCGGAAGATTATTTGAAGCTTCCCTATTCAAATAAAACATCTTGTGTTAACATCCAATCATGTGTCTATATAGTTGAAGGTCGTTGATAATAATCACCGTGCTAGGTATTCAGATAACGTTATGCAATAACCTACGCAATAATCAAAGTAATTAATACTTTGATTGGTAATTTCTGGAAAACTACTCAAGCTATCGCGTACTAAGACATCTGCTCATCAAAACATTGTACCTAATTGAGGTTGTTGACTGAAATTTTCTTACATTTAACGATAAAATTAACATACGAAAGTGCTAATTTATCCAACTACGTTTCGTAAAACAACAGCATAACGGGCACAAACGCAACGCCTAGGTTTTAGTACGTCGAACCTATGCGCTTGGTGCCTTCGCAAATTTGTCGCTAAGTGATCGTAAGGCTCTTTAGTTGTAAAGGAAACCGCCTGTCAGTGCGATCATTAAGCCTAAGAGGTCCCTCCGAAATGATCTTTACCCACTTGTGGACGAAATTTAGCTGTTATTAATTTTTAAAGCTGATGTATAAGAAAACCGTGAGAAGTAACACGTCTTCCTCGTGTTGTTAAGAAGTTACGTAAAAAATTGTAGCATTAATTCTCTGTATTTTTAAGATCTGACTTACTTACATTAGTTATTCTTTTGAGTGAGTATCTGATTCTTGGACGTTTTGGTTTTGCTGTCCACTTGTAAAATAAATAAAAGTGAAGTTAATAAAAATTCAACTCATAAAAGAGAATTCGTATCGATTCATGTTTACTTCCATGCTATGTACTTTTATCATAATCTGCTTAATAAAGCTCAATTTACAAATGGGTGGCAAAGCGCTATTACGCAAACAGCTAGACAAACATTATATGATTAAAGAATAGTTTTTGTTTTTGGTTATTAAAGAAATACAATACAATTAAGTTTCCTGTCTTTCTATTCCAGACATCAAAACCCAAAAAACCAGTGCTGAAGCAGCGTCGTGACAGCGGCCTCGCGGATACCTCAGACGCCGATACAGACTTCAAAAACACCCCTGACGATAGCGCCTTCATCGCCCCCAGTGAAAATAAAGATACAAAATCTATCCTCAATATCGTAGATGGTGAAGTCAAAGAAAAACCAGAAACGGAGTTATGGGAAACAAAATCAGAAAGCCAGTCTTCGGAAAGCAAGAAATCCGATCCGATCACTTGTGATAATATCCAGCACATAACAGATTTTTACAACCCAAATAACCTAAACAAAGGTCAATATCTAGAAGTCATGTTCAAAAACGATCTCATTTTCGACTTGGATATGTGAATGCCTGCCATAGTATTGTAATAAGTATGTTAGAAAATGAAAAGATTAGAATTTTACACGAGAATATCATAGGCTGTATTCATTTGCAGGTTTGAAATTAGCTACATAATAATCTTAAACCTATAAAAAAATGAGAATGCAATTTTAGCTAACATGATTCAAATCTGAAAAGAGATACATCCTAAGGTTGGCCTCAGACATCCGGAATGTCTTTCTGAATTCAGATTCTTATTTCAAAAAGTTTGGATAGCTCCATACAATTTATACGTTTTCCACACACATTCTGATTTTGAATTTATCAGATCAATCTGCGATCTGAACTCCAAATCGTAATATTAAGATTCTGAATTCAGAATGCGCGTAATTTCATACATTAGAATAGTAATAATACAACACACATACTGAAACCAGATTCTGAATATATAAATAGAATAGCCAAAAGTAGTGCAATTAGCATTAATTCCTCTTCCATAGTAGGCATTTGCTGTGATTCACGAGACTACTGATCGATCTGAATTTTTAAGATTCAGATTCTGAATTCAGAATAACTTTCTAGATGTCTGAGGCTAGCCTAATAAGTAATTTTGCACCTAATTAGAGGTTTTTTGTTTGTGTTAGGTATTTTAGAGGTTTAGTATTATTTCCTTTAGTGATTTTTAATGTTCCTTCCATGATGATGTGGTGATTAGTGCATTTTATTGCTTTGTTTATGGCAATAGTTACTTATAACTATCACTGCCCAACTGATTCTGCGATTCTGTTTTTTGCTCTTCACAGATTTATATTTACCACCCACTTTTCTGTTGTAGCTTTAAAGCAAGCAAAATTAGTTAAGTTGTAAAAGTTTATTTAGAGAAAAAATGCATTTGTAGTATTAATTTTGTAAAACGCTTTATGAATACCTAACTCTGTCTACTTCATTGGCTAGAAAAGCTCACGTTAGAGACAATATTTAGAGACATTTAATGTACAAATTAGAGTAGACACGTATGTAGGTATTTATATATTATTAGGTATCTACTAAATTCGACATGGGTTTACGTGATTAGATGAAATATACCACCCTTGTGATCGTTATAAAATTTATAGTCATCTAATCTTATAACATTTTTACAGGTTTTTATACTCAATGAAATCAACTTATTTTGTTTATAATATATTTGGTCTTAATTATTTTAAAATTTAATGAAAGCATGCCATCATTATTACGGCCTGTTAACAAGGAACTGAATATTTGTAAACATCGAATTTGCAAAGATAATTTAACGGTACCTATTTAAAAATATTAAAATCATGTTGATTACTATAAAATTTTCAAGCGTTGGCAAGGTGCCTTCGTGAATATGGATTATGCTGTGCATGATGAATTTGATTTATAGGTTTGGACTGCCTAACTATTGTCATAAACCAAGTAGGTATATTATTCAGTTTTAAATCATAGGATCCTATAGTTTATTTAAATTGTATATTCGATGTAAGGTTTTCGTTGAATGTACAAATGATTTGGTGACTAATAAATAAAATGAAAACAAAATAAGTGTTCTGATTTATAGTGTGTAACATTTTGTAGGGACTACAATCAATATCAAATTTTCCTGAAGATGGCAATCTAATCTCATGACGCCTATCTATTTTCAAATCGATCAAGATCTAGATTTTTGTTAATAATTGTGTTCACACATTATTATTTAAAAATTACCTCAGTTGTCTAACAACACAAAAGCCTAACTAAATGAACGAACGAGGCGAAAAAATTATAGGTGCCTACTTACATACGTAAAACCTTTCTAATCATAATTAAATAATGTAAAGGGTGTCTTACTATGGGCTATTTCAATAGAAGAGTTCCAAAGAGAATAAAGCCAATAAAGAGTTCGATACACGACTGTAAAATAGTATAATAAAGATAGGCACCAGGTAACAACTCACGAAAGGTCCCTACAGTAAATGTACCTTTCGTGTACCTGTTACTGTAACTATGTTGGATAACACTGTGTTTGACAAAAACTTTAAAAGTAATAGCGCGTTGAATAGCGCAGACAGTAGGTACTTCTTTATTGAAATGACAGTCAGGGCCAGTACCAACTTATCCAACGTCAAAATCAAAATAAGTGGATTCGAAGAGTTTTCTCTAACTCAGTTCTACTTTTTATAGTAGGTACATACCTATGTGAGCACTGCTAGCTCAATATCTTAGCTAATACAATTTGGCTTTTTTCGTAAAGTTTTCGAAAGCTCCCATGCTCAATCTTTCCATGGTTTTTATAACATTCTAGTGTGGTAGTGGTGTTTCTTGATTTTAATGCTGGTTGAACAAACCGTTATTTTTAACAAACATTAAGTATTTTGAAAATAAGCTTAGCCGGTGTTGACACGTAAGAGACATTTTGGATATTAAATTAAAAAATATCGGTCCCTCCAATTTTTTCTAGCGGTACTGTCATTCAAAGCGGTTGTATATTATACCATCATTATCATCATCATGTCCACTGCTGGACAGGCCTGCCCTAATGAGCGCCATAGCGCCCTGTCTTCAGCTTGTCGCATCCAGCATCTGCTAGCAGTCTTTCGCAGATCGTCATCCCACCTGGCAGGAGGGCGTCCAGTATTATATTATTATTATTCCAGTATTATTATTATTATCCTATATTATACCTACCATAAATAATTTTTTATAGTTTAATATGAAATATCATTAAATAATTGGAATTTAGAACAAATTACTTTCCGTGTTCGAATGGTATGCATGGCTTTGTTGCGGCGAAAGGCGCGATATGTATTGGAATTGTTATTTTTTTTTATTATTGCCAAAACTTACCATTTGATTTGGTAAGTTACTTTAGGAAAAATGTTCCTGGTTGGAACTAGAATCGAATAAGAAACGGAAGCACACCTTTAAGGGGCCATACACCTGTATATGTACCTACCTACATTATTATGATTATAAGAGTTTGATTATGATTAATATTATTTTCTAATTGTACCTATTGTTAATCGATTTGTTCGTATCCGCACCTGCACCGCTATAATCTTCTATTTTAAGCTTTGTTGTCTTTCTTAGTCATAAGTTTTGAGAATAAATAATTATTATCTTTTCAGATTACCTACCTAATAGGTATCAGATGCTATCTGTGCACATTTTCAAAAAAAAATTACCAATTTTTCTTTCAACAAAAGTTTAACACTAGGTACCTAGGTACTTTTAAAGTTTTATTCACAATTTCCGGAGCTATCGTTTGATACCCTCATGATAGCTCCTAATTTACGCCTTCATTTTTTTCCTTGACAAATTAAAAGCCCTAAAAATTGTTTTACTCATCGCGTTTTTTGTCGTAAATTATCTTGATCCTCTGCTTCATCGTAAAATTTTATCCCAACTCCAATTTATTAGCTTGTCGGAAAGGATGAAATTATTTTTTGCGTTAATTAACTGTCCTTAGAGTATCCTTTGAGAGAGCTAGGTATCCTACATCTCTACGTACCATACCTAACATGTTTAATTTTAATTAAGTAATATTAACGGTTAAATACTTTGACTATACATTTACGGTTTGCGTACTTATGATCACGTGTCAAGTTCCGAGAACTATGTGAAGATCTATTTACAATCGGAACAAATGAGCTTACTGCAGACTGTTGTAAACAATGCGAGCTACCTGATACTGACTGTAGCTCAACTGATCCATATCTACCTATTTGATTTTTTAGGAATAATGATGATGATGATTACGTAGTTGTAGTTATTAGTTATATATATACCTACTAGTACCCATATAACATAAGCTCTGCATAACTTAGGGTATATATAATGCTGTGTGATTTGTCGAACATTATTCATATTTATTTATTTATTCAAATTATAGATTTTAGATTTAAATATATGTACTCGTATATTAATACGCATAATTATCATTTATAGTAGTAGTTATCAGTTATACTTACTAGTACCCATAAGACAAGCTCTACTTAGCTTAGGGCTAGATAATGCTGTGTGATTTGTCCAGCATTATTCATATTTATTTATTTATTCAAATTATAGATTTCAGATTTCAATAACTTTATTTCTTTAGGCTTACAAAGTACTTAGACAAGTCAAATTTCATACAATAAATTATCATAAATAAGAAATAAGGCGTGATAGATTTACTCTTCACTTAAATTTTTTGTCCACTAGTGGAAGAAGTGACGAGCAACGACCGACTTATATAAAAGAAACTAACTCTAACTCTATATCTCCTGCCGATTAGGAAAAGTTTGATTAAACGTTAACTACTTTCTCCAGACAAACTACTCCTAACTTCAGGTCAGGTTGTAGTTGTAGCAAACTTGGATATAATTTTGTATCTTGTGAACTTAGGATCTTTTGAAATATAATGAACTGTTCCTTTGTTAGGTGACCTTGTAATAGTTTGGGAGCAAAAGCTTAGGTACTGGTACTTCTTGCCAATCAGTAGGGCAAGCACGGGCTTTCTTGTCTAAGGTAGGATAGAGAAAAATTACGTCACTTTGTCATCGAATGCGTAAATGATTTGGAATAATTTCTTCAACTTCAATAATGTACGCAATGTATGGCGATGCGATGTCATTCTTGTCTATTCTACCCTAGAGAATAATAAATAAATAAATAACGCCGGACAATCCACACAGCATCATTTAGCCCCAAGCTAAGCAGAGCTTGTGTTATGGGTACTAGATGACTGATATACATTATACAATATATTACATAGATAGATATTTTTTATTATACATAGAAAACGACCAGAACGCCCTGAACAAATATCTGCAGATCGTACAAATATTTGTCCCGAGGCGGGAATCGAACCCGCAACCCTCTGAGTCGCAGGCGGACCTTCGCCCACCGCGCCATAGAGGTCGTCAGGTACCTAAGTAGGTGTGTTTATTACTTGTTAAGGTTAAGTAGGTACCGCGTATGTGGTTTCCCTTTCATGTGGGCGTGTTTTTGATGTAGGTAGAGTTTCAGAAACTTACTCACGCAGAGTACCTATTTGCTGAAATATTTGTATTATTCAATAAAATATAAGTGCTTGCAAGTAAGGTTCGTCTTATAAAGACCAAGATATTTTTTTTCTGTTAAGGTTTAAGTAGGTACCGTCTATGTGGTTACCTTTTCGCGTTTTTGATGTAGATAGATTTGCAGAAACGTACTCACGTAGAGTTGCTGAAGTATTTCAATTATTTCTTAAAATATATAAGTGCTTGGAAGTTAGGTTCTTAAAGAGGCCAAGATATATTTTTTTCTAAACGACGCCATTAGGTTTATCACAGCTTGAGTGCCACAGCATGGAGCTCTATGCAAGCTCTTCGTATTTTATAAGATTTCTTGTTGCCCTTAATTGATATTTTATTAGAACAGACAAGTATAAATATAACCTTATAGTATAAACAAAAAAAGAAAGATTTTTTATTTATTTGGTCATATAAATAGGTATAATATTATATTGGTTTGGCAAGAAAATAAGAAACAGTGATCTATTGACATGCACAGGTATTACTATGATTGACGTCTGTGCCGATGGGACAGGTATTACTATGATTGACGTCTGTGCTGCCCCTATCGGCCAAAAAGAACCGCGGATCAACGGCCTTAATCTGATGAGGGCCGCTGAAAAAATTAAACGTTTTATTTTTAAAAACAAATAGTGAGGATAACAATTTAATAGTTGACTCGCACGCGATTTCATCCACGTGGACTTTAGAACACCAGATAATCTTAGATTCCATGTAAACTATCAACGCCAAAGTTTTATTACCGGCAATACCGGTTTTAAAGTTATTATGCGAAAATTGGTAAATATAATTTCCAACCTTCTCACATAAATCAGCTCTTAATGGGCGGCTTCGCACGCTTTATTCTGTAGAAATATTTAAAGGTGTTTTCTATCCTTCTAAAAACAATTTTATTTACTTCTTCTAAAAGTTCCTAGAAAACCCTATAAAGCTACTCTAGCTAAACGCTTTTAAACATTTGTGTTATGTGAGAACGCAATATTTCACTACATTGATAATAATGCTTTCTTTGTTTAAGCATGCTATTCTCCTTCACTCTTTAAATTGCATCGACCATGTATTTTCTACTTAAATTAGTATAGTATTTGTTGAGACGTCATCCAGAGGTTCAGACTGAAAACCAGCGTTAGCGTCCTCGGATGGTTGAAGCTGGAATCTCCTACATCTCCCTCTAAACGTAGTTTTTTCTTTCATGTTTAATGCAATGATCTTATTAGCTATGTACATATGTTCGGTTTTAGCTTAAAGGTACAATTTTTTGTGTATTTTTTCTTTTCTAAGAAGTTGCTATTTGTATTTTTGTTTGTGTGTGTGTGCTAATAAATTTATTATTCTTTTCTCTAGTTGACATAAATAGAATTGAACATAATATCACATTAATACCTATTTTATAAAAATTATGATTTAAAATTCAACTTGTTTAATTATTTTGTATTAGGCTTACGAAATAAAGTTATTGAATCTGAATCAAAATCATAAAAAGTAGCCTATGTTTGATTCCACACTTAGAGCTACATCTATTCCAAACTTTAGCACGATCCTTTCAGTATTTTTGGCGAGAAGAAGTAACAAACATCTTTCTAAACATCCTAACTTTCGCATTTTTATTATTAGTATAATAAACTCCCATGCAATTATCAGCCACGTAACTCTAGTTCCAGAGACTTCCTGATGAGTTTTCAAATAAATTTCGACTCTCATTTCTAGAAACTTAGCATTCGAGCATAAAGTCTTCAGTCCTGAAAGGATCTCATATGCAAAATTGCAGCTTTGTAGATTTTGTAGTTTCAAAGACTTCGTGATGAGTCAGTGAGATTACTTAACTTTGACTCACACCATTGTCCTTTTAGGCGCGAATTCCAGAAATCGCCAAATCGTCACTAAGTAATTTAATGTTTGGTCACGAATTTATCTACGTTTAACATTTTGCGGGCCAACAGTAACGTTTTAGAAGTTGTTATCAAAAAGACGATTGACCCTATTTTAATAACATTAGACATACAAATTTCCAAAAACGCAGTGCAAAATGTCAGCCTTGTAGTTTTATAAAAAATATTAATGAGTCAGTTTTTTATCCACATAATTCTTTATAATTACGTTGTTTTTATCATAAAAATACAGTTGACAAACATTTCATATCATAACACATAATTTTTAGTTTGATCCTGCCTATCACCAAAATGGCAGATTAACACTAATGTTACTTTTATTTTAGAAAAAAACCTTTGAAATTAAGAATATTACCCAGGTGAAGCCATGAGCATGACTATAATCGGGAACACATAAACCGCAAAGCTGAAAGGGGAAAACCCAACCCTTTTCACATCCTTTCAGCGGTTGCGCCTGATTGGTGAACAAACGAGCTAGAATCTTTTGGAGTCGATTTTCAAACAACCGCGATAAGGGCCTAATAAGTAGTTAGTAGATATTCGCACCAATATCGCGCTCAAGTGATTTTCCATAGAGATTCGCTACACACATTTTCCTTCTGGTTTTATTTTTAAATCTGACAACCAGAAATCAGAATAATTTTATTCACACAAATGTCAGGCACGTAATCTATACTAATATTATAAAGAAGAAAGATTTGATTGTTTGTTTGAATTGAATAGGCTCCGAAACTACAGGACCGATTTGAAAAATTCTTTCACCATTAGAATCCTTAAGTTTCTGTGAAGAACATAGGCAATAAAATATAAAAAAAAAAATTAGGGTTCCGCATGAAAAATTTAATTTTTGTTAAATACCCGTGCGAAGCCAGGGCGGACCGTTAGTGTTATATATGTCTTATCGATAACATAGGGTACCTAGATGCAACGATTATATTACTGCCTGCATTAAAAAATTTACTTCAGTAAATAAATGCAATGATTCTAATCCTGCTCAAATGAGACAGTGTTCGCTAATACGAGTAGGTTTGATTCATTCTGCGAGGATGCTCGCTTTTACTAGAGTAATAATAAGAAAATTAAATATGTATTATACAAATAAAAAGAAAAGTAAATTGTATAATCTTTTTCGAGTGTATTATATTGGGCAAATGAGGATGAAACCCGCTATGTATAGCCCTCGCCTTTAAAATTAACTCTCATTAGGGCGTCTGTGCCGTTGGCTACGGCTTCACGCATGTCTCCCAAAGGACCGACTCACTATATGGCCCATGATCATGGAAATTAGATACAGTAATAATAAGTACGACATGCACAGTTTTTTTCTTTGCATTCATTATTGTGTTCTTGTGATCAACTTTATTAGTTTTCTGTGTATTAATTAATGTCACTAATTGATCATTGTTTGACTATTTGATCTGTATTTTTTATGTAAATTACTGACCTATGAAGCCTGAAATGAAGAATTTGATTAATTTAATTACATCTTAGCAAAGGGGCGTATGAATATGTCTGAGGTTTTACCTGTTCATACAATACAATACTAAGCTAGGCACCTAAACATGATCGAAATCTGATATAGAGGAATAGATAAATTCGTATCTACTCACAGTTAAGGTTTCAGCGAGATGTCTAGCCCGAAAGGCAAATGAACTTCATAGTTGCTGTAGAGCAAGCACGGGCTTTCTTGTCTAAGGTAGAATAGAGAAAAATTACGTCACTTTGTCATCAAATGCATAAAAATTTTTAAATTAATTTCTTCAACTTCAATAACGTACGCAATGTATGGCGATGCAATGCCATTATTGTCTATTCTACCCTAGAGAACAATCCCCGTGCTTGGCCTACTGCTGCTTGCTAGGCTTTGACGTTGACGGAGAATATTTTTTTAAAGATTAGTAGTTAGGTATGTAACGAGTCCTACGAAAAGGGAACGCCTTTGTACATTGTACATGTTTATTATTTTTATGAACTTTATGTATGCTGGGTGCCCGCGGTTTCACCCGCTTAACTCCCGATCCCCGATTTTCGGGGATCGGATGTTAAGCCATAATGTAGGTCTAAAACTATCTGTGACAAATTTCATCAAAATCTGTTTAATAGTTATTGCGTGAAAGAGTAACAAACATTGGACCTGCTCCTACACTCCCTTGAAAATCGAATGAAAATCCGTTTGCCAATTTTGGAGTTTATGGTTTTCAGACTAACAGACAAGGCGGGTGATTATAAAGTTTTTAAATAAAATAAAACAGAAACTATAAACAGTAAGGTTAACCAATAGGAAGGTTCATGGATGGATATCTAGTAGAAGTGCTGAACTATATTGGTTATTAACACTAAAGTCATTTATAACGGGATATTTACCAAGATTTGAGCTTTACAATATTTCGGCGCACTTTCATGCACCATGATCACGAAAAAAACTGAAGGTCACTGCGAGTTAGATCATGGTAAATATCCCGTTATAAATGACTTTAGTGTTAATAACCATGATTCTGCCGATCTACAGTAAATCGTTGATGACAGTCAAGGTAATCAATGGAACTCCATCAAACTTCACGTATTCGAAGCTCAGATAAACCAAATATTGAAATGCCTACTGAATTTACTTTGTTCATTTTTCACGGGACATTTAACAGGTCCGAGTTCGATAATTCAGAACAAAGGACCTCATTTAGTCACCCGTTTGGAAAATATGACAGATTATTCTTAACGGCCACGCTATGTCTGATAAAGTGTGCACGTAGTTTTTATATAGTTATTCTGTGATATAGTTAGAGATGGATACTATGGCAGTTTTTTAATATTTAACATCTTGTAATAGACTAATGTTGTCTGAAATAAATGATTATTATTATTATTATTATAAAGCGTAAAGGAGTATAAATGCCTTTAAATCGATCTTGCATCGATGTGTTTTTACCAAAGCTTTCATTTACATCAAATAATGTTATACTTGAGGTTAAAAGAAAAGAACTCCGAAGTAATATGCTATTATCAGAGTTTTAAAGGATGTATCTATTTACAGACTCGTGCTCGAGCAATTGTTTAATGTGTTTATATTTTTCCACATAGCAAACATAATAATTATATTAGCTAGCTTGATATCACCTATCGCTAACTTCAGGTGGTTTGCAATAGTCTGCAGTTAACTTAACTATTCTAAAAGGTATGATCTGTTTTTTTTCGCTAAAAATAAATACCTACGCTTTACCGTATTTCATTCACACAAACAAATCTTTTGAGGTTACTTACCTAGTCTTCGATATATACCAACATCTTCGAACTGTAGTAGGTAACTTGCGGTCGCCATTGTGGTAGCAACAATAAGATGATAAATGGAATGAAGCAGAAATCTCCACGGTAGACGGTTCATAGATCAGTGTATTGTGAACTTTGGATTTACTCTGTTAACGTTGGTTTTATGTTGACAGAGATATTGAATTAAGATGATTGATAACAGATTACAATCTGCTACCCGTATTAAGTGAAAGTATGGCGTCGTCGCTGTAAAAAAATATTACTTTAATAAATGATGTTGGCTTTTCATCGTATATTTTATTGCTGAATGTCGAGTCCGTCTCGTGTCTTATGTCTTATGCCTGAGAACCTCTGTGGCTCGGCGGATGAAAGGCCGCCTGTAAAAGAAGGTTGCGGGTACGATTCCCGCCGTACAAATGTATGTGCAAATATTTGTTTGGGGTGTTCTAGTCGTTTTCTATGTATAGTCAAAATATTATAATGTATGTAATATTGTATTAAGTTTAATTTTATCAGTTATAAATTACTCACTAGTCTGCTTAAGTTGGGGCTGGATGTGTGAATTATCCAGCATTATTTATTATTATTTATTACATATTATTTCTTTATTACTTTTATACCTATGTGTACGGAAACTCTGACAAACTACATACTTTCACACCAAAAAAATAACTATAACTATATAGTTATAATCTTATAATCATCTTAATCTTCGGCTTGTCTCAGAATAGCAAGAACATTATATAACACCAACAGTAGCCTAGCGATTTTGTCCTAATACCTACATTAGTCTAAATCTAAATCCACAAATCCAGTCGCTGTTTCGAGTCAAACGTTCGAAACAATCGGGATTTGCTAGCATTAAGGCTCTTATCGTTGGGTCCATTACTGTGTTTTGGTAATGGAAATCAATAGCGGCACAATCTGATGGAGACTCGACAGGCCGAGCAAACATTCGACAAGAGGGCTCAAACTTCATAACTTATGGCATGCGAATCGAAAAAAGCAAGCAAATGCTAGAAAAAATTCGATTTAAAGAAAAAAGATAGAAAGAAGAAAATTTTGTTGTTTGTTATTCCAGATTTTCTCTTGCCTAGAAAATGCCTGGAGTTTTATGCCTTTCAATCTGTTGAAAGCGCTTTGTGGATGCCATTTTCTAAGAGTTCGAGCTGTAGGTAGTTGATAAGTAGGGATCCAATCCATTGGATAAATTAGAATTAAGCTAAGCCTATGAGCTAAGTTTAAATATTTTTTTCGAGGTTGAAGCAAAAGAGCAAATAGTGAACCTATTAGATGCTCATGCCAAAAGTCTACTCTTAAGGAGGTAGCACTTGTAATTAGGTAGAAATTTAGGTAAGGTTCGCCAATCAATCAGTTAATCAACCAATCAGGCAGTAAAAGGTAAAATATATAAATTCCAATTTATTTATTTTTAGGGGCCGACTTCATATCCCTGCACTTCAACTGCAACCGTATTCAGTGTAATGTATTCAGGGCCGCAACGCCTGGTCCGACACTTTAACTAGAATCCTATTTTAAAATCGCTTTACTTTTTAATGTAGCAATGAACTAGCATTGATATCCGTAAAATTTATTTTCGCATCGAGTACGGTTGGGTACATAGTAAAGGAACGTAATCAGTTATTGTTAATAGAGGGCCATAAGATAATGAGGATGTAAATTGGTCCAGGGGCCGGAGAACCGGGCCGCCCAACCTGTGGCGTATTTGTTGCGTCGCCCCTGCGCCGCCCGTGCGCGCCCTGGCGAATTGTTACCAGCTCAACTGATTTGGTTAGTTGTAGCAGTTCTTGATTATTGAGAGATAAATTTTATTTATGCTCCGACCAACCATTTATTTTCTCTGAATTAAAGAGTGAGTTTTATAGACTCTCTTGTTGAAAATAGTGGTGGAAATCTATAGAATGGAAAAAGTATCGGGTATAACAATTGCTTTGGTATTAATTGAGCGGACAGATAAATGTCTGTACAATATTGATTCAGCAAAAAAAATAATATGTCTTTTAATTATTGTTTCTATATCTGCCTGCTTCCCCGCCGATGAAATGTATCTATCAAATTTGTATCTAAGGCCATAGGTACCTATTGCCACTTTCCACGTGATATAAGCTGTTATGAGTACAAAAGTCTATACATCCTTACATCTTAATAATGAATTGCTGTTATATTATTAAAAACTATGCTAAATTAAGTTAATACTAAGTTATGTAGAATTCATCACATTTCTCGCTCTTCGTTTTCTAGCTGAATAAGTAGATCCGTAGCGGGCAACACCATCCGCCCGGCCGTCTCTGCCAGTCCGAGAATGCGCGCTGAAGTCGCAACTCGCGGTTACTTCCCCTGAAAAACGCGCGTACATTCAAAATCCCGCCGTAACGTTTATCACAGTGAAAAGTTTCAAAAAAATCTGCAAAGCAAAAAGTGTTTTTCACCCACTATTGGTTCACATCATACCATTTTGGTTAACTCTGTTTTTCTTTGATACATTTTTGTTTAAACGTGTTTTCGAGCCCTAGTTTTCCCTCCAGCATTATTCAATTAAAAAAGGTGAGCGCGTAAACAATCTTATTAAATAAGACGGTTTTCTCTAAATAATGGCGGTAATAAAAATATATAGGTCATCCTTTCTTGGGATGGGAATTCTTGTGAATCGGGCACTCTTGTGGGAACATTTTATTTAATCGGAGATATTTACTTACTAAACACTTCTGTTGTTAAGTTCTGTTGTTATCGATTTGATTCTTGTTAGACATTATACTTACGAATTATCACTTTTTTGAGGTTGCAAAGTAATAAAATGAATAAATTTATACACTTACTGAAAAATAAATTGATGTAACGTACTTAAGTTAGATCATATTAATCTACGAATGTATCAAAATAGAAAATTTCAGGTATTGAATAGTTGATCAATGCAAAAACCACATAATTAAGTCCGTATATGTTATTTTAGTCTCTATACTAAATTTAATCTCTTCCTAAATGAAAAATCAAAAATATAAAAATATTTAAACAATGACAAATGTTCCCTACTATTGTTAGATCAGACCAATCTTATACCACCCAACCCATATCTAATTACGTACACTAATTTGATCCACATCAGGTGTGCCAGAAGTGACTAAATAGATTAGTTGGTCTAGTATCAGATGCCCAAATGGTCCAATAGGGCCCACTATTCAGTTTAGTATCAGACGCCCAAATAGATATAGGCCAAATATATATATATAGGGCCGCAGTTCAGTTTAAAAAAATATTATCGTACATCAATCACTACATAGTATAAAACAACAGAGGCGCTTCCCGCTGTGTGGCGCTTTGTCAATGTTGCATACATTGACAAAGCGCCACACAGCGGGAAGAAGTCTTTAAAACTACGCAACGGATTTTTATGCGGTTTTTTTAATAGATAATTGTATTGTATTCATTTATATCAGATAAAATAATCCATATCACATTCACACAAACTTAATTAAATAAAATTCTAAATTTATAAAAAGGCAACTTAATATAAAATGGCAAATAATAAGAATATTAGATTAATTAGAATATTAACAGCCCAATAGATTATTTCTTTTAAAAAGGCTGTCCACAGTGTAGGAAAAAAATTGTGGCTTACGCTGTACTCGTAACGTAACTAGGCGGTAAGTAAAAGCTATCTACATTATATAATATCTACATTAATAATACAGTTGTATACCGGGATATTTGACATGAATTGAGTTTTGAGTTTTCGATTAATTTAATTAACGCACCGCGAACAGAAATCGAGAACTTAATTAACTCTTAATTGACTCTATTAGGTAGAACCACATAAAATCTTAAATAAATTATCACAGGTTTATGTTGTTTTTATCATTCGCCAAATTCATATTTGTGTATCAAATGCAGATATCATATTTTAGTAATGTGTCATATTAGCTTGAAGTTTTTATCAGATGCACCTCGCCTTAGTTTACGAGTGGCTTATCTAGTACCTAGGTACCTAATATTTTTACAGGAGTTTTTTGTTTACTCTATTTTCATCTGATTTTATAGTTTGCTACTTATTCATTGTCGCAAACGACCGTGTTTGCTCTACCACTTTTGTCCCTTATCTTGTTAATGTTTCCTATGATAGGGGAGAAAATATCATTTATTAATAAAGAAAATTACAGTAAGCACTTAATAGAATATAAAAATACCAGTTAGTATTTACACTTATACATCAATTCCCTAAAAATCTAGGCCGTTACTATGGTAGACGCCAGCATTCTGCCAGCATTGCCAAGTTGGATGGCGATGTTAATTTATTTTTTTGATAGTTAGTTAGGTATGCTTGTCTTTATTTCAAGTGCATCTGTTTAATATCTAAGTTTATTGATTACGAATTCCACTGAAAAAGTCGTAATTGCCCAAACGCAGGTGACAGCTGATATACACTCGAGAGCAATGAATCCGGGTCACTCAAAGAATCCAAAAAATCTCGGAAAGTAAGAATGCTAGGTTAATGCAATAAATTGTATTTAATAGACAATTTAATACTCCTTAAATGAAAGTTAAAAAAAATATGAGTCACCATACATTTTATTTACACAAAATTACATAAAGAAAAAAAACTGCTGATCTCTCCTTAAAACAAAAATAGGAAACATGAAATTTTTGAACTTTATGACGATTTTCTTGATATTCAATACTTCGTATTACCTCCTCGTGCTTCCATTACTGCGTTTACGCGGTTTGGCATGCTGTACACCAAGTTCCTTATACGATTTTGGGGAATATTCTCCCATTCCTCTGTGAGAGCAATTTTGAGCTCAGGAAGCGTGATTGGGGGAGGGTTTCGTTGTTTTACGCATCTCCCTAGCTCGTCCCAAGCATGCTCGATCGGGTTGATATCCGGGCTGCGCGCTGGCCACTCCATACAAGTAATGTTCATCTCTTGAAGGTAGTCATTCACAATCCTACCTGTATGAGGTCGGGCATTGTCATGCATAAATATAGCATCCTCACCCAAATTGACCATAAATGGACCAACGTGTTCGTTGAGGATTTCTTCCACATATCTTATGCTAGTTAAAGAGCCGTTTTCTATGATCACCAGCTCTGTGCGACTTTCAGAGGAAATTCCGGCCCACACAAGTACAGACCCACCACCGTAGGCTACTTTTTCTTCGATGCATGCTTGCTTGAATCTTTCCCCTGGTCTTCTATACACTCTGTGTCTTCCATCGTGCTTGTAGAGCATAAATTTTGATTCGTCGGAGAACAATTTATTGCATTAAACCTAGCATTCTTACTTTCCGAGATTTTTTGGATTCTTTGAGTGACCCGGATTCATTGCTCTCGAGTGTATTTGAACTAAATTCACACCACATGTCGTTCTCTTGGTAGAGCACGGATTCATAGGCATAAATACCGCAAAATTCCTCGATTATTTACATTAATTGTTTTCCTAGGAAAGGCAAGTTCTTGTTCGACTATCTCGTGATTATTCAGGAATTTTCTAAAATTCCATCACTTGCTGACAATGGAATGTTTGTCTTAACTAGTTAGAACAGATATGGAACAGATGCACTGCTCAAAGGTCTTATAAATCAGTTCTAGGTTTATGGTTATCATTATTTATTATTATCTACTTTATTCAGCCCGCGGATTCGCAAGCATTTTTCGTGGTATAATATTATTATATTATTCTAGATTTACCTGAAACTACTTGCATAAAAATAACGCGTTGAAAAATGACACAAATATTTTAAAACCATAAGAGCATTAATCAAAGCAGCTTAAGCAATCGACGAATATTTAAACGAAAAATAAGAAATTTGCGTAAAATTATGGGAACTATGACGTCGTTACGAAAGCCGATAGCCATAAAGGGATGCGATATTTACCTTGATATGAGTTTTCAGTTTTCATGACCTTTAGTGTTAATAACCATTTCAATACTAAATTAGCTAAATTACAAAGAACTCTATACACAGAATGCAATAAATGATTAATTATCTATTGAGTACTGAAAAGTAGGTCCCAAAGCTCCTACTAAATAACTACTAATAGTTAAATGCAGTTTCACTGGTTATTTGGCGCTGTTCACGCAGCAACGCCGTTGCCAACAAAACCTGTGTTGGTTAATATAGTACTTGTATACATTCGTCTTTATAATATACTAGCAACCCCCTTCGGCTTTGCACGGGTGCAATGCTGATATAAAAACCTTCCTATTAATTACTCTAACTATAAAAAACCGCATCAAATCCGTTGCGTAGTTTTAAAGATCTAAGCATACATAGGGACATACAGACAGACAGCGCGAAGCGACTTTGTTTTATACTATGTTGTAGTGAAGCAGAACTGCATAAAGCGGTAGTACACACTTTTGGTGTATAGGTATGTTTTATCAAAAGCCTCAAGACCGTTTGAGGCCCTTGCGGTTTTCGAAATCATCGAACCAAAAGGGGTCTTATTGAAACCGGAGCGTTGAGCATGGTCTGCCGAGTTTGTGAATTCCGCAATCATAGCTACGGGACTCGATCCTCAACGTATCTCAGATAACATTATCAACGCTTATCTAGATCGATACTCGAATATACGTAAATGTAATTCCAACTGAAACGCCACCTACGGTAAGATAATGAAGACTTTGATACCTACCTAGATTATACGCATTTGTTAATGGAGTAGGGACAATATTATTTATTCTAACCCAATGAGTCCTACTTGACACGTTTCATTATGATCTAACAGCACTCGGAAAATTTGTTGGGTTCTGTAAATAACAGATAAATTATATCTATAGGTCAGGTAATCAGCATTGCCATACAGCGAAGCAGTGGCAAGTCGGAAGTGTACCCGACGATGATGCTAGCTACATTTTAGCATCATGGGTACACTTCCGACTGGGATTAATATGGATCAGTTGAGCTACATGTTAATTTATTAGCAACAGTCTGCAGTTAGCTCAATTGTTCCAATTGTAAATACTAGTTCTAATCTAGTTATTAAATTGTTATTTTCTTTGTTAATAAACATTTCTATAGGTATCTATAGGTAGGTATTGTGTGGTACGTAGCTCATAGGGTGTGTAGTAACAACAAAGTGGAGTCACTATAAAAGTCAAACAAAAAGTCATTAATATATTTCAGTTTCAGCTTATGTGGAAAAACGTTTTTGTGTATGTATGCGATGTGTCGATATCTTCATTTTTGAAAAGTGTAGTGTTTTGATTGATGACAGAAATCATAGTGCTGGGCTGGTGAGCGGCTGTGTTTGGGTCATTCATGGCCGGGGGCGGGCGGCGCTGATCGATCCTGCAGTGAGCGGGCAACTAACGACGTAAGTGCATAGGTGCATATCTATTTATACAGGTCTACTACATATTGCTATATACCAAGCTTCGCTTTGTTTATTCGGGCCCTATGAAATCGGCTGTGTTTATGATGGCACAGCTGCCCCGAGGATTTTTTTTCAGGTTAGAATAGATAAAAATGACATTATCGCATTTATTGATGTTGAAGAAATTTATTAAAAAGTGAGGTTATTTTTAGTTTATTACAAAATTATACTTTTAGTTTTTCGAAAACTTATTTCATCCGTATTTGTAAGTATGTGAACGGGTTAACTACGAACCTTATTTATATAAATATATACATAATTACATAATTCTTGGAAAAATACCAACTATTCTCCAACTAGTTAGGAGCCTACCTAAAAACCGAAAAAAATATAGAAAATACGTGCTTAAAGTTAAAAAATAAAAAATCTGAACTGGCCTTCTTGGGCAAAAGAATTATCCATGTGTACTCACGTTTTTTTTCCTTAATAAAATGATAAATTGAATAGATATTTATGTAAATACATGTATTTTTATGCTTAAACAAAACCTTTCAGTCAATATTCGAGCTTTTAATTAATTTCGCAGCCGCCGGTCCGTATGCTGATTAATATAATAAAAGATCAAATTTTGTGTTAAATTGTTATTTTTTCCTAGCCAAATCGACGTTGAGAAGAGATTTAATCATTGTTTTATTAATGAGGCGTTTTCCTTATAGAAATACTCAAAGAATGATGTACCTACGCTTTAGGGAACATCTTGATTTTCCCCAAAATTTTCTTGAAAGAATAACTGTGAATCTCATTGAGATATCATGCCCAACTATGCAAGGTTGATGAATGTTTACTTGACAGACCCAAAATATAAAAGATCTCATTCGCATTAAATACAAAATTTGAGTAAGTAGGTATTTGCCGTAAAGTATTTTGCTACAGAACATGTTCTGTAGCAAAATAAGCTTGCCAGAAAGTTGGTATAATTTTACCTATAAAATAGCATAGGTACAACTATAGAGCATTTACCACAAAACATAAGACTCTTCCATGCAAGCTCTTTTCAGTCTGATCGAACTAATGTAGTCATTTCGAGATTTAGTCTTAAAGCGATCTAGTCATAAATTCAGATTCAGATTCAATAAATTTATTTCTTTAGGCTTACAAAATAAGCACTTAGAGAAGTCAAATTTCATACAGTTAATTATTATAACAACAAAGAAATAAGTTGTTATTGATTTCTCTTCACTTCAATTTTTTGTCCACTTGTGGAAGAAGTGAAATGCTGTCAAGTCGTATTAAGATGTAGTCCTAAAGCTTCTCACCCCTATTTTTGTCCATTTATTTTTAAGAAAAGCTAGTTATGCATCCAGCCAGTAGAGACATCATTACATTGAACGCCTAAAGTGCAAGCTTTACTAGCTTCTTTATTTATTGTGTTTTATGGACAGTTAAAAGTTGGAGCATAATTTAGTTTGATATATACTTACACCTATTATATTTATATTCTAAAAGTCATAAATGTCTCATTCAGCGTAAGAACAACTGGCTATTATAATGAGTGATTAGATCTCTTCCCAGAAATCGTTAATTCATGATTATATCTGGTTCCTACTCTATATTTAGGTGTCCGATAGTATTTATTAGGCACCTGCATATTGTAGTACTACCAGACAGGTAGAGTCTGGAGTAGAGCCAACTGTTCCTCTTTCTTTAATCAACACCTTTACCGTATAAATCACTTTGAAATGTAAAACACAATATTTGTGTGAATATAACTGTATAAACGTTCTCACAAAAACATGTTCATTACATTTCACAAAATCGTAAAAATAAATTCATTTCTGTCTTATCTTTATTTAATTAATGTCAATTTGCTTTGCGTTTTTTGATCAAAAGCGCTGGGCGGTTTACTTCAAAAGCGCCTTTCTTATCAAAATATTGATGTTTTTGTATTATTATTTTCTTTCTTTTATATAAGATCACTTGAAGATTCAACGTTCATCTTGTTCAAAAATTAGGACAATACAAATTTCGAGCAGAAAGCAACAAGAATTTCAAGTTTTCCCTACAAAGCAATTTAGATCCACAAAGGTACAAGCACTGTGGCGCGGTGGGCTAAGCTCTGCCAACGACGCAGGAGGATGGGGGTTCGTTTTTACCCTCGGGACGAACGATCTGCAGATATTTTTTAAGGATCTTCTGGTCGTTTTCTATGTAAAGTAAAAATATCTATCTATCTGTGTAATGTATGATCTATCTGTGTAATGTGTAATGTTACGCTTTTTAAATGGGTGACGTCACCAGGACTGACGTCACTATCATCATTGTCTTGTTGGTAGAAGTCTGCTCCATCCAACCGGCGACCGAGAAAGAGATTCCTGGCCCGAACGATCCCACGACACAGTTGATGACGTCACGATTTTCGTTGTCCGGATATTCCTCGATAGAAGGTAGTCCCAATGAAACAGCAGTTAGAAACAAGAACGTTTGATTTATTCCAGGGAGGTCCGTTCCCTCCGAGTGCTCGAGCAAGACTGACTGTTTTACTCGCCCGGTGGCTTTATTTATAGCAAAAGGTTGCCTAGCGTTTTCACAATAACAAAGGAGCAAACTCGGGGCGATGTTTTTGAATTATCACAAAGTTCTTATAGGAAACCTAACCAAGTCGATGACTTGGTTAATTTTAGAGGTTCTAACACTCAGTTAATTCTTAAAACTAGATCGTAGTGTAGAAATAACGTCTTCGCGCCGACACGGCCATTCTGCACGGCGGTGCGCGCTCTGCACCAGCCGGGTCAGCGGTTACTGTAACTGTAACAAAGGTTTTGCTTTTAAGTTTGGTATCTGTGTACAACTCCATCGAGTTGCAAACAAGGTTCTCGTAGAAAGTCAGGTTTAGTTTGCAAGTTTCTCGAAGGAGTTAGTTTAGTTTGTTTATCGAAGGTTCTCGGAGGTTCTCGTAGATGGTTCTCGGAGGTTCTCGTAGATGGTTCTCGGAGGTTCTCGTAGATGGTTCTCGGAGGTTCTCGTAGATGGTACTCGTAGATGGTACTCGGAGGTTCTCGTAGAAGGTCAGGTTAAGTTAGTTTGGATGGTTCTCGAAGAAGTTAGTTTAGTTCTCGTAGAAGGTCAGGTTTACTTAGCTTGGAAGGTACTCGAAGAAGTTAGTTTAGTTTGTATATCGAAGGTGCTTGGAGGTTCTCGTAGATGGTGCTCGGAGGTTCTCGTAGATGGTGCTCGGAGGTTCTCGTAGATGGTGCTCGGAGGTTCTCGTAGATGGTTCTCGGAGGTTTTCGTAGATGGTTCTCCGAGGTTCTCGAAAAAGGTTAGTTTAATTTGGTCATGGCTGTGTGGTTCTCGCATGTTCACGTAGATTCTGTAACAAAGAGATATTGCTTTTAAGTTTGGTACCTGTTTAAACTATAACGAGTTGTAAGTATTACGAAAATGGGTAAGGTCTTTGGAGGTTATAGGTTCTCGGAGGTTATAGGTACTCGGAGGTTATAGGTACTCGGAGGTTATAGGTACTCGGAGGTTATAGGTACTCGGAGGTTATAGGTACTCCGAGGTTCTCGTAGATTTCTCGGAGGTTTCTCGTAGATTTCTCGGAAGTTTCTCGGAGGTTTTCTCGTAGATTAGGAGGATAAGAATAGGAAGGGAGATGTAGTTTGTAATGAAGCATGAACGCTCGCAAGTAAAAGTGGTTATCAACTTATCTGTTTATCCATCGTGTCTAGCTGACTAAGTACACAGCGCGGTAAGTAGATTGGTTTCTTCCACCGACATGGTTTGTTGCACGCCTGCTCACAAAGTACAGCACGGGAAGTAGACAGTGTTCAGAGGACCTTCTGGACTGGTTTCTTCCGCCGACACGGTTTGTTGCACGCCTGTTGGGCGGAGATAATCTAGGGCCATCTTCCACGGTTGTTTATCCATCGTTTCTAGCTCGCAAAGTACAGCACGGAAAGTAGAAAGTGTTTCGAGGACCGTGTGGATAGGTTTCTTCCGCCGACATGGTTTGTTGCATGCCTGTTGGGCGGAGATAATCTAGGGCCATCTTCCACGGTTGTTTACCCATCGTTCTAGCTCACAAATACAGCACGGGAAGTAGAAAGTGTTTTGAGGACCGTATGGATTAGGTTCTCCCGCCGACACGATTTGTTGTTTGCCTGTTGGGCGGAGATGATCAAGGGCAATCTTCCACGGTCGTTTATATCATTCTCCAGGACTGTCTATGCGTTCGGCTTTTCCTGCCATAGAGGGGCTTGGTGTATCCGTGGTTGTTATACCCCGGAGTAGTGGTTTTACTGGCTGGTACGTGGTTATGAAGTTATTGAGGCAGTGATGACCTCGCTGGGTGGTTTGGATCAGAAGCGCTAGCAGGCCCTGATCCCACTTCTGATGACGAAGGAAGAACCCTCGTTACGCTTTTTAAATGGGTGACGTCACCAGGACTGACGTCACTATCATCATTGTCTTGTTGGTAGAAGTCTGCTCCATCCAACCGGCGACCGAGAAAGAGATTCCTGGCCCGAACGATCCCACGACACAGTTGATGACGTCAGCAGTGATGACGTCACGATTTTCGTTGTCCGGATATTCCTCGATAGAAGGTAGTCCCAATGAAACAGCAGTTAGAAACAAGAACGTTTGATTTATTCCAGGGAGGTCCGTTCCCTCCGAGTGCTCGAGCAAGACTGACTGTTTTACTCGCCCGGTGGCTTTATTTATAGCAAAAGGTTGCCTAGCGTTTTCACAATAACAAAGGAGCAAACTCGGGGCGATGTTTTTGAATTATCACAAAGTTCTTATAGGAAACCTAACCAAGTCGATGACTTGGTTAATTTTAGAGGTTCTAACACTCAGTTAATTCTTAAAACTAGATCGTAGTGTAGAAATAACGTCTTCGCGCCGACATATATATTGTATTCATTATATCAGTCATCTAGTACAAGTAGGTAACCGTAACACAAGCTCTGCTTAGTTTGGTTGGGGCTAGATGATGCTGTATGGATGGTACAGTATTATTTATTTTATTTATTTAACTACTTCCAACTTATCTTGAAAGCTAAGAACAAAGACCCAGTGTTGAATTTCTGCGTTGGATGTTATTCCAGGTTATAAACTGTGTACCAAGTTTCATCGAAATCTATATACTAGTTTTTGCATGAAAGAGTTTAAAAAACATCTATCCAACTTTCATGTCTATAATATTATTAGGATTGGATGCAAAACACAGGGAACAGATAAGAAATAAAAATACTTATAAGATTCATAATATCTAAACACAAGAGAAAAAGCAAAACCAACAAGTATTTACAGGGGTCCAAATAGGTCCAGGTCTCAGGGAATTCTAGAAACCATTAGCCATGATCATTATGAATCATTATGAATGCTGACGTGACCCAACGAGCTTCATTTAGCGCGTTACGTATCGAATCGCGGCCACTGATTCCTTTATTTAAATAATCCTACATTCAATGCTTTCAACAAAATATTCGTTACACTTTGTACCTTGTTATAAAATGTAACAAAATTATACAGGACTCATTAATTAAATCCGCCAGGGCTACAACGGGAGGTAGATTTACTTATCTTTCAAGTAATTAATTGCATTTAAAAATTTGTATAGTATATTAGTATATTTGTACTTTTACGTGATTAAAAGGTTATTTATAAATCATTATTCTTGGTATATTGCTCGTATGTGAAATTTAAGCTGAAGCCTGCGCAACGCCGCTTATTAACCTTTCTAAACGACCGTCAAAAGTCGCATAAAATAAAAATATCTCTCTAATAAAAATAGGTTTGTTTATAAATCTTTATTTAGTGTAAAAAATAAACACGTGGCCCGTTCATTACTTTCGTTGGACTTCCGGTCGGCGAATCGCTGCACGAAAACCGCAGATGTCATTTTGACGAACTATTGACAACTAGGCCAACGGAAACATCGTCAGAATGTTTGGTGAATTTTATGGTTCTGAATCTGATTGTGAGGTAAAAATCTTAATTATTAGTACTAATTTCGGGTATTAATTGCGTATTTAACTTTTTTTTTGTTTTGTTTTTTAATTTTTCTCGACGTTTCGACAGGTTTGCACACTGTCGTGGTCACGAGATGACTCTGAAAAAAAAAGAAGTAAATAAACGCGATAAATACCCGTTAAAATAGTACTATGTATGTATATGTACAATTATGTGTTCAGATCGCGTAAGTTTAAAAATATTCAGGTAAAAATCTAACAACTTCCTTAAGCCATGGATCAAAGTTGATCGCTAGGTACCCATAAACTACAGCGCAGGTTTTAGTCTTAAAATAAAAAAAAAACTTAACCATCCTGCCTGCTTACGATGTACTTTTAAGCATGAATGACTTTTGAAGTATGATTTGTGTAGGTAAATTACCTAAACGTTTACCTGTGTCTAGATGTTTTCAGAATTTTAAATTTCCATATCCATTTACGTAAAACGTATATTTTCCCCGATAGGAGTTCTGAAGCAATTCCATAATTCGTTAGCCCCATTCAAAGTCCGATAAAATATTCCTACTAAATTTTCACTGAAACCGAACCACGAATACCGATCGGATTGTTGCCGAAAATATTCCCTTCATCTTTCGAGCTGTCTATACCTACAGCTCTCTATTTTCTCTAAATTCACACTAATTACGATTACGACTAATATAATTCAGCAGAGGCCTACATATTCATGAACATGAAAGTTCTTATCATATTGTGGCAGATTTCATACTATTGGCAGATGTCAGCCTACGCAAATAAATTAACTTTCACTAATTAGAATTACCAAATTTAATATAACTAATTTTCGAGTTTAACCTATATACCGCCTACGTAGGGATCTTGCTAACGTAGATGCAATTAGGATATACCTTTCGTGAAACAACACATATAAACAGAACTTCAGAAATCAATCAAACTATTCTTGAAGCCTCAACATCAAACGACGGAATCCATCAAATTACCTACACACCCTCGAACCGAAATCCCTCTTACTTAAGAGTACTTGTGGACTAATAAAAATCTTTGGTATTGTTTGCCGTTAGCGCCGACCCTACATTCTCGCAAATGTGTGCACAGAATGGTTTCCGATCGACACAAATTTCGACTGCTCGTAGCACTGCTTTTTTATGAACAACAATATTAAAAACAAGTGTGTAGAGTATTTGTAAATGCCGATCATCCTAAGATCGATTCGTATACCGCGCATAATACAAACTGCATACCGCGCCATACATAACTCAATACGGTGACACCGCTTTGCCTGTAGCGTAACCGTCATAAATTTTAAGCGTGTTTTATTTGGATTGTAATATTATAAACCAGATAAACCTAACTTAGGATTAAAGATGGTACTAAACATAAACGCTATCTATCTATCAAGTTAGCTCGTGAGTTTCATCTTTTTGCAATACCCAGGTATTACTGACACAGTTCCCCCTTTGTTCCTCGTAGCTAAGCAAGTTCATACCATTCTGAAATCAAATTCCTATTTCGAGCGATCACCCCAATTTCACGGGTTACCTGATGAAAGAATTGCATTTCAGCGATCCACAAAATTCAAAGATTGCTTTTCGTAGAAAATCTCCGCCTATTTCAACGCGTTCCGTAATCCGCGTGTAAACAATTGTGCACTTTAACAACAATTTTTATTGCTTCCAAAAAAGTGAGCCAATTAACGCGGAAACCAAGGCTAACGTTGTTCGGATCTGGCTACCTGCCAGACCACACAACCTGACACATTTAGACATCCATAGATTTTACGAAATTATTTATGGTGGTTTATGGACATTTAGAAGTTAGAGCATATTATATCAGTTTGATATATACCTACCTCCCTACATCCATTTTATTTATATTCTATAATACTAATTAATATAAAACTAGTCGCTTCCCGCTGTCTGTCTGTCCCTATGTATGCTTCGATCTTAAAAGCTAGGGATTTTGATGTTTTTTTTTTTTACCTATCAGCCGTGCAAAGCGCGAAGCATCGGGGCGGGTCGCTAGTCTATGCTAATATTATAAAGACTAAAGACTTGATTGTTTGTTTGAATTGAATAGGCTCCGAAACTACTGGACCGATTTGGAAAATTCTTTCATTTTGGAATCCAAAAATTTCCCCTTTGAACAGAGGCTATAGAACAAAAATATTAGGGATTCGCATGAAATATTCAATTATTGAAAAAAAACCGACCGCTAGTATTCTAAGTGCCAAAAACCTATTATTTTCTGATACCACATCATGTAACTATCGTCGTTGGGAATTTATTAGTTTATTCACCTCCCTTATTATTCACATATATTTATTTTATATAGACGTGTAGTTTAGCAATCGTATATTTAACAAGATTCAGGATTTAATGGTGTCGGTGTAGAAATTAAAGCTGAATGATTTCCGATCGCAAAACCTAAACGTTTAGATTCTTTTAGACTGGGCAAATGATTACACGTCTATATTTCATATACATAAATAGACATTGCAGTGCCACACAGTTGGTTAGTCGGTTGGCATGGTCGTCTCCCTAGACTAGACTATAAGTTCCCCCTCTCAGGAAAAATTATTTAAACAGTTCTGAAAATAAATAAATTGAGATTGATACAAGCGCGGAACGTGGCTCCAAAAGCTGTTTGAATTTCCCTGACACTTATATATCCTGAGTGCCATTTTGTTGAAAAAAGAACCAAAGGCAAAGAACGGTAGGTATATAAATAACAACATTGACTTGACATCAAAGCGCGAAGGGTTTTATATCAGCCATTATACGATTATGGCGTCAGGGAAACGTAATGTTTGTCACATTCTCGTGGAAATTTTACAGGTAATATAGGCACAGATAAATTTTGCGAAGATAGGTAGGTACTCCATTCTAACTAGTCTTCGGATATAAAACCACTCGGCAACCAACAGCCGTTTGGCTTTCACCTGATTCACCTCGCACAAAATCCATGGAGCCTCGTATTTTTGTGACCTGATTTATTCAGATTATTCAAATACCTGACGCAAAATGAACCGTTTCTACCTTTTCAATACTACGGAATTAATGGCTTTTGTGAGTGAATTTGAAATGCAAAAGGCCGATTATATTCCGAAAAAAGGAGATATCAAATTGAAAAAGGGTTTCGAGTTAAAAAAAAGGTACAAGAAGGTATCGTACCTACCTCCTTAATGAACAGGGAGCTTACTCGCCTTCTACATTAGGTAACTACCATTCGCTCCGAAATCCAAATGCCTATTATGCTTGCTCCGAAGTACAGAAACCTCACATTTTATCCACAAATCTACCTAGTTGATTAGAATTCCTCCCGGTAACCCTTAAAACCTGGGTTTATTTCCCTTTTCATAGATTCGTAGCACACCTTTAACGAGGAATCCGCTATCTCAGGTTCCATTTACACTGAACTGGGACCGATAAAGGGTTTAATACAGCTATTCAAATACAATAAAGGTTATAAGCGTTATTAGATGTAGGTACCTAAACAACGCCCGAGGGAAGAGAAATGTTCAAAGCGAGAACGGGCTTATATAGGAAAACATTTTTCAATTGAAAATATGCTATTGAATATTGGCTTTGTAACAACCGACTAGGTACTGAAATGGTATCGGAGCGAAAAGCTTTATAGCCTTTACATCCATCTTATGTAGGAAATGCAGAATCTATTTTATATCTTTACCGTGTTTCTTTAAGTACCTACACATCGCTTTGCTGTTTTGTTGAGTTTTATTAGTGTATTATGAATTAAATTAAATTTATATTATTTCAAAATGGGCATTTCAAACCTAGCCTGGACTTCGATTGTCACTTTCTTATTGTGTAAATAGCTGAAACCAAAGACCAGTTGAATACCTTAGACAATACAGACTACATTCTGACTGGCTGTCTACAACTGGTAATCGGTTTGAATTTCACTGGTAATGGATTTGAAGTTAGACAATAAGGCTGCAGTACATAGCAATTTTATGACTGCATGACAGATGTTTACATAATATCGAATTCAATTTAAAATCTTTGTACGCTCGAAAGAGTCGATTATGTAGAGCATGTCGACCACAAGTCACAAAGGATAAATAATTTCAATGGTTTCGGGACAATATTCGTTGAAAACCTGTCATACATAACACTAAAATGTTAGGTAGATTTTAGATAAGGAGTAATCCGCAACATCCTTCTATTTATTGTGTGTGTGCTAAATTAAAATTGTTGCTTGGTAGTGTTATTTCTCACTCTGTCTTACTCGTATGTCAATAGAAGAAGACAGAGTGAGTAACAGCACACTATTAAAAATCAAGAATAATGAAATTTATTTCCTTTAAAAATAAAATGATATTAAATATAAAAAAGAGAACTTTGAATTCAATTTTAAAGATTGTTTTGTTATTGTATGAACTAAAACCACTAAAACTAACCAATGCTTTTTAATTTACCTATTACCCTATTGTATTGATATTATCGCAATTCAGGACTTCAAGCCGATTAAGCAAAGTTGCTCTTTAGGAGTATCGAAACGTAGTTTGATAATTGTGCACAAAATCCTTTGTTTCAATTTGATTTTAAGACCTATATAGTTGTAGTTTCCAAAGTAAAAAGCTTTTGCGTGAGAGCTTCAATAAAGTACCAGAGAAAAGTAGTCAATAGCATCTTTAGAAGCACAAAGGTTGGTTAGCAGATTATGTACAATACTTACTTGCCATTTGTTCCTTAATAGGTAGGTAGGAAAGCAATATCTCTGAAGGAGAGTATTTTCCGGTTCGTACAATATTCATGAAAAGCCGCACACAAAGTAGACCTTACATAAAACACCAAGTAGGCAGTAAAAGTACCTATGTATAGAAATGATTTCATCACCGTGCTGCGAGCAACAAAGGAGCAATATGGGATTACGAATCACTCGAGATTTACAGAGTTTTGTCCGGATTTACGGACTGTTGAAGAAAGGATACCCAGGATCTTTAGCTTATCTTTAGATTCTGCCCTAGGCCTGTAAGGTTTGCCGCCCCATAAATTGGCGGAAAAAACCGGCAACTTTCGTGTCGAGCCACGCGCATTGTATAGGATTTCGTTTTTGCAGTTCCATGGTTTCATTTTTGCAGGTTCATTATCTTAACTAATTTTCAAAGGGATTTGTTTGTAATAATGCTTTTTGTCATAGTTTAGTTCGATCTTAAACTCAATTTTTCGCCTCTTGCAACCTGACACTCAATCACATTTCAAAAATCAAAATCAAAGTGCTTTATTTCCTTTAGACCTTACAAGACTCTTGGGCACGTCACAAAATAAAAATACAAATTTATGCTATTTGTATTTAACATACACAATTTGATTTTTGTATAGACCTCACGCTATACAAAAATCAAATGCTAGGACGTGCATTGATTTTTTCATAATAATCTGGCTTCATGAGTGAGTAGTCGTTTAGCTTGGTATCCGGGGAGGACCGCCTCTTGGTCTCCCTTACGCCACCACTGGAGCTCTGGACTACATACATAAACGCAAGATATATAAAAAATATGAGGTTTTATACGATTTTCTTACCTTTAAACAAGGGACGAGCCCTGGATGAGCCACAGCCATAAATACAACAGAGGAGCGAGCGGGGCGGCCAGCGGCGAGAGGCGGCTTGCCCCACTAGTCTACGTGACTCTGGGGTAAATACGACACTGCCCAGGATTGCTTGCTACCACAGTACCACTGTACCTACTACAGGTTCTACAAAGCCGGTTCTGAAAATCGTTATTTTTTTTAGTACGAAACCAATATTTTTATTAAAATCGTAAAAAAATAGGAAGGTAACCTGATTATTGAAATATCAGAAAAGATTTTTGATTAAAATCTGTATTCGTCTCCTGGAGATTAATTTTTTGACTGACCCTAATGCTAATGCCAAGTGAAAGGTATTTGATAAACGCAATTTAAAAGAAAATAAAGCGGAGCAGAAAACAAGAGTAAAAATAAATGGAAAGCAAAAAGTGAGCTGTGTTTATAGGTACCCCAAACTCGTCATTTTACTCAAAGATTAATGCGAGAATGCCTGAACAGAGGAAAGTGGCGTGCGACTAGATGGACATAAATATTCTACAAGAAAATTTAAGGGAAACGAAGATGGAGGTCGAAACATTATGAGTTACCATCGCGGAAATTTAACGATTCCAGAGGAAAATTCCAATTATTCCAGTCTCCACTCAAGAAAGTTCGAATTATTTGCCTGTTTTCCATGCGAACTTTGTTGTTTTGAAAATTTGTCGATGGCAAATAGAAATTCGTAAATAGGGCATGCAATCAATGCGGATGAAAGGTATTCATTGAACAGCTCTCTTCAATATAGACCGTACACACAATATTGTAAAGTCTATTGGAAACTCAAACAGCCCCAAGCACGCTCCCGGTTATGGAAAAAGTTTCCGGTGAATTTCAAACTTCGAATGACTACTTGAAAGTTCGGATATAAATAGATACCTGCTAAGCTTACAATATAGAACTGGCAAGACATTTCGTATTTGGAATGAAATTAAAAACAGTCAAAAAAATATTGCTACTTTAAAGTTTTTCAACAACCAGCCAGTTAATGCAATGATCGTGTTTGTAAATTATTATAAATAAATACTTATTCAAGTTTAAGAAACCATTCTCTGGACTACCTTTGACCTAAGTGCGTATATGCTACGTCCTATTCATCCAGGAATAGTACCTAGCCTAATCTCAATTGGCTTTTCAGTGAGCACTATAATCGGGCATCTGCGAAGGCTTAATAACGTCCAATATCCTGTGATTCCGTACCTGATCTGTCATTGAGAACAGAATATTGAATCGAGTATTAAAGGTACTACGAGTATGTACGTAGGTACAGTAAACTGCATCGTTAGTAATCTAGCTGAGAAGTTTCAAGTCTCATTATTAAATTAGGATTATTTTAATAACAAGTGTCTAATAAAATATCTTATAATGGACAATTCACCTGCCCCAAACAAAAATGTGTTTGTTTTTTGAGTATTTACTAGATAACTTAAATATGTACTATCAAATATCAAAATGCTTTATTTCCTTTAGAACTTACAGGACTATTGGTTTTGGACTCGTCACAAAATAAAAATGACACAAGTAAAACTGAGAAATATAGTGATAACTATGATTTTCTTCCCTTCAATCTTTTTAAGATAAAGTTAGGAAGCGAATAAGTTTCAATTAAAAATATTAACAACATAAGTAGGTAGGTACTTTATGGATAAAAAACAGCTGTACAAATATTTGCAGTTCGCACAAACAAGACGGAGAGGGAGGAGAGGGTAGTTCACCAACTCATGCGTCGCAGGCGGGCCTCGCCTGTTGCGCTTTTTTTTACTAATACTTCTAGATCAATCATTCAAAGAAATTAAATTATATCGTAGAGATTACCCCGAGTTAAGATTTTTGTTATTATTGTTATTAAAAATCTTAACAATCATTATTTTCTACTAGTAAGTATCACATTATTTAATTTTATTTTTATTAGCCCATAATTTTGATATCACATCACGTTTTACAGATATTATTACCATAATATAATTTGCTTATTCGCAAAGCGCCAGCATGGATAACGTATTTCTATGCAACTAAATAAATAGTCACCAGTTGGCCAAGTTCTTTCAGATAGTAGCTGGCGATGAAAGAGCTAAGACCTGAATAATTCAAGAAACCTATATTTTTTTATTATAAAAGTTAATATACCTATTAAATACCTAATATAAAAGTTAAATTTATATTTAATATGAAAGTCAAACCTACAGACATGCAAAATTGTAAGTATGTAATGCTATAAAAATCTTAACAATCATTATTTTCTACTAGTATCACATTATTTACTATAAGTACCAGTACTGAATCTTCCCACTACATTTCATTTGCACTAAAAAGAGATTACAGTAAAACTAGACTTTATCACATGACGTATGACGTAAATTTGCATTAACGTTACTTATTTCTTGCGTCGCTCATTGATTATTTAGTCAAACACTGAATTGGTACTGGAAATAGACATCCTCAAGTCGTGCCGTCACTCAAAATGTCATAAGTTAGGCACATTCGGTACATTGTATAAATAACGGTTCAACTTTGATGTTTAGTATTCTTTGGAGACGAAACAGCCATATAATTTTCTGTGAAGTTCTTGTAAACGCCATTTGTCAAGTTCCTACAGTTTTGGTAGCAGCTATTTTCTTTGTAACGCAGTTTTATCACTGTGTTTTTAAAACAAGTGTGTTTCATAAAACCTCTGATCAAATGTCTGCTTCGCTAGCAAATCTTATGGTTAGCGTTTAGGGTTATAAATTGATTGGTTATACCCTATTTATAGTCTTATACCCTATTTATAGTCGTATATCTAGTTATCTATACTAATATTATAAAGAGGAAAGATTTGATTGTTTGTTTGTTTGTATGTTTGTTTGTTTGTATGTTTGTTTGTTTGTTTGGATTGAATAGGCTCCGAAACTACTGGACCGAGTTAAAAAATTCTTTCACCATTAGAATCCTTAATTTTACGTGATGAACATGAAAAATTCAATAATTGAACCGTGGGCTGTATATTCAACCTCTTTCTATTATGGCGCGTTAGAATAGAAAAAGAGGTTGTATAGCGCACGGTGCTTGCTTTTTCTCTACGGCCAGTGTCAGTTTTGGAATGTCGAGTCAATGTCAAAAACCCCAATTCTGTTAAAAAAAGTAAAGATCCGTATGAAAACTGTGAAACCCATCGTTTTAGTGTGTATAATTTCTGAAATTTTTGTTTAATACCCGTGCGAAGCCGGGGCGGACCGCTAGTACCCTACAATAAAGGTGCATAAAAGCTCAACGACCTTCAAAGTTTTCACGAAAATGGTCTGGAAACAAATAAAACTACTAAGGGTTTAATTTGTGGCTAGCAAGAATTTACTACAACATCTGTTACTTTCGCAGATTAGTGTCAGACTAAAAATATATCTCTGCAATAAAACCTGCGAAGTAATGAATGTTATAGACATGGTGGCTTTATGTTGGGTACTTTATTATTGTAAGCTCTAATAAAATTTTCCTTCTATCCGAAACACATGTGCCCTTTCTCATCATAATTCAATCGGATGGAGGAATCGACACGACAAGGGAGAATTAGCGCAGTACTATGGAGTGTTAACCAATATAAATATGACCAAATTCATTAAATCTTTCCTTGAGATAGAGTTGCTAATCACCCAGCTATTGAATAATTTCCTTTTGTAAGTCCTCCGTGCACAAATACCCTAAATGAAAGAGATGGGGCTAACTATGCCCCCAGTGAACTAATTCGAGATGCTGCATGCAAAATACCTATCGCTATTAGGCGATACACATATGAGCCCCTGTAACTAGTGAATCATGTATTTTTACTCTATATGTATGATATAGGTTGAGGTAGATTGATAGGATAACAAGCAGTCGTAAAATTTTCATTTTAGTTATAGAGTAACAAAATTAATTATTATCATCATATTTTTAGAACTTTTAAACAGCAGCTGTCCTGATTTGACGTCGTAGGACTGAGTAAACTAAAAGTAAAAATCAGAATAGGTAGATACTGGAATACTCGTAGTTCGATTTCCGTACGCGTAGGTATGTATGTATATATATATATATAGTATACAGGGTGGAATTTTGTAATGCCACCTGGAGGGAGAGTACTCTTAATACTGTAGTTAGAAAATAGTACTTAAAGAAAACATTCCTTTAATTTTGAAAAGAAAGAAAAATGCATTCAAAGATTTTCGAAAATTCGCTTGCCACACCCGGGAATCGAACCGACTAAAATCTGTAAAAATTACACCCTGTACTTTTATTGCATAGATCGTTAGGGTCAATAATAAGGATGAAATCTTTCTAACAAACTTAATAAATTAAATGAAAGGAAAACCATGAAATCCTAAATTATTTACAATAAAAAGTCAACTAACTACATAATTAGTTGCTCGCAATGGGCTCCATTTTCTTGGATACACAAATTTATTCTTCTAACGAATTCATTTCTAGTAACTTTTAATAACGTGTTGTGGTGAATATTATAAAACGTATTCTGAACTTCAACTCTCAACTCGATAACATTCGCATGAGATTTCATGTAAATTAGATTTTTTACATATCCCCACAAAAAAAATCTAAAGGGGTGAGATCTGGTGATCTCGCAGGCCATCTGATTGTGCCGTTGATACCAATCCAGGTATTAAAATGGTTATTAATGTAGGCAGTAGTGATTCTGCTACTACTGACACAAGTAAACAGATGAATCTTTAAGTTAAAGTGCTTAACTTGACCCATTCAATTTATAATTTAAGAATTCATGGTTTTCCTTTCATTTAATTTATTAAGTTTGTTAGAGAGATTTCATCCTTAATATTGACCCTAACGATCTATGCAATTAAAGTACAGGGTGTAATTTTTACAGATTTTAGTCGGTTCGATTCCCGGGTGTGGCAAGCGAATTTTGAAAAATCTTTGAATGCAGTTTTCTTTCTTTTCAAAATTAAAGGAATGTTTTCTTTGACTACAATTTTCTATCTACAGTATTAAGAGTACTTTCCCTCCAGGTGGCATTACAAAATTCCACCCTGTATATACTACTCTTCTAACTATAACAGAAATGTACTACCAATAAAATAATCTTTCCAATATTATTGCGATTGATCGTCTATTCCTTTGTTATTAGTCAGTAGGTATCACGTCATAGATGCTTGAGATAATCTTCAATGTGGTTTCACAGCACGTTTCTCTGCTGAATAATATACACTATAATCTCTCTCGGAGGATATAATTTCTTAAGAAACGGGAGAGTGAAAATAATAAGAATACTTAGTTTCTAGTTCAAGACGTGGGATGTTTGAGATTGCCCATAATTTTGATATCCCATGTTTTACAGATATGATTACCATTGCTTATTCGCAAAGCGCCAGCATGGATAACGTATTTCTATGCAATTAAATAAATAGTCACCAGATGACCAAGTACTTTTAGATGATAGCTAGTGATAAACGAGCTGAGACCTCAATAACTCAAGAAACCTATAATATTTAATTATAAAAGTTACTATATAAAATAATATAAAGTTAAGTTTATTTAATTTATATTTAATATAAAAGTCAAACCTACAGACATGCAAAATTGTAAGTATGTAGGTTTGGTAAAGTATGAGTTATAGAAGCGACCAAAAGCTTGCCCAATGGTTCTTGTAAAGATCTGCTAATGCGTCGTCCAATTATTTCCAAACTTAGCAGAACGCTGGAGCGCACATCTTTTTGTGAATAAATACAAAAATAGGTATATATATAATATTTAAAAATGTATACTTACTTTTTAATATTCTTTCTTAGTTTTAGGGTTTTTAATTTTATTTCAATGCGCTCACACGCTACAAAACTATGCTACGTACACAGAAAATTTACTTATTTATTAGAATAGAACCTTAGACATTGTATTCGTTATGTATATTAAAAAAAAATATTATACGACATTTTTGTTTTTTGCATAAATAATTATAAAAGTATCAATTATTTTACATGAATCTTCATTTATATTATTGTTTTAATCCATTATTACAAGTTCAAAAACAGCCCTCGATCAAATCCTGTATATTGCAATAAAAGCCCGTGATTTTTACCGAACAAACTATATCGGTGCCTAATCTTCCCAGTTCCCATTGTAATACGAGGAACCGCAAATCTTTGGATAAATATTCAAGGCAGCAGCGAGCCGAACCAATCGAGGTCACTCTGTGGTCGAAACCACTGTACGCCCTTTTAGGGAAAGGGTCATGCTGTACAATAGATCTTCCTAGATAGTACTCGAGTAGGTAAATATTACATTCAAATATTTTCCTAATAACATGATACTGACTGAAATATTTAACCTGGTATTTGGATAGCTTGGAAATTTTGCCAGGCTTTGTTGATTGGTTTCGATAGTATAGAATAAGCCACCATTTTACGAGGGGTTTGATCGTGCGATCGTGCAAACAATGGTACAAAATGTCTCGCGTCATCGCGTGACCTAGACATAGATAAAGATAAAAACTTAGGATAAAAACATTTATTAACAGTACCTACAAAAACAAAAACAATCGGGGAAAAGAAGACAAGAAAGATATATACATGTAGGCACTGACTGAGATCTGACTTCTGGCATCGCGCGACTTATTATTGCAAGTGTCATCACTTGTTGGACCATCGCACGATCATTTTATTTGCGCGAACAAATCGCATAGTTGAAATCTGTATAGTTGTAATAAAATTACTACTGTATGCTTAACAGTTTGTAGGACATCCTCTTAAATATAATAGATATAAAACGTTCAATCTGACAAAAAACTGACATTTAAACGTCTCATACTTTCAAATAAATACCAAACGACATTTTTATTACATTCTTAACATTAGGCAAACCCAAGCTATTTATACCCTGCGATTCTGTGCCTTGAGTGGCACCGCAGCTTCCTTGATTTAAAAATAACGAGACACAAGAGATCGATCTTTCGTGTGAAATGAAAACCGTCACACTATCAGCAGTAGTAACCTCATTTACTTTGTGGATCAGCCGGGAGAACCCTGACTTCAAACTGAGATCAAAGGACGGTGTAGCTATGAAATACAAATTGATCTACCTACGGCGTAAATTACAGTGATGGATCAACCAAGTTTGCTATTGGAAGAGTAAGGTGATGAGAAAATTTGCCAATACTTATGGTGTTTTAAACCTAGTGTTTGTATGATGATTAAAATGTAGATGTATTTATCATAATTAAAGAAACGAAAAATTCTTAGGCACAATATTAGGTTCATTTACATAATATGAGTAATCGTTGTTTTTTTAGTAGGTATTTTCTCCATATTATGTTTGTTTATCTTATTTCCAATAAGTTGTTAACTTACTTTGTATCATGGTATTATATCGGCTAATAACAAGTAGATTTTTTTTATTATAGTGCGTAAGCCTTATGCCTTACACACGAAAATTTAGGGTAATTTTTTTCTATAATTAGAGGTCAACAGACATGCACTTGTCTACGAAGCATGTACTATATTGTCATCTAAATTAAGCTGCAAGTTTCTCCAAAATCTTATTAAATAAATACATATTATCCAAATAATGCATTAATTATGTATTCCGACGTTTTGAAGCGGTATGCAAGTTGTTTACAAAACTACCTATACTATAACTATACATTTCTCCTACAAATAGGAACAATACCCTACGATCATGTTATGAAACATGTCTGATATTACCAATCCACGTGTTTTGTGGCAGCTGTTTCAATAAAACCGTCTGGCGTGTTCTGAGCCCCGACTTTGATACTCGAATATAAACTCCTTGTTACAATATCCCTGAGTTGAGGCTTCGTCTGTGTTAGGTTTAAGTTTAATAACGTTCTTTATTCAAAAACCTTATACTAACTTTATAAAGTTTGGAATTGGATTCCATTAAGCTTACCAAGTAGGCTGTTGCTTCAAATACCTTAAATATTAAGTCTAGAATATTATTTCGACGGGACCGACGCCAAAACGTGGAGCCTAAAGTGGCAGTTGGCACCCAACGTGGGTCAACAAACATCCAGCCCTAACGTGTCTGCTTCTATAAATTTGCATTTAACGCTATAAAGTCACAATCTTTCTAGACGGGAGGACAATCACTTTGCATACAATATCAGGAAGTCACCGCAAGCGCGATATTAAATTCTTTAGCTTTATGTTGTTGGGTACTTGGCATCGTTTATAAAGAATATTAGATTCGCAAAGGGTTTTAAATTGAATAATAATCAGTAGGTATGTTGTTTGATTATAACTGAAAGATTATGAAAATACTTGATTGAAGGCAAAGCTCAAGGGTACATCTACGTAGTTAAGTTGTTTACTACCTACTCAGTGTAAAGTGTTGTGCGTGATCCGGTTGCTTTCGGCTTGGATTAGATTTAGTTATTTTTGTTTTATTTGGTTTGTTTTATTGGTTACATCTGTAATTTTGTATTTTCTAGGCATATGTCTGAGAATAAAGAATATTATTGATTGATTAGTAATCGAACCGTTAGCACTACGGATTGTCAAAACTTTGCAAAAAGGCTTACTATTCAGATTATCTAGACTAAAAAAAAGTTTGGGATGAGTTTTGCTCCAACTCGAAAACTAACAATCTAAGGAACAAGAAACCTTTACCAGGTTTTTAGTTCGCTTCTTTACTTTACCTGAAAAGATGAAGTGAACAATGAATCAAAGTGATCAATCTATATCCCTATATTACTTATGGAGGAAGTTACCATAATCCGGAAGTAGCTATAATTAGTTAACTAATTAAACCAGAAGCCGAAGTAAATGTACCTACATTACATTTAATCAGGAAAAGAATCCAAGACACGAAGCTTACAAAAGCTACGAGGGATTAAGTCGAGATGTACTATGGAATTACGTACATATCACAACATTAGCTACCTAATCCGAGAGGAGTTGTCCTCGGATATACCGTGCTTGGTGTTAAATGATACTAGTTCTGTCCGCGCCTTCACATGATATTCCCCGGAATATATTTTTTAAATTCTTTGTTGCATAAAATATCTTCAATTCTACTATCAGATAGAAAAACGAATTGTTAAATTTCGGTTCGTATTTTTTTCGTGTTGGTAAGGTTATGTTATGTCAAAATGATGGCTTATCTCGAAATAACGAGGTTGACTAAATTTTTTCGCCAAAATTACTGAATTAACATTAAATTACTGAATTAACATTAAATTTATTACTGAATTAGTTATAATAATAATTACTGAATTAATAAATATATAATAATTCCTGAATTGACATTAAAGAACTTCAAAATTCATGAAGGCATGTATTTTTACGTCCGTTTTATTTTCGAAATGAGATTGACATTTATCATTTATTTCCCACAAGATAAATTTACATTATTTTATAAAAATATAATACTTACTTAGTAATGATTTCAGACATGAATGTAATAAATAAATAAATAATTTCATAATAAAGAACACAATACGTTGAAAAAGTAATGAACAAAATGTAATGAAAAATGTACAGTAGGTACTAATACAAGTAAGAAACGAAAATAATGAGATATTTACTCTATCCAATAATATCTACAATCCGTTTATTTTGAAAGATTTTATTGGAATTCCAATAACTCAGTTCATTTAAACTTCATCGATTCCGAACCTTCAAAGGAATGTTTCCTTATAAAAGGTTTTCCGTTTTTGTGTACCGTTTTTTTTCATTAAATATTTTTTCGGAATAATGGGTGAGATTTGTTTTGCCTATCTGCCGATATGTTACCCATCTCAACGACATTTTTTTTTGAAATACCTATGTTGAATGCCCTTCATAAATTCCTACCACAGTTTCAAATACATTTCTATTCCTCCTAAACATTTCCCTTTAATCTGAATTTATATTCTAATCCCAAACAATATAAATGTGGCATTAATACTGCTAATAAATTACCAAAACCATAACGTTATATGCAGGAATAATTGCTTTGGCGAACCTGCAAAATCAACACAGAATGTTTATGTCGTGCTTGATTAACGCAGATATCAAGATGGTGTAAAAATAAATACCCAAAATCGTTATTTTTACTACAAAGGCCGTGTGTACGATTAAGTTATTTTGATACAAAACTCGCGCATAAATGCTTGTTACGGGACATCTGTCTGCTAGCGGTTATTAGCCCTTTGGGGGTTTTATACGAGGGTCATTTAACGTAGAATGTTTACAGCAACCTCTATAATTGTCTAGAATCATCTAGGTATTTTTCCTAGCCAACTTTAGAGTTCAATATCTCCAATGGCCATGACGCCCAGACTGAAGTCTTTCAACAACGTTTAGCAGCAGCAGCGCCCCTACGACTCAGACCTCTGAATTTGGGCAGTGTATGCGTTAACAGCCTTAGAGTACGGTGCGGCTGTATCAACTCGATAAAACCTAATGCACGCTGAGCGAAAAACGTTGTATTTGTGAACAAGACTTTATAGTACCTAGGTGCCTATATTATTTATGATACATAAAACTTTACGATTAGGTGGAAAGGCAGGCGTATTCTAACACAGTTTATGGGTCACCTTAAATAAAGCTGTAATTATTCCTAAAGATTTACGGGTGGTTAATGAAATCCTGGCTTGTTAGGGATTAGCGTTAAATGAAGCGCAGTTTTAGGAAGTAAATTATTTCCCTGTAGGTCTAACCTTCTAATATTTTGCAGATTATTATACTTTAAAATAAGATTTTAAAGTATAATAATAGTATATAATTTATTATACTTTTAAATAAGATTATTTTTAGAAATCAGTACCTACCCTTGATATAAGATGGTAGGTGAGTATTTGGTGGTTTACTTTAACTTAAAACTTTCTTAAATAGGACGGATACGCTCATTGAAATTTTATCGGTACCTATTCATAAATTGTCAGTTAGGTGACACGAACGCTGAAAAGGTTTTAGCTTTCGTGGAATAAGAATAAAGGAAGGTTACTTGCTCACTTTCTACGTGATTCTTCGTAGAATTGTTTATACTGCATAAGAAATTCAGGGTTAATTATTTTCCTTTAGTTGGAAAAGGACCTTTTCCAATGATATTGTGAAATAAAATATAGATTTCCAAAACACCCAATTGTGGAGGACGACGGATAATCTAATAAATAATAAATTTCCATCGTCCTTATATGGAAAAAAATCTACATAAAGTGGTTTTTGTAATATTTTTCGAGGCTCAAAAAAAAATCTTTTCAATTTTACTCTCTACAACTCAAAACTTTTTTTGTCAAAATTCGTCTTTATTTTGTGTGTAAATGAGCTAGGAGTATGCATCGCATTCATTTACGCACTACTCCAGCTAGGCAGGCAGATCACAACATTACTTTTAATTTCGTAAGTAAATCAATAGACCTATTTACTTTTTTTTTCGTATTGAAATGCTCCTTCTGTCTGGTGTTATGTCTTTAGTTATAGCATACTTTCTAAACAATTCGCTAACGACCGAATATGTCACAAAAAATTTCGCGGCTCGCCGTTAATTCTAAGCTTTTAGACAGCCTTCCGAAAATGTCACAATTTCTCTACCATTTTCAGTGGCCGCTAACACAACAAAATATCAAAGCTCATTCCACTCATTGTTATAATTTTTATTATACTACCACGTGACCATCCGAAAATGTAACAAAAATTTTAATTTTACAAGAAATGTTAAATCTAAATTTTTTTTGTCTTTTTACCTTTGTTCACCACACTCCAAAATTACCACCGCAAAGCCTCTTAAATTTTCGGGGTTCGCACCGCTCGCCATTAATTCTGTAGCATTTTGGTCATTTTTACCAGCCTCCCGAAAATATGATAAAAATTTGGCGGTTCGCTTCGCTCGCCATTCATTTTGTAGTAGGACTTATTTTAATTTAATCTTCAAAGAACCAAATTGTTCTTGGCTTTCTTTTCTTGTCTACGCTTAGCATGCCACATAATTTAAAAAAAATGTGACTCACTCCATTTGACGACATTTACAATGTATTTATTTCTCAACCATTTCAAATGGCCGCAAAAACAACAATATGTCAAGACTTAGTTCCACTCGCTGTTATTTATGTTTTCATACTAATAACTGGTTAGTATTAACTATAAATAACCTACCTCTTAATTACTAACTTTTTTGTTAACCGAAAATGTAACGCTAGAAGTTATTTCTTTTTTCCTCTTTTTTGTGTTGCTCACAATTTTTTTCCTTGTTACTAGCATGAAGTATTCGGGGCTAGCATTCATATCTATTGTCTCACTCTTGCATATTTTTTATAAATCATCGGGAAAATCTCAAAAATTTCGCGGTTCGTTAATTACGGTCATAGATGTTAATTTTACATCGTTTTTTTTGGAAAGAGCTGGTTGAAAACCATTCCGAGTACTATCATAACCAGTAGCTTATGTATATGAAGAAGAAGATGTTGCATATTGTCTCCGCCCGGTCTAAGGCTCGACCCCCCCGAATAGTATTTCTGGCTACGGCCCTGTAGCCGGCATTTATTGACGTCAACTTGTTTCAGGTTATACACGAAAATTCCATAGATATGTCCATCCATATACCTCATAGATCAATGCGTATCGTGCCCAACAGTTCACATTAAATAATCTTTGCCTGTGTGAGTGAGACGGTGCGGCGATTTTGATCTTCCCATATCAGTAGTTTCGGAGCCTATTCATTACAAATAAACCAAAATACAAATAATCAAATCTTTCTTCTTTATAATAATACAGATTAGTAGGTATAGACAAATCCGGCAAATAAACTAATGTTGTAAATTCACATCAAACAAAGTTGCTTTTAGTTTAAATTGTGAACCGTGTTCAAACCACACACTAACTTTGCCAGTGCCACGAAGTTTATTCTCCTAATTTACTTACTTACTTTGTTTATGATGTACCTAATTTTATTTTAATACCTAGGCAACAATTTCGTTAAAACTTGTTTTTTAAGTACATACCCCTATTATCTAATAGGGCTTTTTGAAATAGGTTTTGAAATTACAAACTTTTCAATTTATTAACACTATGCTGGCAAATCCACACGAATGGGTACAATAGACAAATTTAGGTGCCTATAATTGACATTATAGGCCTATAATGTAAATAAATATTCACCTAACACGATAAGACCGAAAAAATATCACATATCTTGTAATTTTCTTTTATAGTTTATTTGTTTTTAAGTGGGTTTCTATCTAACTAGATGACCTCAGGGTCGCAGCGGTGAAAGACCCACTGCCCGCTGCAATGTTTGTCCGATCTACAAATATTTGTTCCGGGTCTGGAGATTTTCTGTGTACATTAAAGAATATTATCATGTATTAATTAAGTTTGCCAGTTAAATAGCACCCCTAGTAGAAGCTCTGGTTAGTTTGGGGCTATGTGTGGATTTTCTAGAGTTATCTTTTTATTAAAATGCATATTTCATGCAATTCAATTAAAGAAAGTCTGTAAAGTAGTTGCTTTCTGTTAGTAAATAGGTACTGGGATAGATTTATTCACTAACTTTTGCTTAACAAGAAAGGCTTCAGACAAATGCGGGTGTTTTGTTCATAAATCCCTCAAAAACTGTCGCTCAAACTTGCGCCTACCAACATCACCGCTTTGCAATTTGTCACCAGAGTTGTTGTGACCCATTTCAGCAGATGTTTTGGCAACGAATTATTTTAATCCAGCTGAAACTTATTAAGCTTTTGTTTTAATAAAATAACAACAACGCTTTAGCTGGAGCTCATCTTTATATAAATATATTTTTTTATTTGTTGATCTTGCGTTGTATCTCCAATGATGGACGATACGTTCTCTTTATATTATTTCCCGCCCAGTTTTGCCATAATCACCATTGTGTTGGTTATTTTTTGTTTGAACTGAATAGGCTCCGAAAGCACAGTCCCGATTTGACAAATTATATTACCATTAGAATCTAAAATTAACCCTGATGAACATAGACTACCTATATAAAATTTTCAAAATAGTTAGGCTTCCGTATGAATATGTTATACTTAACAATTCAATTCAATCACGTTATTAAGTGAATTGATTTGAATTGTATGTGGGAATTGTATGCAGTAGTGGAAATATTTGGTCGCTGATAGGATATTTTTGAAGTTGATGATGAAGGATATTTTTATCCATTGACTGTGTGGTGTGGTAGGGTGTGGTGATAGAACATTGACATTGACAATTAGTATCAAATGCAGGTATTGATTTAAACCACAGACTGCTCAGAAATCCGTAACCCACGTACTTGACCTATTTCGATGGATTAGACATTTACGAGGAGCTTAAGAAAGCCATTTCCTGTATTAGTAGATTTTTACGATCTCATTGGATGAAAACCAGCTGACACTGTTTACCTCTTTATTCCTTTGTTTTTTGTGGAATTGCAAAATCTGGTGAAAAAACTAAATAGAATCAGAATTATGGCCAGACTCTACCAAAGCTGAGCAGAGCTGAACGGAGAAAAGAATAAAGTAGTTCAAGACTACCTCCAACAACCGCAACCTCCTGCGGTTGCGAGTTCGACTTCCGCTTCGAGACAAATATTTGTGTGATCTGCAGATATTTGTTAAGGGTGTTCTGGTCGTTTTCTATAATAATAAAGAATATCTATGTATGTATGTAGTAATAATAATGTATTAAGTATATCACACAACATAACACAAGCTCGTCTTAGCTTGGGGCTAGATGATGCCATGTGGATTGTCCGACATTATTTATTTATATATTCAATATCTTAGGACAAAAGGTTTAAAAAAGTAAAAATTACTTATATTCAACAGGTAACTCTTATGCCTGAACAAAGTAAAACCTGTATCAAAGGCAAGAAGACCTCATAACGTTACTAATAGCCAATTAGGTAAAAAAAAATTACTTGCTTTCACTAAACTGTTACTAAATATTTCTGAACGATTACAAAATATGTTCAAATGTTCATATTTTGTAATCGGCTCGCTTAGGCGCCTCTATAATCTACTGAGTTAATATACCTTTTCTCTGCCATTCTTTGGCCGGACAGTCAGTAGCTTGTATTATGCTTACTAGGCTTCTTGAATTGTAGGCAAGTGGCACACTTCGGTTCTTCAACATTTTACAACTACTGATGTGTAAAACACATCAATAGTTGTAAAAGAACCAAATATTACATCCAAGAGAACAATATTCATCGTTATTCACCCATCTCGACACCGCTTAGCTTCATTGGTAAACTGGTTAACCAATCAGCTATAAATAGGTAGAGTTAATTAACCACTAGAATTGACGCCCACAATGATATGCCCCAGTGAATATATGAAACCACTTGTCTTTGTAAGATCCTTAGACCACAAAGATCTGGGCTTGTCTCAAACTTTGCCAAACCCTCGTTCTTGTAGAAAGCTTGTTAATCAGCGTAACAACCTCTTGAGAACCTGAGAGTGTTGTGAGCGGAAGGAATCGAATTATAGGTTTGGTTGAAAGAAATCTTTTTGAACGTATGTTATGTGTATACGCACATCCAATTCGGTCGCATTGTAGCTTCAGCGAGTGGCACGTTCGTTTTGAAAAGAGGTGAGGTTTGGTTTTCAATCTCACGAAATTATCAACTTTTCTAAGCATTTATGTATATGCACTGCTTAATAATATATACTGCCACCAAAAAAAACACATAACACCTCGTTTTCCTATAGTTTTAGATTACAATCGTATGTAATAATAAAGTATAGTATAAATGTGCCGAAAAGCAAACGCATAATTACGGCTATGCAGCGATATGAACGCAATTTCTACTAAGCAAAGAGACTTTGTCATGCTAAGAATGAAAGAGATCCAACCAAAGAGCATTTAATTACCCCAGTACGCCGTCTCATACAACATTGCTAGAGCGTTGTAATGTTCCAAATTCAAAACGTTATGGATTTATTCGAACGTTCCTGCTATGGATTTGATTTTCTTTATCCGTAAATTCAATACCCGTGTTCTTTTTTCGAAAATGTCAATATTTCTTTGAATGTATGAGAAAAGTATTTCGAAAGTCTTTCTTTTTTCCCAGGTGGTGAGAGGAGCGCTGGACGCGTCGCGGTGGGATGCCCGTGCGCAAGGGGCTGCTCGCGCCCCAGAACACCTTCCTAGACACTATTGCAACACGCTTCGATGGCACTCGTAAGTACCAACCATAACCGTAACTTTGTATTTTATTTTCTTTCTTTATTATTACACACTGTACACACATCAAAATATAGAATGAACTTATACTAAAAGGTTACGTACATAGGTGAGTTTAACCCTAAAAAGAGTTTTCTTCCAACAAACCTGAGTTATAGGAGAAGCGATGGTTTTATTTATTTATACCATGATTTATACATAAAAACTTGAATTGATTTTTGTATCTATTAGTATCAGAGATTAAAGCTTACAAAAAGCACTTAAACAAGTCAAATTTCATACAGTAAATTGTTATGAAATAAAAAAGGTGGTGTGGATTTTCAACAATTTCACAATTTACTTCTACCACTGGAAGAAGTGTAAAAGAAACAACTAGTACATTTATACATCATTTATGAGTCTTCTAAATATTTGATTTGCTTACGTAAATCTAACTTTAATATGATTAAGCTACACAATATTTCTTCAAATACGTAAAGCAAAGCACAACAATCAATTTCTCGTCGGCGGGTTTCAAGGATATAGACTGGACACAGTAATATTAAGCGAATAGCGGCTAAATGGGAGTAAACTATCATAAGCCGATCCTACTATCAGGATCAGACATTAGTTTAAGATAATACAATACGGGAATAAAAATTTGGAAAACCTCATGATTTATACCATCAAAATTAATCAGACTACAAAGAAACCTAACTTAAGCGACCTCAGTGGCGCGGTGGGCGAATTCCGCACGCGACGCAGATTGATTCCCGTCTCGGGAAAAATGTTTGTACAATATGTAGAAATTTGTTAAGGAGGTTCTGGTCGTTTTCTATGTCAAAAAAATAAGTTGTATATTTTTAAGTAAAGCAGTCATCTAGTAGGTATTTGTTCCCATAACAAGCTCTACTTATCTGGGGCTTGATAATGCTGTGTGAATTGTCCAGCATTATCATTATTAAGTTCAGCTTCAAACAGACCCGTTTTACTCCCTCCGAAGTCAAAGCTACACTGAAAACCTAACCTCGGTTCGTTTATTATCTAACCTGCTAACAGAGCCGTCTTCATGTAAATAAATGTAAATGTGAACACTTGAATATCAAGCAGCTGCTATATCTCAAGTTAACAGTGAGGCCCCGGCGTATATTCAAAGTGAAAATAATCGGGTCTATAATAAACGATGGTTGGGTGGACTAGAGATGACAGAGTTGAAACTCGTATCCGTAATTGTAACATTTTACTCACGAACTCACTTGTTACAGATGTCACGTCTACTTTCGAATTTATTCAAAAGTGCGTTATCTTAAAAGACAATACCCGTATTTTACCTTAGAGGTTAATAGATGACGTGTTCTGGTCGTATTCTATATAAATTAAAAAATATCTGATGTATTTAATTTATTTATATTTTATGTATGTTAGTCCAAGCTAAGCAGAGCTTGAGTTATGAGTACTAGATACTCAGAACACAAGCTCTGCTTAGCTTGGGGCTAGATGATGCTGTGTGGATTGTCCAGCTTTAGTTATTATTATTATCTTTCAAGGAAGAATAAAGGTGAACATTGATTTGTTAAATCGTCTATGCTGGGTTTATACCATTCTCATTCGACGCAAAGTCATAGCGCGCGCTTTCAGTTAGGCAGATTTGTTTTAGAAAATATCTTATTTAAATAATGATGTATTTCGCTGAAATAATAAATGAATAATGCTGGACAAACCACACAGCATCATCTAGCCCCAAGCTAAGCAGAGAGCTTGTGTTATGGGTACTAGATGACTGATATACATAATATAATATTATTACATAGATAGATATTTTTTATTATACAAAGAAAACGACCAGAACGCCCTGAACAAATATCTGCAGATCATACAAATATTTATGCCGAGGCGGAAATCGAACCCGAACCTGCGTCCTGCGTCTCAGGCGGACCTTCGCCCACCGCGCCACAGAGGTCGTCAAATAATTTGCTGTAATTTTATTTGAACTTTAATTTTAAACATCAAATGTATGTTCTCGCTCTATGCTCGTAAAGCGCTCCGTACGCTTGATATATCTATATCCACAAAGTGATTATAGCCCTATAATTGTTTGTACTAACAAAATATAAACAAATCGAATGAGATATCTTAGGCTCTTTCTTTATTCGCTTCTCTCAACACATAGAAATTTTGAGGTTCTAAATTCAAACTTCTTACGTCCTTAGACTAATGAGTCACTCAAGGGAATAAAGTGATTGTATTTGGGAAATAAAACATGTGTAATAATCTTTACTGAGGAGATTCGTTTAAAAAGATCTCCGAAATTCGAACTAAATTATGTTCAAATGGTGGATTAAACATTTATGCTGCAAAACACGTTACCAAACTTTTACTATTTACCTACTCGCAAATAGTGAACTTACCTAAACAATTTAGTATTAACCTTGTGAAATCAGTTTTTTCTCAAGAAACTGTCTTCGTCTTCGGCCCGATTTAAATCCCACTGTTTTACGCACTCCGAGTATTATCTTCATTTCGACCCCTTTCGCCCTACAAGACCATCATAAGCATAAAGACCGTAAATACTTTTAGCCATCCAAATAAAAAATGACATTTAACCTCTCTTTCCCTTTTCGTTTTTGCTTCCGGCTTTTCTGTGGTTATTTATAAAAGTGCGAGTCCACTCGCCTATGTACTTAGGGTTCCGTGGGAAAAGCATTTTATAAACGTATGTAGGTATTGAGTCATTAGTAACAGAATATTTACTATGATTTGTACTATGTTTAGTTTTCCAGTATTTTGGACAGTCGTAATGTTTATATGTTGTTCCGTTAACCCAATAAAAAACTTACTGTCATTATTTCTGTTAAGTATAATATGTCAGTTACCCCAGGACTTGTTGAACTGTGCCAATTACTGCAAATAACATAAATCACAGGGTTCTGCTGACACTATTTAGTGCCAACAGAACCCTTCCCAGAACCCTACAAATCAAAGTTGTTGCGTTAAAAGCAACCCCGACCGGGCCTTCAAAGTGTAACATAATCGGGTCTATAACGGTCCCGTCGGATGTTGGTACTCGGCGACAGGCGGAAATCGTTATAAAAATTTTCCTTATCACTGCCACAGCTGAGTATCATTCGTTTTACGCCAGCCTGGCGTCAACTACAGGCTTTAAAGGAAGAAGGAAAAATATAAGCTTAATTGTGACTTGAAACGTTTGAATTTGATGTTTTTTTTTTTTACATAAGCTAAAAATCGACTTAAAATTCCATAATCTATACACTATTTTTTTACTTACATAGTGAATTTATAAACTCTACCTCAAGGCCTATTATGGGAACATCTCTGAATCATTTTTAGAATATAAGCGAGATAATCATCAAAGTCGGTTAGCAGTTTATCATAAATAAAAGTTTAGAAATCAAATATACTACCTACGCCATAAAACTACAGCTGTATTTAGAAAAACTTCTTGTTAAAAACTGTTGTAACTGGAAATTCAAATAATACGTTGACAAAGGATCTGTGTCTCCGAAATGTAGAGTTATATGAAAAACTCCTTGTAATTCAAGTTCTACGTACCTGTGTAGGTTGGGTCACATGAGTACCTTTATTGCTACGGCGTAGCACTAGCTACGATATCTGCTACGAACTGTCTACAAACGTCTACGAAAGTTATAGGTATTACATCATTATTCATCTTTTAAATTGCTCGTTCCCTAAGGCACTGGCTTTTTTCAAAACACGGTGTTGTAATAAAAAGGAGATCAAGCAAGAAAACAAAAAATAAATATCCTACAAAAAGCTGTAATTTTTCCAATCCGGAACTCGATAAAATCGAAAGGTACAGTCGCCCTTTTATAAACAAGACCGCGTGAAACGAAAAATAATATTATGTCTGTTACAAAAAGGCAGTGAGCATTTCTCAAGATCTGTTTGGTTTACAAGACATAAACATAAATTCTATAAATCTACAAAATCGTGACAAGAGAAGGCATTTTCTGAAATATTAAAGGGCTAACGAAAAGAAAACAAATTGCCGGACTGTCGGCGAAGACCTTATGAATATTCTAAAAGTAAGTTACCGTTTTACAAATGGACTATCAATTGACTAGTAACTGAAGTATCGGCTCCTGCTGAATATTAACTAAAACCTGTCTATCTATTCTGTACCTCTACAGTATATTTTAATGATTATTGGATTATTATATTAATGATTATTATATTTAATTATTATTATTTTCGCTCATTAGCCTTTGTCCAGCAGTGGACTATTATAGGCTGGTAATGATGATGATGATGATTATGATGATTATATTTTTATGATTATTGGATATCTTCACTAACAAAGAAATAATAGAACCAAATAAGAATAATTATTTACATTTGAAGTAAACAACAAACTGTTGCAAACAATCTACAGGTAGCTCGAAAGATCTATTCAAAACCTTAGGCGTTGGAAGCGTCTTTTACTGAAGTATAAAAAGTTTATACTCCAATATTCGAGAGTTATGTTTATTATAATATTATAGAATACTAGCGGTCCGCCCCAGGTCGGCACGAATATTTAAGTTTTACATACAATTTGGGTTACACTATTGAAATTTTCATACGGATCCCTAACTTTAAACAATATATTCTATAGTCTTTGTTCATCAAGGATAATGTAGAATTCGTATATTGAAAGATTTGTTCAAATCGGCCCAGTAGTTTCGGAACCTTTTCAAATTTTCCCTGATGAACATAGCTTAGAATATTTTCAAAAAAGTTAGGGATCCACATGAAAATTTTAATTTTTGTTAAATACCCGTGCGAAGCCGTGCTAGTAGATTATAAGCCTATATTATTCACTGTCGGGCAAAGGTACCTCTGTTTTCTTGCTGCTGATGTCGTCCACCAACTATCTATCTGATGGTTTATTCAATTTATAATTTTATCATGGGCAGCTAAGACATCTGCCCCAGGCGTCGCGTAATAATGCGCCGTTGGACCAAGCCTCTAAATATATTATCCTACAGGGGTATACAACGAGTGACACGTGTCAGCGATGCGAGGTAGCAAGGCGTAATTAAGGCGATTATTTTGCGGACTTAGCTTACAGAGCGGTGTCTGCAAGAAACTTTACAATTTGTTATAGGTGTATTTATATTCGTATGTATTTAGGTATATTTGTAATTGAACTATGTCCAACAGTGGGCTATTAAAGGCTGATGATGATGACGATGATGATGTAATTGAAGTAGGTATTCGTATGAAATGTAAAAAGTCTAGTAGAGTCAAGCACATGAAGTCCAATAGGTATATCTATGTTTACTAATATTATAAAGAGGAAAAATTTGATTGTTTGTTTGTTCAAATTGAATAGGCTCCGAAACTACTGGACCGATTTGAAAATTGTTTCACCATTAGAATCCTACTTTATCCTTGATGAACATTGGCTAAAGATTATTCTGAAAAAAATTAGGATGCCGTATGAAAACTTAAGTAATGTACTTAACGTGTGGAAAAGTTAATAATTTTTGTATTTGTTTATAAACTCATGCGGACCGCTGGTTGATAATAACATCAAAAACCCCTACGTTTGGCGCATCATATTCAGGAGTGAACGTGTGCTAATCACAACGTGTGGTTATGAGGTACAGGTATTACCTCTGACTGTGAGGAGGCATTAACCTTTCAGTCATGTACCCATACCGCGCTACTTATCGGGGTTATATTTAGGTGAACAACAATATTTATTACAAGCTTACGAATATTGCTGTGTGGTGCCGGCATAGAATTGCACCACCCCAACTCTTCCCGTGGGTGTCGTAAGAGGCGACTAAGGGAAACACACCGAGGGCGGGCAGCAGCGCCCTCTGCAGAACAATTCCACCGAACTGCGATCCCCAACCCGCATGCCCAGCGTGGGGATTATGGGCAATAACCCCCAAATAATGATGCCATCTATGGCGCTCATTAGGGGAGGCCTATGTCCAGCAGTGGACTATTATAGGCTGGTGATGTTGATGTTGATGATGTTACGATTAGTACCTAGCGGGATTAGTCCATAACTGTATGTTTCTGACGCATAAACAGATTAAAACACTGTCGTCATAGATTGACAGATTTAACAGTCATCCCGTGACCACAACAGTGTGTAAACCAAGTTTAAATCGTGATAATATGAGTACAGAGCTAATATAGTGTATACATAGCTAATATATTTACTGTATACGGTTTCTCTTATACTTTTTTGGATTAAAAATCGACGCCTTCTGTGATTATCCATACACAATTTACTGTCTAACATCGTCATTTTAATTAAATTTTTATTATGTACTAGCGGTCCGCCCCGGCTTCGCACGGGTATTAAACAAAAATTTCAGAAATTATACACACTAAAACTATGGGTTTCACAGTTTTCATACGGATCTTTACTCTTTTTAACAGCATTGGGGTTTTTGACATTGACTCGACATTCCAAAACTGACACTGGCCGTAGAGAAAAAGCAAGCACCGTGCGCTATACAACCTCTTTTTCTATTCTGACGCGCCATAATAGAAAAAGAGGTTGAATATACAGCCCACGGTTCAATTATTGAATTTTTCATGCGGATCCCTAACTTTTTTGAAAATATTATATAGCCTATGTTCATCACGGAAAATTAAGGATCCTAATGGTGAAAGAATTTTTTAAATCGGTCCAGTAGTTTCGGAGCCTATTCAATTCAAACAAACAAACAAACATACAAACAATCAAATCTTTCCTCTTTATAATATTAGTATAGAAAACACCCACATTCCTTATATACCTACTTTTACTAATATGGAATAAAAAACTTATGCCAAAAAAGGTCACACATTGTTCAATGAAGACAATGAGTCCAATAGAATTAAAGAAAACAATTCCATTTCAACCTCCATTGCGAATTCAAAAAAATTTAAAAAATATTTTGTCAGAACACATATTATGTATAAAAATACACTAATTTCATCTTCACATTTAGCGTGATAACTTTCAACTCGTAAAATATATGTAAAGCTATATGGAAGTTGAAAAAACCTTCAAACACAAAACGAGTGAAAACAGTCATTTCCATAATTTTAAATGATACCGCGCCATAATTTAAAAATATGCCTCTCAGATTACCGACCCATGTGAACCTAGCTGAATTAAAAACCTCTGGAAAATCTCTGGCAAGGTTAACGGCCTCAGGTGCAAATTATACTTTATACGAGGCGTGACGAATAAAAATTGCTCTGACCCGACATTAGTGAAGACGACCTCTGTGGCGCGGTGAGCGAAGGTCCGCCTGCGACGCCGGAGGTTGCGCGTCGATTCCCGCCTCGGGACAAATATTTGTACGATCTGCAGATATTTGTTCAGAGTTGTCTGGTCGTTTTCTATGTATAGTAAAAAAAAACATCAATAATAATATTGTATTATGTTTATCAGTCATCTAGTACCCATAACACAAGCTCTGCTTAGCTTGGGGCTAGATGATTATGTGGATTGTAAAGCATTATTTATTTATTTATTATTGAATGTACAATATCGCTGTTTTCGTTGTAGGGTAACGTCGGGGTCGTAATTTGATTTCGTACAACATCGATGATGGAGTGCCGCTAAAGCTGTACTTGGCACTATAGAGTCGATAGTTGACATTAACGCGAGTATAAGTAGGGAGTAAATCTTATTTACGGAGCAGAATTAAAGGCCTATGGATGAGTTGATAGTCTTTGAAAATATTATTGATGTAAAAGTTATAATAATATTATATATTTTGTCACAACATATGAGAAAAAGATATAGAACAAAATCAGAAATGGTATTTAAACATTAATTGAAACAATTAAGCTAACTGTTGACTGTTGCAAACAATCTACAGGTAGCTCAACTGATCCATATCAATACCAAACTGGCTGCATGTTTTTAAACTAGGAACTGGAGGCAAAGAACGGCTTTTTTGTCGAACGACTGATAGTATTAAATTTAGTAAGTAGTACATTTTTGAGTGATTTTATTGATAGAGTAAACGGACTTTTCTTTGTATGACTGTACAATAGTTTTATACAAACACAGAATATAGTACTATGCAAACTTAATTTTAGTGTTCGAATGGTTTTAAGTGGTTTTTTTTAATTTTGGCTGTCTAACTTAGTCAGCTGTACACGAAACTTTTCCGTTTTGGTACCCTGCGAACCGGGGGTAATAATTGTATAAGCCAGTTCAGTTTATTTATAAAATTACACATTAAACATAATATTCATATTTGATAAACAATACCAATTTTAAATGTATATATATAAAATATATCGCAATCATCCCTTCTTAGTGGTTACAGATATTTCCATGTACCAAACATGACTCGAAAGCTTGAGATTTGGTTGTATACAAATTTCATGAGCGGAGCGACGTTTTGCTGACATATTTTTATCGACGAAAGCCATGGCTCCGGGTAATTTTGTTTATTATGGTGGCACTTCACATGGCTATTTGTGTTCGCTATTGGGTGTTTGTTGTATTTGGCAAAATATATGACGTTTAAGACGAACATGCATAAAGAGGCAAATACGACCATCCACACATGGCACTCAAATAACAAACACACAAACATTTAGCAGCAGACTCAGGTGTTTACCAACAATATGGACGTCCTACAACTTGCAGCGGGATTTTATTATTTAAATGCATGTTACTATTACATGCTATGCGTCAGAAAATACAAAGTTTTGAAAAGACCATGGAGAGCAAGACGCTGACACAAATATACTGCACCTCCGTAAAGGTCCACGGCGCGTGCGCTTCTGAATATGGCCATTGTGTGGACGGCTTATTGCGTATTTGCCTATTTGACTGCTTTGATGTGCCTCGAGAAACCGACAAGCGCACGGTAACGCGTATTTGGTATTGGCCTTATTTGTCAAATAGGCAAATAAGGCGAACACTTTGTCAAATAAACTGTCCACACATGGTAATTGTTTGCCAAATATGCCAAATACACAAATACAAATAGCCATGTGAAGTGCCACCATTAAACATAGGTACATGACGAAGCGCTGTGGTATACAGGCTGATTGGAAGGTGGGTTCAAAGCTGGTGGGCGAAGGTAGTGTGGACTATTTGGATTGGAACCATTTATGTAAGCCATAGTTGTCTTAGACGAAGTCTGACTATTTATTTTTTAAATAACTTCAAAAATGGTTTTCGTAAATCGTTGAAAATTTTCGTGAAAAAGATTTACAGACATATAAGAGTTTTCTTAAATGTCTGTAAAAATGGCAGATGCCTCTGATGCCTAGAACATGTTTTGTTAGATAACTTACACATAAGTAAACTTAAATTAAATAAAAAGGAATTCACTTACCTTTCAAACTGGCAATGATAAGCAAATAACTGTAAAATTTTGGGTATTTTCTTTGCCTCCCATAAAAAAAATTGGTAAAAAAGAAATAGTCAGACTTCGTCTAAGACAACTATGGCTTAAATGGTTCCAAATAGTCCACACTACCTTCGCCCACCAGCTTTGCACCCACCTTCCAATCACCCTGTATATTACAAACCTATAGGAAAGTTGATGTCAATACGCTAATGTAAGAGTAAGAACCTGTACTTTGATGACCTATAAATACGAGTATTTATTTAAATGACGTGTTTGTCTCTATGAAGCTTAGAGTCTTTCCAGTGGCTTCCTCTCATAGGTACCTGTAATAAGTTCAGGGGCCTTTTAATTAGGCATTGGTTGGATATTCGGATGTAAGTTGAGATGTCTGCTATAATAAAAATCGTTCTTTTTATCGAATAATCCTGCGATCTCGGGAAATTCAAAATTAAGTGTTGACACCGTGAGATGTCATAAACCCAATTTGACACAAATGACAGGTTGTCCTGTTATAACGTAAAATGCTGACGCTTTTCCTTACTTTTAAAATCAGCGATTTTTTCAGAGAATTGTAGATAAACGACTTACCAGGCTAAATACCATGGCAAAAATTTTAAAACACTTGTAGAAAAATATAAAAAATGTGTAATGTTTAAATCGATATACCGTTTGCCAAACTCCGCTTGTGTTTGTATTGTTTATGTTTCGTATTCATAAATTCTTTATTGCACACACAAGTAATATCATACATGATGTTCAAGAAAATAATGGACATGTAATTACAAAGGTGAGCCTAACCATATACCTACGAGTTTTCTTACAACAAACCTACGGGTATTAAAACAATTTGTAAAACGAGTATGAATAGAAAATTTTATTTACCATACCACCCTTTCCCTTACACCTTACAAACACACATTCTCGAATGTGGATTTTTTTTTACTTTTTCACATTCCATACATGATTTGCTCTTTACTTCAATTGTTTGTCCACTTGTGGAAGAAGTGAAAATTAAACCACTGGTAAATTCATATAATAACATATGTGTCTAATACAATGTTTGTTTTGTAAATAAATAAACCGTCATTTTAACTTACGAGTACTACTTTCTTTATTTACTTCTTTCTTCACTTATCGCTCCCCAAAGGAAACTTTTCACTCAGTATTATGTACCCGTTCCAATTCATACGAAACACTCGTTTTCACGTTTTTTGTTTTTCGAAGGCCAAGGCTACACACACACGTCTGATGCCGTTCCAAGTTTATTTACTAAACATACCACAAACGCCGTGAGCTGAAAGTAAAATGGCTACTTTCGCGAAGTGTTGTTGAGTTAGGGCTATCTCAAACACAACGAAATCCAAGAATTATTATTTTTGTAATTTAATTGTATTGTGGTATAACCCCGTTCGTTAAAGAAATAAAACTGAAATGACGACGCTTATCTTCTCTCGCTTGCATACAAACTAGTGCCGTCAACACTACCCCTACAGTAGACAGAAAAATATTGCCTTGATTTGTTTTGCGTGAAAACGTAACAAACAACCTTCTATCTATCTTCACAAACTTTCATTATTATAAGCATCAGCAGGTAGGTATGTATGTGGGAAACCTTCCAAACGGTTAACAGAGATATGTATATATAGGACTTCCGAACGGCTCCAGATTCCAGCTCTAAAACTTGCAGAAAACAGACGATGGCTAGCAGAAACGCGATCGACAACGAGCCCTATGATCGTGAATCTTCAAACGAAAGAGCGGACCACGAGGCTAAAGCACGCGACCCGCTCGCTTAAAGCTTGCTTCCAAGACGTAAACGCGCTTATGAATGCTCGCATTTTGGCCCGCGCGTATTTGGCTGTCTGTGTTAGCCTTAATATGGCCTTAATTAATAATTATACAAGAAAAGCCGTGTGGTGCCGGCTTAGAATTGCACCACCCCAACTCTTCCCGTGGGTGTCGTAAGAGGCGACTAAGGAAAACACACCGCGGGGCGGGCAGCAGCGCCCTCTGTAGAACAATTCCACCGAACTGCGATCCCCAACCCGCATGCCCAGCGTGGGGATTATGGGCAATAACCCCCAAATGATGAATAATGCCACATATGGTGCTCATTAGGGGAGGCCTATGTCCAGCAGTGGACTATATAGGCTGATGTTGTTTGTTGTTGTTGTTGTATACAAGAATGTTCTTGAACTTTCGATTGGAATTCCAACAAAATCTTAGCCCAGATTAATTATCCTGCTAGTACAATAGAAAGGTTTTTACCAAAGAAAAGTTCTGTCAAAGTATTTTGTTTAGAAGATGCTTTTCATAATTAGAAATGATTGTTTAGTATTTAATAAGACCGAGCACGCATGCACTGCCATTAAACACAATAGGAATAGCTGAACAAGTCAAACCGCGTAGAAACACGCGCTGTAGCTGAAATTCCGAAAATTTTTAAATCAGTACAACCAGGAAATTCTAGCGAACAGCGTGTATCGCCTATACAATGCACTGCGCTATCCCTGTCGAGACTGGATTTTAGTTTCGGTTCCGAGCAGGCGTGCGCCTCCATACTCAGACAAATGAAAAAAAATCGGGCGTATATAAATTACGAACCAAAATGTAGCAAGTTACATTAAATCAGTCACTGAAAAAAGTCAATATTGCGTGCGCTTGTATAAATATGCTGGATCAGACCTACGATTAAGCGTGCGTTTAATTGCAGTGCGTACTAGGTACAAATGTTACCAAAAAAAGTTCCTTTTTTAGTAAGGTTTTTGTTAGCTACGATATTAACTTAAAGTTTCCACATAAGACATCTTAATAATATAAATGAAGTTTCTCAATATTTCGTTTAATATGTAATATCGAGTGTTTAATTAAACACTATCTTACCTACGAGTACCTTTTAATTTAAAGAAGGTTGAGTTAAGATTCTAAGGTAAAACTTGTAACATAATGTTTGTAATTTAACAAAAGGTTGGCTCGCATGCTTAAGCTTCAAATAATTATTTGCTTCTGTTTCTACATGGAATAAAACTAGCGGAAAAGTAATGTGCCGCTAATCGTAAATCATTATCTTTTTACTCGTGGAAAACTCATCGTTTCACTGGTATTTTTGGTATACTTTTAACATAGAAAATGGTTTACGTTTTGCGGCAAATTACTTATCCATAGTTTTATTCCTAGACGCAGACATTAACCGAAATAAAACATCCAAGACAAATTATTCACAACTTGTGGAGTCTTTAGGCTAAATTTAAAATATTTGCTAACGAAATCTTCCCCAAATCTCTAGAGAAAAGCTTCCAAATAAAGAAGCATTCAGGGGATCAGTATTTAAAGGCAATGATTTTCCTACGCGAAGAATTATCCTTCAAATAAGCCTGAACATTTGTTGGAGATGTTAAAAAGGCAATAAAGCTCATTTTACCGCACTCTGGTGGATTGGGGCCGACATGTTTTAGGATAATGTTTGTTTGATAAATATTAAGTATTGTAGTATAAATATAATTTCTGGTTATTGCTTTTTGGCAACGGTGAAGTTCAAAAAAATTACAAAAGAAATTGAAACTCAAATTAACCTTTAAAATCATATCACTCACACTATTAAAAATGCGAAAGTTTGGAGGTATACGGTAAGGTTCGATTGTTAGGTACTCTACTTCACGACAAAGGGACTGAACAGATCGAGTTGATATTTTGCTTATATGTAGGTCTATACCTGGAATAACACTTAGACTAGTTATTGTCGCCTAAATTATATGTTATTATGTTACTTATTTGTTGATATGGGCCCTAGAATAAGTTTTTTACCATCCATAACTGTTCTTATGTTGCCTGAAATAAATGATTATTATTATTTTTAAATCATTTTTTATCTATACTAATTTATAAAGAGGAAAGATTTGATACTTTATTTGTTTGGAAACTACGGGAACGATTTGAAAAATCTTTATTTTATCCATTAGAATGCTACATAATCCGTGATGAACATAGTCAGAATATTTAATGAAAAGTGAAGGATCTGTAGAAAAACATAAAAAAAACTTCTTATGTAAAAAATTGAAATTAAAAAAAAAACAATATTCGTGCGATGTTGGGGGGGCAGACTGCTAGTGAAATATAAATCAACTATTATACGTATTTCCCTAAAAACAACGCGATCAATGCCGCGGCTAGAATCAAGATAAACTAACCGCATTCTCATATTTTTTTTTGTTAGCTCATCTTACCCCACATCTGGGGAAAAGACTGAACTTTCAACCAGCACCCCGGGATATATTAAAACGTTAGCCGAACTGTTCCACATAAATCTACCAAGCGATGTTTAATTAAAATTTTTAATATGTCACGGAGACCAATGCAATTCTTAGCCGACAGTTGTATTGTGCAATATTTCTCGTTTGCATGGAAATTAATTCAGTGAAGTATTTTTTATAAGTTAAAAATAAAATTCTTTCAGTGAAAATTTAAAACTTGGAAAATGTTCATGTGTTATTATTAGTTCTCTAGAAAACAATAAGTAGGTATACTTATTAAATTTAGAATTATCTTGTTACTTTTGGAGTATACCAAAATATCGACATATGTATTTAGCATACTGATAATATTATAAATAGAACTACTGCAAATTCAGTTCCGTTTTGTTCGGTGAAAAGAAGTATTGGAAAAATCTCAGTAGTTCTGCCAACAGAACTACTCAATAGACAGGTGGGAATATGCTATAAATAAATAACATATACATGAAACTCTTCAACTCTCACTTCTTAATAAGTAGGTTTATAATTAAATAATTTATCCCTTTACTTTCATAACTTTTTCACTCTCTCCCAATAAAGTTTGCTGAAAGAGAACTCTTTTTATCATTTAATTACCAAATGATATAATAACAGAGAAAACTAATGAAAATAACAGGTTTATAGGAACCAGAGAGGTTCACAGAGGAGTAGGTATTATTATTTAGCGACTCAGCCAAGGTAACCATCAGATAGGTATTACAATAATAATAACTTATAGGTATCATCATAATTCATACTTTATTTATCAGGTATATATCAGGTACGCCATATCATCTAACTCCAAAGTAGCGTTATAATTAAAAAGTTTACATAACAACATAAACATGAAATTATGAAATGAAATGAGTTGCCTCACGATCTTTAATTTCCATTATGACCTTACTAGCAGGGTGCCCGCGGTTTCACTCGCGTATCTTCCGATCCCGTGGGATTTTCGGAATAAAAAGGCCCATATGTTATTCCAAGTCATAAGCTGTCTGAGTACCAAGTTTTATCAATATCCGTTAAGTAGTTTTCACGTGAAAGAGTAACAAACATCCATCCATGCTTACAAACTTTTTCGTATGTACATATATATTAGTTGGATTATTAACGAGTACATGTTTAAGCATATTAACCAATGACTATGCTTTACGTACTTCATAGTATGCAGATCTCGAGAGAGTCTACAAATTTGCTTGGAGTCAAGACCTTAGGTCCGTGACGTACCAATTTACCCGGTTCTGCGCGGAAATAAAAAATATCTGTGCGTCAGGTCGAAGCTTAGCATGACCTGAGTAACCTGACGCATCAATATTGTCATAAAGCGAGGCAATGCTATCCTCTTGGGGACGCGTCAGACTGGTACCTATTGATATGGATCACTTGAGCTACCTGTAAATAGCTTGCAACTGTAGGCACTTTACTCAAATTGTTTCAATTTAAAATGATGAAGTTCTAATTCGTTTCTATAATTTGATTGTCATAAGATTTTTTATATAGAGATTCGTCTTTATGGTAGCATGGTAGCTAAACAGTTACTAACTACTCGTTACAAGAACATAATATAGATCAAATTTCGTTAAACTTAAGCACGCGCCGAGCTATTTCCAATGCAGCAAACAATTTGGATCAAAAAGGAAACGTTTCTTCTAAAAATAAACGTCGAGGTAATCTCCACATTAGTGTAGTGGATCAAATCAGTGGCGCCAGTTTCAATTAACCTGTTATTTCTGGTTTAGCACGAAAACGGCGCAATGACCGCGTCTAGGGTTACCTGGCTCCCGGTAGAAAAGCCGGAAAAAGGAGAATTATACAAAAAAATATATAAATATGAAAAATTAGTAGATAATAAAACTTTATGACACAGGAATTATTCTAGTATAAAGTTTATTGAACTTAACCTATTAATATATCGTATTTATAATACACGTATGTACATATTACCAAATACTATATGTTACGGCTAAAATTAACTTCCTATGTCGAATGCTACCGTGATAAGATTAAGTATGTCCGTACTTTTATATTTACCTAGAATATATCCGTGCTTTTCTTGTAAAGTGAAATAAATACATCTTTTCTTATAAATTTACAGTGTATCCTTTTAAAACGTCGGATGGTTTAGAACACATCACTAAAGCGGGTACAATTATTATTATTATCACTATTACTAACGCTGTGATTGTATCCCATAATGTCCGGCATTGTCCGGCCCGTTATTCTGGCAACCTCTAAACTTACACGATCTGAATACATTATAATTTATACGGGTATTTACCTATTTATCCGACGTTCAAGAGATTTACACACTGTCGTCGTCACGGGATAATGGATCATGGTAAAAGGTAATTATACTGGCAACCCCTTTATGAAGTCCCCTCAAGCACCGAAACTAAAAACCAGCCATTCAGACCTAGTTAGTAAAGTGTCCTAATTGTTACATGCATCCATAAGGAGAAAACTTACCAGTTTTGAAAATTGCAAGCGAATTATTGGGTAAATGGGTCATGAATCAGCTGTGTCGATAGAACAAGGGTCATAATGATTAGTACTAATTTAACGAGTATTTATCGCGTTTTTTTTTCATTTTTTTTCGACGTTTTAACAGGTTTGCACTTTGTCGTGGTCACGAGATGATTGACTGACTAATCAGTGTTCAGATCGCGTAAGCTTAAAAATATTCAGTACAAGGGTCGTATATTTAAAACCTATCGTAACAATGCTGCGTTATTAACAGGTAGACTAAGTTAACTAAGGATTATTAACAACCGGCAAATCAGTCAAAAGACCGACTCTAGTTGATCAGTTGGCCGGAAAACGTGACGTATCGTAGCCCAGTACGTCAGTAAAATTAGCTGCAGATTGCAGTGCAGCTGATTCGCCAGAGCTCTGCAGTCATGACCGCAATAGAGTTATTTCTAGTCAAGAAGCGTTATTCTTAAAACAATGAGCTAGCAACACCAATAATTACAAGTCTAGTCAGAGCAAAACTATTTGCTCTATTACCTGATTATTATATTCGTGGTGAGCGAAGGTCCGCTTGCATAGCCAGAGGTTGCGGTTGACTCCCTCCTCGGGACAAATGTTTGAACAATCTGCAGAAATTAATCCTGGGTGTTCCGACCATTTGGCTATATTTGTTAAAAAAATATATCTATGTGATATATTGTATAAGTGTGAATATCAGTCATCTAGTACAAATCACACTGCGTAGCTTGGGGCTAGATCATGCCGTGTGGATTATACAGCATAATTTTTTTATTTACCATTAACTCTTTAAAGGGCAAATTATCTTGCACAGGTTTGGGAATAATAAGAGAGACTTTTACAAATTCAATTTTAGGAATGCCTAATCTTGGATTTAGTATCGCTTTCGGCAGGGGGATCTTTTAACAGAATTTGCACGCCTACATTCATAAAACCTAAGCCCAAAGAATCTTCAAAACTGAGATTACGGCTAACCCTTATGAAATCCTATGGAGTTAAAAAAATAATAACGTAGGCGAAGCGCTCTTGGTGCCGTCTCATAGTGTTACACATTGCTAAAACAGAAAGTAAAAGCAATCGCTGAAACTTTTTTTAATTTTATAGGAGATGTTAACAACAGTAGCTGTTTGGATATATCTATACTAATATTATAAAGAGGAAAGATTTGATTGTTTGTATGTTTGTTTGTTTGTTTGTTTGTTTGTTTGTTTGTTTGAATTGAATAGGCTCCGAAACTACTGGACCGATTTGAAAAATTCTTTCACCATTAGAATCCTAAATTTTCCGTGATGAACATAGGCTATATAATATTTTCAAAAAAGTTAGGGATCCGCATGAAAAATTTAATAATTGAACCGTGCGCTGTATATTCAACCTCTTTTTCTATTATGGCGCGTCAGAATAGAAAAAGAGGTTGCGCACTGTGCTTGCTTTTTCTCTATGGCCAGTGTCAGTTATGGAGTGTCGAGTCAATGTCAAAAATCCCAATGCTGTTAGAAAAGATGGGGAACCGTATGAAAACTGTGAAACCCATCGTGTTATCTATACTAATATTATAAAGAGGAAAGATTTGATTGTTTGTATGTTTGTTTGTTTGTTTGAATTGAATAGGCTCCGAAACTACTGGACCGATTTGAAAAATTCTTTCACCATTAGAATCCTAAATTTTCCGTGATGAACATTGTGTATAATTTCTGAAATTTTTGTTTAATACCCGTGCGAAGCCGGGGCGGGCCGCTAGTATATAATACTTCGGTATTTTAAGACCACCTTATAAGCAGATCCTTGATATGTGATGAGTCTAAGTGAAATAAAGAAATTTCGCATTGCATGCATCTACCTACTGGATAAGCTTATCTCCATCGGAAAATTATTTGAACTTAATAACCAATTGATACGTACAAGTTCGTGAAAGCGAAGCCCCATATTGCGAACCTGAGAGCATCTAAAGATCCGTTAATAGCTCAGTTAAGTGTCTATTTTTAGCTGGCTCATGTTAAACGAACTCGCCTGTGAACCCTCGCAAAGAGACCGTTTAAAAGTGTGTTTACAAGACTGAGCTCATGAAAGGAAACGCTGTACAAATATAGTCTAGACTAGTATGCACGAATCTTTAGAAGATACGTAGAACTTATAAGTAGAAGCTAAACTTACTCATGCAAAAGGAACTGTGGAGAAATTCGGTATATCTTTCTAACGAGAGTATACGTTGGTAGTAAGAGATTTTAAATTTTACCGAATGTGTCTCATGATGCAAACCGTTGCAATATTGTAGTTTATCATATCCAGGTTTACGAAATAAGCACATAGACAATTCAAATTTCATACAGTAAATTATTATAAAATAAGAAATAGGGGTGTTATTAATAATTTTTTTACTAGTGTAAGTAGCGTAAATAAAACCACTAGTACATGGTCACTTTATGTCTGATACAATGTTTGTTTTGCCTATCTAAATCTTAGGTTATCGCAATAATAATATAATAAGATTAATGCAATGTTTGTGATTCGAATAATGATCGTTATGAAGGCACTTCACATCGCTTTTCCGTATTTGCATTTTTTTGGTGTTTTGCTCGGCTATATTCTTGTAGATTTCCGAATAACTCAAACACATCGTGAATAGCGAATGCCGAACATTTTATTCGCAATATTTAAAAAAGTCCTTTGATATGAGACCAAAATCCGACAACCGGTGGATACGAGTGTTAATATCGTCTTTTATAAATAAAGGCAAATAAAGTCGAATGAAGTAACTTCACACCTTCGTATTTGGGCAAATAAGTTCAATTCGCTAGCACCTTATATCCGTTTGAAAAAACGGTTCGTAATTTCAAAACCCTTTCTTTCTCAGTCCCGCATTATATTTACCTTATTTTCTTTATAATTATTATAAGCGTATTTCTTGTCATAGTCTTCGAATCGTATGATTGTGTGAATAGAGTCGTGAAGGATAGTGTGACCTTTGCATAAAGCCATTGAGAGTTAACCCAACCAACCAGTAACTTACTATAAAAGAATTTCTCGGCATATCTAATTATGGAGTGTTGCTACTCATCTATGATCTAAATCCCGATAGATATATTGTTATAGCTTGCTTATTTATTGCTTTACCTTCAGGAGCCTGAATTCTAAACTAACTTATCGTAAAACACAAGCTCTGAAGTAAATTGCGAGCTGAATTTATTGAACTTTGTTCAAACAGAATACCTATAATTAGTTTGAAATCTCATAATGAGAGTTTAACAGGGTTATAATCACCTTTTAGAAACAGCTTTTCGAGATATATCTCGATTAGCATTCGAATCACATTAGCATAAGAATTTGTTTACTGAACTAGTCAAGTTCGAGCGCATTATGAGAAAATAACGTTAACTGAGACAATAGGAACTAGATAATTTATTCATGGCTCAAGTTGGAGTATCGTATTAAGCGTGCCAACTGTTGAGAACATTGAAACTCAAGCATAGAAATATACCTATAGGAATTTTGTACCTTGCCCCTACCTGGGAGGCTACTGACAAATGTTTGCCTACATCTTGCGCAATATTATGAATAGGATATTTTATGGGTTTTTCGTAGCTTGATAGTGAGTCTCTTTAAAAGAGCTGTCGTTTGCACCATCGATCATTGATCAAAGCCGTGTCAGTTCGCTGAAAGGAGCCTTCGGGCCCTGGGTTCGGGATAGAATAGTTGTATACCGTAGCTTTTAACCTAGTCACCCCCACCTTTTTCCCTACGTTACGTTATCAATTTAAGCTCGGCTGTCATTAATACCCTAAATTCCACTAAACTATTCGCTTTACACATTAAAATGCCAAAATATGTAAGTACAATTATTATTGTTATGATGAAGCGAATACTTTAGTGGAATTAAGGTCTTATGGTCATAAGTGATTGGTTAGCAGAATTTGGCCCTAGTTTTTTACAGTTAATACCAAAAATTCTCGGGGTTGTTTAATTTTGAAAAAATATTTTTTTTACATTACAAATGTATGTCATAAAACATCAGCATCAAGTTTCCTAAAATTCACACTCAGTATTGACTCACCTGAACTCTTGATTAAGCCTTTTGGGTCAGTAACTTGAGGTTATTGTTAATTAATTTTACTCAAATTAGTAAAAGTTTTCCTGCAAAACGGAGCCCATGATTCGTGTCATGGTTTGACAGATTTTTAATTAAATGCCAACCGTTGCCATAACTGATTATTTCTGGTAACTAAGTGAATCAGTTATTTTAATTAAAAGTGCTTTGATGAAGCCCTTGTTTTCGAGGTAGATTTGGGCACGTAAATAATTTATCTTCCAGACTTTTGTGTTCAAAATTGAGTTTGAAAGTGCGTCACAGTCGTCGCAGGGCAATTACTAGATCGTGGTCTTTTCTGGACCCATCTATATTTATATTTATATATCTATCATACAGGGTTTTCTTCAGCAGAATATGTTAAAAACTTACCGAGAGCATTAATTATACATATTTGATCAGGTATTTTATATGAAACCTACACATGTACTGGCAGATATATTTGCAAACTAGAACGGTTTTATTCGACAACCAACCAACAACGGTTGTTTTTTGAATATTATTGGTTTTTTTTTAATTAATTATTTGTATATTTTGTAACGAATACGATTTCATAGCGGCCGACTTAAGATCTAAAATTATATAAAACTAGCGATCAGCCCCGGCTTGGGGCGGGTAATTAATAGAAATTCACACATCGTGTTATTTATTAAAGTTTTCATACGAATCTCTATATAGTTTTTGAAAATACAACTTCGTTCTTCAGGGATAATGTAGGATTCTAATGGTGAAAGACTTTTCTAAATCGGTCCAGTAGTTTCGGAGCCTAATCAATTCAATCAAACAAACATTCAAATCTTTCTTCTTTGTACTATTAGTAGATATTATGGATTTAGAATTTAAATTATTGTATGGGTTAAATTAGTTAGGTTAAAAATAAAAATATTTTATCAAAAGATTGGTATAAAAGAAAAAAATATTTATTTAAAGTAGTAAAAACTGTATAGGTAAACAAAGCAGCTGATAAGCGTCCATATTAGTCGGTGACCCAAAATGTTGCGCGGCGCTGACGACCCCTTGGCTCGTTCGATGCGGCTCGGCTGAAGCGAGGGTTCATCATAAAATACTACGTGAGTATCCCTCAAAATCAGAGCTCAAACATTTAATTAACTTCTGCAGGTTCAGCTCTAAGAGCACATACCTACAACAAATTACTTGCCAGTGAATTTGAGAAGTAAACTCGAAGAGAGTTTCGTGACACATAATAATTCGAGTATACTCCACCCAAAGTATTCGAACTGAGAGTTTCCAATACGTCTCGCTAAAGTAAATATGAACAGAAGGGGTGTTACCCTCAAGCCCCTCATCAATCTTGGCTTTTTTGCCGACGTATCAGGTTTTGATGCCGCCTAAAGTGAATCAGAAAACTCGAAATTAATGTTCGTGATATTTCATGGGAATGGACAATGGTTCGATCATTTTCTTGGTAATGGTCGTTGAAATTGATGGCAGCTTGTTTGGGTTTTGTGACCCCAAGGAAATTTAAGCCAGTTTATTACAAGTTCATGAAGCTCGAAGACTTACTATGGTTACAGAATACTTAGATACTATGTGCTGAAAACAGGGCGCTAGTGGGGGAGGAATATATCCAACACGGGACACTAGACATAGGCTGATGATGATGATGATAGTAACATTTTGAACCGATAGGACAATGTCAAATTAATTTAATTATTATCTTAATGTCGAAAGGCAGAACGAAAAAAAAAGAAACGATGGGTGAATAACAAGGCAGAGCTAAAATAGATACTATAATCTAACTAATTGCTGTTTTCTACAAGCTATAAATCGTTTAAAGTTCACTATAGGTAAAGCAAATAAGAAAACTACACTCAACATAATAAGGTTTCTTTTGAGGAAATTTTAATTACGAAAGTACACTTCAAAATCTTTCTTTTTTTCGAATCTCTACTGAGCTACTGATCCTCTTCGCAGGGATTACGAACTTTCTGAGAATTGAAACTTTTCTACGTTGATTTTTAGTTAGATACATTTCAATTCAATTGAAATTGAAAAGGATCAGTTACAAGAATGGCCGGTAGAGAAAATCAGTAATGTAGCTAATCCATTCTGTGGGTTGAAGATTTCTTGAAAGCCTCTGGGAGCCTTACTGATTTTGTAGTTGAGTTGGGTATTACCGACACAGAAGCGTTGGGACGCCCAGCGACGAGTCAGGCCGTTTTCTGCACACATTAACTTAAAACTACAACGATTAAATTCAGATGATAAGTTCCTTAAAATTTGACAATTTATTTAAGCGGAATCAAAATTTGTTGTTCGCTTTGTAAAAGTAAAACTTGGGGTTAAAAAACCGATCAAAGCACTTGTCGCCAAACTCCTAAAGCTGTTACACATCCCCAATAAAATTATAAAAGATTCGGCCCGAGGAAATGTGTTAGTCATGAGGCTGTCTTGTTCCAACAAAGTTCCGAGATTAAATGCTCAAAGTCTAGCGGGGGTCGAGGGGGCGGAGAGAAGGGTTGCCCCAGTAATCAAAACTTTAGCCTTTCCTTCCATTGTCACATCCGTATAATATAAACCAACAAGGGACCCGCCCTGGCTTTGCACGGGTGCAATCCTGATACTAATGCAATGCTAAACATATAAATATACTTCTCGAATCACACTATCTGTTAAAAAGTCCGTAGCATAGTTTTAAATATCTAAGCATACAGGGACAGACAGACATCGGAAAGCTACTTTGTTTCCTTAGTCGCCTGGAAGAAATCACTATCAGTGATAAGGTCGTCAGTTCCATTCCCATTGTTTATATCGAATGTTTTTAAAGGCTGTGCAATAAAGAGTTATCGATTTATTTATTCCTACACAAATCAAATTACATATTAACTGAAGGTACTTTTAAAATTTTTATCTAGATTGAAATAAATTGCCTGAACACAGAAAAATTATGTTACTGCTAAAGATCTCTTTGGAAATTAAATTTCAACCTAAAGTGCATTTACTGTCGTTAACAGTCACATAGATTTTATTGTAAAAAAGGCAATTTATTAATGTTGTAAAAACAGCTAAGCATTGTATGTCCAAATTATAATTCTGAGATTACTACGTAAATAAATCCCATATTTGTAAATGGATAACACTGTAAGCACTCAACCACACCCATGAAAGGTCAACAATGAAAACCCTTTGCGAAAAACGCTCAAAGGACCTAATGGACAAGCGAGGACGACCGAAATAATTTAGTATTTTACCTACAGAAACAATCTACGGTCTCTGAGCCTCTTTTAAAATTAATAAAAGCATATTATTTGACGAACTCGGTGGCGCGGTGGGCGAATGTCCGCGTCGCAGGTTGCTGGTTCGAGCAGAAATGTTTGTACGATATGCGGATCAAATATCCGCAGATCGTACAAACATTTCTGCTTTCTCTTTACACTTTCATGGCCCACGATTCTAACAATATGTGTCATGTCTATCTGTATGTTTCTCAAGCGGCGCGCCCTTGTTGTTTGCACAAGGTCCGGACAGTGAATGCGTTAAGGATGTTCTGGTCGTTTTCTATGTATAGTAAAAAAATTACTATCTATGTACTTAATACAATATTAATTTTGTAATAAGTATATCATTTATCTAGTACCCATAATACTCACAAGCTCTGCTTAGCTTGAGGCTAGATGATGATAGATAGTCCGGGGGAACCATTCAACCATAGTGCCCTGTCTTCAGCTTGTCGCATCTGCTCGCAGTCTTTCGGAGATCGTTAGCCCACTGGCCGGAGGGCGTCCTACACTACGTTTACCGAGTCGTGGTCAAGAACACGTTTCCCCCAGTGGTTGTCGGTTCTTCGCGAAATATGGCTGGCCCACTGCCACTTCGGTTTGCTAATTCTTTGAGCTATGTCGATAACTTTGGTTCTCTGTCGGAATTCGTTAAGAATCCTATCTTTCATAATGTACCTTAAACTTTTCATGCCTATAAAGATATCGAGGCTGGGGAAGAAAGTGTAAGTAATATCTTTGATGTAGATGAGATAATCTATCGGTACTCGTATCCGATAAAGTTGAAACTTCTACGAAGACTAAGTTAACTAAGATTATGAGGTGCTTTGAAGAATCTTTTATAAAGACTGCTGATAGATATTAGACGTTATACATATAATAAAAAAACCTTAAAATTGTGTATGTACAAATTCATAAATTTTGACACAGGCACGTGGGGGGTTGGGTTACATTATTGAATTCTTAAGAATGTCTAACTTTTTTAAAATATTCAATAACCTATGTTCATCAGGGATAATGTAGGATTCTAATGGTGAAAGTATTTTTCTGATGATCACTGGATCATCAGAAAAATACTTTCACCATTAGATCTTTGTTTGGATTGAATGGGCTCCAAAACTACTGAGTTTTGGAGCCTATTCAATCCAAACAAAGAAACAATCAACTCCCCTTTTAATATTAGTATAGAAATTCTCGCACAATTCAATTGTAGAGTCGTACGCTTAATATGGTAGAAATACGAGTACATCTGCCCGTTAATTATTAAAGAGCCATCCAATAGCGCTATGCCATTCAACTGAGAATGAAATGAGCAGAATTAGCATAATTAACATTTCTGTACGTAGCGATGCCGTAGCAAAACTAAATAAGGGGCATGGCTTATGAGGAAATGCGCAGGAAATTATTTTCTCGCGCATACGAGTGAAGTATGCTATTAGCAGCACATGTTTGCGATTGTTGTCTTTTTTACGGTTTATTCTTATGGAGACATCATCGTAAATAGCGTTTGTTAGGGTTTGTTGATCGGTTTCGAAACTCTTGTGGTCTTGCTTTGTATCTATATTTTTTAGGGTTTTGAGATCTGGTTCAAAACCTCTTGTGGTCTCGTTCTTTCAGTAAAATAAAAATAAATAAAATACATTTCGTGCTCCTGTACAGATTTAAAGAAAAGTAAATAAAAGTAGGTGGAAATACAGGGAAATATAGGAGGCCCCATTTCATTAAGTGAGATATCAAATCAAAGATATTGAAATAAAAATATTTTTGATACTTACAAAATGATTTTTTTAAACTTACAAATTTAAGTTGGTAGATACTTATTAGGTACTAGGTAAATATTTAAGGTACTCTTTATGTCCTCAGCGTTGAATAAACTAAAACCCACAACTTGCCACAACTAGCTAAACAGTTTCCAAGGCTGAAACTGAAACGCGTCGAAATTCAAACACACGCTCAACAAAGCCAGACCCAGAGACAACGTAAAGTCGAGAGAACAATGTTTTACTCACACTTTCCTACTTTACCACGGCTAAGAAACAATACCGACCAAGCCTAGCTGTATATAGTTTATACTATACAAACAAGTACCTATAAGACAACTAAAGATTTTTTTTTTTGTTTTTTCCCTGTTCTAAATTTGTACCTTTAATTTATAATTGTTGGGTTAACAAAATAATGGTAATTACCTCAGATACCTGTACCATCTTTAAAACTTATTTGCGGTCACTTTATTCCTAGGCAAAAGACAGAAAGGTAGTTCTTCTGTCATCATCAAGTGGATGAAGGGTTATTTTTGGTAAATTTTTTTGCGGTATTTTTGTAGCATTGGGAGATTTTGGGCAAAAAATTAAAATATTGCCAAATGTTCCCAAGAAACAAGTGAATCGAAGATGTTTTATATTAGGCGAGTAGAAAATCGATACTGATTTGCGGTAAATCTCCCTTAGTTTTATGTTCCTTTTAGAGCGCAAAAAAATTCAACAAGCCTAATCTAGCACCAATACGAGACGATCCTCTTTAATGATTGCTACAACTAACGTGAGGTGAGGATATTTTGGATTTGTGGAATTTTAAATCAAGCTGCGTTAGCCAATCAAAAGCCAGCAATCTGTAAGGACCCTTATATGGTAATGTATCCCGCTAATGTGTTGTTAAACTGATTCCAACTTATTTGAATGTATCACTTTGGCTTTGTGTTATGGAACGTTCCCAATGAATAGCAATGTTTGTTTTGCCACTTAGAGCAGTTAAATTAAATCTAGGTTAGCATTAATAGATACAGTAGATTGGTATTAATTAATTAAGGTGTGAATAACATTAGGTACATTATGGGACTCAAGTTTACCGCAATAAGAATTAGAGTACTTCTAATTATAAATGAAATCTGAATGAATCACTGACATCTCGCATGGAAAGTATTGTGAATTATCCCTGCCTAAACATGCAAAAAAAAAAAAAAAAAAAAAAAATGCCATCTATGGCGCTCATTAGGGGAGGCCTATGTCCAGCAGTGGACTATTATAGGCTGATGATGATGATGATGAAACATGCAAACCTAACCTAAGCAGCCCAGCTCCTTGAACCTTTGGTGATTGACAGCGAATTCGAATGAGCTTTTCTGAGGGTGTGGATGGGGTTGATGCCTCAATGATACTCTTCAATCCCTTTTCCATCTGGTATCCTCTGTGGCCAACACAAGTGCTTCGGATTTAATATAACTAAGCTACGTGCATTCGTCCTTACAATATTTTTCCAATAAATGATTATCGTTAAAGTTTATAATAATGATAAGAACCCTACGTGCTGAGAATACTCAATATGAGTACTCGACCAACTATTGCTACCTTGTGGAATGAGAAGCTAGCGAGTAAATAATCAATATTGAAATGTTGCTCCACGTTGAATATATTTGCTATACTCGTATCCGCAGCAATTCTTGCGAATTGCAAATCTGGAATCGAGAGCGCGCTCGTAGTAAGTATAACGAACTTATTTATTTTGAGGATAAAGTTTAGAATTAACGAAGACAGTTCAATCGGTCCAAGCTATTTTAGAATATGTACGTGAATAGAGATCCGCCCCGGCTTCGCACGGGTACCTATTTAATCAAAAAACATAAATTTTTACACACACACGTTGAGTGATGTACATTGAAGTTTTCATTGGACTCGATGGATTGGATAATTTATTTGAAAATATTCTTTCTTCTATCTTCATCAGGAATAATGTACGATTCTAATGGTTAAAGATATTTTTAAATCGTTCCAGTAGTTTCGAAGCCTATTCAATTCAACCAAAGAAACAAATCCTTCCTCTTTATAATATCAGTATAGATAGACATGCAAACCAAACTGTTTCACTAACCGTAGTGAAACACTTTCGTATCGACCACCGTTCACTGAATCTAGAGGAAGCCACCCGGATTGAGAGACAATTCATCAATATACTGTGTACTGTACACCTACCGATCTTGATTATAGGTAGGTAGTTTACCTATATATGTACAAGACGGAGGAGATTCGATCAATAGAACCCATCCTAACGCTTTGTCGTAAGTTCCGCAGACCACCGTTTGTCCAAATAGACTTGGGTACCTACGTTCAAACTGTTGAGTGATTGATCGATTTATCTACCTATAGGTAATTTTAGTTTAGATGTGTCTTGTATACATATAAATAAAATTGTAGGTTTTTTAGATAATTCCATTATGATGACGAAATTTTTGCAAGCCTTCTGCCCCTTACCAATCGTTTATAGTGTTTTACAAAGAACTCGATGGTTTTCGGTTACAATACTATCTTATTATCGGTAATTTTATTTAAACATTATAAATAAATAAATTTGATATGTAAGTACCTACTTTAACCATTAAACTTTGGAATAAATAATTTTATACTAATATTATACCTGCACTTTGTTTGTAACAGGCTGCAGTTAATTGTCAATATTAGTTCTAATTCGGTTATTTTGTTTTAATTGGTAAAACAAAATCCACAGCCCTTATATACCTACTACTTATACTAATATTGAATACAAAACTTACGGCCAAAAAAGGTTTGTTTTTTGATTGTAATATTATGTGTAAATAAATGGTTAACTCTTTTAAAATAATAATATTATAAATTACTATATGTCAGATAATGATGATGTTTGTACACGACTACTAATACTAGCAGTACTAGTACTCAGTAGTTATTATCAAACTCTACAAAAATGTACGATTTATGCGAAACTGCTCTGCCTTGTAAGTTGTAACTGAAGTTACGGGGAGAGCTTTATGCTGACTTTTATGTTTCTCCGGTGAACTTCAAAGTAACGAAGGTACATCCCAAGTAGCACAAACCTGCATTATAAGATATTTTTACTGTCAAATATCATATTTATATGATATTTGACAGTAAAAATGCTTTCCCATTCGAATTTTACGCGTTTAGAAGAAAAACTCAAGATTTTACTTACCGAAAACAATATCAACATCACAAAACACTTGTCAAATTGTTTCACTTGGTAGCAAGTAGGGGCGAGAACGTGAAAATTATTCACAATTTTGCAACTTGTGAATTTTCAACTCCATAAAAGCGTTATTAAGATCCTGGTCTGTACTTTGTGCTGTATAATAGGTAACACAAACTCTGATAATCAGCATTGTGCTGTATAATAGGTAACACATACTTTGATATTCAGCCAATGTTCAGCTCTTGGGGTGACTGTTACCTTTAATAATGCTCAAATAATGCTGATATACAGCAATCAGTTACGTTATTCAGCCTATAGCTGTTTAATTTGTGCCCAAATCAGAGTTATATCAGCTGAAACAGCGCTGCTAACGCTCTTATTCAGCAGACTTGTACAGCTAAGGATTCTATTGTGGACAGTTATTCAGCTTTTATACAGCACTTTTGTGTTACTTGGGATAGAGCTTTCTAGCAAACAAACATGTCCCGTCTAGACCCGTCGAATCAAGCAACATGATTGAACTTTATGAAGACCTCTGACCTTTTTCAACGGACAGTGAACCGATAAATTATTCTATGTGCATTTGTGCCACTTTGTTGAATTTCAGATTTTTTTACTATAAAAGCTATCGTAGTTTGATGAATTCATTATGAATGTAAGCGGGTTAACTACGAACCTTAAATTATATGTTGTAAGAACACCAACGTTTCATCCCTTAACGAGGGACTTCATCAGGGTGAGTGCGGCTCACGTCTCACGTCGCGCCCGTACCGCCTCTATGCGCTCACACGGGCCGTGTGAGCGCATAGAGGCGGTACGGGCGCGACGTGAGACGTGAGCCGCACTCACCCTGATGAAGTCCCTCGTCTTTGCCGTCATTTCTCTTGCATATTTTGCTTTCGCTTTGTTCTCTGTGAACAATGTGGACCAATTAAGTAGGTACCTTTTAGTAATATTTCTGTAATTTCAACCTTTAGGAAACTGTTCTTCAATTACCGAGCTAAAACCTTAAATTTTTGTATTTGGAATAACTTAATTTGAATAATTGCAGGTAAATTTACTTTGTTTTTTACCATTAAGGGTAAAACCTTTAGAAACAAAGAAAATTATAATTAAATAACCAAATAACAACTACATAGTATTTACAGTTGAAACCATTGAGCGAACTGCTGACTGTTGCAAACAATCTACAGGTTTGTTATTTTACTAAAAAAAAAATATGGCTGTACAATTCAAACAGCATCTCATCATCACCTAATCCCATACCTACCCATAGTTTCTAAAAGTAATCATGAGTAGAAACTTGAAGTAGGTAAAAACACTTTGTCGATCGTCAGCCTACATCAGTCCACTGCTGGACATAGGCCTCCCCAAATGAGCACCATAGATATCTTTATTTATCATTTGTTCAATTCCACTCTTACCCAGCGTGGGGGTCATGAGCAATAACCCCAAATGATAAATAAAAACACTTTGTACTGAACATTATTTACGTAAAGCAAGTACTTATTTATTTATACATTGAGGAACACCAACAGCCTATATATGACACATTCTTATACTTAGGCAATTATTTAAGGTTCTTATTATAGGTATATACTAATAACAGGTGGCCACATCATTGTAATATTATATAAACTATAGGCACCTAAATATCAAAGATATATAGGTACTTAGCGCTTTCTTTGTCCACAGACAGCAACTTTGTCCTCGGCAACGCACAAGTCCCCGCATACCCCATCGTGTACTGCTTTACGTAAAGCAATACTGAACGCTTTCTTTGTCCACAGACAGCAACTTTGTCCTCGGCAACGCACAAGTCCCCGCATACCCCATCGTGTACTGCTTTACGTAAAGCAATACTGAACGCTTTCTTTGTCCACAGACAGCAACTTTGTCCTCGGCAACGCACAAGTCCCCGCATACCCCATCGTGTACTGCTCCGATGGTTTCTGCGAGCTGACAGGCTGGGCGCGCGCGCATATAATGCAAAAAGGCTGCGCGTGCAAGTTCCTTCATGGCGTCGACACGAGGGACGAGCATCGCAAAGAGATTGACTCCGCATTGGATACGAAGAGCGAGTTGAAGCTTGAATTGATATTTTATAAAAAGAATGGTGAGTATATAGAAGGCAGAAATTTTTCTATGATTTTTTGAATTTCGATAAGAATTATTTAATAAATGACTTATTTTCATATTCGTGTTCTATCTATATCTATCTACATATTATTGTTGTTTTGAAAGTATGCACATTATTTGTAATAAGTGGTTTAAAGCTTAATAAAATTAAAACAAGCAAAGACTTTTATGAAATATTCAATCATCGTTTAATTAGGTATGGAAAAGTGCTTGTAAAATATACTAAAGCACAAAAAAATCGTATATCACAATTTGATCCCCTAGGGGTAGAATCACTGCGATATTATATTATTACACATTTTCGGATTATTACACATGTTACGTGGCAACCTGTTCTATGTTTATGCATAAGTTTCCATCCAAGGATTAGTTGCATTCTGTGCGTCGTCATTTTGAAGTAAAATACCAAATAAGTCGTAGTACGTGCGTTTTGCTGCGTGGCGAAAACAAATACCTAAACGTTTTATCGTATTTCGTGCGCCGAGTTATAAATTTTAAGCAAAGCCTAAATTAAAACGAAATCTAAGTTAAAACAAATTTTAGAAGACGCATTATAAAATTAGAGCTACCTTTCATAACTTGTTCTTATAGTGGAGGGAATCAATAAAAAATCCAATAAAGCTATCCGATTCGTGCAGAATTTACCGTATTAAATAATAAAACCGAGCTCTATAAAACTCTATAAAATCCCCGAGCACTTCGAAAAATAACGAAACTCTGCCTCCTATATCCATTGTCCAGGCAGAGTAAAACAGACATTGAAAAGCTACAACAATAGGTACAGTCCTTGAAAAAACCTATAAAATCGCAATCCGTGCACCCGAAACCAGTCAAAGCTAAAAGCAAAACTTCGTTCTTTGTTAAAGCAAATATATTTTCTCGTACCACCCGTAACAAAGTACCCTATTCAGTTATCCTGTCCTTTGAGCTTTGTCTCTCGAACCTGCACATTTTCAGTGCACAAAGAGCAACCTCGAGATTATATTGGAGTACTAAACGAGCCATCCTCGTAAGTAATTACAGGTCTATACTAGCGCCGTGCTTCGCAAGGTGACACGTTGAGCGCTTGTTTGATGATAGGTCTCGCAGTTGATATATTCACAATTTTGTTTATAGGTGCGTTCCGACTTCGCACGTTCATTTAACTAAAATTTAATTTTTCGTTCGGAACACTCTTTTTTGAAAGTATTCTTTAGCCTATGTTTATCCCGGAAAATTCACAATTGTAATGGAGAAAGAATTTTTCAAAGCGGTCCAGTAGATTCGGTACCTATTCAATTCAAACAAGCATACAAACAAATAAATAAATAAATATAAATAAATAAACAGCCCTTATACTACTTACTTACTAATATGGAATACAAAACTTATGGCCAAAAAAAGGATTTACATTAATGTTTAAACAAACCTTCAGAAAATAAATAAGCTACTTAATTATTCTGACCGTACTTTAGGAAAGCTCTAGAATATTGATTGACCTGATTTTTTTTTGTGATGGCAATATGTATCTTAATTGCCACTTTACTTCCAGTGTCCAATTCAGATAAATTTCATAGTAATGGGGGCGTGTTTGCAATAATAATAATGAGGTACGATTAAATTATGAAAAACATAATTTTAATTTTTACATAATTTTAAATAGCTATCAAATTAATCACAAAAAAATAATGAAAATAACAACAATCTAAAGCCACTTTATCATCATTTTATTTATATTAATACCAACAAATCCATAGCCCATATACACTACTTGTATAATATTTAATAATAATAATTTTTATAATACTTTCGTACTAATATTGAATACAAAACTTACGGCAAAAAAAGGATTTACGTTTATAACCTAGATAAATTAATGACTAATTAATTATTACGCTTAATTCCGAATTTGGCTCGTGTTCTATCGCGTATTGAGAGCAGGCTTGCCCACCAGCTTTGCACCCACCTTCCAATCACCCTGTATAATGTCAAATTCAGAAAATTGTTCATTGTGTAACCTAAGTAGTTGGCACTAGAAATAAATTAATGGGCTTATTCCCAGAGATCCATGATTCTATTGTTTTGTATTTCTCAAGAGGTCCATGAAAAATATTTCTATATTTTAAATATCCATGCATGAATTCCCAATAGTCCATGAGATTCAACAAATGTACGGTCAGTGAAAACAGTACTAGATGTTATTTAATTATTAAGTGCAAAAGCATTCAGAAGAGATTTTATTTCTTATCAGTTGACTTTGTTCCATTTGCATTGCAGCGGAAGATTTTTTTATATATTTATTACCACAGCGTTACAGTTAATATTAGAATAATTAAAATTTAGTTAACAATAAGGCCAAAAAAGATTACACAGATTAATATAAATAGAACAGTAAATTTTAAAAAAGAGAAAGAGGAATTTTATTACATATTTAGTGCAAATATATATCACACTTGCGCTGGGCCTAACTGCATATTTAGTTTCATTATTAGTCAAAATGGAAAGATTATTTGTTTTACATACGTGGACATTTATTCTCAATGTGCTTATTGATTTGTAATTAGATTGGGTGGTTATACATAAAGCTTTTAATCGAGACGTTCATACATAACTGCAATCGGAACAAGGAGTTTTAAAACGGTCTCGTCGCCCTCTCGTAAACAAAAACCTATAAGAACTTTACGATTTCATTCGACAAAATTAAACTTTTTACAAGCAGATGTTCGTCACCAGTTTACTGCTTTGGAACTCACAGCACTTTGAAGTAATGGCTTTATAACATTTTAGATCAAATTAAGACTTGAATGTGGTATTGGGACTTGAGAGTGGTATTTACGCTTAAAATTTACGCACCGAATGTGGAAATTTTAAACGAAAATACATAAATGTTTCATCAATCTGAGCCTTTTTTAGGGTTTCGAGATTGGGCTTGAAAGCCTTATCTACGTCTACTTGAAAATAAAAATAATAATACTTGCTTGTAGAGAAAAGTACAAAAAAATTAAAATTAAACTAATCAGCACAAATCGAGATGTCAAAATTTTAAAGTGACTAAAAAGGCCTAATGTGATTTCAAAATAAAATATAACAGGATTTAGGTGCATTTACAAACAATTTTAGAGAAATTTCTGTAAGTTTCATTATTTTTTTAATACATATATTTCCCTTCCCCCTAATCTCCGTATTTTGCAAAACGCTCCATCTAAAACTTACTAGGGGTTTGTAGATATGGATTGGCTTTTTTACAGGAAAAATATAATCACGTCCTTTTTGAATTTTTGAACATACGAAAGCAATTTAAAAAGCTATTTAATGAAAATAAAAACGAGAGCCATAAACATTTCATGGAAAAAGTCAAATTCTATAATAATATACTCTCTAAAAAGCACACCCCACACAACGTATCTCTCAGTTTTTAATCTTGCAATTATTTTGGGTTTATTCCCCGACAGCAACATGGTAAATTGTAGTTATTCTCACAATAAATTGACATGAAAAAGCCACTCTGCAAACAATGATGAAGGACATTGAAGGTTGACGCTTTTTGTATTTTCAGGCACTCCATTTTGGTGCTTACTCGACATCGTGCCAATTAAAAATGAGAAGCGAGAGGTTGTTTTATTCCTTGCTTCGTTCAAGGATATCACCAACACAAAGATGGCGGCTATGAACACTAATGAGGAATTTGACAGCGGTAAGCACTTTCATTTACACTCCACATGTCAAAACGAATGGACGATAATTTAACTCAGGCTGACAGCCACTGAAGCATTAATGCACATGCCAATAATATCTAGACTTGTTAGTGCATTGACGCTTCAGCAGAAAGCGGATGACCTGTAGATAACCCTACTAACCTAAGTTTTTAACTGGGCATGTTGTTCTAGTACTAGGTACACTGATAGCATTAGCGAGCTAGCACCCTAGCTCCCGGTTCTCTGTGAACATCATCGCACGGTAAAGTTCTATACAACAGTAATTGGTCTGTCCATTGTTCTAATAATGTAGAAAGTAGTACGCGTCTACGCGATTGGTTTATGTAGTAGGTAGGGATTTGTAGTTCGCATTTGGTTTATTTTGAGTAGAGTGGGGTAAGATAGGACTCGATAAAAAGAGCACTGATTGACGGTGGCTCGTTTTCGTAAGACTTGATTGATTGCTCACTTTGATTCCCCTGAGGAAAATGTCAAGTTCGTCGCAGGACGGTCGTTAATTGAGATTAAGGACTCTTAACTGACTATGAATTATAATCGCACTCAGTAATAAAAAAATAGTTTAATAATTTAACTTTCCTATCTTACCACCACCTTGCCTACGATTAAGTCTTGCTAAAGGTATATTAGTACATCATAAACACTGTACGAACGAACCATTCTGCCAGCTAATTCCACTGCCAAGCCAAGCACATTAACACAGATTAAAGTTATGAAGGCTTTTGTTTATAAAGGACCCTGAACGTGGAAATAAGCGACGCTAAAACTTTACCCTACAAATATTACAAAATTTAACGTGGTTTTAAGCTGTAAAGCCTCTATATAGCTACAGTCAATTTACGCTAGGTTTATTTTTCAAACTTTAATAAACGTTTGTAAATCTATGATCAGAGCCAAAGACAAGATGATTTGAACACTAGATCAGATCCATTTTTCTCAGATGAAATTGATGTCATTAGGTCCCTGCGACAAGTTCTTTGGGAAATAATAAGGCAAAAAGGATTTGGGGTAGCAGATTTGATTCATATGACAATGATGTTTCTTACTTATTTTTGTTTGGGATTTCCACCAACATAACTCAACCCATGGAACTCTTCTAATAATACTCATTTAATATTCCAAGTAGTATTTGCTCCTAGCTATTGCTATTATGTTAGTTTATCTTTTAAATAAATTTGTGTTGACTTTAGTAAGTATTAGAAGCGTGACTTGAAGTAATACTTAGAAGGTAGAAGTAGGCTTATGTTTGTAGGTTCTTGTAGGTAGGTTTTACTTTAGGTTGTTTAGCTACCTCCTAAATTACATAGGTACCTAGTTGTTGTTCTGTTTTCTGTAAAGTGAGCCTAAACCACCCTGTTTTTCCATTCTTGATAATTTCTTGAGTATCAAATCGAAAGTAGTTTTGTCGCCAGTTGCGATATTTAATGCCATGCAAAATATTTTAAAATTATTGCACTAATGCATTTAATTATCTTTGAACTTTCTGGCTTTTTTTACCGTTGCGCTATCTTATGGATGAAATGACAACACTATTTATTTGAATGCATGGACTGCATGACTTTTTTTTGATTTAGTTATTTTTCTTAAAAAAATGACATGTTTAATATTTTAGAGTTTTCATTTTATATTAGTTCAGCTATCAATATTATTGTAATTTTTAAAATCTGCTGTATTAAAAGTCCACGTTTAGTTCTATAAGACTTATTTAATTTCTAGAAAGTGCCGTTAAAACTTGGACTTTTACCTTATTTCATTATTGTAATAGTGTATTTTAAGTCGCTTTATTTTTGCTTATATAACTGGCGACATTTTAGTAACTGTCACCAATATTTCAGAACGCAAGTGAAATACATCATCTATATAACTTATTGGTATCAATGTACCCTTATATCCTCACAAGACTTTCCAATTACAAATAAATAAATAACTATACCTTTCAATTCCAACAATATCTCTAAGTAGCTACTTTTGTGTTCAACCTTTTGAGTTTTCTTGTTGTTCTTGGAAATATAAGTGCCTATTATAGGTACTTTACTGACTTACTATAAAATAAAAGATCACATTTCTTTCGTATTGTTTTCTGAGCTTTGTAATGGAAAGTCATGCGAGGTTCTAGAAATGTAGATAAATGTTTTAGCTGATAGTAGTCGATAGTAACAGGGTGGTTTGTGCTACAGGAGCCGCGGTGCGGCCTTCGGCTGGTGTGGTCACTCTAGCGTTATCCCCATTTGTACCCGCAGCGGCACTATTGGGCGCACGGTTCCGAGCTGAATCTAGTTGCCTACTTCCAGACCCGAATGGCAATCTTGACCCTGAAGCGCCTTCGCCCGCCAACATGGGCAGGCGGCGCTCCCGGGCGGTTTTGTACCAGCTTTCAGGACACTATAAACCGGATAAGATGAAGACTAAATTAAAACTAAACAACGTAAGGCAAACTAACATTTCTTGTCCTCGTATTTGATTCGACAACGTTAGATTATTAATCCGTCAAATATCCCGAAATATCTTTTTCTGGATAGTTTACGATCCAGTTACTATATTACTGTTACTAATACTTATAAGATATCAATCCACTATAATACTTTTTCAAATTGAGTTGTAAATAATAACCCTCCTTCCAGAATCTTCTCCATTCATCGGACCCTCCGTTGCCCGAGTACAAAACATCAGCAATAAAGAAGTCCAGACTCATAATATCTCACTACGGTATATTCAAAACATTCTGGGACTGGCTGATTCTCATAGCGACTTTCTACGTGGCCGTAGTAGTTCCATATAATGCCAGTTTCGTTGACGAGGGTCATCCACGGATCAGCGTCACTAGCGACGTCATTGTTGAGGCTCTCTTCATTATTGGTACGGAATCATGTTATCTTTTTTTATTCAATTGTTGTGAAGATTATCGAGAAAACGTGACTCCACAAAATATGGTCCAGCTTCAAAGAATTCTTAAAAACCTTTAACAGGTTCTTATGATATTTTTCATCAGCTTTGTTGAATATTTTTCTGAGTAATCCAGCGAGGGATATTGCTGTAATTTCATAAGCAAAACAGTATGTAAATCTGATTTCCCTCCATCCCAATAAAAATCTAATGAAAAGATTGAAGCCAACACCAAACCACCTTCATCATAATCCGATAAATATTGACACATATATATTCACTAGTTAACACCACTGATTCACTCTTAAATATAATAAAAATCAAAAAGCAAATTACAAATTTGGAAATACTTGGAAATACCTTCTTTTACTGCTTGTATTGCCATGTTGATCGCTTCCAGGTATAGTCCCTACACTAGCTAACAAAGTATATCCATTATTCTTACAAGACACCAAACATAAATTTGCTCTAGGAAAATACCTTCTTTACCTGCCTGTATTGCCATGTTGATCGCTACCAGATTAGTAAAATAGTAAAGTAAGAGTATAACCATTGATTCGAATAATTCTTTCAAAACACCAAACACATTTGCAAGAAGAAAATAACTTCTTTCCTGCTTGTATTGCCATGTTCATCGCTCACAGATTAGTCCCTACACTAGTTAACATAGTAGATCCCCAGATTCATTTCTAATAATGATTTCAAGACACCAAACATAAACTTGCAATAGGAAAATACTTATCCTGACTGTATTGCCATGTTGATCGCTTCCAGATATAGTCCTCAATTTCCGTACAACGTTTGTGAGCAAGAAGGGTGAGGTGGTATCGGATTCGAAGTCAATTGCACTTAATTACATCCGGTCCTGGTTCGTGGTGGATCTCCTGGCCGCGCTACCGTTTGACCTACTTTACGCCTCAGACGTTTACAGCGGAGCGGTGAGTCATTTACACTAAGATAAGATAAAGATAAACTAATTGTTGCCAGTAATTTTAAGATTGCAAAGTTACAGAATTAAACAGAGTGATGGCGGGATAGAGCTCTACGGGAGCATTGCTTGCAGTGACAGAGTCGGTTCGATATTGCTTAGCATAGGGACAGATAACATAATACTAGCAGCATAGGTATTTCTGAGAGAGCAGTTTACATCAATACCATTCCAATGTTACTGAACTTAATAAACTTTACTTTACTTTACTTTACCTACTTAGGTAAATAAAAATATATTTAGGACGTTTATGCTATGTAGTATATTGAATTAGAAAAATGTCAAAAATGTTTTATTTCTCTACTTAGACGTAGAGATTGCCGGTGAGCTTATTTAAAAGCGCTTTGTAAGCAATGCAATGTTTTAAAGCCTACCCAAAGTCAACACTGAAGCACAGCTTAAGGCCAAACATTTGTGATATATTGCCTGCTGGATTTTTTTTTTAATCTCTTTGCCATGTTTTATGAAGTTCCAAGATCCTTGAGGTTATCTCTTATTTATCTTACTCCAACCTTCATACTTATAACCTAAAAGAATTTATAAATTAAATGTAGATAGATTTTAGGTATTAGGATTAATGGATTCTTTAAAGAAGGAATAGATAATATTTCCGTAAAGCGGAAAGATATATAATATAAAATACGTACATAAAAGGGATGTAGCCATATAAGCTTTAGCCTTTCGACTTTTTCATACAATATTTGAAGAGTATATTCTCTTTATAAGCGACATAGCTTGCTCTTCTTACCTCCATTAAAGATAGGTTCATTTCAATTAGTTCGGAAAGTTGAAGTCTGAATGGGTTTGCCAATTAGTCGGGTTGGAAATTGGAACTGCAATTTATCTTATCGGGAACTCATTAGCAGAGTGCAACGTTTGAACTGATGGGTGAATTAAGTTCTATTTATGTTTCACTTATTTAAATAAAAGTATTGACTCTTGGACTAGTTAAAGCCCCCGATTCTTTTCATTTTATTGAACTACAACTGAGAAATACAATTATATCTCTTTTTATGACAATGCGAGTATACCTTTTTTAGGATTTTTTTAGGGTAGTAAACCGAGATCCTATTACGAAGACTCTGCTTGAAATGAACACTTGAAATGTTCACAGTATGTGTATAAATTTATTATTCAAAGGAATAGGTCCAAAAGGAGCTTAAAAGGGATACAAATACGTTTGTTTTATGGCAATTTTTGTTCTATGTTTGTCAAGGCCGTATCTCTTGATCGATACAGTTGTAAAGTTATTTTGTCGGTTTGATACAGTGAAAATTAAATCAAAATAGTATATAGAATAGGTTAGAGTTACATAAAGAATAGGCTTCACCTATTCTTTATGTAACTCTCCGCTTGAAAAGGTACCTATTATTAAGGATCTAGGTATATTAATTGATTCAAAGCTTCACTTTGATGCTCACATTGAGAATATAGTTAGTAAAGCTTTTAAGCTTTATGGCTTTGTTATGCGTATATGTGTTCCCTTTAAAAGGCCAGAATCTTACCTTCTTCTCTATACATCTTTAATAAGATCTCAGCTTGAGTACGCTACATCTGTATGGAATCCTTTTTATGATAAATACGACAATCGCATTGAAGGCGTACAGCGTAAATTCTTGCGCTCTACAAACTACCGATGCTTCCGTTCGAGGTCCTCTTACGATCAACTACTTTGGAAATACTCACTTCCTTCATTGAAACAGCGAAGAATGCTCCTTGATCAACTCATGTTATATAATATCTGTCATAATAAGTTCGATTGTAATAGTTTAGTCAATCAAATTTGTGTACATGTACCATATTGTTCACGCCCAATCAGAGAGAACCGTAAACGTGCGTTTTTCGCTCCTACTCCTTGCAAAACGAACGCAGGTATGCGAGCTCCATTGCATAGAATGACAAAAGCTTATAATGAGTACTTCTCCGAAACTGATCTATTTGCTACTTCACCTGCATTATACAAGAAGGCTATCAAACTTATCATGTCATCTGATACTAATTTAGAATAAGATTCTAACTGTAATGTTCTTCTGTGCAATTATCAAGATCTATATAAATGTATAATTTAGAAATAATTATTTCAAATGCCAAGTGTTCAATAACGTTCACTAACATCACCCCCTTTTTAATAGTAACCTGTGGATAACGGGGCTGGTTACACTTTTAGAAATAAGTTAACTTAAGTACATTTAATTAATATATAAGTGTGATTGTTTGTTATCCCTAATAAAGAAAAATGAAAATGAAAATATAAGGGGGCAACATCAGTACTTCGATAGGTGACCGCGTCATATTGACTTTTTGCTGTTTTTAAGGTCCAAAGAAACTAATAACTAATACACTTTGTACTAACTAATACACTGATTAGTGTATAAGTTTTTTATTTAATTTTTATTTATAATGTTTGTTTTGTTTATAATGCGGAACCCTCCATCTGTGAGCGAACTCCCACATACCGGTTTTCTTATGTGTATGTGACTAACGAGCTTTGTATTAATAAATGACGAAGGTGTGGTATACCACCTGCGTTATACAAAGCTCCGATCATGTCCAAATATTAAATGTACATAAAAAATAAAGTAATCTATAATCACTAAATCCCTTGGCAGAAAACCAGTAAAGTATGTTTTCCAAAGGCAACAAATCGTTTTCATTGTTTGTTCATTGTTAGAGGAAAGCAAGGGTCCATTGGGAGGTTCTTGTATTTATTATCTACACTTTTCACCCGCGTACAACATGCGGTGAACGTGGTGAGGCACTAATTAATTTACCACCAAGCTGTTGTTTAATTGTAAGTTTTACCGCTGAGGGAAACGCTTTAATTTTAATTAGGGCGTTTAATATAAACAAAGTGAATGCATGTACCAGTCCGTTGTGAATAGCATTGTAAACACTGGAAGTTTTGACCGCAATTTTCAAAATAAGTTTGCGCTCGCTAATTCATTTAACGTTTATGTTTTGGGAATAATCAAATTTTCATGTCACTTTCTTTATTGATACCTATAGTATAGACACACACAGACAATAAAATTATAAAATTCAAATCTTTCCATGCCTACCTGGTCAGATATCATGACAAGAGCCCCGAAATCAGCTCAAAGTAGGTAATCACTTTAAATACATCTCTTTTCCTAGACGTAGTTTTTTTAGTAGATTTTTTCTCTGCCTGTGAACTATACCATTTTTTCACGGTAGTTAGTTAAGGAGAACTAGATGTTTGCGATTTTTCTGATAAAGTGCTCGTTATACAGGAGTCAGCGCATGGAAACGTCCACCTAGTGAAGTTGACGAGGCTGCTACGTTTGGCGCGTTTGATGCAAAAAATGGATCGATATGCACAATACTCCGCGCTCATATTGACTCTATTGATGCTCTCTTTCACACTACTGGCCCACTGGCTGGCATGCATTTGGTTCATCATAGCAGATAAAGAGATCGATGTTCATAGAAATGAGAACTGGGATTTAGGTAAGTTGCTAAGGTAGGCAGATAACGTTGTGTTACGGATAATGTTATTATCAATGTGTGATTTCTCTGTTGTTCGCTTATTCCCTGGATCGATTAAAAGGTAAAATGTAGAGGCACTTCCTTGTAACATAACCAATATATAAAGCTGCTTGGTACCCTTGTAAGCTTGGTAGCTGCGGATGTTTTTCGATTTGGTTGATATTTAAATGCAATTAATTTCGATTCAATCATCCAGAAACACCACTTAGGTACAATTCTCTGAGCTCCCAATAAATGCAATATTCGAAACTGCCCAAACATAAACACCGACCATTTAACCAAACAAAAGCAACAAAAGCATTTTCGGTGAACGTAAATTAAAAACTTCAGTCGCCGGGGAGTGAACTTCGGTCCCTTGAATTTTATAAAACCATATTTGTTTTGTTAAGGCAGGTACTACCTAATACGTCGTTTTATTTAAGACACCAGTAGCTACGCATAATCCAGAAGCAGTTAACCGATACGCCTTTCCCTAAGCACTTTCTCTTTACTATGATCCTAGGTCAACTTTCAGTAATGACCCATAGAGGGTTTCTTCTTAATCAGACAAACAAAGGACTCTGGGAGCTGTACAGCTTAAAATTAGAAAGGTAAAAGCGAGGTTTATAGAGCATATGTTTATATACCTATGGGACAGCCATGCAGCCCCATAGGTATATAAACATAGCCGGCAAACTGCACAAGATTCATTAAGGCGCTACTATGACCCAAACCCTTTTAAGATTTTTTTAAAATGTCTCTGTAATAGTTTTATTTTATATACTTAAGGTAGATATGTGAAAATGGGTCAGGGCAACGCCTAAAAATCACTATTTTCTTTTGGATGCCTCTCTTTTTAGGCTAGTTAAGCTTACAGTACTCGGAGCCAAAAAATTATATAAATATTTTGAATAGCTGAGGTATTTTCTTTGTTACACAGAATAAACCTCGTATCAGTAGGTATATTATTAATTAGATGTCGCCACTTATACGGGTTCTCTTTGCTTTCAATTTTGGTAAATGAAATTAAATACCTTTACTTAACGCAAATCATAGTTCATTATATAATAATAAGGATTTTTATCTAACCATAAAGTACAATAGACGAAGCACCTCAGCCTTGGGTTTTAGTTATAAAACTGTGTTATAGAAGGCAGTTTCTTCCCAATCGCAGAGTACATAAAATAGGTTGTAGTTTTACCAAAAGAAAATAAATTCATAACGGGGTAAATATTACAGAGAATACATATAATACACTAGCGAACAAGAGTCAATTTTACTCTGGGCTTACAGAATTCTAATTGCATTAGCCTATGTTTAAATATTTTTGTTTTTACATAACTTTAAAATCTTTTTTTGGTTGATTTTACAAAGTTTAGGTGAAACTACGGAATAACATCTAACAGCGTATTGCTCTACTAAATCGCTTTCTGACTAAAGCTCGGTATGACAACATCGCGTATGAACTAAACAGCATTTGGACCAGATCGCCATAACACCTGAAAGCGTAACGACTATATTTATAGAGAATATCAGCGTAAAGCTATCGTAACTGAGCTAATTTGTCGTAATAACTACACTAGTCTAAGAAGTGTCGTTTATAATCCTTGAAAGTCTTGAAAATAGTTCAAAGTACACGCCCATTTCAGGTTGGATAAACACTCTCGCCGAGAGACTAAAGGTGCCCATACACAACATCTCGCATTCCGAAAGCTATGTGACCGCTCTCTACTTCACCTGCTCTTCTCTCACCAGCGTGGGCTTTGGTAATGTGTCTGCGAATACACTTCCGGAGAAGATATTCAGCATCATAACAATGTTGATCGGAGGTAAGTAAAACATTTGATTTCTTAATTCTTTATTGCAAAACCATCAGTTTGGTATTCCGCAAACATCCCCGATGCGCTGCAGAAGCGAGGAAGTCGCAACATCATCCTGAAAACGTTATTGGATGCGTAGAGTTGCTAGCGACTTTTTTGTATGGTTGACTCACAGACTTCCCGTGTACATACCCTGACAGTAAGCTTTGAAAAGGGTAAGTTTGACCTATTCAGGACAACGGGAAAATCTGCGAGCCACCATATTGACCATTTTACTGCGTCGTCTGTAAGGCTTAGCCCAATAGCTTATTTTTAAGAGATCCCATAATAGTATGGGATCTCCTCCAGCAAACCTTATTGGCAGAGAGAGAGTAGGTAAGTTATAAAAGTGGACACATGTTCATAAATGGGGTACCTATACCTATGATTAAATTTGAAGTCTCTAACGTATATAATAATATACAATCCAATACATAAAATAGGTACTTTAAAATATATATTGCTAATAAGAGATTGTTTATACATATTTATATTTGAAATGGTAGTTATAAAAATGTACCTACTTAAATAAATAAAATGACAAAAAATATCAAATGTTTTCCTGACAGGTATTCTTTGCGTTTCCTCATCAACAAACAATTTGACATTGTAAAAACATTTCGGCATGGAATGATAACAAATACGGGGTGTATCTGTTTACTCTTTGGATAAACAAACATTGCATGAATGTATTTAGACAGATATGAACCTGGTTCTAAAAGATTCTGAAAAACCTCCTTCGGTTCTATTTTCGTCTAATATCCACTAAATCGGTCAACAATAGACGGGGTAATCCAAAAAAAATATTTTTTATTTTTTATTATTTTGATTTAGATGCTTTTTTTCCTATTTTATTGAAGATGATCCCAAGATGGAACTATTTCACCCACGCACATATGCACACTGTCACTGTTAAAGTTTGTTTGTATTTTTTCAAAACAATCAACAAACCACCAATTAACCATAAACTCATTATTCTGCTTACCGTTTAAATTATACCCATTATTATGTACTTATATGCTGAACAATCATATCCATTAGCAAATCATCAGACACAAAATAGCATTCGCAATTCAGCAAGTACGGATGCTTCACTAAGCCAACATTAAATATCAGTTATGAAATCATTGTTATTCTAAATGTGAATGACATGGAACATCAGAGGCCATGCGAGGTATGTGACGTAGCGTATCGTAATGTTTCATGAGATAAAGCCGTGATTACACAGCCTACATAAATGTATTATAGGTACACGCAACCACATCGTTTGTTTATTTATACACTAGCGTCCGTTTTTACCATTATTGAAGTTTTCATATGGAGCAATAAATTTTATAAAAAAATTCTCAGGGATAATGTAGGATTCTGCTTGTGAAAAATATTTTCAAATCTGTCCAATCGGTAGTTTAGTTCTTCTTATTTTTTTCGTTTAATCCGTGCCCATGCCCAGCGTGGGGATTATGGGCAATAACCCCCAAATGATAAATTATGCTATCTATGGCGCTCATTAGGGGAAATCATTGTGCAGCAGTAGTGAAAAATTAAGAATTTTTCAAATCGCTCTAGAAGATTCGGAGCCCATTCAATACAAAAAACAAACAATCGAATCATTTCTCTTTATAATATTAGACGAACACCTTGCCAAATGTGAAATGACAATTCAGTGCTAATGACCCTCAAGATAATTCCTAATTCAGTGACGCAGATAAACGACGAAACTAAACGTTCCTAATGGCTCCCTCGCCACCCTTCGATGAACTTCATAAACAGGGGCATAAATAGCTCTTTAAAGAATATTTATCGGGTATTTATCGCGTACCTTTTGTTTTTTATTTTCCCCTACGTTTCCATCGCGTTGCAGCGATCGTGGTCACGGGGCGACTGGATGTTCTGCGAGTTACTGCCAAGAATTGACGGCAGTATCCACGACTACCCTCAATTCGTCTTCTGAATCAGGAATGTCCACGTTCACAGTACGACACACTACACTGACCGTGTCCGAATGCAGTGCAGTCTGTACACGACGCCCGCACTTATTGATCACAGGATTCCACGAGGACGAGAGGCGAAAACCATCTTCACGATTAAAATTTGGGTGTTTTTTGATCTCAATCGCCTCTCGTACCATCCTTTTATAATAGTGACGCTCACGTGATAGAACTTTTGGGTCATGTAACTCGATCCAATGGTTACTTCCTGAGTCTAGCAGATGTTCAGCTATATACAGATAAATACCCGATAAATATTCTTTAAATATGTCAACAAATCGTGAAAGTTTAAAAAGTTTTATAAATAGCTCTATTCACCTCAACTTATCTATTAATGCGTGGAGCTTTTGTGACTTTGTCTGCGTGTACATGAGAGCTTCTGTTAGTAGATTTTCAAAGGCCATAGTCTATGTTCATAGGATAATGTACATAGAACTCTAATGGTGAAATAATTTTTAAATCGCTGCAGTAGTTTCGGACCCTATTCAATTTAAACAAACCAACAGTCAAATCATTCTTCAATAAAATATTAGACGAACACATTGCCAAATGTGAAATGACAACTTTGTGCTCATAATGTTCCGCAAGATAATTCCTAATTCAGTGACGCAGATAAACGGCGAAACTAACGTTCCTAATGGCTCTCTCGCCGCCCTTTGATGAACTCCATAAACAGGGGCATTAATAGCTCTAACACCTCAACTTTGCGTGTAGCGTTTGTGACTTTGTCTGCGTGTACATGAGAGCTTCTGTTAGTAGATTTTCAAAGGCCATAGTCTATGTTCATCTGGGATAATGTAGAACTCTAATGGTGAAATAATTTTCAAATCGCTGCTGTAGTTTCGGACCCTATTCAATTTAAACAAACCAACAGACAAATCTTTCTTCTATAAAATATTAGACGAACACATTGCCAAATGTGAAATGACAACTTAGTGCTCATAATGTTCCGCAAAATAATTCCTAATTCAGTGACGCAGATAAACGGCGAAACTAAACGTTCCTAATGGCTCCCTCGCCGCCCTTTGATGAACTCCATAAACAGGGGCATAAATAGCTCTATACACCTCAACTTATCTATTCATTCGTGGAGCGTTCGTGACTTTATCTGCGTGTACATGCGAGCTTCTGTTAGTAGGTTTTCAAAGGCGATTATCTGAACCAAAATAGCAAATACGGTTTGTTAGATCGATAGATGCGTTAGAGTGCCTCAAAAGCATCCATAGACAAGAAACAGCACTCAAAAAAAGCTGTTCGACAGTAAAATAATAATAAATAGGCTGGACAATACTCAAAGCATCATCTAGCCCCAAGCTATTAAGAAAGAAGTTTGGTTCGAAAAAGGTATAAGAAAGGTATTGGCACTAACACTGCTTAGGAAAATACCTACTGAGATCATTTTAATGCTAAATATAATATCATTACATATAATGCAAAATAAAATAAACTTGAAGCAGGTCAATCAAAAAGGTCGGACTATTATACTTTATATGAACAGCTCCAGGGCTATATGATAATAGTACCTACTTACCGCTTTGTTAGGAAACCCGATTCTTGTTGAGGATACTTCGAGAGCGGAAAGTTTCCTAGCATACTTATGTAGATCAAGTGTAGGTACCTATTCGGTGGCCATAGCTGATACTATTTATAAACTAAATCAAAGGAAATATTCTTTTTTTAATATCGTAAATCTCTTGGGAATCAAAGTATGAACCTAAGTTCTTTGAAAACAATGGAGTCACAACAATGGAGGACCTCTGGGAATAAGCCAATTAAAACTTTTGTAATTTTCTCAACATTAACGAAAATTTTATTGTACCTTGTATCTAATAACGGAAACGATACATTATTTTTATGTACACGATGGAAATGGTGTCTAGAGACTGTCTCAAATTTAATCACTCGACCCGAAAACCCTAAATCCATCAGAAATGTAACATCATTAAACCTTACCTTGGGGTACACCAAATCTATGTTTCGACGTTTGATTGATTCAAAAAAATACGAGGTCTCTTAATGGCCAAATAGCTCACCGTGAACTTAACATTAGGTTTATTGACCTTTTGAACTCAAAACCGAGTCAACATTGCTTAACGTTCTAACTTACCAACCCGACGATCAAAGTTTCATGTGTGGCAACTTTTTTATCCACTCGCAAATCATGTCCATGTTAGGGGGCCATCTATTTTTGTTTATCTTGGTTCCAAGCGACCCTTCTATTTCAGCTCTAATGCACGCTGTCGTGTTCGGTAACGTGACAGCAATCATTCAGAGAATGTACTCCCGCCGCTCGATGTACCAGAGTAAATGGAGGGACCTCAAAGATTTCCTATCTTTGAACCAAGTACCGAAGGAACTGAAGCAACGGATGCAGGATTACTTCCAAACGATGTGGTCTCTTAACCATGGGATTGATATACACGAGGTATGTTCTGTTATTATTTTATCCTTGATTAAATGTCAGGTATATTATTCTTCAAGATTACTAATAGTTGTAACATAAGAATCCTGTCGTAAAGATTTTAACGAAAAGGGTAAAGTGAAACCAATTTAATGCTATGTTCACATGCGCGCCGTGCAGCCCGGCGGGCTGCCTGGCGGGCTGCCTGGCGGGCTGCGCGGCATGCAGCCCGTCCCAGGCCGGCGACAATTCAAGCTGTTCACACGCACGCGCCGGGGCGCGTCAGTCAGTGCATTTGGTTCGCGGCATTCACGTTCACGGGCGCGTTTACGGGCTCGGGCGTACTGTTCACACGCTCGTGAACGTGAACGTGCACGTTGAATGTCGAGTTGAACGCGCGCATGTGAACATAGCATAAGCTTTTATGCCTACACACCAAAGTGACTGCCTCTGGCGGAACGTGGCCGCCTTCAAGTAAACAAAACACTGCCGACTATAATAATCATACACCAACCCGCCGCAATTTGGTGTGTAGACTCCACAGAAATAATAATAATAAAGCTTATTAGGTATTATTTAGATTTCTGTGATGACTCAAAATAGAAAACCAAAACCAGAACAAAAGTCATGCAAACCTAGCTTAACGCTTAATATTCATGTTTGCTTATCGTATTGTTTTCTTTACATCGGCTGCTATAGATGCCCGTAAGCTAGCTCACATTCCCCCCTACCTACACAGTCACACTAGATCACAGAGCACGAACTACAATATTATATTTATTACACAATCTCGAATAGCTGTTTGAAATGGTATCATCGATTTTAATGATATGAAGAAGTTACTGCATGAGATTGCATACGAATAATAAACTATATAATTCAAGTCTTCAAGGGAAATAAGTTACGACCCCTATCTAAAGTAGGTTAAAGTTGCGCAAATCAGAGCTTACACAGTGCATGAAGGCTTCGTTGATATTTACAATATGCATGTGGGATGTGTGCAGTGCAAACTGCTTTCACACAAAATAAGAATTACCCATTTTGAAATCAAAATTAAATACTTATCTTATAATTTCCCATTGCATAATAAACAACATAAGAACAATACGTTGAAAATACGTACGTAGCTTTTTAATTTGCATCGGCAATATTCATATTTCCAAACTCGGTTGAGTTTGCCAACGAATTCATCCGCAACATTATGTATATGCTCGTCACTACAAGGAGATTACAACCAACGACAACAGATAAACCAGTCTCTGGCATCGGTATCAGCATATATGCCGATCAGCAGAAATCAATAACCAGTGCACGCAGTAATCAATACAAAACAACAAATCCTTACGCGCTATAAGCTTCGATTCTATACAGTGGACGCGTAACTTTAGTCTCCGTTTAGCTTACAAATACTCCTAAATCTGGAGAGATTCCCAGTTACTTGGTTTGGTTATTTATAATTTTGTGAACAGATAGGCTCGCTTGAGATGATCCCAAAAATAAACGCCTACCAAATGGTGTAGAGACTAAATAAAACGCGATATAATCTTCAGATTTACGCCACGTTTTGAGAGATTATTCGTTCCTTTCTACATTTTTAAACTTATTCTGCAAATCTGCGTGGGATGAACAATATTCGCTTTAATATTGCTGCCAATAACTTCGTAATGAAGCTCAGTCGATTGCACTGCCTTCAATCGTTTATATTAAAAAATATACTCGTGCACGATCGCTTTACTAGCATTACGTGCTTACCACCTGTGTTTACGAAACTGTTTTAGCTCTTTTATTTTTAGACGCTCAAAGAGTTTCCTGAGGAGTTAAGAGGGGATGTGTCCCTACATTTACACCGAGAGATTCTCTCACTGCCGATATTCGAGGCGGCTTCCCAGGGATGCCTGAAGTTGCTATCTCTACATATCCGGAATAACTTCTGTGCGCCCGGGGAGTACCTGGTTCACAAAGGGGACGCTCTGACGTACATTTACTACATTTGCAACGGCTCTATGGAAGTGATGCAGAATGATATGGTCGTTGCTATTCTAGGTAAGATATACGAGCAACTTTTTATTTTAATAGTTTAGTTAAGAGTAAAAATTTATAAAATAGGATTGAAATAGGTTGTTTAATAGGTACCTATATGCTGCAACTCTTTTAAGTGTTTAGCTTCTACGTTGTAAAACGGTAAATAAAGAACTTTTTTTTACTTATATTTAATTTATTTTATTTAATACAGTATTATCTTAAGATAGATATGGACTTACAATATATCAGTGTGTACGTGCTACAGATTAACCTTTGAGTTCAGAGGATAATGATACCTATCTCTTACTCAGACTAAACTTGTATGAAGATAATCGGACTAATAGGGCGCTTATTTCCGATTCTTTATTTATTGAAACCGTAAGTTCCGCTAAGTTATATAAGTATTTATTGCCTAACTAGGGAACGTTTAGTAAGCTGATGATGGTTTTAGTATTTTTATAGAGCAAAAAACCTCAAACACTTGTTTACATCTAAAATATTGTCAGAATCAATAACCCCAAATGCGTGTACTAAGTATAATATCACTGTACCCCCAACACTCAAACATAAATCAGATTTCTGCAGGTAACGATTTGCTGAGCGAGTATCTAAGAAAATCTTTGAATAAAATGTACTTTTAGGCCACTTAAAGTCTGATTTGTTTTTGAGTACGGGGTAGTAGCGCTGCTCTGCACGCTTTTTTGCAAAGTTTGCGCACGCGTTCAAATGTTATCGATACTATTCAACCAAATATTTGCATAAAATATTACGATAATGGTTACAATACATTTTTATTGGAAAAACGGCTATTCCAGTTATAAAGTTTGAAGTTGCCCGTGTATAACAGCCCGAAGCAATTACGCGGCCGACCGACGATGGCCTCGACGTACGGATATAGGCAAATCTGTGTAACGAGCGCTCACTCTATTTGTATTTATTAGTTCACTCCATTTTACTGAAGGGTTAAGCGCATTTGAACTTTTTAGTATAAAACCTTTCGTAGATTGACCAATTCATTATTAATGTTTGCGAGTTAGCTAAGAATGTACGGGGTTGGTGTGCGCATAAAAGCGGATACGGGCGCGCCGTGTCGCACACACTGATGAAGTCCCTCGTCAAGAGATGAAACGTTGGTTTTCTTCCAACACTAACTAGGTTCGAAGTTAACCCGCTATCATTTCTAATGCGTAGTTATTGTTGTTTTGTGAATTTCAGTTAGTTCAATCTGGTGTATTTTGTCAAATGTTGGTGTGTTTCTACACCTATCTAAAAAATTGCATGGTTAATTCAAATCTAGTATTGCATTCATTCTCAGCACAAAGGGGAATAAGTTATAGCATACCTAATGTATGTTTCTTTGTAATTACGTTGTGCAACGGCTGGAAATTATAATCAGAAGGCATTTGAATCCTTTTAGCCGGTCAATGAAAACAAGGTCTATTATTTTAGTCTGCTCTCGCAACCACAAAATTATCTTATCATTTGCTAGAACTAACCTTAACTTACCTTTGAATTTCACCTTCTACAACAATTCAGACGCGTTCTAGACGATTAGTTGGAACTTATTGAATTATTCAAATCCAATTGCTGATCACAGGTAAAGGAGATTTGGTTGGGTGCGATATGAACACACATTTGCAAGCTTACAATGGGACCGGTACGTCCCAAGGGAATAATCCCGACGTCGTCGTCAAATCCAGCAGCGATGTAAAGGTAACTATTATTTAATTACTCAACTGTTAGGGTACATCTATACAAAGTTATTGGAAATTCATTAGGTAACTCGGGTAGGTAAAGGTGTCAATTCAAATTTACCAAAGTAAGAAATCAGCGGTATGGCGGTTGTCATTTTAGGCCTAAGGTTAGTAGTAAACTGATACAGGATCTTGATAACGATGATGAATGTAACTATGATAGCAAAGTTATAAATAATAAACTGTCTGTTGATATAAATATCTGTGATTCAACTTTTCACACAATTAATAATTAAAGCGATGCAATAATTACCAAATTGCTGATATTGTAAATTCATGAAATTTCGTCCTGAAATAAAGAGAACGCATACATGTCAAGTTAATCTGCAATCACTTTACACAGCTATTTGGGTAATAATCACGTTTCCAACCAAACCCAAACAATACATACCACTCTCACAGTGCGACTAACTTTATACCAACTTGATGGATTTATTTGCATAATTACATGTACAGGCATTGACGTATTGCGATCTAAAATCCGTGCATATGGGAGGATTAGCGGAAGTTCTACGTCTCTACCCCGAGTACCAACATGAGTTTATCCACGATATCCACCACGATCTAACGTACAACCTTCGAGAAGGCTATGAAGCGGAGGCTGAATCGGATGGCAATGGGCATCCATCGCTGACGCTGCCATCAATATCGGAGGACGATGAGAATGGCGATGAACATGCTCCATCGCCGAAGGTGCTGCCGACATCTAATACTAATAGTCCACGTCATGCGAAGTTTAGGTGAGTTTAGATTTCGATGCGTGTGTGTATACCCAGACCAGTCAACAAGTTATAATATTCCCATAACGCTTCTTGTATGTTTTTCTTTCTTCTTTTTTTTCTTCGTGAAGTCTTGTGCTGTAATTTGAAATATAAGAATTAATGATAACCAATTTTACTAATGTAAACTTTTGAATTGAGTTCATTAAAAACACCTACACGATGCCACGTCCTACATAAATACATCTATGTATAGAATCCAAATAGTGCTAACTCAAAAATCGTAAAACAATAGTTAACTTTCTCCTTGGCCTTTCTCCTTGGCCTTGACATGTCACTTAGTATAAAAAGTTTTTCAACTTTTTCCCAATCTATCACAAGTTATTTATGAGCAGGGTAATAATATCACAAACTTCCGTCCATCCAAACTTTACCGTCAAAATCATAGTACGCTTGATGGATTGATCATATTACTATCTGGGCATCTGCCCATCACTTCTTATCCGAAACTTGATAATATAGCTAACATAGAATAAGGTAAAGTCAGGGGTATAACACAATTGAAAGTTGTCGCAAGTTTGTTACCGCCGGCTCCGCTAGTTTAGTACCTAAGCTTTAACTATGCTGGTAATGCTTTTGCCTATAAATCCTTGATGCAGCAAAGTTTGTTCATTATTTTAGTAGAAGAGTTGTACGAGGTGGATGGTATACAGCTTAGTTTTCAACTAAATAAGGACTTCAAAACGTTTCTATAGCACTTTAATTTGTTTGAGAGCTTGCTGGTCAGTTTTATGTTTAGGTCATTGTCTATACTAAATTATAAAGAGGCAAGATTTGATTGTTTGTATGTTTGTTTGTTTGTTTGAATTGAATAGGCTCCGAAACTACTGAACCGAGTTAAAAAATTCTTTCACCATTAGAATCCTTAATTTTCCGTGATGAACATAGGCTATATAATATTTTCAAAAAAGTTAGGGATCCGCATGAAAAGTTCAATAATTGAACCGTGCGCTGTATATTCAACCTCTTTTTCTATTCTGACGCGCCATAATAGAAAAAGAGGTTGTATAGCGCATGGTGCTTGCTTTTTCTCTACGGCCAGTGTCAGTTTTGGAATGTCGAGTCAATGTCAAAAACCCCAATGCTGTTAAAAAATGTAAAGATCCGTAAAACCCATAACTGTAAAACCCATCGTTTTAGTGTGTATAATTTCTGAAATTTTTGTTTAATACCCGTGCGAAGCCGGGGCGGGCCGCTAGTCATTAATAAACTTATACCAAGTTATAAATAACTCACAATTTTAATGGTTTGTTTTGGTCATACTACCACACTGCCTTTTCGTAGAGTAAGGTCCTACAGTTGATCCTTGATTATGATCATAAGTGTTCCTTGTTAACCCATGGTATTAAATAATTGTTTTGTTTTCATCACAAATGTGCTTTGTTTTAAAAACATTTGGCAACCTGTAAAAATCTATACTTTCTTCCAACTCATGGTCGGACCAATACCTGCTTACTTATTTGGTTTGTTGTCTTTGTATATCATTTGAATATTCTCTGGTTCTATTCTATTCTGTTCCAGTGTGGGGATTATGGGCAATAACCCCCAAATGATAAATAATGTCATCTATGGCGCTCATTATGAGAGGCCTATGTCCAGCATTGGACTATTATATTCTGATAATGATGTTGATGATGATGATGATTCCCTGGTTTTTCTAGAATTGACGGCCAACCGCGTATCTCGCACAGAGAACTTCGGGAAAGGATAGAACGGCAGCGATCCGTCGCCACGCCCAAAGTCACCCGCTCCGATTCCATAGAGGGTCTCAACTTAGAGATGCACAACACGAGGTCTTCTGTAGAACGGCTGGATACACAGGTATCGAGTCTGCATCACGACGTGGCGGCACTTAGTCAAGAGGTTAGTCTTATTTATATTTGAACTAGCGACCCGCCCGGCTTCGCACGGGTGCAATGCTGATATTAAGGCATGCTATACATACATACCCTCCTCTTGAATTACTCTACCAATTAAAAATTTTAAGGATTTAAGCATAAATAGGGAGATTCCGTGGCAGTGTGGTGCCGGCATAGAATTTCACCACCCCAACTCTTTCCGTGGGTGTCGTAAGAGGCGACTAAGGGAATCACACCGGGGCGCCGGCAGCAGCGCCCTCTGCAGAACAACTCCACCGAACTGCGATCCCCAACCCGCATGCCCAGCGTGGGGATTATGGGCAATAACCCCCTAAATGATAATGCCATCTATGGCGCTCATTAGGGGATGCCTATGTCCAGCAGTGGACTATTATAGGCTGGTGATAATGATGAGGGAGATTCATACAGACAGCGAGAAGCGACTTTGTTCTGTACTGTAGTGAAGATTTAACTAAAATTCATGACCTTAAGATTTCGGTTTTATTGCAGACTCAATAATTAAAGGTATAACAATGCTATTTCATAATGAGCGTGTGAATGAACTGCAATAGGTAATTAACGTTTTTACGTGCCTTAACCGAGTTTACTTATTTGAGTCGTTTCACGTTTTACGTTCAGAAGGTTCCGGGTTCGATTCCCGCCTCGCGACAATTGTTTGTGCGATCTGCAGATATTTGTTCAGTGTTCTGGTCAAATATCTGCAGATGAGGTGGTATTCTATGTATAGTAAAAATATCTATCTATGTAATCTATTGTATTACCTATGTATAACAGTCATCTAGCGCCCCTAATACAAACTCTGCTTAGCTCGAGACTAGACGCCTCAGTGTGAATTGTCCAAGATTAAAATAAAAAAATACATGGATGCAATGGGGATGTGTTTACACAACACTTCGATAACACAAACGTTAACAACATAAAATGCTCTATTAAAACAAAAACAGGAAGTGTCTTAATAATTGATTGAATCAACAGCCTCACAGCATTAATGCTAAGTCCGTTGCTTTCAAAAGGGATTGCTTCAATCTAAATACAAACAATGATGTCACTTAATGTTGACCCATTTGCCAGGACATATTCTTTGTTAAGATATGATATCGCGTGGATATCACTGATAAGCAAGAAAACAAACACATAGCTTTGTTTATATAGGTTTTATGACTTTTAACGTGACAGTCAATGTGTCAGTGCGTCATACATAATGACCAAAAAGATATAATCTACTAGCGATCCGCCCGGCTTCGCACGGGTTAACAAAAACTAGAGAAGTTTTCACATGGAACCCTAACTTTTTTGAATATATTCTACAGCCTATGTTAAAACTATGTTGCCTGTGTTAATTTGAAAAATACTCTCACCATTGTGATAGAATTTTTCAAATCGGTCCAGTAGTTTCGGAGCCCTATTCATTCCAAAAAAGCAAATCAAAATCCTCTTTCTAATAAAGGTTTAGACATAGAAACATATACATATAAATGTATACTCGAGGTAGGTACAACGGATGTAAACAGTAACTCTACAAATTCTGTTAAAACTATTTCACAGTCGGCCGAAATGCTAAAAAGTAGAGCAATGATGAAACTTCGGAATTGCATACAGTTTACGGTCAAAGTTAGCTCTTGAAACTGTCTCGTATAGGGCGGTATCGCACGCTTTTTTATTTAAACAGAACTTTTAAAGTAGCATGTGGTCGTAGTGAAACGAGGGCGTCTGTTTAATCAAGTCAGTGCGGTCGTTAGAATCCACACTTAGCTCGTTACGAATGTTGTATAGTATGTATATGGATTGGAATGTACTGCAATACTAGAAATGTATAGGATCTATGTGTAAGAAATATATTTTTCCAATAATCCTACACAAAAATAACCTTGACTGGCAAAGCTATAGCCAGACGCTATTAAAGACTAAAATATAATTATGTTTTCAGCCGTTTGTCATGTGCTTAAAACCCTTTAGATTCACAAAGACCAATTCCCGAAATGTCAGCTGTTTAATTTTTATATCTATCTAGCGACCCGGCTTTACACGGGTGCAATGCTCGCTTGAATAACTCCATCCTTAAAAAAACTCATCAAAATCCGTATTTTTATAGATAAGCATACAAGGGACAAACAGACAAACAGCGGGAAGCGACTTTGTTTTATACTATGTAGATGATTATCATAATTGATGAATTTCGCATAATGACAACCTTTAAAATGACTAACCATTTGATATAGGTTCGCCATGCAATTCAAGCACTGCAAGAGATGACCGGTCCCCCTGGGTGGCACTCCGCACATTCCAACCCCAACCTCCAATGGAACACTCCCCACAACCAGCAGCTTGCAAGAAGTTGCAGCCATCCGCCTGACGTGTTCTGTTGGGACCAGGTGAGCTTTTTTTTATAGATTTCAGATTTCAATAACTTTATTTCTTTAGGCTTCCAAAATAAGCAATTAAACAAGTCAAATTTCATACAGTTAATTATTATTGAAAAAGAAATAAATTGTTTTTGATTTCTCTTCTCTTAATTTTTTTGTTATATTATAGAAGGTGTATGTAGGTTGTAATGTGAAAATAAAATACTCGGATTTTTTAGGGTTTCGTGCCCGAAAGATGAAAAAGGGACCGTATTACTAAGCCTCTGCTGTTTATGACTTGCGACTCTACTCTAGTTATAATTTTAACGCAATTTTTATATTCTACAAGTGGATTTACAGTTAAACCAAAACTTCCAAGGGTCATTTATAATAGTCGTGTACATAAAATATTAATTGTCCGACAACATAATTTATTTTGTCGGAGCTCGTTACTTACTTGTCATCATTACTTTTGTTGTGACCCCTGTAATCTGAAATGCCTATTTTGTAGGATTCTTTTGGCAAAAAAGAACTTTGGCTTGAATTTTTCACTTATTTTACCAAGACGATTTTCAGAGACATTATCATTAAGTCTGGGTTTAGTACCAAATTTACTAAAAATATTTTAGCTTAACAGAATTTTCTGCTAAATAATATTGTACGAGCAAGGCTTGCTTTACAGCTTTCTTATCTTATTTCTTCGTCTGAACTAGAATAAGTTTAAATTTAATGAAATTATTAAAAAACCCGAAACCATAAAAAATATCTCATCTCTGAAATGTTTACTCAGAAATTTTTAACATCTCTGAATAAAGCTTATTTAAATCCGAATTCAAAGGGTTAAAGGTCTGAATAGACGCTTATGGACGAGGGCCTCTTTGTCCGATTTCTTACAAAGGCTTGTAATAATATCATGAACCATTTGACTCCTTTAATAGTCTTGTAGGATTTCCGTTAAAAGGATTTTGTAAGGTTACTCGAAGCTGACAATGCAACCGTTTTATAAAGAACGTTGAGTACCTATTAATTTAAATAAGTGTCCATTCATCTCTCATTAATAACATATCATCTTAGGTAATTAAGATTATAAGGTTATCATTTTATTCCTACAGCAAGAACGGCCGATGACTCCGGAACGTCCGAAAGTTCATCGATGTACTCAAACCGAACCATTCCTTCACTGCGTCACACAATACATAATGGAACATCCAGCCACTGTGATGCTTCTCCTTGGCATTGACCCAATGGCCAACCTGGGCCCAGTGTTAGCCCCTACTGTAGACTTTTACGAAACGAGGGGACGTAGGCAAAGCGTGTTAGAACAGATCGCTGAGTCAGAGAATGGGAGTCAAAGCCCTTCCAGTACAGGCAGTGTTGACAGAATTGAGCCTCTACGCAGCCCCAGTGGGAGTGCCAAAGAACTCGATATTCCGCCCGAAACTCAATCCCTACTCGACAGGGAAACGAAAATCACAGTTATGAAGCGCAGCAGACATTCGTCGAGCGACTTGAGTGAGGCTTCGGAACGACTCCTGGCGAACAGATCCTCTCATCCCAGCTCGCGTAGTCTTAAGTTTAACATTAATGCTTAATTTATCTTGGCTTATGCTCAGAAATGGTCGTCAAAAACTTCGATCAGTTTTCCATATGTTAAATAAAAAAGTGGCCAAATTGATTAGTATTCTATCAAGGCAGACGATAATTATCTTGTTATGATCACTACAGTTTATTATTAATATGGTAGATATATTTTTAATTTGAAAAACACAACTTTATGTCCTCGTAATTTATTTAGGCTTTTAATTACTATGAATTTTGTACATATCAAATTTTCTAAACTTGGTGTTAGATTTTTATGAATGTATTTAAAATATCTAGTCATACTTTTAAAAAGAGATTAAGTTTTAAATATTGGTGGAGTAATAGAATAACTTTTCCACATTAATAAATCTTCCAACTTTGTGTAACATAAATATCAGTTTATTATGCTAGTTAAGGTATAGAAATATATTAAATTTACATAAATATATTTTTGTGATGTAGAAAATCGTAGAAATATTATAGATCCACTCATTCATATTTGATAAGACAATATTTCAATGATTTTAAATCAATTCGGAATATATATAATGAGTCTTTAAAAAAATCAACATTTATTTGATCTCGTGTAGACCAATTAGCATTTCAAATCGCATTAATAGAACTGTTTTAACACTTGCCAATTATAGACTATCTACTTTTGACTCTGGAAGAAAACATAGGTATGTAACTGAATAATAGAACTCTTTTACATAGAATGGAATGGCAAGTTTCGGGCAATTATAGATTTAAGTATAGCGTAATAAAATACTTTTTAAATCATGTTTGAATATTATATTCTGAGATTTCTGAGCAATACTAAATTGAATCCAGCTAAAATATTTGGTTAGACTTAAGACTTTCATTCATTTGAGCTTGATAAAATGTTAAATACATATGTTGGAGTATTGATCAGTTGCAGTATTGTTTTCAATTTAAGTAGATGTAAGTAATAAAGTTATTAAAATCGGTGACGCTTACTAGATTAATAGGTTGTTGTGGTGTACCTTGTATTGTATTTATAGGCCAAAACCTATGTGATATGATGGTTAACACGTGGAGTGCCTAAATTCTCATTTTGTTTTTTTATTACTGTCCTTTATTAAAATCTAATCTATTTTACTAAGTGTTATGAATGTAATAGGGCATTATTTTGTAAATATTGAAATGTTTATCTTGTAGTACAAAGTATTAGTTATCAAGTTTAATAAAGACAAATCGATGTTGAAGAGTTGTTTGATTGGTTTAACTTTTGAGTTTCCGAAGCTTATTGGGTGCGCCTTTGAAATACTGAAACGAACTCTGTAATTTTTAACAAGAATACTGTTATTATTTCTTCAGTTACTAGATACCTGTTAACTAACAGGTAACTTATTGGAGAATATTGATGAAGATAACAATGAACCTTGATTCATTTTTTTTTAATATCTGCAATTAAAAATACAGCGTGACGTTTTCTTTCTGATATAACTCGTACAATATCAATAGAATCTTATAATAGAAAAAATCCTGACATGTACGTACATGTCATGTAAGTAGGTATTATGGAATAGTAAGAATGTTAGGCTACTCTTCTTTGAAGAAGAGTCCAATTAATGAATTCCATAGCCACATTTTTTCATTTTTTCTATATTTGATGTAATATGTAGGTAATTTATACTTGTATCAAGCTTATAACGTAAGCCTTTCATGAATATTAAGATCAAATCAAATCATTTATTAGGAAATAGGTAGGTACAGTGCGCGTCAGAATTAAGTCCCCCCATGTATAAAAACTATTTTCGACTACTTCTAATTCCCTTGTAACTTGTTACAATTTTTCACATTTTGCATGTGAAAAATTTATCAGGCCGCCGCTCAGGATCGTACTGCCCTTTCATAATACTCAAAGTCTGAAATTCCCAACAATAACAACTATTGTGTCAGATTCAGATTCAGATTCAGATTCAGATTCAGATTCAGATTCAGATTCAGATTCAATAACTTTATTTCTTTAGGCTTACAAAATAAGCACTTAGACAAGTCAAATTTCAAACAGACAATTATTAAAATAAGAAATAATTGGTTATTGATTTCTCTTCACTTCAATTTTTTGTCCACTAGTGGAAGAAGTGAAAAAGAAACCACTAGTACATTCATATATAACTTATGTGTCTAATACAATTTTTGTTTTGCCTATCTAAATCTAGTTTAATGTGATTTAGATACATGTCAATAGTTATTTAAATTGGTACCAAAAACTAAGCACAACATTCAGTTTCTTACATGCTATTGTTGGTGTGGAATGGAGCGACATCTGGCCAAGCATTAGTATCATTAACGTAATCATCTATCGAGTAAAATGCTTTCTTAATAAGGTTTTGTTTTATGTATTGTTTAAATTTACGAATAGGGAGCTCAGTTGCTTCGAATGGAAGCTTATTATAGAAGCGCACGCAATTTCCCATAAATGACTTCCCTACCTTATGTAATCTGTACGATGGGATGACTAATTTGTTTTTATTTCTTGTATTTCTAGCGTGAACATCACAGTTTTTCAAAAAGTTGTCTCTGTTTTTGTGCGTATACATTAAATTTTCCCACACTACATTAAGTGTCCCACATACATTGAGATAGGGGGGGTACTTATATGTGACGCGCACTCCCAAGTAGCATTCGGGGTTCTATATAAGATGTCTATAGTCGTTCACATGTACTCCACAAGCTGTATAAGTAAGCTGTATAAGAGCTGTATAGCTTGCTATAATGCTCTTATAGAACCAGTTTGGGCACAAATTAGACAGCCTTAAGTTCACATTGGCTGTACATTAGCAGTATAATAGCATTATAGTAGCAGTTTAAGCAGTAACATCGGACATAAGTCAGCCTTAAGCTGACTTACGGCAATATATGGGACGCAGTGTGAACCATACAACGTGTAATAAAGAGTAACAAGTGGCTAAATACACAGCCTTCACAGTTATAAAATCCCACAATAGTACTCCAGTGCTACCTAAAATTCACTTGTGTACTAAATTACTTCTTATTTTAATATTTATTCCTTTTTAGTTTGGTTTTGTGTGTGCCATCAAAGTAACTCCAGCGGATATCAATAAATAGCAAAATTTATGATAACACGCGGTAAGTATACCTGTTTTATATACGCAACTTTATCGTGAAATGTATACATATTTACAGCTAAAATATTCACGCGCCTCTGTAAAAACGCGATATTCATTTTAAAATATTTAAAACTGGCTGAGAGGAAATCTAGGATTTTCAGTTTTTGATATTATATTGGCATTATAATTATACTACAGTAATAAATTATAGCATGAAGCCAAAACTCAATCGCTCTATCTGCGTATTTTGTGTAATCTGCATTATAATTTTGGAGATTTATTTGGTAAATATTTTAGGTTACGTAGAACAAAATGGTGGAAATGTAATACGGCTATGTGAACTGTTATAACTCCAATTTAATGCGGTGAGCGTATAATAGGTTCACATGTGTTCTGTTAGAATGCTGTTATCTATATTGAGTTCCACATTTATACCACTACAGAGCCAATGTCTTTATATGTATTCTAAAGTGAACTTAAGTACAGCTTTTAGATGTAGTTCAGATCAATTGTGTCGTTCAATATAGGTACGGGAAATTTTAGAGATCCGCAATAATAATTATTGTCCGTTAAATCGCCTATCCCAGGTACCTGAAGTACAATTTATATTTTGTAACAAACTAACAAGCGACTCATCAACCGCGGATGTAAATCCACCTATCTAATTCTATATAAAAATTAACATTGGAATAAAAAGAACAGAACCTGCACAGTTTTATTATCATCGTATAAGACAAGAGTTATGATTTTTTGTTTGTTTCAGATGCCGAGTGCCTTCAACGCGGGACGGACTCAAATGGATTCTACTGCTACTACTGTTTCTTATGTTATGCATCATTTTTAAGATTTGCCTAATTATAATTATATAATAAGAATAAATAGAAAAAATATGCTGATTATTAAAATTATAAACTACCATTGATGTTTATTATTAATTATTAATAATGCCTTCATGTAGTCCACATGTAGTCCACATGTAGTCCTTTTAACAGCCTACAGTGTACATGCGAACCATTTAAACACTTCTGTACAGATAGTAAAAATAGGTTATTTTAATGATCACAAACAAGTCCTACTACAGCAATAACTAGCTGTATAACAGTCTAAAAGAAGTAAACATAACAGCCTTTGGATTTATAAATGACCACGTGTGTTCTATTAAAATGCTAGCTCTATAACATCGTACAAGTAGGCCGTTAAACAGCGGTTGCCGTATCTCTACCCCCCTGTAATGCTCTTAGTCAGACGGCTGACTAAAGGATAGTTGTTAGAGTATTATAACGCTAACAGTCGTATAAAAGTATAACTCTACTCCTATAAGTCCCTTAAACAGGTATAGGTGTTATTAATTGCAGTAATGCAGCTTATACATAACGTGTGAACTGTAATAAAGCTTCAAGTACACCTGGTAACTAAATGTGTACTCTTAAATGGAGTAAAATGCTACTTGGGCTGTACATAACAAAGGTTAGTACCTATAATAATAATTGGAAAGCACAAACCATGTTTTGCTTTACTCTAGAGCATGAAAAGTTGTTCCGCAATCAACTAAAAAGCTAGAACTCCGAAATAAAGTCCCAGATGCACTAGGTACCAATATAAGTACTTACAAAGTGCAGCAAATAACGGTCTTTACCCGCTGTAATAAAGTAAGTAATGACGGAAAATGTAGGTCGCGCTGGGACCGTAATTTGCTGAGGCAAGCTTGCGAGAGCAGTGCGAACGCCTGGAAAACAGCTCTTACCTTATACGGAAACAGCGTGTAATTATAAAGTTAAGAGTTCTGGTTTCAAATGCAAGTGTAATTGGAAGCAACTCTTAATCCTCTGTGGTTCTGAAAAGTGGCCAGAAGATGTGCGATAAAATCAATGTTTGCTAAATTCTTTTATATGGCATATAAATACTCGTATGTATATGGCAGGTATACCTATAGCTATTTACCTTGTAGCTGAAAGAAGCCAGTGCAGGACACGTATTTCACTGAAATAATAAAGGTCTTATTTCTTAGTGTTGAGTCTCATTTTTGCATGTCATCGCGTCCAATGCTGCAAGCCTGCTTTTGTAAAATGAAGAATTATTTTGATGATAATGTTTACTGTAACTACATAGTATGTGTGTTTGTTCAACATTACCCTATAAAATCACAGGGTTGAGGTCATTCGACGGTTTCTACAGTAAACTTTCCTAAAACAATATTAGATTTTAAGAATATACAAACCATCGCTACTAAGAAGTTAGATGGAAAAGTTGGGATTACTACCAAGTTCAGCGGCTTTTATACCTACTACGGTTGTAATATTTATATAAAACTTTAACAACTTTTTTTGTTTTCTATTATATTTTCTTGGATGATATTTTCTTGAAATCCCCGTAATAATCCCCGAATAGATGTCAGCGTGTGTTTTGAAATTCTTGAAGTATTAAGTATCAAATTTCCAATATTTATAAATTGTGTATTTTTGGTACGTGGATTACCGAGGCTCCTAAGTTTAAAAAAAATCTCTGAACTTCTGGTCAAAGCGAAGCTACTACAAACCTGTGTGTGAGTGGTACCCATCACAAAAGATGGACACACTTAAATCAAGGGCAATAATATTGTACGAGACCTCTATTGTTTTAAATCACGAGCGTATTTAAATTAAACGCAACATCAAAAACAAAGATCTTGTTTTGATAAAAACAAGCCAAGTAAAACATCGAACTTGCAAGCTTGAATTTCTGGAACAAATCCTTAGAAAGTTTTTCATCTGAATCCGTCACATTTGTTGGTTTCCGAGACAAATTACAGCAATAAATATGAACCTTGGAATGAAGGTTTGATCTTACAATCTGAAAATGATGTAGATCGATAATTGTATTATTAATAATTGAACCACTTATGTACTACCTACTTTAGATACTTTAGTACAAGGAAGGAGTATCGTAGGTACTTAACTTATTTTTGTAAATAGGTAATTTATTTAGATTCTTATTTATTTTTCAGTAATTTCGGAGCCTATTCAATTCAAACAAACAATCAAATCTTTCCTCTTTTGATATTAGCATAGATGTAAATAAAATATATTATTTATTCACTTACGGGTTTACTAGCACGTACCCTTTTTTGTACCTAGGTACTATAGAATATACTAATAAAAACAATTTATTTATCTCGGTATGAAACCGCTGACAAATCTTAAGCCAGGTTTAATAACATGAGACGGGATTATTTGATGCAAAATTAAAGCAAAATGAGTTACGACAAGATTACGGTTAAATGAGTTTTCGTACCTCAAATCTTAAATACTTCTCATCTGCATCTTAAATCTGACTAAGTATGTTCCAAGGAATTCGTGTTCAATTCGGAAAGTTTTTACGAGACTGTTTTGTGTAGATAAGACAGAAAACGCGATTGATCTGAAAACCTAGCTACTTAACAAAGTAACAAATTAGAACTACTACTTACAATTGACCTATCTGGCGAATAGTTTCGTAGCCTATTTAATTCAAACATATAATCAAATATTTCCTCTTGTGATATAAGCATATAGATGTACATAAAATAGAAAAACAATTTATTTATCTCGGAATGTTGCGATTGTTAGATTTTATTTACTATAGTGCGTAAAGCCTTGCATTCGGGGGGTAATCTTTATGAAATTTAATATTTATACCAAAAATTTTTGGGATAAATATTTAATTTCTTGCTGATTGTTGAATATAATCTATTATGTAGCTCAACGGATCTATATCAACCAATACACCTGGCTACATTGCCCCGCTGTATGGCAATGATGATGCACTGCGCCCGATACACCCCAGCTCTTACGCGTTGCTTCGACCTCAAGCTCAGATATTTATTCCCCCTCAGCCATGTAGTTATTCACGGACCTAGAGTCTTTTTTTAACTTCAAGGAGAGCAAATACGTAGGCCCTGCCGAGATCTGGATATTTGTGCCTCTTGAGATCCTCGGCCAAATTTACCGTTGCACTAGGCTTAATTTTCTGACTGTAATTTTTTACCGAATAGTTAACTAATTATTACTTAAATGTTTTAACTAAAAGTTGAAAGGCCTTCCACGAGGATTTTTAAATGTCTTGCCATTTTTAATTTGTACAGTATGATCTGGCAACTTAATAATCGTAAATTAGTGAATTAAAAAATATCCCTAAGAAAGCGGGCTTTTATAATACCTTTACTTAAATAATTGAGCAACCTTAGGTAACTTTAAGCTAGTTTAAGTGTACAGTATGTTGGTGATCAATAAATAAATAAATTTTCGGTGAGGTACCTAATTCATGTGCGTTATTGTTTATTATTATTATTTATCGTTCATTTGCATTCCTTGTTAAATAGATAGTTCTAGCATATTCTGTAGGTAACTGGCCTGTATATAAACATGCTCCGGTATTGGCGAGGCGTAAAATTCAATTTTACGTCGCTACGGGCTACGAGCTACAGCGTAGCACAGTGGAGTAGCAACGGGCTCTACGATAAAATAAAATAACTATAGGTTTTTATAACTTGGTGTGCTGACAATTTTCGTAAACCTTTATTAACCAGGGATATTACAATAAAGTAACAGTTGCGAATTAAAACTAGTACTTACAATTGAAATATTTGACCTAACTGCACACGAACAAACTGCAGATAGGTCAAATGATCCATATCAAAACCAGTCAGAAGCGTCCTAAAGACGCTGGCTGCATTGCCTTGCTGTACAATAATGCTCATGCACTGCGGCAGATGCTCATCAGCTCTCGGGTTACGCGTCGCTTCGACCAGACGACGCTCAGATAACTTTTAAAAACTTGTAGAGCCTCGGGAACTCAAGAACCTACAAACAAAAATCTCTCAGTCTAATCTGCCACCACACCAGCCCTCACTGATGTCAAAAGATAGGAAGGCGCAAGTATCATCATGGGTCTCCCTGACTCCCATGGGACGAGAGTCCTACCGTTGGGACTCATTGTGACCATCGTCACGCAACAGACCATTCAGTTCGAGAATAGCTGGTACGTTAGCAGTGACAAAGGCCCGCCCGATGAAGTCGTTAAGCTGGCATATATATGAGGGGTGTAGTTTCATAACCCGCTATAATGACTTTCTCAAAATTTTCACAGATTAGAAAAAACTGTTAATTCTTGACCAATGAATCGTAATTCATAGTTTTTGGTCTTGCCGATTAGTCCTGGGCAAGGCGCTACTAATCTTAGCTTTACCAACAGAAATCATAGAGAAAATACTGAATTATAAGCAAATTAAAATTCGTTTTAGAGGATTTTGAAACTAATCTTGCATTATGGCGGGTTTTGAAAATGAACAGTCATATTTTGGCGGGTTTTGCAACTAACCAAAACCAACAATAAGATGGAGGATGGATGGCGTTATGCGATATAATTTTTAAAATAGGGGGTCGGAGGTAGGATATTATTTTATTACTAGGTGTTTTGTATTTGATTACTATGTTTTCAATAATAATACTACCTATATTTTTTTAATTGTTGTGTCATTGACACGTGAAGGAAGAAAAATAGGTAGGTAGGTACTTATGTAACATAGCAAAGATATTTTACCTAAAATGTATTATTTACCTACATTCATAAATTAAAGAGATAATGAAGTATTTTTATAGTTTTTATTTAAAATGTATTAAACACGAGTTTCACTTAGGTATAATGAATTCCTACTTAGATGGATATGTTTCAAATATATAATGGAACTTCTCCAAAGCCTCCAACCCACGACGAACCACTATAACCTAATGGTACCTACGTACATAACTGGCTCAAAACTTTACTTAGTACATCTTGCATAAAACTTTTCTTGCTAACTTTCCAAGAGATTTTTGTTCAATTTTCACTCACCGTTTCTTGCGCTCCACTTCACGTTTCCATAAAGATGGATCGCGTGGCCTCTTCCTCGAATATTTTGGATCACATTTTTGCACAAACTGGGCTAATTCCTCCATTTTTTTGCATGAAATTAATAAAAATCCGAACACTTGTTGCACCACGAAAGGTCACAACCGCCATACTATTTTCTCGATGAGGCGACGCAAATCCGGTGCTGTGATTGGTCGATTGTGTTATAGAGGATTTTGAAACTGACCTACGCTATTATAGTGGCTTTTGATCCTAACATCGTTCTTTACGAGCGAATTTCTCTGTGTTTTAGTGGGTTTTGATAGAAAAGTAGCCAACCATTTCAAAGCAATTTTTAAGAACTTTTGATTGATGGTACTAACACAATATTGGTCAAAAAGCATTATAGCGGGTTATGAAACTACACCCCTCATATGTAGATATCCGACCGACAGCTCTAGTACACATTAATCAAAGATTTTTTAGTTTCATTTTATTAAATTGAGGGTTTTTACCAAGGGGATCTCGTGAATATTGAGACCTAGTATAAAACCCAACCTTTTCACCTCTGAATCTAGCTTATAAATCTCGATATAATTCTATGTGTGATGTTTAAGGTTCATGTAAATAGGTATTTATGTATAAGTTATTTAGTTATAAGAGTTTCTTATTCAACCATCAATTTTAGGTACCTATGTACATTTCTGAACCGAGTTGGATGTATTAATAACGGAAACCTTTCATGATCCCAATTGATACTGATAAAACATTTGAAACTATGAGTGAAATAAAATTAAGATAGTCGTTTCTTGCAGATGATTATAAATTCTAGTAAAATGAGTCTTCTATTTATTTCAGTACCAGCAAAGCATTAAATAATAGCATTAATTTAAGTCGGTATGAACAACGAGGTGCTACGAACATCAAATTATATACTACGCTATGATATACGAAATAATCCGCCGGCTGCCACAGGCGTAGCATTATCTTAAAAGGAATCTTGTTTTCCTCTGACGATATCACGCCATATCTATTATTTTATAGCGTTGCCTTGAAAATAAGTATATTTTTCTAGTACCTAAGCAGGTGTAGGTAGGTACTATGTTCTAGAATCCATGAAATTATAAGTACTTTATGTAAGAACAGGCATTTATGTATTCAAACTTGACAGCGAGGTAACCACTGAAAAAAACAACGCGACAATCCCAAACGCGCAGTGATGATAGTTATTATCGCATTGCACTGTTTGTAATATATATTTATTTATATATTATTTAAAAGTTGTAACTTTAATAAAATAGTAATGAATGCTACATGCTACACAACCAACAAAAATTCATAGCTAAGTAGGTACACACATTGTCTTGCAACTCGTTCTACTCACTCTCAATCAAGTTTTGGATGAAAATCAGTGTTTTTGCTTTTAAGTACTTAAAAAAATCACTGAGTCATGGCCTTTTTGTCGTGCTGCAGCACACACAATTTTTTTTAGAGTACTTACTTTTGAATGTTTTTGATTATTTATAAGTACTGTGCCTATTTATCAAATTGTATATTGTAAATTGTTTGCGTAGTAAAAAATATTTTTATATATCTATCTATGATAACTACAAATTAAAAAAAGCTTTAGTAAACCGCGCTGTCCAGCCCAAGAAGTAAACATATGACTAATCTTTACACACATTTATACTACAGTCATAGCCTTGTCGTAAATAATACTTTAAAGACACCGGGGAACTCGTAAAATATGTGAGGTAAAAACAACCGCGCTTTTTACGCTGTAAAAATTAGGGCTCCCATAAACAGCTAGATCATCCGCCTGGCTCTATATTTCCAGGAGAAAATAACTTTGATGAAATTGACTTTGAAAATGGAGAAATCGACGAATTTATTTTGTTTCACGCTTCTATTCCCTGTTGCTAGCAATCAACAGGGATCAGGGCATAAACAATAAAAATTTAAAACATTTAGATAGCTTTATACATGTTTAATTAAGAGGTCATCTGCAGCTGCAGATCATTTTAAAAAATTATACGTAAGGTATCGAAAAATAGAATAGGAATCGTTGGTAAGTGAAATCTTTCATCCAGCTTTAAAAATGTTGAGGTAGGCGATACACGTCCGATTTTTTATCTGCTGATCGTACTATATACATCTATCCGTAAGCACTCGTTTCACGTTTGTTAAAATACACAAATTCACTTCCAAAATTAAATACATTCATAGATCATAAAAAATAAAAAATCGGACATGTAGCGCCGAAGGATCGACCTACCTTGCAAGTTGTAAAAAACCCGTATACCGAAATCATGAAAGTAAGATAACCGATATTTACATAGGCTGTGACTTATTCTGTATGTAGTTGGTAACTACACCTACCTAACTTGTTTGCACGACGCGTAGTAGGTAGGTGCAGAGATTTGTTTGCTTTCCCAGGTGTCTGCTCTCAATCATGAAGTCAACTGCGGGTTTGTTATAGTTAGAACAAACGTTCCTATTTGTCACAATAAAGGCAAGGCCTCTCCGTGATTGATTGCTAGCAACAGGGAATAGAAGCGTGACTTTCAGGGGCCCCGACACTGAGCACGGGCTTTACTGTGGCCAACGAAACGGCAAACGAATTTTCCGTTTAGTCCGATCATTTTGTAGCCTAGAGTTAGGGTCTTTGTGATAGATAACGTTTAAATTTACCTATCTCCTTTTAGTGACAGGGACAATTTAATCAAACCATAGCTATATATATAAAGCTATATATATTATAGGTAGGTCTATGCGAACTGTGTAGGTATGTTTAAAAAGTTGTGGCTGTTGTCCTAGTTTTGAATCAATAGAATTTATCGGTTTTCCATAAAATATTCTTTGAAAATTCAAACCTTCCCGATTTCCAACATATTTCAAGCTTTTCTACTGAGCAGATTACTCAGGTTGGTCATTAATCGAGTGAGCTGACCGTCCGTAGCTCGCTGAAAACTCGGAAATGATATTACGCCTTCACTCAGCAAACGTTACCGCTGAAGTGATTAACCTTTTATAGGCACGTAGAGGTATCGGAACTATTTATATAGGGTATATTTATATAGAGTCCATTCAATGTAGAATCTGTTTATTTATGGCAATAAATAAACGCGGCAGGCAAAATTTCATTTGAAAACTGGCAAAATCAGCGTCTGATCTCGTGCTGCATATACCTATACTGAAAAGGTGGCACGAGATACGAAACAATTTAACAACCGATAGCACGATGGGTGCCAAATGAACTTAACGATCTCAAAATACACATAAGTATTTTAAATTCTTTTGTGACGAAGTATTCTCTCCGCTTCGGTGAAAACCACCCCTTTGAAGGTAGGTACCTACCTGTCTGACTTGTATCTAATACCATTCTGATTTCTATTAGATATGTTCCAGGCAATATAGTGTAAGTACCCCGTACCTATTGGTTGCAGTTTTCAGCAGGAACTTGGCACGCGACACAACAAAATACATGTTATTTCATCTCTGTAATGAACGGTCTTGCTGTAAACAGATGGCAACACAATGAGGCGTCAACGTTGGGATTTCATGTGAAATCACCAAGAGGATGCAATACTGTGATTGCTTTTCACGAAAAGGGTGTTGAAAAGACGTGAATACAGTGCAGTGAGCCTTTTGTTTTAGTGAAATACCTATTTCATTCGCCGTTTGCCCTTTTAGAGCTTTGTTTTGACCGACGCGACGTATAAAAGAGTATGGCATGAACGGATTTCAATAGTACCTACGCTTGTTCGATTATGAAACTATGATGATTTTATTTAGACTTAGATTTGTTAAAGATTATTTATCGGTATTTGTATATGTTTATTTATTTCTTTATTTTATATAATTCACCATTATAACCCTTTATTATCCCTCATGAACATAGCTATGGAATATTTTAAAAAAAATTAGGGGTCCTTAAGAAAACTGAAAACATAATGTAACCCAAAGTGTGTGTGTAAAATTAATATTCTTTTCTTTTTTTTGTTAAATATCCATGCGAAGTCGTGGTGGACTGCTAGTCTTTAATAAGATAATATCCTCTAAACCAGATTTCAGCCACGGTGGCCAGTCACAATGAAGACTTGCAAGGTATTATATTATTATACCTTAATGCACAAGTGTAGACGTATTCTCACGTCTATTCTCTCATTCACATAATGCTATCAGATATGAAAATACAATTAGGTTGCATAGCGAGCTAATACTACACTGTAGCTATCTCCGGATAGGTGCCTATCGCTTTTATAATATTTACCTACTTATCTATTACATACTTACCTATCTATTTTATTCATCAATTTTTTTTTATTTTAAACGAATCGTAGCATTGAACAAGTCATGTGTGAATATCTACAAGAGAAAGCCCATGGGAAATCATTTCACTCTCTCATAGAGCAAAGCCCGTGTTTACTTAGGTAGGAATTTTATTTAGGAAAACGGAAAGAAAACCTAAAAATATTATTAACGCCTGCCTATGGTTACCAGTTTCACAAGAAAACATATTTAATATTACCATTATCAGCATCTTCATTCTAGAAAACTTTGGTACATTAAGGGAACTTGGGGTCGTTAATTAATATCTAATAACTCGAAAGCTTTTATTTGACGCTCATTACTCTTCTATTGTAGTAAAGCTTCTAGGTAGGTACTTGTACTTGGTTTTAACTGCCGTCCTCAAAATATTACAAAAACATCAAGAAGGAAGGCCAAGAATCTCTCTGCTTTGCCACTTGTTTAAAGTATTGTAGAAATTGTTTAAAATTACAACTGACTGAGCAAAATCTAATTCCATGTTCCAAACACGTCTTTCGCACAAACAAAATGTTTTTATTTACTTTTAATATTGGCAAATTACCTTTGTACGGGGAGCAAGAAAAAAACCTTTATATATCTATAGAATCATCATCATCAGCCTATAACAGTCCACTGCTGGACCTCTAGGCCTCCCCCAATGAGCGCCATAGATGCCATTATTGATCATTTGGGGGTTATTGCCCATAATCCCCACGCTGGGCATGCGGGTTGGCGATCGCAGTACGGTGGAGTTGTTCTGCAGAGGGCGCTGCTGCCCGCCCCCTGGTGTGTTTCCCTTAGTCGCCTCTTACGACACCCATGGGAAGTGTTGGGGTGGTGAAATTCTATGCTGGAACCACACGGCAATTTAGCCGTTATATCTATACCTCTAGAATAGATTGTACTAAACTTGACCTTGACATCTTCAATAGCTGCATCCTAGTTTAAAACCAACTTTCTTTCATATATGTATCAATATATCAAATGCATTAAAACAGAAATAAGCAAAATTAGTAAAAATTTTGGTTATTTTTTGGTGTACCTACCTAAATTTCAATATTGGCTTGTTATTATTATTTGAGTATTTTGCAATAAGTACCTTTTTTATAAGTGTAAATTAATAATATCAATAGCATATTATATGAATAGCCACTGATTACCGTTACACATCCTCAAGGTATTTTGGTGAAAGATTCCCTAAAATAACTAGGTACCTACTAAGAGATAGTGACATCCTAAGATACCTAGGAGATGCCTAGGAACTCTATAGAAGAAGTTTGACTCAGGCAGGTTATATAGGTAGATACTTTTATTCCTAGGCACCCTAGGCACTATACATATACTTTTATGTATACAATTTTTAAGATGGACAAATGATTATTTCACAATGCTTACTGGTTTACTAGGTTATCACAAAATCAGCTCATTAATATTTTCACGAAGAAACACATTCTTAGAAGTGCCGTTTTCATCTTTTTCGTTAATTAATATAAAATAAAATCGTAAATTTTATTAAGAGAAAGAAAATGTCTAAGATTTATCTTCTATTCACCCACGGTGTTGAAAAAATTATCATTTTATTTCAATGTGACTGGTCGCCGGCTGGTGTCGGAGACTGGGGGGTGAAAACGGTAAATTTAACTGACAAATTACATAATGTTCTATTTTTTTCTCTTTTCATAATTAAAAGGCAGCCATTTTGTTTTTTTTTTGTCTAGAAGCAGGAGTCCTGATCAAGCCATAGCTGCCCGTGGAGAGGTTTTAGGAAGACGAAAGAAGTCAAAAATCTTTAATCATATCTATGTATCTAAATATATCTATACATACGAAACAACACACGTTTTGATCAGGATTATTTAAGACTAGCGGTCCGCTCCGGCTTCGCACGGGTATTAAACAAAAATTTCAGAAATTATACACACTAACGATGGGTTTCACAGTTTTCATACGGGTCCCTTACTTTTTTTTAACAGCATTGGTGTTTTTGACATTGACTCGACACTCCATAACTGACACTGGTCGTAGAGAAAAAGGAGAGAAAAAGCAAGCACCGTGCGCTATATATTCAACCTCTTTTTTCATAAGGATCCCTAACTTTTTTGAAAATATTATAGCCTATGCTCATCACGGAAAATTTTGGATTCTAATGGTGAAATAATTTTTCAAATTGGTCCAGTAGTTTCGGAGCCTATTCAATTCAAACAAACAAACTAACAATCAAATCTTTCCTCTTTATAATATTAGTAGGTATAGATATAGACATGCTACGCCGTAGCAAACTACGTTGGCATAGCGACTACGGCGAAGCAGCTACGCTGTTGTAGGAAGCTGCGATGTAGCTTGTAGGTTGCTGTAGCGGGCTAGGTCGTACCTCCTGCGTTCCCGTAACAAGCTACGACGTAGCTGATACGTTCTATAGCGAGCGACATTTTTTGTCAAGCAACCACATAATTAATACGCTGCTGTAGCAAACTATAATGTAGCTATTAAGTTGCTGTAGCGATCTATGACATAGCTTCTACGTTCCTGTAACAAGCTACGACGTAGCTGGTAGGTGCGTTCTGTAGCGTGCATTTTTTAACAAGCAACCACGTAATTTTACGCTACTGTAGCAAGCTACGATGTACCTAACTAGCAGGATGCTGTAGCGAGCTAGGACAAAACTTCCGACGTTCCTGTAACGACGTAGCTGGTACGTTCGGCAGCGAGCGACATTTTCTAACAAGCAACCGCGTAGGTATTACGCTGCTGTAGCAAGCTACGGCGTAGCACAAGGTAATGGTGCAGTAAAAATAAGGAGCGTAAATTTACACATAATATTGAAAGCATCTCCTTCCGTACTTATTTATAGTTTCATGATTGAAAGCTTAGGTAAATCTAAGGGTACCTAAATCTCTCAGGCGATGTTCCCAACTGTAAAGCACCATAGCATCGATAAATCGTTAATCCTCACGTATCCGCGAAGAAGGTGGAACTTCAATTTCACGCCACAGAAAACAAAGCTGTTTGTGTAGGAAGCTAAAGTAAACACCTGTCAATACCTTTGTTGTTTTAAAATCACCAATCCAGTAGCTTATCCACTGAGACTTGCGTCCCTTCACTTACTTAGAGGTAGATGTTTTAAATAGGTCATTTGGTGAATAGATTTTAGTAAAGGCGCTACACGCGCTACGTCTACAAACATTTAAATTTCTAATAGTTGAAAATGTTGCCGCTGCAGTAAAGTTTTCACGTTACTGCAGCAGAATTTTATTTTATCAAACTACTCTGAAACCGTAGCACAATTTTTTTTCGGTCACATTTACAGGATATAGCGCCCTAATTTTTCACCCGATTTTTTTTCTAGTCGACTCCGCTCCCTTGTAACGCACACGGCGCTACCGCGCTTCGCAATAACGCCACCAGCACCGACAGTTTCGAAGTTGCTCTTTATGGTCACCAATCTCTTGCCCTTCTCTTCTTAAACTATACTAACTACATATTATTATACTACGGATTTATTCCTATCCGGGAAGGAAAGAAGGAAGGGATTTCTGTAGCGGGGCAATGATGAAAATATTAAAGCTCTCCTTTAAATTAAACCAAAATATTCGTGGTACCCTAATAAATAATACAATGTCACATCAGTATGTTATGCTTATTCCTTTATTTGTACACTTCTCAAGAACGCCAAAAAACAGATCTAATTTGATAAGCCGAAACGTGATTATTTGTACATAATATTATCTACTGTACTAGGTACATTAACAGCTATAACACACTATCACTATTTACATAGAGCTTATGACATGCAACTTTTCAACAATATTAACAACAATATTTAGAGCAAAAATAGAAACTTGCAGGGACCAGATGATTTCCCATGGCAATATTATAAACGCGAAAGTATGTAAGTATAGATAGATTTTGTTACACTTTCACGCAAAAACTACTTAACTGATTTTGATGAAATTTGGTACACAGATAGTTTATGAGCTGGAATAACATATGGGCCCATTTTTATCCCGAAAATCGGGGAAACCGCGGGCATTCAGCTAGTATTTTTATAGACGACTCAGCATATTTCTCGTTCATGGGTTGACCTTCATTGGGGTCAGTGTTTAACCTGGTACATCCCTGCTAAAAAGAAGCTAAATATATTCAACATGATGCAACATATACAGATCATATACATACATCTACTATTTAAATAATTTATTTCTAATTATTACATGTATTGTGATCTGTTATCTCGATTGGCATAGCAGCAACAAACAATACTGTTTGGTAAGATACAAAATGTACACAAAATTCTACGTTGCATTGTGGTTATATTGTAAAAAATCATTTCGTGCACAATTCGTACCTCGAAAGTATAAAAATTCATAAAAATAACATTCCCCGTAAACTAAAAAGATTTCGGTAGACTGGAATGAATAATGGTTTTAAAAACACACATTTTGTTACTCAATCAAATATCAAAGATTATTAAAATTGGACCAGTAACAAAGTTTTATAAAAGATTTCTTATGAAACTAAAACCATATAAATATTTCGAAATCTAGACAAATAAGTTGAAGAATCATAACCAAGAATATAAGCATGTACTTCTAATACACATAAACGCAGTTATTTGTGAATCAATAGAGGTAGATGTTTTAAATAGGTCATTTGGTGAATAGATTTTAGTAAAGGCGCTACACGCGCTACGTCTACAAACATTTAAATTTCTAATAGTTGAAAATGTTGCCGCTGCAGTAAAGTTTTCACGTTACTGCAGCAGAATTTTATTTTATCAAACTACTCTGAAACCGTAGCACAATTTTTTTTCGGTCACATTTACAGGATATAGCGCCCTAATTTTTCACCCGATTTTTTTTCTAGTCGACTCCGCTCCCTTGTAACGCACACGGCGCTACCGCGCTTCGCAATAACGCCACCAGCACCGACAGTTTCGAAGTTGCTCTTTATGGTCACCAATCTCTTGCCCTTCTCTTCTTAAACTATACTAACTACATATTATTATACTACGGATTTATTCCTATCCGGGAAGGAAAGAAGGAAGGGATTTCTGTAGCGGGGCAATGATGAAAATATTAAAGCTCTCCTTTAAATTAAACCAAAATATTCGTGGTACCCTAATAAATAATACAATGTCACATCAGTATGTTATGCTTATTCCTTTATTTGTACACTTCTCAAGAACGCCAAAAAACAGATCTAATTTGATAAGCCGAAACGTGATTATTTGTACATAATATTATCTACTGTACTAGGTACATTAACAGCTATAACACACTATCACTATTTACATAGAGCTTATGACATGCAACTTTTCAACAATATTAACAACAATATTTAGAGCAAAAATAGAAACTTGCAGGGACCAGATGATTTCCCATGGCAATATTATAAACGCGAAAGTATGTAAGTATAGATAGATTTTGTTACACTTTCACGCAAAAACTACTTAACTGATTTTGATGAAATTTGGTACACAGATAGTTTATGAGCTGGAATAACATATGGGCCCATTTTTATCCCGAAAATCGGGGAAACCGCGGGCATTCAGCTAGTATTTTTATAGACGACTCAGCATATTTCTCGTTCATGGGTTGACCTTCATTGGGGTCAGTGTTTAACCTGGTACATCCCTGCTAAAAAGAAGCTAAATATATTCAACATGATGCAACATATACAGATCATATACATACATCTACTATTTAAATAATTTATTTCTAATTATTACATGTATTGTGATCTGTTATCTCGATTGGCATAGCAGCAACAAACAATACTGTTTGGTAAGATACAAAATGTACACAAAATTCTACGTTGCATTGTGGTTATATTGTAAAAAATCATTTCGTGCACAATTCGTACCTCGAAAGTATAAAAATTCATAAAAATAACATTCCCCGTAAACTAAAAAGATTTCGGTAGACTGGAATGAATAATGGTTTTAAAAACACACATTTTGTTACTCAATCAAATATCAAAGATTATTAAAATTGGACCAGTAACAAAGTTTTATAAAAGATTTCTTATGAAACTAAAACCATATAAATATTTCGAAATCTAGACAAATAAGTTGAAGAATCATAACCAAGAATATAAGCATGTACTTCTAATACACATAAACGCAGTTATTTGTGAATCAATATAACTGTATTTTTTTTATTTAAAAAAATATGACAAATCCGTGACATCAAACGTGTTGGTACCTTTTTCTGCGGAATGGTAACGATATGTGCCCTCATTAAAAACTACTACCAATATAACGTGATATTAAAGATATCTTTTACACCAATTGTAAGTTTTTCCTAGAAATCTACAATAACATGACTCTATACTGAAAATGGACGATTTTGCGCGAAAGAATAATTGAACAAAGTGGTTCATAATTTTAACAGAGCCTTTTCTTCAAGATATTTTATTGATTTTTAACAAAATATAGTAGAGTCAGCTGTATTAGGGCTCAGCTGAATGTGCAATAATAGAAAACTTAGTGTTCGTTTTTCGCGCAAAATCGATCACAATAACACACAGAATTTCATAATGTTACTAAAGTATACTTTATAGAGCAATACAATAAAACTAGATACGTGAAATTAATTAAGTATTTTTAAACTGCGTTTAGAGAGCGGTGGAAATGGAGTAGGTACTTCAGAATCCCGTGTTAGTGAGTAAATAAATTAAAAATAAAATGGGTTCCTGTAATTATTATTTTTTTAAGAAAGGAATAGGGTAAAACCTGTATATTAAATCAAAATAACTTACGATTATTTCGATGACTGGTATTGTCTTAAAAATTTCGAAACTATCATGGTAATTATCGAATATACATAATTGGATATTTACCATGATTCTGAGCCGGCACATGATACTGCAGAGTGCATGGGTGCGAGAGATTCATATGCCGGCATGTAATAATTAATAAAATCTGATATACTAGAAAATTCAAGGGCTCAGAAAATTATTGTCCACAAAGCGTTTTTCACAAAATTTTGTATAAACTGATTCAATAATGACCGAACTGTCGTCAATGACCTTACTGAATTTGAATAATACTTATATTGATACTTAGCAAATTTCTTGCGGCATATGAATAGATAGCTGTTATTACCCGTATACTTAAATAAAGGGATTAATAATGGCGTCATCATCATGCTGTCTAGCTCAGATCAAACTCAAACAGAGCAGGGGCAGTATGATGATGACGTCATTCCCAGTCCCATTTTATAAGTACATGCAGGGTTTATACATATGACCAAATTAAAAGTATATGAAATATTATTCCTACTGTCTTCCACTGCTCACTTTAACACAGTCGTTTAAGTATTGTGCAACACTCTGCATTTTAACCCTGTGCCTTCGTAGACACCAAACCACAAATGCTTCGACTTTAGAATTGAACCCAGTTCGGATTGGCTGGTGTTGTCGGCTTCTGACTTTGTGGAGCACTGGAAAAAGTACAAGGTAAGTTTTTTATTTTTTTATTTTTTATATTTATTTGGAAGACTCAAGTACATAGTTGAAGAGATACAATAAGGATTTTCTTAGACCAGTAAAGTGTTCACTAGTTATAAGATAAAAAAAATTAAAGCAAAAAAGCTTTTAGTAACATAGAAAATTACAATTATTTAAATTAGAGCTAGTATTTACAATTGAGCTAACTGCAGACTGTTGAAACAAACTACAGGTAGCTCCACTGATCCATATCAATACCAGTTGGAAGTGAACCCAAGATGCTGGCTGCATTGCCTTGCCTCGCTGTATGGCAAAAGGTTAAAATAAGAACCATCCGTTATCTGATCATGAAAGTGGACTCTCTAGGTACATTTAACGTTTTCATTGCTATGTTTCTACGGTGCGAAACGCCGCAGCTGTAGTTGATGGAAGTCTATGTGTTAGGTTTAGGTTTAGGTAAATGTACTCTTATTTCCGCATTTGGACTCAATTCTCTGTGTTTCGGTAGCAGTTAAAGTTTTCATGTTAATATTCCCTTTATCTTACGACGCTCTTTTTCGATGAAGATTTTTTGAGTTGTGCCTTAATTTTTTATTGAACAAGTAAAATGAGTGGCCTATTGTACTTGTCTTATGTAATGTCTTTTGTTGTGTTCTTTTTCTGGTGTACAATAAAGCATATTTGTATAGTATTGTTAAATATACGAAAAAACATTAAAAATACAAAATGACAAAGGCAAACATAACACTAAAAACAGTTCTCTTCCAGCAGCAAGAGAGAGTGCCATTTGACAATGAAATCATTTAATAATTTCCATTACTCTCTACTGTAACTTTTCTCCAATTAGATCTTCTGTGTCAAAAGACGACAAGGGAAATTTGCTACTATATTTAAGTATGCATCAATCCATTTCCATTAGTAGTTTTGGCGATGTCTTGACTGAACCCACCTCCATAAACATGCTTAAGTTAAGTAAAATAAGTAGATATATACCTAGCAGAGTTAAATTCTCCCCACTCGGAGTTAACTTGGCTGGCAACAGGATCAGGAGCGTGTTGCGGAGAAGGAGGGGGGGGCAGCCTGGAGCTGCCAGCGCCAGGGGGCGGGGGGAGGAGGCTGCCCACTGCACCGCCGCCGACGCCACGCCGCGGCTTACTGCCTTCACTGCCATCTTTCTTCTGCAATAGAGAACTTAGCTTGTAGCTTAATAGAAATAAAGAGTGTTGAGATGATGGCTTATATAAGTTACTATAATAGGTATTTAAGGAAAAACGATGACAGGTTAGCACCCTTTTTAAAATGGAAATTAACGTAATACCACAGATAACATAAAAAGTAATACTTAAGTTACGTTAAGTACTTAATGAAGGCTCCGGCGACGTGAATTTCCCATACAAACGTAATACCACCTAGATAAATACAAATACTAGCAGATCATGGTGATAATATACTTCAATTTCAAATCATTTTGGTATTACTTTGTCCAAATTTGGGAAATACATCCGTGTCGCCGGAGCCTTAAGTTTTGTTTTCGCATCTATGTGAACTATTATGTGTTCTTTGAGAAATAAAGAATCTATGTGAATGGGAAAATTTTGTACTGATCTACATATTTGGGAAAAGGGCAAGATACTGATAAAGGGTTCCACTTTATCAATATGCGTATTGAGGGCATAAGCTCTGCGGCTGCAGCAACATTTTTAACTTTATGCAATGTGCTAAATTTTCCTTTTCTTCTATACCTGGTTAGTAATAGGTATGTAAATGGGAAATAATCTAAATTATTCTGAATTGTAGTTTTTTTGCTTCATGTTGCCAAACATTAATATCCAAAAAATATGTGCTAAATATCAAGATACATATATATAATGACAATATATCCGCTGATATAATATTGGCAAACCCTGGTATAAATGTTCACAGACCACCAGACAAAACTGCAAAATTTTTTATTATTTTTTGTACACTCAGAGTAGCTATTTTAATTTTAATATCCAATTAGTGTCCTCACTGCTTAATAATTCAAATATTACACGAACTTAAGCTATTCACATGCCAAGGTTAAGATGTTATCAGCAATTACAAACCATTGATTTTTTCATGAAGAAATCATACAAAATTATTATAATTGGATGTGTACTGACAAAATTGTATTAACAAGGCATTAATACACATGAGCCAATAACTTGACTCATAATTTTATTTACCGAAGTTCCTACTTACGGAAACAAATGATTCAGAACATAGACAATAGCCTAAAACCTTTGTAGGTAATTCAAGGTCAATAGTTCTACCAGTAAAATCAAAAGGTTTTCTACACAAATGCATCAAGGTTGTTGGATTACTTACAGTGATTTTCATATTGATTTTGATTGTCTCGCCCTCCTTGAATCCAAGATCTAGATTCTGGGCTGGTCCAGCCTGCACACCTTCCTGCTCTTTCCTGAGCCATTTGAAGTGATCTTGTAAGGCTACATTGAGATCAAATGAGTCTGAGCGGTCACCGAAGCCAAGTCCAATATACGCTGCCCGTCCTGAAACATACACAAATGTAAGTTATAACTAGGCCATTGAGTTAGACATGACAGTTGGATCAAACATAAACAAAGCTTTGTGTTGCTTGGATTTGAGGATTTGAATTTAGAAATTTTGACGCCAGCACTAACTAAATCTTCTAGAATTTAGGTGTATAAGAATATTGGAAAATTGTGTACTTACCGTTATCATCCTGAATTTTCACGACAAAGTATCTTGAGCTATCAGTTACAGCTTCAAGGGCTACTCCAGGATATTTATCTATTGGGCACTTGGCGAACAGTTCTCCTGATGCCTTGTCTTCCAGCTTCATTACGAGTTCTTCGCCTTTAGCAACTAATCTCATGCGACCAGTCCATTGTGGCTCTTGTAAATTCCAATCAGCAGCCCTAAAAACGCCCACCTTTTTTAACCAGATATCTTTTAAAAACAAAAGTTTATGATAATTTTGCTATCGTACCTGTATCCTCTGTTGGTGGTCCTGGGAGGGATTTTAAACACAAATACCTCGTTTTTAACAAGTATCACGCTTTCGTACGTGTCCATTATTTATGAAAGATAGTTAATGGGAAGAGAAAGCGAAATAATTTCATAGAATTTACTCAGCCAGGTAGATTTTGTAGGTAGGTAGGTAGGTACTTGTGTGTCTTGTCTTCGTTTCGTTGGTTTTGATTGGTTTTTTTTTGATGACGTCACGTCAGTAAAGAATGTCACTGACAGTAAAAAAAAAAAGACATAGACATCCTAGGTCCAGAGACAGGAAGACACCAGTGTCAGTGTCACATTGGACAAAACCGAAACAGAAGTGGATGGAAGACGAAGAAGTAAGAGGATCTAGAAGTCTGACCTCGATCACACCTACAATCGATTTTGTTGATTGCCCTTTGACGGAACCCTCCCTAACAAAATGTTTTAGTTTATGTAATTTACCCACGGTTCCAAACATCAACACGACGTGATACATACCATACATACATACAACAGAACAGAGAGAACACAAATTCTTTATGTTACATGCTAAACTTAATATAATCTTTTTATCTGCTGCCTTTACTTCACCCGCTAGATTAGAGCCATATGAGTTAATTTGAGAGAATATACTCTGAAGGGTATAATTTTAAGCTGTTGTTTGTGTTGTACGTACACCTTAGTAAATGTTGCATCAACATCAACATCAAAAAAAATTAAAAAAGAAACATTCCTGTCAAACGCAGACCCATTTTCATTTTACAAGAAGTTGAAGATAGTTTAATAATTTCCATTGTGTTTCCATTGTAAATAATTATTGGTCCAACCAATCCATATTCAACTTTCTCTAAACTTTTCCAAAAAGAGATTAAAATCTTTGGTAAGTAGCATAAAGTCCTAACGAGTCTGCATGTGTTGCAGGTCCTTAATCGACCAAAGTTAAATTACGTGGTACCTACCTATTTTAACTAAACTCATTCATGAGCAATTTGTGATGATTAATCTAGGTATCTAAAATCTCATGCCTAGAGAGGTGCCTTCTGTTCTTAAACATCTGTTGACATGAAGCTTACTCCTTCACAGTGTTGTTGAGAACTTTATAATATACTGTTTCTCATCCCTACAAAATCATGCATACCTATTACTCACACAAACATACCATAAAGTTAGTTATTTGTTAAAATTCATAAGTAAAAAAATTAATAAGTGCCTTCTTGTTGGTCAGTGGAGTAGATAAAACACATCAGATATATTTGCACACCTGTCTGCTTAGATTGGTCTGTCTCACTGATGGAAAAACAAAGACTACTTAGTCTCATATTATATCCTATCAATTTTCTTTTCAGATTCAATCATATAGAAACAGTACCTACCAAGAAACTAGCATGGCATACAATGTAAGTACATATTTGATTTGAGTTTCCTCTGTTGTGTGGTAATCAGCAGGCCACATTGTCTTACTTCATAGGCATAGGTTTACATTATACTATTCCAAATGTGATGATGAATATCTATTTCATTATGATTTGCCTTAAAATTTACAAGGTACTTATTCACAAATACATACACTTTGTTGTATCAAACATGAGGAATGTAACATTCAACAACGCAAGGCAAATCCTTGCGTCCACAGAATTTTAAAGTATAAAAACTGGAATAAAGTTTTTAAATACAAATAATAAACAAGCTGAACTGAAATAACAGATATACTGTATGGCATGCAAATTAAAAATCCCAAACAATGTACCTTATTAGACCTGACCTTATTAGAAATTGGATATTTTGTAGTGTTTAATATAATTAAGAGTTAGAAAACTAAATTTATTCCAGTGAAATAGGTGGAAATAGGTAGGCAGCTAAGAGACAGATTAAAAACTTTTGATGTCTGGTCCCAATCAAACAAATTAGTTTTACTTTGATACATTTCTCTGTGCTTACCTAATTTATCTTCAAGACCCAAAATTTAACAGTTAGAGATGGACATAATACTATGTCGATTTCTGGTCGTTTTCTATGTATAATAAAAAATATCTATCTATTTAATAATATTGTATTATGTATATCAGTCATCTAGTACCCATAACACAAGCTCTGCTTAGCTTGGGGTTAGATGATGCTGTGTGGATTGTCCAGCATTATTATTATTTATTATTATTATATATACCTACTTATTTTATATTAATAAACTGGAATTTAGTACAATATAATGCTATTATAGGGTCAGCCATACATAAAAAGAAACTTTTCATGAACAAATAACCATTTGATAGTCAAATTAATTTTCTAAGGGTCCACAACCAACGGAACGTAACGAATTCGTAAATGGTTGGTTGCCAGTCCAGAAAATGTTCCGCGTCGCGTCGTCGTCGCGTCGGCGTCGTCGTCGCGGTTATTGTCCTTTTTTAACACATCATTGCTGTTCTTTTATATCCCACAATTAGAAAATGCTTGGGAAATTTCTTTTGATCTTCTTATTTATTAAAATAAATAATCTGTGATGGATATAAATATTGTGGACGCATGCCGCCGCCGCGCGCCGCCGCGCCGCGCGCCGTTTTTATGGAAACATAAAAAATTTCATCTGGCAATAATTTTCACGACGAAATCAAAATAAAATGGCCGACAAGTGTATCGTCGCCTTGATTATGTTGCGTTGCTTTACCAACTTGTTTTCGTTTGCTACAAAATGACAATCGTACGTTTGATGAATACAAGTGCTGTGCATTTACGATAAACTAAACTTGTGAAGTGATTGCACCTTAAATTATGTAAGAAGCGAAGCGAGACAGCCGTTTCAATGTACCAAACGGACATCGACACAGATGCATAAAAATGGGAGACTTCTATTTGTTATTGTTTGTATCCGTAATAATAAAAGCTGGCTACTCAGCTACAGATAGTTATGAGTGCCCACAAAAATGTGATTGCCTGCAACTGTACGTTGATTGTTCGAAAAAGAATTTCGTATCCGTGCCAAAAATTCCTAGGTGGGTGGAACAATTAGATCTTAGCCACAATAAACTACATGAAAATGTTACGGACGGATTTGATAAATTATCAAATATACGAGAGTTGAAATTGGATAAAAATGTCTTGCATAACATACCTAACCTTCTAAAACATGAACAGTTACAGGAACTGAGTTTGAATAAAAACAATATTGAATTGATAGATGTGGGCAAGTTCCCTGAAAATAGCTCAATCAGAATACTGAATTTAAATAGCAATCAGATACAATTCATAAAAGAAGGTGCACTTAACAATTTGACCAATTTAGAAGTGCTGAAGCTAAATAGAAATGAAATAAAATCACTTCCAGCTCATCTTTTCAGCTTTCAGAGCAACTTGAAAACACTTGAGCTGAATCACAACAAGCTAACTAATATAACAGGACTGTTGTTCCAAGGGTTGTCTAATTTGACTACCATGAAATTGAGATTCAATTATATTGAAAATTTAACCGATGGTGCCTTCTTTGGTTTCAAATCTTTGAACTCCTTGCAATTAGATCACAATAGAATAAAGAGTGTTTCTAAAGGATGGACTTATGGCCTGGAATCTGTAGTTACACTGTCCCTCTCGAATAATCTAATATCAGAAATTGATTTTGGAAGTTGGGAACTGTGTACAAATCTAGAAACATTGGACTTGTCTCATAATTATTTGACTCAAATAGAAGGAAGAACTTTCCAGCATTTAATCAATCTGAGGACTCTTTTCCTAGGATACAATAAAATATCTTCAATATCTCAAGAAGCTTTTAGCTATGTTGTCCAGTTGCAGAAATTGCATTTGAACAACAATAAAATCTCATGGACAGTAGAAGATATGGCTGGACCCTTTTCGAAGTTGCACAATTTGATGATTTTCAATCTTGCAGTGAACCACATAAAATCAATAAACCCACGAGCATTTGAAGGTTTGACAAATCTTATTGAATTGGACCTGAATGGTAATAATATCACATCTATACAACAACATGCTTTTGAATCTATGACCAAACTAAGGAAACTGCATTTGAACTCAACATCACTGCTATGTGACTGTAATATACTATGGATAGTGAAGTGGATGAGAGAAAAAGCTGAGCATAAATACATTAATGCAAACTGTGCATACCCTGCAGAAGTTAGAGGAACATCCATCACTAAGCTTAAAGAGGATACTTGCGGAGACTCCCCAAAGCCAAAAGTTGTTGAACACCCTAAAACTCATTTAGCTATCAAAGGACGGTCAGCTAATTTAATTTGCTCTGCCACATCAAATCCTTTCAGTAACATGACATTTTTATGGAGAAAAAATAATGGAAATATCAGCAACCCATTAGTTTATGAGAATATTACCATAACTGGCAATGTACATCCTCGGGCAACATCAGTTCTTATTATACCAAACGTAACACATGCTGATTCTGGAAAATACCAGTGTGTGGTGAGCAATAACTTTGGTACTACATACTCATCGAAAGCTAAAGTGAACATTGTCACATTTCCTAGATTTATTCAAACACCAACAAATATCACAGTTAAGACTGGGGAGACAGTAACACTAAATTGTGCTGCAACAGGGGATCCTCCACCTGAAATTTCTTGGAAGAAGGATGGTGGAAATGACTTTCCAGCTGCCAGAGAGCGTAGGATGAATGTAATGCCTACTGACCATTTATTCTTCATTGTCAATGCAAAGACCACAGATATGGGTATTTATAGCTGTGCAGCCAAAAACCCTGCTGGAACTATAATTGCGAATTCCACTTTGACAGTACAGCAAGAGCCATCTTTTGTCAGAGTTATGGAAAACAAGGAAGTCACAAGTGGTGACTCAGTTGTATTACAATGCATGATATCAGGCTCACCAAAACCTACTCTACAGTGGTTTAAAGATGGAACTCAAATAGTACCTTCGGAACGTCATTTTATGACAGCTGAAGATCAATTATTGATCATAATTGGAGCAGAGGCAAATGATGCAGGTCGTTATGAATGTCAGATTAATAATACACTTGCAACAAAAAGAGACATGACGGAACTTCGTGTCCTGCCTCCTGTTGCTATAATGGTAAATGAAGAAGATATGACGGGAATTATAATAATAACTGTTGTGTGTTGTGCAGTAGGTACTTCAATTATTTGGGTGGTAATCATTTACCACACCAGGAGGCGAATGGCCCGTGCTGTTCCCACTTTTCCTGCAGACGGTATAAAAATGACACATGTAGTGCATAGTGAGAGTGAATCACCACAAATGTTCTCAGACAATTTATCAGAGCATTCCTCATGCAAAGACAGTGGGACTGGGGATTCTGGTAAACAGACAAGTTTTGATGGTATACCTAGTGATAGAGGTGAACAAGTGCATTTTGAGACAGCTGTCTCCAGAAGTTACTCCCCAGTGGCTGAAGCGCATAAGCTACTTCCATCCTCTTTTAAGCCATCTATTCAAGTGTGTGTTAATAAAACTGTAACACCAGCTACTTATAGTTTTTCTAGTCATAGCAGTAATGTTTAGTTAAGTATTTGTTAAAATGTTTTTATAGTACTAGTTTCAATGCAGTTTCACTAATTACATTAATGTCATGGCATTTTGTTATAATGCATTTATGTTCTATAATTTTTCAATAACATAATTTTTAATAAAAATTAAATATAAAATTGTAATGATTTGTACATAATTATGTATGTATGATTTGTACAGCACAGAATTGTAATGGGAGGTATTTTGTAATTAGTGAAAAAGCAATGATTGGCCTTGCTTAGTACAAATTGTAACAAACTTGCCAGTATTGGTTTTGATTTAAAGACTGAATGTCATTTAGTTTAAGGTAGTGCGGACAGCTATTGTTATTTTTATATATAAGCCTAGCCAGGCAATACCTACTTACTGTGAAAAAATATTATTGTTTCTCAAAAATAATAATGAAACAATATACTTTGTCATACTTAAATGTAAATGGTAGGTTACATAAGAATATTTCTAAGGATTACTTCATGTCATGCAGTTTGTACCTATTATTATAATTAATCTCTACAGGGTTATTTGCAATTCACTGACACAAGCAGGTTCTGTTTCAGAGAATCAACCACCCATAATTTTTTTATTTAGGAATGACAACCAAATCATCTTTTGCCTGTAACATAGCTAATTTATTTTCTGTTACACATTCAACCATCATGAATTTACTAACTACCTCACTGTAACTACAAGTTGCAAACTGCATAAAATATTGTTTTCAACTAAATTATTTATTAATTAATCAGAATAAGAAACCGTAAGTGGCCTACCTATGTTTTATAAACCAGATTTATCGGACTTTATAACAAACAAATCTTATGATTTATTATCAGTACTATTTTAACGGGTATTTATCGCCTACATTTCTCGATGTTTCAACAGGTTTACACAGTGTCGTGGTCACGGGACGAAGTTTAAAAATATGATTTATTAGTATGTCTTGGTTATATATAAATATTTTTTTTCAATTTCATAAATATATATATTTTTTTATTGTGTATGTACTAAATTAGAATAGATATTTATTGCATCTACTCAGTAATTTTTATTATAACAGTTTCTAATTAGTCTAGTAACAATAAGGCAACTATTAATTATTAAAGTACTATTTTTAAGAGTTAAGATTAAAAGAATACTTATGAAAGCTAGCTCGTAGCTAATTTCGCCTTTTTTTGCAGTTTAAGAACATAATGTATTAACTTGAACTAGATGTTTTATCTAACAAGGTGAATTCAATATTTGAAAGATAAATGTAACATGAACAATAAACATTGAGGCCTATAAGAATGTGATGTATTGTATGGGATTAGAAAATGAATGCAGAATAGGGTAAATGTTGCCTTTCGTAAACTTAGATACCTATTAAGTTTATTCCAATGTAAATATAGTAAGTAGCATGGGAAATAGTTATGGAGTTTTCTATTGTTTATATAATGACGTAACCATTGTAAATATATATTACTGGACTATATTTATAAACTAGAATAAATTTGTCAAATATAATTAAATGTTTTATTAGTTTCCTTATTATAACAAAAATCATGAATCCTTGTATAGATTACATTAGTTTTCGTTATAAATAAGTTATTTATAACTGAACTGAGAATAATGTCTTGTTCATTCTATTCTATTCCTGCTGATCTTTCTTCTGATGAAATTTATCCCAGCAGCTTTCTAGTCCTGCGAGGTGATTGATTTGATGATGCTTCACTGAAACAGTCTTGGTTATTCCAGCATTATATCTACTTTCTCGACTTAAATCATTTTAAAATCTAGACCTATGTTGTATAATGTCCTCATTGATTGCATACCAGCCACCTTCCGTTGGTGTGAGGTGACGTAGGTTCCTAAGCTTTCACTGTACGCTCTTCGTGGGACGTAAGAACCAGTGGTCCTCATCACTCTGTGTCGGGTGGCAGGCAGGCTCCACAGGATCTTTATTTCTGAGCTTTACAGCACAACTACAGATGTCAATACCGTACAGAACGTAGTTTATACGGAGTTTATGTGATCCAAATCTCGGTGTCGTCGTAGGAATCAACGGGGCAGCTTTACGTCAAAATAGCAGGCACAGACATATATCTCCCTAAAGTACCTACTGGAGCACTATTTAATGCACAGATACTTAATGAACATAGTTCAAACAAACGAATTACAGAGCTGCTAACTTAAGGGACACCATTTTTCACCAATCAATGGTCCCAACGCGATGCCTAGAGCCTTTCTTTGATGACTTAGATTTCACATTGTTTAGAGTTTAATTGTACTAAATTCTCTGCACTAATATAATCGTCTCACAATGCCTCTATGTTTTAGCCTGGTTACGGACCGCCTGGATACGGAGGTCAACCTCAGCAGCCTAACTATGGAGGCCAGCCGCAACAGCCAGGCTATGGACAACCACAACAGCCTGGTGGACAGCTGGAGATCGGCCATGGCCCATACCCATCCATCGGCGCAGGCGGTGGCGTGTCTCCTCAAGTACAGCAGTGGTTCCGAGCCGTGGACAAAGACCAGTCTGGGTTCATCACCGCTCCGGAGCTGAAGGGAGCGCTGGTGAACGCGCAAGGACAACAATTTTCAGACATTGCTTGCAATTTGATGTTAGGTAATAAAATAATTTGACCTGTTACTGGCTAGAGTGCTAGAGGCTAGTTAGACTATCTAAACTCCCGCCGCTTCGCTTACTCACGCGGTCACAAAATAAAACAGTCTATGTAGCTTGCTATTTATTTGGCAGTGAAATAACTTTTAACGACCTCTGTGGCGGCGCGGTGGGCGAAGGTCCGCCTGCGATGCAGGTTCGATTCCCGCCTCGGGAAAATGTTTGTATCTGTAGATATTTGTTCAGAGTGTTCTGGTCATTTTCTATATAAATATAATAAAAATATCTATATATTTTTTATGTATATCAGTCATCTAGTACCTACCCATAACACAAGCTCTACTTAGCTTGGGGCTCGGTGATGTCTGGATTGTCCAGCATTATTTATTTCCAGTGTTTGGCCCCTACACCAAAAAGTTCGTTGGTGGAATGTAGGATAGATTTATATGTATATACCAAAGATTTCAATGTTTGAATTGTTAACGCCGAAACTACTGGACTGACTGAAAAAAATATTTCACCCCTAGAATCGTTCTTTATCCCTGATGAACATACATAGCCTTCACTATATTTCCAAAAAAAGTTAGGGATCCGTATGAAAATTTAAGTAATGGGATAAATAAGTTTTTTAAATACCTATAGGTAAGTCATGGACCACGGGTCGCTGCCGCGCTGGTCTAATTAGTAATTATAAATCGACTAGCGGTCCGCCTCGGCTTCGCACGGGTATTAAACAAAAATTTCAGAAATTATACACTCTAACACGATGGGTTTCACAGTTTTCATACGGATCCCTTACATTTTTTAACAGCATTGGGGTTTTTGACATTGACTCGACACTCCATAACTGACACTGGCCGTAGAGAAAAAGCAAGCATCGTGCGCTATATATTCAACCTCCTTTTCTATTCTGACGCGCCATAATAGAAAAAGAGGTTGAATATACAGCGCACGGTTCAATTATTGAATTTTTCATGCGGATTTCTAACTTTTTTGAAAATATTATATAGCCTATGTTCATCACGGAAAATTTAGGATTCTAATGGTGAAAGAATTTTTCAAATCGGTCCAGTAGTTTCGGAGCCTATTCAATTCAAACAAACATACAAACAATCAAATCTTTCCTCTTTATAATATTAGTATAGATAACTAAAATGGTTTTCCGTTCGGTGGCATGGAGGCACCCTATAATTTTAAGTTCATCTATAACTAATTTAACTAAATCGTATTTTGTTCATAGGCATGTTCGACAAAGATCGTTCGGGTCATATAAACGTTGAAGAGTTTGATAAACTGTACACTTACGTGAATCAATGGCTGACGGTGTTCAAAACGTATGACACGGATCAGTCTGGACACATTGACGAACAAGAGCTTTCAAAAGGTACAAACTAACAAGTTATAATGATTATTACCAAAATTATGAAACGCAGTCTACGAATAAGTAAAAACTACGAATATTATCTCTTTTCTGAAACAGATGGCGTTACTAATACTCTTGCGCGTTCCCACTTGTAAACGGTTTAATTTATCACTGGACGACTATCGTCTCTAGCTGCTCTTATTGTAGACAGTGTCTTGAAAAATCTATCGTCAACAAAAAACGTCGTGGACGGCAGGACTGTCGTGCTGTTTTCTATGTGATCATCATCGATCATCCTATAATAGTCCACAGCTGGACATAGGCATCCCCTAATGAGCGCCATAGAAGGCATTATTTATCATTTGGGGGTTATTGCCCATTATCCCCACTATGTGATCCTGATCACCGATCCGCCGACAAAGTAGGAACGCGGCCTTAGAGATCACCAAGGGCGAGTGTAAAAACGCCGGCGAAGTCGATCTTTAAACTGACTCTCAATTTTTTTTTTCAGCTTTAAGCCAGATGGGCTTCCGGTTCTCACCAGATTTCATCGGCTTCCTTGCTAAAATAAGTGATCCAAGAGAAGGCAAGATTTCTGTGGACAATTTCATAGTATTATGTGTGAAAATGCAGCGGTTCACAGAGGCATTCAGAGCACGAGACACTCAGCAGAACGGCACTGTGACGATTGGATTCGAAGACTTCTTGAATGTTGCTCTAAGCTGCTCTATATGAAAGAGATCTTGCCCAGATTTACTCAAAAATTCCATACCAGATCTGCCTCTCGCAATAGTTATGTATTTTTATAAGTTATGCATTTTAATTCTTCTGTAAGTTCATTAATCATGTGATTACTCGCCACCGATCAATTAAGTTAAACTTAAGGGCACGCGTGAAAAAATGGGTCACAATGTGCGCAAAAGTTTCTGTTATGTAGATGACTTGTAGAACGTAGAATATAGTGAAAGTCTGGTTTTTTTTTCACGCGTGACCAACCTGTTATGAAATTACAGTGCTTTCTAAGCTGTGACACTGTTGCGGAAAGCTTTTTCGCACGCGATTCTTCTAGGGTTATGACTACGATATTTGATATGAGGTAAAAGTGTTACCCTTGTGCTTGATTTTAAATATGGCCTAATAAATAAATTTATTTTCACAAATACAATCTTTTATTGTTTTCACAAACATTCACAGTTTAAGGCACCCACCATGTTTTCAAAACTCCATGGATAAACCTGAAAAGAAAAGGAAAATAATTAAAATCGGACGCTAATAAAAGTACCACGCCTTATACAATGTTACTAAAAATATTTTGTATCTAGTGAACCCTCACTACTCAAATTGTTGGTTTTCAGTATTCTCGAAAACTAGAACTATATGATTTTAATAAATAACAAATGAATTTATGATCTTCAATGTAAAAATCAATTTGATTACGAGTGTACTTTTTAATCCTATAAGTTCTATTTTAAGATGCATTCAAATACAATTGTAAATATTGTTCATGAATAAATAATAATCAATCTATGTACTAAAGGACAATATTTACAGTTATCTTTTATTTATCTGCACTTACTTGAATCATTCTTTCTTCTCAATGCTTCAGACTTTTCCAATGAGAACACAACTTCTTGGAAGTTTTTAACAGCTGTTCTCATGTTGGCCTGATGCTGAGCATTATCTGGTGCACTGTCATCCAACAATGTATAGATTGTAGGGACTTCATCCAACTTCATACTCTTAGCTTTACCAGGTTTGAAAACTATGGACACCTTGCCTGTCTTGGGATGGATACTGAAAGGTGATTTCAGTAAGTGGTTGAAACCTTTGGTTACGTTTACATCCAATCTTGGGTAAGTGTACTGGATTTTTATTTCTTCTATAAGGTATCTCAATTTTCGTACATTTCCATTCTGTAAAGAGAATATTTATTTATGTTAGTAGCCTAGACAAGTGATATCGGGTGGTTAAAGTAGCAGACCCCACCCGTCACGCAAAAAGGGCCCACCTGTGGCCTAGTTGCGGAAACCAGTCCAGAAACAAGTAACAAGTAAGCCTAGACAAGTGCAAAACATTGGAGAATAGCACAAAAATAGAGTTCTGTCCGAGTCGTGAACAAGGTTGAATATTGACCAACAAATTTTATGAAAAACTGATAATTGAAAGTAAAAAGTTATGAATACTAACGTCTCTACAGTATAAGTTGTATTCATTTATAAATGTATGCCATCTCTCTATAGATGATTCATGCATTTTTTCCAAAGTTTTTTCTACTTGGGATCTGAGATTTTCATCAGGTATCATCTTCAGGAACTTGCTTAGCCTTTCTGGTGTTGATAAGAATTCTTGATCTTTTAATATTTCTTCAAAATATTTATCAATAACACTTAGTGCTCTCCTGTAAAAGAAATAATACTGGCATAAATATACTTGAATTGCAGCAATAAAATGGTAGATACAGGTTTATTAATTTATGATTAGACTTATTACTGAATTAGTTGTAATATTTCATGCATGCATGAGAAATATAAGTATTACTGGACGATCCCAAAAGGATAATTTAGCCCCAAACTAAGCAGAGCTTGGTGTATGAATTCTAGATAACTATGAGGTGCTTTCATATGATAATATGCTCTATACTATAGTGTAACTTACTTGATACTGGTATGTATATTGTCACCAGTAAGATGAACCTTCTTGCTTTGATTATCCCCACCAGTGATCAAACAGAGGTAGTCGGCTACTGCTGCACGTCCTGGACTATCAAGGGTACGTGCCTCATAATCTGACACCCAGCAATGGACTCCTCTTCTCCCAGAGAACACCCATAGGATACTTTGGAAGCCAAAGTCTTCTGTAACAATAGCAAAATGAATATAGCTTTTTGATATCTTTTTCACAATTAAACCAATATAGGCAACATACCTTTTAAAGCCTTATCAAGGATATCACAGGCAATAACCATGAACTTCCAACATTTCTCACATACTTTAGCTTCTTGGCAGCATGTTCTCACTTCATCATAATCAGTGAGATCTATATCAAAGACGAGCTCTCGGGATAGAACTACAGCATCATGTCGGCCAATGGATGGCCTGAAATTATAGAAAAGATTCATTATTTCCTTAATTAATGTCATTCTTCTTTATTATATGTAGAGACTGAATAAGACGAATAATATATAAAAGAATCATACAGAATAATAGTACAACTTACTTAGTATTGTAAACTGCTCCAATATCTAACTTGTGAGGACATTTCTTCTGTAGAAGAGTCTGAAGCTCCTTTTGGTTGCAAATTGATAAATATCGTAGATACACATCGTCTGCTAGCGTAAAGGACAGTTCTCTGTTAGACAATGGTTGTGGAGCACTACCACAAGCCAGCCACCGGCAGAATATATTTTGAGGGAATAGACGAGTATAGTATATCGGTAGCATATCTGAGAGCAAGCTCTCGTCGAAGCTCGCCACCTAAAAACATACCAAGTTACTGTTCAAGTAATAAAGACACTTCTGTTTTTGTCTCCGGCTTGTCTCCGGTTCTAATTCTCACCATTGTATCGAGTTTTGTTTATGAGTACGTTTTCTTTTGGAACAATACTAGTTATAAATGAAAATCTAAAGGTTAAAGAGCTGGGTATATCAACAACACATGAACACAATGTCTTCAACAAAATTTCAGAATTTCATTGTATTTTCAGAAATGAATCAATTTAATTTAATTTATTATACCCACGAACGAAGGCGCGAAATAAATTATTCTTTTTTTTGGCAAGTCAAAATGGCTAAATGTCATTGTCATACTGTCAAATCATTTTGACACTCACAATTAACACAAAAAGTAAAGGTAGTCGTGTATCGTGTAGTAACTTTTATTACCTACATTATGTACCTTTAGATTTTGTGTGTGATTAATTATGATTATGCACATTTATTTTGAGGGTACTTTAAATAAATAATTGAACACTAATCGAACTAGATCTCGAATGTAAAGACTTTTTATGAGCACGGAATAAAATATCCTGACGGATTTATACACATTATAAGTACCTACATAGCTAGTAAATCAGTTAGTATCCTTATTAGGTACAATATTATAGCTTGTTGCATTTGTGTGCTGGAGAGACAAAGTTATATGTTATGATGTAATATTGTTCTATGGATGTCTATAAGAAATAACAATGGAGATTAATTTAGAAAATGCATTTTTAGTTGTTATAAAACTGTCTATAAGTAAGTCAAATTTATTATTGTAGTTATGTAGCTAACTACGTGCATTAGAAAATAACTTAATCATTTTCTATTATTTTAGGCCCACTTGTCTCAAGCTTGGACGCAGTAACTCGTAAAATTGAAAGCTTTCTTTATAAACAAGCATTGAAAGCCCTAGAACAGCCATTGTTATCAACTTTATTATTTTCTGTATTTCTAATACTCCTGATTGGGACACTAACATATTCTATAATAATAACGGCTGGATTCTTCTGCATGAGCATGGTCATAGTATTGATCGAAGGTAAAACTTGTGATTTTTTCTATAATCGGATGTCTGATGTATTGCAGTTTTAATTAAAGTTTAATAATTCAAATTTATTTTTCAGGTTTCGTTTTGAGTACGATAATAAGTTTGGCGTTTGCGATAACATCTGTAATTTTTTTCGCAAAAATTATATTTTTGGGTTTCATTGGATCATATAGACCAAGAATTGAAAGTCATCAAAATATGTAACGGACCGGACACAAAAATTTACGTAAACAATATTAAGATTGTTACTGGTTGATTTTTTGCAATAGGTGTGGATGGCCAATTCAGAAAGTACCTATGAGATGGAGAGAAATGTTGTAAAATTGTTATGGACTCAGTTTTGAAAAATAATAACTGCATATTTCACAACTTTTCTATACCTCACGGATCCGGTGATGGGTGGATTTCCCATACAACCATAGTAGGTAGGTACCAAAATTATTTAAAATTTGAGAATCTTTAGTACAATTTTATTAAACGGTGAATCTTAATATCTCGTAGTTTTTGATTGGGCTATCCACTCCCATCTCAACAAAACCACCTGTGTCTTCACACTAGAACAATTTGGAGTAGGTATCCATTAGAACGATTATTCTGATATTTATGAAACAACGATTGAGTGTGTGCTATAGTTTTTATTTATCAATATATTATTTTACTGTGATTTCTTTTTTAGGGTGCAGAGATTATGGAGGAAAAAAAATTCTAATAATTTATAGGTAGGTAGGTAGTTATAGCAAAAAAAGGTTTGCGTGGGAGGAGTGCTCAATCAAATCATCACTAGGTTTTCGTCATGAAAACTCTTAGCAGCATGTAGAAATTATGTATTAATCTTGCAATTAATTCATGCTTACCTGTGTTATGATTTTTTATTGTTAATTTAATTATTTTTGTACATAAAGTGAATCTACAACAACTTGTATTTCATTTGAATTTATTATCATTTTTATCTAGGATTTCTTATTTCCTGGAAGTACCTTCGAATAACAATGTCCAGCGCAACCAACCATTGTTCATGTGATTGTTACGCTTTAGCAGATCACAGGGTGTAATACCTACCAAAGCATGTAGGTGTATATAAGTAGTAAGTTCAAAGATGACTCGAGTGGTGCCTCCATTTGGTGAACGTCGACCTTTATCCGCGAAGAATGAACTGAACAAGTTAACTTTCGAATGAATGGAACATTGCGAATCATTGATTATTTGCCATTCATTCGTTCTAATCATTTTCATTCACTCACTCACAGTGTAATTTTTGTAAAATGTGTGAAAGAAACTATGCAAAAAGATACAAAAAAATGGTTTTATGAATCAAATGGGACTTATGTGTAATTCCAATAGTCGGTCGATGCGTTTCTCGGGCTTGTGTTCGTCTGTGATCAATGTGGTTTTATCGAACTGGAATTATAGATGTTGCTAATCATTGCTCTTGTAAAACTGTAAGTGGTGGCGGCTGGAGTTTTTCGGGTTTTGAATAATCACACCCAATAAGGTCAAAGTTATTGCACGTATGATGTAAAGGTAAGTTGCAAGTACTGTGACACGGTTTTAAGATTATTCCGTCTATTTTCAAAATCCAGATTTGGTTGGTGAAAGTGAATTGGTTAAGTGTTTGTTTGTGGTTCTTACCCTAAGTCATGGTCATTGTAGTACTCTGTGTCTGTAAAAGCAGTTAAAATAATGTTGAAAATTTTGAGGCCCCAATTTCCTCTGGTTTGGCAAGGTGCAGAGCACTTTGTTTACATAATGAAGTCATCTGCCTGGGTGTTCATTGGAACTTTCAACTTAAATTTTACTTCTTTAAAGTTGCTGAACTTAATCCTAAATATTTTTATGAAATTATCAATTGATACCTGCCTAAATAAGTGCATATTAGAATTGATATTAAATACTAACCATAAAGTGCCGATACTGGACGAGCCTATAAACTACACAAAAGCTAAAAGTAATCTAAATAGCTAAAAATACACATACAAATGAATAAAATAATTTTTACTAAAAATTCTACTGCAGACATGCCTACATTAACACAGATCAGTGTTTGACTTTTCTTTTGTACAGTGATAAATAAACTTAAAAGTGCTAAACAATAATATTGTAGGTTAGTTTGTCAACCAAACTACTAGTTCACAAATATAACGGATGATGAGCAAGTTACCGAAATAGAACACAATAATTTCTGCTGAACTCTTTCTAAGACTATTTATAGTATTTATGTACATAAATGCCTATGGAGTGCCAGGAGAGCAGAAGTGTATTGAACATCAAATAATAGTGAAATTATGAAAGTTAGCAAATTAGCCTGACCTCTGTCAGAGGCTTATGAATCTATTACAGCCTGAAAGGTAGAAAATTAAGAATTGAAGAAAAGAAATTGAGTGTTAGTGTATTGTTTTAAAGGGGAAACCAAGTTATGATAATTTTGCTCTGCTTATTTCTGGTCAATTTCTGATAAAAAATATCCTTTCAGGCTGGATGTCACCTACAAAAGCCAACGCAGGTCCAGTTGATTGATTTGTAAGTCCATAATAACTACTTTATTATGAAGAATTTCTTTATTCTTCATTTGAAAACCACAGAACCTTTATGTTGAGGAAAAGAGAAGCAGTTATACATATAAAGATAACTATTAAGATTCCTATAATGTTTAGATTAAAATTTTAAGGGAATTTACCAGATTCATCTCGTATTATGAAACTGCTTCTCTATTTCTTACCATAAAGACTCTGCAGAAACGACAGCGGCCCGGCTCGTACCGTGACAATGACAGCAAGGGGCATGCAAGTAACAGATTCCAAAATACTTGCGCCGCTTGCGCTGCCGCGTCTCAACAGCAGTAGGATATGTAAAGATATTCCATGTAATGAATACTGCAAAGTTCGTTTCACGAGCTGTCGCCGTTGTCCGCGTATGAATAAATACGCCCGTTTTGAATGAAAAAAAAATTATGATGACGAAACTGCAACCTTTATGAACCTGATTAAATTAACTGTTTATTTTCATAGGACTCCTTCCAACACTTTGGTTTGGACTTATCATCATCGTCATTGTCAGCATTGAGTATACGTTCTATCTATTCCTGTAGCGGATATGCCTCCCCTAGTAGTCTCCATTTTCCTCCGTCGTCTTAAGACGCCACTGCACTGTCGGCCAGCTACAGCTAGTTTTTATGCCATCGGACCATCTTTGGGTCTCGATTCCTACTCTAGGTCTCCTCTCCACTCAGTCATTTTGCAGCTGCATTCGCGGGTCGTTTGGACGGTGACGTCGAAGCGTTGTTTTGGAAGCTTGGATTCTATTTTCAACTTTTTAGCCTCTCTGATCAATATAACAATGATTATTTTGATCAGATTATTTATATCAGCGTATATGTTTAGCTTAGCCTTTTATAATGGCACCAGGCTAATGCCTCTGTGTTTGTAGATCAGTCCGTCAAGCTGGCGGCCCTCCAGGATGCTGTGCGCGCGCCCTCGCTAGCTTCGCGCACTCGCACCGTTTCTACTATCACTGGTGAGTCTATTTCACATGTTTAATATGAGCCTAGAAATAATGTAATAGTCTAAATAATGTAATGTAAATAGTCTAGAAATAATGCCATAATATTCATCTATGTCAAAATACGTACATCTCATGAAAGGCAACTTGTCTTCGGTAACTATACATCATTCATGATCATGAACTAAATGGTACGCTGCTTCAGGTCAGGTAAAAACTTTTCCTTTGTAATTTCCTCAGCATAAAGACCTTTTCACCGTTAAATCATAACGTGTATACCATATCAAATTGAAATTGAAAATTAATGTTATAATATAAATTATTTAGTTTAGATGAGTTATCAAAATATTTATATATGTATTTATATATTTATAGATGATGCTGTGTGGATTGTCCAGCATTATTTATTTATTTATTTATTTATTTATTTGCACGCTTGTTTATTTGATTAATTGCTGGCATTGGCACCTTAGACCTTCGCCTCATTAAAAGCCACTATTTGATTAGGTTTTCTATGGAAAATAGATGTGAAGTTTTCTATTAAAGGCTTCAATCAACATAACAGCCTTGGAACTCAGCGATCTATCACATGACCGAGATCGTCCGTGCGGAAACCAGTTCCTCCCAGTTTTTGTCAATTGAGTGCTTAAGTTTTGGAATTTATTCGAACTTGTTTACTTATGAATGGGGTGAATTATCGGTAAATGGCTGCGTGCCAGCGAGTGCTATTCTGAGTAGGGCGGGCGTGCGAGCGTTTCAGTGTAACGTCGCGCTTTCCTCCAACCGCTATCGCAAGCGTGAGCCCCGTTCATGGCACACGCTTTGGCGAAATGATAATTTAGAAATTCAACTTTATTTCCAACTGTCTAACGCGTAATTTCATCACTGAAACCATTGCATTCATCAACTGTCCCTAGCATTTCCGTCAGTATCGTTGTTTTTTCTCTTTTAGTTGTAACAATAAGATAATAAATATAGGTACCGTACCGCCTGCTAATTGAGCAATAGGAATATTTACAAATAGATCGATCACATGACTGTAACGACAGTGTCATCTCTATTCAGTTCAGCGGCACCCTGAATCGCCAATCCAACAATTGAGCAATGAAAGGTATAAGTGTAAAAAATATTGAGAAATAATAATGCATGCTTTACAGCTTGCATTTTGTCTAACGTCAGTCAAACAAAATCCCTTTAATTTTTCGTACTTACAAAGTGTTACACAACCCAGAGTGCTCAACTAAATCGACGATTAACATTTTATGTAAGTCTGTGTAAGAAAGTGAACTCGATCGAATACTAATTCGCTGTAATTCAGGTTTACTGATCCACAGGATTAACGAGTTTCTTCGACAGTTCTTGTTGTTGATCGTAATCTTTTGTTAAACCAAAGAAAGTCTTGAGAATCGACTTAACGTTAAGATCGTATTGCACTGATTAATTATATACAATAACAAATGCACCTGCGGCATCGAGTGCAAAATTGAAAACATATCTTGGCAATCAATCGATCTTTTGTTCCTTCAGTCACAAACAATGATGACAAGATATGAAAACGAAAGCGAATTAAAGCGAAAGTGAGTTTACAATGCCCAGAAAAATGACCAATTAATCTTTCATCCAATGGTTGTGTCATGTACGGTGTAGGTACTGTTGGTATGAACAGCAAACGCCTTACATAATCAGCTGGCATTTTGGCGTGCATTTCTTAACGCAATCCATGCATATGATCGTGGGAGTCGTTGGCCTAATTGTATAATAGGTCGATACACGAAGCAACACAATATGAATCGAACTACTTAATTTAAAAGTAGCGCTGCTGATGAGCACTTTTATCTTTGGTTGGTTGGGCTTCCAGTTATGATTAGTTTAAAAGGCCCTTGATGCTGTTACAAGGTCGTGAATAGTGGTTACGTCAGCTTACTCTAGCGGGGCAGCCCAGTCGAGGTGACCCCGCTATGGCATATGGCAGCGATGCCAACTCATTGACGACATCCTTATTTTTATTGGTTATTCGAATGAGTGCGTCGACCGAACCGCCTCCACGAGCGAACAGTGCGTGTGGCCTCGCAGTGTCTATTTGCAGGGTTTTGTCGACGTACAAGTTTTTTACCTCTTAACTGCCTTTTCAGAGAGTCTAGCATTTTCGTCATGGTTCTTTATGGCTTACGTTGGTACCTCCGTTTCCGCTGCTCGTTAACGAGTGGCGAGTTTTCTTAATGATTCTCATTTGTACACTATGTTTAGCATCTAATAATTTACAAGATTGGCTTCAGTAGTTTTAGCTACCTAATAGGTAAAATGCGTTCTTCACCAGTCTAGTAATTTTCTTAGTCATCATTCTATAAAGATATACCATATTTCACTTTGTGTAATGAAAGTGTTATGTAGATTTGGCTTTCATATTGATTTATAATGCGACGATGATCTAGATTAGATCGATAATTGGCACTTCTCGTTTTATAGCAAGAGTTGAACGTATTTAGCCAGTTGAATTATTCGCTCAGTAGATTACCCACACGATGAATTCAGAACATTTTTAGCGTTTGATAGCATTTACTTATTGTAAGTAATAAGTAGTTATGTAGCATTAGCAGCGTTACTTACGTAATTAACATGACGCAAAACAATCAATGTTGTCTCAAAGTCAATGCATTTTCCTCAAAAACAGCTGAATCAACACCATCTTATTTCCAGTAAACTTTATCGTCACTGCGAACAATCATCAAATTCAGTTCAGTTGCACCAGTATTTGATCCCCAATTTTTCCAATTTTGTCGTTGCTCTTATTATAGCGTTATACAAATGTATTGAATACTAGTCAGTGTTATCGGAATGAATCGACTTTGTATTGTATTTTTCCATATTATACTGTTTCCTTTTATAGATATCATTCAGCCAATTGATAACATGTCAAATAGGACTTAACTTTTCCCATCACGATCATCAATATCCCTCGAATACTTTTGTTGTATTTACAAAGCTCAATGTTTCTATTCTAGCCTGACTTGAACTTGATCGAGATCTAACTTCTAATCCCCTACCATGGTCATTGTCGCCATCTGATTAGTTTCGCCACCACTATCAGTATTTATGACGTGTGCTATCTTTAACCAATTTACATCGATTTGATTGCGCCTGCGATACACAGTGCACGTCCGCAACTCTAACAGTGCAAATTGATGTTTGTTTGTTATGATCTGAGAATCTTGGAGTACAGAGTGATTCTGAGTGTACAATGACGTCGAGGGTAAAGCGGCCGCGGCCGCGTCGTAAGGACGAAATGCACGAGAAACGGCAGGATATACTCTTGGATTGGACTAATGGTGAGTTGATAGACAGCAGTTTTACTGGCTTCGACTTTATCGTATCTGATATCACTGATAGTGACAGGAGACCATAAAACGTTTATTGACGGTTGTTTGCGATGATGTTTAAAATAAAAATGCTTCTGTTTACGGAAGGAAAACATATCCGTTAAAACTACCATTCTTTGTTTCCGGAAGATAAATACTGCAATGCATTTAGGAGGTGGGGTAATTTATTGGGTAACTGGCATCTAAATATGCATGACAGTTGTTAGGTGAATGCACTGCGTTCCATGTAGGTATATAAACATTCTATCAATCTTGTCAGTTTACAGCGGTACCTGATTAAGAATGCCGCGGCGCAGCCGAACGCTTCTCTTATTGACTTGGCTGCATAGCTTTCTACTCATCTAAATCTCTAGTATGGTGGTCGTTTACTTTAATGAAAATGACGGTGGTGTTAGCAGTTCTACGTTAATTGGGTACTTTGTATGGGCTTGATAACTGGCGCACTTGGAACAAGGGCTGCGTGGACTACCAATGGTTCGCAGTTCAATGTTGATTGGACAGAGTCAAGTCTCTGTGAACCTAGACCACATGTGTCCCGCAAAGAGAAAAATAAAAAGTTTAACAACACTAAAACGCTTAAAATGTAGTCGCTACATACCTACAGGTGCTCTCCGGCATGCGTCATGAACACGTAAAGTGTTAAACACTATATATAACACTAGCGGCCCGCCCCGGCTTCGCACGGGTATTAAACAAAAAAATCAGAAATTATACACACTAAAACGATGGGTTTCACAATTTTCATACGGATCTTTACTTTTTTTAACAGCATTGGGGTTTTTGACATTGACTCGACATTCCAAAACTGACACTGGCCGTAGAGAAAAAGCAAGCACCGTGCGCTATGCAACCTCTTTTTCTATTCTGACGCGCCATAATAGAAAAAGAGGTTGAATATACAGCCCACGGTTCAATTATTGAATTTTTCATGCGGATCCCTAATTTTTTTGAAAATATTATATAGCCTATGTTCATCACGGAAAATTAAGGATTCTAATGGTGAAAGAATTTTTTTACTCGGTCCAGTAGTTTCGGAGCCTATTCAATTCAAACAAACAAACAAACAAACAAACAAACAAACAAACAAACAAACATACAAACAATCAAATCTTTCCTCTTTATAATATTAGTATAGATGATGATTCTGTGATCCTTTCGACTGTTTTTAAGTTTGGAAAACTCGGAAGCTCATCTCCCATTCCATTATCCAAACTGATATTCTGATAATCAGAAAATATTTTTCTATCATTAGCTGTGCATTAAACGGCTGATAAGAATAAGCGAACTTGTCCTCTTAAGGGCCTAATGATATGCTAGCTTGTTGTATGATTCAAGTCAGTCAGGTGGACTCTGCCAAAGGAAGCGTTCCTAGACAATGTTCTCAAGTTCTCATACATTTTTTACATACTTACATCATAAAATCACCTGCAAAATGATCGGATTTCGTATCTAATGTTATTGGTGGTTCATTTTTCATTCGTAATGAAATGGAGATTCAGATCGGAAATAGTTCACACAACAAATCTGAAGCGAAATTGACAGGTTTCTGTTTAAAATGAGTGTTAGTAGTTCGAAGTCGTGATATATTCCGTTGAGATTTGCCCTTAACTGGTTTATAGAGGCCATATTATTCAAGATTATTACATAAATCACTTGCACCGCCAGATGTCCGGGTTTATCTCACCAAATTAATATTTCGATAATACGTGAGAGTGTGAGAAAATGATGCCAACACCTACGAGTATTTACTGTGTTCGCATTATTCTTCTGCCATATTTACATAACCAACATAACTTGGACGTAGTCCAAAAGAAATTTAAAAATAAATTATTGTATTCAGTTATATTTATGTGCAATATTACAATCTATTGCGCATTTCAGGTCTACACTACTCAACTTTACAAATAAACATTTCTAACGGCATTTTACAATACATATATTCAAAGGCTTCCATCTGACTGCAAAATATTATGTAAAGATCTTATCCCAGACAGAGCCTACAAATACATGAATATCTAACTTCATTACACTTTGAGTTCTACTGCTTTGTAATAAGGGGGAGCGTCTTTAATAGTCAGCCTATTCAAAGTTGGCGTAGACTAGATGGTGCAACATTCCCTGAGTGCATCCTCTTACTACAACAACAATCGGACAGCCAGAGGTAAAACTCCGAGTCCAAAGGTGTAAGATATTGAATTGGAGCTTTCTCTACATTATTATGTAGAGAAAGCTTTCGAACTTTACAAATATCTAAATACTTTATTTCCTTTAAACCTTACAGGACTCTTGGACACGTCACAACTTCAACTTTGTCTCTCTCTCTCTCTCCCCCCAATAAGGTGTGCGAGAACTCTTTTTAGGGTAAAGCTTGCCTTTGCCGTTTTTTACATCTTAATGTTTTTTGTATATTTTATCATATGTAAAACCGGGGAATAGGATGTTTTTTTGTTCAATTCAATCTATAGATAAACACTTAATTCATAAAAGATTTATCGTGTGGATTCACTGAGACCCTCATTAAAGATCGCATGACTAGTCTAGAAGTATAGAGTATAGTCTGTAAGATAACAGATATTTTTCCCGATACCACGAATAATTTGTCAATTTGTACTAATTTCTTGATGATTTGATGTGAGCCAATAAGCCACAAAATGGTTACTGTAACATGAATGAGCATTGTTTTTATAAAATAGGGCTTAGTTATCAGAATTGTAAGTGCAACAAGCCATACAGTGTTCCTATTGTGTGTGTGTGTGTGTGTGTTTAGAGTACATCTCTCTTAACTCGACTGTACTGAAATTTTCTCCATGCCTCCGCAGTCTGCGGCGGTGTGTGGGGAGGGGTTGAGAGGGGTAGGGGGAGGGAGAGGGGAGTCAGACTATCGATTCTGTCTGCAGTTTCCATACTAAATACGGAATGTAGACGTAGACGCCTGCTAAAGCTGTACGTTGCACTTATAGTAATACCGAGTACCGCATTGCGAAGTTCAGTACTCTCGTTAGTCGTTTGAACTTTGTCATTTTCTCGGCTAGAGTTGATGTTCTGATTATCAACAGATAAAGCGATTTACATAGTCCATTATTATTATTATTATATAAAAGGAAAACTAGCAGAACAAACAAAAATTTTAAGAAAAAGATACTTCAAACAGAAGTCTATTATTTAAGTGTAAAGATACAAAAAAATTGTGAACAATCTAAGTAAACAAATAACCTACCTGCATAATACAATCAACTTAGTACATAGCAAAAATCATAAATGAGAGCTAAAAATCTAGTATTAGGTTGATAATTATTTTAACAGAACTCTTTACCAACAACAGTAGACAATCCATAATGATTAGGACTATTTTAACGGGTATTTATCGCGTTTTTTTTTCATCATTCAGTCATCTCGTGACCACAACAGAGTGCAAAGTGCAAACCTGTTGAAACGACGAGAAAAATATCATAGATTAGCGGTCCGCCCCGGCTTCGCACGGGTATTACAAAAAAATTCAGAAATTATACACTCTAACACAATGGGTTTCACAGTTTTCATACGGATCCCTTACTTTTTTTTAACAGAATTGGGGTTTTTGACATTGACTCGACACTCCATAACTGACACTGGTCGTAGTGAAAAAGCAAGCAGCGTGCGCTATATATTCAACCTCTTTTTCTATTATGACGCGCCATAATAGAAAAAGAAGTTGAATATACAGCGCACGGTTCAATTAATGAATTGTTCATGCGGATCCCTAACTTTTTTGAAAATATTATATAGCCTATGTTCATCACGGAAAATTTAATATTCTAATAGTAAAAGAATTTTTCAAAACGGTCCAGTAGTTTCGGACCCTATTCAATTCAAACAAACAAACAAACAAACAATCAAATCTTTCCTCTTTATAGTATTAGTAGGTATAGATTATAAAAGAGGAAATATTGATTGTTGGTTTGTTTGAATTGAATAGGCTCTAAAACTAACTAGGTACTGGACCGATTTGAAGCATTCTTTCATCATTGGAATCCTACATTATCCCTGATGAGCATTTTTCAAAAATGTTAGGGATCCGTATGAAAACTTCATTAATGTAACCGCACGTGCGTACTTGTAAACTTTGAAATGTTTGTTTAATATCGTGCGAAGCAGGGGCGGACCGCTAGTTATTAGTAAAATGGTATTTGTAGAGCATTTTCATCTGAGATCCGTCTATAATTTGCCACGGTCTGGAGTTGTCTTAATAGCTGCTGTATATAATTCAACGTTTACGCCATGGTGGTTCTTAAAAATGAATGGTATTTTATCGGGAGATCAAATTGCACTCATCAATACGTGTACATACATAATGATTTTCTTAGAAATATTAATGATAGCTATTTATGAATGAAAACACGCAGAGAAAGCTTAATGTTAAGATACGATCAGAACAGGTTTGGCCTGTGGACCGCAGTAACTAACTTTTATGCTGTCCTCAAGATGGAGTACCTATTTGTTTGATATTTACTTGTTTGTCATTTTAAAATTGCCTGAGGTTTGTTATAGGTAAAAATGGATAGCCAACATATATTTTTTCAATAAAGTTACGTATAATCTTTTACTGAAATTCTTCGTCTAAAATTATACGAACAAATTGTTTAAATAGTTTACAAAATGGCAGGTTCTTCTTCATAGTTATTAGTTATTCAAGGTTTCTTAGTTATTAACGACACGTCATAATGCTTGCAAGATTTTATGCTAAAAATATTTCAAGATTAACATTCATACTACGTCATGTCTACAGTTTTAGTTTTGAGTTATAGACCTCTGTATTATTATTATTTGAAAGCAATTATTTTCAAAATCCTCCGCGATAATTTAAAGAAGTTTTTGGAAACAGTAGTACTGTTGTAAATATTTTTTTTTAATTTGTACGACGATGTTTCTTCCTATAATCGAGATATAGAATTTAGCTGTTTTATTTTGTAAGACATGAAAACCATACAAGGACACCATTAACTCATTTATAACGTGAAATTTACCATGATTTGAGTTTTGATTTTCAATATCGTTTGATTAATTTGATTTCGAATATTTCGGCACATTTTAACAACTTTACTGTTAATAAACATGATAGTTCCATAAGTTATATCATAAACACCATGTTTTGTTTATACTTCGTTGGTAAAATTTCTTAATAAATAAAGATGCGTTTGTTTTGTTCGCAGAGGTGTGCAATAGCGAGGAAGTGCCTGAGGTAGAGATCATCAGCCTTCTTCAAGAACACATACCGAAGTATCGCCTGAGAGCCGACAGCCTTACGGAGTTTGGAGGCAAGTATACCCTATTATTATAAATGCAAAACTTTGGATCGATTGGTCTTTGTTACTTCAGTTGGGTACCGAATATTTATTCTTTTCAAAAGGCAATCTTCACGCCGTAACTACTGAAAGGACCGGCCTGAAATGGCTTAGATGTATGTAGGTGCTTGGAGCCAAGCCAGACCAGCTAACAGCTTTCCGTCCCTGGGCGAAGGTCAACGATGGATAGATTTAGTGTTAAGGGACATGAGAGAGTTAAGCATCATTCATACGGCGTCGAGAATAGATCGCAGTGGAGGAAGTTAACCCCCACCTTCTTACGGGATAACTATCTGGGAAGAGAGAGAAAGAAGAGAGAGCAGGCCTAAACCTGGATAACCTGGCTAACAATTTTTCATAAATCTGTTCCCATAAAAATATAACAATAAAAATTATATCTTTGGTTACTTGGAATACCGTATCTTTATGGTATTTTTTATTCCGGAATTACCGCGTGCGAAGCCGGGGATGATATTAATGTGTACATAACTACCGAATTGTACAGTCTAATAAACCAACTGAATATACAGTCGAAGGATGCGATACAAAGGTTTTTGTTGATGTAGGATGACTCTTTGTTCGGATGTTTTCGTTTATTTACCGACTGAAGGATTCTCAGCTGTGTGCACTTTGTCATATAAATTAGTTGACTGATAGTCTCGCTTTGTTTGAGTTTTCATTGAATTGGTAGCGATATTTTACGGGTTCGGGGACCGCCTTTTAGATTATTTTCAGATTTCAATATCTTTATTTTTTTTAAGCTTGCAAAATAAGCACTTAGACAAGTCAATATACTCATGAAAACTTGTATACATACTCATAAACATATGAATCGGCTCCTTAATATACATAATTTAAGTACAGGAAATAAAGCACTTTGATTTTGAGACAAATCGGTTTATTGATTCTTTATTTCTCAAAGAACACACTATAGTTCACTTATATGAGAAAAACAAAACTTAAGTAACTTAAAGTAAGTATTTTATAGAGTGTGCTTATGCTTCCCAGTCATCATAGTTTGCTTAAAAAAATATATTTTTAAAAAATTAAAGAAAAATAAAACAAATTAATCTAACTTAATAAAGATACCTAGAAACAAAACTATATAGGTACCTCCCTAAGAAATTTCGTACAATATATGTATATAATACAAATTTTAGTATTATATTATATATTGTATACTGTGGCGCGGTCCAGCGTATTTATTATTTATTAAATTAAATTTATTTATTATTTCATAAATTTATTATTAATGCAAGAACATTTTATATCTTTCTAGTCGGAGTCTATTGGTGTTTGTCTTGAATAGCATTAGTCATCGTGAAATATCGATTTGTGCTCGTAGTTCACACTTAATCAGATATGCACGATTAAATGCAGATTGAATATTACGATTCAATCAAAATAGTTCGCATCTCCATTATCATAGTAAAAGTTTTTGTAGAAATTGTTATATCGCAATCTTAAATGCCAAGTGTATAATAGCGTGATTTATTTGGCTTTTTTTGGTCATCGAGACCTTTAGCCAAATAAATCACGCTTTTATTACATTAGGGAAAGGTACAACACGGTACCGTTTTTTGCAATGTACGACGTTTTGCGGCAAAAACTAAATTGGTTTGTCGCCTTTGTCGCAATCCATTATCGTGTGGAGATAACTGTAGAGGCAAATAGTGCACACAGATAAGACAGTAAAATACATAATTTTCATGCAAAGGCATTGAGGTGACAAAATCATGAGATATTTCAGCTATGAATGTAAATAAAAAAATATCTGTGATTTTATTGTATTCATTATATCAATATTGAGTATACCATAACAAGAGCTCTGCTTAAATTGGGACTAGGTAATAAATAATAAAGAAATATGTACAATAATGCTGGACAATCCACGCAGCATCTGTGTGGATTGTCCAGCGTTAATCATTTATTTAAAGAAAGGCTTATTTATGTGTATTCATTAATTTAAAAGATTATGCTTAGGAAAGTTAGCAGTGACAGACTTCCAATCAACTAAGAGATAAACATATCACGACCTCTATACCAATTTGATTTACGTAAACAATAAGTAGTTTGTTTGTAACTTTCAAAATAATATTATAAGTACGAGAGCAATTCCTCATTTCATTGCTTGCGCATAGATTTCAAATCAACTGAAAATACTTTCTTCGTGACAATACGACCTAGTTTCAGGCGTTCGTGAATTACATAGCTAGGTCAATGTTCCGAAAGTAGCGCTTGTTCCATTTTCAAATAAAACAGTAGAGCTATCACTTATCTTTTAAATAAATAACCGGCCAGGGTTATCATTTCGCACAAGTTATTACTTCAACTCGCTTAACGAGACAGAAATGATCAGTAATCGATGCACTCAATGCAGTGCCACCTTAATAGCCGTAGTAGCCTGGTTATGTGCGATCAGCGGTATCACTAATCCTCTCATGATTGGTTCACAGCTTGCATTTCACTTGATTATATTCACCGCTTTGCTCTCATCGAAGTGTCCTCTTTGCTTGAGTAGTTTGCCCTAGAATGCAATCTCGATCAGAATGGCAAGGTCTTTAGAGAAAACTTTGAAACCATTTATTTAGTCACAAACCGTATACATATTCTTAAAATTAACATTATACTGCTCTGTATACATATACCAATCAGGATGCCACAAAAACATTATTTACAAAAATTACATTGCTAATTTGTAAAATAGCCCTAAAATTATAATAAACTAGCGGTCCGCCCCGGCTTCGCACGGGTATTAAACAAAAATTTCAGAAATTATACACACTAAAACGATGGGTTTCACAGTTTTCATACGGATCTTTACTTTTTTTAACAGCATTGGGGTTTTTGACATTGACTCGACATTCCAAAACTGACACTGGCCGTAGAGAAAAAGCAAGCACCGTGCGCTATACAACCTCTTTTTCTATTCTGACGCGCCATAATAGAAAAAGAGGTTGAATAATACAGCCCACGGTTCAATTATTGAATTTTTCATGCGGATCCCTAACTTTTTTGAAAATATTATATAGGTAGCCTATGTTCATCACGGAAAATTAAGGATTCTAATGGTGAAAGAATTTTTTAACTCGGTCCAGTAGTTTCGGAGCCTATTCAATTCAAACAAACAAACAAACATACAAACAATCAAATCTTTCCTCTTTATAATATTAGTATAGATAAGACAAATCAGTAGAATCAGAGATTGTTTTTAAGGTTATTCTTGGAGAGAAAAAAATTTAACACTCAGAAAATTGTTCATTGTGTAACTTACTCTACGAATAAAAGACCTGCCCATCATTACCTGCATAATTTGTTTTATGTTTATTTAACAAGAAAAGGTTATTTATTTTACGAGCAACTATCATGAATGTCATGACACAGTTTCATGCGCTATGACCACGGAATAACTGTGCCGAAATGTTGGAAAACTCACAACTCAAATAAGGATAAATAACCCGTCATAGATGACTTTAGTGTCAATAACTTTTTGCGAGATATGCCATGCTAATCGTTCCTCTCCGGAACGTCTGTGAACACGCCTCTGACGGCTCTGGGAAAGTTGATGGCATAAAAATATATCCTGACCACGTTTTATCTTTCTCAATCGAATTTTCCATTTGTCAGCCGCAAGAATTTTAATTCGTCACAATCGTCACCGTAGATTGAAATGTAATTTGTGGTGTAGACAGGGGGCAATAACCACAGCAAGAAATCGCTGGTCTGGTAATGATGATATTGTCTATGAATATTTCCTTAGATTCAACTCAAGTTAACATTCCTTAGAATTTACTAAAAATAAAATAAAAATGTGAAAGGATATTAGTCAATCACTAAGCTCACACTTCCCTCATTTGGAGTCGTGCGTGTTCCACATAAAAGAGGAACGTAAATAAAAAGCTGACTTTGTTTAAGAATAAATCGAATGAAGGACCTCTCAGCAATACAATGAGTTCTAAATAACGGCATTATACGAGTTATGCAAGCTAGCAATAAACTCAGTTTGGCATTAAGTGCTCAGCTTACACCAAAGGCGAAGTCTATATTGGCTGTTCCGTCCCAGTCATTGTTTGAGGAACGGTTTCCGGCGCAGGCGCCGCCGCCGCGTATACGCTATAAATAATAGTCTCGCCGCACCGCTCGAGTCATCGCCCGCAGCTGCCACTTTGTACATCAAGCTTATAAATAAATAAATAATTCTGGATAATCCACACAGCATCATCTAGCTCCAGCGTTAGCAGAGCTTTTGTTATGGGTACTACATGGCTGAATGCTAAAAACAATAATTTACATTAAATATTTTACTAACCATAAAAAGGGCCGGAACACCCAGACCGGCTGAGTAGTTTAAAGAACACAAAAGAAAGCTGTTTTCCTTCCTTTGTTAGGTTCCCTTTTAGTTGACTTGACTTTAGAGAATGACCAGAACATCCGGAATAAATGTCTGCAGATCGTACAAACATTTGTCCCGAGTCGAAGTCTCTTTGTTTCCCGCGCCACAGAGGTTGTCGAAAGAATATCTATGTGATATACTTAATCTTTTAAAATCGTGTAAGTTTAAAGATACATCTATATCACACATACTTCAATTGTTGAACATTCCATCCTAAGACAATGGGAGTTACCACGCTTGGCTGGCAGGCGGCGCGGATTATTTTTTTATTTTATTTTATTCGCAGTATAAGAATTAAAAGAACTCTGAAGAAAGCTGTATTCCTTCCTCTGTTAAGTTCCCTAAGTCGACTCTGACAACAACTACGGGCTGAGTTGGAGGTGGGGCTTGCAAATATTCGAAAAAATTTATAGGCATTCGAATGTGTAATTTTATTTTGGTACTATTCTATTTATTTGGCAGATTCGCAAATAAGGCCAAAAAGCTAATGATTCCTGGTTTGTTACAGTAATTTGCGCACAACGCACACTCTTAACATGGATGGACCATTTATTAGCAAAACATTTCTTAACAGAATAAAACAATTACAATTCGTATATTTACTTCCCAAAAATGAAATTCGTCACCAGAAGGCAGTGCCCAGACTGCTGGTAGCTTTGCCACGCGCTGGTTGGATAAATTGTTCAACGAAATAAAAGCCAGCATTATTATATCATATTTATTTAGGAAACATACACATTTCTAATAATATTAGAATAACAGGTGGCTATTATTTGTATTCACAAAATACATTTACAGGATACACAAATAATTCCTGTAGACTCGTATGAGTAAAAATATATTTTTTTTTAATTACAATTTCCTGCCCGAATATTATTGCTAGGATCGAAATGATGCTACACTGTTGTTCTGCGGTGCCACTACTCCCATTATGACTTACATTATTTATTTAAAATTAAATTAAAAAAGTGGTTAATGGATAGATGCTTTTATGACGTGAAGGATTATTTTAATTACAACCCATAGGTAAAATAAGTAACAAATTATTTTTATTTTTCGATTAATAACTGTATAACATGAATTATTTAATTTTTAATATCATTTTATTTACCCTTAAATTGATAATTTGTTAATAGTTTGCACGCCTTGACGAGGCAGAATGTATTGGACCCACCTATTATTTTATAATTAAGACCTATTATGTACCGACATTCCTGCAAATAAATGATTTATGATTAAAAATGCATAGCTTGTAAGTGAAGAATCCGAAGATTTTACTAATAGTTTATTCTATGGCGTACGCATCCCAACCGGTTCTATGCGTGTGCGTGCCATCATCTGTCAACTGTCTCTTAAAACATCTTATAGCAAAGGAACCATCTCAAACTGTCAGGTTATTGGAATTCTCCCTAACGATCTCTGATGATGCGGAAATATCAAACAATAATGCTTTTTACGATCTATGGAAGTAGAAATGTGATTTTTACCTTGCGTAAGAAAAACTTGAACGGCTTCAAGTGAAACTAATACTGTTATTGTATAAGCAAATTGTTACAGTAATCGTTATGGTATTGCTGCTTGAAAATAAATAACACGAAGCTTGAATGTTGTAAAACTAGTCCTGGTTGTGCAATGCGTAAGCACGAGGTGCGGTTCCGATGGCATCGAATTGGATTACAAAGCAGTTGGGGAGTGATTCAGCGCTCCTGTGACGTCATACTGCCTGTAGTGAATTAAATTTATTGGCGGGACTGCATTGCTCAGCGCTGAGTCGCGGTCGCGGAGTAACCTAGTTTTGTTTGCTAAAATGTAGTCGGCCAACAATAAAATGGTTTCAATGTTTAAAAAAATGTATTACTACAGATTAGCATAAAGAAAAGACCGTATTCTTTTATTGATTCTGTTGCTACAAAACCTAACCCATCTCGCCATAAAATGTGGCCGTTCCTTTTACGATCGAAAAGAAATGGCAACATTAATAAAAAAATATAAAGTAACCTGTAGTTTCTATTTTTTGCCAACAGAATCGACACATATCGTTTCTAAGTATACAGACTTCCATCTCCATTTATCAGACGTCATTTTGGGTAAAAAATATTGTATAGGTAGTTTGCGTCATGTGATTGCATTTGCAGTTAGTTTCGTTGCATAGCTCCATACTAAAACGTGTTAACGTTTCAGGTTACGAGAACCAGGACTGGTTCATACCATCGCCAGCGCTGCCTGTCAAGTCCGAGGACCTTGCACTAACACCTGACCAGATCAGGGAGACGCTTAATTACTTCCGTGAGTATCCAGTTTGCTTACCATATGCATGAGTGGGATTATGTTATTTCTATCCTCGGTTCTAGAATTGAAGATATGTTTTGTAAATACATATAATACATTTATTGATAAAAAACAAGATAAAAGCAACCACCACTTAAAAAACAAAGTCAAAAAGTTTAGCAACGCATAATTAATTAAATTACATACTAGTACGTGCATCGAAAACGATTCAAATTCGAGTTAGAAAACGGGCGAGAGACGAATGAAAGCTATATTTGGAAATTTCTACTTTGGTTCCGATGATAGAAATGTTACTTATTTACCACCAATTTTTTTTTGGATTTGTACTCCGAACCGACTAAAAGCCTATACTCACAAGTATCGCCTCTGAATTTTGAAATTAAATTGAGATTTCAATAGCATGTTTAGAAAAGAGGTTTTCGTCAGCGACGACGGACATAAACTGCTATTGAGATGGCATTATTCACATAGACATGTGCGCCGACGTTGAAATAGTCGGCGGCGGACGCCGGTCTGAAATCGGCGGCTGCGGCGTGATTTCGGCGTGAAATCGGCGTGATAGTATTTGTTTAGAATCTGTTATTATTAATTTAAAAATGCTTGCATACTGTTATAATTTATAATTTATTATGCTTTCTTATGTTAAACATAAATTAGGTAGTTTAAAACATCAAGCGTTCCTCCAGAAGGTTCAGGCCCCCAAACTTTAATTAGGTACCTATGTAAAATAAGGAACATATTTTGGATAGGTAGGTAGACTAGGTACATACATAGAGCCCTCACCAGATATATGGTGTCGCGCCAACTTTGGCTCAGTGGATAAACAACATGCTCAAAAACAGAGCGATACAAGTGACAATCAATAAAACCACCAGAGGTATAGTTGTCAGGGGTTGCCCCCAAGGCGGCGTCTTACCGCCCCTTTTATGAAACATAGTTGTTGAAGAGCTAATCCACAACCTCAACGGACGCGGACTGGTCACAATAGGATATGCGGATGACCGTGCGATCTTGGCGACAGGCTGTTTCGAAAACATCACAGTAGGATATGCGGATCAACTCGCGATCTTGGCGATCGGCTGTTTCGAAAACACACTACGCGAACTGATGAAACTTGCCTTCAAAACCGTCTAAGCATGGTGTACCGACCATGAACTCTCAGTTAATCCAACCAAAACGGAACTAATAATGTTCACAAACAAGCGACATCTGGGAAACATTAAACTCCCTAAATTATTCAACACAGAGATCAAGCTAAAAACAGAAGTCAAGTACCTAGGAGTCATACTAGATAGCAAACTGCTTTGGAACAAACATCTTGACAAAAAACTACAACGTGCGACGTCAACCCTCTACCAGCATTCTGCTGCATTAGCAGAATGCTTGGCAAAACCTCGGGGATCTCACCAAAAATAACCATATGGCTCTACACTGCTATAATTAGACCAACATTAACCTACGGAGCGATAGTCTGGTGGACAAGAACGGAGTTAAGCGCCGTGATAACGAGACTACAGCAGTTCCAAAGAATGGCCTGCTCAGCCATAACAGGCTGCATGAGAACCATTCCCGGCGCTGCCCTAGATATCATTCTAGACCTCGCACCATTAGATCTTTACATACAACAAGAGGCTACAATGTCAGCCCTAACACTACAAAACATAGGTCTCTGGGCAATCACAAGCAGTCCACACGCCCAGATCATGGACAGGGCTATAAATTATTAACCCCTCATAGCTGCCCCATGTGATAGAATACCCAGCAAACCAATGCTAAACAAGCACTACCAAATACAACTATACGAGCATCAGAAAGATGAATCTGGTACACAAAGTCAGTCAGATCTATACAGATGGCTCTAAAACGGACACAGGCACAGGCGCCGGGGTCCACTCATTGGACCTAAACATTAACATATCAGTAACACTAGGAAGGCACAGCTCTATATTTCAATGCGAATGTGTAGCAATAACTCAGGCGGCCACAGCTGTACAAAAGAGAGGAATATGACCAATGTGTTCGCATTCTCTCCGATAGTGCTGCCATACTCAAAACCTTGGAGGGGAGTAGCTGCAACTCCAAGTTAGTGTACGAATGCCATCTGGTATAAGAAATAAACAAACAACAAGATTACCCTTCAATAGATAAAAGGACATAGCGGATCACTAGGAAATGACGCCGCTGATGAACTGGCACGGCGAGGATAACGGCGGAAACTACCACAGAAGATCCACTGCCTTTCCTCCCCTTGCCATTTTCATTACTCCAAACATGGATTAGGCTCAAAACTAGAATGATGCATAATGAACGATGGACACGCCCACGCAAGTCAAACTAGAGAGGCGCTGACATCAATATCAAAGAATCTAACTATACGTTTATTGAACCTAAATCAACCTGCGTATTCTGGTAGGAACACTAACAGGGAATTGCTTACTGAACAAACACCTATTCACCATCGGAGCGACAGACAGTCCTCTCTCCAGAGGATGCCTCAGTGGCGACGAATCAGCTGCCCGTGCCCACGTTGTCCAGGAATGCGAGGGAGTAGCAGCAACACGAACAGAAATGCTCAACTTGCCGAGGTCTCTCCGCGAAGCCTGTGAAGATCCCAGGAAGATTCTGCGCTTAAAGACGAAGTTAGGCTGGCTCTGCTAGCACTCACACCACGCATAATGGACCAAAACTGAGTCCATATGCGGAAATAGGAATACTTCTACCTAAACCTAAGCTATCGTACTAGCGTATATGACGTCATTTGGTACTTATAAACTTTACCTATTCCGATCCCTGGTAATAATCTATACTAATATTATAAAGAGGAAAGATTTGATTGTTTGTTTGTTTGTTTGAATTGAATAGGCTCCGAAACTACTGGACTGATTTGAAAAATTATTTAACGATTAGAATCCTAAATTTTCCGTGATGAACATAGTCTATATAATATTTTCAAAAAAGTTAGGGATCCGCATGAAATATTCAATAATTAAACCGTGCGCTATATATTCAACCTCTTTTTCTATTAGGGCGCGTCATAATAGAAAAAGAGGTTGAATATTAGCGCACGGTGCTTGGTTTTTCTCTACGGCCAGTGTCAGTTATGGAGTGTCGAGTCAATGTCAAAAACCCCAATGCTGTTAAAAAAGGTAAGGGATCCGTATGAAAACTGTGAAACCCATCGTGTTAGTGTGTATAATTTCTGAAATTTTTGTTTAATACCCGTGCGAAGCCGGGGCGGACCGCTAGTAATCAATAAAATGACGGGGTTTTCAAAGCGTCTAAAAGGTAACGTGTCACGCCGAATTCACGCCTATTGGCTGATCGGCGGCGGCGGCGTGAAAAATTTGCCGGCGGCGGCGGCGGGTCGGCGCGGCGCACACGTCTGTATTCACAAGCAACATGGGGGAGGCGGGATCGATATCGTCCTTCGGTGTGAGGTGTGGATACGACGCCATCCACCAAAACTTGATTATTTTGTGCTAGAATGCACTATAATTCATATTGTTTAAGTAGGCCTGCCCGCCTAGTAAAATTTTCAGCGCAATACAGTAGTTACTGATTTTGCAGTTTGAATTTTATGTGTCGCGAGTCGCGTGCTATTTGTTCTTCATGTGATAAAAACCTTGGCTTTGAATTCTTTTGTATGTACTTATTCTATAGGATTAATTTCCTTTTAACATGAAACAAAATCAATAACCATTTACATATCGCATGCCACTCTGCAGATTTAAATTAAAACTTGTATGTAATAATTTAATTTAAACGAAATATTCTTAGTGGTTCTACGATAAAATTGAATATCTTTACATAACTTTATGGTATTTTCTTAAACACTAGGTAAAATCATCATTGGAATCAATAATCTATTTCTATAAAAAGCATTGACGCATTTTGTTAAAATGTATAGAAACCACGTGTGTTTAATAAGTACGATTATCGTCGAGCTATTTATTCATAGTCCAAGGTCGTTTCGAACAGTTCATCACACTGCCATTCAGTAGATAACAATGATGCGATCAATTTAGGTGCCTACTGAATATCTAATAGCACGCGTACTCATTTCAATAACGGATAATTTGATTAAATCTTTTGCAGTTTACTTGGTCAATAAATTCAACCTTGAACTCTTGAGAAAAGAAGTTATTTTAGCAGCTGATTTTATTGACTTGCGAAATAACATTGCCGTCTGATATTCACATGTAATCTCATCATCAAATCAAATTATTGCTTTCCTCGATGTCATAACATCTGAGGATGATTAAAAGATTATTAAACCGGCGTGGTCGACAAAATTGAAGTGTTTCGCGTCTTTTGACGTTGATGTTGTTTCGAGTGTCGGTAAGTACCAGTCGGCGCGCACGCGCGGTATTTTCCGTCCAGCAGTGCCGATCGCGCCGGTAGCCACGAGGCACGCGTGTTGTCGGCCTCTCAGACAGCCACGGATCGATACCCGAACCCGACACATGCGCCGAATCCACCGCGCAGCCAAACGCCCCAAACGCTCAACTTAGAAACGGTGCACCGCTGCATCCATCAGGCCATTCTCCGTCACACGTGCTTGGCAAATAATGTCTTGACCTTTTTTAATTCATAAATTTGTATCAAGGAGAGCGTGACCTTATCTCTGTTCGATTTTCACTGTGTAGTTTGTAGTTTTTGGTAATTTTGTTGGGAAGGTAAAAAAAAGCTGTAAATTGTCAATTGGCGTCGTCATCGATCGCGTGGTCTTGGAGGGAGGGACGCCACGAGAAGCTCAGCTCATGAAGCGTCGCAGCGCGCAACAGCTGTGAGCCAGATCTCTTATCTTGACCGTGAGACCACAAATTCAATACTAGTTTGTGTTTCTGTAGTACTTGGATATATTTATTTATACATTTCTATGTAAGTTTAGATATTTTGGAATTGGCTTCGATTGATTACTACTTAGAACCTATTTATTGTATTTGAGACAGCCCTTTGTACGCTTTCCGGTAGGCATTCTAGCGCTTTTGTATTACAATTTGTAATTTGGCATAACTGAGACCTTGGATTGCAAACAATGCTCGGGGTTAAGTCTGCGCATGACCGAAGAGAAATTTGACCTCTGAAGTTCGAAGGATCGCAAATGTGGTTTACTGTTGAGCAATATTGTTGAGAACGTTCTTTTTATTGCAAAACCATCTTGTTCGTATTCCATCGACCAATCTATCGTTATTGTTTCATACTTTCAGATTCCCAGCAAATGTCAAATCCCACTGTCCTTGGAGTCCCTTCGCTTCTATTTCCATTACTTATTTGACTCCATTGCAATGTGCTCCTAATCTTGCATCAATTTATCAAAGGTTGCTGCAATATTTTACCGACTGGTCGGCATAATTGGACGTTCGCATAAATCTGCGAAATGCGGGACTAGGAATCGAAGTACCGCAACAGAATCGTCATGCGGAACGAATTAACAGAATTTCTTTAGGATCTGGCTGGACCAAATCAATGTTTAGCTACAGTTCTTAACCGTGAACTTCTTTATTTCTGCAATAAGATTCTCTATTCTTTCTTCATTTAATTTTTTTACTTTCGTTGGTGATACTAAAATAACTGAGCGGTATTATTTTTTATTATTTCACCGGTGGCTAAGTCACATAGGTCGTTATGATAATTAAATTAAAATTATTAGTTTCGCTATGCACGAGAAGAATTCAAATCATATTTTCTCCTTTATTGCTTTTAGCGTTTGCATTTTTTAATTAGAAACTACAGCCCGGTATTTTGCCAAAATACTTTATAGCATCGTTTATTGCGTCTAAGAATGCATAAATAAGCTGAGGATAGTCCTCAGCTGTTACTCAAGAATTTTGTTCTGATAATGAAGACGTCATGTAAGCTACAAACGTTTAGCCAACCGTAGTTGTAGTAAGAATTATATCTGCTACTTATTAGTGCGATTCGATCAAGATCACAGCGCGCTATCGTACACTGGGCGTTACCGGTAGCCAGTACATAGTTTAGTTACTGGTACGGCATCGGCGGACGTGGTCGCTTCGTCGTAGCCCGCGTTTTGCGGTCTCGAGACAAGTCCATTCGTACGTGTCGCGCGTCCGCTGTGATTCTACTTACAATTCGCGTGATAACATTGCAGACTGCCTGCACTTAGATCGTGAAAGTTTATTGCTACCGGTCTCACACATTGGGACCGCTACGGAACGAAATCTTATGTTCTAAGGTTGTTTTTGTGTTTCAGTTTTTTTCTCATCTTGTTATGAAAGCTCGCACTTACCTGTGTTTTTATGCAGTTAGTTTTTCTTCTTTATACCCTTATGTTTAATTCTATGACATCGAATCTATTTGTGTGTAAAACTTAACATCAATCTTAGATTATTATTTGTTATATAACTTGTTACTTAGGTACATATTCTCTTAGTGTATGTTCAGTTAGTACAGGGTCGATATTTCGTCATAAGTATCTACATGTAACCTACTTTCGTTAGATGTATACTTAACATGGTATACCTACTCATTCGCTATTTCGAACCTTATCTGATGCATTTGTGTTTGCATGTTGCCTAACAATTTTCTCCAGCTGAAGCACATGACATACCTACCTAAAATCGTGAGTGAAATATGTATATTGCCGTGGACTCTTCGGTCTAGTAATTTTACTAGTGTAAAGTAGCAGTCTCACTTCATTGAGCATTTACATATTGTTCGTACGCTAAGTGATTGGCTTATCGTTTGGATTATTACGAGATGTAGTAGGCACTTTTAGGTGACGTGATAGTTGTTTATTCAGAAACTGACAAGGTTTTATCATCGTTTCTTTTCAGACAGCGACAATGGTCGCCTTGCCATTATTTTTAAAATCTTTACCTGCTACTTCGTTGAAGGAAAACGAGTACATCTCTCTCGTATTAAAGACTGTTTTACCTTTTCTTTTTTTTTGTAAGCGTGTTCCTTGTGTTGTGGTATGTTTCATTATTAATATTCAAATAAGCGTTGCTTAACAGCAGTGGACTAACATAGGCTGATGATGATGATGATGAAGCGTTGCTTCAATATAATGATAGTTTGATAAAATTGTAGGTACATAGCGTGGAATATTTCGTCCACTGAAAAAATACCATTGAATATTGTTCATGTTTCATTCAATTATGTTCGTTTCAAAACATAAAATTCGTTGGCGATATGTTATTTATGATATGCAAAAAAACTCAAACAGTTAAAACTAAAATAGGATAAGTATTTTACACTTAAAAAAAAACAAGAGTGTTATTAAGAAAGCTTAAGGAGAAAGAAGTCGGAAAATGTTAGTTTTAGTACAAAAAATAGCAAAGCATTTTTAAAATTTTATTGAAAGTTATCAGTTTATCACCAGGGCATAGTGTCGTCAAGTTATGACGTCATACAGATGTGTAGAAAAGTTTCAATGGTAAACTGAACCATGTTTATAAGCTTTGAACTTTATTCACACAGCGAACTGACATCTTCACCACAGAGCAATATGGTGTCAGTCAATGCGTCCAGCGTTTTCGTCAAAGTACCTACGCGCGAAATGAAATTCAAATGAAAATGTTAAATTAAAATGCATATTTATGGCACCTAATTGTTTTTTTTTTGTGTTTTCGATGGTTGATTAGCACTATCTATTCACAAGCGTGTCCGTATTTGATTAAGACAATATGCAAGCAAATGACGTGATAATGATGCATGCATATCAATGCCTAATCTATACTCAAGGATAAGGAAATTCTGGGTCGTACCACAACACTGTCATGCTTCAAAAGCCTTTTTACTTGTAAGTGATTGCGATCAAAAAGGTTTTCCTGGAAAAAAATGTATTAGTCTTTCATAACGTCTTTATTATCAATCACATGGAGGTTGTTTAAACAATTACTGCAAATGGTTTAATTTCATTCACTGACCGAGAAAATATTATCGATTGAAACCTAGGTTGACAAAACAATAGGGTGAGATCACGGCAATACAGTGTATGTATGTTGTATTGTAATTAATTTGCTGCGCCAGGGTTTCTCAAAATGGTTCGAATCCTTAGTTAAGCTATTTAGTGGGGGGTTTGCCACAAGATCTACGTAAAAGTGGCTGAACGGCTGGCATTTATGGTTTTAATTTTCTTAATTCGTTATGTGGCTGTTACCATCACACAGCATAAACTCAGTGCAGTGCTATTTTGTCGCAGTCACATACGACAAATATCATAAACCTCTACGACCTCAATAGCTTGCAAAAAAAATTTGTATCTCGATCCGCTTTTTTTCGATTGTTAGGCGCTTTTACTGGCCAAAGCACAAAAACTCTAGTTTATTTCGCCATTAAAATTTGTTGTTCTAGCATCCTTATCTTGAAAAGTGTCGAGGCTTGCGTTGCTTGGCTAGTAAGAGCACTATTCGTGTTTTTTATTAGAAATAAACTGTATGAATTTTACTCTGGTTAGAATAGGTACGTATAGCATAGCAGTCCTTAGTAACATTATCGGGTCAGCGTGTCCATAAGTTTGAGAAACCCTGAGCTAAGTCATCGTTTTGGGTTAGTATGCATTGGATTTTATGATTGACTGGTAGATTGTCTATGGTCGGATATTGAAACAATAATAATTATGAAACAATGGCTAAATACCTTCTTTACTTTTCGTTTAAACATTCAATGCTGTGGAATATTTTCCGGTCGGCACTGGTAAATATTTCGCACTATTTAATAAACTTAAATCCTGTAATGAGTCACTACCTTGCTATCGGGTTATTAACATTCTAATCTGTAGAAAGGTTATCCCGATGTCAATGATAGCTCATTTAAACATTAAACTAATTCCATGTTTCAAGAGCATGAATACTATGGTATTCACGCACTAACTATAGTATAATTAATTATAAAACTTGCTTTGTAGTATATCTCATCAATTTCTTTAACTCTCTAGATTTGTCCACGGTGATTTTAGCATAATGCCGCGTGACCTTTTATAGGCTTTGGGTGTCTGGCTCGTGTTTCGCATATTATTGCGGATTTCATAAGAGAGTTAATTTGAAAATCTCGCTTGGCCACCCGAGCGTGTTGCGGTGAGCCGCTTGCAAACTACTAGGTGTATTTTCGATACTTACCTACAAGCTAGTACTGTCTGTCTTGAAGGTGGTCTTTCATTTGACACATCTTTAAATTATTTTACTGCACGATTTTACAGAGTAACGTCACGAAAATAAAACATTCTCAGTGAAGTGTAAAATGGTTTGTCAGTTCAGTTGGCTAAGTACTTTCGTGTGGAGTCGTTTCGACTAGGATTGTTGGTGATATCGGAACTATAGTTTGGTGTGAGTGGGAGTGTTCGCCGACCGGCGTGAGGGTGGCGAAGCCGATGCTCCAGGCTCGGGCGCGTCACGGCGGAGGGCCCAGCGGGCGAGGGCGCGGGGTGCGGGCGCGGCTCGCGCGCCTCGCCGCCGCCGCTTGGCTTCGATCCCGAGCTCTTCCATGAGCTGAGCACACTACCGGACGCGGAGCTCCGGGAGTGCCTCGGCGAGTACCCGGACTTTATCTACCACGTCGCTCGTGATAGATTCGGCAGGCTCTACTTCCGCGTCATCCGTACATTGCTCCTAGATCGAGGTAAATGGGCCAGACGCGAGCCACTACCCTCGTTCACTTCATCGCAATTGGCAGAACGTCGTTGGCTGATCTGATCATGATAGCGCTGCTTCTGCAGATTCTTTTAGTCTAGTACCATTTTAGCATTGCTTGTTTTCAATGTTTGTACTTAGATAACACCAATAATACACGTGCTTCTTTATAACAGACACTAATTTCACTTACTAACCTTGACCTACTCGTAGTGTGAGCGCTGCTGTAAATGCCTTAAAAAAATATGGGTGTCATTCATGCTATTCCACACTAACCGTTATCAATCATGATATCTATGAATAGATAGCATGCAGCTTATACCATTAAATGTTGCCATAATATGTTGAGAAATTCCCACCAGGGTGGGTCGAAGAGTAATAATTAGTAAGTATGGGAAATGAGTCTATAAAAACTGAGAAAGTCTTTTCGTCTTCGTGTGAGACGTAATCGTGAACAATCAATATCCGTTGTAATAGTCAAGTTAGGTAAGAATGAGAAAACTGGCATATCTACCGCATTCAATGCAGCTATTATAGCTGTGCGTTCCCATATCTTTTTGTTCTGGCAACGCAGGTTTCTGTTGTACCTACCTACGTAATTATATAGTTTGCTTCTAACAAAGTAATTACAATTAACGTAATTTGATAGATTTGTCCTGATTAAGTCTTTGTGGCATGGACACGCAACCACAGAAAATTGGATAAAATACTACGATTATTTCTAGCGACTGTTACAGCCCTAGATCTAGACTCCCCTGGGGTTATTTATCAGAATTTCTCACATATATCTTAAATTACATACATATAGATTCGTGGCCCTGAATTCTCAAATAGTTTGAATTAGAAACAATTTTAGAAATGTCGATGTTTGCAATGCAACGAACCTGCCAGATCAATGAGCTTCGATCATCACAAAAAGTCCAGTAAAAATGTCGATGCGTTAGTAATCTTTTGTGTTTGAGTGTTCCCACAAACATGTACAATAGAATCGTTTGTTTTGCCTGTGATCTGACAAGCGGCGTGCCCGAGGCTCGGTGCCTGCACCAGTCGCAAACTGGATCGGTTACTTCGCGCCCGCATTTGTCTCTCGTGTCGTACATTACCTTCGACACCTTTCTGATACAATAATCAACATTCGATACACACATCCGGGTTGTTCCTGGTAAACGGAACAATAATGCCAGTGCTGTTGTGAGAATATTCTAGGTTCTGAAAGTTTCGATGAACGCGTCGAGGTTGTGTTTAGATGACATTCTCCCTGGTCAGTACACCGTTGTACTATCGATATAATCTATCGCATAACCGATTGGCGAATCGTTTAAATACTATTACTCACCTGCCTATCTTATCAGCACAGCCGAGCTCCCCGAACACTATTCACTCTCAAGTGCTTAACCATAATCGCCGTACTGTTTTTGTGATTTGTGCATTAGTGTTACTATCAAAATATCCGTGGTTATTGTTGTGATCTCAGAACTGTTTAATCGCAATCATGTGAACATTGTTAGCATCGATTCAGATTTGAATCGTTTTTCCAATATGCACTCCTCAAGGGGTATGAGCCGGCCTAAGTTGAATTCTCGTTACTATAGCGGTTAGTAAATATGCAATTTGTTGTCCTTACTTGTAAATAGCTTGTTGACAATTTGGTAATTGCGGTGATAACTAATGCGTTACAGTGGTAATGGTTTACTGTGATATCTGAAGGCAATTTGATTGGTACTTCTTAACTAACTGTAACACTAACAATTTAATTAGTCTTAATCTTTTTTAGATTTGAATTGAAATGAAATGAAAAATTAAAATAAAATTTATTTATGCAGACATAACATAAATTCTGTAAGTAACACAATTATAATTAAAAATTGATAATGGTTAGACCAAAAAATTACAAATTAACAAATAATAAATCGAGTGACAATAAAAATAATAATTTCAATTGTGATGTCATAATTATATTAAGTACTATATTGATAAAAAATAAAAAAATATATATAAAATTATATATTTGAGTTTAGCTCTGAGCAGCTAAAGCTCTCTTATTAAAATGTATTATTTGTAAGCCAGAAATTATGTGATTTAATGGGGGAAGTAAAGCTCTTTACGAAAGCATGTGCAAAATTTCTTACATATCGGATCAAATTATACGTAATACCTACCTACATATTTTCAGATAATTTTGGAATTAGATATAATATACTATCAATGAAACAATTTCGATATCATGGTAATTTAATGCCAATCATGTGACAGGCGTAAATTATCTAGAAATTTTCCAAAATAGCTACGATTTTGATTATTTTCTACTATATATTGACCAAGTAAACTGACACATTCAGCTTTGAGTCTTACTCTTATAAAAAATTATGAACATCACTGTTCACTGTACCAGCAAAATATTACTCGAAGAACGTAGGTAAACAAACATTGCCATTATCTTAGAATCAATAAATACGGCACTTGAAATGCTATTGTACTTGTTTTCTAATCATATCTATTATACAGTACTATCTGTCCTTTGTGAGCATTGTATACAAACAATCTCGTGAATGATTTCAAGATACAGCGGGATCTTTTTCTCAACCCCATTATATTTTGCAGTTCTATGCAGCAACAGGGTGAGCCAAATGACAAAAACCTACAATGACATCGAAGCGGTAACACGGCTCTTAGAAGAAGTAAGTTTTGATTGTTTACTTATCTTTATTACACCATTTAAGTGCGTTGCTTGAGAATTAAATTGCTCATAATTTCTGGTACCCTACACAAGATTTTACATTATTATGCTGGAAATTTTCACACATAACCTAATAAGCCGAAGTGTCTGATAAATATTATGTTTTGCAGTAACTTAGTTTGATGGGTGTAACAGCTCTTGGCTTGTTATTTATACAGATTATAATCATAAATTAACAATGCTGGACCATTCACACAACATCATTTATTCCCAGCAAAGCTTGTGTTATGGGTATACCTAATACACTTAATACTGTTATTGATATACATTATACGATCAATACAGTACTGCAGGTCTTACAAACATTTATGCCAGAATCGAACCCGCTACCTTCTGCGGATATAAAACAACTATTTCAGTATTTATTATGAAACTGGCTCATTGGGTTGTTGAATGGCTGTTTATAAATCTATAATTAACCATAATATGGAAGTGATTATAAAGAAACATGCAGTTAACGACTATCGATTTATTTAGTTTAACTGACTACTAAAAGTCATTCCTAATGAAATGACGGAGGCTCATTTTAATGTCAAACTGAGTTACTCAAGTTTCAGTATTTCTTGTTTTGACGCCTACTCATTGATTTTTTGTTGCTTTTGCAGCCTTGAGCTCTTTGGCGCTCTTGCACACCATTAAATAAAATAAAAAAATTGACAAATTAACTCATTTATTATTTATTCACTAGTTACAAAATGATTCATTACAATACGCGCTTATGATGTTTTTATACTTATGATCATTCACAATCACAATGATTGTGTTCTTCAGTTTAACAACCACACAAATTTTGTTTTCTTTTCCTCGAGTTTTCGTACTTGAGAATAATAATCGACATACCGTTTTCCGCAAGAATGAAAATACGGTCGTTTCAAAGCAAATTATAAATGTGGCATCTATAATGGTTTTATTCAGGTACCAATGTTTAAACAGAAAACTGTCCTTAAATTGATGGGAGCAAAGTTTATTATTTGACTGCTCATTAAATTGATCGTATAGAACGGTTTATTTCATCACTGAGTGATAACTATCTCAAAAATATTATCAGGATCGAATAAATATTTGATTCCAGCTACAACAGTAGGAATACTAAATCTACCTGACTGAAAATATTTAGCAAATTCAACACCAGTTTTTGTTGCACAGAAAGAGAAAGACTTGGAGTTGACAGCGCGTATTGGCAAAGAGCTCCTGACAACTCAGGGCTTGCTAGAGGCGCGTGTCAGCTCACTAGAGGGCGAATTGCGCTGCGCTAACGACCTCGTGACGCAGCTACGGCACGACCTCAGCGTCAAGACTGATCTGCTGCAGGTGAGTTTCATCTAGACGTGTGCGCCGCGCCGACCCGCCGCCGCCGCCGGCAAATTTTTCACGCCGCCGCCGCCGATCAGCCAATCGGCGTGAATTCGGCGTGACACGTTACCTTTTAGACGCTTTGAAAACCCCGTCATTTTATTGATTATTATTACCAGGGATCGGAATAGGTAAAGTTTATAAGTACCTACCAAATGACGTCATATACGCTAGTAGCTAGATAGCTTAGGTTTAGGTAGAAGTACTCCTATTTCCGCATATGGACTCAGTTTTGGTCCATTATGCGTGGTGTGAGTGCTAGCACAGCCAGCCTAACTTCGTCTTTAAGCGCAGAATCTTCCTGGGATCTTCACAGGCTTCGCGGAGTGACCTCGACAAGTTGAGCATTTCTGTTCGTGTTGCTGCTACTCCCTCGCATTCCTGGACAACGTGGGCAGCTGATTCGTCGCCACTGAGGCATCCTCTGGAGAGAGGACTGTCTGTCGCTCCGATGGTGAATAGGTGTTTGTTCAGTAAGCAATTCCCTGTTAGTGTTCCTACCAGAATACGCAGGTTGATTTAGGTTCAATAAACGTATAGTATAGTTAGATTCTTTGATATTGATGTCAGCGCCTCTCTAGTTTGACTTGCGTGGGCGTGTCCATCGTTCATTATGCATCATTCTAGTTTTGAGCCTAATCCATGTTTGGAGTAATGAAAATGGCAAGGGGAGGAAAGGCAGTGGATCTTCTGTGGTAGTTTCCTATCCTCACCGTGCCAGTTCATCAGCAGCGTCATTTCCTAGCGATCCGCTATGTCCTTTTATCCATTGAAGGGTAATCTTGTTGTTTGTTTATTTCTTATACCAGATGGCATTCGTACACTAACTTGGAGTTGCAGCTACTCCCCTCCAAGGCTTTGAGTATGGCAGCACTATCGGAGAGAATGCGAACACATTGGTCATATTCCTCTCTTTTGTACAGCTGTGGCCGCCTGAGTTATTGCTACACATTCGCATTGAAATATAGAGCTGTGCCTTCCTAGTGTTACTGATAATGTTAATGTTTAGGTCCAATGAGTGGACCCCGGCGCCTGTGCCTGTGTCCGTTTTAGAGCCATCTGTATAGATCTGACTGACTTTGTGTACCAGATTCATCTTTCTGATGCTCGTATTTAGTATATATATAGATATATATTATAGTTGTATTTGGTAGTGCTTGTTTAGCATTGGTTTGCTGGGTATTCTATCATATGAGGCAGCTGAGGGGTTAATAATTTATAGCCCTGTCCAAGATCTGGGCGTGTGGACTGCTTGTGATTGCCCAGAGACCTATGTTTTGTAGTGTTAGGGCTGACATTGTAGCCTCTTGTTGTATGTAAAGATCTAATGGTGCGAGGTCTAGAATGATATCTAGGGCAGCGCCGGGAATGGTTCTCATGCAGCCTGTTATGGCTGAGCAGGCCATTCTTTGGAACCGCTGTAGTCTCGTTATTACGGCGCTTAACTCCGTTCTTGTCCACCAGACTATCGCTCCGTAGGTTAATGTTGGTCTAATTATAGCAGTGTAGAGCCACATGGTTATTTTTGGTGAGATTCCCGAGGTTTTGCCAAGCATTCTGCTAATGCAGCAGAATGCTGGTAGAGGGTTGACGTCGCACGTTGAAGTTTGTTGTCAAGATGTTTGTTCCACAGCAGTTTGCTATCTAGTATGACTCCTAGGTACTTGACTTCTGTTTTTAGCTTGATCTCTGTGTTGAATAATTTAGGGAGTTTAATGTTTCCCAGATGTCGCTTATTTGTGAACATTATTAGTTCCGTTTTGGTTGGATTAACTGAGAGTTCATGGTCGGTACACCATGCTTAGATGGTTTTGAAGGCAAGTTTCATCAGTTCGCGTAGTGTGTTTTCGAAACAGCCTGTCGCCAAGATCGCACGGTCATCCGCATATCCTATTGTGACCAGTCCGCGTCCGTTGAGGTCGTGGATTAGCTCTTCAACAACTATGTTTCATAAAAGGGGCGGTAAGACGCCGCCTTGGGGGCAACCCCTGACAACTATACCTCTGGTGGTTTTATTGATTGTCACTTGTATCGCTCTGTTTTTGAGCATGTTGTTTATCCACTGAGCCAAAGTTGGCGCGACACCATATATCTGGTGAGGGCTCTATGTATGTACCTACCTACCTATCCAAAATATGTTCCTTATTTTACATAGGTACCTAATTAAAGTTTGGGGGCCTGAACCTACTGGAGGAACGCTAGATGTTTTAAACTACCTAATTTAGGTATGTTTAACATAAGAAAGCATAATAAATTATAAATTATAACAGTATGCAAGCATTTTTAAATTAATAATAACAGATTCTAAACAAATACTATCACGCCGATTTCACGCCGAAATCACGCCGCCGTCGCCGATTTCAGACCGGCGTCCGCCGCCGACTATTTCAACGTCGGCGCACATGTCTAGTTTCATCTTGATGTGTTCAGTGATTTTGGACTGTACAACCACTATAGGTTTTCTAGAGGTACGCGTCAGCTAATTGGAGGGCGTGACCTACGCTACGCAAACGACCTGGTCACTAAGTTCTTTGTATAGCATATCAACTGTTGCGAACTCAGCCACCGCCTATCCTCTGGTTACCTCCAGAGGATAGGTAGGCCGGGACGAAACACTAACAATAGAAAGGGCTGTACTAGTACCATTTTTAGAAGAATACTAATAACTTGAGTAGCACAAGATATGGTTCGCGCAGTTTTCATGTAATGGTTATAAAAATATAAATTTTTATGTTAATTTAATTTGATTTTGCACCGAACTATCTAGATTGCTTCCATCCTCTAAATTAAATTACATTACAATAAGCCGTTTGTCCCACAGCTGAGCAAAGGCCTCCTCTTGATCCCTCCACGCAGTTTTAAATAAAATAATGGTTATGAAATAAAGCATTAAAAATAACTCAGATTAAATCAAATATCTGTACACATTTTTACACAATTCCAGCCCAATTCCGCCATTTCTGAGATGAACTTGTTTCAGAGATCCATTATCAGAGAGTACAATGGATGTGTAAAATGAAATCAGTTTGTTTTTAATCCGTCTGGATCGAAAACAAACTGATTTCATTTTACACATCCATGATTACTCATAAAAACTTGTATGAAATCGTATACCTATAGATAGCGAATCATTGAGATAGTTAAATTCCCAGCATGAATGAATTTACAAAACTACTCGACTGTGACAATAGTTTGGCCTTCATTCCTATACAATTTGTAGTTGTAACTTTGATGCCTATTCGTTCGCAGTATCGGTTTAATGGAAAAGACAGCGGTGAAGTTAGGAAGCACAGGTTTTATTCTCACGGAATCATTAACGATGCAGCGCCGTTGACTAATGACTGTTATGCTTGTATTTATAACGATCTCTTATGATTATGAGTTCCTTAATGATGGGAAAAGTCCACGTTATCGTGTAAATTGAAAGAATTAGTTTCAGTTCATAGTCTTTATGATTTGTTTCCATAATACCACAGAGTTTCGATTTTCTGTTACGCCATAAGATCGTGACCTTTCACTCGATTGGAAATGGTTCAACGACTTTCTCGATTGTAATTTTGTTATGATAAGATCATTGTCTTTCGAAGTTAGAATAAACATGTAGTCTGGCTTAATTTTATTTGATAAAACCTAGGCATATTCTGTTCTGCAATAAATGGCAAAACTGTGAGTAACTAATCAAACCCTAATTACTGATATTCATATCTAATCTAGCCTAAAAAGTTAGGTCCTCGTAATGTACAAATGCCTGAAATATGTTATGCTTATCGTCTTCTCTATTCATAGTTAGGTATATTTACATACTTTAAGGAGGTCCTAACAACGGTTTAGCTTTTATAATACGTTTTTTTAAACAATAAACAATTTCAGTAAGTATGTTGACCAAAAGTAGGTTAGTAATATTTATTTCCAAAAAATTATGAAACATTGTTTAAGCGCCTACTAAATACAATAATTAAGACATGCATGTGTATCATCAGCATCACAATTGAAACAGGTTACAGAATATTTTCAGCGAACTGCTGACCTTCTGACAAAAAGTTTGTAGATGAGACAGTTCAAATACCTATCTATAAGTTTGCCTCTACCTTGTAGAGAATTTACAGATACAAAAAATTTAATATCAAATACCCGCGTTTTCATTAGATAGGGTGTGCTAGGTGCTAAGCTATTCGCTGTGAGGATTTGTAGAGGCGCTTCAAAAAAACACGAAACAAAAAAGCAGATTTTCGCTTTTTGTTTATATGTAATGGTCTGACTTTATATAATTATGTATTTAGATATCTTGTTATAGGGCGTTGACAAGGACTGCTATATTCAACCTAACATAGGTATATAAGTAACGTCCGGATCTTGCCAAAATCCTGAAAAAATACTGTCGCAAGGACGTCCGATTTTTTCTCTGTTCCTCAAAATTTAGTGTCCTAGCTTGGTTATCGGATGCTAATTTCCATTTTTAATTTTCGTGATTCATGATTTACATTTAACGAACGAAATGAACAGTATTACAACAGATACAAAAACCTATTCCTATGACTGGTCATCAGGTGCTAACAAATGACACTGAGGAGCCGCTTTCGCCGACGGAGCAGGAGGCGGCGTGCGCTGCGGCGCTCCGCCGACGGACCGGCGCCCTGGAGCGCGAGAACCGAGCGCTGCGGGAGGAGGCTTCGCGGCTCGCCGCCGGGGCCGACTCCGCAGAACTGGCCGAGCAACAGCTGCTCAGGGATATTGCCAATCAACTCGGTGAGAACTTAGATTACTGTAGTGTGCTACCGTGTGACATAGAATTTCACCACGACTCTTCCCATGAGTGTCTTCTGTGCTGACGGCATAAAATTTCACCACCACAACTCTTCCCGTGGGTGTCTTAAAAGGCGACTAAGGGAAACACACCGGGGGCGGGCAGCATTCTGTAGAAGAACCAAGCGTGGGGATTATGGGAAATAACCCCCAAATGATAAATCATGCATCATAATGCTGGACATAGGCCTCCTCTAATGAAAATTTTTATTATTATATTGACCAAAATAAAATTTTAATAAATTATGTATTTAAATTGTATTTTATATCATTCTTGTCTATCATAATATTGTATGTAATTTTTTTACATAATAAGTTTAAGACATGCATGCCCTTATCTACAATTTTGTTTTTCCTTAGGTACCAATATAATTGGTAAAACATGTTTTGTCATAAAATTATTTACAATCTTTGTTGACGTGTTTTTTGCAAATAAATTTATCTTTATCTTGATTAGTTCCACAAAAAATGACTTTTGTACTTAGTACGCCTAATATTTATATTCATAAATTACATTTGTATTTATAAAAGTGAAAATGGCACATACAATGAAATTATACAGCATCTAAAACCCGTACAAAGAAATTTTGCAGCCGGAGTTTTCTTAATGTTAATATCAACTTATATAGAAATGAGAACAAAATACCGATTTATCAACTCAATTACTTTGGACAACATCCCACAAAATACAGTATCACATAAGTTGATGTAAAGGCAGCTTAAACTATTCAGAAACGGTGAAAAAGATAAATCTTTTGTTACATGTATGTGAAACTAGCTAGTAACTTCTTCGACTGTCGATAAATCCTACAATCACCATAGGTACTTATGTTTAGGATTAGATATTCCTAATTAAAATAAATAAATTACTAATTATAAAGTTTTAATTTGAGATGGTGTTCAGCCAGATCTGTACAAAAGAGTCGCTTTTTATCGGCCTCATTATAAGAAATTTTAATAACATAAGTATATTAATATCACTGATAAAACTGATAGTAGAATGGGGTTAGGTATTTTGATAAAACAAAGAGAATTTTATGTATTAAATATAGCTTCAAACTAGTTCTTTGTCTCGATTGCGGTCAGTGAAACTAGTAAAACAATGTATGTAGCTATAAAATATCTAATACGTTGCTTTTTATCACTAGTAACAGTAACCAAAGCGTTCAGAAACATTATTGTTATTTGCCATAACTGTAGTATCTTAGATTGATTTGGCACGATTATAAAATCAAGATTGATTGTGTTGTGTGTGATAATCATAAATCCTGCTAATGTTATAAACGCGAAAGTTTGTAAGTATGGATGGGTGTTTGTTAATTTCACGCAAAAACTAAAACTTCTAAACGGATTTTGATGAAACTGGGTACACAGATAGTTTATGACCTGGAATAACATGTGGGCCACTTTGTATCCCGAAATTCCCACGGGATCGGAAGTTACGCGGGTGAAACCTGCAGGCACCCAGCTAGTATTGCATATTTTTATTCCTTCGCCCGTTAATTATGAAACTTTTATGTAAGTACGTGAGTCAAATGATGGGCGGTCTTGATTTCTGTTGTCCATTAAGTGTTATTTAAGTTATTAATAAATAGAATGCAGGCACGCATGGGACGCAATTATGTTAGGTTGTCATAATAAACAATCGATGAGAGTTAGTTTATCAAAATAAAAATGGCGATACAGCAAACACTTCGTCACAATTTATCTCAAACATTCGTGATAAGTAAATATAATTTATTATCGATATTATTTGTAATCTTAGGTACTATACCTACTTGTTACTGCGTTAGTACTGAAATACTTGCCTAACATTGTAAAATATGAATTTTATGGATTTTAAAGTGTTATTGTTATGAGTGATTATTGGTAAGTTTTAAAGGTATTGAGTATAAATTGATACCTACTGTTTACGTTGTTGTCTATTAACTGATAGGTTTATTTCTACATTGTTTAATTTCGAGAAACATCATGCCAACACAGAATATTCTTTTAAATTGTTCTGTTATTCAAAGTTATTCTTATACATCATTCAATTTTGTATTAATTTAGGTTTATTACCACTATGTACTGTTGGGGTAAAGGTCCGGCGATAAAGACACAACAAGATGGCGGCGGCGCTTGGAAAATGGCGGCTTGGTGGCGCAAGGTGGTCTAGCAGTGTGTTGTACAGATTCACACCCTGTCAGACCATACTTGTTCTAACTTGCTGCGTCTCATCTGTATAGAAGAATACAGAAGATCCGTCAAGTACGAGTAACACAAGCCGAGAATTTAGATTTTTTCTCAATTACGTATACACTACTATAAGTATCAGCTACTTCGGAGATAAAGTAGAAGTGGAATACCATTTCTCCTTATTTCATTAGACCAGTAGGTCTATTATTTTGAATCTTCTCGATGTATTTCAATAAGTATGAAACTTTGTCAATTTCTTGTTTTGTACATTTCAAGACTGTTTTGTAAACTATATAGCTATTGATTCATAAAAAAAATATGATCTTTTGATAAATACAGTAAGCAGTTGATTTAATAAGAATCACTAATTATCACAGTAAAACTTATCAAATCATTTTGAACTCTATCGCCTGCAACAGAACGTTTTGATTGTAGCTAGTGCAAACTCGGAGGCCAGCGTGCTTGGCTCGGAGCTGTTCGAGGAAAGACATCGCGCTAACGACCTGCAGTATCAGCTTGACACGACGACGGCGAGGCTCACCGCAAGCGAGAGGAACTTTCAACAGGTAACTATTCCATTGTGGGTTATCTATAAACCAAGTTTATTTTGGAAGAACACCAGCGTTATTATATACAGGGTGTTTGGTACATCGTTTGCCGTTTTTGGGGGTGGAGGAGGGTATTTGCTATCTTCTCGACTCCCCCAAAAACATTTGGCCCTTCGGAGGGTTTTATGTACGAAGGGTCCGACTCTGCTACTAAAGTTGGACTGGTTAGGCTGCCAAATAAACTTCTTTGCGAGATCTCAGTGCACCCAACAGTCTTAGAAAGTCTTTACTACGGTAATCAGTCGAACTTAATTATTACAATAATTACCTTATAGATTATATTGGATATAAATTTATCATGAATGATTTTTGTGTTCTTTCTTTAAATAAACAAACTCATCCTATCCGACTGGATTGGACGAACGGTGATTAGATTGATATTCAGTCCATGGATGACTCAAGTTATTTCTATTGCTCTGCAGTTCACACATTCATGACTCATTAAAGTATTATTTTTATAATTTTTTGTTGATATCCGTGAAGGTATAGAATAAATGCGTTAGATTAAAATTTAAACGTGTCCTTCTGATATCTCTCTTGTCGGATAAGGGTTGATGTTGCGTGCCAACAAAAGGTATTAAAACCAATAATCTGTTTTCTAGAATACATATATACCAAATTTCGCAGTGGGACATTTTAGCTTGATATTTTTTTAAGATTAAAAAATTACCTGTTTATCTTATCATGGTAAATGCATTTAATTAATCAAACGACCTTCCCAGCTCTCACTCTTATCCTTTGATTAAAATAAATCAATGACCCTCAAAATATATATTATTGTCCCTATACACCTTTTGCATTTATTTATTTATGTATTTATTTACGTTGTTGACTGACTTACAGAGAACCCAAAGCGTCAGACACTATAATATTACGTCTCGACTAGACCGCCATCGCAGACAACCTTGATATGAAAGTGGATCGCGCAATAAAACTGTTACCAATTGGATTACCTGCTACCAATTTACTCATCCAATACTTTCAGGTTTATTTCCGTCCTATTACGTCAAACAAGCGTGTACCTCTAGATCGATGTGGGCTATAACGTAAAATGCTCTATGGGAAAATATTTTTATTTTTACGATCCATTGTGAAAAATATCTTCTTCGATTTCGTGTTTTAATGAATACTGTGACGCATGGTGGATTTAAATGATAGTCTTCCAGCAGTGATAGATATAACGAGTCTTGTTATGTCTTGGACGTCTTGCTACGTTTTAATCTCGAACATCTCAAGTTAATGCCTTCTAAAGTTCAAATATTTATCTAGAAGATACTAAACAGACCTGTTTCCGTTCCATGTAGATTGCGTTGAGAAAGGAACTCCGTGGTTGACAATTATTATGTTGATTAATTCTTTAACCTTTTATTAAAACTATATTAATATATTGTATTTGATTAAAACTTGACGACGATAGCGCGTTTGCGGGTGCTATTCCCTCCCCCCTGATTATTGTGAAATCTCCAGTTATTTCTTTCGAATGTTCTAGTCGTTTTCTTTGTATCATAAAAAAAACTTAATCACATTCATCTAGTACTCATAACACAAGCTGCTTAGCTTGAGGCTAGATGATGCCGTGGGGATTGTCCAACATTATTAATTTATGATAATATTGAGTATATGTTTACACTAACAGTTTAATTTTCCACAGCTTACTGCAGAACACGAGCACACACTTCGGATATTAGAGATAACGAGAGAAAACCAAAATGCTCTCGCCTCCGAGCTCGCCGACTACAAGGTAAACCATATAATATTATATCCGTATGGTAATAAACCACGTTCTCTATTCAATGCGACTCGACCCATTTTAACCACACCTTCGCTTTACCCTTATTACTTGGCCTTAACTATCACAGCAAAAGTGTCCTATTTCAACCACACCTTCCTAAATGAACTTTATCGTCATAACTACTAAGTGCAAATTAAAATCACGCAGAAAGTCGATGAATAATAAAGCGAAGTAAATAAAGTGAAGTATCATGCAGGAAATAAGATTGCATGTTACTTGTCGCGATGTATTTAGCTAGGCCGGTGTCAACAACGCGGCTTTCCTATAATAAAATAATATAGTCTAATATCCACACCCTTGTAAGTTATTGTTATTACTACAAATTGCAAATTTAGATCACGCTAAAACTAGATGAGTACAAGATAAAGAGAGCTATCACATGCAGGAAATAGGATTGCATTTACTTTGAACGTCAAACATTTTGTTTACGTCACGTCGTCGCGGCCTTGGCCTAGAAACTAGGTCAGACGTGTGCTCTTGAATATTGTATAATACCGGATTAGGAATAACGGATCAAACAGTTCGATATATTTTGTTTCAAATTGAAAACTCTAACTATAATTTCAAAATCTCTATACAAATATACTTTTACTTTCTAATTACGGAGACGGGAAAAACGTGTCACTACTTGAGACCATGAGACAAAAGATAAAAGCGACAAATGGGGCCTATTTTTACACTACAATATTATCTTGTTTAAAGATAGGCCTTATCATGTGCTGTTTATTATACCACGTCCATGAATTTATTTTCTTTATATGAACGACTATGAAGTTCGTAATTGTTGACAGGTGAGTGAATGAAAACTAAAAGGCAGAATTAAGTATTTCATAGACAGAGTTATTTTTGACGTATAGAAATTGCGAATCGTCTTGAAAATTATAGAGACTTACGAATGTTTCGATTTTTATCGAGCCGACATAGTATGAATCAAATAATATTCTGGCACGATGATTTTTCATGAAAAATATATATATAGTATAAAAATAATATCATTTTATTTTGATAACTAAAATAATACAAGATGCGGTCAACATCCTACCATAACAAATTTATTACAACTTTTTCATAAACGAAATCCTTTGTCATAATAATCGAATTGATAAAGCATTCATAAGAACATGACTACTTGCCTGCCCAATTAATGTCATGGACTAGATATAGCTTCCTCTACCATATTTTTTATGTTTACACTCACAATGCTTTCAACATGATCTTTGTGTCATTTATCTTAAAAATTACTCTGAAAATCGTTTTATCATAAGCCTTTTTAACGTTTCCTTCTATACACATTCTAATGTTTTTAAATTCAATTTTAGGAGCGATATGCCGAGATCGCAGCCCACCTATCAGAAGCTCATGAGCAGTTGCGGCAGCTACGCAAACGGAACGAGCCAACGCGTGGACTCATGCCGAGCGTGGCGGCGGCGGCCGGACTCCTGCCGGCTAGCTTACACAGGGAGATGCACTCATCTGTATACTCCGAGCTCAGTCTAGACTCTGGCATAGGCGATCCGCTGGCACAGTACGTATATTACTTACTAGCGGTCCCCAGGAGATGCACTCCTCTGTATACTCCGAGCTCAGTCTAGACTCTGGCATAGGCGATCCGCTGGCACAGTACGTATATTACTTACTAGCAGTCCCCAGGAAATGCACTCCTCTGTATACTCCGAGCTCAGTCTAGACTCTGGCATAGGCGATCCGCTGGCACAGTACGGATATTACTTACTAGCAGTCCCCAGGAAATGCACTCCTCTGTATACTCCGAGCTCAGTCTAGACTCTGGCATAGGCGATCCGCTGGCACAGTACGTATATTACTTACTAGCGGTCCCCAGGAGATGCACTCCTCTGTATACTCCGAGCTCAGTCTAGACTCTGGCATAGGCGATCCGCTGGCACAGTACGGATATTACTTACTAGCGGTCCACAGGAGATGCACTCCTCGGTATACTCCGAGCTCAATCTAGACTCTGGCGGATTCTAATGTTGAATGAATTTTTCAAATCGGTCCAGTAGTTTCGGAGCCTATTCAATTCAGATCTTTCCTCTTTATAATATTAGCATAGACAAACGGGGTGAATTGACATGTGGACTCATGCTGACGTACCCCATAACGCTTCCTGATAGCAGAGCATGAACATTTAAATTATAAAACTAGAAATCTTCATAAATTATACATGCCAGGAACCACACAATTCTTTTACAATTCAACTTCAATTTTGACATTTTAAAATAGGATGCTAAAGCTCCCGATTGAAACAGTAATTAGCCCCACCCTAATCGTCGTATTATATTATTTTATTTATAATTAAGTATGCTAGGGTAAGCCTTTTATGTATACTAAAAGTGGTCTATATTTCCACAGCTCCAGCATGCAGAAAGTGTTTGAAACAGTGCAGTGCGCGTCCCGCTGGTCGAACGGATCCGGTCCATCGCTGCCGGGCTCTGACGTCGCGGACGGACCCCCTCCCGCCTACCTCAAACTCCCTTCGAAGCCACTATCACATGATTCCTTCCTAGATGACTGCTCGGATGCTGATTCGGACGATCTATATCCGTAAGTGATATGCAATTGGTAAATTGAGTGTCGTAGTGAGAATTGACACCTCCAACTTTAAAGGTTGTAAAAACCGATTTAGGACACCTATCAAAGGAAAAACGAAGCCACTGCCTTTTGTGTATTTTTAAAGGCGCATTTGCACGAGTACGGAACGCTTGATAAATATCGAGAGCGTACTAGCAGAAACATAACATTAAAAACAAAAACAGATGATAAATATACGTAATACAATATATTAAATAGATTATAATTTTTTATTATACATAGAAAAGGACCACAAAACTCTTGAACAAATATCTGCAGACCGTACTAAACTCATTAGTAACTTTTTAATCCATATTTATTCTAATTAGTATGTAGCTACCCAAGTTCATTTATAGATATAAGTTAAGTTATGTTTTAACAATTTTATAACTTCAGTTCAGGCAATAAATGACTATTCTTTTAAAACTTTTGAAACCTTCAGGTTATTGATATATAATTTAAAAGGGGATATTTACCATGATTTGAGTTTCCAGTTTTCCAATATTTCCGTTCATGGCACAGTTTCATGCGCCATGATCACGGAACAACTGACTTTTCTAATGACTGGACTATTCTGACTATTCTCTTCTATCATTCCAGTGGAGGCTGTGGTGTTGGCGTTCCCGGCGCTCCCGGCGCGGCGGAACTGGCGGCGGCGCTGCGAAGACTGACGCCGCAAGAGATCAACTCGCGGCGAGCTTCGCTGGCGGCCTCGCATGTACTTAGACAAAGGCGACATACAGGTACTTATCATATATCTTTCACATAGTTATACATCGTTCCAAGGCATTCTATGGCATGCCTCTGATAATGATTTCTCTATCACTGTTTTATGCATTATGTTTCGTACTTTTCTGTGGTAATCTAGAAGTGGGAAACAACTGCACCCTTCGTTTGCCGCACCATGACGCGATCAGAGAGCGCACTCGACAGGGATCAGAATTTATTGAATATTTTCAATATATTGTTTAGTGGAAGCATAACTAACGATTGTATTTTGAAGTTAGATAGTTACAGTACGTTATAATGTATTTTTCTACTGCTAAATCATTATCATGTAAAATTTTTACAGAGAAGCGTTGGATCCTACCTACAGCCAATCCTAGTTTAAGAGACTCTGGTATCGAAACAGTTAGCGAGTGAATCAACATAATTTCTATGATGTGGTTGTTAATATCAACCGAACAACTGTCGTCTCCGTTGTAGGTATAAAAGTAAACAAGCTCGCTCTTAAAATTACCCTATTTACTATTTGACAGCTCAGTGTAATGAATATATTTTTATTTTTCAGAGCGAGACGTGAGCGAAGAGAGTGCGGTTTGGGGCGCGGGCGCGGCCGGTGGCTTTGCGCGGTTTAAGGCGCCGCACAAACTGCAGATTGTCAAGCCTATGGAGGGATCGCTCACACTACACACATGGGCTCAGCTGGCTAAGCCTAATATGTCCGGTATGTATAAGAAGTTCTGTAGCGCACACAAAGATTCCTACAATTATCCTGAATAACCGCGAGTAGCTGAGCAATAGATTTCCTTTTGAGCGTATCATTTTGTTCCCCATTGCTAAATGCAAGTTGGTCAATTCAGTTCAAATGACAGCTGTCAAAATTCGATTAAGAAGGGTCCGATGACCAACCTATACACAAGTCACCTAAGAGCGAGCTTGTTTACTTTTACACCCCACTTATTCAGCGATAAAAAAAACTTACATGACTATGTAAGTATTTGTAATCGCGCGTACAGTAAATCGAAGATGCGAATCTAAATCAAAGTGCTTTATTTCCTTTAGACCTTTCAGGACTCTTGGACATAACCAGACAGTAACCAACATATTCATATTTTACAGGATTACTAGAAGACCAAGAAGGCGTCGGCGTCCGAGGCGCCCGCTCCGCCGCAGCACTCGGCATGCGCACCTACCGGCTGTCCGACGTCGAAGAAGACGACGATATGCTCCGCCTGCCGCAATCCAGTCTCATCTACACCTTCACCAACAGTACCGTCATGCATCCGAACGACGGCAGTCTCGCCGGGAGCAGTGTCAGCAGCGTCGCCAGCAGCGGCCTGAGTAGTCTCTCCAGCAGTGTACTCGGCTCGGCATGGAGCTCGCGCATGACGTCACGACGCTCGTCCGCTGCTGTCTCGCCGGAGCGGTCACGCCGAGAGAGCTTAGTGATCCCTCCTTCGCGGCCGCACTGGTCTCCAACCGCAACCCCAGCTAATAGCCCCCTGCTCGGATCACCTGAGTCTTCCCCTCCCGCCACACCGCGCCCCGGCGATGCCCCGCCCTCCCTCCACGCGCTGATTGCATCGGGAACTTCTATTCTACGCAGAAGACATTTAGGGGCATGCTCCCCAGCGGGCGAAGGTTCCCCCGCGCCGCTGGCGTTGCAAACCCCCGGATCTCTGTACACGGGACTGGTCCACCGAAGTCCGATGGAGCAGCTAACGTGTCTAAAGAGAACGCTACGTTCGCCCGCGGCTGCGCCTCAGGACCGGCTGCCGACGGATTCCTGTGAGCCGCCGCTAGGCGTCCCAGCCCCGCTCGGCTGCGGAGCGTTGGACGGGAGTCCTGAAAACGCGGGGTGTTCTAGAAGGAATAGAGGTAGAGCTCCCAGGCCAAGAACGGATCTAGGTACGGTAGAACCTAAAGGTGCGACTACGAGCGCGCCTGCCGCGGCGCACACGTCTCCGTTAGGCACCCTCAGTCTTCTATTCGGTCGAAAAGGCGGCTATTTGTAGCTTATAAGAAACGCGTGAACGCTTAATTAGAGAGCGGTATTCGCCTCGTGATTTTAAAGTTTGATTCTCTTTGTATTTGGATCATTATGATTACTTATTTGATTTTATATATTTTGACGTCATTTATTTTTTGTTTTGTTTTTATTTGTTTTGCATTTATGTGCCTCGGTGAGGCTCTACGAATCGATTCCGGTCGGTGCGGTCCATTATATCAGATAGTAAAGACTGCAGCTTTAAATAAAAAGAATATGGCCGTCCGATACGGAAAGTAGCCTATCTGTCTTAGACATTCCTCTCACCTAGGAACTCGTTTCTTTAGTATTTTGTGATCGTCAAATGATGCAAAATTTACGAACCAAAGCGTGCTTAGTGCACTTTGTTTAGTAGAAATCGATATTCGAAAAGAGCGAAACGAGTCGATACGCATTACACGAATTATTATGATTATATTATTTTTAGTACTTTGGATACTTATTGTGGTTGTTATTTGATTTTGTATTAGATGTTACTTTTTTAGTGAATTTATGAAAAATCATCCTATCAAGCAGTCTGTAGTATTATTTCATAAGGGTTGTAATATTTATAGTAGATTAGTTACTAGGTAAAATAGTGAGACTTAATTTTAGTTTTTTAGGTGCTTTTATGGAAATTATAAATCATTTTGAATAATCTCATAGCGTCTTCTATTTGCTTTGTAATCGTACTTGTGTATTGTGTCATTGTAAATAATATAAATTCCATTAAGCAGAGTACAAATTATTAAGTTAAATAATCTGATACATTATCAATACATTGAAAGAAAATCAGTCATGTATGATTCATAGAATTAATTCAAGTTTGCCAAATTTTCACTGCTATAATTCTATATAATATAGATAATTTGCTAAACATTTTATTTCATCTTCTTAAATCGGTTCTGTTTGATTAAAGAATAGTTGGTACTAACATAGGGTCTGATAAAATAATGGTGCATGCCATAGAATAGAATAAGAGTTGAATTTGATAATGTAACTGTATACTGAGGTGCAGCCAATTGTAAATTGTATCCGTTGTCACTATCGTTTTCTTTACTATTTAATTGACTAATTTTAGGTTATTGAAATTGGTGCTAGATAGTTTAGTATAACACCAGTGATTCAGTTGGTATTGTAAGCACATTTGTTTGAAGCTTGTTTTGCTTTTATTGATCCCATTTACTCTTTTGTTTTGTGACTAAAACATAAGACAGTCGTAAAGGGTGTGTGAGTAAAATGGAATGGATGAAGAGAAAACAGTTCGGCTGAAGCTACTATGAGTGTATTATAACCTATAAAGGTATGCCTTTAATGTCAATCGAGTTATAGATAATTTACATCATAAAATCATAGGTACCTTCAGCCAAAATTAGGCAAAGAAATGTTAGAAGCGAATTTGTATCCGCATTTGCGTGTAATTAAAGGCAATGAGGTAGGCACAAATTGTTAAGTCTAAGGGCAACTTGTTGAGATTTTGACGGTAAAATAAATCGATAATTATTGTAATAATACAGAAATATAATTTATTCTCAAAAAATTGTTTTATTCTGATTAGTAAAACACTACTAATATAAAAAGGTACAGTAATAGCTTATAGTCCACGCTGCTAAAAGATCTCAGAAACCCAAGATATCCGACCTCGTTCTAAAGCCATGCACGACATGCAGAAAACAACCTCATAATCTTCAAAGAAATTGGTAAAATAGGCTATAATAGGCGCATGGACAAAATGAACTAAATTGGTAAGTAAAGCTACTTTACGGATTCTGATAGTTATTTTATTCAGTAAAAGAAAGCTATATCATATTCAAAGATAGCATTCTTCATTTAGGGGACACCTAAATGACGAATGCAATCTTTGAATATGAGAGCGGATGAGCGAAGCCGCGAGCAGAAGCTAGCCCTACACTCACGCATCATTTAATTTTACCCAGTTATTCAGCCAGCCTTACCGGTGGGATCTGCAAATGCCCTCGTCTGTAGGCAGCGCTATCTATACTAAGTTATAAAGAGGAAAGTTTTGATTGTTTGTTTGAATTGAATATGTTCCGAAACCACTGCACCGATTAAAAAAATTCTTTCACCATTAGAATCATATATTTTCCGTGATTAACATAAGCTATAAAATATTCAAAAAAATAGGGTTCCGCATGAAGCAATGTTTCGCATTTGTGCGAAGCCGGGGCGGACCGCTAGTTCTAACTAAAGCGATTCAAAAAATCAACCAAAACAAAACTCCTTGAGTCTATTGACGGTTTATAAATTACTAGCGGTCCGCCCCGGCTTCGCACGGGTATTAAACAAAAATTTCAGAAATTATACACACTAAAACGATAGGTTTCAAAGTTTTCATACGGATCCCTTACTTTTTTTAACAGCATTGGGGTTTTTGACATTGACTTGACACTCCATAACTGACACTGGCCGTAGAGAAAAAGCAAGCACCTATTCAACCTCCTTTTCTATTCTGACGCGCCATAATAGAAAAAGAGGTTGAATATACAGCGCACGTTTCAATTATTGAATTTTTCATGCGGATCTCTAACTTTTTGAAAATATTATATAGCCTATGTTCATCACGGAAAATTTAGGATTCTAATGGTGAAAGAATTTTTCAAATCGGTCCAGTAGTTTCGGAGCCTATTCAATTCAAACAAACAAACAAACATACAAACAAACAAACAATCAAATCTTTCCTCTTTATAATATTAGTATAGATGTAAGTTGTGGTTATCTATGATGGTAGTTGTCATGACGACCGAAATAAGTTTTCTGTCAACAAAGAAACTTCGGAAAGAAAATCTTCACGGCTCAAAGTGTAGTGTAAAATAGTTATTTAATCTGATTGTTTCCTGTACTTTCCTGCTATTCCCTCACTATGACGGAGCAAATGAAGTTCATAATCAAGGAGATAAACGCCGCGCTCGGCAGAAACTATGACCTGATAAAGTTCGATGCTCTGAATGAGAAACAGCTGCTGCAGTTGCTCGTCGAGTTGCTGGCTTACTTCGAGGCAGGGGAAAAAGTAAGTTTTGGGCGGAGTTTTGATTAGGTAGTATTAGGCTGTGTAGGGAGTGATAGATGTAGTAACAAATTCGGTCCATGCAACGCAAGTACGGTCTAGAAGTAAACATATTTATACTTTCATGTGGCCTGTATACACTTATCTTACATTTCGTTGCATAAGTTGCGTGGGCTTAATATGTTTTTAAAGCTCGCAAAGCCTTGAGGTTACGTCGTTAGGCTATATTAAGTACCTTAGTCGAGCTCCGGTGTGGTTTGTATAATTTTTGGAATAAATGCCGAAATTATAGACGAAATATATAGATAAAATTAGATGTGTTAAATAATAAATTCATTAATGCTATAAAAAAAAATAGGTTACATACTTAAACAGTCTAAACTTTTTCAAAAACCTGACAAAAAATACAATAACATTAAAGTATACGATAAAAAATTAAGAAATTCTACGACGACTAACTAAGGTAAACTAGCTTAGATATATGCCTAACGACGAACCCCCCCTTCAAGGCTTTTCATCGAGTTTCCAAACTGAAATGAGCAAAAAATGAGCCTAAAATAACAAAGCATGAGTCAGCGAAGATTAGGTATTAGTTTACCTACCTACTTTACATTTTACAATAGATACGATCTGATGAAGTTTGATGCGATACATGAGCAGCTGTTGCAGCTTCGAGCCCGGGGGAAAACTGGCAAAATTTGGTTATTGGCAGGAATTCAGCTAGTTTTTGGTTATAAGGCACAATGATTTGTCTAGATAGGAACTCATCTAATTAAATGAGCAGAACATGAGAGATCACAACATCATCAGACATCAACAAAATGCTTGTTCGTTGAAATAAATTATATTAATCTATACCTGAGCATATCTACCCACTTTCGCAAATTATACATCAATCCAGTAGAAGAATTTCATTTCAAGTACCTATTACCTAACTATATATAATCTTTTGATAGATGGATATAAACGAAGACGACGCCGAAAATGTGTCGGTTCGTCTCCTAGAAATGTTGGGAAGCGTGAAGTACCGCCCACCGCCTGGAGTAGAGCCCACTCGCTTCAGGACTCAACTCCTCGCTGGAGACGCCAGGACTATCCACCATGTGCTGCATTGGCTCCTGTCCAACAAGGATCAAGTGAAGAACACCGCGTACCTTGCTAAGTATGTATTGTAGTGGTCAGCAACTGAGAGAGGGCCGCGGGTTCGAGTCCTACCGAAATCAAAATTTGTGGGATATTATTAAATTTCTAGAGATTACCCCGAATGCGAAGGTTTACGTACTATAATAACGAACATCTTAGTAGGTATGTATGTTGGGAAGATGACGGTACAATCATTTTAACAAATCAAATTAAATCAAAATATTAAGTTTATTTGTATGTATCTAAAATATAAATTCTAAAAAGCCATTGCTTACTTATAAAGAAAATACTATAAAGCGAAATACGACATTAAAGTATAATATTATTAAACTTAGTTTAAGCATGGAACATTATTTGTCTATGGTTTTAGCTAAAAAACGGTACAACTCAGCTTATGTAGGTAGGTTATACGTTTAATCCCACCACAATTTTAATTACTCGTGTCTTGTCTTGCCGGATGCCGCATACATTTCACGGTAAACGCACACAGTGCTTCACTGGCAATGAAAAAAAAATTACACACGCAGGGCGAGTTGGTGGCACTATTCATGTTAACAAATGCTGGGGTCGCCCATCACTGGGATAAAGCCCATTCGCCAAGAATCAAAAATTGCTTTGTTTCCTTAAGACCTTACCGACCGACCTTACTCTTGGACAAGCAAACTCTTAGCGGTAGACGCGAGGACTACCCACCATGGATAGTCTCCCAGACTGCTCACTGACAAGGAACAAGGCTCTCATCATCTTTCTAAATAAGTTCGGTAGATGGCGGTAGTCGTCGCGTTGTTCGGGATTTGGTAGCTGAATGAAAGCAATATTTAACGCGATTAGGTACTTGAAAAAAACTTAAAACATACTTTAAATCCCTTAACCCTTATTCTTAATAGAAATGGAAGAAGTCAGGCTGAGAAATGTATAAGTTAGTTGACTATTATGAATACGGAGGTAAGTCTTAACTGGTCTTTTAAGTTTTGCGAGAGAAGTACTAACGCCTGAGGAATAGATTTATAAAACCGTCTCGTGTTGATCTATACAATGAGAACCGAGACAATTTCAAAATTGGTCGTAAATTGACGGACAAGCATACATAAACAAGTACGACAAGTGCGAGTGTAACTCGCGCGCCGAGGGTTTTGAACTTTTGTCGTTTAGGTAGGTACGTATATTGACGACCTGTTAGCGCGGTGGGCTTACAACGCAGGAGGTTGCGGTTTGATTCCCGCCTCGGGACTAATATTTGTAAGATCTGCAGATTATTTGTTCGAGTGTTCTAGTCCTTTTCTACGTACACAAAAATAAATCATCTAATGTGATACTTATACATACTTTATTAAGTATAACAGATATCGTAGTAGTACGAATTACACAAGCTTGCTTAGCTTGTCGCTAAATGATGTTGTGTTGATTATCCAGGATACATTACTCTTCTCATATTTTTTTGGAGCACGGTGGAATTCATGAATTCAATAATCTTATTATCTATATATTCTTCGAGCGCAGTGGAATACATTGTGTATGGACTTTAAAATTTTGAGAACAACGGTTTTGTGGCGCTGTGGAACTACCTACTATTACAGTTACTACAGAGATTAGTGGGTAGGTAAGTCGGTTGGTACCTACAATTATTTTTTCGACTTTTTTCTACGTATTTCACTAAGTATGAAACTTAGACGATTTTTAAAACCTGTTTTGAATTGTCGAAATCCATACCTTTGATTTGATATTGCTCTCAATGAAATAGCCCCCATTGTATGAAAATTCGTTTTTTGACCATATTTCGAAAAGTATTGTTTTTACAGACTTCTCTATATTTTTCCTGTAAAATATAGACCTATATCTACAAACGCTTAGTACATTTTATATAGATCACTCTGCTATCTTCGGAGATAGAGGGGGGGGAACGGTCAAATTTTCAACCTTTTTCAAAATATTTCGAAAAGTATAAAACCTATCGAAATTTCAAAAACTGCATTAAAATGTACAAACTGATACCTTTCATTTGATACCCAACTCGGTGGGGTAGTCACCCCTTTAGAAATTTTTCCCGCCCTTTTTTGACCATATTTCAAAAAGTATTATTTTTACAGATTTATCTATATTTTTCCTGTAAAATATAGATCAATACCTACAAAAACTTGGTACATATCAAATCGATCGTTCTGTAATCTTCGGAGATAGAGGGGGGGTACCGGTCAATTTTTCGACCTTTTTCAAAATATATCAAAAAGTATAAAATCTATCGAAATTTCAAAAACTGCATTAGAATGTACAAACCAATACCTTTCATTTGATACCCAACTCGGGGGGGCAGTCACCCCTTTAGAAATTTTTCCCGCCCTGTTTTGACCATATTTCAAAAAGTATTATTTTTACAGACTTCTCTATATTTTTCCTATAAAATATAGATCAATACCTACAAACACTTGGTACATATCACGTCGATCGCTCTGCAATCTTCGGAGATAGGGGGGGGGGAACGGTCATTTTTTTGACCATTTTCAAAATATTTTAAAAAGTATGAAATCTACCGAAATTTCAAAAACTATTTTGAAATCTACAAACGAGTACCTTTCATTTGATACCACTTTCGACTTTGTACGTTCCATTTAAAATTTCGATTTCAAAATATGTATGGAAAATCTTCATTTTGATTTTTCATTTATTTTCATTTATTTTTCTATAAATATGTGCGGGCGCACAAAATGTATTATTATTTCAAATTTCAAGTCAATAGCTGCAGTAGTTTCTGAGATATTAAGGATTCAAAACACAAAACAGACCCAAAGCGATTTCATAAGGGTTTTGCAACCGATGGCAAAACCCTAAAAAAAACTACATACCGACACCTCCTTTATGTCGAATAAAAGTCGGTTAAAAGCGTCGTAGTTTATTCCCATTGAGGAATACTTACACTCAACGAACAAAGAATTTTTGGTAAAAAAAATTCTTTGTTCGTTGTTCGGTAATTGGAAGTAGAGCACTAATCTGCAAATATTTGTTAGCTCTAAGTTTCTCCAAAATTTTGTTAATAAATAAAACAACAAAAATGATGTCTGGAAGTAGTACCGGTACGATTTTGATAATTAAATATGGGGCTTTTATTTGGCTATGGGGCGCAAGAGCGAAGCAACGGGGGAAAGCTAGCCACTAACAATGTGCTTTGTGTAATCGTTTATTAAACTTGCATAGATGTTGTTCGATACAATCGATCACGCAGGTACATAGAACTAGCATCATCAGGAGTTTGACCTAAGTAGGTTACTCGTGCCGCGAGCGCGGACCGGGCGCCTACGAGGGTCAGTGCATCAGCAGCAGCCGTACAAACCGCACTCATTAACATCATCATCATTAGTCGTAGTTTTATACAATATAGCTTTTGTACCGTAAACTCGACTTTTATATCAGCATCCCGGGAAGAGCTAGCCGCGATTCCTACATGGTCCTTCGATATATCGTTCGAGGATTCATAGCGCGATCGAAAACCGTCGTACCGTGAGTGCTTCGAGCGTACCAGCAGCCCTTGGATTGCAGTGATCTTAGCTTTACCAGTGAGCTTATTGGAAAGCTATCATCGACACCTGACGTGGGGAGCTCCCCAGTCAGGCCAGCAGCAGCAGTGAGCGAACCGCTCGCGACCCCAGCACCAGCACAGCGCAGTCGTGCGGAGCGAACCGCCCCCGCGACGCACCAGCAGCACAAGTAAGAGCGTTCCTTATAATTCGTTTATCGACGAAATGGAGGCCCTTTACTACCAACAAAACGAATTAGCGGAGAGTATTCAGAAAATCCTTGTTAATTTTAACAAGGAAAGCAGCGAGCGTAAAACAATAGATTACGGTAAACGAAAAATAGACACACTAGAGTCGTATTGGAGAGAGTATGAGCGAAATCACCAAAAGCTTTTGCCTTTTGAAAGCAGAGGTAATAAGTACTTTGCCGATTCTGAGTTTGAGCGAACTTATAATCTATACTTAGCAGCAAAAACTTCTATAGATAGGTATTACTTAGACCTTGAGCAGCAATTAGGCTCTGAGCCCGGAGGAAGCCAGCCGGAAGCAGGTCTATCCAGCAGCAGACAGCAGCGGCCGCTGACCCCGGCGCCACCACCGCCTACTTTCCGCGCACAGCGAGACGAGGAGTTAGGTAATAACAGCAAGCTAGATCTCATGCTACGCAGACAGTTAATAAATTTTAAAGCTTTTATGAGAACTGTAGAAAGCATAGATATAGAGTCCTACCAAGAAAAGTGGGAATACGAAGACGCCCTGCGAGCCTTACAAACTCGCTGGACGGTAGCGGACAACTGTCATTGGGAGATCATGTGGGAGTTGGGCGAGGACGAAGCGTACGAGTACAACTACAACAAGCACGAGCGTACCTACAACGGCCTGAGGAAAGCTTTAAGCTCTAGGATGTGGTCAACATCGTATCGCGATAAAACCACACCTCAGATGGATATACCCGTTTTCTCAGGCAACTTTCAGCAGTGGGTATCGTTCAAGGATCTCTTCGATGAAGCTATCCACAAAAATCCATGTTTGTCAAACGCTCAAAAGATGCAATTTCTTAAGAGCAAAATCACCGGAGAAGCGGAGCGTTTGATACAGCATCTTCCAATCAGCACAGATAACTACGCAACCTGTTGGGACATCTTAAACCACAGGTTCAACAACAAAAGGCACATCTTTACGTCCTACATCAGCACATTTTATCATCTAGCCAATATTCAGCAGCAGTCTTTTACAGCAATCAAACGACTCCATGACGTTACATTAGAGAGTCTCCACGCCATCAAGAACTTAGGTATCGACACCAAGTCATGGGACCCTCTTCTTGTGTACATTTTGTCCCAGAAGCTAGATAGTGTGTCCTTTGCCGAGTACATAGAATCCTTGAAGAATTCGCGGGAGCTACCGGTACTTCAAGATTTTATGGACTTCCTAAAGAAAAAAAATCACTACTCTAGAATCATCATCTCAACGACGACAAGATGTAACACATAAATCATCATCCGAGCAGCAAAACGAAACATCTAATTTTCAACAACGTCAAAATAAACCTTTTATTAGCGATGGTAAAAGCAATAGAGCATACAGTATTGCGAAATCGATGCATGTGTCAGCAATCAAGTGTCCTCAATGCGATTCGGGTCATAGGTTAATTAATTGCAATAAATTTTTAGAATCAGCTAACGACCAAAAAATTAAATTATTAAATAAGTTGAATTTTTGTATAAATTGCATTTATGATCACGACGGGGCCAAATGCTACTCAGCAAAAAGATGCCACAAGTGTAACAAAAATCATCACACAATATTGCATGATTATTTCGCAAATCAACCTCAATCAGCAAATTATTTAGATTTAGAACAATCGGAACAACAACAGCAGCATAGTTACAACAATGTTTATACATCTCAGCGAGATGACTATTCGGAGATTTTATTAGCAACAGCTTTAGTGAAAGTAACAGCAGCAGACAACAGCCAGCATGTGATGCGAGCACTCATCGACCAGGGCTCACAGGTCTCAGTGATCAGCGAGAGAGCAGCACAGCAGCTAGGGTTAAAGCGTGAGCGGAGCATAGGGGTTATTTTCGGGGTAGGAGAGCGAGAAAATAACTGCCTGGGTAAACTTAGAATAACTTGTCAATCGACCTACACTGATTTTAAGTTTACCACGGACGCTTTAATAATGAGCAATCTTATAAAAAATCTGCCAAATAAGACTTTCGCTAAACCTTCTTGGCAGCATATAGCACACATCAGCCTAGCAGACCCAGATTACAATGTGGGTCGACCGGTTGACCTTCTTCTTGGAGCGGAGGTTTACTCCAACATCATCTTAGAGGGGTTAATCCGCGGAAAAGCTCAATCGGAGCCCCTAGCGCAGCACACACAGCTAGGATGGCTGCTATGTGGTAGTGTCAAAACTGCCTTCCAATGTAATGTTATCCTGAGCAGCATGAAGGATACTCATTGTCATTTGAAGATGGAAGACACGATAGAGCAGTACGAAACGTCAGCAGATGATCAAAAGCTTACCACATCATGCCTAGATAGCGGGCGTAACGAAGGAAGTGTACCAGTGAATGTGAAACTCGTACCTTCCAAAGTAGAATTAGGCATAGCTAGTAATTTAGAGCGTAGGTTAGTTAAACAACACTTAGTTAAGCCATATACAATTATAAGCGATAATCAGCAGCCTAACAAAACGAACTTAGCAAGCAGAGGTATGACGTCATCACAGCTGACAGAGCCTCAGTTGCGGTGGCAGGTTCCTACCTTCTTATCGCTGTCTAACTTCATGCCAAAGCAGCAACTCATGAAGTTTAATAGCGACGAAGAAGTTAGGAAGCACGTAAACGTAGCTGGTAACATCTCCGACAGCAGCATCAATAGGATCGATGATTTACCAAATCATCACAGCTCGTTTATTATAGTAGCTCGTAAAGTATCGGGGATACGACCGGTGTTCACCTTTATTGTTAGTAAACAAAGGCGGCGGCCGAAGTATCTCACGTTACAAAAGCCTAAATCAGCAAATAGCATTATAGTTCATCATTTACAGCGCAATGAAGTTTATAAGGACAGAAAATACGTATATAGCAGCAAGCTCAAATCTATTAGAAACATACAAACTCAAATCTATATTTTTTACCTAAAGCACAAAAGAAAGCAGCAACATTGGAAGAAGAAATTAGTAACCAAAATAAAGCACAAAAGGAAACATTTAGCATACAATTAGTTAGGTAATAATAAGCAGCATTCTAAATTTATCATCATTAACTTAGCATGAATCTTTTTGTTGTAATACAAACAATAAGTTAGGTAGGTAGTAATAAGCAGCATTCTAAATTAATCAACATTAACTTAACATACATCTTTCTTGTGAGCATCATTTGGTCCAACGTATCAGCTAGCATAACACAGTTTAGCAGCAACCAGTCATTATATTACAACCGGGTAGATAAAATTAACTTAATCCGTGACCAGTGGAAAATCGTATCTTATTACAAGTAAAGCAAGACTACAGCGAACTACAGTACCTACTATTTACAATCAGCTGTCACTGAATCAGCATCTCGGCGGTCAAGGACACAACGTGGCCTTATCAACGCGGTAGGCTCTACCTACACTTACGATCATATGTGACCGTAATACCTAAGTCCGTCAAGTCAGCAAGGCCGGGCTCATTTACCTAACAAAATAATGCACAGCAAAGGCTCGTAACGTCACTTTATATTCCTATCAACAACAAAGCACGCTCATCTCAAATCGGACTTAGTACTTACCAACATAGCTCCGATACAGCATCACACCTTCAACCTAACGTTACCGTTCATCGAAACAAACCAGGCTTATCACCTCAACTCCTCGCTACAGCAGCTCGGCGAACAAATCAGCGCGATGAAGGAAGCAGCACAACAGGAGGTGACCATCACTACGCACGATATACACCAATACGCAACATCGTACAGCGTATTAGCAGCAGGTGTCGCAGCGTTCCTGGCGTTCCTGTGGAAGCGAAGCAGACGAACCGTCAGCGCGTCCTCCGCGCCGCCGCCGGAGCGCGCCGCCGCCGCCGCCCCCCGCGCCTCTCCCGCCGAGGGAGGCATCCTCTAGCAACGCGAGTGTTATTGCGCATAGGCAACCCGCGCCTGAGCTAGGGCAGGGTGTCAGTGGGACCGTGCGGTGGTCCAGTTTACGTGATATAGACACAACAAATTCGCCAATCATTAAGCAGCAACCCAGCAGACAATCAGTTTTTACTATAGAATAAGAATAGGGATTAGTTTTGTAATTAAGCTATCAGCAATCACTTAGATTACGAAACATTAAAACATTGTCTTAACAATCACCTAGCCTAAGCAAAATATTAATCATCGATGTAATACTAACCCCTCAATTGTAGCGCCTCATCTCATGCTCATCTCGTACCTCGCCCTCGGGAGTATGTTCGATACAATCGATCACGCAGGTACATAGAACTAGCATCATCAGGAGTTTGACCTAAGTAGGTTACTCGTGCCGCGAGCGCGGACCGGGCGCCTACGAGGGTCAGTGCATCAGCAGCAGCCGTACAAACCGCACTCATTAACATCATCATCATTAGTCGTAGTTTTATACAATATAGCTTTTGTACCGTAAACTCGACTTTTATATCAGCATCCCGGGAAGAGCTAGCCGCGATTCCTACAGATGTAATTCGAAATCTCGCTACACGCTACGCTACATTATTCGCTAAAAATACAAAATCTGCTGGCAGAAGCTGATAATAGTTCGGCGGGAACTTGCCGCTGAATGCCAGGAGTGGTCCTCTTCGGCGGAGGACCTATGGGTTACAATTTCGATTCGCAGCAGGAACCAGGTAGGTTCTCGTTGCTATAAAATCCATATCTGTACAGTGTATATATGTAATCAAAACTTTGGTAACTCTATAACAGTTCAAAGAGAAAATTTTATTCTAAATTTAGCAAACTTAGTATTAGAGCATCCTCTTGATAAGTTTATAGTTCTGGGTGATTTTAATTTACCTAATATCTCATGGTCACCCAGTTCTGATGGTATGTCCTATTCTCCAAACAACATTCAGGGATCACACCAGGTTGAAATGTTTGATGAACTAAACACTAGTAATTTACTGCAATACAACTCAGTCCCAAACACCAACAATCATGTGTTAGATCTAGTTTTTTCTAACCATGATGTTTCTGTCAGGCGCAGTGAATCCCCACTAGTACCAGAAGACCCACATCATAGTTCTATTGTATGTGATGCTAACTTTGTGCAATACCACTCAATTAAACCTCTATCCTACACTAAATTTATTTATCATGATGGTGACTATGAATCTATCTGTAAGGAACTGGACGCCGTTGACTGGCATACAGCTCTTTCGCATAAACCAATTGAAGATGCAGTCTCATATTTGTACCATACCTTGTGTAACCTCCGTGACATATACATACCATCCAAATTGTTTTCACCTTCTACTAAGTACCCAATATGGTATAAAAAACCTTTAATAAAAATAATAAAGGAGAAATATAAGTATCACCGTAAATTCAAGAAATATGGAAATCTATGTGATTATAATTCATTTAAAATGCTTAGAGATAGGGGGGTATTATTAGAAAAGGAGTTTTATGACTCCTACATACAAAATATTGAAAACCATATTAAAACAAACCCACGTGCCTTTTGGTCTTATGTCAAAACTAAGAATTTGTCTCACTCTTATCCTTCTGTACTCCACTATGGTGACCGCTACTCAGACAAGGGTGAGGAGATTGCAAACATGTTTGGCGAATACTTCCACTCCACTTTCCTTAGCGATATACATACACAGTCTCAAACACCATCGGAACTGTCTGAACATGGTACATCAATAGCAGATATAGGCGATATAGATGTCTCGTGTACTGAGGTTCTCAAGTTATTAAAATCATTAGATCTCAACAAATCTGCTGGGCCAGATAATATCCCTCCTATTTTTATAGTCAAATGTGCTAAAAGTTTAACCTTACCTCTTTGTTTATTATATCGTCGCTCACTCACAGAAGGCATAATGCCCAATATTTGGAAAAGTGCATATGTAACACCAATCCATAAAAAAGGCGCAAAAAATAGAATTGAAAATTACAGGCCAATCTCTAAACTATGCCTTTTTGCAAAAGTTCTTGAAAAAATTATTCATCTACAACTTTATTCAGCTATTAAGCAGGATCTTAACTCTGGTCAACATGGCTTTGTCGTAGGGAAATCTACCACCTCTAACCTTTTACTATGTAGTGAATTTATCTCACGCCATATGTGTGAGCTATCTCAAGTGGATGTAATTTACACCGACTACACCAAATGCTTTGACCAGATAGATCACTTGATTCTTCTACGTAAACTTCAGCTTATTGGTATAAGAGGTAACCTTTATCGTTGGTTCACCTCTTATGTCCATAATAGATGTCAAACGGTTGTGCTCAATGGATATTCTTCTTCTCCTATGAGTATTCCTTCTGGAGTACCACAGGGTTCCCTTCTAGGTCCACTGCTATTCCTCATCATGGTCAATGATGTACACACATGCTTTAATCATTCTAAGGTACTCCTCTATGCAGATGATATGAAGATCCTTTCCGTTATTCGTGGCACTGACGATGCTCTGCGCCTTCAAAATGAACTAAATAACTTCCAAATTTACTGCAAGACTAATAACCTCCACCTAAATGTATCCAAATGCTATGTGTCTTCATACACACGTAATAAAAATGTGCAAAATTTTGACTACACATTGAATAATACTGTCTTATCCAGAGTGACTTCCATCCGCGATCTAGGTGTTAACTTCGATAACAAACTCTTATTTGACCATCACATCGACCATATTGTCAAGAAAGCATCAAAATCGTTAGGATTTGTCTTTAGGATGTCATCTGAATTTACTAGTATTAAGACCTTTAAGATTCTGTACTGTGCGTATGTTCGCAGTCACCTGGAGTATGCCTCACAGGTTTGGAACCCACGCTATGACATCTATAATTCCAGAATAGAAGGTATTCAAAAACGTTTCTTACGCTACTTGCAGTTTAGAGCTAAGATTTATCTCTCAGATTATACTGAACGCTGTCGGAAATTCCACTTTCTACCCCTTATTGAACGAAGGAATATTGCAGACTTATGCTATCTCATGAACATAGCGAACGGAACCGTGGACTGTCCAGAGCTATTAGAGCTCATAGGTTTGCGCACGAGCATAGGCACACTTCGTAGGCCTAATCTCCTGAACGAGCCATTGGTGAGAACAAATTACAGGCAGAACTCTTTCATCATAAGGGCATGCAAGTCTTTCAATATTTTGACAAATACTGTATTTAATGATAATGATAGGAACAACAAGTTAGATCTTGATTTATTCAATACCTCAACCAAGCGTCTGAAACGCTTGTTGAGTAGCTTATTCTTTAGGTAGAACTGTAACATAGTTTAATATTAGTATTTTACCCAATGTGCAGTCTTTTTTCTTCTTCAACTGTAAATTATTATTCATCTGTTATTATTATCTGTGGAAACTTATAATTAGCCTTATGTTATACATTGTTTTGTTTATATATTTACCTAGCTGTTAGTTTTCCTAAAATTGTAAAATAAAATAAAATAAAATAAAATAAAATAAAATAAAATAAAATACCTTAAAAGTAGGTATCCAAGTATACTTAGAACCTTTATAGTGTAATGTAAACTGTACGAAGCACAAGCGTCTCGTAGATGGTATTGTAGCTTGCTACGAACTGCTACGCGGCTACGGCGTAGCGAGTTGCTACGAATAAAGGCCGCGTAGGGACTTTGAAAAGATACCAGCTTTTCATTCGGAATGTGAATAATTGGAGCACCCCGGTTCGCAACTTTTTTACAGAAAATATTCTTTTTTACTCTGCTTCAGGACAAAAAGTGATTTATATTGTCATGCTGTATTTATTCTCAGCTACGATCCGCATTATCTTACATAACCTTATTTGTTACTAATAAAGATCTTGCCGAAACTTGTTGAAACACAAAAGAAGACTTAATTTCGAAGTAAAATGCTCAGAAACAAAATAGATAACTCTATTGTACCAGACAAAGCGCAATAAAGAAAGATCCAGGGTATCATGGACGAACAAAGGGCGGCCTTATCGCTATGAGTGATCTCTTAAAAATATCATCTAATCACTACTAAGTATAAAACGAAGTCGCTTCATAATGTCTGTTTGTTACTGAATGCGTACATCTTCAAAACTACGCTACAGATTTTGATGCGGTTTTTTTATTAGATAGAGTGTTTCAAGAGGAACATGATGTATCAGAATCTCACCCGTGCGAAGCCGGGTCGGGTCGCTAGTGAAGTAAATAAAATGGATATGACCTTGTATGACGAGTTAACAATGTACTGATATTACAGGACATTCCCCATCGTAGATTAATCTTCAGGCCAAATAATAGAACTAAAGATCCATCTTTATCATCTCGCATACCTAACGCGGTGTAATGCAAAAGGTAAACGTTGATAGGATTTGGAGGTATCCTCAATCCCCTTGACGTGGGGTAAGAGGATCCTGTATCTTTGTTATTTAGCTTTTTACGTTATCAGCGGATTAACGTAAACCGTGACCGTAGACGTAGACCCCTATTGAAAACGTAATAATTTCTTTGTTTAGGTTATTTTATACTGGTAAATTGTAGAAGTTCAGTATTTGAGTTTATATTGTTTTTAAAAAGTCGTTCGCACACATTTCGAAGTTTTAAACCTTCACGTATTAGTTTCTTGTAGCACGTACTAGAGCGGTAAAAACAAACGAAAATACTTTGAGAAAATAAAAGAGCAACTGAGAATGTACAGTCAACGGAAAATTTACTGACAAAAGCTTATACCTAAAGGTTAGTTCTATTTATGGACGTACGTAGATTCAACTCAAAACTTATTGCTTTGTTTAGTTAAGACATTACAGGACTCTTGTATACGTCAGAAGAAATTGCATTATGTTCAGTTTCCTTTGGGCTCTTGTCGGTATTCATCTGAGTGAATATCATGTTGACCCTTTCGTAACATCTGCACCTAATGTAAAGGGTATCCGTGTACACAAATCTTTTTAGTAAATTGTTTTCGTGGAGTTGACTGTACAGACGTATTTTTTACGACTTGCGCTCAGAAACTATGTCGTTACGTTTATTTTGTTTTGCAACACATGTTTCCTATGGTATTACGGCGGCAAAAGGAAACTAATAATTCCACTTGTGTTTTAGGTATCTAAAGCTTCCTGACATACCCCCGGAGGTAACACGTAACAACACAGTTCAAGACCTCCTAGATCTGTACCAGAACCTGATAGACGAGTTTAAGGACGTGCACAAAAGAACACGAATGCTCGAGAAGGAAAACGCTTCAGAAATTATAAACGACATCAAGGAAATGGCGGTCGAGAGGGATATCGGTAAGTCGTACAGCCATAATGACTCTCCAAACAACACTCATTAACAAAGCATTTGTCTATGGTAAATTCTTCCCAACTTTTGTAATTATTACCGAGTTTTGACATCTGAATTTTAGCAATGACGTAAAATATTCGGCCTTGGTACGACTTTGAATACGCTCTTCCTCGATAAGGGTAATGATGCGGCCGACGTGACTTGTGTTTCAGTTATCAAGCGATTAGAAAACGTTCAAGTTAATCTTGTAGACGTCAGTAATAAAGAAGAACTTCTGAGCGCAAGTAAATTACTGAGGCTTCAGCAGGAGAAAGCTAAAGAGTTGGAGAATCAGGTAAATTAGTTCTTGAACTGAACCACCAGTATTAGATAGTTCTGCTCACAGTTTTGCACGCGTTGAATCAATTAAAATATTTTAAGGATAATAATATCCCATATGAATTATGGGATGAAAATATCTGTACGCGTGTCATCGTTATACGTGAAGAAGTAACAACCATCCACCAATCAAACTTTCGCATTTATAATATTAGTGAATAATTAAGATATCGTTAATACTTTTTTTCAGTGAAACTTTATTAATAATCTAAGCAGGTTAATCAAAAACCTTGTTTGTCAGTCTCAGTTAAAAAAATTACTCGTTTAGGGATGAAACGTAGAACACCACGTTTCATCCCACACAAACAAACAACGTTCGTGGTTAACCCTTTTACATTCATAATGTATACGTCAAACTACTACAGTTCTTACAATAAAACTGTAAATTTTATTATATTCCTCCCGTTTTTAGTATGAAACTCAACAATCGCAGTTAAAACTGGCGTCCGATCAGTTAAAAAGATACTTGAACGTGATTCACGGTCAAAGTGCAGCTCCTAAAAGCGCAAACGATGTCATCAAACACTTACAAGAGGAAATTCAGGTTGGGAACAATTAAAGTTTTCAATGGAACTTTTTACAATGTCGCGTGGCAACCACTCATTGTAGTTTCCTTTCAGTTAAACAGTTACCTTGTTAAAGAGAAACTGCCGCAGGAAAGTTGTCATCTACAGAAAGAATTGAATATTATGCAGATGATTGCCACGGAACAGCATCCTTCCCGCTCCGACCTACTTATTGTACAAGACAAGGTAAGTGTTTCAGCGATGGAGAAGGTAATTTTAGTTGCTGAAACAGATATCTTGTGGAGCTTATTATGTTGCTAAGTGAATTCCCCGGCGTCTGATAATATTATGAATTACATTATTTTGTGAAAGAACTACTTAGTAGCAGCAGGTACTCGCTTTGTTTTTGCAATAACCCGACCATGCTATCCATCGAGACTTGCTCACCAGAATAGATATTATGAGCCTTTATCTTATTATAATTTAATGGCTTATTTCAGTTTTAACAGCCGCTTAATAATTTGCTTTAGCTGTGGCTCGCAGCTCGGAGTTAATGGCGTGTTGGTTCTTTAGATAGCAGTTGTGAATGGTGAAATGGAACAACTGGTTCAGCGTAAGTTAGCGAGCGCGGGCCCTCAAGAAGATAAGTTGGCACCATTCCGTCAGCAAGCCACCGTGATCAGAAGGAATAAGGAAACCAGCGCGACCAGGGTCCATGAACTGGCTGCTACGTTGAAGGAACATGAAGCTACGTTAGCGGATTTACAGTCTCAGGTTTGTATGGTAAATTTTTCGATCTTTATCAAAAAATATCTATAAGTATAAATAAAACCTACCGATATTTTTCTTCATATCTGACCGCACGAAATGTGTTATGATATTACTTTAAAGTTAAAGCTGCAGAATTTACTGAGATATTAAAGGAAACAGGATAGAAAAAAGCTTAAGAAACCCTAAGGGTTGATGTTGAATCCCTAATAAGGAAATCCGGCTTTAATTCTCTACACTGTTTATAAGTTTTGTGGGACAAATTTGAATTCCTTAGATTAATACTTTATGATACCACCCCGTGATTATACATACTACAATTAGTGTAAGAATTTGTAAATCAGTCCATAAATGACTGAAAAATCGACGAACATACACAAAAAACATACGTGCAGCCGACCGAATTTAGAACCTCTTCCTTTTCTCGAAGTCGTTTAAGTAGAGTGTACAGTTGCATCAATTTCTAGCTTTTCCCTTTTTCTTTTCAAGTAGGTATATTGCTATGAAAATATAATTATTATAAAGACTATGTCGTTAAAATAGATGCATCAAATTTAATAATATCAAACCAAAACTGATTTAATAATAATACTACAATAATAAGATTTAATAATAAGAACCTGCCATTAAGGTGGTCAGCTAACGACGAACGCGAGTGTAGTACGAGTATGTAGGTAATTCAGTTTTGGTCTACTTACGTATTGATTACGGTCATATCACATTTCAAAATTGTCAACATTGCCAAATGTGTGCGCCAAACTCAGCAAAAGTAGGTTAGCTGTAAGCACCTAGTGGCTGGCTTTTCCTACAAAAGTGGAAGCTGACTTGGCAAGGGTTTTATTGAGTCACTCGCCTGGCTTTTAAAACTGTGCTAAAAAGCATTTAAGGTGGGACTCACGCTCGTTGTGGAATCGGTGGATTGATCTGAAAGATAAAACGGACTTTGAAAGGTACGGGATTTAGAACACAAATTGAAAGAAATATAAACATAGATATATAAACCTTTTACAAACTGTACAATGAGGCCTTAATGGAAACAGGCTTTTGAAAGGTAACCCAATTCAAAAAAATAAAACAAATTAGTCAAGCTTTGACGTAATTCACTCGCATATCCTCATAAAGTTCACACGTGCTGACTCATATAGCACATTATGACAACGAGGTTGGATTATTAGCAATTTTGTCAAATGGGTTGAGGGTTTTAGCACTTTTTAAAATTTATGGCACGTTGCGTTGATACATCAAATAATTTTCACGTATATTCAGCATCATGACCCTTCGTTAAAAATATTATTTTCTCGTTTCGAATACGTAGCTGATGGTCATCGTTTACGGAATCGAAATTGATGTCCCTTGGCGATACTGCCTGCGTCATGAGGATCTGATATAAACATTATTCTCGATTCAAATAAATCGGTCATTATGGGGAGTGAGATCGAACCCTGATAATGTGCGATTTATGTCCAGAGATTTTTTCAATTTCTTGTACCTACTGTTTTATAGGTAGCTCTTAACTCAGGATTCGAGATTATTAACAAACGAAGTTTGAGTGTTACGTCGAAACATGAGTTTGAATTCAAGAGTAAAATATAGCGGTTTTGTTTTGTACTCCGCGGCATTATTATGTCTCTTGGAATAATTGTCATATAAATAATAGTTATCGTATTGTTTTGTTATCAGGTTAGACAACTCCTCGGGGACACTGTTCTGAGGGGTGAAGAATTGAAGAAGTACGTAAATTCTCTGCGGACAAAGAGCACCGTGTACAAAAGGCAAAGAGCTAATCTCTCTACATTCAAGGTGAGCTTTCATTTGCATAATGACCAGGATTTAAAGAAAAATACGTCAGCGAACAAGTTCCGTAGTGATTTCATTCATGCGAGTTACGTAGATAATTTCTATAATCTTCCTTCATTTTATAAATAGGTTGAAGCTGGAATTCTAGCCAGAACAATTCAAATAATCAGCACATCTGATCCAACCGTAGAAATGGCATTGGTTAACCATAAGAAAATGAAAATTGAAGACGAAGATGCTTCAGAAACAGATGGCGACAAATCAGCCGATCTTGCAAAGAAATCATTGCACGATCTGTCCCAGGTAACCGCAATAAATATCATTGACAGCTTAATTGCTTTCCGATAAATGGAAAACTATTATGCAGCGTAGCACTACGTTTGTTGGTACCTATCTATTATCATTAAATGTTAGAGAATACCAAATATTTTCCAACATTTTGCATAAAATGTTTCGTAATTGCGTAATGAAAACTTTCTTGAGGTACCTCCGAAACCTCTGAAATGAAGGGTTATTTAACCTTCTTGTTATTCACAGTTGGTCGCGCAGACTGCCCAAAAGTTGTCCCAAGTACGTCAAGAGATTCAACCTCTCGCCGAAAAAATAAAACCCGTCAAAGAGGACTTTCAAACAGTTCAACAACAATACGAACAAAAGAAGAGGGTTTACGAAGCAACCTCTATAAACATAACATCTCAAATGGAACCTCTCAAAAACCAAGTGAAAGAGTTGACTGACCAGCTGAATAGTAAGGAGGACGAATGGAAAAACTTGAGGCAAAAAATAACGAAAGCGGAAACTTTGCAAGAGGTTGTCATGTTTGAAATGAAAAATTCTATGCAATCTCCCAGGAAGCCTTCTAGGATAGAAGCTCTGAAGAAGAAAGTCTTTGACATGGAACAAGTCGTTAAGAATTTAGAAGAGGCAAGTAATCATTCTTATTGTAGAATGTATTGCCCCCGGTCTTCCATTATTTTATATTTTATAGCTTCCATTGCGGATGAATGAATAATGGATGTAACAGTACCTGCTCATAACAAATTTCAAGATTTTTGTAGGTAATGTTTTAGTAGGTACCGAGTACAAAATAATGTTGTCTATGTTTTATTATACGGCGTTTTCGTGACTTCTCCTAATTTGGCAAAAGGTTAACGCAGCTGCCGTATTAGCCGCGGTAAAGTAGGTGTCAAGAAATATTCCAAGATTATATCCCCCTTGTCACGCCTTGCCGCTTTAGAATCATAAATTCATAAATTGAATTTCCATTTCTGGCGACGACGCAGAATATTCGGAAATTTACAATCGTTTTTGGATATTTGGTATCCTTTGAACTTTGGTTATAATTATGAAGACTTCCCGTTCTTTGAAATTATTAAGAAAAACAATCAGTCCCAATTTTCACGTCGGGTTTCTGGGATTTGTTAGCAGAGGTGATAATTGGCATTCTGACAAATTGAACCAATATGGATTAAGGTCGTAGATTTAATTAGAAGGAAAACCTTTACAGGAGCAACGGTCTATAAGTTCTCGCCAAGGCGTGGTGGAGGAGCAGACTCGTCTCTGGGAGAACACATTGGAACTGCTGCGATGCAAGATGCGCGCACGCAGTGAGCCCGCTGCTAGACAAGGACGGATGCATATTACGCAACACTCGCAGATGCTTACACTTACTTAGGATGAAGTTTTCGAACCTTGCACTATAGGTACCTACTAATTTTTTGACAAATACACTTAGAACGGGGTTAGTACTTTTCTCTTTTTGTTTAATTATTTAATTTTTGGGGTTCTTTCAGCAAAGACTATACATATAAGAAATGTGAAGAGATTAACAAGTTCCCACTTATAGAAACAAAATACAATTACAAGATACGTACACAAATAATGATAACAAAATAATATTCTCATTTACCACAAGATTTTATTACCTAAGTATATGTTTTTTGTTAATTTTTGTTTGGTAAATACATGTCATGTACTGTATTTGTTCAATATTTATATTGCTTATCCAATCTCTTTATAATTATCTTAAGTTCACAATGGGAAGATTATATTTTTTTCTACGTCTTAAGCATAGGAACCTTTCTATAATATATTTTTTATCTAATGTTTTACAGTAGTTAGTCAATGAAATCACATATTAGTTATTAATTACTGTAAAATTTCAACACTCTCTGGGCACTTCCTTCCACAATAAATGCTATCGTAAAAACAGTTTTTCCAATTTTACCCATACCTACATTATTGATGTCCTTTAAACGATGTGGGAGCCCACATCCAAATAAAAAAAAAAAAAAAAAAAAAAAAACTGGAACTAGAAAAATACCACAGCACGTATTGTTTACCGTCTCGCTTTCAATTTCTCTCTAACAAATCTAACTGATAGGTATTGGATTCAGCATTTGTATTGCTACAATGGAATGTGAGCATAAACGTTTCAAGTTTACAGCGTAACATTTTATCCCACTATCGCAACCATTCGCACTATCGGGTCCCAGCCGCACCCTTGAGATAAGAATTTCCTTTTTATTCGACCTTTGTAAAACGTTTTTCGTGTTTCTGCCGTAGTTCAGAAAATTTGAATGTCTACTTTTTATACGCATTTTGAAAGAATTGCTACTTTGAAAAGACCTTTCGGTCATGCCTATAAATGAAAACATAATGGCGCCCGTAATTAAATGTGAAGAGGGGCTTTATGGGTTGCTGTACTTTTTTATGATACTTATTAAAAAAGTACTAAATCTTTGGTTACGATTAAAATACAAAGAGTTGGGGTGGTGAAATTCTAGGCCGGCACCACACGGCCCACACCCCCGTGGGTGTCGTAAGAGGCGACTAAGGGACACACATCGGGGGGCGGGCAGCAGCGCCCTCTGCAGAACAACTCCACCGAACTGCGATCCCCAACCCGCATGCCCAGCGTGGGGATTACGGGCAATAACCCCCAAATGATGAATAATGCCATCTATGGCGTATTCATCATTATTAAGGGAGGCCAATGTCCAGCAGTGGACTGTTATAGGCTGGTGATGATGATGATGATGAAAATACAAAGTATGAAGATAGCATAACAAGTAGCAACCTTTGCAAAATCTGATTTCTGAAATACGTAAGTACAAAATAAAAGTGGTTATAAAATTTATGTTGTAACCGTTACTATGGACTTTTTATACTCGTGGTCATCAGAATTAAAACGTTTGAACTTGAAGAAAATTTGACTTGCACACAAGTACATGGAAACCTTTCGCTACTATCATTATTTCTGAACAAATATGTGCAGTTTGTACAAACATTTGTCTCGAGGCAGGAACCAAACCCCCCAACCTGCGTCACAGAGGGACCTTAAATCTATTTTGCCTTTGTTTTTTACAACAGCTATTTCCACATTCCAAAGCCTTATCTGACTATTTACACCTTCCTAAAAGCGGACGGATGTGAATTTGCATGTCTGATGAACTCGTTTTATATGGATGTAATGGAAATAAGTTTTACGCCCGTCTGACACATTGTATTGGCCAATTGTGAGATTTGTCCGTTGGATATTGTCGACAATTTGCATGCCATACGATAGTAAGCAATAAGGAAGGTACGTATAGCATCAATCATTATAAACATCGCACGTTCTCTATTAAAAAGCGTTATTAGCTTTAAAATGTTTCAAGACGAATTTTACAATACAATAATACACTTTATTGCACACCAAAGAAAAAAATACACAAACACAGGAAAATCACACTTTACAAACTTGCACAATGGGCAGCTTTATCACTGAGAGCGTTCTCTTCCAGACAATCTTGGGATTAACGCGAAGCAGTTGTACCTAAAGACGGTGTATTTACATAGGTATGTGTATTGTGTATTAATGGTGTTATTAATGTAATTCTAAATTGTCTCAAAAAAAATATTTCTTTGTTCGTTTGAATCAACGCAACGCCACGTTATTAATGTTTACGATGTCGGAGGTTGATTTCAGGTTATTTCATTATTGTGCTTTGAAACAACCGCTATACTAGAACGAAATGACGGACTGACGCGACGGTCCCGTCAGTCCGTCAGTCTCTCAGTCTCTCAGTCCCTCAGTCCGTGTTATTTTGCCAAACTCCAAACAATAGCTTCGGCGAAACTTTTAAAGTCGTTAAAATACATTGCGTCCGTCATCGACAGATATTTTCTCGAGTTAGGAAGCTTACGAAAGCTGGGAAATTCGATAAGTTAGTATAGAGTAAGTAAAACAATTTGTACGATATAATACCTACTATTTAGGTACCTGCTTCCTTTTATGTCTACGAAAAAATCTATTTTCTGTTCTTATGTTATTATTTTTCTTGTGCTGTTGTGTGTGGACCTAATGATATTCTATCTACATATATCTCTTGATTTAATTTATACCGCGCGTATTCAGTCAATCCGTATGCGCAAATAAACACTTTCCTCACATCGCATCCATTTATTTGGTAATTGAAATAATGGAATGGAGTTCATATTAGCAACTAGCTTTGCCCCGCGGCTTCACCCTCGCTGATATTTATGTGCCTCGGATTTTAGAGCCAGAACTGTATTGGAATTTACAAACTGATACATTTCATTTGATACTTCATTCGGTGGGGTTAGTCTCCGCTTTGAAAATTATTTTCCCCCTTTTTGATCATATTCCAAAAAGTTTTAAAATTACAGATTTCTCTTTATTTTTCCTGTTAAATAAAGATTCACATTTACAAACGTTTACTACATTTCACATTGCAATCTATCAAATTACCTTAAATCTTCAGAGATGGGTATGGTGGTAATTTTTCAACCTTTTTCAAAATATTTCGATAATTATGAAATCTACCAAAATTTCAATTTCAAATAGATACAGATACTTTTCATTTGATACCACTTTTTAATTTGTAGATCCCTTTCAAAATTTCAAAATTTCGCACGGAAAATCATGTATTTCAGGTATTAATATTTCAAATTTCAAGTCAATAGCTGCAGTAGTTTCAGAGATATTAAAGATTTAAAACACAACTCAGAAAAAAGCGATGCCATATGGGTTTTGAAACCGATGTCAAAATCCCTTAAAATTATAACCCTTTCTTTTTTTAATAGTTATTTGGAAATCATTGTCACATCACTATTACACTTGTCTGCCATCAATCTGCTACGAAGATAGGGTTTGGATTCGTATGCACGATTTAGTTTTATTTATTGAACAAGACACTTACTAAACTTTAGAGGCGAGGCGTTAAAAGTTTAGTTTAGTCCGTAAACTCATTACCAAACTGTCAAGCTTAGTGAACTCTCGTCTAAATGTTGGTGTAATGTAATGACTTACAGTAACAGCGAAGTTCGACATTCCTTGATGGCATGCTACGTGAAGTTTTACTTACGGGGGCGTACTCACTACAGCTACGCTGCCGGCGGCATAGCCAATCGCAGGAAACTTTGAAACAACTTTCCAGCCGCTTCAAAAGTTTTAAACAACAATTTTATTTAAATCTTTAGCGCCCTGTATTTCGAAATAGAATAGATTATGCTAAAGCCTACAGAAAAGCGTGGCGGGATGTTGGGCTATGAATAAAGCAGATCGCATTGGTAATATTTCAGGGAATGGATTTTATTTTGACAATAAGGAAAATGCGGCATATTTTAGAAGGGAATAGATTTAAATTTCCCTTTGCTGCTCTGTTTATTCCTTCAAAATATCAACAACTTTATACTTGTAATCAAAAAATTAGAATTTCTTTACTGTGGGTACAGACAATAGAAACTTGTAAATTTTGTATCTAAATTCTAAACAAGATCCGTCAAGTGCGATAGTACATCGCGCGCCGAGTGTTTCGAACTTTTGTCGATATCATACAAAATACTATACCAGTTACTTCGAGGATTAGGCAGTAGGTACCTACCGGTAAATTTCGATTCTTTTCAATATAGTTGAAAAAGTATAAAACTTGACAATTTTAAAATAATTTTGAGATGTTCAAACTGATACCTTTGTTAAATTTGTAAAATTTGAACTGAAAATCTTAATTTTCATCTATTTAATTTATTTCTTTAATTTTTTACAGGCATATGTATTACCATATGTATTTTATTACCATTTATTTATTTATTATTTATTTTATTTTATTACCATATGTATTTTAAATTTCAAGTTAATAGTTGCAGGAGTTGCTAAGATACTAAAGATTGAAAACATGACAGAAAAAGCGAGACCATAAGGGTATCGAAACCAATGTCGATACTAAAAAGCACTTTTTTATACAAAAGCAAACATTTAACATAAACCAAAATAGATCTCAACGTTATACCTTTATAATTTGCTTTTACTCCAAAGCCACATAATTTTACACAAAGAAGACTCATAAATTTATGATTTGAGCCGGCGTTTTCAGGATGAGAATATTACCGCAAGCCGCATTGTTTGCCGAACGAACAATGAGGGATAATTACACGAGGAATTTAGACAGTCGTTGTCATTATTTCCGGCTGGGATATAAGATATATCTTATTGCTGGTGTGGAGCATTCGTTGGTTCTGATAGTGGTCGGAACCAGGCTTGCGTATGACAGATGAGATGTCGCGGTTTTTGTGGTTTCTCTTTTAAAACCGAATACATTTTGCAACGCTGCGTTTTGTTTTGTTAACAAAGGCACATTTAATTTTAAATTGAGAATACTTCCCGGTCTTTCTATTAAAAGCTTTTCTTTTTCAATTAAGTGCCTTCTTGATTTGTTTTCGATTACGGTGCACCGTGTTTCACTCTAATAGCTAACGTTATCGGATGAGATTCCGACCCAGAACAACCGACTTTTGTAAAATCGACTGTTTCAATTCAGTTACGATTCGATTTCCTATTGGTCTGGCGACCGATATTATCATGTATTATATATATTGAAGTTAATCAAAAAATAATAATTTTACTGACGATAGGTAAGTACATTCTACTTCTACTTTAGGTAAACCACCTAAACCATTGTGGTCATGTAGTACCTAATATAAATATAATCTAGATACTGATTAAAATCACAATATTGATATAATGCGTTTATAACCTGTATCTAGAATCTATAGGCATATTTTTATGCTGCATCACTAAATCTTTTCTGTACTAAAAGTCCTAAAAGGTCTACTTGTTGTTATTATCAAGGAAAAGTAAACTAAAAACCAGCCTGCTGATCACAGTATGCCCATGTGACGCGGGTCGCATTTAAGGGTTTAGGGATGAGATCCCTAATTAAACGGGTCCCTTAGCGACCGTCGGCGAAATCCTCCTTTTTATATATCTTTACTTACTTACCAACAACATAAAGAATGTAAGGAATAGCCTTGAAATGATATCATTTCCTAAACAAATGGACACGCTAACTGATTAGGATTAGGTACAGGTATATTTTATAATGCCAAATAGGCACTTGAGTCCATCTTGTTCCATCCATGCATACAATATATGAAAGCTATTTCAGTAAAAACATTAATTTCTTTCTTTAAAATCTAGTAAATATTTTTCTGTGCATATTAAAAATAACCCGATTTCAAAATAACAAGGACGAAAGTTGCAGTGCATCGTTAACATAAATTATATTTGCAACTTTTCAGAATAACTTTCAGAACAAAGTTTTTTTTATCCGGAATCCCAGTTATTTGAAAGTATTTTATTCAAATTGGTACTACAATAGGCAAAAACTTCAAGTCTCTTTTGTAAAGCTTTCAAGTTTCGTTGGGAACATTTTGTAAGGTTGATAATGTTTCACAACGCCTTTCATTGGTTAGAGATAAATGCCCCTAAATGTGGGGGTTGCGTGTTTTGTTATTACTTCCGAGGTGCTTCACCTTGCTTCGGTAGGAAGGTCGATTTATCGCTGCGAGTAATATTGAAGGCGATACCGTGCACCGGTGGACGTACTCGGTGTTGGAGCTTTTTAAGAATGCTGCCCCGTTCAACCCAAGATTTTTCTACCCAATAGGTATTTTGCTCCGTTCGACCCAAAACATTTGATTTGAGTTCCCCTTTCTACCCACACGTACTTATTCCAAATATCTATTGTTTATATTCGGTTAAATGACATGACGGGTCAACAGGCCAAAATAAATATAGATACTAATCTACACTAATAATTATTATACAGAGGAAAGATTTGTGTTTGTTATGAATAAACTCAAAAACTTAATTGCTGATACGCAACGATGCGTACTGTTTTTGTTTTGTTTTTAAATATATTTTATTTAAAAACGCATTTTATTTTACACAATATTACACCGCATAACGCATTTTACATTCGTCACCAGAAGTATGCTGTCCTACCAGAAATCATCATCATCCTGTCAAAGATGTCTATGACATGTGACAGTGACATTTAGTCAACATCAACTTCCTATACATTAAGTCGTAGCACCAGACAGACCTTGAATTCGTCTACGAACTACGAGCCTTGACCTCAGTATCGGCTTCCTAGTAGCTATTCGCGGATACACCACCTGAATTAGCGATGAGCTGCGAGAATGCATCGAGCTCGCAATACCGCTAATAGCGCCATGCCTTATATGCTTATACAGGGTCCATTCCATTTTCCGTGATGAACATAGGCTATACAGTATTTTCAAAAAAGTTAGGGATCAGTATGAAAACTGTGAAACCCATCGTGTTAGAGTGTATAATTTCTGAAATTTTTGTTTAATATCCGTGCGAAGCCGGGGCGGACCGCTAGTATACTAAAAAAGCATTTAGCCCTGTAAATAAGCAAAAAGCGACATCAACTAAAAACAAAAACTACAGCGGTGTGTGTACAACAGCGAGTGTGTGATGCATCGTTGCAGACACTCAGTAAAAATGTAGCTTCATGCATGCCAGGTATTGTTAGAACTAGTGCGTAAACAGTGCTTAAAAACCCTGTCATACAAAACCCTCCACAATATATATTTACCTATTTTCTCTTGCAGAAAGTAATTCTTTCAGATTATGGCTAAGCTCAATTTACAGCTACTAGCTAGTTATCTTGTTTTGCAAGAGACTGAGAGGTTTATAAAACCTGTGGTACCTACATAAGTAGGTACGTAACTAATTTGGGTTAGCTCTTGATTTATTGACTTTGCTAATCATTTAGATATTTCATTAATTTCGGTTTGTTATATGTGTTTGTAATAATAAGTATAAGTAATTTAAGGCAAGAATTAAAGAGTAAATCTAAATTGAACTTGATAAAATTTAGTTTTCAATCTAATTACTTGACTGCTTTGTTATGGCAATAATTTCAATCCATCGAGTACGTATCCAGTTTCAATCTAATGAGTTTGAAAACGACGAGCGAACGCTGTCAAAACAAATAGTTTTGAATTTCTGAGATAGACACTCAGAAGATAGACACGATTCGAGTGTCACACAATATATTTTTTTGTTCTGTTGCTCCATTGTTTTACTCAATGGTTATGTTACGCCACTGCTTACAAAAATATCCAGGATTCATAATCCAAGTATTTACTAAAGACGTGTCTTTGGTTAGCACCTATTTTCACAGTGCTATATCTATTCAAAACCTAAGCTTATTTTGCTACGTTATAGATGAGCGAATCTTCTTATGTTTGTGCATATTTTGGTCTCTGGCATTGAAGATAAGCTCCGAGAAAATGCATAATCAAAATGCATTCACACGTGCTTGTCTTTACATCGTGCTTTGTGCATGCGATAATAAGATCAAGTTATAAAGTACGGGATCTTATGTATTTTCTCATTTTCTCCTGCTTTTGCTGAATCTCATTAATTAACGATGACTTGCTGTCTGCTATTCAAATTACATTCATGATAAATGATTCCGCTTCCGACTGGTATTTATGTGGATCAGTTGTGCTCCCTGTTGTTTTAGCAACAGTTTGCAGCTCCGTTGTTTAATTTGTAAATACTAGTTCTATTTTATTTGTTTTCTATATACCTATAATAAAAATATCTATTTACGGTATAATACTGTGTTATGTATATCAGTCATCTAATACCCATAACACAAGCTCTGCTTAGCTTGGGGCTAGATGATGCTGTGTGGGTTGTTCAACATTATTTATTTATTTTATTTTATTTAAGTTAATAAAGAGTCGTCAATATATATATATAAAGCTATCGAGATCTCCTTATTTAGATTTCGAACTAGTTAAACTGATATATTTTTTTGGCTTGTGTTAGCTTTTGCAATTTCAGATTATCGACTCAAGTAATCCTGTGCCGCATCGTTACCTCTGATGAAAAAGCAAACTTTGGAAGTTTTGTGGAACGGAACGCTGATCATCTGACAGAAATGGATCCATAGATCACGGGAATGACATCTGACATTATCATTATTCCATTTCAAACCGGATGGTGAGGGTGTGGAGAAATGTAGGTATCTCATTGAGGTTTGATGAATAGCACCGTTATATGACTATTATTAAAATTCATATATTTCAGACAACATTAAAAAACCAATTTAGGTTCATCATAATGTTAGTTACTGTTTTTCTATATTCTATGTTGAGTCATGATAAGTTATTTATGAGTAGGTATTACTAGCGACCCCAATGCATGTTATACATATATAAAGATTCCTCTTAAATTAAATTGACTATCTATCAAAAAACCGCTTTAAAATACGTTGTTAAAAATACTTATTATTAATTTAATAATTTTTTAGCATACATAAGGACATACATACAGTGGGAAGCGACTTTGTTATACATTTTAAGCACTGCAGTCGCTTAATGACTAGTTTTATCACTATTCCATTTTAACTCCATTACAGTGCTTTAGTAATGGGTTATTCAATTATTGGATAATGAATTGAGGATGGATTGACCCTTGCAACCCGCGTAACAACGTGTCGATTTCCTTCCGCACATGCATGGAAGCGTGTGCGCTTAGGCCCTTAGGCGAACGTGCCAAACGCATTCAGAATTGGGTAAGCCGTAGTAAGTAAGCATTCTGAATGCATTATTACCAGCACTTATGTACGCGAAGGAAGAGTGTCTATAGCTTTATGAGTATATTATGTGTGTAGGTATAGTAAATGGTTATTTTGCCTTTTAACATCGATGAAAATTTGATGTACACTCATAAAAATATCAATAAGTTTACTAAAAATAGCGATATACATAATTTAAATACTAGAAATAAGATTAAACTGGCTGTGCCCAATACTAGGCTACCTATCTTTTAAAGGACAATGTATACGCTTCTACAACAATACTCCAAGTGAGCAAAAATTATCTATAAATAAATTCAAACGGATTGATAAAACCTACGAACTAACATATTGGCTCATACGGCCAACGCACTCTCTCCATGTCTAGTTCGGCACTGAGGTTGTCACTTACAAGGCGACCCAGATATTTGAATTGGGTAACCCTCTTTATGGTCGAGTTAAAATAAGATTTGATGTCGCATAAAATAACCCCCGAAAAAAGTTGTGAAAACGTTTATTTACATGAAATTAAGACCACTTTTGTACTAATTTGATTATCATCCGAGGCGCGAATGAGCTGTACCCACAAATTCGATTTATTACATGTCTCCATCCTTTTATCCATTTACATAATAACCTACACATGTTTATATAGTCCAGCGCTGGGTTGTACCTCTAGAGGTAAGTCTAGAGGCCTAGGCGGGCGTCAGCACAATTGAGCCCCACGCGGCTCATTTGCCACCTATTATCCGCAACTTAGCGGAGATGCGCCATTATTTTGCTACGACCTCGCAGATGGAAAAATATCCACAGCCAATTTCGGAGGTAATTTGTTTACCTAATGAGCGGGTTCGGGCTCGTTACTGTTTATAAAACCTATTAATTTTGTGTCGATTTGTAAGAGATGAATCGCGTAAAGTAAAATTGTAGAGTACTCGCGTAGAGTACTCTATTGTGCACTCGGGCTATTCATCTACGCATTCATATCAACACCTTTGTCACCTCTCTCTAACGGAAAGCCAAAACCGCAGGTCGAACAATATCTTTATGGAAGTAAGCACATACAGAGTAATGTTACCATCGTTACCTTAATTACCATGCTGGGCTATTTCACTTCTAATAAAATCAAAACAGCCTCTAAAATAAATTCCCTCACCGCAGCCAACTGGAATTTCTCGTGAACTCTCTAATTCGCCTTTTAATCTATTACCAAAGAAATTATATTTTATACAGCTTTATTCATAATCTTAAACGCAATTAATCTACGTTGACTGTAAAATAAAGCTGTTTCAAGTTTCGAAACTGTTTATCTAAATTGAAAGTAAAAGTTAATTTGTTTATTTACTGCTTTGCATACAATTTAAAAGGATTTACCTACAAGTTGCCGTCAAAAGGCATTTCTGACTTTCTCAAAATATTTAACTGGTTGGAACTACGCAGCCTTCAATGTTTCACGTTTTTAATCGATTCGAGGCGGGGTGTCGTGAACTTTGAATGCCATTTTCGTTGTTTATGTTTCGCAAAATACGCTCTCCTTTTTTCGTTTGGATCTCCACTTAGCATACAAAACCGCATTTATATTCATGCAACAGTTCTCTGTGTGGATTTAAAATGTTCTTAAATCTCGTTATATACCAAACTACACTCGAGAACGAAATAAAATGAAACTATCACGTTTCTGGTCCGTCCGACCTTTTATGATACTCGTATCTCATGGATTTTCCCACTATATCCTTTTAATGAGATCTAGTTTTAGTCTGTAATATTTGAATCACGCTTTTTATTTAGTAAATGAAATTTCAAGTTACATCTACGTGGTAGGTATTTAGATACTATGGAACATTATGAAAAACGTAAAAACTGAGCTGCTCGATTGAAAAGGGGTTCAAAGATTTTGGTTTAGTCAACCGTCCACCATTTTTTTTTTTTCAAATTGCGGCGCACGGTAATTCTCACATCTTGGAGACAAATAAATAAACAAAATAAGCTATGGTCACCATATTTCTAAAGTGTCACGTTACAAACTTATTTGTTAAAAAGGTCAATGGTAACTTTAAAAAAAACTTGTTGAATGTTTCTTAAGCACAATATTCTTCTGAAATAGATTCCAACATGGATCTTTTGTGCAGTTAACTCTGAAACTCTCTACATTCTTTGTATAAATTAATATTCCTAAACGATCTATGAAGGTTTTATCGTACACTGCTGTTTTTAGAAAAATATCAAAATGGCGGCGGGGCACTAAGCCAGGCTACGAACTAAAATCTTCGAACCCCTTTCTAAAAAAATCTTCGAACACCTTTCTAAAAAGAAAAAGGTTCCTACTGTGTCCAAGGAAAATTATTGTTTTTCTGAAAATATTCCAATTCCAACGGCATAGATTTCAAATTTTGACGTCTCATCGAGTTCCCCGTCAAAGAAACTTTGAAACATGAATTTGATACTTTGCGAAATTAAAAAATAACTATGCTAATAAATTCTTACTTTCATTTACCTAATTATGAAAATACATCATTATTATAATAACAAACCAGATGACAGACAAACCAAAAAACGAATAAACGGGTAACATTATTGAATACATTTTCATTACCTATGAAATAATAATTCAATACCTATGAAATATGAAAGATTTGACTATATGTTTGTTTATTTAATTGAGGCTATAGGCTCTAGCAATGCTATCTAGCATTATGTTCGCCTATGTACAACTTTTGTGCAATAAAGTATATTCTAATCTATTCTATTCTATAGGCTCCGGAACAACTGGACGGATTTGAAAAACCTACATTATACCTGATATACGTAGGCTATAGAATATATTTAAAAAAGTTAGTGTTACATATAAAAACTTCAATAAAGTAACCTAACGTGTGGATTTTTTTGTTAAATACCCGTGCGAAGCCTCGTGGTCCGCTATTCTTATCATTATCAAAAAATCAAAATCAAAATCACATTAACTGAATACGTATACGTATACCTAAGTATTCAGCGTACGACACATTAGCGACTTTGCACGTACAAAATTATCCGGCCTACATAATTAAAACGGAAGGGATGAGTATGTATGGTATGTACTTCTTAAGCTAATGATCGCTTTGCCTTTCTCCATCGTTTACACTTGTGCTCACTCCTTAAGGAAGTATAACGTCGTACTAAGTAGAGTTTGCTAGGAGCATTGACCCAGAATCATACAATACGATAGTGTTGTATTGTAAATAGGTATTTCTAACTTTTATCAAATACTCTTACCTTCCTATCTTTCTGAAACACTAGCTGGGTGGCCACGGTTTCACCCGCGTAACACCCGATCCCGTGGGGTTTTGGGATAAAAAGGCCCATATGTTATTCCAGGTCATCTGGGTTCCAAATTTCATCAAAATCCGTTTAGTAGATTGTGCGTGAAAGAGTAACAAACATCCATCCATACTTACAAACTTTTGCGTTTATAATACGAGTATTAGTAGATTTTTTGCAGAAAGAAGAATTATTTTATCGCGTATCAAAAAAAGGACTAAATCAAACCATTCATAAAACTTTAATTAAATTTGCCGTTTTTGTTCGCAAGAACTGAACTTTTTTTGTCAGAAGTTCGAATACAAAAAACCTGAACCTTAATAATTTTATGGCTATCACATTCAGAAGTATTGTTTCAAATTTATTACTCTGGTCAGTCGAAAACAAGGTTCGAAATATTATAGCGATAAATGATACAATACGATATGTTAGAGATATTGGTCAATTTGTTCTCTGACAGCGGGCATGATACTCACGTTATTTTGCCATAAGCCATCCATCATTGCTAACGAGATTCAGGGGGTTCGTACCCTGTAACCCAAATTGACTGACCTGGGTTAAAAAGTGGGTACCGATTTGTAAATTTAAATCGATTTCAACTTGACATTTTCATTTTAAATCTCTCGCCTTTCTAAGACGAAGACTTCGATCTACTTTATTTTGAAATTCTTCGTGCTCTGAGCAATAGAATGAAGCTTTGTAATCTGTTCAAAGCCTTCGTATAGATCAGCAGCCAATTAACGAATCTTATCATTACTACGTTGATCAGTTAAATGTTAAGGATCGCTTTAGAATATTACCACATGGTACCATTGAAATAATTTTATACTTTATCTGGTAGGTACTATCATGGCAGTTTTTTGTAAAGTACAAAGTGATTTTGTAAAATACGTGTAAACAAAGATGGTAAAGTTTATGACTCATGTTTGCCCTATTATATCGGTATGCAAAAACAAAATTGCAGAGCATTGTACATTATTATCATGATGTTGGTAAGAAAATTATTCAGATTTATATAGTCTAAGGTCTATAGTCTATGGTCTATAGTCTAAAGTTACGTAGGAAGTCGTGTTTTATAACAAAATACCTATAGTATTGATACGTAGGTGTATATGTAAAACATTCAATACGGTATTTGGATTCATTCTCCGCGTCCCTCCATCGCAAAAGAGATTGCGGTCGTGTATTGAATATCAAATACGCAGCATCAAACGTATGTGCTCATATGTCATCTTCTGATTACTTGCCTCAATGGTTGTCGATTCAGCTGTATTTGCTCCAATTAGGCTGTTGTTTGTGACGGATACAAATGTTGAATATTCATCCGATGTTTTGTTGAAGGAACGTGAATCGCCTTTCAGGGTACCAGCTCATCAGCACATATGTCCACAGCTAAACGTGCCCTTCGTACAAAGGGGCTTTGCCAAAATTACCACGCTTGGCAGTATTGGTGATCGCTGTAGATCTGAGCTGTTAAATACAGTCAGTATATATAACAGTTAGTCGACTTTTAGGTTAGAAGGTTTAGATACTTGTACATAGTATTTCAAATGATGAGTTATTCACAACGTCAAGTTTCATATGAATTTTTCAACGTTTTATTCAAACTAGCTAGCTCATGCAGTTATTGTTTGATCGACGGTTTTCACATTGTACGGAACTTTCCATGCGCAGTCCAATTTGCCGATATTCTTTTATCGAAGCCAACAATAAACCTTCGCCTCCTCTTGTAAAATTGTTGATTGTTTGAAGGACATCGTTATTTGCGTTTAGTGATTTAAAGCCACGATTTAAATAACCAGATTTGAAATTCTAAGTACCGCTGGCGAGGGCTGTGAGTTTACGCTTCGGTTGCTCTATGATTACGTTTGTCATTTGAGGCTACTCATTTAGATGAAACGGCGATTTATGCCCCTATTTCTTAGTCTTATTTCTGAAAGCAGTGTGTAAAATATTTAGATCATCCTCTGTGGCGCGGTGGGCAAAGGTCCGCCTGCGACGCAGTAGGTTGCGGGTTCGATTCCCGCCTCAGTACAAACGTTAGTACGATCTGCATAATATTCCGGGTTCCAGGTGCTCTGGTCGTTTTCGATTAATTATAATAATCTATGTAATTGTACATTATATAATGTACAAATACATAGATTTTTATTAGTGTATTTTAGATAGATGTTGCTTCGTTAAATGAACAACATTTTATTTTTCAAATTGGAGCAAAACCCTTCACAATCTTTTTTATCCTCTAGCAAAATAATCTGATATATTAAGCCTTTTTGACAAATTGTTTGGAGTTGTAAAAATTATCTGGAAACAAACAATTTTTTAAACTCTGTGTGTTTTACAGGGTGGATACGATTCTATTACAATAGAAGCGTATCTATTGCCCTGTAAAACATACAATCAATCTTGTGTAGCATAGGTAGTATAATTACACAAACTTAAACAAATACCAGAAATAGTCAAAAGAACGAAATAAAAAGAACTGGTAGGAACGTATATTATGTAATTATTTAAACCAACGCAGAGGTAATAACATTTTGAAATCTACAATATATACATCTACTAGCAGTCTGCCCCGGCTTCACACGGGTATTTTACATAATTTCAAAAGATTTTACACACTTTACACGTTTCTTTGCATGACTGAAGTTTTCATACGGATCCCAAGTTTTTTAAAATATTATATAGTCTATGTTTATCATTCTAATGGTGACAGAATTTTACAAATCATATAAATCATTAATACAAGAACATTACTGTCACGTTACCTGCTTTTGATTTCCACATTGATATCTACTGCGGGCGGGTTTCGGTTTACTTTATTCGATCGCAAGTTCATGATGTTGTGTGAACAAGTACAAGTGGTAGTGAGAGAGTAGTGAATGTTGTTTATGTATTAGTATTGAGTAGTGAATTTTTGAATAGTGATTATTTGCTTTGTTATTCATCATGATTGGTGATATTTCAACTATAATAAGGGAAGCCTTAGTCAATCTATACAATATGACCACCTCTGTGACGCGGTGGGCGAAGGCCCGCCTGCGATGCAAGAGGTTGCTGGTTCGATTCCCGCCTCGGACAAATGTTTGTACGATCTACAGATCAGAGTATTCTAGTCGTTTTTTATGTATAATAAGAAATATCTAGTGTTAAGTGTTATTGTATTAAGTATATCAGTCATATAGTATCCATACAAGCTCTGCTTAGTTTGGAGCGAGATGACGCTGTGATTTCCCAGCATTATTTTTATTATAATATAAAAGGTTTAATATAAATTTATAGGTAAGTACTCGTAGTAGTATAAGGTTTAATATAAAAGGTATAATATAAATTCCGTGACAGTTGTATCATTTTAAAGTGAGAGTTTCAGTAAAATCATAGTCTTAAACAAAACTGCAAGCTTTTGTTGAAATTTAAGAATCTTTTACAAAATTCTAAGATGAGCGTGCATTTTATAAGATTCAAACGTAGGTAGATAAAATTAAATTTCGTGATTTTCCTCTGCTCAGCTATTTCTAATTTATGAACAGGTAGCCTGAGCATATTTTTCGCGGTAATCCTCTGCTGATGGGGCGATGTATGGAAGCTCTGCAATATATCAAGATTAACCGATTATATTCCCCGACCTATCAGTAATAAATTGATAAAAATCTTATCGATTTAATAACGTAACATACCTATTTGGTTACATAAAGTTGTATGTAAAGTAATAATAGAGCTGTTTTACTCAAATTATTTCTAAAGATACTTATTCCGATTAGATAATGATAAATAATTTTAGCCCAGTTTTTAAACATACCAAGAAGTCAAGAAGCTTTGGTAATTTAGATTTCTGTGCTCAGTATTTTTTTTAAAGAAATATAAGTTACCTTTTTCTTGTGATTCGACAACCTCTATGGTGCGGTGGGCGAATGGCCGCAGGCGATGCAGGGTTAGATTTCTGAAAAACAACACAAAAGGATTTTGCGTTATGTTAATAACATTGCACGATCTGTAATATCTATTTTGGGTGTTCTGGTCTATGATAAAAAAACATTATAATATATGTATTTTTCTATGTTAATAATAATGTATAAAGTAGACATGACACAAGCTCTGCTTTTTGGGGCTAGATGATGCTGTGTGCATTGTCCATCATTATTTTTCATCCCACACAGACAAAAGTGCATAAAACCACAGTAAAGCAGGACTATGCTCAGTTCAGAGAGAAAATAGCAACTTGTTTATTAAAATTTAATGCAATATGCTTAGGTTTTTACGAGCTTCTGGGCTAGGGAGTACCTACTCTTCGTAGTCTCACATAAAATACTAACAGTACGGTCTGTCTTGGCCGGACACAGCTTAAAAGTAGAAGCTCCCTAAGAACTATTTTAAAATTTTATTTTTCAGGCGTTTTCTAAGTATCGGTTGTAGCCCACTTTCAATGGATGTTATTAAGAATCATTTTAAAGTCACGTTGTGCTGTTTCTTCTCCAAATCTCTTAATAAATATGTTACATTTCCTATGAGTTTATTTTTCTAGGTTATCTGGAGCTGGTTAAAATATTTATATAGGTTTTTTTTTTTGGGCTTTTTTGCGCCGTTCCTTGTGATGGTATCGTGAAATCTTATTTCGTTACTTGGGCAGATGAGATAGGAGTGTAATTTGTATTGTTTCTTGTTGTTGTTGTTTTTGATTATTCAACCTTTAGTAGAAAACTTTTTTTAAATTGTAATTAAAATAAAAAGTTAACAAAAAGGCCCTATTTGTCGCTTTTGTCATTTGTTTAAAGGCCCTATTTGTCGCTTTTGTCATTTGTTTTACTAAAAGTAACGTTTTTCCCGTATCGGTAAAAATTTAAGAAAGGTAGTGTATTTTAGCTACCTACTTATTCAGTTTATCATAAGATGATGGCAAATTATCTCGTAGAAAGTTTCAAACATTTACATACTTTAAAAATGTCAGCAAACTTGGTAGAATTTCTTAGAAAGTAAGAATAATAATTAGGTACACAATAATAATTAGGTAGTCAGTGTCAAAAATAGTACTGACGCAGTTGGATTTATGACAAGCAGCTGTCATTATCTCGAATTATGATGTGCGTGTGGATTGTCATTCGCGTTTTATTAGAATTGTGATAAGAGCTCGATAAGAGTCAATATTTATGTATTTGATATTTGACTTGTATTCCATTATGACCAACACCACCAATTGATGTCAAGTCCCTATTGTTCCCGACAATCGTGGAGTAGATTTAGGCCGAACTCTAAATTTATTATTCATTTTTCTTTTACTCATTTGGCGCATTAAATAAATACATTGTGCTGCTGAAAGCGTGAAAAAGGTGAAGGTATTTTCGCAAGTAAATTGTTAAAAATAGCATTCCTCACTAATTTTAAAGTATGACCTGCGAACAGGTTTTCTTCGTTGTACATTCAGTTTTATTACGGTAGGTAATAAGTAACATTTGTATTAATCTCGCAGAAGTGAGGATGAGGTGGAACGTTGAGCACGTCTGCCTATTACTACTCGACAATTTGCTCACGTAACATAAATGCCACAGAAAAATCTTCTGACTGTAGAATTAATTTTTTAAGTGAACGGTTTTATGGGGAAATAAATGAAAAGTGCCAGTGAATCCAAGGTACTGCAAATTTTGTTGTTGGTTGCGCAGCTGCGGATCGCGCCGCAGAGACTGGGCAGTGAATGCATTATCATAATAGGGCTGGTGTTCAACCCCAGCTAATCGGATAATGAGATTGCCTGTAGTTTTGCAGCCGTCTGTACTTAAGGGGCCTCTTACCAATGAATTTCCCATAAAAACGTAATGCCAAAATGATTTGTAATTTGAGCATATTTTCACCATGCTATTATTGCTATTATTTGTATTAGAATAGTATACCACAAGCTTTTTTGAAAATAATTGTCTATCTACAGAAAACGTGTATTAATTGAAGGAATCGGATTTGGATTCATTTAATTTCAGTGAAGTGTCGAAAAAATTTTGCTGTAGGAACCTAGATAAATACTATTATAATACAAATAATAACAGTACATGATGAAAATATGATCAAATTACAATCATTTTGGTATTACTATTGTATGGGAAATTCACCGGTAAGAGGCCCCTGTTTCTATGATAAATAATAGATCTAATTTGGTTATTTACTCGTAAATTGCTTTGTTAACAAAGGTTTAACCCACTTTGATGTTCATTGTATGAAATTTTATGTCGAAAATCTCAATTCAAATGAAATTCTCCAATTTTCTTTATGGAGAAAGTCACCTCGGTTTACTAAGTCATCCGGCTAATGCCTAATAAATATGAATTACATGAATACAATCAAAACCAAAGTTTTTCGCTGAATAATATAATAACGTAATTAAAAATTTCATGATTTGAGTAAATTTGCATAAAATGTTCGTGATGTTTAGGGCATCTCGTGTATGTAATATAATTACATGGGTTAGGGTGTCGCAAAAAGGGTCCCACACTTAGAAAAATTTTCATCGATTTTGTATGGGGCTGGGACTTAGAAAAATTTTGATATATTTTTTTATATATATATAACATATATTTTTTCTTATGCCATCGTAAAGAGGGTCACTAGGGGTGCAACTTTGGTTCAGCTGATTGACCCAAAGTTCTATGACCTCGGCGCTAGAGGTCAAAGTGTGTCGTTCAGTTTCAAGGCGAAAAAGACTTAGAAAATTTTCAACATGTATTTTTTTATATATATATAACATATATTTTTTCTTATGCCATCGTAAAGAGGGTCACTAGGGGTGCAACTTTGGTTCAGCTGATTGACCCCAAAGTTCTATGACCTCGGCGCTAGAGTTCAAACTGTGTCCGATACAGATAACAGATACCGATACAGAGCATTCCGATAAGAGTTGATTAGGTTCAATTTGAGTGGCGGATCCGACACAGAGTACCCCGACTCCACGTGGTCTTGTGCGTGGCGCCCCTAGAGTGTATATAATAAGCCGGAGGCGCGAAGGGAGTGCAGCCTCCGCCAGCCGTAATAAGGGACAGGCACCGCGCGAGCCGCAGCGGCTGAGGCTGGTCGCCGAAGGCGACCAAAAAGCCGAAGCTGCGGAGGTGAGCAGTGGTGCCTGTCCCTTGTTACGCAATGGCGGAGAGGCTGCACTTCCCGCAGCGCCGGAGCTATCGCGAACGCGATTCTTTACACTCGTCGTCGGGGACAGTTAGGCATCGATCAAAATTTTTCTAAGTCTCAGCCCCATACAAAATCGATGAAAATTTTTCTAAGTCTAAAATAAATATTTTTTTTAGTTTTTCCTGAAAATTTCGGCTATCTCTTTTGTAACTATTACAATATTACTAATTTAAAAAAAAAAAAAAAAAAAAAAAAAATGTATGGGACCCTCTTTGCGACACCCCGACCATTACATGTACGTCCGTCTAAATCAGGGTGTGATGTAGGGTACTAATTGGATTTCAACAAGGTTTAATTTGAATTTCGGCTTATTTCTGTCTTATAATATTTTACACCCGCTGTATCTTTATAGCGGGGTAAGCAATTTTGTATTAGACTTATTTATCTTCAAAGTAAGGACCCGCCCCGGATTTGCAACGGTACATTATATTAAACATTACTCTAGAATCTATAAAAAATCTATCTATAAAAAAACCGCACCAAAATCTTATTTAGTATTTTTAAAGATCTAAGCATAAACAAGGACAGGTTGGTAGCGACTTTATTTATAAATGATTATAATTTCGCGTGTCACGAAACCGCAAGTAGCTGTCTCGTGGCGTACCCTAGCTTACATAACAATATTATAAGTGCGGATAGAATCGTTCAACTAGGTATCGTATATTGTCAAGGCGACCTTTGTGGCGCATATTAAATTGTAATCAGTCATCCCCATAACACAAGCTCTACTTAACCTGGGGCTAGACTGTGCTCCGTGGATTGTCAAACATTGTTTTATTTGATTACTGTAGGAGACATTTTTAATTATTAACATTCGCTATGTATGCTCGGAGTATTATCAGCTGGATTAATCTACTCTGCAAAATTGAAAACGCTCGACGATCCAATTAAATTTTAGCCTATTCAATATTCCGATAGTAAAAGGTATTAAAAATGTAATAAATTGACTAATATGCTAACTACTGCTTATCTTAGACAGATCAAAGGGTTATTAAAATGTACATTTACTCGAAAACGTTAATTTATGAAAATGGGATTGTCATTTATTCACCCTGTTATTAATTTGTACCCTAAGATGGCGTTAATTAAAAAGAAAAGAAGCATTTAAAAGACGGTTTGATATCTCTTGAGCTCCTGCTTAGACAGGTTTGTAATCATTTTTAGTTTCGTCATGACGTCGACAAGAAGACGGATCGAGATTGCTTTTTAGATTGATCCCTAACCTCAGGGAAGTAAGGTTTTTTTTGTTCGCACGCTTTACATAATTATTTTGAGAAATTGTACGCTACCTCATACATTATTTATATTATGCCCAGCCGGAATCACTTATGGGTGGATTTGAATAGTTTCAAAGTGTTTCGTGCGTTCCTGACTTTGAATTTAATTACACGCATGTTTGTTTTGTTCGGCGACGTTTCAAGCCAAGCTTGGAAATTTGAACTAAAATCGCTTTGAACTCTGAGGTTTATTTTGTTTATTTTACTATAAAAACTATCGTAGTTTGATGAATTCATTATGAATGTAAGCGGGTTAACTACGAACCTATTATATGTTGTAAGAAAGTGAGCGCATAGAGGCGGTACGGGCGCGACGTGAGACGTGAGCCGCACTCACCCTGATGAAGTCCCTCGTTAAGGGATGAAACGTTGGTGTTCTTACAACATATAATAGGTTAGTAGTTAACCCGCTTACATTCATAATGAGTTTATTTTGTATATTACACTGTAAATAATTACTGTTCATTCTGAGTGGTAAGTTTGTCTTGAAGCGTTCCTTAACAGGTTTACGGCTATTTCTCCTTTCTTTTAGTTCTTAAAATTTTAGCTCTATATCTACGACTTAGCCTTCTTTAGTTCAATTTGGGTCAACGGAGGCGGCTAGCTCAAAATTGTGCTTCGTGGCGATATAAACTTCGGGAGATGATAAAGTTGAGATGATTTGGGGTTCGGGATGATTTAATGAACTAAACAATTGGCAGTTTTAGATAAAAACGTTTACATTATCTTACTTATATCGAGAATTTTATCTCCCAAGGTGTTAAGATCTGCCAAGCGTTTTCATTTTAACACGTTTACGATTTCCGTTCTGAAAACGACAGCTGAGAACTTTTTAAACAAAAAAGCAAAACCTCTTCGGATTCATCTCTTTTAATGATTATAGACGACTCCAAGTTTGACGTCGTGTTTTCTGGAATAATATGAAGGTATTGAAAATTTACATTGACAAAGTTAAATGGATAAATGGAATAAGAGTTTCGTTATAAGGAGAGTGGTATCGATCACTTTCGAAGTACAATACGTAAGCAAGATTTGTATACAAAGCTATTATAATGAATAAATATAATGTATATATTGTTGCGGAGTTTTGAAGTTTAACTTTTAAAATGACATCTAAGCACCTAAATGCATTCAATGAAAACTAAATGCTTGCAAATCTGAGTTGCAAATGCGCTCAGGTATAAAGAAATTGACTGTCAAAAAGCCACAATGTCACTTATAGACATTCTAAATTAGATAGGTAGATTTTCGTAAGGATTTTATTATACATAGAACCGGTACGCTCATTTAACACATCCAAAAATAATTGTCGGACACATACTCGTATTCAGTTAGTTTTATTTTAGGTAAATGTGAATGTATTTACAATTTTTATATTATAGGGTATTTGACTGTAGTACTGCATTTTCGTACGTAAACATTCTTTTTCCGTAGCGAACCTACGGGGATTGGATAGAACTACGAAATTGGCTCTAAGAGTGTTTTGCGTTGTTTGGCAAAGGATACGTTATTGTGGATAAGAGTTTTTTATGCATATAGCTGTAAATCTTTAGCTGTTTTTATATTCAATAATTTGGTTTTACTTCGCATTAACTTGTAATTTTTGTAGTTATTGTTTAAAAAGATGAAGTTCTGAAATTTGTTCATTTTGAAAAATAATGGGTATATTTAACTAACAAGAACTAAACTTTGGAGTAACGACAATAAGGGTAGAAAACGACAATGAGGGTAGAATGCAGAGGCTTAGATAAACACCCTGTGCGAATTTTCTTGGAAGGTTCTGGAAGGTTCTGAGCTGCTATCCAAAGTGTCCTTTGCCGCCATTAACCTGCGTCCATTAACTAATGGATGTAGCTTCTTAATAGCGTTCATCAAACACCTTGGCTTGAGTTGACTTAGCGTGCATTTCAACCTCTCATATTACCACACTTTGTATGGATTATAACACCCTATCAAACATTTTTTGACTTGAAGTTTTTATCCTCCTTAAAGAAAAGTGGACCTAAATTTTTTCAATTGTCACCTTGTTGCTAAATGACGGTTGGTACTCTGAGAAATAAAGAATAGTTTTGCATTCATGATGCCAATGTTACTCTTTACGGGACAGGGGGACTATTTATGTGGTTAACTTCTAACCGGCAACAGAACACGGCGACTGTTATATTCATATTGCATTAAATGACCTCTGTGGTGAAGGTCCGCCTGTGTAGCAGGAGGTTGCGGGTTGGATTCCCGCCTCGGAACAAATGTATGTACGATCTACAGTTATTTTATATTCAGGGGTTCTCGTCGTTTTCTATATATAATTATAGTAAAAATATATATTTATGTAATATATTGTATTAAATAATATAATCATCTAGTTACCATAACACAAACTCTGCTCAGCTTAGGGCTGAATGATTATGTGTGGATTGTCCAGCATTATTTATTTATTTAATTTAATTTTGAACCACCGAAAGAACGCGGGCAAGCTCAAAGAAAATTTTAAAGTGTAGAATCGGATAAGCAAAAAAAAGGCGTAATAGCCTAAGTAAAGGTAAAATCAGATACCTAAGATATTGATCACGCATCTGAGAGGGAGAGTTAATGGATCCATTGGTTATGTAAAGTCATCTTTCTCTCAGGCTCTTTATATGAGTAGGTAAAAAAAAATGAGTAGGTATTTAGACGTAACGAAGCAAAATATTTTTGTTGAACTTGCAAAGTAACCATTATAAATTTACTTTTAGATATTCTGTCTATTTAGTTATAATAAATGGCCAGATTTTTTGCAGTATCGGAAACAAATAAATAATTAGTTTGTACTTTTTGCGGGTGCCATGTCCTTTAAATCTTATCCATAAATCAAACAAAGTTCCTGCCTTCCTTTTTATTAAATGAGAGCAGTTAACACGTTGAACGCTTTACGAAAAATCGAGCATTTCCATTCAGGCCATGGGGCTCACCGGTAAGCCTACCCGTACTGAACCATTTGAGCCATGGGGGTCACCGGTGAGCCGCGTCAGAAGTTTGACATAAACGCTTCCTACAAGCCACAGATTATAGCTATGAAACAAAACGCGAATGGAAGTGAGCCGCGTGGCCCTGTGGCAGATACGGACGGCGTGGTTTTCAAATCCAATAGAAACTTACAGTTTTATCAGGGTATTTGTAATGACGCTAGGGTTGTGCTAACGATACGGTCGAATATATATTTTTTACCTTTATTAGATATAACAAAAGTACAAAATAATAATCAAATATGTATTAAAATACAAATTCAAAATCAAAGCATTTAATTTTTCAAAAAAAATTGTGTATCTTGTTGAAACAAGGCAAACAAAGAAACGCGCGCGGGTGGGCCGCATCGTGACCCCCGCGGCCCCTGCCAACGGAAAACACGAAATCCTTTGCATTAGGCCACGGGACCCACCGATGAGCCTTTGACGATATCTTAAAAACTACACGGTAAAAGACGGTAATTTTTATTTTCCATCCAAATTACTTAATTTTATTAACTTTGGAATGAAAATTTCAATTTGATGAAAAATTACCGATTACCTGATTTTGGCTTGGCCCAAATGGAAAAGTAAGCTAGGCTCACCGGTGGGTGATATGGCGTTCAACGTGTTAAGCAAAGCTTAATTTGTTCGATACCCAACAACCTTACAGATTCAATAATTAAAAAATACCTTCAGCAGCATTCAAATTGGCTGAATGCAATATTCCTGAGATTGCAAAAACAAAGGAAATTTAAATGTAAACAAAAGACCAACTGAGCTATTTCGCAATTAAATCGTTTCAGCGGGTGCGCTGGATATGAATTGTTGACGAGTAGTTCCTTTAGCGGCGAGGGCGGGCGGAACCAACCGGTGGAGGCTAGGGCGGATTTGCAGGGCACTTTATCTGTGGGAGCGATCGCGAACGCGGGGAGCTTTTTACGCCTCTTGTTTTTGCTAGGGACGTTGCGTTAGCTGAAATATTTTACGAGTTTTTTCACAGCTTTTCTAGAACTTCTGTTTGTAGTGTTTTCTACCGAAGCTTTTATTGAGTTTTGGTAATTTTTAATAGGGTGTTTGTCTATAGCATAGAAAGCTTGATAGTCATGTTCATAATCATATCAGTGTAATTTTTCTTGTACTTCAATAATAATACTGGATCACTTACGCCAAGCTCGCTCTTTACCTTAAATTGTCACTTTGCCTGCGTTTTGTACCGAGTACTACTTGAGTTGCCCCAGTTCCGGGGTAAAAAGAACCTTACGTACCTTACCTACTTTAGGAAAGGATTGGCAGCATAATGTAGTGCAGATAAATGTAATTTTCTCCGGGTAAGCTGCTTTTGGGCCATTATATTATTGGAAAATACTGTTGGCTTGGTTGCGAGGGTGAGTTCAAACAAAGATCAAGAAAGAAACAGTTTTATTTTGGTATTAACTTATGTGCCAATAGTAGGTAAGTACTATTCTTATGCCACACTCAACATAAACAAAGCTATTATTGAGAAGGAAAGAGATTTCCCGAGACTTTTTTTATGGTGGAAAAATAAAATTTTATTTACCCTTAAGATAAGGAAACCCTGATGTCTCCCGTAAATTCACACTATCTTGCCAAGTACCATTAATCAACGCCTAAGTTTTGTGTTTCCAAAAAACAGTTGCTAGAGGAACATCTGCTTTTTTGTTCGTTCCGTTGCGATTTTGTTTTGCTGTTTTTGCTTACACAGTTACCGTAATGCCCCTGGCATACCACTAACATATCTGGCATAACCAATTTAATCTGGTTAATAAATTGGTTGCATGGCCAATCTAATTTGTGCTGGCTGTTTAAGCTTATGGTGCCGAAATATGGGCGCTCGTAAAAAAATCATGCAAAGTTTGCATGTTTCAAAATATACAACTTATGTAGGTACATAAGTTGTAACTACCTAAAATTAGGTAGTTATAGCATCAAAAGATACGATAATCAAGATTCTTAGATAGATAAAAATAAAAAATGCGATGCAGTACAATCGTATCACCATGTTTAATTTAGACGTGATACGTAGGTAGCATATAAACTCGATTTATTTTTGATGAGTAGAAAGCAATGACAGTACTAAAGCTATTTTTAAGATTTATATTGCATGCTAGACCATATCCAGACATGAGCACATTATTTGTATTTATATCACCTTTATACCATGTTTGATGAAAATAAATATTTGGGTCTTTAAAAATCGTAGAGGGTACAATAAACTAATTGGATTGCTTTGCAGATCTCCCTCAGAAGACGGGCAGTCCATTAGCGGCTGTCATTGCCATGACTTTATTTATGCGCAGCATGAGTTTTTCCCTGTCACACGAAAGTTCTCTGTAAATTTGCCAATCTTTAAAGTAAAAGATATTTACGTTAAAAGTTGATTATAAAACATTGTGATTTTATTCAAAATTATCCGCATATTATTTTTGTGGGGACCAACGGAAAGTATACTTCCCATTCAACCCCATATTTCCAGTTCGTCCCACTGGGGACGAAAAGTGGGGACGAGCGGGAATAACGCAAAATATTACATCGGCTTGGCCTTTTACCGTTGCATTGACCTTGTCAGACAGTGGAGTATGTCGGCCGTCGACGTCTGGCCGACTGTGAATAATGAAAGCTTCCACATTACTTCCGGTGCAGTGATCAATCACGGGTTTAACCTGTTGCTGAACTAATAAAAATCTAAAAGATATACTTGCTGTCCCAGTATAAAGGTTAAGGGAAAAGCTCTGTTTTTTTTCTTCTAAATTTTTTGTGAAGATTGGAGTGGTATGCAGACTTATAATTATTTTTTCTAAGAAGACATGTCCTGACGACTTTGAGAGAGAGAGAGAGAGCTATTGAGATGCAGGCCAGCTAAAATATTTAGCATTGGGCATGCACGGTATAGCTATTTATACATGTTATAGATAGGTACGCATAACGAATACCACATGAAACAACATTTCAATACCTCGGTGTATGTATACTATAACTTTTAAATCCAATGTCTAGAAACAACTTAATAAGGAAAAGGCACAATCCGACGATAGGACGCAGACGCGACACGATTTTGCCATCCTATCATTATGGGAGTGAAAGTATAGTGTTTGAGCGAACACTTTGTGCACTATAACCTATGTTCTGCGTTCATGGCTAGTGTCCGCTAAGACTAGCCGCCGGTCTTGGGCGAAATTTGGCTAGGATGACATTAAGGCAAGTCTTCCATTGCTCAAGACATTTTCGATTAGACTTACCAAAATTATCGTGATTCGATTAATGTCGCAACAATCATCTGGAGAGAAGATTTGTCCTACGATTTGCATGCTTGATGAAATTAGATTACCTAAGGAATACCTACTATAACTATTTGATTTCTAAACGAATTCTACTGAAACTCAATGCGAAACCACAAGCACAATCGTTCTAATGAACTATAAATAGAGGCAACGCTGGAATAATTACAAGTTGAGCTCTCATCCATATTAAGTGGGAGCTAGAACGTGCATGCAAACTAACGGGACTAACTAAAACCTAGCAATGAGGTATATACCGATGCTCGCTATTAGAACAATGTCTTCTCTCTATCTATTCGATGAAGCCTCTGTACCAATTTAGGTGATTTGATACGGTAGGCTAGATACATACAATGAACTAGTAGGCGCATGATAGGCATATTAGTCTATGTAACATTGCTATGGGCGGTGTTTCACGAGACTTCGAAACGACCGATAAGAATATAATATAGAGTTTTTTGTAGGTTTCGGGTGACCGATAAAACATGCACTTAATCGTAACTAGGCTGTTAAGAGATAACAATCGAATATAAAGTGGAATACTTGATAAAAACAAGTAATATGTTTTTATTAAGCATATATTCATGGTCCTGTACAACCATAACTCAAAACCTAACCAGCCTAACCAGAGATTTTCTAGGATCCCTTCTCATCTCTTATTAATTCAGTGGCTTCATTAGGACCACTTTAGATAATATTGTAATAGTTTAATTACTCGTATAACGTGCAGGTAATGTGCCAGCTCGGTGATTAATTAGCCTATTAGGGTTTATCACGAGTATTAAGGGACCAGGGAATGAGGGTTTTTAATCTCTATAATGTGAGAAATGGTTCCGAGTTAGATGGTTATTATGAGGATAGGATAAATTTTATTTACCTTGGTACCTACCCTTAAAATTTATATTTTTGTAAATAAACAGTGAATGTATCTAAAGTTTTCACTGCCTGGAAGAAATCGCTGGTAAGCGTTGAGCTGTTTTGTCTATAGGTACTAATATTATAAAGAGGAAAGATTTGATTGTTTGAATTGAATAGACTCTGAAACTACTGGACCGATTTGAAAAATTATCTTACCATTAGAATTCAAAATGTTCCATATTGAACATACATATGCTATAGAATATTAACAAAAAAGTTAGGGACGCTAGTTTTATATGAATGTCTTTTCTGTATTTTAACTGTTTGTTGGTTTTGTGTGTTGTATAAAATTACTGCAATAAAATGTTTTTTTTTTTTTTAATTCACATACTTTTATTTAACTGGATAATAAAACGGCACGAATAATAAAATCAGAATTGGCATTGTCTATCTAGAAAATAATCGCAAAGTATCTTCGGTGAGTAGTTTAGTTTTAATGGTCCATCGATGTTGATATAAAGGCTATGAATCATCCGTTATCACGTTACTGGGCAAGCTGCAAGTTTTATCTCACAAATGTTGTAAAATAGTTCCAGACCCAAAATGGCAGTTTGCCAGAATTTACTGCAGCTCTACATCAATAGATTTCGTCTTGGACATTAAATTGGTGGTTCTTCTACCTACTTTACAACTTTGTCAAAGTTTTGTTTTCAGCAAAGAGTTTTCTACACTTGGATACTTTGTTTCGCCAATTTCAAGTATTAAATTCCTGGTCCAATTTATTTTCATTCAAACTTTTGCAATTCCTAGCAGCTTACGCTGTTTTGTCACCAGGGTGCTCCTTCATATGTTTATGTAGTATAATGGCATTAGCATAGATCTCTGATATTGCCTTACGTAGATAAATTGGATTGAACCTTATCTACATATTATACATTTGGAGTTAAGCCATTAACACAACACAAATGAAGAGCAAATGTTGGTTTGGGTGGGTATAACTGGGTATTATTCTATGAAGTTGTACACCAATTATCAATCCTATCCTCATAATTAGTCCGGGTGTCAAACTGGCTAGATCATTTAATTTGAATTATGAACTCTAGCATGCTTGATTTGATATTATGTTCTATCTCTTTGTTTACAGTATAATTGGTGACTTTTCGGCTTTGAATTCGTTCGCGTTTCTATGGAAATTATTTAAAGATTTATTTTTATCCCACGAGCACTGATTTTTGGTATTAAAGTTTATCCATTCAGCTATCCATCCATCTATCCAAAGTTTCATGTGATGCTCCATAGTAGTACCACGGTTTATGACGCTGAAACTGACAACAACATGACTGACAATTTTATTTTGTCATGTGTTAAAAACAATAATTCTGACTGTGGTAATAGTAGAGAGAATCACAAAGTTTCATATTATATTTTTAGTTTGATGTACCCTTATCCTGAGCCATAATAGAAAAAGAGGTTGAGTATGGATGATATGGATATTTTCTTTGATAATCCCACTAAACTCAAAAGAATAGTGAGTGGTAGATTTTTTGGTACATCTCCATGATTTATTTTTATAAAGTATTTATATACCCATTACCCAATAAACCAAAATTGCTAGGAATTTAATTGTGTACAAGCTTTTAGATTATAATAATTTTACCATCAGTAGTCGTCCTGTAACTTTGTTTATTATTAATTCCAGTAGCTTTTTATGGAAATGTTTAATTAGCCTTTAGTATTAAGTAAGTTCATTAAGTTAGCTGTTAATTTCCTGAATATTGTTAAAAATATATATATATATAGCGCACGGTTTAATTATTGAATTTTCCATGTTGTCCAATTTTCCCTAACTTTTTTGAAAATATTATATAGCCAACTTCAAACAACTTCATCATTATCATAATCTTTCACAACTCTTCGGTCGACGCTAAATTCTCTAAGGATGTACGATGTAGGTACCTATAATAAGTTTTCAACAACTTTAGTTTTTTTTCCATTTCAGACATCCCGTGATCCGATAACATTGCGTGTCTTAAAAGACATTATTTATTTAAATGCCGTCTATTACCTTGTTCTACGTAGCTTTATAATATATTATTTACTCTGAAGTAGTATCTAAAACCTCTCTATCCTATCTATGAATTATTTGCGGTGTTGTCAGAGGCGGCTTTACCTTTTCGTTCTTACAAATATATTGTAAACAGATTACTACGGAGTGCTCCGTAATAAGCCCATTTCGGGCTTGTTTACATCTTGGGTAAATAAAGATCTACGGGTTAACTCGCATAACGGGCTCTATGTGGTTACCCTAGCGTGGAAATGCACTTAGCTCTTATTTCGCTCCGTCACTTGTCATTTTGTTTTAGTTGTGATCCTAATAAAATAACTGAAGATTTTGTAAACTAGTGAGCAAATGAAAAGTGAAAAGAAAGTAGATTAGTGGGAACGAAGCGAATGAAGAACCTTAGTGGTAGCGTGGGTGATGGTTAAATACATTTCGAGCATAACCTGTCCAAACGACGATCAGATTTGCCTGAAATATTAATAGATGTTCAGAGACTTGTCAAAAGCGCTGGAAACTTATTCAGGTCGAACTCATCAAGGGGTTTTTGATATAGGGACTGAAATAAAACAATTTAATGAAGTGTGGGATTTAAGAAAAGTTTTGAGTAGATTTTAGTATTATTCTAACTGTAACTTGTACAGTTTTTTAAAATAAATACGAACTAGGAGTTCTCATTCACAAGACCTCATGTGGTAGAGAATCTATAACATCGCCTTTCTAAATGAATACATCGAAGATGCAATGGAGTGTGCGTAGCTGTCATAGGTATAAGCATGTTCTCAAATTATATAAGTTCTTGATCTGTAGTTTCCATCTGAACACTTCTTTTAGTGACAGAGTCTTCTTACCATAAAAATAGTAATATAGACTTTATTGTTGAAATGGGACATCCATATACTCGTATATCTTCATAAGTGCATTGCATTTTTTGTTTTGAAATACGATTTCATACCACTTTGAAGAAACTTCCGTGTATACAACACAAGTAACCTCCACATTAAGCCAAGCCTCGTTTATCATATGTATATACCTGATAGGCGAAAGAAAACGAAAAGACTCCAGTTGAACGGACTCTTAAGAGACCGGTGTAAACAGAAGCATCGTACTCACTCCCACACCACACACAATAAAATAAAATAAGTTTGTCATATACTGATGTTCTTATTTATATGTTTTAAGATGGAACATACCTAATTATTTTATTTAAAAGCGCTGGCGCTTTACAATTATTAACTTTTAAGGTAGGGAGCCCACAATTTTACCCTTAGGTACCCTATTATAATAATATGCTATCCTAATAAATAATTTTATATTTGTGTATAGCTTGGCATCAAGTGTAGAAGAGATAGAGATAAAGCACGCCCCAATATGTAAGGTAAGCGTTATTTTGAATTTCCAAGAAAAATGCGTGTACAAAAACACACCCCTCGGTATCGTATGATAACATCACGTCATAGTATGATACGCAGGCGGTTTCTCATTTCTACCAAACAAGGACGCCCCCGCAAATGGAGCGGAAAGTTGGTTGGCCCAGTTAGATGTTTTGACCAATTCGTTTCGTAACTTTTATTAGAAAAAATTATATGGCTTCACGTTGTTGGAAAAATTTGCATTCGTCTAATGGATCTCTGAGTTAGATACAAACCGAAATGATTTTAATAACGAGTATTGTTGGGAGTCGTCGGTAGTAATTTTGGTAGGGCTCTTCAAAAAGTTCTAGCTTTCATTCCGACATTGAAAATGTGGAGTTTAAAATTTTTGTAATCAGTCTATGTACCAAAAGCTTGTAAGCGAGTTGTGTCATTTTATTCAACTTGAATACTTAATGCTGGATAATCAACACAGCATCATCTAGCACCAAGTTAAGCAAAGCTCGTATTACGGGTACTAGATGACTGATCTATGTACTTAATACAATAAACAAATATAGATATTTTTTACTATATTAGAAAATAATCAGGACATTCAGGACATTTGTCTCGAAGCGAAAATCGAACCCGCGACCTCCTGCATCGCAGGCGGACCTTCGCCTACCGCGCCACAGAAGTCGTCAGTTGATATGACACTGTAGACCCAAATTTCAGTACTTATCTTCCAACTAGTAAATCGTCCTCAAAGTGTCGAGTCGAACCGTAAATATTGGGTCATGAAATGTATTTCTCTGATAAATTTTACAGCGCGAATTATTCGCACAGTTGTTAATCATAAATGTATGTGGGACAGTTTGCGCCCTGCATTAAATTACAGCGCCAAATTCAGAAAAACTAACTCCGAACTCAAAAAAGTTTATTTTTTGCATAACAAACGCCGGAGTTGATCTGAGTTAAGGGATCCCTTTTTCATCCAATCATGCAAAGCAGTTACTAACTTTGAAGTTAAAAGAACCATAGGCGCTATCCCCAAATCGTAAAAAACTAAATAAAATCTGTTTCGTTTCTAGCACTTTTAAGATTTAGCTTTTTTCAACATAATTAGGTATCTTTTGGCAGCATCACGTATTTCTTTTAGGTACTTATTTTGTACTACCATTCTTTTAATACGGTACCTGCCTTTAATAATTTTTATTTCTATCTCTTCGTCACATTAAAAACACAATAGTTTTTAATGTTACGAGCCACGAGTGTACAAAACACAAAAGACCCATCTTTTGTGCCAGAATTTAACTAGTTTTATGTATATATTCTTTTCCTGCGACGCAGGAGGTTGCGGGTCTGATTCTCGCCTCGGGACAAATATTTGTACGCTTTTCAAATATTTGTTCAGGGTGTTCTGATCGTTTTCTATATATAAAAAAAATCAAACATCTTTGTATGTAGTATATTATTATGTAATATATCAGTTATCTTATACCTATAAAAAAGCTCTACTTAGCTTGCGGCATTAATCAGCATTAGTAATAAAAAAAATAATAATAAATGGAGACTGTTAGAACGTAGGAGCTGCTCATATACATAAGTTAATAATTTATAACAGTGAAAACTTCCAAAGAGAAACAATTACTAAGTAAATAGCGTTCAACTACTAGGTTGAAAGCCGAGCGCAGTCGGTGGCTCTTGTTTATCGTCGAAGTTTTGGAGTGAAGTTTCCCCAAGATTTATGCTTTTCTGGCATTTCCGTTGAGATTGTAGTTTGACGCATGTACTTTTGTTATTACATACTATTTTGATCAAGATTTGAGTTTACCAGAAATGCTGCGGTACATTTTCATCGCTCGCTTGGTTATTTTAGTCCTGCTATTCGAATAAAAAGACAGGTAACTTACTTCCTGACTCCGAAGATACCGGTGGTACACCCCCTTGCATTGGAAAGTAAGTTATGCCAAGTCCATCTGTGACAACTACTCAGGTAGAAATTGTATATTTAATTAACTATGTTGCATACTATTTCTTCAATCAAAAATGGTAAATCTATAGTTACTTAGACATACTTTTAATGGCAACCCACTTAAATCGGTACATGATATGGCATGGCAAGCACATTGCAACACACAGTTTTCTAGACAAAGGATTTCATGGGACTATCATTAAACTTAAACGCGTAAGTTTAAAAATATTCATCCCTCTCTGTCTGTCTGAACACATTATAATTATATGCCTATGTTTGACATTTATCTATTTCTTCTATTTTCTTAAGTACCAGAATACCAGAATGCTGGCAGCATTGCCACGTTGTTTGGCGATGCAAATTCGTTGAACGAAATAAAGTACAGTAGTAGTAGTAATAAAGCACAAGTGGAGTCTATGAGAGGCTTTCTAACGTATATTGCGTGTGCCCCAGGACCCCAGGAACGTAGGGTTTCCACTTAGGGATTCCAAACGGCTCCAACCTGTAACCTGAGAATATTACCTACTTAGTGGTATTATTAGAAGGTACCTATTTACCTTTTACCTATACTCAATACGAGTAAGTTAAGATATTCTTGAATGGAGACTACGACTCGGTAAACAGAGTGTGACAGGGCCGACTAGATCACCAGCGAAGCCAGCAGAAACCACCACCGAAAAACTGCAGATGCTGGATGCGGTCAGTTTGCCGCATCCAGCAGTCATTAGGGGAGGTTTCCCAACAGTGAAATACGGCTAATAATGATGATGCTTAACCAACAGCACACGTGCCTAAGCTACCATTGTACGGCTCAAGTCAAGCTTCAATCTACCTCATACTGCACAGTTGTAGGCCTATCGTGATACGGCACTGCCGAAACGGATTAAGTGTGGCAAATAGAAGCTTTTATTGTGAACCGGGCTTATAGATTAATGGTTCTTAATTCTCTTACATTTGCTGAACCAGCTCAGCTAAGCGAGGCTTTTACGGCAGCGAAAACATTTGTGTTTTCACAACGGTCAACGTTATCAGTTTGCGCCGGATATTCGTAATAGAAAATCTTTCCATACAACCTTGATAAAAATGAAGGTTAAAAACGCGACTGCAACGTTTTTCATGATAAAAATGTTTAGCTAAATATTATTTCACATGAGATGATTTACGTAAGGCCTACTCAGTACTCATACATCCAAATAAGTTCAGGCATTTACATGTTAATGCGGAAAAATAGTTATAGCACGAAATCATCCAAGATGTTCAAACAGCAGACTAATAAAAGAGTTAGTAAAGCCGCCAACCTATTGCACTTAGTTTCCTAACTCCAATTACCACCTGGCACACGTTTTGCTAGACATCCTGTATTCGCCAAAACGTTGGTAATTTTTAGTTCGCTCTGGTATAGAAGCCTATTTATTTTTAACTATTTAATAACTCAAAACATTTTTTGGGATTCGAGTTAATTGTTTGATATTTGCTTTTTATAAAAGACGGCCAGTCGGTAAACATGCACCTAAACTTTATACACAAACAGGTTGTAGTACATTTATGTCCCCATCCAATTTTATTTCCGGGATACTTGGCGCCTACCACCAACTTCTGCTGTTCTTGAATAGGTGCATAAATATGCTTATAAGAATAGGTATTCCAATACCTATACATGCTATCTATCGTTACCATAGATAATAATAATAATTCATTTATTTCAGGCAACATTAGTCTAGTACAGGATGGAAAATACTTAAAAAACTACGGCCCATATAAAATACTAGCGGCCCGCCCCGGCTTCGCACGGGTATTAAACAAAAATTTCAGAAATTATACACACTAAAACGATGGGTTTCACAGTTTTCATACGGATCTTTACTTTTTTTAACAGCATTGGGGTTTTTGACATTGACTCGACATTCCAAAACTGACACTGGCCGTAGAGAAAAAGCAAGCACCGTGCGCTATACAACCTCTTTTTCTATTCTGACGCGCCATAATAGAAAAAGAGGTTGAATATACAGCCCACGGTTCAATTATTGAATTTTTCATGCGGATCCCTAACTTTTTTGAAAATATTATATAGCCTATGTTCATCACGGAAAATTAAGGATTCTAATGGTGAAAGAATTTTTTAACTCGGTCCAGTAGTTTCCGAGCCTATTCAATTCAAACAAACAAACAAACAAACAAACAAACAAACAAACAAACATACAAACAAACAAACAATCAAATCTTTCCTCTTTATACTATTAGTATAGATATAGATATACCTTTAACTAACATACATAAAATAAACTTAATTACTAACACGTAATGTTGGCGACGTGTGTAACGCGGTATGTGCTGCGATCGGTAATCGTCCGCGAAAACGCCGGAACAGCACATTCTTCGGCCAGAATTCTTCATTCATGAAGGTCGAAATATTCGCAGTTGGAACACGCACCACAAATGATTTAAAATCATTATGACGCGACTCCAACCGCTCAACTAAAAAAAAAAAAAAGATAAAAGAGTGTATTGTACATATCATGCAGCCTGTGATTGAACGAGTTTCGTTTTATTTAATAAAAGTTGATTTATTCATGACAATAAAACGAGGAATTTTTGAACAACTATTGTGATGGATAGGTAGTATAGTTGAGTGAAGGCTATCGACGCAAAAAGTGATATTAATAGAAATATATTTCAGATTTTTTATTTCTGTTGGCTGGAAACTGAACTACCTCAAAATAATTCCCATTAATTTTCTTTATTGATTTTCCTTTTCAATGTATACCTAATTCATTTAAAATTAATAACCGTATTATGATGGCAAGTATAATAAAAAGTGAATTAAATAATGCCTTATTAGAGTCCTTATGAAAGAGGACCGTTTATTTCTCAATGAAAAGGTTATACGACTTAGCTGATATCCCGAGCAATAATAATAAAAAAGGTCATTGTTCGACCACAACGTATAAAATAAGGACAAGGCAAATCTAATGGCATATTAAAAATATGGGTTTTTCCACTTTTTTCCGTCATTATGCTTCAGCGTTTACTGTTTATAGACATCGTTTCGAGGGCTAATGAAAAATCAAGAGCTTTGAGGGGTCGCTATTGGATAACTATGGAAGTCGGTAAAATCAGAAGGTCGCGCGTACTCGCGGGTCCATTCGAGCGAGTTGACAAATAAGTCCCTCGCTTTTATTTATTATTGTTTTTTTTATTGTAATGTATTTTCTATATTATAATGAGGAAAAATTTGTTTGTTTGTTTGTTTGAATTAAATAGGCTCCGACACTGCTAGACCGATTTTAAACATTCTTTCACCATTAGAAACCTACATTTTCCCAGATGAACATAGGGTATAGAATATTTTCAAAAAAGTTTATACCCGTGCGAAACCGTTTACTTTTTATTTAAATTTTTTATCGCAAATGTAAAAAAAAATAATATAAAAAAAATTACAAAAAAATTTACTTAATATTAATAAAAATATACGATATAAAAATTTATATTTTGAAAAACTGAAATCTTCGACTTCCTCAAACATACTTAATTTTTAATCCATCACGAATAAGAACTTCTCGGGAAAATCTTCTTTCGAATAGCGAAAGATCGAACATACCTACATAAAAAGTTAATCGAGCTTCTTTTTTCGAAATTTGTTCTAAATAATGTTGCAAAGTATCCACTGCGTAGATCATGGTAAAATCCAAAGTATTTTGAAGCTCAGCAACTTTCAATGGAGTGAGAAAGCCTCGAACCCCGTTTCCCTAGCGCCGGGCCCCAGAGGGTGAAGAATGAAATCACCGTCCATAATTCAATAGACAGGCTCTTCGCAGATTGGTAGAGCATCTATCAATTTATGATTCTTGGTATGGATATAATATTCGTGGCTATTTGATATCTGTGCCTTGTTGTACTATCTACTCTAAAAATGTGATCAGCTCTAAAAAAGAGTGAGTTTTATTACATCAGTTTATTTTAGTTGTACCTACTTTACCTAAACTAAGTCAAGTTGGTGGTCTTGGTCAAACTAATTCAAAGCTCGATCAAGAAGACTCTTTAGGGAATTCATATTTCAACTGACATGAAATGACTTTTGGCTAAAAGCTGGAGTTACCTAGTCTTTACTTATCATCATTTTACAACGTTAGTCGAGAGAGGCTTTTCTAGTGAATAGATTTGTAGGTTTTCAGAAAATTGAGAGCTAACCAGAAATAACTAAAGAAGAAGAGTGTATAAAGGGTTGTTTTTTTTTTGTTGATTGATTCCATAGAATTTATGTGATTTCGTTATTCTGCTAAAATGGTCGGAAAGAGGGTTTTAATTTAATAGAATGGGATTTGGGATAGTACGATACACACTGTGAACAATCCTATTTTCTCTATTTTGTTAATTAAAATCTTGAATGCTGGGATTAGGGTAAACGTACATAGAGCTAAACTATGAAAGGTTTTGCATTAATTAAAATACGTAAGGTTTCTAATAAAGAGAATTTGTGATTTATTAACTAGATAGGTTTCGTTATTAACATTAATTACGTACAAAAAATAATAGGGTGTAAATATATCTCTGAAAATGTAACAAGGTAACCAACATAAAGGTAATGATGAACTAGACGGGGTCAGTCAAGGATCGGTTAAGGGCATTACGGGGGCGGGGCGCGGCGGCGGCGACGGCGGCCGCACAGCAAGCGTTGGAAAGCGTGCCGGAACTCGGGGCTGAACACCGTGTAGATGATCGGGTTCAGCGTCGAGTTGAAGTAGCCTAGCCACAGCGACAGCGACATCAGCACCGGTGACACCTCGCAGTCGCACGTCGGCACCAGGATCGCCAGCACGAAGAACGGCAGCCAGCACGCGACAAACGCCCCGGTTATTATTGCTAAAGTTTTTGCGGCTTTCCTCTCGCGTTTCGAGTCTGCCGCCTCTTTCGGTTTCCGTCTCACCAGAGTAGGGTAGTAGGCGGCGGCGACGGCTCCGTACCCCGTCGTAGGGGGATCCGCCTCGAGCCCGTTAGCGCAGGATTGCTTCTCTGGGCTCGTATTGTTGGATGAGACGTTTGTGAAACCCGTGGTGGTAGTTCCTTCGGAGATGGTCGGCAGTGGGCGGCCGATGACAGCGACGACGGCGGCTGCGATGCCGCCGCTGCCACCGGCCGCAACCAGCGCCCCACCCGCCGGCACCGGCGGCGGACCACCGCGCGCCGTCGCACCTCTTCGCCGACGTATTCTTTTCCTCGCAGTCTGATAGATCCTCCAGTAGAGAATCAGTATAATTAATACTGGCACGTAAAACGACGACGCTGTCGCAAATATCTGATAGCCTATATCCTGACTCACGACACAACGCAAGTCCTCGGAGACGCGGCGGTTCCAGTCGGGGTCCTTCCAGCCCAACTGCGGTGCTATGCACACACCAATGCTCACTGTCCACACACACACGATCATCAGCGCTGACCTGCGGGGTGTTCGCGCGTGGATGTAGTCAATGTTCGTCACTGCGCGATATCTGCCAACAAAGAAATTTAATTAAGGTTTTTTTGTTCTCTTAAATTCGCACTAATTTGCAGGTGCTTATTGATGTACGTACCTATCAAGAGCTATAGCGACAAGATGCAGAATAGATGCGGTACAGCACAGCACATCGCCAGAGGTCCACATGTCGCAGAGCTGCGGGCCCAACGTCCAGCGCTGAGCCACCTCGTACACAGCCCCCAGGGGCATCACCAGACATGCCACCAGGAGGTCCGCCACCGCCAGCGATAGGATCAAGTGGTTCGCAGCACTGCGCAAATGCCGCTCCAATAATATTGCTGCTATCACGAATACATTACCTGCAAAGAAACACAACTTAAGGATAGATAAAACGATAATCTAAAAATAAGGAGGTTCCTAAACGTTTGTTATTCAGCAACATGCGTTGGATGTTGGCGTTCCCACACCATTATTACTGAAACCTATGCCCACAATAACCATTCTATTGACCCTTACATTTCCATCGATAAAATCGTATGAGGGAAAACGTGAAAGAAATTGCTGCAAGAGATTGAAATATGGTTCGTTCAGGCTGGACGTTAGTACGTGAGTAGTCGAACGATCTGCCGGATAAAATGTATGCTATTACGAGACTGTATGTTATAGATGGACCGGATAGCTAAGCTGGCAATATCCACTTCCCGGGTATAATGGAAAATTTATATCCAGCGAGAACAAAGTTGCATGAATCGAAGTTATGCATGGCACGACCGAGTTTTCTGAATGGGGCTATTCATATTCGTGGAGCATACGGAAGCCATGTCATTATCAGGGGTCGTAGTCGTTAAATTCTGCTGAAAGGTGTCAAGTTCGGTGACGGTAGCTTGTTACCGATATGCCTACACCGTTTATATGAACGTAGTTATCATAGAGGCTTCTACGGGTATTGGCATCATGAAACACCATGTTTATGACCTTGCGATTGATGTTGTGTCATAATTTTTTACATACAAGGTAAATACACTCGAGAGCAATGAATCCGGGTCACTCAAAGAATCCAAAAAATCTCGGAAAGTAAGAATGCTAGGTTAATGCAATAAATTGTATTTAATAGACAATTTAATACTCCTTAAATGAAAGTTAAAAAAATATGAGTCACCATACATTTTATTTACACAAAATTACATAAAGAAAAAAAACTGCTGATCTCTCCTTAAAACAAAAATAGGAAACATGAAATTTTTGAACTTTATGACGATTTTCTTGAATTTCAATACTTCGTATTACCTCCTCGTGCTTCCATTACTGCGTTTACGCGGTTTGGCATGCTGTACACCAAGTTCCTTATACGATTTTGGGGAATATTCTCCCATTCCTCTGTGAGAGCAATTTTGAGCTCAGGAAGCGTGATTGGGGGAGGGTTTCGTTGTTTTACGCATCTCCCTAGCTCGTCCCAAGCATGCTCGATCGGGTTGATATCCGGGCTGCGCGCTGGCCACTCCATACAAGTAATGTTCATCTCTTGAAGGTAGTCATTCACAATCCTACCTGTATGAGGTCGGGCATTGTCATGCATAAATATAGCATCCTCACCCAAATTGACCATAAATGGACCAACGTGTTCGTTGAGGATTTCTTCCACATATCTTACGCTAGTTAAAGAGCCGTTTTCTATGATCACCAGCTCTGTGCGACTTTCAGAGGAAATTCCGGCCCACACAAGTACAGACCCACCACCGTAGGCTACTTTTTCTTCGATGCATGCTTGCTTGAATCTTTCCCCTGGTCTTCTATACACTCTGTGTCTTCCATCGTGCTTGTAGAGCATAAATTTTGATTCGTCGGAGAACAATTTATTGCATTAACCTAGCATTCTTACTTTCCGATATTTTTTGGATTCTTTGAGTGACCCGGATTCATTGCTCTCGAGTGTATATAGTTAAATCTATAATTAATAATGTATGATTCACACTGCATCTAGTGCCAATACGTACTCGATGGGACATCGAGTACGTATTGGCACTAGACAAGAAGCTAAGCATAGCTTGTGTTATTTGTAGATGACTAATTAACAGGATGCATTTTGTAATGCCACTGTCAGTGTCTTTGTGCAATGCTACATCAATTACTTCATGTATCTCATTATGTGTAATTTCACCACCCCCACTCTTCCCGTGGTGTCGTAAGAGGCGACTAAGGGTAACACAACGGGGGTCAGGCAGCAGGGCCCTCTGCAGAAAAACCCAGCGTGGGGATTATGGGCAAGAACCCTGAAATTATGAATAATGCCATCTATGGCGCTCATTAGGGGAGTCCTAGAGATCCAACTGTGGACTATTATAGGCTGATGACGTATGCTTACCAACTACAGTAGCGAGTATGAGCAAGCCAAGCACGACTGCCTTGGCGGCGGCGCGGACGAGCGCTGCCGGCGTGTCGAAGGGCGCGGCCGAGTCCCACCAGGTGGCGTTCGGGACCGCCGTGACATTCCACAGGCGGTCCCACTCCGTGCCGTTGCCGGTGAGGTTGTGGGGGAGCCGGTACAGCGCCTCCCAGTCCACCGGATCGTCTTCGTCCGCGCCCGACATTATCCCTCACCGGGACTCCACGCCAACTAAAATGTGAGAAAATTATTTATTAAAAATAAAAAGTTAAAGTAAAATTAAGTTCTTTCAGGCAAATCACCCATGTCACGCGAAAAAATTCTAATATGAGAAAGTGTCTTCTGCTTGTCTAAGAAATCCATTTTTAGTATAGTCGTACCACGAGAGCTACTCTTCTCCCATTCATACTAAAAAACTAAAACAACTACTAAGTACGGCTTTTTCTCACTCTGACTTATGTCAATAGAAGAAGATAAAGTGAGAAATAGCAATGCTTACAATTAGCAGATTATTATGAATTAGCCACCCTTTGCACGGGTGCACATTATACCTACATATAAACCTTCCTCTTGAATCAAAACCGCAGCAAAATCCGTTGCGTAGTTTTAAAGATCAGAGCACATAGAGACGGACAGCGGCAAGCGACTTTGTTTCATACTATGTAGTGATAAGAGGAAAGTTTAACAGATAAAGACTATAAGAGTCCGTGTGCACACAAATGTCAGAAACAGGTAAAATACAGTACTCCTAAAAACCCTCGAACCCAAGAAATACCACGGAATGCACCGAAATACGAACTAAATAAGTAAAGTAAATATCCCTAGGGATATTTGCGCTCTCGAGTCGATCATTCAGTCGTTCAATACGATACGGTGAAATAAGAGAGGGCCCTTATTTCACCGTATGAGACTAGAGATTGCAATCCAGCGGCTTTATGAATACAGCTGGATCGAAGCAAATCCAGCTGGATCAAGCGCGGATTTCTTATTCGTCGATTTTTCTTAAGTGCTATAAAGCTATTTTGGCAAAATTCTCAAGACATTTTGTATTCATTTATAGAAGAAATTTTCCGTTTATATTCAACCGACGAAAAACAAAAGGAGTCTCTCAATTCAGCTGTAACGTTACCCGCTATCTTTGCCTATTGTAGTCCTATTTTGATAATTATTTGTTGAATTCAATTGTTCGCTAATTGCGGATCCGCACAATATCCGGTGCTGGATTGAACAGGCCTAAAAATCTGCTGGAAATAGTTCAAGTAAATACTCGTCGGTTACTTTGAAATACTGTCCGTTAACGTAGACTGAGAAAAAATAAATGAATTCAGTATTGTATACAGCTCATTTGTATGTTAGGTGCCAGTATTTATATTGCAACTCCATCTTCGCTCTCAGATATTGCAAGGAGGTAACTAGCTCTCTTGCCAGCACTAAAGCTGACCCGCGGCCACTTTAGAAGGCAAATATTTGCTGTAGATTCAGGTCAAATACACCTAATACAGTTTGATGGTTGGACAATATTCCATACATTGTAATTATTATTACTGTATAAGTCTTACATCTAATTAGGTTACTAGCAGGTAAATACCCTACATATTAACTAAATAAAGTTTTAGTATATTACTTTTAATATTTGTGTATTTGTAAAAAGAGTTTAGTTATGTTAGTTTGTAGTTAAGCATTATTTAACAACGCCATGAGTATGTTCCTATGATCTCTTTTCTTTTTTTGATCGAATCTTTATCTTTAAATTCTTTAAAACTGAAATTGCTATAAGCGATTAAATAAAGATCGCCAATTCTATTGTCGTTCTATAGATTCTATCGATTTTATATCTTGTACTACACTAATGTTGGCAGAAATAAATGATGATTATTATTAGTAAAGGATAAGTTTTATGAAGTGCCTAATGTTTTTTCTTTTATAAAGCTATGCAATAAGGTATTATCTATCTAGTATTATTAGCAGAGCCGGGTAAAACGACTATGGCTTTCAGAATTCACAAGACTATTCTCAACTCTCAAGCTTACGTTGTGTTTACTATTTTCCATCTGAGTATAGACACATATTGTTCATTTAGCGAAACATAAATGATTTCTCCAAACAAAGAAAAAAGAACATGCAAAAAGTTTTTGTTATGACACGATGAAGAAACTTTCCTAGCTGATCTCGCAACAGAATAAGCCAAGTGACTCAGTAAATAATGTTGCTTGAACAACTCGGTAAATATAGACGGAGCAAAGTTAAGCAATTAATTTCTAGAATAATATCAATTCGTATCGGCTTCTCTAAATAAGTATATTTTATTATTAGTAGCTATGTAACTAACTAACTACAGACATAAATATAAGCATACCACTTTAATACAATAAATAATGAACCATAGTGCCATAATGGTCTTTAATTTGCAAACGTTTTAAAGTTTAAATACCTAATACCCATTATTTCGTTTATTTATACAAGTGGACATATAGCAACAAAGCCACTGTAACTAATCTACTTTACTATGATAAATAAGCTATAACTAAGATAATAAGTGTATGCATGGTTATTTTTTTTGTATTATTTTATTTATTTTGTTGTTTTCTTACTATTATTCTTTTTCATGCTTGGAGGAATCCATAAATTGCGTATGTCGTATGTATTGTCCATCTTAACAGTCATGTCTGTTTGTATGCACAGGTTACGTCTCAAATCAAGCCAGTTCGTATTTTTTCGTGTCCGTTTATTTTTGTATTATTCTTATAGGATAAAGAGAAGTCGTAGAGCCTCTAGTTAGGTATACCTAAATACTTATGTTTAGAATAGTTTTATCAACCTTATACTTAACTTACTATTCATTTCGTAATTTGGGAAGAGAGAGCTCAAAGTCCGGTCCATCATCGCTCGGGTTGTTTATAGCTGCTCCGAACTGAAACAATAAAAATAATTGTATTTCCACAGCTGGTTTTCGCTTTTCGTGATTACCTTGAATGTCAAGGTCGTTTGATTTTAGGCATCGTGAACTAGGATTTCAATGTTAGCCACATCTATTGAGGCGGACCAAAATCAAGTTCGATCTCAAATCAAGAGCCTTTTTAATTGGATCTGAAAAAGTTCAAGTTCAATCCATTCAAGCTACTCTGGCTACGGCTTACTAAATGACCTCGGCACACGAATTTCGTAATAGTAGAGAAAAAGTATACAGACGTTGTTCACAAATTGCTTCCTGAAAAAATTACCGGGAAAACGTGTTGGTTAAATTAAGTTTTGAAAAGATTGATGTAAGCCCACTGCGTCGCACTGAACCTGTGACCTTTGGATCAGCCGAACATCTGGGTCAGTTCCCGCAGGAATACAAAATACCTCAACAGTACAAAGTTCATCGAACATACTTTCCGATTGTTCGGAATTATGCACCCACGTGCGTCTCTTTCCCTACATTGAATTTTACCTTTGTCTGTCGAAATACGCCTAATATTTTCATGCAATACCCTGAGATACAAACCCGTCTTATTATATTTTATACTAGCGGTCCGCCCTGGCATCGCACGGATATTTAACAAAATTGTTTTTTTCATACGGATCCCTATTTTGAAAACATTCTATAGCCTATGTTCCTCACGGAAAATTTAGGATTCTAATGTAAAAAGAATATTTCAAATCGGTCCAGCAGTTTCGGCCTATTCAATTCAAACAAACATAAAACAATAAAATCTTTCAAATACAAATTCAAATAAGTTTTATCTTGTCAGGAAAATACATAAAAATACATTATAAACCTTAAACTAACAAACTGACAAAATCGGACTCAACTCAGCAACCCAACTCAACTCCTCTTTATAATATTAGTATAGATATAGATAAGCGCTCAGATATAAGCATGTCTTCGATTATATTTTAACCTATTGATTGCCACTGCCAAGGACACGACGACTTGGCATGTGAGCTACAGACAAGTCAAATGGAAAACGATTTGTCGATCAAATACCCTATGATTTTGTTCGTCGTAGGTTAGGTGGATAGGTCAAGGTTTGATTGCATTGGCAAACAAGTAAATATTGGTCATTGGGACTGTGACCACTGATAAAACTGTCTAACCTTCTAGCAAGTGTCTATGTATAGGTACCTCCACCCTTATCATGGAGATTGTTGTCTAGGGTCGAATAGATAAAAAATACTTTTGTCTCTTTCTTTCTCATCGCTAGCGTAAACTACCAGAAATTCATTCCTTCAAATTGAATATTGTATCAAAGTATGCCAATGCGATATCATTAATGTCTATTTTACCATTAACAACAATCCCCGTGCTGGCTGCGGATCTTAGATTATTTGATACGATGAACATAGACATTTATATAGCCTTAGTCTTTCTTCATTAGAATCATCATATTCAAATCGCTCGAGAATGGAATTGGTGATCCCGAATTGGTAATACTAATAGGTATACAGGAACGTAAAGCAAGCATAATTTACTCACGATGTTAGTTAAAACCCTACCATCGCAGCCTTTGTTTCAAGGGACTCTCAGATTCAATAGACTAGTTCGATAAAAGCGACGAACTTCGTCCAAATTAGAATAAGCAACTTTATAGCCGTCGTTTGAGCTCGTTCGCTTTAAAATGGCGCATGCTAATTAATTGAGACTACATTTTAAAAGTTACAACGTTCTTTGCTTGGCTCATCGTTTGGGGACACTGATGAAAACTTGCGCAATCGTGTTTATGGGTACTTTTACGATGGACAGAGAGATATTTTATAGCAAACGACCCTAGTTACTATAAGAGTATTTTTAAGAAGGTTTATAACTAAGAAAATTAGCTAAACCAAATTAGAACTAGTTTGTAAAATTCAAACGCTTGAGCTAATTGCAAGACTGTTCCTCTATGTAGGTATACACGGTTAGCGTTCCTTTCATCTTTACTAATATTATAAAGAGGAAAGATTAGATTGTTTGTTGGAATTGAATAGGATCCAAAACTACTGGACCGATTCAAAAAAATATTTCACCATTAGGATCCTGAATTTTTCGTAACGATTTAGAATATTTTGAAAAGAGAGGATCCGTATGAAATTTTTATTATTTTGAAATACCCATGCAAAGCAGGGGCGACCGCTAGTAATAAATAAATCAGTGGAAACAATGTTACTGTTTTATTTTAATTTAATTTATATTTAAGCCATATGTATAATGAAACGTAGGACACACTCGAAAGATAGCAGGCTGATGCTGGATGCGACATGCTGAAGACAGGGCGCGGCGCTATGGCCCTCATTAGGGAATGCCTATGTCCAGTGTTTTGACTAACATGGGCTGATGATGATGTTAATGAATTAACACTTTATTATACTAAATAAGTAAATAAAAAATACCTTTTATGTAAATAAAAATAGATAGAAATACGCGAAACTCGACCTCATAGTGTTGTATACCTACACAATACTATTGAAAACTGGTAAAATCCGCTTCACTGTCTATTGAACAAACACTCAGGCAGTTGCCTTCTGTCGAGACTGATCATTAGCTCCATTCATGACGTCACGAATTCTATGGTAGATATTATAACCGAAACCTAATTCATCATACCGATTAATGTTATTTCATATTAATCTACATTTGATTTAGCACTGAGAATGCGGCTGGCATATTCTACAAGCTCGAGTAGGTAACTTAATCGCTCAGCATTGATCAAATTACTAGTTTATATATCTACTACAGTTTTATTATAGCTACGTAAGTATACCAGTTTATTCCGTCCAGATAACCAACGTAGACAACTGGTTGTTTGCAAAAGAATTTTCTGTGGTGAGAGTCAGCTATCTGGGTGAACTTTTATTTCCATCCACACAACTGTTTGGTCACATGTTGTTTTGATTAACTTCTGGCTATAGATGTAGATGAATGCTTGATTCAGAAGTTATGAACTGTAGAATATTTGAACCGTTACCAAGCTGGGATATCTGAAAGTCAAAGTTCTAAAATATTTACTACTTGAGAGCTAGAAAGTTTACAACGAGCAAATGCACTGCAAAACTATTCGAGTTCGAAACAGAACTCGTAAATATCAATGGCTCTACATCCTGCCTTCTGAGGTATTACGGATCAGAGATAATGACTTTGAAAATTAACTTTGAGCCTTTACCTATCGGTACCAACTACGTACAACTACGGGCTTCTCAATATTTCACTTCATTAGATTCACCTCGATAAACAGCCTGATCCTTCAGCAATTCCTACTAGTGCTTTAAAATAGAGGAAAAATGGAGGTAATCAATTCTGTTGTGCTATAGTTATTTTCAACAATTTATTGTTTTTAGAGTTGATGTACTTTACGCTTGTTTATTGAATAAATCTGTTAAGTATAGAATACTTTTACAGTGGTTCCACAATTTGCTTTTTAGGGATTAGGTTTTAAGAATTATTAAATTTTTCCCTGCCAAGGCGCCGCACCCCATCCCAAAACTTTTAAAATAACTGTGTATAGATAGATTCAGAAGTTTAAGGTCAGTTTTTGGAAATTACTCATTGCAAAGGTAAATAAAGTAAAATAAAACCTGGTTATTGTGGTGTATGGTTAGATGGACTTGGTAATATGGCTATGCGGAGAGTGCGAACGCCTGCCATAAACATTATCTCATCAGAACTGTTAAAATCGGCAAACGGCTTGAAAGGAACAGCACCGGTGAACAGCTGTCCGTGAGTGGGTATATTACGCCATTATACACTTCCACCCCCGAGTCTACAGCCTAAGATGCATATCTTGCGACTCTACTCAGACCGGCCAATGAAGGGAAACAAGAGGTGGGGATCTGGTTCTCTTGGAATGCCACTCCGCAAACGGAGACGAGAACCAGGAACTTCCCCGGGAGCACTCGGTACCCGTGGTGTCACCAACAGCTCGCCACAAGCTGCCTTGCAGGTCAATCGAGTTTGGCTAGTGTATAGGTATAACCCAGCTATACATACCTAATAGAAAGTCCGGAATCGAAAGCTTTGGAAATAGGTAGTTCGTGATTATGATTTGTTTATCAAATAATCTCATTGAGTCTGACACTTCATACCTAATAATCATTATTATTACTTTGAACGATTCAGATCGCTAAAGGCACTGATTAATCAAACTATTTTGCTTGCAATATTTAGTTGGAGTAGCTAAATGAAAATCAATTCCAGCAATTTGGCCAATGATATAGCTTCGCAATCTTGTGACTTGCAAAATATCTAGAAGTATCCATCTGTAAAAACAGTTCGTTATTCGCATATAGGCCGTCTGGAGGCCAAATTACGTATTTTAGCCATTAAGGCTCGTTTAGACGATCAAATACCTATTTGTTATTCCGAGTGTATTGAAAGTTACCACTGGTTTCTTCTGTTTTTGTAGAAATAATTTCGACGTTAAGAATTTGGGTCCGGTCTGGTATGACTGAATGTTGAAATGTACAAGTTCCAGAAAGAACAATTCTTAAAATGTACTTTTCCCATAATGTCTGAAATCCAAAAACACTTTTTTGTAAAATGACTGAAAATAAAAAATTCACATGACCTTACAGGAAAGTCCAAATAAAACTTGCCTTACATCTTAGATTCGCATTGAATTTTTCGACCCAGTAAGTTAAGTATAAGATACCTTTAAAAATTTAGTATACTCGAGCCAAAATGGATGTACAAAAATTGTAAATACTGAATCTTAAATCTGTTGCCGTATATTTTTTAGGCAAATGGCATTATTTGTCGATTTTCCTTCCTTCAATAAATTGCAATTATATCTGAAACGCGACACCAAGGAAATGAGTTTTAGTTTTGTAACTGGCGGCTTGTTTACAAACATTTCACATTGATTGTGGCTAGTGTATAGGGGTGTATACTAACCACAATTCTACATACCTAATAGAAAGTCCGAATCGAAAGCTTTGGAAATGGCTCGTGACTATGATTCCAATTTGTTCATGAAATAACCTCATTGAGTCTGATTGGATACACTTTATAAGTATACCTATAATAGGTACTTGTACGAAGACAAAATGGTTATGCTGAATTAGCGAAGTGAAATCCGCTCTGGCTATATCTTCTTCAAACAACACTTTTATTTACTTAGGAATCCGTTTTATCTACTCGCTCCATCTTGAACCTCGAGTTGTTCCCTGAGGTACTTCCCAATATATCAACATAAATAATAATTTTCCACTCCATTTCTCAACTTCCTGTTGCCATGGTCCGTACACTATTTACTGATATTGGATGAAACGTTTCGATTTAGTCCAAACAAGTCAAGGCTTGCCATATCTCGGCCTGTTTGGAGCGGTGGGCGAAGGTCCGTCTGCGACGCAGGAGATTGCGAGTTCGGTATCCGCTTCGGGAAAATTATTTGTATGATCTGCAGATATTCGTTCAGAGTAATCTGGTAATTTTCTATGTAAAATAAAAAAAAATACCTATATAATAATGTGATAATGATAATATTTTATTATGCATATCAGTCATCTAATACCCATAACCAAGCGTTGCTTAACTTGGGGCTAGATGATGCAGTAGTAGTAGTTGTTACTGTTTTTTATACTGTTTTATAAGGTGCAATAAAGATATAATCAATCTATCTACCTATCTATGCTGTATTGATTGTCCGGCATTATTTATTTATTATCATGTGAACCCGCCATTACACATCCGCTTAGTCACATCTTATCTACGGGGTTAGATTGTGGGTACTCACAACATTACCGCAACTACGCAACGCATTAACTCGAAAGCTCGGATTAAATTACCATGAAGTGGAGACCTAAACATTCTCATTCTCAAGCGTTCTCGCAAGATTGAAGCTACTTACATTAATGTTATTAATAGCTATGGATGAGTAATAGCTGTACAGACACGAAAGCAATAACTTCGTCTTATTAGACGTAATAACTACATTCTCATTGATAATTTTAAATCTACACTAATATTATAAAGAGGAAAGATTTGATTGTTTGTTTATTAGTTTGAATTGCTCCAAAACTACTAGACCGATTTGAAAAATTCTTTCACCATTGTAATCCTAAATTCTCTCTGATGAACATAGGCTTTACAATATTTTCATAAAATCAGGGATTCGCATGAAAAATCATTTTTTTGTTAAATACCCGAGCGAAGCCGGGGCGGATCGCTGGTTTAATTATAAATACACAATTATTCGGTATTTCGGAAGAATGAATTTGATGTATCTATAAAATGTTTTAACTTTGTCTGTGCGTTTAAAAATTCAATTTGTGGCGCTATCGGATCATATTATCGAGGTATTGCGGTGGGTAGATAAGTCTCAAACAATAGCACCGCACTCTAGATTGACCCGTTCTGATCGATATCGCAACTATATGTACGATTGGTTACATCATCATCATCAGCCTATATATAATAGTCCACTGCCGGACATAGGCTTCCCCTAATGAGCGCCGTAGATGGCATTATTGATTATTTGGGGGTTATTGCCTAATCCCCACGCTGGTTACATACATTACTTTAAATATCGACCTACTGTTTTTACGATAAAAAGGTTTTCAATCTTTTAAAACAGTCTTTGAGCGTGCGTTTATTAGCCTTACAAGCAGCCCATTTTTTTTAAATATCGCGAAAGGTTTGGCGCCCGTACTTTTACTGTTAGATTTCAAAACTTTATTTATTTAGGCTTACAAAATAACCACTTATAAAAGTCAAATTTCATACAAAAAATAATAAATAAGGTGTTATTGATTTTCTATTCACTTAATTTTTTCGACCAAAAGAAAAACCAATAGTGCATAATACATGTGTGATGTGTGTTTTACGAGTATAATCTACCTACCCTATACTAACGAATGCACTGAAATATAGCTTCAATTTATATGTTGGAATCTTATGTACCTACCTAAGATGTTAATCCAGACTCCAGACTCATGATATGAAATGAAAAACGATGAATATTCTCCGGTTTTTGTTGACTTTTAGTATTTTTCCCATGGCAGGGTTAATAGTTCTTTGCGAACAATTCCGCTGCAAGATGTAAAGTTGTCCAGCTTTATTTCCTGCATTCAAGACCAGTGCGCAATCAACTATTGATTGCAGACGGAGTTTGTTCGTTTTTACGTTTAAGTAACCTTTAAACAAACTCCGAGTTGACGATTTATCAAAGAGATTCGATTCGATGTTGAAAAGCATTCATCCGACCGAACGCGCTTTGTCAGCCAAAAAAACCTTAAATTAAAACAAATGAATACAATCCAAATATTCTTTTTACGTTTCTATGGATTTAAATAAATGAGTAAATAATATAATTGGTTAAACTACGGCATCCCGACGCACGCTATCCCGACAAAGAAACAAGAAGCGAACGCCATCCCGACGCACGGATCTCGACAAAACAAAAAGTGAATGTGATCGCGATGCCGGAAATCTTTAAAATGGTAATGGTTCTCAAAGAATAAGGTTATTTTGTATATTTCCGATGCTACAAAACGGAAAAACTAACAGGTAATGTCAGAAATGACTAGATTAACGTGTAAACTCATAAAAAAGGTATTAGGTAATAGATTCCTACGATGCCTTCGAGGAAAATGTCTTTGCTTCGCTGCGCTTCACAACACCGTGAGTCCTGCTAAAATTATGCCAGTTAAGAAATAAATAAACGAAATATTATTTATAGATAGGAATAAATCCCAGAGTTTATACGATAAGTTCGAATATCGTGTATGGCGATTGATTGATTTCTGTTTTGTGTCGTTTGATGTTGAAATTATTTATGCTGTTATTAGTGGAAGTGGACTTCAAACGGCAATTATCTAGGTACCCACACTTCATCGTTTATTTTATGAAGCTGAGATGATTCAGTAGGCTCGTTTGATGCCATCCAGCTGATGTTTGTTATATAAGTGTTTGTTGATCAAATTGAAATGTAGTTCCGGTTATCCGTTTAATATTCTTGGATTTATTTTTTAAAAACAGTTGAAATTATAAACTTGTTATAAGGTTTTATTGAAAAGAGGAAAACTGAAGACCTCATTAAATTAGTTATTGAATTAAAGCACGCATTTTATTACGTTTACCCGTAACTTCAATGTTTGGTTGGCAGGTGGTTAACGTCACGTGTAATAAAATTTTAAATAAATATTACTTACTTCATTTGCTTTGCTACCATTTCATCAAAATCTTATCACACGAAAATCTTTCTCAAATGTAGGTAGCTCTTATCGGGTAAACATATCAAGGTACTAGCACTTTATTGAATCATAATCGTAAACGAATCAGCGAGATTCATATAGCCATCGAGCTTCACGCAGAGAGTTCGTCATAAAATATTTATAAAAGAACCATAATATTTTCGGCAGGCTTTGAATTACCCGGCAAGGTAATACTCCTAAACCACTCACTAGGCACTCCATTTCCTCCCAGCGGGACAGTTCAATACAGGGTGTACTATAAGTTTCTTTTTGTGCGCAGATAAATATACCAATTCCCCACAAACATTTGCAAATTAATATTTATTCCGTGGCAGGAGTCAAGCCGACAAACACCTACATCTCAGCTGGATATAATATAAATAAATAGGTTCATCATTTAATTTAGCCGCTGCTCCAGGGCCACTCAGTATTTATTTGCCAATCACTTGAAATTATTGTTATTGATATCGCGGTTTTATTGCCAAAACACGCAATAAATAACACTGGAATAGCTATAATGACCACCCGTGCGATTGGCACGATCTTGTTTATTCAGAGAGACTCTGTCCCAATATCTGTCCATCAATGTGTCAAAAAGTGACTGCCTACCGCGCTAATGATGCTTGCTAGTAAATTATAATTATGTACCTATTTAGTGACAAGGAACCCTTAGTGTAGATAAACCTTTATTTTAGGATTTAAGACGCTAGAAGATTAAAAATGTAAACTTTTCTATATATAAATAAAAAAATGTAAACCAGTTATGGAAGTCCAAAGGTTGGTCGAATGTTTTGTTCTTTTCAAACTCAGTTATCCTTTCCTCTATTTTATCAGCTTCGAACAGTCGACAGCTTGAACGCAAAAATCCACTTCGCAGAGCGATCCCCACACCGAGGGAACTTTATAGCTTTTTCCGCCTTTGGTTTTTTCCGGAGATGTAAAGTGTAAAATGGTACGTGCTGTAAAAAATTGTATTAGTTACTACAATGCTAGGCAGTCCAGTGTTGCCCTATAGTGGTCTCAATGATTTTAGCAGATAATATTCCCTATCTAGCTGGTATTTTTTGTATGTTTTATAACTTAAGTCCTGTGGAAATGTTGCCAGCAAATTTTGATAGAATTGAAGGAATCATTTAATATCTTACTTATGCTTATTTATGTACAGAGGAGGTCATTATGCTTTAACTGTGTGGTTTCATTTAACAATGAATAGTCACAATTGTAGAGACCACACAGTTTGCACAATAATTCTCGGTTTAGTATTCATAATCCGCTCTATATTCAGCAGTATGATACCACACATACCACACTTTTTTAAATGGATATGATATGAAGTGCAACGACTGACGGGAAAATAAATTTCAAGTTGCTAAAAAATTTTGCATGCCTCGAGCCAAACGCATCATTTTTGCTCTCTTATAGAAATAGGCTAGTAGGTAGATTATTTTTATTATTCATTATCTAGTTACTAATATTTTATAATTAAAAAAAATTTATATTTTGGAAATTTATCAATGTTAGTTATTTATAATTATTAAAATAGCACGCTATTCACGTGGCAACTGCTAGCAACAAGCTCATTGTATTGTATACACACGGTCATCAAAGATCGTGACAATTGACCACATCAAATGAGCGCTTGAAGTTTAGGGTAAGAAAACCAAAACCAAAGAGTGACTTTAACAAGGTAGCGGCCAGCTCGCATACCGCGCGTCTACTGTCTCATGCTGTCATTATTAATGTCCACGAGTTTTGGGTCATATTTGAATGCTTTATTGTGGTTGATGGCAGTGGTGCGGCCAATATAATTCTACCTTAATAAGTTGATTTTTGATTTGGTGCTTTAAAACAAGAATCATGACAATTTTTTGAAACTTTAATTGATTTAAGTTGGGTTTAGTTTGACATCTTATTTTTAGTGATTATTATAGTGATTATATGAATCCCGGGATTATCCTCGCACCCCGGATGGCCTCAAGTCACCCAAGAAATCCCGGGATCAGCAAAGAGGACTGCATTAATGTGCGCATTGCTGACGGAATCCTTGGAGCGTATAAATATCGCAATTAGAATGTGCTAGGCGGCGTAGCGTGGCTTGTCGGGTCGGGCTACGGCGTGATCGTACCTATATTTTAAATTTATTAGCCAATAAAGTTCAAAATCGGTCTTCAGGTATTTTCGCGAGTTTTTTAAGGGTGTGTTGGTGCTACCACGCACCGTTTGGCATGATCATTAGATTTATGAATAGGATTATGGGCGGTGACAGATGTGCGGTACGGTGTTATCCATTGGTGCGTTATTTCATTATTGCGGAAACCGCTACAGGGAAATTTCACCAGCTTTAACCTAATTCGCACGTTACGGTACAAGCCTTTGAAAACTTTGTGTTGGTAAAGTTCTTACTTCAGCGGGCCACAGCATTACTCAATACTTACTCCGATGATAGAAAAACATTCGATGAAAAACTTCATTTTATAGCTTTTGTATTGAAACACAATACAAATACAAAATTGGTAGCTTCATAGTTATTCTCAGCTTTGATTGTGTTAATGAAATCATTTGAACGTTTTCGAGCTCAGTCTTACGGAAAATGGCTCTAGATTATCCAATGAACACGCTTTTTTGCGTTATTTCTGCAAGAATAAATTCGTATTTTTATACAAATTTGAAACAGAAAAAAACCACAGCAAACTTTTATAAACGTAAAACAGTAGAGGTGGTTACGAAAACAACGTTGATATAGAAACATGCTCCTTTTCTGTGGCTTATATTACTCATACGTTGCCCAGTGCTGTGTTATTTTTATGTTAATATTCGACTTTTGAAGCTTATATTCGGTACCAGTTGGAATTATACCCAAAATGCTGTCTGCATTGGCTCGCTGTATGGCAATACTGATGCGCTGCGCCAGATACTGACCAGCTCTCGGGTCACTCGTCACTTCGACCAGACGCTTAGATTATTGTTTTTGTATTTTATACATGTACGTATCATATATTTTATCATAGGTGTATTTGTATGATGGAAAATGTTTTAACTTGTTAACACGCTTGGGTACACGTCATTATTACTGAGTTCAACGATCTCAGAACTCAAATGCAACATTGAAAAGAATGTTTGTTCTGAAACTTTTCCGATGTGTCCAACATGCCACCAATGTGATTTAATGTTGAGGGTAGTTGAAAATCGATTGCAATTAATTTAAACTTCGAACGTTTCTTTTCAATTACTTTACGGTTCAATACTTCATTCTTTGACTTTCTCCTTTCAAAGCTTTTGGCATCGTTACCACTGAAAAGCTAGGAGAATCTATGGACCTTATAAAGTAGGTACAACTTTTCTGAGTGTGAGAAACAGTAAACGAATATTGTTGACCCTAAAAAAGCTTTATAAGTTTAAATACATCTATGATAGTCACAAATTAAATATCCGTTGGTTCATGATTTGTCCAATTACCCGAAAAATTGTTGTATTACCAATTATTGTATAATTTTATCCGCAGAATCGCCTTTGTGGTATAATATCCACGCAAAATATGCAATATTTTCCCAACGCGCGTTTTCTGGATATTGTCGCTGATGCAGAAGGGGGAAGTCACGTTCTTTGAATTTTAAACAGGCTTTTGTAGCGATTTTCAATATTAATATTTGCTTTAATTTTCTGTTGTGCTAAGCAGTCATCACTTTACTAAGACAACAAAAGGATCGAATATAGAACATTATTATAGACTATAGAAATCGCCAAAAAATATGATTGTACTGTTTGGAAGGGCTTTTGATTCTTAGTTAAATTTTATTTTATAGCTGGTGCGGTTTCACCCTCCTAACTCCATATCCCGTTGGATTTTCGGGATAAAAAGTCCCATATTATGTTGTTCCAAGTCATAAATTATATGTGTACCAAGTTTCATCAAAATCCGTTAAGTAGGTACTTTTTGCGTGAGTAACTAACATCCATCCATACTTACAAACTTTCGCGTTTATAATATTAGTAGGAGTTATTTTATTTAAGCATTCAGAAGACAGAGTTAAACTCACACAAAAATACGGTATCATTGTTACGAACTAGATTTTACCATGTTGCAAATTTACCTACTTAAACTTATTTCATGAAAATATTCAATTTCATATTGAGTAAACTGAGAGCTAAATAACTATGTAAGGTAAAATTTGCGTCTTAAGTTTAGGTAGAAACTTAGAGCAACATTTTGCTAAATACTGCTAGCTTTAAGTTATTTCGGTCGCGGCTCGAACCTATGAATATGCTTGATAGAAACCTTGTTAAGAGGGTAGTCTAGGAAAGCGTCTTTGTAATTAATAGACTGGAGTATGTTGTTACTACGTTAAAACAATAATTGCACAAAGGCTCGATCAAAGATATACTCGTGATTTAGGTACTAAGTATTTGTCATATTTGTTTTGTAATTTGTGTATGCCGTGTGGTGCCGGCATAGGTAGAATTTCACCACCCCAACTCTTCCCGTGGGTGTCCTAAGAGGCGACTAAGGGAAACATAGCGGGGGGCGGGCAGCAGCGCCTTCTGCAGAACAACTACCCCGAACTGTGATCCCCAACCCGCATGCCCAGCGCGGGGATTATGGGCAATAACCCCCAAATAATGATGCCATCTATGGTGCTCATTAGGGGAGGCCTATGTCCAGCAGTGGACTATTATAGGCTGGTGATGATGATGATGAATTTGTGTATTTGCGTACAACATAATGCACATAAAAGAGAGGTATTTTTTATAGAATCACGGCCTGATTTAGAAAATTAAAAATAGCGAGCGACTACAGACTAGGACAAATCGGAAAAAATTGTTATGTTTGGTATGGCTATTGATTATTTCTTAGTTAAATTTATTTTATACTAGCTGTACTACTACAAGCTACTGATGTGTGCGTGCCCCTCGGTTTCACCCGCATAACTACCGATCCCGTGGGATTTTCGAGATAAAAAACCCATATGTTGTTCCTTGAGTGACAAAGTATCAGGGAACCCAGGGGCAGATGTTAATCAACCAAAAAAACTTGTACCCGCCGAAACTAAGAAACTCATAAATCTTTTAATCTCACGCCAAAATTTAATGTATTTGTCAGACTGAAATTTGAGTTCGATGTACAGACCGCGTCACATATAAGTACCCCCCCCCCCCCCTACCTCAATATATGTGGGACACAATAGGTGTTATTGTTGGGAATTTCAGACTATTAGAGTATTTTGGGTGGGTGGTTCGATCCTGAGCGGCGTGATAAATTTTTGCATGTGAAAATATGCGACAAGTTACAAGGGAATTAGAAGTAGTCAAAAATATTTTATAGACAAGGGGGGTACTTAATTCTAACGCGCACTGTACATAGTTTTAGACCTGGATAAACAATACCGCAATCAGAATCAGAATCTTTAATATACCTGAATAAATAATGTGTGATAGTAAAGTAATCACCACACTAATGTGGGATATCATTCTCTCATTATGTTGGCAGGCCTGTTAAATATGCATAATGCTGGACAATTCCACAACATCCTCATTTGAAGCATTTGTTTTATGAGCTTAGTTCCATGCATAAAATAAAACGTATTTCAGTATTTTATTCCCAAGTTGATAGTTTTGTTTACGCATCGAATGAGTCACAGAATATTTATTAACTATTATGGAATATCTATGTAAAGTAACTGGTTTAAATTATCGTTAAACCTGTTTTCTTAGTGAAGGTGCAGCTCAACTCGTAATTAACAAAAAATAAAACAGTTACACGTACACTGACTGAGATCGTACGTTTGTACTTGGAAATTCTTTGGTCTAAACTAAACGTTATTCAATGAAGCAATATCTTTTTACCAGCGGATACCCTCACTCTAATTAAATTCCAATTGCCTGCTAGCTTTGTTCAACGCAAATCAACGCATGTCGTGATAATATTTTTATAGCCTTCACTATTTAAATGACCAGTGATTATGATTGGTACTTAGTTATATAAAACAGAATATATAATAATTCATAGTATAGAGACTTATTCGTCAACTTGCTCGAATGATACACGCGAGTTCGCGCGAGTTGGCACCTGATTTTACCTACTTTTTCTGTCATCAACTCGCTCGAACATGATTTTTTACTGTCGCATAGATAAATTTAAAGTGCTAAGAAGTCATTATAGCAGAAGTTAAAACTACCAGTCTTACCAGTCTACTAGTCAGAAATGTATGATCCCTTCGATTTCTAAGCTTAATTCACAATTTTACGTACATAAATACCTTCAGAGTACCAGGAGAGCAGAAGTAAATTGAAGATAAGAAAACATAATTATGATATAGAACAGAATATAATATGTCAGAGTACAATATGCGATGACGCAGTTATTTTGTTATAAGTCTCTGCTCCCGTGTTATTTCTATCTCATGGGATCAGATTTATGGCATAAAAATCTTAGCGGAGGTGGAAAGTTTGCGTATAATTATGTGAGTCTTGACCTACATCTGTAACTATATGCAAATTTTACATCTTAGTTTTGCTTCCGAATTTATAATATTAGCATTTTAGATAAACATTATTATCTCTGATTTTAGTACGTTGTGATATCAAAATACGAAGTCTAAATAAAGCTCGACGTGGTCCGTTGATAGCAAACGTCCGTTCTGGAATTTGGCCCTCAATTTGATAGGGTTCCAGGGAAAAGCTGGATCAGAAAGGTATGGAACCATTCCGAAGTCAAAAGCACTTTATCGCTTTTCATCCCGTATTAACGCGCGGATTTTAATAGAGTTGTCATATTTTTTTTTGACAAAGTTCCATCCCATTCTGGCCACTTTTATATTTTATGAGGGCTGTCAACATCATCATATCAGTACGTATAAGTCCATTGCTAAACCTCCCCCAAACGAATCATGATAAAAATGTCTTATATTTTCTTTGACAAAGTTCCGTATCTCAAGCTAAAGGCGATAAATTGTCGCCAAACGTCAGGCAAATAAATAGTTTGTATTGTACATCCCTCCATTTGCTAAATTGCGGAGTGCATGGTCGGCATACCCGCAAACGTGTTCACTTACCTAAACGCCTGACTAGGTTAGTCGGGCAGGGTAAGTGTTATTTGGTAGCCGAGGGAGTCGATTCGGAGCCCAAGTTTGGTTGAAGCGGTTAGATTACATAACTGCGTTATACGGAATCCTCCACATTCAGTGTAAGCTATAATTTGGAAGGAACTTTTGAAATAGTAGTTGATGACCTCTGTGGCGCGGTGGGCGAATGTGTGAAGTACCTGCGACGCAGGGGTTTAATTCCCGCCTCGGAACAAATTTGCAGACTTGTTCAGGGTGCTATAGTCGTTTTCTATTTTTTCTATGTCTATGTGTGTTCTATACCTGTGTATGTAATATATTATAAAGAACGTCAGTCATCTATGTAGTTCACATAACTCTAGCTTAGCTTGGGGTCAGGTTAGAAAAGTTATTTCCATAAGTTTTCATTGGGAAATCTAGCTTTTTGTAAATATTCTAAAGCCCATGTTCATCAGCGATAATGTAGGATTCTAATAGAGAAAGAACTTTTCAAATCGGCTTCCTAGTTTCGGAGCCTATTCAATTCAAACAAACAGTAAAATCTTTCCACTTTACAATATTAGTATAGATATAGACCGAACTAATCGTTCGAGTAAATAATCAGAATAAATATGTAGTTTATTTAAATCATTGATACGACAAATTTATCTATCTTACTTCTATAAAGCTACGAAAGACTCCGAAGTCCTCTACGAGGTACTACAAAGTGCTACGAGGCCTCACGTCACATGACAAAACCCGGGAATAAAATTATACCTCTCGCTCCTTACGATACAAAAACAAACTGATGATTGTCAATCATCGAGCCTCTATGTAATGACAATTGAATTATATAATAAAATACCTACCTAACGCGTTGAAAAATGAGGAAAACGACAAAACTTTCTTAAAAAAATTCAAGCTTTTATTAACCGCAAAAGATTTATTACTTAATTGACCAATATCTAAACGATATGTTTTTTTTTAATAATTTTACAAAAATGACGGTCTCCTCTCTCCATACATTATTGTGTGCCCGGCAGGGTCTATAGTGAAATGAATTATATTAATATGACCTTTGTATAAGCTAACCTATAGAATGCTATAAATGATTGAGTATTGATATCTATGTTCTGCAAACTAGAACACCGGTTAAGATTACATTGGAAGCGAATTTTTTTAGAGATCCTATAAAACATTAACCATGCTAAATTGTTGAATGAATTGGAGTCCGTAAAAGCAGAAATACTGACTTACAGCGGTATATTCTTTTATTTTCATGACGATATGACAAAAACATCGCAAAGACGGTGCAATAAAACGTGTTATCTGCTCATATCACGCGATGAGAAGGGATAAACAACCCTACTCCAAAAGAAACAGGATAAGTGGCTTCGTAAAATGTAACAAATAAGAAATAAGGTCGAGTGAGTTGGTTCACATCGCATATAAAATTTTATTGTCCCTGTCACTTTTACTATATCCTGTCCGTCCAAAGTTGTCTGGAAGATATCGTTCGTTTTCAGCGATACGGCAACCGTGTTTAGATTTACGTTGATGTGATTAGTGTTAACTGTTGCATAAATCCTTCTAAAAGATACAATAAACATATTACTCATATTATTTTTACTCATTAGCATTGTGGTGTAATTATAATTTAATATGTCAAAATCATTTAATTAAAACTAAATGGGGAATTATTTGGGTAAATAAACTCACTGTCTAGACTTAAAATGAATAGATATCTAACTTTAATCTCGAGATTTCCTTAAATTTCGAAATGAGCTTGCTGGTTTCTATAACAACAGGACATAATTTCTCATAACTGAGATGAATGGAAAATAATGAAGATTAGGAACAATGATAAACGGCGACCGAAATAGGAACACAGAATATTATTCCGTAAATGGAGCTTAGTATAAGCCAGATTGCCAGTTGCCAGAAAATTATCAAAAAATCTTTTTCTACAACTAGGCGGATCAACTGAATAAAGTTAACAATTATCTGAACTTCACGACTTCTGTTCGAATTTTGACCGTCTATTTTTGAAGGTACAAGGTTTTCGTTTTAGCGAACCCTTTGGAGAACCCTAAAATAGCAGGAATAATTCAATGTGCTGATGTAGGAGAAATTCTATCCGGTGTTGTCGCCACGGAAGGAAGCTCGCTTTCACCAGGATTCGTGGAAATGAACGGCTGGGTCGGATATGTCAACATATAACTACACCATCCATCAGCTTCTTATATTACACAGGGTCATAGGTAGGTGATCTTCTTAAAGGCGACTATGGAAAGCAGCAGGAAGCGACTTTGTTTTATACTATGTATTCAATATAAAAGAATTAATTATATTGAATTTAGAAGCCCGAATTATCACTTACTATGGTAACATTCCATCCCAGTCGCGCGCGCGATTTATTAGGTGATTCTACCACTTTCAACCAACGAAAGTTGCGGTGTTTTATAAACGCATTCCTAAATTCGATACATTTCTGAAGCCAAGGTATTATCATTGCGTTCAGTAGACAGCATCTAATGGCAGGAAATAAAAATCAGAACCGGAACACCTCGGAGCTCCATGGCGGAAATCTCAATTTTCTATCGTGAAGGCAGCCATGTTATCTCTGTAAAATAATACAATTTACGAGCTCCCGCAATTCAAGCCAGTAAATTAATTGTCTTGGAGTTCGGGGGCTGTTGTCCCAGGTAACTTTTACAAAAAGTTGACCCTGGTTATAATGAGATTGAACTTAACCCTTCAACTTAGATGTTTCGAAAACGTTCTTGGAATAATTACACATTACTTTTGGCATTAGTTAGCAAACGCAACATAGCGTAACGGTAACACCCTAAAATATTACGCATGTATTTTGCTTTTGATGAGTGAGATTGGTTACATTTGTTTAAAGAAAATGCGTACTATTTTTTTTTAACTCTAGTGCAAAATGCGGGAACCATGGATAGGGTAACAATATTTACACCTAAAACCGCACCGCAGTATTTGCCATTCTAAGTAGGTATCTCATGTAATTTGTGCACGATTATGGTAAATACATTTATCTATCCGTCAAAACCTTCAATGATTTTTCTATTATCATTTGTTAGCGTATTAATAAGGTGCCTCTGATTTTCCTTAAATAAAAAAAATATTTTGTATTGTTTTTGCAAACTGGCTAATTGTTAACCCGACTTGCCGACGACGTTTGGAACACAATAACTTTGGACTCTTTGTCCGTAATGTCACTTTCCGTTTTAAATAATTATTTAAGTGACGTTTCAGACACCATCAAAATATTGAAACTGTTTTGTACAATCAGTTACAAAAGCACCGAACCAATATATCCATCAATACCAACCAATATCTATACTATAATATTATAAAGAGGAAAGATTTGATTGTTTGTTTGTTTGAATTGAATAGGATCCGAAACTATGTACTGGACCGATTTAAAAAATTCTTTCAACTTTAGAATTCTTAATTTTCCGTGATGAACATAGGCTATATTATATTTTCAAGAAGTTAGGGAACCGCATGAAAAATTCAATAATTGCGCCATTAATAGAAAAAGAGATTGAATATTATAGCGCACGGTGCTTGCTTTTCCTCTACGGCCAGTGTCAGTTATGAAGTGTCGAGTCAAAGTCAAAAATCCCAGTGCTGTTAAAAAATGTAAGGGATCCGTATGAAAACTGTGAAAACCATCGTATTAGTGTGTATAATTTCAGAAATTTTTGTTTAATACCCGTGCGAAGGCGGGGCGGACCGCTAGAATAGTATAAGACAAAATCTACGTCAAGAAGAATTAGAACCAAACTCCTAGATTTTCCTTGTAGATTGTCGATGTTGGTGAAATCTATCGGAGTGCAGCGACGAAATGTAAACATGCTGGTAGATGTTATCGCTAGGATCGTCTCCGTCAATATTTCACTGGCTGACGGAACAAAATGTTTGTGATAGGTTTGCTCGTTACGTACATAAGGTAATACACACAATATCCTACCTTGTATTTGCTTCGTAACCTTTTACGAATAGTAATTAAATTTATTTTCCAATTTATGATGTTGTGAATAGAGAGAATAAATTAAATATGTGTACCATAGATTTCATGTTTCAATACTCAGTGAAAACCTTATAAACCTTTAATTAAATTAGTTTTGTTAATATTATAAATATAATTTCGAAATATCTTCCTACCTTGTATTTGCTTCGTAAAGTTTTACGAATACTAATTTATTTTCCAATCTCTGACGTTGTAAATAGAAAGAATAAATGAAATATCTGGTCATCAACTTTAATGTGGTACCATTTTAACTCTTCCGTAGATTTCATGTTTCCAATACCCACTGAAAATCGAATAAAACCTTTTACTAAATTGTTTTTGTTAATTGTAAGCTTAAATTGCTTCAAACAAATGAAAACGCTGTGAACATACCCAAAGCCTCTTACACAGCAAATATTATTTATGAAGGAAAATTAACAATCAAGCGCTTAGCTTGTAATAAACGCGATCAAAGTCTTAGCCTTAATTACACATTTGTTCTTGTTTTGAAAACAAATTGTAACGGATCGAAATAACGCCCAATTACTGCGTTTACTGCCGGTAGTGACCTGATTATTTCTAATCCTCGACGAAGCCTATCAAAATAGCAAGCTACGGATAGCGATTTTTACGCTTATTTCTCGTGTGTTTGTGAGATCACCTGAAAAGGTTAGGGTTATATAGGGTAATAAGTAGATGATCAATAACCTCTTTCTTAAAGGTGACTTGGGTACATCGGGACGAACAACTTTTGTTCTATGACTTTGTCTAATTCAATGATTTTATACAAAAAAATATTTTATTAAATTTCCAGTTCTGATTTTCTTAGCAATATAATATAGCCGGTCACAGATTAAAGCCATAATACGAACGCAGCACAAGCCAGAAACAGATTAAGACAAGTTGTTACATGAGGAGGCACACGGCGGCGCTTGTAAGTCGGTATCTAGCAAAGAAAGAAAGGGTTGTGTTGTATTACGTTGTGGCAAAAGTCATAGAACAAAAGTCGTTAGTCTTGATCTACCCATGTCGCCTTTAAGAGGTTATTGATCATCCACCTATAACCCTGTATAGGTTAACCGAAGCCTTGGGCACAAATCATTGCTTTGATTATACTACTTGGTGGCTCGCTCGGTGAAGTAGAACGGTTAATTGCAAGGCGGCGCCCCAACTACTCAACCGCAGACTGAAACTTGAAACCGCAGCAGCATTTCCGTATCAACCAGTTTCTTCGTACTTGCTGCCTGTTTACCGGCTTGATCGATTGGTATATGACACATAGCCCCAAAACATGCCCTAAAACTATACTGAGCCCGTGTGTTACTAACTTGAAAGTATTTTTATTTTTTTCATGTAATAGAGTTGACTTGCCTGCCTAAGGACGTACGTTATGTTAAATATATGTATATGAATCTTATTTACATTTTTCAATAGGCACGTCTCTTATAAAAAGTAAAATATATTATTTGTATTCTCTATTGCCATAGATACTATAACAACATTTTTTAGTATTTTTATTTATTAAATTTAATCATTAAAAGAGAGAGATTATTTATTTTTAATCTCAATCACAAATTTTAAAAACGCAACGCTGCTAGAAAGGAAGTTGACGTCAACCTTCACAAACTATTATGTAGTCAAACACCTTTTATGGTCGTACTAGCTTTTGCCCGCGACTTCGTCCTTGTAGAAGTCGAAAATTGTTTTAATAGTATTTTTAATAGGTTTTTAACATTATTATTTTGTTATAACATATAAAATAATAATAGGTTATATCGCGTGTCCCTGTACTATCCCGCGAGAAAATGACAGCGGGATACTAAGTATTCTATGTCCTTTTTCCCGGTCTAGACAACATCTGTGCCAAATTTTATCAAAATTGGTTAAGTAGTTAAGGCGGGAAAGACGGACAAACAGACAGAGCTACTTTCCAATGTAGGTATGTATTTATTTGAATAGACTCAGTTAAATGAACAAACTCTTTCATTTCATCTATTTTGGCTCGAATAACAAACGGACATAATGTCCGTCTGAATGTGTACTATAATAGTTTTCATCATATTTCTTATTTTATTTGCATTGAAAAATCAGCGGAGAAACAAAAGCTGTTTGAGTTAACAACGTGAAGCTAGAGTACAAGGGTCCTGTAAGCTCTAAAGGAAATAAAGCTTTGATTTTGATTTAGAACGATGACGTCACAGAAAAAAGGGCCAATTATGGCATCGTTATAACACCTGAAAGCTGCCGTTGTAATTTTTGATATTTTTTATCTAATAACGTATTTAAACGATTAGAAAAATATGTTTTATTGCTATAAATTTGATTGCTTGCTAGGCAGAAAAATCGATCTAAAGTCTAAAGTCGAAGGATTTAGGTAGGTATAAACTTTCCAAAATATTATGTTCTAGGCATGCTTTATCTTAGTGCCAAGCCGATAATTACATGAGTTTGTTACAAAACAGACTTAAAGATGGTATCCACCATCTTTCAAATGAAATGTGATCTATTTTCACTTCAACACTCCACAAAGTCACATTTGCACCTAATCGTTCAATCTATTGACTTTCGCGAAACTCAAATATGTGGAGACTTCAAACTTCCGAGCAATAAACCCATAGGTCATGCCAACTAACGCTTTCTCTCCAATCTCTATTGTACCAACTGTTTATGAAATAAATATTTTTAAACTTACGCTGTCTGAACACATAATTATTAGTAATATTTTAACGGGTATTTAACGCGTTTATATACCCAGTCATCCCGTGACCACGACAGTGTGTAAACCTGTTGAAACGTCGGGAAAAATAGGTATATAAATGCGATAAATACCCGTTAAAATAGTACTAATAATTTTGGTTATACTATACACCTAAATTAGAAATGCAAAAGTTAGATGTTTATTCTCTCTTTAAGCCAAAATATTGACGACTTCAATTTGAATGGATTAAGATTGTGACTCTACTGATTATTGTGATAAAACAAGTGCACACGCATTAGGTGTGCCATATAGCTGTACAATATTTTCAAAAAATAAATAAATAAAACTTTTGAATGGACTGGGGTGAAATTCCGCATAACCAAATCCTGTTAAAAAGCGTGCAAAACCGCGATGGAAGCTGGTTCTTTTAAGCAAAACTTGTAATGAAAACACTAAAAGCCTGCTGTGGGCGCAACTCATAAAATACGGGCAGTGTGTTGACATAAGTAAAGCCTAGGGCAGGGCAAGGTGTAGTTTAGTTTGCCCACCTTTTATTGTTTACCATTTCATCAGCCTTCCCCCTGTCCCAACCCTTCACATCCAACTTGTATACTACTGGAATAGTGTTTGTAAAACTTTACACTCGCAAAATGGATATTGCCCGCGAAAATAGCTACTAACTGGCCCGCGCCTTCGCATGCGTATTGCCGGTATATTAATTAAATTGCCTAATAGATAACTAAGTTCGGTTGTGTTCCTGAACTACGCCAAATTTTATGTTAATCTGTTAAATTGTTTTGAGATCCTAGGTAATATTTTTTTTTGTAAAGTTCCCATATATTCAGCAGGAAATATCAATGAAATTACCAATTAGAACTAGTATTTACCATTGAAACAATTGAGCTAACTGCAGATTGCAAACAAACTACAGGTAGCTCAACTGATCCATATCAATACCAGTTGGAATTGTACTCAAGATGCCTGCATGCTGCCTGCACGCTTCGAATAGACGCCCAGATAAAATTCCCAAAGACACATTTCACAAAGTTTCGGCTTTATAAAATTATGATAAACGCTTTTCTTTGCCACAAACTAACATACCATGAATATTGCTTGCTGCGATCGTATAAGCATAAGTACGAAGGTCAATTTGTTTCAAAAATGGAATTTTGCCCTATTTACCAGATACAAAAATCCACTTCAAAACAATTTTTCTCTCGGACTTTCCGTTTCATCGATTTTAATATAAATAAACAAATAAATAATGCTGGACAATCCACACAGCATCTCCTAGCCATAAGGTAAGTAAAGCTTAGTGATGGGTACTAGACGATTGGGTACCTACGTATTACAACTGAGTACTTAATACAATATGCAACATAGATAGATTTTTTTTACATAGAAAACGACTAGAACACACGGATGAAATATCTGGTGATCGTATACTCTCGTGGCGGAAATCGAACCCGCAATCTCCTGCGACGCAGGCGGCCCTTCGCTCGAATCCATAATCCATAACTACTTAATAAATTATGGCTTATAGGTAGTTCAGAATGGCCTACAACTTTATTTCAAACTAGCGGTCCGCCCCGGCTTCGCACGGGTATTTCACAAAAATTTCAGAAATTATACACACAAACATGATGGGTTCCACAGTTTTCATACGGATCCCATACTTTTTTTAACAGCATTGGGGTTTTTGACATTGACTCGACAAGGACTCGACACTCCATAACTGACACTGGCCGTAGAGAAAAAGCAAGTTCCGTGCGCTATATACCTATTCAACCTCTTTTTCTATTATGACGAGCCATAATAGAAAAAGAGGTTAAATATACAGCGCACGGTTAAATTATTGAACTTTTCATGCGGATCCCTAACTTTTTAAAAAATATTATATAGCTTATGTTCATCACGGATTCACGGATTCTAATGGTGAAAGAATTTTTCAAATTGGTCCAGTAGTTTCGGAGCCTATTCAATTCAAACAAACAAAGAATCAAATATACAAACAAACAAAAAATGAAATCTTCTTCTTTATAATATTATAGTATAGTATAGTATACTTAGATATAGATATAGACGACTGCTATATTCCGCGCGATTTAAATGGAATGGAATCACATTCATCAAACTGCGTTCTACCTACGTTTAAATTTTATATTTGTGAATATACGTTAAATGTTTTTAAGATCGATCTTTCCACCAATTAACGCAGGTAAATATCCAATAAAGCTACTATAAATTATCCGATTTCATATACTCTTTCGATTCTGCGGCGATTATCGCAGACATTTGTTTTGTCCCGGGAATAAGCCCGGCGAGGGCTTAGAGGCACGTCAGACGCCGGATCGAGCTCATATAGTTATGTCAAAAAACAGAAACGGGGGAGATACATAACAATGGAGATAACACTTTGCGAACCTTGGTGGCTCATGCCACCGAGGCTTGAGGCTTGGTCTTATTCTCATGAATAAGATTTCGTTCCTCTTTTTCTATAACTATATCTATAGGTACTCATTTTAGAAAGAGGATAGATTTGTTTTTTAATGGCTAATAAGCCTTTATTAACGATGAAAATTACAATCATCTAACTAAATTAGAGATAGTAATATTCTTTGAATCTTTTATTTGAATTGGCTCCGAAACTACGGGACTGATTTGAAAAATTCTTTAACCATATATTTACAATTTTCTCTGATGAACATAACCTAAAGAATGTTTTCAAAAAAGTTTGGGAACCGCATGAAAAATTCATTTTTTGTAAAAAGCCCGAGTGAAGCCGGGGCGGACCGCTAGTTCTGAGTTTAAAAGGATACATACAGCCAAAGGAGTCAGAAATGATATAACTTATATACCTATCCATCAACAATAAAGCTAACATACCTATTTACCGATTTTAGTAAAAAGCTTTTGTCTGACTTAGTTTCGGTCACCGCAATTTTACTTTACATTGATTTATTAGTAAAACTAAGTACGAAGCCAAGAAACTAAGTACATCATTATTTTTATCTTCAGAGAGATCAAAGATCAAACAATTTGTTTATGCTCTCATTAAACTTGAAGGGCTCATTTTAAATAAGTACAGCATAAATATTATCGCTGCTCTACAAAAATAGATGTTTTATTTATTTTTAAAATTTATTACAATAAAATATATCTGAGAGAGATCGCTCTTCAGCTATAATACCGTAAATTATTTTAAATATACATATATATTATTGCATCTCATTTCCATAATCACGGGCCATCTAGTGTCCGGTCCTTTGGGAGGCATGCGTGGAGCCGTAGCCAACAGCACAGAGGCTCTTTATGAGAGTTAACTTTAAAGGCTATACATAAAATAAATAATAAATAAATAATGCCGGACAATCCACACAGCATCTAGCATGCTGCTTACCTTGAGACGTCTAGCCCCAAGGTTAGCAGAGCTTGTGTTATGGGTACGAGATGACTGGTATACATAATACAATATTATTACATATACATAATAGATATTTTTTATTCTACATAGAAAACGACCAGAATTCCCTGAACAAATATCTGCAGATCATACAATTATTAACCCCCAAATAATGATGCCATCTATGGCGCTCATTAGGGGAGGCATGTGTCCAGCAGTGGACTTTTATAGGCTGGTGATGATGATGATACAATTATTTGTGCCGAGGCAGGAAACGAACCCGCAACCTTCTGCGTTGTAGGCGGACCTTCGCCCACCGCACCTCAGAGGTCGTCGACATAACGGGTAAAATCCTCGGTTGCACAATATGATACACCCGAAGATGATATCAGCCAGATATAGAGACTTTTGGGAAGGAAAACAAAAGACAGAAAACCTGGTTATTGTGATGGTATGATAAGATGGCCTAGTTAATTTGGGTATGGGGGAGGCGGACGCCTGCCATAAACATAGTCTCATCATAACTGTTAAAAGCGGCAAACGGAGGCTTGTCGAATGCAAGATGGATTTCTTAAAATACAAACGTTAATTCCAATGAAAGGATTATTGTTTATTATTTTTACAATGTTAAAGAATATTAATCTGGTATTTATCGCGTACCTTTTGTTTTTATTTTCCCCTACGTTTCCATCGCGTTGCAGCGATCGTGCTCACGGGGCGACTGGCGCGATTAATATTCTTTAATATGTCAACAAATCGTGAAACTTTAAAAAGTTTTATTTTTACAATGCGCGGTACTTAACTGACGTGCGTATTTACTAGTAGAAAGATTATAAGAACGAATTTGTATTATGTACCTCTAGATTTTTTGCTTTCTACTACGCAGCTGTAATGATCTATGTTTATAGATACTTATTATTTATAATCTAAAAATCGTAATCATAGATGGCAAAATTAGTGATTTGGTACCAACATATACATATGTATGTACAAATGTATTTGAATAAGACTTTAGGAGACTAGATCCCCTATTTTGTATGATATACAACATTGCATTGTTTACAAACATTTCAGGAAATTGAACGTAAACACACGTTTGAACATCACGAACATTATTTTAGTAGTAGAGCATCGAATGGCGGCTATTCTGTTATACCTACATATATAAACATAAATTGTTAGCTGACGCAATCCTACTCTCATTTATTAAAACTTTAACATCGGTCACGATAGCAGATTAATATACTAATCATAAAATACAAAAGAATAACAAAAGAAAATTACGTATTTCTTATATTAATAATAATTACATGTTATAAATACGTAATTATTTTTATAATTACATAATTCTATACACGACATTACAAATAATAATAATATTAATAAGCCTGGCTTCGCGGCCTGTGATCCACCGTTGTTCTCTTTACGCGATGTGCTTACTTTTAAATACTATATGTATCATATAACTTTATTATACCACACCAAGAAAGATAACATTAAAAGCAGACATGCTTAGGGTATCTTCTAATGGAACATTTTATGTAGGTGAATAATTATAGGTGACTAAAATATACCTAAACAATGCTGGACAACCCACACAGTATCATCTAGCCCTAAGCTAAGCAGACTACCTTATGTTATTATGTATTTTATAAAATATATTTTATAGAATTGTTTTTTATTATGCGTAGTAAATATGCAGAACAACCCAGACAAATAAGTATTTGCAGATAGTTGGTCAGCGTGTTCTGGTTGTTTTCTATGTATAATAAAAATATCTATCTATTTAATATATTGTATTGCGTATATCAGTCATCATAAGTCATAACATAACAAACACGTTCTGCTTAGCTTGGAGCTACGTGATGCTGTGTGGATTGTCCTGCATTATTTATTTTTTGTATTATTATATTTATTTATTATATTTTTCCCGAGTGGGATTCGAACCAGCAACTGCGTCGCCATGGAACCTTCGCCCAACGTACCACAGAGGTTCTATTATTCATCGAGATTGTCCTCACGAGCGAGTATGGTTTATGCATGAGCTCGAACAATGGCCACAACAGAACTCTACGGGTCTCTAGGAAATTACGAGAACCAAAGCGTGCTATAGGGTTAAGTCCACTTAGTACCACTGGACAATAAGCTTACGATATATGTTTTCAAGAACCATTGACGTATAAGCATCAAAAGGCATATGATAGTAGGCCAAGCGCTGTTGTTAGTGCTGTATATACCTACATACTTTTATATCGTACTAGTGGTCCGCCCCGGCTTCGCACGGGTATTAAACAAAAATTTCAGAAGTTATACACACTAACACGATGGGTTTCACAGTTTTTATGGATCCCATACTTTTTCTATCAGCATTGGGGTTTTTGACATTGACTCGACACTCCATAACTGACAATGGCCGTAGAGAAAAAGCAAGCACCGTGCGCTATATATTCAACCTCTTTTTTAATTTTGACGCGCCATAATAAAAAAAGCGGTTGAATATACAGCGCACGGTTCAATTATTGAACTTTTCATGCGGATCCCTAAGTTTTTTCAAAATATTATAATAGCGTATGTTCATCACGAAAATTTAGGATTCTAAAGGTGAAAGAATTTTTCAAATTGTTCCAGGAGTTTCGGAGCCTATTCAATTCAAACAAACAAACAAACATACAAACAATCAAATCTTTCCTCTTTATAATATTAGTATAGATAGACAAGCCGCCCCGGCTTCGCACGGGTGCAATGCTGATACTACTGCATGTTCTACACATAAACCTTCCTCTTAAATAACTCATCAAAATACATCAAATCCGTTGCGTAGTTTTAAAGACGACCTCTGTGGCGCGGTGGGCGAAAGTCTGCCTGCGACGCAGGAGGATGCGGGTTTGATTCCCGCCTCGGGACAAATATTTGTACGATCAGCAGATATTTGTTCAGGGTGTTCTGGTCGTTTTCTATGTATAATAAATAATATCTATCTATGTAATAATATTGTATTACCTATGTGTTTCAGTCAACTAGTACCTATAACACAGGCTCTGCTTAGCTCGGGGCTAGATGGTGCTGTATGGCTTGTCCAGCATTATTTATTTATAAGTTAAAGATGCGCCAGTGGAATAAAACAAAACAATCTTTCATTATTGTCAAAAGTATCGTTATAGCTCCTTCATGAAAGCATTTAGATAGCTGTATAAAACATAAACTGAGTAATTTTTTTGACATAGAAAAAGTATTTCGTTGGACCTTCAAAGTTTTAATGGGTGTAATTGCCTATAATAAAGACAGTTGAGCGCGATTAGTTGTCAGAAAAAACTTTTAAATACCCCTATTACCGGAAAATACAAGTAATAATTATTCACGGTTTTGTCACCCTATTGTGTTATCTTAAAACCGTTAACGAAATACGGGTATTAGTAAAAAATATGATTATTACGAATTTATTAGTACTTGCAGACCCTTCCACGCACGGGTATTTAATGAAAATTTCAAATATTATAAATTTTTTACACATTATTGAAGTTTTCATAGGGATCCCTAACATTTTAGAAAATATTTTATGGCTAAACAAGGGATAATGCAGGATTTTAATAGTGGTAGAATTTTTGAAATCGTTCTAGAAGTTTCGGAGCTTATTCAATTGAAACAAGCAAATCTTTCCTCTTTATAATATTAGTACTTATTGACTATATCGTACAATGTGAGACGATTGAATTGTCTGTATAATATGAAACAAGTTAGATAGTGGTTCAATCCATTCCTGATTTATGTATATACAAGCGGTCGGTCCCGGCTTCGCACGGGTATTTAACAAAAATTTTATTTTTCATGCGGATCCCTAATTTGAATCAAAATATTCTATAGCTTATGTTTATCACGAAAAATTTAGGATTCTAATTTTGTAAGAAATTTCCAAATCGGTCCAGTAGTTTCGCAGCCTATTCAATTCAAACAAATATTTCCTCTAATATTAGTATAGATATGATTTGCCAATATATTTGTAAGGGTATTTGGAAAATGTTCACCTCGACAACATTCGATCTCGTGTTGGGTTGATGAACCACGGCAGAGCTAGACAGGTCAAAAGGTTAGACGTAGACTCGATATTATAATTAGGAGCAATATTAATAATTGTTTCTTCATAAAAAATCATAAGCGAACCGTTTATTTTCTCTTACTAAGATTACTGATTTAAAATTTCTGAGGTTATATGTAAGTAAGTTTTATTTCAAATTAGTGAAGATTTTATAAGGCTTGTCGGTATTTAGGTACTGCTTCTAATACTTTAATTTAGATTTAAGGCTAAATTGTAACTTTTTTTTTTAATAATAATTATTATTAATATTCTTATTATTCCAATACAATGAACTTCATGTATTACAACTGTAGATTTGAGATTTTAATAACTTTGTTTCTTTCTGCCTACTTATTTATAAAGCAATGAAAGAAATGAGTTGTCATTAATTTTCTCTTCACTTAAATTGTATACAAAAGTAAATAACGCTATGCCTTATTTAAAATTCCGTCCACGACAGTATTTAAACGCGTAGGCCTTTTTTCAAAATATTTTTTGTATTTCGCTCGCAAGCAAAAAGTATAGAAAAACGAGTACCTATGTAGTTGTTATTGATGCCGGATTCTGCCACGGCCGCAATGACAATAAGCCAGGTACGCAAGACGCACGGTGGTATTATTAAAATACTAATCTCATGGGAATCAGTAAATAATAAATTAAATTAATAAAGGAATGTTTTCTATAAATAAAATATTATATATACGGCATTATGAGTACTTTCCCTTCAGATAGCATTCCGAAATTCCATCCTGTATACTAAATTTAGGCAAAAACATGATTCCTTGAAATTTAAGTTAGGCTGAAATTTGTTATTAATAAACGCGTTTGAATCCTACTTATTCATAAACATTAAAATAAACTGGAGGGGAGGAATAAACTATCCACGTTTACGTTCGATTGGCTACACGTCTACCGTAAATCCGCAGTAAACGATGCAGACGATCAGGCGCAACGGGCAAAGGTCCGATTTGCGATGCGAAAGGTTGCAGGATCGATTCCCGCTTGGGGACAAATGTAAGTACCTAGTTTCGCGTGCACTGTGTATTTTTTTTACATGGTAAATAAATATCTGTCTATTAAGGTGAATCAGACATCAAGTACCTATAAAACAAGGTATAGAAGCTTATGGCTAGATATTGCCAAATAAATTGTCAAGCTATTTCCGTTCATATATTTAAACTCATAGAAATTTTGTGTTAAATCTTCCACCATTAAAATTCATATCTGTAATTATTTAGCGTATAAATTAAACTCCTACGCTAATCATATTACCGTAGGCTCATACTCCTCTCATTATATTATGACTCATCTAAGGTTTGATGAGAGCATTAATTTAATTATTTCTTGAGATTACGTAATTTCCGGAAATTTATAATCTTTGAACTTCAGTCAAATTTCTACAACTTTGAGAAGGAAATACTAGCTTTTATAATAAACTGTTGTAATTTTTATTTCACTTCATTTATTTTAATTTATAATAGAATATACAATAACGTAACATTATATAATTATTCTACAGTACAAAATATATCAAACGGTGGATCACCGGCCGCGAAGCTAGGCTCAATTATTGTCAGCATTTTAGCAGCATTTGTCAAGTGCACGATGTAAAATCGTCCTTTGGGACCGGTCCTTAGGGAGGCATGCGTGGGGCATCATATTATTAATATTATACCATAGCTCATATATATATCAGTACCGTTGCATTATGTTTTAGTTTTAAATTATGTACATGGTATCAAATAAACGATTTTGATTTTGATATAAGCTAAGGTATGTACGTAGAATCTAAAAACTAGTTAGAGCAAGCTATACCTAGCTAGACAGAGTTATACCTAGGTGCTCGTCGACTAAGCGTTTAGTATTTCCAACAGCGGCGTTGGGATGGATGTTTCAATTTCCTCAGAAAATCCAGCGTCGGATAAGTTACCTATGCATATATTTACAAAAACAGTTTTTATTGAAAGGAAATTTTAACCGGGTTGGAAAAAATGTTCTATGTTTGGCTATAATAATAAGTACCGTTGTTTTTTCGACAAATATGGACGATGAAATCCTTTCGCAATTGTATAGAAAATGATCTCGAGTAGTTACCATAAACAAAGTAACATTAAATGGTTCGCAGGCAGCATTTAGGTTTTTAAAAAAAACGGGGAATATACGAACTAAAGTTTTAAAAATAATATCCTCTATAATAAATTCCAAATGAATTTCGCAAACTATAATGACCATTTCTATAAAAAAAAACAAAATAAATACCTAGGTATGTACTCTTTATTTTATCCTTACTTGAGCCCAGGACTTCTTCAAGACTTTTCTTTTTTTAACTCACATAGTTTCGAATATGGTGTGATGAATGCTATTTGCATCTCAAAAATATGAGATAATGAGATACTTTTGGTTTGATTGTTTGTTTTGGGTTTCGGTGTTGAACAGTATTCCTGATTAAAAAGGTTTAATTTGTAGATACGCACGCAGCAAAGGCCTTGCCATAAAACCAGGGTTACTCGACTCCTGTCAAGTAACATTATGCTGAAGCAGGACCTTTTTGGAACATACGCTGTACGTTTATTTAAATTTTAAGGTTTTGTTTTGTACTCATGATTTCTTGTAAGCCAAATAAACGATTTTCTTTCTTTCTTTAAAAAGAAGCTTGTAACACAACACACAAGCAATTTTTTTTCCTATTCCAACTTATTTCAGTCTGATTGGTCCAGGAAAGAAGTAAATACCTAGTACATCTATCCAATCAAACGATTTATGTACATCGTATTTTATTACGGTGTGGTATATAATACATGCTTAATATGCTTAATACAAGGCGGACTTTTACTCGCAATTTGTTTGGTTCTTTCGTAAAACACACATTTTTTGAAAGGATACAAAACAACCTGAAAAACCATTATTTCATGAGTAAAATACCAAAGCCTGTCAAGCTTCAAATAGCAAAAAAAGTATTGCCTCTCATACACGCCCCCACCTGCGATACAAAGGTATTCGTCATTGAGGAATGCCATGGGGTTCGTAGAATCAAAGCTTGTCGGTTTCCTCAGTTCCACTTCAATCATCAGATATTCAAGGAATGTGAATGATTTTGACTCACGACGACAATCGGTAAATACCTACTCGTCTGAATTCCGGAAAAGTTCTTGGTTAGGAATATTTTGTAGGTTTGAATTTTCTTCTACAGTGGAAAATCCGATTGCCGTTTTGTAAAATATTTTTATTAAACATAGAAAACAACCATGCAGATTGAACCGAGGCAGGAATCGAACCCGAAACCAGCTTCTCAGGCGGACCTGCGCCTAACCTACCTAATTAAAATAGTCATCTATTATTTCTATACAAATATATAGAGCCCTTTCTCTGAAATAGCCCCTATCTACCCCTTCAATTAATCGCTGTCTCATAAATCAAGTGTCAATTTGAACAAGCTCGGTTAGTTCCCCAAACAATTAGGTTGGTTTTTGGGTAACTTTGATTTGTGATTCAATCTCACAAGCAGTGGTTGCAACTTTGCACCAAAATCAATTTTGAGCTCCAGAACTTCTGCTATAAAATGCTTTATTATAGAAATTGAGTTTGGAAGGAAAAGTTCAGTCCAACTGAATTTTCTTAGTTTTAAACGAACCGAGCGTAAGAAAATACTTGCAAATGTTTAAGAATACTAATTAAGGTTTAATATAGGTTGGAATAGTATAATTATAGCATGCTTGTTTACAAGGTGTAACAAAATATGTGTACTAAGCCGAAGGGGGAGGTTTCAGACCCCAATGGTGATCAGTTGTGGGGGGGGAGAGGGTCGGTGGAAATTCACCCCCTTTCGCTTAGTACACATATTTTGTTACACAGTGTATAATTATAGAATAGATACAATAATTTTCTTGTGGTAAAACAAGGTACACACCGCGGCAGAGATATCGCTTTTGCTCACTGGCCTCGAAAATACGTTTACGTTTCTTTTCTAATCTCGGTTTCCTGACGAAATCTCTTGGGACAGGAAATTCTTTTGTTAGTTTGTTATTTGAATGATAACAAGAGAATATCGGTGTTTGAACAATAAAAAATAAATTTGAGCTTTCCTATCAAATTTTGTAATAATATTATTATGTTTAACACTTTCCTTCAATCTTAATTCGACTTTTGTCATTAAATTTAAAACCTTTATTAAATATTATTCCCAGTTATCGATTGTCTCTAATTTAGAAAATGGGAAGTAGGCGAACGTAGGCTTTATTTATATACTAATATCATAAAGAAGAAAGATTTGATTGTTTATTTGAATTGACGACCTCCGTGGTGCGGTGGGCGAAAGTCCGCCTGCGCCGCGTGCGGGTTCGCCTCCCTCGGGTATGTCTTTGCGATCTGCGGGTATTTGTTCCGGGTGTTTTGGTCGTTTTCTACCTCTATGTATGATAAAAAATATCTATCTATGTAATATATTGTATTATGTACATCAGTCATCTGGTACCCATATCATAAGCTCTCTTAGCTTATGGCTAGATGACGCTTTGTGGATTTTCCATTTATTATTTATTTATTAATTGTAAATATTATCTCAGGCATGTCAATAGAGCAGATTTAAAAGGTAATGGGATAAAGCAAAAGGCGCCCTGCGGCGATCATTCTTACGCTCAATTTAGTCCAGTGACGAGGCTAGGGGCACGTGCGCCAGCAAACCGACGCAATAAAGAAGAATTTTAAAACAGCGAGAAAATACGATCCCCATTCATATTTTACAGGTTTTTGTAACTCGCGCTGTGAGGGTAAAGTCTTCCATTTTTGTAATCTGCCTTATAAAAGCTTGACCTGTTTTTCAAAATTGCAAACCAAAGCGTGCGTTTTAAGACCTTGTAAGACTTCTTCATCAGGGGAGGCCTATTTCCAGCAGTGGACTATTATAGGCTGTTGATGATGATGATGATGATGACTTCTTCGCGCTATAAACATATTGGTATTTTGGTGGAAATACATTTATTAATACATGTGTATAACATTTGCTACTTAACATGAGGAATATGGGCAAAACAAGGGAGGCCTGCGTCCAATAATGCTGTATAAATAAATAATGGATCAAACAATCATAACAGTAAGTATCTAGGTCCAAGCTAAGAGTAGTAACATAGAAAATTACAAATGAATATAATAATCAAATAAGTTCTTATTTGATAATATATTCATTTGTTTGCTCAATTGTAAATACTATTAGTATTTTCATACTATTAGTACTACTACTATTTACATACTATTTACATATATTTACAATTGAGCTAACTGCAAACTGTTGGTAACAATCTACAGGTAGCTCAACTGATCCATATCAATACCAGTCGGAAGCATTCCGACGCTGACTTTATTGCCTCGCTGTATATCAATGCTGATGCGCAGATAATGTTTTATTACTATACCTGCATATTAAACGGCTTGAACACCCGGATCAAATATCTGCAGATCGTTTAAACAAGCGGGAATCGAACGCAACCTCTTGCGTCGTAGCGTGACCTTAACCCACCGAGCCATAGAGGTCATCGAAACAGCAATGTACTTATGATATAAAAAATTACCTATTTCGAACCTTTTTCTTTTCGAATGGACTATTGCTGTTGACCGCAGATGGCCATGACAGCGTTACCGGACTTTTGACGGGCGCAGAGGGCGCCACACCGGTAAAGTTAGGTTGGGGCAACACGCGCAAGGGCCACCACTTAGGAGCGAACCTCGGCTTGGGCTGTTACCAGATGCTACAAGAGGGTAAGGAGGTTTCGCCTAGGTGCACGAGTGCACCTAAGGGCGGAAGCGGGGAATTCTTCGATCCCGCATCCAGCGGGGTCGGTTTTTGGTCCTGAGTGTAGTGTGCGGAAGCGAATCGGTACTGGTTGACGTCACCGAGAACGTGCCGTTAGCGGCGGTGATTGGGTCAACGGGGTCACCGAGAACGTGTCTCGGTCTACGGAGGAGACCTATTTCGTAGCACGTTCCTCGTGCTACGAAATAGGTCTCCTCCGTCAGCTCTCATTTTATGGTGGTGTATATACCTAATCTCATTCCAAAAAATATCATTCCAGCAATTTATAAGTAGGTACACTAGCGGTCCGCCCCGGCTTCGCACGGGTATTTAACAAAAAAATTATTATTCATCCGGTTTTTTGAAAATATTCTATAGCCTATGTTTATCAGGGAAAATTTGGATTGTAATGGTGAAATAATTTTTCAAATCGGTCCACTAGTTTCGGAGCCTATTCAATTCCAACAAACAAACAATCAAGTCTTTCCTCTTTATAATATTATAAGTATAGATATAAATAGATCAGAATACCTAACCTACATATTGTTTCTTCGATTGTCAGTCAGTTTCGCAATCCCTACGATATTCCTATTTAAAAATAACCCAAAACAAACCGAATTACATTTGTTTGAAACAATTGTCAAACGGACCGTCCTAATCAAATAGATACCTAATGAAATGAATTTTTTGTTTGTTTCAAAGAAATATAAACCTACATCAAAATCAATGTTGGTTCAGTGCTCAAAATGGGTCATTACATTACATTACATATACACCTCAATATTTGTATATTTGTATCCCTTTTTTGCCTTAGCACTCCAGTTTGTAAATGATAAAATAATAAATATAATAAAAATAATAATCATAATAACCTAGCTTCGCGGTCGGTGATCCACCGTTTTGATATATTTTTTACTGTAGAGTTATTTTATAATAATTTTGTTGTATTTTCTATAGTAAAAAATGTTTTTTTTTAACGAGATAAATAATTAAATGAAGTATAATAATAATAATATATTTGTAATTTTTTTTTTTATGACATGATTGAATTATGGTATCAAAGAATTATTAATAACTTCCAAATCAAAACAAAAACCTTTACCAAAGACCGCAGAGTTCCACAGATATCAACCAAATAAGGTGTTAAACAGTGCACTTCCGTGATTTTTTTATTGTAATTTTTCTTTTATTTCGTATTTTCACAAATATGGAACCAACGTTATTACCTATTTAAGTAGTATGTACCTTAATACAGTTTTTGTGGTTAAGGCAATAAAGACATTTTAACGAATAAACGAATAACGAATATTTAACGAATAAAATATAACGTTTAGGTAAATTTGTGCTTTACGATGTTTTTCCGGAGAGTTTTGATATCAAGGCCTAGTTTGATAACATGCTTAAATAAATCCAATATTTATATCGAGTGGCAACAATTACTGTCTGTTTTAGTGGAAGCGTGGGCAGGAATGATGTGTGTGATGTAATATTAAATGATATCAAACCAATAAAATAAATTTCAAATAGGCTAATGGTGTAGGTTAACACGTTAGCTGCGGCACCAATTTTTGCATACTTTCCGTTCCTGCGGCACGAGGTATAATCGGCCCGTACCGTGACCAGACGTTAGGGCGACACGCGGTCTATTAGACCCCACCTCCTTTTACAGACTAAAATCCATTTTCTGGCGCGAAATCAAAGATAAATGAGAATTTTGGTCCTTATTGATATAGACAGTGAATTGATGAACCCTAACCCACCGTCGCCCCGGGATCTGATGGCTAGTTTAGGAATTATTAGCAAAACAAAATATGGGATCTTATACACCTCGTAACGCACTGAAATAGGGCAAATTTTCGCTGCGATTAGTGATGGGAAAAATAATATCGACGTTTTTAAACTGTCTTAACTACGCAACGACTTGACCGATTTTGATCAATTATATCTCATTAGATCGTTTTAAGGGCAAAACCTGGCAAAACAACACAAAGCTATCAAAGGATACATTTTTTTTAAATAATCTAAATTGTGCTTGAAGGCGCCATAAAGAAAAAAAAACCGGCCAAGTGCGAGTCGGACTCGCGCACGAAGCGTTCCATTCTATACCATTAAGAGGCACCTATTACAGACTTATTATTGGAAAATAATGGATTACGGTTTATGCATAAGGTTTATCTTTCTATTTGTATATGAAAATCTTAATGCGGTTCACAGAATAGAAAAAAAAGGCAACCAGAAGTAGAAAAGAAACTGTCCTATTTATTCTGCCTCGGGCTTTAAAAATACAATTATTAGAACTTGAATTAACATTAAAAAATCAGTATCAATATACTTTTTTATAAAAATCTCAATATATATGTTGTACTTATTTATGAGTGTTTTTCATTGAAACAGGGTAGACAATAAGATTTTTTGCACTGAGTGCACTGAGTCAAAATCTTTTTGGATTTTTTATCAGCTTCACGAGATGGTAAAAATGTGCGTAGTTTTTGGTAACAACCAACACATCTTCTCCTTTTTTCACCCTTTTCGAGGCAATGGCGTGCGCTTTCAGGTGCTAAAAAATAACAAAAATGTAAAGATAACGTAATAAAACTGACATTGTTACTTAGGTTAGATCGTAGATGAGAATAACAATGATAAAATGGTAATGGTAATGGTATGGTAATCATCATCATCATCATCAGCCTATGTTAGTCCACTGTTGGACATAGGCCTCCCCTAATGAGCGCCATAGCGCCCTGTCTTCGGCTTGTCGCATCCAGCATCTGCCAGCAGTCTTTCGCAGATCGTCATCCCACCTGGTCAGAGGGCGTCCTACACTACGTTTACCGAGTCGCGGTCTCCACTCAAGAACACGTTTTCCCCAGCGGTTATCGGTTCTTCGCGAAATATGGCCGGCCCACTGCCACTTCAGTTGGCTAATTCTCTGAGCTATGTCGATGACTTTAGTTCTCTGTCGGATGTATTCGTTACGAATCCTATCCTTCAGAGAAACTCCGAGCATAGCTCTTTCCATAGCGCGCTGAGCGACTTTGAACTGGTGGACCAACCCTATCGTGAGTGTCCACGTCTCAGCTCCGTAGGTCATGACTGGTAGGACGCACTGATTAAAAACTTTCGTTTTCAAACATTGCGGTATGGATGACGAGAAGACTCGACGTAGTTTTCCGAACGCTGCCCAGCCTAGCTGGATCCTCCTCTTGGCTTCCTTCTCGAAATTGTTTTTACCCAACTGCAAAATCTGCCCGAGGTAAGTGTACTCAGAAACAATTTCGAGAAGGTGGCCATGTACGATCACCGGTCTTGGATCAATGTGGGCATTGATCATGACTTTGGTTTTATCCAAATTCATGCCAAGACCGATACATCGGGAGGCTGAAGCTAGACTGTCCAGCATCCGGTTCAGCTCCTCTAGCGACTCCGCCATTAAGACTATGTCATCAGCGAATCGCAGGTGTGAGATGTAGTCGCCGTTTATGTTGATGCCCTTGTCTTTCCAGTCCAGCGTCTTAAACATATCTTCCAACGCGCTCGTGAACAGTTTCGGGGATATGACATCCCCCTGCCTCACTCCTCTGCGCAGTTGGATCGGTTTAGTCTGCTGGTCCTGTACTCGGACACTCATCGTAGCGGCTTCGTAGAGACATCTCAGCACCTCGATATAACGATAGTCTACTTGGCATCGCTGTAAGGATTGTAGAACAGCCCAGGTTTCAACGGAGTCAAAGGCCTTCTCATAGTCCACAAAAGCCAGACACAGGGGCTGATTATACTCTTCGGACTTCTGTATAATCTGCCTCACTGTGTGAATGTGGTCTATGGTACCATATCCTCCGCGAAACCCAGCCTGCTCCGGTGGCTGAAACTCGTCGAGTCTCCTGGCGAGACGGTTCGATATAACTCGTGAGAAAAGCTTATAGACGTGACTTAGGAGCGAGATGGGTCTATAATTTTTAAGAAGGGTTTTATCTCCCTTCTTAAAAAAGAGCACCACCAAACTCCCACTCCACGCCTTTGGAGTTCTCCCACTGTGAAGGACGGCGTTGAAGAGGCTCTGTAACTCCTGTATAACAGGGTATCCTCCAGCTTTCAAAAGCTCTGATGTTATTCCGTCCTCACCGGGGGCTTTTCCATTTTTAAGCTGCCTCAGAGCTAACACGATCTCGTCTTGACTGATGTCTGGCAGTTCGTCGGTATAGTGGCGTATCAAGGTGGCTCTAGAATCGTGGTCGTCTCGTTGGGAACGGGGAGCATGTGCAGCGTATAAACGGCCATAAAAGTCCTCTATCTCGGCCGATATCTCCGGCTTCGACAAAACGGTCCTTCCGTCGTGCGTTGAAAGCTTCGTCAGGTGGCTCCTTCCAAGCTGCTGAGTGAATACTTTGGACCCTCGGTTTCGCTCTATCGCCTCTTCAATGAGGCGTGTATTAGAGCTCCGAAGGTCGCGTCGTACCATCTTCGCAATTCGCTTGTTCAGGTTTGACCTCTCTGACGAAGTCGCTTGGGTGGTTTCCCGTCTTTTTGTCATCAGCCCAAGAGTCTCATCCGAGAGTTTGGACTTCTTACCAGTACGCTGCTTTTTGCAAAACTTGATGCCCTCGTCCCTCAGCGTTTCTACCAGATTGTGTAGGGTCTCGTCAGCGTCATCAGTGGGTTCCAAGGCAGCGAATCTATCCCCGAGAAGCTGCTGAAACTTCTCGGTGCCCGCCATGATTTGGATTGGGTTCGGTCGGAGCGTGGACTTCACCAGACGGTTTCTTTCAAGCTTCAAATTTATATTCAGAGAGCCTCGAAGGAGTCGGTGATCAGATCCGGTATTGAACCTGTTGATCACTGAGACATCTCTGAATATATGCTTGCTATCCGTCATGATGAAGTCGATCTCATTTTTAGTCACAGAATCGGGACTCCGCCATGTCCACTTCCTTTGGGGCTGTTTCTTAAAGAAAGAGTTCATTAAGAACAGCCCCTCTTTCTCAAGGAAGTTGACGAGCATTTGTCCCCTGTGATTTCGAACACCAAAACCATGCGGGCCTATTCGGGATTCGTTGCCAGTCTGGGTTCCCACCTTGCCGTTAAAGTCCCCCATAACAACGTTGAAGTGAGCCTTGGTGGTGTGATGTAAGGCTTTGGATATGTCTTCGTACATATCCTCCACTTCATCATCCGAGTGTGTCGAGGTCGGTGCGTAAACCTGAATGACCTTCAAGCTGTAGCGCTTAGACAGCCGAAGGATCAGGTACGCTACCCTGGTCGACACACTGGAGATTTCTTCGACGTTGTTAGAGAGGGCCTTATTGACGAGGAAACCTACGCCACCCTGGGATGTTTTATCACCCTCACGAAAGTAGAGAAGATGGCCCGAGTCTAGGGTTACGGTGTCCTCCCCCTCTCTACGGACTTCACATAACCCTAGAACATGCCATTTAATGTTCTCTAACTCCACTTCCAACTGCGCTAGATGGTGATCAAGCCTCAGAGTGCGTCCGTTAAACGTTGCCAGGGTCAGTGTGTGTGGGGTGTGGTAGCCTAATGTAGCCCGGTGATTCCTAGCACCCCCTGCCCCGCCGTTACCGTGGCCGCTACCATGGCCAGGAATAGCGAGGCGGCCGGGAACTGGGGGCCATTTTGTGGCGGTTCTTGTCATTTGGGGGTATTGCCCATAATCCCCACGCTGGGCATGCGGGTTGGGGATCGCAGTTTAGTGGAGTAGTTCTGCAGAGGGCGCTGCTGCCCGCCCCCCGGTGTGTTTCCCTTAGTCGCCTCTTACGACACCCACGGGATGAGTTGGGGTGGTGAAATTCTTTATTATGCCGTCACCACACGGCACTTGGTATGGTAATGGTTTTTTAAAATTAACTTCTTCCGACATCGTTTAGATATGTTCGGCGCTGTAAAAGGACGTGCTCTCCAATCGACGTGATGCACAACACTGGTCGCGGGAAGCTCGCGTTGAGTGCGGTACGAGGTCAGGGGGGATATGGGACGTTTTAGCCTCGTTCCGCACTGCATTAAAATTATATTAATTCAGTGCGGCACGAGGCTTAAGACATCCGGTACCAAGGTAGGTACACCACCGAGTCCGGAACCATTAGTGATCTCAAATATATATTTATCTCTTTCCTACACTGGACCAAACCAAAGCTATGCCATTCGCACGACAGAGAAATTCACTTTTTTGCTTGCCGCACCACAGGGAAGTTGCATCAGGGGTGATTTAGGCCTCGCTTCGCACTTAACGTGTTAATGGACATAAATTTCATTTCGTAATATTATTCCAATGACTTTATAGTTTACCTGGTGAGAAAAAAATGGATCTATCTGGTGTATTTTTATAACCATTCCATATCAAATAATAATATTATACTTTAATTTGGTATTGATATGGATCAGTTGAGCTACCTGTAGTTTGTTTGCAACAGTCTGCAGTTAGCTCAATTGTTTCAATTGTAAATACTAGCTCCAACTTAGTTATATAATTGTTATTTTCTTTGGTAATAATCTGATATTTTATCCTAAAGAAAATTACTACAATTTAATAACAGAACCAAATCCAAAGTAGTTTTTACATTGAAACAATTGAGCTAACTGCTGACTACAAACGGTTTTAAGGTAGCTCAACTAATCCATATCAATACCAGTTGGAAGCGTCTCCAATACCCTGGCTGCATGGCCTCGGTGTAGGGCAATGCTGATGCGCTGCGTCAGATACTCACCAGCTCTCGAGTAATCGTCGCCTTTACGAGATGCTCAGATAAATATTTTTGAAACACATTAAGAGCGTCGGTACCCCACTGACCTAAAGTCTAGATCCCAAGGGAAGCAAAGAACGAAGAAAAGAGACCTGCATATTTGAGCTTCATGAGAGGTAAAGCTTTTTGAGAAGAGCGGTGATGGCCTTGTTTTTAACGACGAGATATATAGAAAAGTCGTGAAAGGAGTCTCGCCCTCAATTTGAAGAAAACAAAATTTAGAGTAAGAACTAAATTACCTAGAGCAAATAGTGAAGTAACCATAAAGATGATGATATGATTTTTAGAAAAATCCTTAGGTTATTCCAAAAACACATACTATATTTATCAAATTACAATGAATTCTGGCAAAAACGTAAATTAAAACCGTCTGATTAGGTATCTGTCACTAAACAACGTCTGTCGATAAACAGCATATTAAAACAAATGCAATGTGTTTCTAATCAGCGATGGTTGTGTTTTGTTTCACGGGTTTGGTTTTTATGATTCTGTAAACAATTTCTCTATGAATAATACTTGCGGCGAAGTAAATAAAAATATGTTGCCCTCTGATATATTGTTGATTGATTGGATCGGTTATTTGTTTATTTTATCGTATAACATGGTATAAGCCATGCCATCCATCTTTTAAGTTGTTTTCATCGAAAATCCCAAAGCCGAAATGAAAAACCTTTTTGATCACCGTCATCATAACAGCCTGGAATCACCCTGAGCACTGTGGGTGATCGCATGCTTTTGATGTGATGCAAAATAATTTTAAGATATGGAATAATTTATTCAGCTGTTTCATGATATCACAGGTTTATAAGTGAAAAACCATAGTATAAACATGAATCGTGCAACCTTAGCCAATTTATTTAGTATTTTTGGTAAACTATTGCACTTTTATTCATGTTTTTTAATCCTAGGTATCTTATAGCATTTAAATCAAGGGAACAACGGTATTATAGGCAACATACCAGGGTCGATAAGCCTAGTATGTCTACCTATTTTACGTATTCCAGCAAACAAAATTTTAGTTCTGCAATGACAGCTTTACCTAATCTATGTTAATTACCTCTATTATTTTGGTATTAAGCATACCGAGCGAATGTCTGAAACCTTTTTCAGTTTATATGATATCATATAATCCAAAATTAATAATGTGTAGCTTTTATCTGATGTACTAATGAAATTGGCTAAGGTAATCCGCAAATATACAAATGTGTACTCACCAGAATTCTGCGAATCCCAATGCATCACAGTGGGCAAGTCTGGTGAAGCTTTTGAAGGTTACTATTATATACACTACTACAGTCCGTGGGCGGCTGCCGGCCGTTTACCCCCGTTCCACACTGCACGGATGCCTTCCACTTATCTAAACAAAATCACTGGAATGATTTTTTTTAGGGTTTTCACTTATCGTTCTGTATTTAAATCGAGACGTAGAATTTGTTTACGAGTGTAGAGCGAGTTGTCGCGGTCCGCGTCTACCGCGCTCGGCGAGCAACAGATAGATGAAGAACTGACGGTCGCAGCGCCGCCGCCGCCGCCGCCGGGCTGTAGGCGCGCGCCTCTGCCATCCCCTCACCCCCCACCCCCGGAGATCCTTCTGACGTCATCCCCGAACCTCCCGAAATTCTCACTACCTAGAGTATCTATACTACACTCGGTTACTCTACTCTTGTGGGTGCTACACTTTTCCAATCTCATCTTATTAGGGTTCGACGGTACGTTTGTAGCCACTTGATACTGTTTCGGATTATTTTTATATTCAAGAAAAGCGCGGGATTTATACCCTCAAGTCTTGGAAGTCCTGCAATAAGAATAAACTTTATAAGACAATTGTAGAGGGTCAGGATCTTAATGTGAGCAGTTTTTCTTGGAGTTTTCTAACGTAATTACCTAAGCAGTTTTTACTGAAACAATTTATGTAGGTATTTACTTATTCTATTTGCGAAACATTATTTACACATCTCAGTCTGCAGGTAAAGGTTTGTGCGAAAACCTCATTCCCATAATGAGCACTTAATTCAGTCTTGTTTACTGAGGGAACAAAGTCAGCGACGTGATCTAATTTAAGCTCGCTGCTACAAAAACCGTCTCGACTGTTCAAAATATAGCAAAATTGACTTCGTCTGGAGTCTAAAATACTAAATTGGGGGCCAAACAATGGCTTGAAGTAGATGTTGTCAGTACGTGTGCTCGCTACGGCAGTAGCTAATAAAGCGCCTTTGTGAGGCATTTAATCCACTTAACAGTTTGTAGCCCTCCGAGATGTAGACTCTCGCCCATTGTCGCCGAAATATTACTACCGGTAGTCCTGACTGTGCTACTGTGAACGTACTGTAGTAACTACCATTTTGTTCGTGCTTTTATTATTCGAATTACGAGGTTCAATGTTGTTTGCAACTGTGCCGTGCAATTCGCAACAGACACTATAGTCTGATATTGTTTGTGGATATTTTTGTTTGGGAGTCTGTTTAACTTTCACGATTGGTTGACATATTAAAGAATATTTATCGGGTATTTATCGCGTACCTTTTGTTTTATTTTCCCCTACATATTTAAACATTTAAATATTGTTTAATTATATATTTTGGGCAGTCCAGCATAAAACGTTGTTGCTAGTTAATATTTTATTTCCAAGATGAGTAAGGAATTTTTCTAGAGAGATATTGGGACTAAACCTGCGTTTGCGGGACAGAAGGTGAAAAGGTATTCTTTTGTTTTTTTTTATGAAAGAAGTATTAATAATGAATCATCACTGATAACATTTTTCAGTACATGATGAAAGAAAGTTTTTATTAAAGAAAATATTAATTCTTTTGCCAATTAAATACCGTAACATTTCTGAGGTACCGAAATGTTTATCTTATTTTCTCTAACGATTAAATAGATAATTATTGGTAATATTAATCCACTATTAATGGTTATAGCTCAATTGTTCAAGCGGAACCAATGACGTCAAGCGTAAGACTAGCTTAGTTTCTTTACGACACAGACATCGTTCGGGAAATTTTGCTATCAGTTAACCTATAGGTATATAACTTTACGTACTGAATATTAATAATAATTCCAGACAATCCACACAGCATCATCTAGCCCCAAGCTAAGCAGAGCTTGTGTTATGGGTACTAGATGACTGATATACATAATACGATGTTATTACATAGATAGATATTTTTTACTATACATAAAAAAATACTATAACAAAATGAACAACTATAACAACATCAGCCTAGCACCTATTGACTAGGTCTAGACCAGACAAGAGGTATTTAGATTTATTTGCAAATTAAAATACAATAGATACAAGTTTTTATAAAAATACATTAAACAGCTTCATACAGACAACCGCCAGTAGTCCAGTAAAAATAAGATTTGAGAGAAAAGTCGTGAAAACTTTTCTTTACATGATTGGGACCACGTCTGTAAATTTTCTAGTTATCCAAGACTCGGATGTTGAGCTATACCCACAAATGCATTTTAATTTAACTCATATCTCCTATAAACAAAATCGACAATTCGACAATAATACCTAACCTAAACAATCTAGACATACATATATGTAGATGGAATAAGTTACGAAAGCGTTGTAATATATTTTTTTTATGTGGCAATGTGTTATTTTCACTTTTATTTAAATAAATCAGGTAAATTCTTAAAAATTATCAAATCTTTACGAGAATGTTACTAACAATCTTAAAAATAATATACCACACCCTATTAGTAGTAGGACGAGATGAAATAAGTAGCCAATGCGTAGTTACATCTTTTTTGTGGCCATTCGTAATTTTACCTTGTAATAGGAACAAACATATTACAAAACCAATTAAGTTCTTAATAATTAATCAAAGTTATGAGAAGAGTGTTACTAACAAACTTAAAAATTATATTCCTAGATAAAAACTATTATAATCGTCTTCTATGGTTACGCTACATCCATCAATGTTGTATTTTTTGCATTCATTTCCTATGATCCCGCTCGTCTGTTTCGCGGGAGACCGAGTGAATAATGATGATTGATTGCTATCATACTCAGAAAGCTGTATACCTAACAAATATCATCATCAGCTCATGTTACTCTGCTGGACATATCCCTACCCAAATGAGCGTTATAACGCCCTCTCTTCGTCGTTTGCTAATCGTCATCCCACCTGGCCGCAGGGCGTCCTAGACTACGTTGACCGAGTCGCGGTCTCCACTCAAGAACACATTTACCCCAGCGGTTGTCGGCTCTTTGCGAAATATGGCCGGCTTACTGCCACTTCAGTTTGCTTATTCTTTGAGCTATCTCGATAACTTTGGTTCTCTGTTGAATGTATTCGTTAGGAATGCTATCCGTCAGAGTATAACAATTAAAAACAAAAATAATTATTTCTATAGCTTGCTGAGCGACTTTGAACTGCTGGAGTAACACCCTACTATCGTGAGTATCCATGTCATGATTGGTAGAACACACTGATTAAAACTTTAGTTTTTAACATTGTAGTATGGATGAATAGAAGGCTCGATGTAGTTTTCTGAACGCTGCCCAACCTAGCGGGATCCTTCTCTTGGCTTCCTTTTCGAAATTGTTTTTACCCGACAGCAGAATGAATGAAATAGTGCATGTGTGTGGGGTAACGTGCGATGCGGGTGGGAATAAAATCTTGCAATGGGATTATAGGAAATGAGAGATACATATGTATAAATCTGAAATAAATAAGGTTGGCAAAATTGCAGTTAACTATAACAAACCAACAATAAATACTATGACGAAAGTTGAGTGAACAGTATGTTCTTTGTTTTATCGTAGGCTATAGTGAGAGAACCTTCATATTCTTTCATTGCCACCGAGATTTATGTATGTAGTGTTCGTTACGAAGTGAGGATGACTTGAAGGAAACGACAGCCGCTGCCGAATTACTATATACATAAATGAATATTGGGAAGTAGAAGAAACAAACAACCTAAAACTTGTTAGGCCTGTACTGAACTGAGATCATCATCATCATCATCACCAGCCTATAACAGTCCACTGCTGGACATAGGCGTCCCCTAATGAGCGCCATAGATGGCACCATTATTTGGGGGTTATTGCCCATAATCCCCACGCTGGGCATGCGGGTTGGGGATCGCAGTTCGGTGTAGTTGTTCTGCAGAAGGCGCTGCTGCCCACCTCCCGCTGTGTTTCCCTTAGTCGCCTCTTACGACACCCACGGGAAGAGTTGGGGTGGTGAAATTCTATGCCGGCACCACACTGCAAAACGTGAACTGAGATAATATCAACTAATACCTAGAGCCAATAACCTCCTCACCACCGCATGTCCACTGTTGAACGTCCCTCTCCAAAACATCTGTCCTGTTATAATCACTATGCTTGGCAGGCATTTTGGTGAGCCCAGTTGAGGTGTTATAGTACACTCAACGGAAGCGGTTACAGTTCCTGTTTTCTTTAGTTGACTATTAAGAAATCAATGAGTTAAGTTGGAGGGATCTATTCGTGCACCACGATAGTCAAGGCTGTCAGGCAAACAGCCAACGAAAATAACACCCAATCTATACGAATATTATTATAACAGTTGATTGTTTGTTTGGATTGAATAGGCACCGAAACTTCTGGACCGATTCGAAAAATTATTTGACCATAAGAAACCTATAATATCTTTATCATAAACTATAGAATATTTAAAAAGTTAGGGATCCGTATAAAAACTTCAATAATGTACCCACCTAACGCATGGCGTATCCTTGTCTATTCGTGTGTGTAAAAATGGAAAAATTTATATTTTTTTGCTAATTATCTGTGCGAAGCCGGGACGGACAGATTAATAAGTATTACCTGTAGGGCAAGCACGGGCTTTCTTGTCTAAGGTAGAATATACAAAAATTACGTCACTTTGTCATCGAATGCGTAAATTATTTGAAATAAATTTCTTCAACTTCAATAATATACGCAATGTATGGCGATGCGATGCCATTATTGTCTATTCTAGCCTAGAGAACAATCCCCGTGCTTGGCCTACTGAATGCTATTAAACACCCTAGTGATAAATTCACGCTAACCTGCACTTGTATTAATCGTATCCGACTCTATCGCTGTGCAGCCAAGCTCTCCACAATAGGATTTTCTTCGTTCGCTCTACCTATGTTGGTGTACACCACACAGCGATTATGCCACTACCGGGTAAATTTAATTTTTCTCGCTATTCAAGCGCTCGTTTAACGTATTTGTAATATTGAGTGCGGTTATTCTTGTGTTTATAACAGACAACAGGCTCTTTGTTGCAACTAATTTTTTCAGGCATAGTCACACTTAGGATCTTCTATCAAACCCACTCTTTTGAAGCTCTGGTGTGAAGAGTACATATGTGAAATGAATCAATAGAGTTTCTAATAAATTACAACCCAAAATTCGCTTGGTTTCAAAGTCGGCGCTTTCGCGGTGATTGAAAAACATCGGCTGCGTTGTAGATCATAAGAAACATTATTTACAGTACATAAAAGAATAATACTTTAACAACTAGCATTTACACTTAGACCTACTTCCTAAAAATGTAAGCCGTCACCAGAAGGCGTAGCGTGGCAATGCTGTCGGCATTCTGACAGTTTTGCTACGTTGGATGGCAAATAATATTTATCGGGTATTTATCGCGTACTTTTTGTTTTTACTTTCCCCTACGTTTAAAGCCAGCATTCCGATCACGATCACCTGCGGAGTCTCTCTACGCTGCGTTTTAGATAGATTTAATAAATAAAACGGTGCTTTATCGCTGGGTAAAGCAAGTTCCTCGATATTAAGAACATAGAAAATCGATGATAGCCCGTCTTTCGGCAATCACATTACGGGCTCGAGGGATATGAATTGTTCAAACACAATACGATTGATGGATCTAAGCTTGGTTGGGATCAAATAGAGTGCTTAACTGAAAAAGTCTTGTAAATGTTTGAGTGCAGAGGAAGGGACGTGACCTTTGTGATGTGATCCGCTACTTTCATTTAGAATAAGGGCTCCGTCCGATAACAAAAATTTTGTAAAAACATTTTACAAGCTTGGACGTCTTGCTGGTGTGAAGGCACATAGATTACACGCTTTAGTGTTCTGGTCTTAACTTGATTTTCTCGTAGGATGTCCTCTTCTTAAATGAATAATACCACTAATTTGTTTTTAATTGTTTAATGTAGCCAGTCCTAAGCCTGGTCAAGTATGAAGAGAATTGAGAACTCAGTACATACCTACTGCCTACAAACCCCGCAACCAGGTAAGTAAGTAATTATTATCTGAGTGTTATTATTATTGCCAACGCGCGCAAGCATGCGTCGTCCTTGCAACATAAATCTACAAAAGTCACGAGAGTTGAACAAAAACTTAAATAATTTCTAATTATTGAACCTTTGGGTTATTTCAAAATAGAACAAATGTTGTTCCTGATGATTCTAGAAAGATGGTCACCGAAGATTACTGGTGATTTAAAAATAACCCTGTATTTGTCGGGAGTCCTTACATCAAAGCAAACGCGATTTTGATGATGGTACAAACTCACAGTCACACACACGCCCACATACACATACCTCAATTTCAAATATTTATAATGTTTTCAACTAATTATTTGTTGATGTTCGTTCTGACTAAAAGACCAACTTGCAAAACGTTTAGGTAGGTTCATTCCATTCCCCTCCCCAATATATTCTGAATAATTGAACGTAGCACGCACACAGTAATTATTTACGAGTACCTTGTTGTGCCATTATCTACACGGCCCTGCCACAAAATTTGTTTTCGTGAAAGTTTGCGATGAGAAGAGTTCCTTTGAAATAAATAATACCTACAGTAATTTATGCTTCAACCTACACGAGTTTGTAAAATAAATGTCGAGAATCAGAGTACAATTTTTATGACCTCTTTGGCACGCAATCATCATCATCATCACCAGCCTATAATAGTCCACTGCTGGACATAGGCCTCCCCTAATGAGCGCCATAGATGGCATCATTATTTGGGGGTTATTGCCCATAATCCCCACGCTGGGCATGCGGGTTGGGGATCGCAGTTCGGTGTAGTTGTTCTGCAGAAGGCGCTGCTGCCCGCCCCCCGGTGTGTTTCCCTTAGTCGCCTCTTACGACACCCACGGGAAGAGTTGGGGTGGTGAAATTCTATGCCGGCACCACACGGCCATTGGCACGCAATAATGAACCTAAATATGTATGTCTATACCTACTAATAATTATAAAGAGGAAACATTTTATTTTATTTACCGTTCCCTTATCTCTGATGAGTGCAGAGCGATCCATCTGAAGTGTACTAGGCGTTTGTAGATATCGATTTATATTTTACAGGAAAAATGTAGAGAAGTCTGTAAGTAAAACATTTTTTGAAAAATGGACGCAAAACTAGAACTTTTCAAAGGTAATTCATTCATTGAAATTTCATTCATTGAGATATCAACTCAAAGGTAGGAGATTTAAGAGTTTTTGAAAATTGACTAAATCTATTTAAAATCTATACTTTTTGAAATACTTTAAAAAGAGTCGAAAAATTTATCAGTTCAAAAATTTCGATGTCAAAAAATTTATTCTAATCTCCGAAGTAACTGGTACCTTACATACAAAAATCGAATAAAGATCAAAACCCTTGGCGCGCGAGTTATACTCGCACTTGACGCGTCTCATTTTATTTAGTCGCGTACGTCACGCAAATGTAAGTGACGGCTAATTATAAGTTACAACAGAACTTAACTAGAAGAAAAATAATTAACTATCAAAGAAAGTTGATAGAAAGACGACGGTTTTATTAAAAATAATTAACAAGTTACTTGCCTACCAAAATATAATTTTATGGAAGTTAAAGCTATAGGCATAAATAGCGGTTTAAATGAATGCCAGTATATTCTTCAAACGTCTGAAAACTTGGAAACCTGTATAGGTATTTGCTATGCCGCGTCGTGCTAACTTTCAGTAGTTAAACTCGATAAATTTAGCTTGCATAAGACAACAAATCCCATAATCCCCGCATGCCCAGCGTGGGGATTATGGGCATTAACCCCCATATGATAATGCCATCTATGGCGCTCATTAGGGGAGGCCTATGTCCAGCAGTGGACTATTATACGCTGGTGATGATGATGATGATGATGAAGACAACAAAGAAATTCCAGGATCCGTTGTAAAGAGGCAACGCCCTGTACAAGCATTTTAATTAGTTATGCCGTGGGTAGACCATTTCCGGCTACCTTTTTAAACCTGCTCTATGTTTTATTTTTCGAGGGTTTACCGTGGAAAACAAGGAATTCTGTTAAACCTTTCCCATTTACAAAAGAATGAAGTACTTTAAGTTTACCTATTTCATATACTTTCTTAGAAAACTACTCTGTGAATGTCCCACTATTGAGAGCAATCATTATGCGAACCTTGGTACGTGTTTTATTTTTCGAGGGTTTACTTGGAAAACAAGGAATTCTGTTGAACCTTTCCTATTTACAGAGGATTAAAAGATTTAAGTTCATCCATTCCATACAATTAAGAAAACTAATCTGTGACAGCTCCACTATTTAGAAGTTTTATGTGAACCTCTTGGTACAATCCTTGCTTCCTTACTATACAATATTTATAAATACGACGGTAACTACTATCTGTCTACCTGTCTTTTACGCATAAAGTAGGTAGGTAGGTACTGTACCTATTTCGATGAAATTTGGCACAGGCATTTTCTAGACCGGAAGAAAGGACATATTCCGGTGTCTTGTTCCCGCGGGATAGTACAGGACACGTGATATAGCCGAATCCTTTTTATATTATTTATATCATCATCATCATCATCAGCCTATGTTAGTCCACTGTTGGACATAGGCCTCCCCTAATGAGCGCCATAGCGCCCTGTCTTCGGCTTGTCGCATCCAGCATCTGCCAGCAGTCTTTCGCAGATCGTCATCCCACCTGGCCGGAGGGCGTCCTACACTACGTTTACCAAGTCGCGGTCTCCACTCAAGAACACGTTTACCCCAGCGGTTATCGGTTCTTCGCGATATATGGCCGGCCCACTGCCACTTCAGTTTGCTAATTCTCTGAGCTATGTCGATGACTTTAGTTCTCTGTCGGATCAATTCGTTACGAATCCTATCCTTCAGAGAAACTCCGAGCATAGCTCTTTCCATAGCTCGCTGAGCGACTTTGAACTGGTGGACCAACCCTATCGTGAGTGTCCACGTCTCAGCTCCGTAGGTCATGACTGGTAGGACGCACTGATTAAAAACTTTCGTTTTTAAACATTGCGGTATGGATGACGAGAAGACTCGACGTAGTTTTCCGAACGCTGCCCAGCCTAGCTGGATCCTCCTCTTGGCTTCCTTCTCGAAATTGTTTTTACCCAACTGCAAAATCTGCCCAAGGTAAGTGTACTCAGAAACAATTTCGAGAAGGTGGCCATGTACGATCACCGGTCTTGGATCAATGTGGCCATTGATCATGATTTTGGTTTTATCCAAATTCATGCCAAGACCGATACATCGGGAGGCTGAAGCTAGACTGTCCAGCATCCGGTTCAGCTCCTCTAGCGACTCCGCCATTAGGACTATGTCATCAGCGAATCGCAGGTGTGAGATGTACTCGCCGTTTATGTTGATGCCCTTGTCTTTCCAGTCCAGCGTCTTAAACATATCTTCCAACGCGCTCGTGAACAGTTTCGGGGATATAACATCCCCCTGCCTCACTCCTCTGCGCAGTTGGATCGGTTTAGTCTGCTGGTCCTGTACTCGGACACTCATCGTAGCGGCTTCGTAAATACATCTTTATTTTTTATATTTATATGTTATAACAAAATTAATAACGTTAAAAACCAATGAAAAATATCCAAATTAGAATTAGTTTTTACAATTGAAACGATTGAGCTAACTGCAGACTGTTGCAAACGTTTAAAAGAAAAGTTGGTTATTTCATTGTAATTTTCATAAACTGGAATATGTACGGTTCTACGTTTTTATCTTCTACACGGACGATGTCGGGGACAAAAGCTAGTAGGTAATATATTATAATAATCAGACAGTTTTGCAATAAGACAAATATAGACTTGACACAAGAAACTGATCTATTGCGAGATAAGAACGTAATACGATTCCAGAAATTGATCTTGACGCTAGACAGGTTCATACCGTCGTATCCTACGAATACGGTCACAGTTGCAAAACACCAACTTTACAGGAGACGGTTTTTTCTGATTATTTCGCAAAGTTTCTATTGAACGAGTGTGATTTTTTTTGCTAAAACGTTTTCTCATATTTTCTGCTAAATTATCATAAAGGTTTCATAAATAAAAAAAACCTTTTTCCCTAGTTTTTGTCCCTTAGCACCTTGTTCCACGTGCAAGTTTCAAATCGACGTTATACTCAGCGCCATTGTGACCGTTTTCCACGCAGATTTCGCTTCACGTCCTCAACTAGGGGGGTAACAAACGTCTTTGTAAACTTATTCGACGGGATTATGATGGACAATTACACATTTTACGAAGGTCATAGTTTATTGTCCTTTATAATTTGGTTCTGTACCTTGATAATTTGCTTCAGAAATTGTTTATTCATGCTGTACTTAGGATGCGCTGTACACCCAGAGACGATATTAAATGTATTTAGTTTATCTAGCACTTAATCGACGACCTGTATGGCGCAGCTGCTGGCGAAGGCCTTTAAGGGACTTCGTCGCTGGAGGTTGTGGGTTCGATTCTCGCCTTGGGAAAAATGTTTATACATTTATTGCCGCTGATTTGTCACAGCTGGTTGGTAGGTACAGCTAAAATGCAACAAATCATTCGAAAGCCAAAACCCAGTTCGTGTAAAACTGTGCAAATTTTGCTGACATACTAAACAAAATGTGTTTTCGTAAACTATGTAAAACTCGTACTAGGGTTTCATGATTTAATGTAATGATTGGAACTAATTTTTTAGTTATTATGGTATACTCACTCATATAAAAAAGGTAATTTTATAATAAATAATGGAGTTTTCTGGCCACAACGCCAAGCCTAAACCGATGAAGCTAGAAAGCTGAAATTTGGTAGGCTGGACCTTTAACTACACAAATACCCGCTAGTAAGGGTTTTTTCTTATTCCACCCCTAAAGAGGTAAATGGGGGTTTTGAGGTTTTTGGTGTTTTTTGAAAATCTGTAACCGGTGGTTCGGTTGGTTAGATACATTGAATTACTAAACACACAAGAAGAATGATAGAAACAAGATAACTTGTTTCAGGATTTTTCAAAATATTCCTAAAAATTTAGTGATACTGGTAATTAAAGTTTGAGATTTATAATATCATTCTGTATTGAAATATCTATAACTTTCTAATGCAAGGTGCTATTGGCTTCAAATTTCATTATGTAATGATAGAAAAGTAAATTAAAAAGGCAATATTATGTGATTTATTTTAAGGAAAATTGCTAAGAACAATTAAAATACAAAACTATTCAACATTATGTTTCAGGATTTTTGAAAATATTTCCGCAAACTGTAAATACGGTTATTGAAATATTGGATTTGTAATTTTTGGTAACGTATTTAAATGACTGTTACTATTTAACGTGCGCTGGTAATGCCCTCAAATTTTATTTATGTATTGAATATACATTAAATGGTTAAACATGTTTTAAGGTCTATTTTCATATCTCTAAATTAGGGTAGAGAAAGTCAAACTTCCCGATATTTAGTTTCAATCCGATTGGTCTTGCATAAAATCTCAATTCACTAAATTAATGAAATAATAACAATGAATGAATGTTTGAAGATTTATTAAAACTTTTCTCAAAATGGGCTAAGGTAGAATGTTTAAAGCATATCGTATGACAAGACTGCTTCAAATTCACTAAATAAAAAAATATACCTACTGGAAACTTTAAAAAAAAGAATACCTACTTAATTAACGGACATAAAAATGATATCATAAGCGTCTTTCCGATTTTGGTGAAATTCCGATTTTTTCTTATAATAGGGAATTAGCTGATTTCGTGAAAGTGTTTTACCCTAAACACGTCCACGCCAATGAAATTACAAGCGAGTCAGCTAGTTGTCATTATATTATACGAGCATTCATTACATGATTATTGTCATAATAGATTGATATCAGAGCCAAGGCATGGCGTATTCATCGATAAATCTTTTTGCTGTTAATTTCCTAACCTATTTAGTATTTAAATGCTATGTCTATTAAAAAAACAACAAGTAATGGAATTAAAATTCGCAGATGTTTGTAGGGAGTGTTCTGGTTGATTTTTATGTATATATAATAAAAAAAAATTATATCTATAAGGTCTATTGTGTTAAGTCATCTGATAACCAAAACACAAGTTTAAGTCGATTGTTCAGCATTTTATTTATTCATCCTATTAATCTCGTTACTGTATCCAGATTAGAGAACTCGTCAATAAGCCTGTCTGAAGCCAACTACTATGTGGTTGCTCACGTTATAATATTAAAAAGAAAACACATATTTAATTCGCTGTTTTGTACTCTGTCGTCTGATGACCTTATTTGTAGAAGTCGAAAAATCCTGAAAATATTGACTTCTCTTGAAAATCCTTAAAACCTGTTTCTCTTTATTTTATTTTTCACATTGGATTGGACAAGCAAATAGTTTAATATGTTTAGTCGTCAATGGAATATCGGGAACTCTGGCAACTTTTACATTTTCTAATATCCAAGTGATTTTTATACAAAAAGTCAAATACAGTTGTAGTTTAAAGCACCGCATGTAAAAAGCTTACAATCAATTCAATACTTTAGTAAATACAAAACCAATACAAATAATTCAAATAATTTTAACCTATACTAAAATCTTTTAGTTTGGTTAAATTGCCGATTTACTAAATGTCAGAAATATTTTTAGAATTCGAACAACTGTTGGTTTATAGTTTAAACAAATTGTGTCACTGTTCTCAGTTCTTATTGAGTGACCTTTATAAAAAAACCCTGAAAGGCATATGATAATTTCATAAATATTGATATTCTATATTAAAAAGTTACAGAGAATTCAAAACAAAACCCAACTACTTATCTCAAACATGTATAACCCGTTCCAGTCCATTTTCAGGAGTATTTTAAAACTTCCTGAAACAAATATTCATTTATTTATATTATTAAGATTTTACAATGGAATAGGTATTCCTAACAAAAAATATAGGTACTTCGCAAATGAAGTGATTGTTTGCATCCGCATTCGCTTATGTGAAAGATGTACATTCGTTACATATAAAATCTATACTAATACTGTAGATACGAAGGTCAGACCCTGTCTGTCTGTTTGTTGCTTTAACGCTTTAATCGATTTAACGATGAAATTTTTCTTCACACAGAAGAAAAATGAACAAGAAACTAGTATAACCTATAATTGTACCTTAGTAGGTTGTTAGAACATAATTATGTATGTACACGTACCTACTCGCATTATATATAAATTTAGCATTTTCCGTGCTTTCATAACCAAAGACAATTCATGTGCCTAGCCAAACTATTAAAAATGCAGTTCGTAGTCGACAAACAGTGCGGTAATCCGCGCCCGCGCGCCTTTTCACCCGCGCTACATGGTTACTCTGGAGTATGTAACCGTATTCGCCGGGAAATACTTGTGATCTTTGCGTTTTTCACGGGGAAGAAAGTGCCAAAGCTGTTTGTTAACTTTTTCGTCGGGCTAAATCCATCAATGTAATTGTGACCAAATTTTAAAATCTTAATAACTTTTTTATTTTCAGTATTTTTTAATTTTTTTTGAACTGGTATGATGTAAATCATAATGGAGATTCCAAAAATGCAATAAAAATAAAAAGTCACACTGGCGACTGTGACCCTATTCGTAGGATACGACGATACAGCTAATCGCATAAGTAGACATTTCATAACACTGCTGTTCTTTGTTATGTATTGTTATAAATTTCACATTTTGTACACAAATGTTAAATATATTAAAATTATTAAGACCAAGGAGTTTGAACGGTTAAATACCATAAGAGTTGAATTCAGTAAGGGCATAGAGATCTACACATCAAAGTCGCCGATCTGCCATATGTCGGCAGCTTCCAAGTTGATAAAACACTGTCGGCAGCATGCTAATATTTATAATGAAATGTCGCGACTAGTCGCCACTGTTGCTGACATGATGATCTAAAATAATGCCGCAACTAGTAACCCGCTGATCTGTGTCGGCGGCGTTGGCGAGTTCGGTTTGTGGAGCCTTCATGGACAATAATCATAATCGTTTTATAATGCATGCAATATAGTATTATAAAAGGTTTTTAAACTTTCACGATTTGTTGACATATTAAAGAATTATAGTAATCGCCCCTTGACCACGATCGCTGCAACGCGATGGAAACTTAAGGGAAATAAAACAAAAGGTACGCGATAAATACCCGATAAATATTCTATAATAAATTATACAATTTTGTATGCTATGATCTAGTTCCACAAAAGCCACAGTTGAATGCGGCATGCAAAAGGGAAAACCTAATCAGAACGATAGGTTGCTTTCACACACGGATTTTTCCCTGCAATATGTAGATTCGACATTTCATCGATAATTGATATTGATCGGCTAATCTCTGAGTCTAGATTCGCGTCACTACTTTCCCTGCAATATGTAGATTCGACATTTCATCGATAATTGATATTGATCGGCTAATCTCTTAGTCTATATTCGCGTCACTGCGACAATGAACGGCCCAGCCAGCATAACAGCTGAATGCAATCTGGATGTAATCAGAGGCATGAATTAGCCGTCAACAGCTGAATCACATGAGCGATAGTAATGGCGATGTGCGGTTACCGCGTTCATAATAAAAGCTCAGGCTTAGCACGGGTTTAATATACTCGGGTTTAGTTTCAAATATTTATATTGTATTGAGAATAAAACTTTATAACAAAGAAAACAACAATTAAATAACCTAATTAGAACTTGTATTTGCTATTGAAACTAACTGCAGACTGACTACAAACAAACTACGAGTACAACTGATCCATATCAATACCAGTCGGAAGTTTCCCCAAGACTCTGGCTGCATTGCCTCGGTGTTTGGCAATGCTGATGCGCTGCGCCAGATACCCACCAGCCAGATACCAGCTCTCGGTTCACACGTCGCTTCTACCAGATGCTCAGATATTTTTTTGTATAGTTAGTTTTTTTCACATAGATACTTTTGAGTACACAGAATAAATTTTTATACCTACACGAGTTAAAAACGTCGTCATCGAGAATATAGTAGGATTTTTCCGTTACGATGTTTTTAATCGTAATACTAAAACTGTTGGTATTATTTAATGTAATAAATAAATAAAGTTGTAAAATCCAAATAGCATCATCTTGCCCCAAGTTAAGCAAGCTTGTGTTATGCGTACGAGATGACTAATATACTTTATACAATATATTACATAGATAGATATTTTTTTATTATAATATGCATGAACGAACAGAAAACCCTCAACAAATATCTGCTGATCCTACAAACATTTGTCCCGGCAACCTCCTGCGTACGTCGCAGATGGACCTTCGCCAACCGCGCCACTGAGGACGTATTTTTGTATTCCCGATTTCCACTCGCAGTTAATTTAACACAGAAACTTCAAATTAGGGGTTACGAAACAAAATTAATATTGGGTTAGAGTAGTCTTATCCGAGAAAAAAATTATCCGCGAATCAGTTTTACATGCGGTGGAAAGCTTAGAATAACTAAACTTACTCTAAGGTGGAAAGTATTTGACGCCAACAACGGGACCACAGAAGTACGAAACAATGTTTAGTTTTAACACGTTTACCACCGTCTCTAATCTGATTACGAATTCAATGAATAAACTTATTGAATACTTTTCTGCTGTGCGTGTGCAATCTGAAGACTCCGGCGATGGATGAACTTCCCATACAAACGTAACACCAAAATGATTTGTAATTTGATCATATTCTCATTCTTTGTCTGATATTTGGGAAATTCATCCGTGTCGCCGGAGCATTATGTTTTTACCTAGCTGTTTTACCTAATCAGTTTATGTTAAAGTTTCAACAACTATATTTTGCATTCTAGATCCCCATGGACTTTTTCGCGTAGGTTTAGGTAAAACATCTAAATGTCACAAAATACATTTATTGCTTTTAGACCATTATGACAAAACTCCAAATAAAGGCAAGACATGTCTAAATCTGAAAAGTTTGCCCTTGACAGGCAAAGCATACTTTAAACTGGATTAACTTGTTTACTAATTTATAGAAAACCTAGTGGTTTATCTCATCAGAGCCCGCAGACTAGCTCATTTTGTGGGATTGAAATTGTGATAAAGAATCATTGTATTTACCCGTATTGGTGATGCATCGATACTCTTTTCAGATGAAAACAAAATTAAGGGCTTCAGATGATAATGAAAAGTTAAATGGAAGTTCTTGAGTATAGAAATCTGAAAAATAACTCATATATTACAAATCCAGCTATAAAAGGTTAAGTAAAGGTAGAAGGTTAATTTTTCAGGAAGCTTGGCGAAGGCATTTCATCGAATGGTTCCTTTTATACATTCTAAATATAGCTTTAAAAGGAAAGGCCACAATAACTCAATCAAACAAGTATTGAGAAGGTCAATGAAAATCGGAGATCCTGGCTTTTTGATGAAAATATCAGTATCCGGATCAATACTTTGACGTTTTTTACTCTCCGAGATGTACATGTAAGAGTAAAAACCAATATTTTGGATTCTACATCCGTATAGATTTTATCGTATAGTTGTAGGAATAGGCAAAGAATATCGTCAACTCATAAAAAATAGAAATTGTTACTATCATTAGGTACAAAAGGGTAAAGCCGTCCAAACTCTAACGAAAATGTATGTAGTTGACAGACATTTCATTTTTTCAGAACATAAAGAGAAAAATATACGTATAAAAATAAACCTTAAAGTAAGCGGAAAACTGTCAAAATAGGACTGATGATTCTTACCTCGGTATTTCGCATGATAAATCTATGTAGAGGTATACTACGTACCTAAACGACTAAGGTACCTCCCCTCCTAAAATAGAAACAATTTGAGACTAACCGCTCTAATCATACATACCTATGTACTTAGGGCATTAGGCGAAACGACGATGTAGGCCATTAGAAACAGCTGCTGCCGCAATAATACCTTCGCTAATTAATGACATGCAGTTATGAATACCTGGGGAGACGGTTTGTTTGTGTATTGGTATTTTCTTCGCGGTATGTGCGAAGAGAAGCATCTGCTGATATTTTCTCAGAAAGCGGCCTAGATTCTGAACTGTTTGTGGCTGCTTGAAAATAGCTGGATGTCTAAAACGAACCCGGGGGCAAACCATGTTGGATCTGTAACGTAACGTGCGTTATTTGCACTAGTTTTATTTTCAAAAGCTGGTGATAACGCGGATAACGCTATTTAACGTAATGTACGTTGAATAACGCGTTATTTAGCGTGATTTTCTTACAGGCTTATATGTTAACGATAAATGCATCTGGGAACATGCCACTGGTTTCAGACGGTACCAAATGGTGACTAATTATGTACTTACATGTAGTCCTCGAGTACGAGTGTAGAGCTTGCAACTCGTGGTTGCAAGCTCTACATCGTAGTTCCTATACTTTTGCAAGTTTAAGTAGCTAAGCAATTTAAAAACCGTTTACTAAAAGATGAATGAATCCAATTCCAGGATCATAACTTAAGCCAGACAGAATGCAACGTAAGATAAACTCAAACCAAGAACTTGATATGTTTATCACGTCTTCGCTCATGCATGAAATAAGATACCGAGCATTCATACGAAACAAGCAATACGTTGTACTGGACATGGCCATCCATTCATCTTGCTGCTGTACAGATTCAGACTTGCAATTGTACTCAAATGCAATCCAGAAAATACATTCTCAAAACAATGTTGCAGTGAGGAAAGGAAATTGCTTTTATACTGCGATTTTATTCTTTGGTTTATTTACTTAATCAAGAGCTGAGTTTGAGGCGAGATTCAAACTTAGGCACACGTTTTCGTTGTTTTAAAATATTTTTTTACCTATCAAATAATGAACGGATTAAGTAGCAGAAGTGTAATCGCAAAAAGAGTCGCTACAAGATATATGGAGTCTGTATAATAATGTTGGATTGCCAAGGCTCCCATTCATCTTCTAGTTTCAAGATTTGCCGTCTGAAATTGGAGCTTGAAGAATGTGAACGTTTTCAGCCAATCCAATGACTTTGGCTCTCTAATCCAAATGTTGTATTGTGCAAAAATGGTAGTACACTAACTGCGCACAAAATGATTTTTTTAACTCATTTAGAAGATAATTTTATCTAGAAACTTATCCACCTTTCCATCTAATTGCAATTCAGGAGTGGACATTTTAGTCTTTTAGTAACATATCCATTAGAAAAGAGAACAAGATGCGAGTGGCATAAAATATAGTATAGAGCTAAGAACACTGAACTTTACCTTGACATCCCGACTAGTCTACAGTCGTCAAGTCTGTGGTTATTTCTTTTTGTATGGTAAATACGTAAAATAAAAAGTAGAGAAAATAAATTTTTGTAACAGGAGCGCCTTTTTCCGAAACGGGCTTTTATGAAAAGTTTCTAAACAACCCCTTATTGTAAGGAACAACAGTTTGCTTTTTAAGCAGAGTAGGTGAAGGTATACAAAAGCGCAAAGCTTTATATTATATCCCGAGTCGCCTTATTCATGATGTTTCTGCGGGAGTTTTATATCTACTTGAACTGGGAAAAAAATGAACTTTACTCGAAGTAAAAGGCTCCTAAATGATGAACATAATCTCAATTTCAAACAAAGAGAAATGGTTTAAATTTTAAAACTACTAAAACTGTATGGTTGTTAGCTGTTGCGGTTGCACTGTTATTTTCGTTCAAACGATCATAGATTTAACGCTAGCTGCTGTGAATTTTGTTTTATTTTACGGAATTTCGTAGAACACCGCGAGAATATCGAGGCGTCGCGTCAGTCAGTTACCTCCACATTTCTCGTTAAAAGGAAATCGAGGGTCAATATTTATTTATTTACTAGCTGGGTGCTCGCGGTTTCATCCGCGGAACTTCCAATTACGTGGGATTTTCATGATAAAAAGTCCATAATGTTATTTCAGGTCATAAACTATCTGTGGACCAACTTTAATCAAAATCCGATAAGTAGGTTTTGTGTGAGATAGTAACAAACATCCATCCATACTTACAAACTTTCGCTTTTATAATATTAGTAGAATATTCCCAGTTTATTTTCAACAAAAATTATTTCACTGCGAAGACGCGCCTGGAAATTAATTTAACGACTTCGTAACTACAAACGTGGAAGTTGGTCCTTAGGAACTTGGATACAAAACCAATAAATTACTCTACAGTGGCACTTGAGCAAACTTACGTAATTACAAATAGCCTACTGTCTAATCAACTTTGACGACCTCCGTGGCGGAGTGTGCGAAGAGCCGATATATGTAGGTTGCGCAGAGTACTGGAGAGTTGGGTAGGTAACCATTTGTAAATTGGGCAAGCTGAATGGGACGCCTCCGACTGGTATTGATATGGATCAGTAGAGCTACCTGTAGTTTGTTTGCAACAGTCTGCAGTTAGCTAAATTGTTTCAATTGTAGATACTACTTATACTTTGCATATTTAATAGTAATTGTTCCTAGTTAATAAAGGTGTATTCGCAAAAAAATACGTCTAAACTTTTGTCGATGATGCGGTAGTTAAATTTACTCCCCAATTTCGTGCACAGAAGATTTGTACAGTACTTATAGTAAAGAACTATGATGTAATAAGAGGTTTGCTGATTATGCGGTAGTTAAATTTACTCCCCAATTTCGTGCACAGAAGATTTGTACAGCAAAGAATTAGGAGATTTGCTCGTTTCTAGGTGTATCGGATGCCAAACCAATTAGTTCTGTCACTTGGGCGCGGTCCTTGATGGGTTAGACATCACAAAGACATCTATTTTGTTGGCATTTATTTTGTCCGAAAAAAAGCCGTATTATGGTGGAGTGACGAGGGTGCTGGTTGTCATCCTTGAGCTTCTGAGGTATTTTCGAAAATATCTTGTATTGTACATTAATTGTGTTCTTTTACGACTAAGGATTCTATTTTCGACGCTATGTCGATGGTGCTTAGTTACAATTTTGTTGTATCAAATCAGAGAAGATAATTACTAGTAGTGGGTAGATGCTTATCGATGACTTTTTGATTCGGTTTAATGAACACGTAAGATCTTTGTGTACTTTGTTATGTTATAAGACTTTTATATGATGTTAGAACATTTAATAACAGCTACAAAATACATGGTATATTATATAAACTAGGTTAGGTATATGTATGGTAGTCTTAGGTAGTAATGCAGCCCAAGGCACAATTTACAAGTTAGTAATATGTACTACTGTGTAATAATATGACATAACCTGTGAATAATAGGATAATCTTATAAGGAAGTCAGTAGAAGTTCCGCTAAAGTACTAAAAAAGTATTAACTAATATTTACACGTATATCTATTTCCTAAAAATAAAACCCGTAATTTTTTAAAAAAGGTTTTTTCACAAACGAATAAGGCACTCAGCCAATGAAAAAATAATGCTGGACAATCCACACAGCACCACCTAGCCCCAAGCTAAGTAGAGCTTGTGTTATGGCTACTAGATGACTGATATACATTATATAATTTACTAAACAAAAATATAAAATAAAACTTGATTTTTTTTATTTTACTACTAATACATATTTTAAATGAAACATCTATAATATAAGTACCCACCTTTTTACATAAAGAAGGAAACTATTCAATTGTCAATTCATCAGTTTAAAAAAAAATTAGCTTGATTGTTAGACAACAATGCAGACGTGCCGTAAAAGAGAAAAAAGTTGGCAATAAAACTCTTCAGCGATAAGACAATTGTCGCTTATTCTTAACTTATCGCTTTTTCTAAAATTGTGCAATAAAGTATTATTATTAATAGACGACCGTGTTTATTTATTTTTCCCTTTTTATCCCAGTGGGTAAGAAATTAAAGGCTGTTAAGTCTTTGTTGATTCTGTAAATATTTTCACCTCTAGATATGTCGGCCACTTTTGAATCAAGGGGTGTGTACTCAACGAAATCCGTTTTATTTAGGGTTCGATGTGCCGTGCAAACACTCCAACCGTCTATAGTGTGTGGAGGGAATTCATTAGTTGTGATAAAGGACGACTGATTCAATCTATACGGACTATCTTTGGGTTCTTGAGAGATAACAAGATTACTGGCTTGGGAAGGTAGCTAGTAACGTCCCTTCTGTATTAATGACTAGACTAGTCAACCACTATTTGCACAAATTTATACAAGACAAAATTACTGGCTTGAGAAGGTAGCTACTAGTAACTTCCCTTCTGTATTAATGATTATACAACCAGTCATCTACTATTTGCGCAGATTTATACAAGATTAGCGGTCCGCTCCGGCTTCGCACGGGTATTTAACAAAATTTAATTTTTCATGCGGAACCCTAACTTTTTTGAATATATTCTTTAGCCTATGTTCATGTCAAAAATTTAGGATTCTAATGGCGAAAGAATTTTACAAATCGGTCCAGTAGTTTCGGAGCCTATTCAATCAAACAAACAAACAACCAAATGTTTCCTCTGTTTAATAGGTATAAGTATAGATGATGATGATGATGATGATAATGATACAAGGTACCCTAGGGTAGTTTCTGGACACAGAGTGTACTAACTTTTGTTCTACGATTTTTTGTATGCTTGTTTGTCAAGAGAAAAGCCGTGCCAGACGATAAAGGTCGATTTGATAAAAAAAGATTGGGCAGAGGTTAGCATAATATTATTTTAAGATTATCTTGCTATAAAAGTACCCACCTCGTTTGCTGTGAATCAGTTTGCTTAAATCATCCAAACGTTCACGTAGGTACCGAAGTTTTCTTTTTAAATAAAGGGAAGAGGGGTGATCTGTAGGTATTTACTACTTGCATGTGTATACAAGTATTTTTACCTCAATGTTACATCGTTAGTTCGCATCGTGGCATAGTGGCCTCGTTAGTAACGGACGAACTAATAAAATTTAGTTTAAGAACAAAACTTAAAAAGTTGTAGTATAAATGTTGGATAGTTTAGTCGGTGTTCTCTTTTTGTAAGAAACATTAAAAAATTCTGGAGTTTATTTAGACTGCAAAAAAACAGCGGTTCTGCAAAGAATAACCCGTTAGGTACATGTTTTTTATGTATTCTTTACAAAATCAACCAAGATATAAGTACATTCTATTTGTAACTAATTTACTATGTAAACCTTGTAAGGTTTGTCTTGGTCCCGCTTTTCACTTCAATTGTAGTTCTACGTATATATGTATGTATAATAAGATGACTAATCTGGGCCTACCCTACCTACTGCGTCGGTTTTCATGTCTACTTCCTTGCGCATAGTGCACGATGTGTATACTCATCATACGTTGTGGGAGAGAGCAAACAAGTACTATTATATATATATTTAAAAGGTATTTTTCTAAGAAACTGGTGCTTCTAGAATGAAAGCTGTTCTCCTTCTTCTCACGCTGGTGGCTGCGATGGTGGCAGTACGCGGTGACATTTGCACCACTCACTACTGCGACAAAATCACTTGCGACTCGACTGTCACCAAAGCCAGTTGCGAGATCTCTGGGGGAGAGTACCGACCCAATGGAAGCATGTGCAACTGCTGTCCGATGTGTGTCGCCATTCTAGGTAAATGAATAAATAATTAAATAAATAATGCTGGACATCCTCATTATCTAATTCCGTCACGCCATCACGACAAACATTCTCGACAGCCTATCCATGGCTGAACGTGGTTGGTAAACGTTGGTACACGAAATTTAAGGGGAAAAATATCTTTAGTAGGTAAATCAATATCTAGAATTTCTCTTGAAGATTAACTTGAACGGGACAACGAGAATCGACTAAAACATCCAAATGGCAATGCTGCCAGCATTCTGGGCACTCTGCCCTATGGTGCTTAGATATTTAGGTAATAGTAGATATAAAAGTGTATATACTAACTGCAATTTTTTTATTCTGTTTGGTACTTGCTGTTGTTTTCATTGTTTATAAATGACATTCCCTTTATCAGATATCTTTAAAATATAAGTAATTATGAGTTTATAAGGATTTTTCTCAGCGTTTATATATATTTTCTTAAAATTTTCCAGGTGAAGGCGAGCGTTGTTACCACATGCGGAGAGCACCACCCCCCGGCGAATGTCGTCCACCTTTGCAGTGTATCGATAGAGTGTGTACGATGACCGGCTAGATGTCATCCGTAAAACTCTCCGATATGTGGGTGGCATAGTGCCTGAAATTATAATGGGAGACAAATAAATAAATTATTGTTTAACCGAGTATAGACATTACTTACACACGCATTTTATTCATAACGATAAGGCCGCCCTTTACTATCGTGTTGTATTGCGTATAGACATTATTTACACACGCATTTTATACTACCTCTGAGGATGTCTGTTTGTAATATTTGCTATCTATCCTTTTCTTAGATTTAATTTTGATCTTCTCGGTATATTTTATAGTATTCAGTAACGAAAGATACAATACTAGACATGAGGAGGTCGGAATAATCCGGAATATTTTTCTTCCGATTGTCCTTAGTATAAGGTACCTAACAATCGGGATTTTTTTCCCGATTGTTCCTAGTAGGAACGCTGGGGTAGGTAAAATCGGGAAGAGGCGACTCTGACAATGCTTCTTTAGTTTGTTCTTTAGATGGATTCTTTCTTACTCTTCCCCCATAGAACATCCCGAGCACTCAAATCTCGTTTTACCATACCAGACGAAACTCGTTGTAAATACCATACCAAAAACAAGTACGACAAGTGCGAGTGTAACTCGCGCGCCGAGGGTTTTGAACTTTTGTCGTTTAGGTAGGTATAGGTACGTATATGACAACCTCTTGGCGCGGTGGGCTTACAACGCAGGAGGTTGAGGTTTGATTCCTGCCTCGGGACTAATATTTTGTAGGATCTTCAGATTATTTGTTCGGGTGTTCTAGTCCTTTTCTGTACACAAAAATAAATCATCTAATGTGATACTTATACTTTATTAAGTATAACAGCTATCGTAGTAATACCAATAACACAAGCTTTGCTTAGCTTGTGGGTAAATGATATTGTGTGGATTATCTACGATACATACCTATCTCTTCTCAAAAATTTTGAGAACAACGGTTTTGGTGCGCTGTAGAGCTTCTATTACAGTTACTACAGAGATTAGTGGGTAGGTAAGTGGGTTACCTACAATTTTTTTTCAGCTTTTTTCAACCTATTTCACTAAGTATGAAACTTAGACGGTTTTCAAAACCTGTTTTGAATTGTCAAAATTCATACCTTTGATTTGATATTACTCTCAATGAAATAGCCCCCATTGTATGAAAATTAGTTTTTTGACCATACTTCAAAAAGTATTATATTTACAGACTTCTCTATATTTTTCCTGTAAAATATAAATCTATATCTACAAACGCTTAGTACATTTTACATCAATCACTCTGCAATCTTCGGAGATAGGGGGGGAATGGTCATTTTTTCGACCTTTTTCAAAATATTTCGAAAAGTATAAAACTTATCGAAATTTCAAAAACTGTATTAGAATGTACAAACCAATACCTTTCATTTGATACCCAACTCGGTGGGGTAGTCACCCCTTTAGAAAATTTTCCCGCCCTTTTTTGACCTTATTTCAAAAAGTATTATTTTTACAGACTTCTCTATATTTTTCCTGTAAAATATAGATCCATATCTACAAACACTTGGTACATATCACATCGATCGCTCTGCAATCTTCGGAGATAGAGGGGGGTACCGGTCAATTTTCGACCTTTTTCAAAATATATCAAAAAGTGTAAAATCTGTCGAAATTTCAAAAACTTTATTGGAATGTATAAGCCAATACCTTTCATTTGGTACCCAACTCAGTGGGGTAGTCAGCCCTTCAGAAAATTTTCCCGCCCTTTTTTACCATATTTCAAAAACTATTATTTTCACAGACTTCTCTATATTTTTCCTCTAAAATATAGATCTATATCTACAAACACTTGGTACATATCACGTCGATCGCTCTGCAATCTTCGGAGATAAGGGGGGGGAACGGTAATTTTTTTGACCTTTTACAAAATATTTTAAAAAGTATAAAGTCTACCAAAATTTCAAAAACTATTTTGAAATCTACAAACGTGTATCTTTCATTTGATAACACTTTTGACTTTGTACGTTCCATTTAAAATTTCGATTTCAAAATTTGTATGGAAAATCTTCATTTTGATTTTTCATTTATTTTTATTTATTTTTCTATAAATATGTGCGAGCGCACAAAATGTATTATTATTTCAAATTTCAAGTCAATAGCTGCAGTAGTTTCTGAGATATTAAGGATTCAAAACACAAAACAGACCCAAAGCGATTCCATAAGGGTTTTGCAACCGATGGCAAAACCCTAAAAAATACTTACACATTGGCTGTAATGTCTATTAGAATAACCAATAAAACATTTTCAATTGTACAAAATTATTTTCTATATTTACTAAGGAATAAATGTTTTACATTTCTCCGTGTGTTCTAATTTTTTTTTTTATTTTGAACAAACTTCAATCACAAAACGAAGGCATTTCTATGAATGTTTCAGTGAGTTTTATATTTGCATTATATTTGTTACGATGGTGATTGCCGAGTTGTGTCCGAGTAAGGCGAACGTTCCAAGAGTACCAAGAATTTGATTGTTTGTTTGTTTGAATTGAATAGGCTCCGGAACTAATGGACCGATTTGAAAAATTCTTTCACCATTACAATCCTATATTTTCTGTGATGAACATAGGATAAAATATTTTCGAAAAAGTTAGGGATCCGCATGAAAAATGCAGTTTTTGTTAAATACCCTTTTTGTTAAATATTTAGAACTAGCGAGTTCTAAATATTTAGATAAGCCACGTTCACAATTTGTAAAGAAAAGAGATTTAATGCTAATACTACCACTTGATGTCATCTAGCAGGACTATGATTTACACATGGATCAGAAACATCATTTAGGTACTCTTTTCATTATTGTATTTACACAAGTGTAAAACGTAATTTAAATTCCATTTAGGTACATGATAAATAGTTATATTTGCTTATTAAATCTACTTACCCATATTTAAGGTTGTTCCTAGAGTTAAACCCATTTTTTCTTATCCACATATTCTTGCCATGCTGTGTAGAATCCAGCATTATTATAATCATTTATTTATAGTAAGTTCTCTAGCATTTGACTTTGGTGTTCTTCCAATACACACTAGGATCGTATCGTTTATCACAATAGGATCGTATCGTTTACTCGCTCACATTGAGGTACTATGTGTTGGGTACGTTCGTCACATTAACGTCCTATAATTTTATTGCTTACTCCACTAGCGGTTACAAATTAAGAGTATCCATTAAATTAAGAATAATTTTGATTAGGCATTTCCTTTGACGATGACGCAAGCCTTTTTTAATTGACCGAACGAGCGACTGAGTGAAATATAGCATTTAAATAAATCCACTGTTTCTTTAATAGCCGCAAAAAAACTCTCTGCTTTTCAGGTCTGCGGTTGTCGTTCCTTTTTTAATATTTACTTTTAGGTTCAATGACACTGTTTACGAAACAGAATAAAAAGAGTTAAAAGTTAGTGAGTAGGTAAGAGTTGAAACCACTCGCCTATGTTTTTTGACCTACGTACCAACCTATAACAGTACCAAAGCAACAACTTTTAGGACCTAAATTTTCATAAATCTAAGTAGGTACCTATACAATTTTGCTATGTTCACCCGAGCTTATTCACCTGTATTAAATACACTTTTAGTAGGTAAACTTTAAACGCCTGTACCACTGTTCATAAAACAAAAGACATAATATATTTCAAATCATAGGTAAACTTTATACACCCCAGTGAAAAATGGTTCTGACGGACAATTTCTAGAAAATGGCTCACAGAAATATTTCCATCAAACATGCTTAACTGGGCCTCACACATGAATTCATCATTTAATGAACGCTTGGGGTTATTTATATCGGATCATATAATTAGAATGGATCATTGATCCGTTCCAATCGCATTATTTAATGAAATTTTGTCCCAAATCATGATTTTTGGATGTTGGATGTAACACTAAGCAATAACAACCATAATCTATAAGGTTTAATTAGTAGGTACCCACTTATTTGCACAGTTATTTAATTTAACAAAATTCACAGATGTTTTATTTGAAGGTTACTTGCACCTTTATATAAAGCACCGACTTGTTATGACTTAGTTTCAGCAAATCATTCAAAAGAGAACGTACCTTTAAACGTAAGTAAGCAACGTGATTAAATTTGTTTAGGTTTTATATATAGGTGTGAAAGATATACAATATTTTTAAAAGAAAGTAATATAAAAAATATAGACTTTGAGTAGTTGATGTCAATTGAAACTCGATATAGGACATTTAAATTAATAAATATCGAAACCACGTAAATACTTCTTTATTTTTTTCATTTGAATACGTATACCCTAATTCCAAAGCAAGAGTACATAAGGAATTTCTAATTGTTTTTTTTATTCTATTACTGGGCTTCGAAAATTACAATATTTATCTTTACTAAAATTATAAAGAGGAAAGATTTGATTGTTTGAATTGATTATGCTCTAAAACGAATACACCGGTTTGAAAAATTCCTTTACCATTAGAAACTTATATTATCCCTAATGAACTTAATAATGTACCTAACCCAACGTGTGTAAACCCCGGCATCGCACGCGGGTACTTACTTAACAAAAATTATAATAATAACGAGTTAATTTTTGATTTTTTTGTTAAATAAGTCGTACGAAGCCGGGGCGGACCACTAGTTATATAATATCATTATTTAATATATTGTATTATTTATATCAGTCATCTAGTACCCATAACACCAGCTCTGCTTAGTTTGGGACTAGATGATTCTGTGTGTATTGTCCAGTTGATTTATGAATTTATTGTTTTTTTACGACCTCTGTGGCGCGGTGTGCGAAGGTCCGCCTGCGACGCAGGAGGTTCGATTCCCGCCTCGGGACAAATATTTGTATTTTAACTGTTAATTTGTAATTTTTTTTCAGCATGAAAGCTGTTATCCTATTACTCACTCTGGCGTGCCTTACGGTGGCCGTCTTCGGTATCGTATGCACCCCCAATATCTGTGAGACGGTCAAATGTGACTCGAATGTTACTAAATCCAGCTGCTCCAGTCCTTCGAAGGAGTACCGCCCTAAAGGGGGTTTATGTCGTTGCTGCCCTATTTGCATCACACTTATAGGTAACTCACCATTTCAATTATTAACAAATATAATTATAATAACACTAAAACTTTACTATACAAGTAAATACTATTTGCTTATTAGCGTTTTTCATAAAAAGGAAGGTTCTTGTTCGGTGGATGTGGTATTTTTCAGAAATTATTTATTTTTATATTATTTCCAGCTAAAGTTCATAATTATTTATAAGCGGCACAGAGAATACACAAAACAATAAACAAAACGCACAAAGAAGCAAAAAAAACCTCATGTACCCCAAATGCGTTAGCTGGTTATGTAGTCATACAAATTCATCATTAAAATCTAACATACATATTTTTCAATTATTTCCAGATGAGGGTAAAACTTGCCCTTATAAACTCCGCGGTGTGCCGAGCACCGTTGAATGCCGTCCACCTTTGGCTTGCAGGAATAATGTGTGTACCAAAATCGAATGGGATTAAATTCAATTAATCAGTAGGTACCATTTACAGGGCCATATGCAGGGCACAAATGTGCGCAACACCTGTCCAGCAATCTAATGAATTGTTAAGTTCCTTGTATAAACGATTTTTAATTGCTGGCGCGATTGTGTTTTGTTTTTTCATACAATTATTTACGCTGATGTCGCAATTCAGGCCTCCATTATAGGAAAAACAGAAGGAGATCGCGCCAGCTTGTAAAAAAATATCTAAGTATTTGTAAGTTCCTTCCTGAGTTGTTTGTGTCCGAAATAAATGCTTTTTGTTTTTTCCATGATGGATCCATGATGGATGGTTTCTCTGCCTGGTTATTTGTAATAGCCTATCTAAACTGTCCAACTGTCGTACAAAGTATTACTTTTAGTACCTAGTACAGGCTGTGCGCAATATCTTAAGATACCTTCGTTTTCTTACCTTTGAGTCCTTCACAAACTTAATAGTGTAGACATATAGCGTCAGCATTAAATACGTACCTAGAAATATCATTTTCAATTCAATTTAATTTTATTAAACACAAACCTTTATTTGACACGGGCTTATAAATGAGAGCAACACGCTCGCTACACCAGTCACAAAAATTTTACGGCTCGCTCCGAAACAGCCACAAAATGAACAGAATACCGCTCCGGTACACCGGAATGTCCATGCACAATACCGACGTGCGGTAACCTCTCACAAGCAAACCTGCACAGGTAACCTCTCAGGCCGACCATAGCGTACAATATAGCTTACATTAAACAGCTACAAGTTTGGTCAACACTCTGGCGGGGCGGTGCGGTGCGGATTGCGGTTCATAATTAATTGCACACATTGCTCACCCACCGCATTCACCCGCTTCTATTTACATTCGCATTTACACTTGAAACCAGTTTTTTGGCCCTAAGCTAAGCCTAGATACCGACTTAGCTAGACTGAATTATGTAGTCATTGCGAGTCTGGATTCGCTTTTACATATGTTTAGGTAATACAATATTTCCCTGTTCTGAGTTCTATGTGTTGTATACATTATAATAAATGTATGCAACACATATTAGACAATGATACCTACAGGCTGCCAAAATTTACTAAACATACAACACTCGCTCGTAATGACTCGGCAATATGAATAGGTGCTCATTAGGTGTAAGATCAATATAATACATTCGGTATGAACCTCGAAATGCCATAGCAATTGATAAAGGGAGAAAAATAAAAATCTTGAAACATTTGCAACGCAAATGGCCGTAATTTCAGAGCGGAAATTAATAGAATTTCTCCCTAATATGCATCCCATTGTTGACATTTCAGTCTATTGTCCATGTTCCCGGCAAGACGGTATGCAAATTGGCACTCAGTTGCGGCTAGGTACATAACTAAATTTAGTTCATAAAAGTCCATTAGGGCTTGCGGCTCGACATTGTCGAGTGAATGAATTGCAAAGGTCAGAAGGATGGCAACGACTTTACATACCTTTTCGCTTCAGATTATTACCTGGAATACCTATGAATTCAGGTGGACGAATTATGAGTCGAGAAGTCGCATCCAGCAGTATTTCGCGAATATCGCTTCGTTATGGTGCTCATTAAGGCCGATGAACATAGACTAATAACTGTTATGTCTCGTTTGCTCATTATCTCAATGTTCTAACTTAGGCTACTACAACTTCCAATGTTCTTCAATGGCATGGAAATCAGTTCCAGTTGAATTGCCGTAATGTAATTTGTTTGTATTCGCTGGATTGGGTTGCCTAGCTGTACGTTGTGGCTTCGTGCTCTCCGAAGCGAGTAACAATTGAGTCATACATAACCACCCGAAATCGAATATTAAAGTTCCAAATTGTAATCGATATTTGTTGGTATTCCGTAGTGAATCTACTCGTTCTACATGCTTAAGGTACCTAAATAGGAATCCATATAAGAAACAATTCAATGGTTTATTAACAAATAAATTACAAAAGCTCACCAGATCCATATTTGTTGTTTCACACAATGACTAACGACACCAAAGCTGAATTGGGGAAGTTCAAAAGAGGGAATTGAGATCAGTTGCTCTATGATTTGATCTATGACAATGATTCACTCCTAAAATATTTTCGACACTTCGCCGCTCGGCATTAAAATCGCCACTCTCAGGTCAGGTGGGATGACGACCTGTGAAAGACTGCAGGCAGATGCGTTATGGCGCTCATTATGTTTATGTTATGTTATGTTTATGTTAAGCAGTGGACTAACATAGCCTGATAATGATAATAAAAACCGCCGCCCATAAGTGAATGTAAGTGATTCACTCACTGATTATCATTGCAGTGGTAGCTCACTACGGAAGGTCATAGAGGATTCGCTAGGCTTCTCTGATCGGATGAATATACACTACTCAACAAAGGCTAGGGAACAAGCAATAATACTTCAACTGTTTTGTGAAAACTCGTAAAAAAGTACTGGTCACTAAAATTTATAAAATAAGGCTGGAAGAGGAATAAATAAAAAAAATGTTGAATTAAAAGTATACACTTAAATATCCTTGTTCCTTAGACTTTGTTGAGTAGTGTAGTTCGACCCTGAAATAGGGACTTTCGCTGCGGATTCAGATCTCGTTAATGTAATTAATCCGCAGCTTGCAATGGGACTAATGGGAGTCGTGAGACGCATTACAAGAACTTATCCTGAGGGCTGTCACCCAGGATCGTAATGGTGTCGATAAAGTTAGTTAGCAACATTTTTAGTGCTGCCAAATTACATTAGTTAAATGCAAAAAAATCTAGATTATGGAGGACTTTTCGAAACAATCTTTTTAAAAAAATCACGCTTTTTATTTTGAGTGGTGGCGCCGCACAAAAATCTATATCAAGTGTCATAAAATAAAGAACGAAAAAATTTATGTTTAGTTTTTGGCAGTTTTTTGACGCTGATTTTCGTACAGCGCCATCTATGAAGTCTGCTTTAGCGCAGTCTATGTCAACCACTTGTTATTTTGAAGGTCACATTGAAAAAGCCCTTATTCGGATAGCTTAGCTATATCATTACCATCAGCGTGTTTACGCCTATTAGTGATACATTCTTGCGAAGTAAAGTATCATCCTAGACTATAATAGTCCACAGCTGGACCTCTAGGCCTCTCCTAATGAGCGCCATAGATGGCATTTTTGATCATTTGGGGGTTATTGCCCAAAACCCCCACGCTGGCATGCGGGTTGGAGATCGCAGTACGGTGGAGTTGTTCTGCAGAGGGCGCTGCTGCCTACCCCCCGATGTGTTTCCCTTAGTCGCCTCTTACGACACCCACGGGAAGAATTGGGGTGGTGAAATTCTATGCCGGCACCACACGGCCAAGTATACCTAATAATGATATAAATTAAATTAAATTAAGATAACAAAAAAAAATAGTTTGAGCATTAATGTCAAAGTTGCAAACAGTACATGTGGATGAATAAGTCCACGAGCTGTGAACTCTCGATGCGATAAAAAATAATCATGATTTATTTTTTACCTACCTATTAGCCTTTTGCTACGCACGGCTAAGTTTTGCTTTTGCATGTCTATTTAGGGTTAAATTTATTAGGACAACCCTATAGTACTCGTATAATCTAAACTGTAGGTAGAGAAAGTTACAGTTTACATGGCAACAGCAGAAACGTTTAATCAGTTATTTGAGCACTCACAAAGTAGGTAGGATGATGAAACTGAACAATGTTTGTCAATCATCATTTATGTAAACTTTGGTGACGTACCTAACCCGAGAGCTGGCAAGTATCTGGCGCAGCCATCGAGTACATGAGTACTCGAATCTACAGAAAAAGTAAAAAAGTCAAAGTAAAAGCGTATTGCATTACTCGTACAGCGAGACAAAGCAGCCAGCGCGCCTCTTGGGGATTCTTCTTCTCATTGGTATATGGATCAGTTGACCTGCCTAGATTGTTTACAACAATCTATTTACAGTTCTAATTTCTTTCATACCTTATGTTGCGTCCACTGCATTTGGATTCGGAGCGTACGCAGCGACTAAGAGACGTCCGAATTTACAATTTGCTTATAGGATATGTCTATTGTTTTAGATTTTACGTCGGCAACATGGTTATTTAGACCGGTCTCTGGCATCGGTTTGTACAGTGAGCATTGGGTCAGCAGATATCTTGATACAGAGCACGGTTTTACCAAATAACAATAAAGCTCCGTACGGTTTCATTGTAATTTTTATTTTCACTCTCCATGATGGATAAACGTAGCTTTTACTGGAACTGAAAGCTAGTGATTATAGCCCTATTGGCGGAAGGTTTTACCAAATTGAAAGAAATCGAGTGAGATCTCTTAGTGCGAGTCTCCATGATCGACATTTCAATACATTTTTTTTATGTTCCAATTTCAGAACTCTGCCTTGAGAAAAAGTAGTAGGTATTACTCTCATGGGAATGTGACTTTGGAACATCAAAACATCTGAAATTGTTTACCTAGCAGGTCCGTACAATAAGATTTTCTTCGAAATTCAAGCTAATTTTTGTTCAGAAGGCGGAAAAAAGCTAATGCCGTAAAAAATTACCTATTTTTTACTAATTATTTTCTCGCACAAAGTCTAAAAAGAAGAGTATTATCCTCGTGCATAAGCTGTAGTGGAAAAAAGCTAATGGCGTAAAACAAATTACCTACCTAACTTTTACTAATTATATTCTCGCACAAAGTCTAAAAAGAAGAGTATTATCCTCGTGCATAAAGCTGTCTTGGTCTTGGGCCTGATTAAATTCCTCTAGCGCTTAGGATTCTAGTAACTCCCTCGCTGCGCTCGTCAGCTACCTATTGTAGAATCCTGAGTTGCTTCTGACCTTCAGAGAGAATGCCCGTGACGCAAAACACTACTTTATGTCTCTTGTTGACTGACGAACAAATTATTTTATATTTGTTTTTGACCGTGTTGTTTTCTGATTTCGAAATTCTCTAGACTCTTCCAGATAAAGAGTTCTGCGAACTATTGCAGTCAACAATAAGATAGCACACGGCCAAGAGAGAGTTGAACGACGTCCGGTTTGCTATCAGCAAACACGGTAGATAGTTGATTAGAATTTCTTTAATCTGGAATTTTCCTTTTATTTTGTCATCATATAACCTAAAATTATTTTTTGTCCTAAAAATATATAGGTATCTAACATTAAGCGAAGTCTTTAATAATACTTTAAGAAACTAACAAGGTAAAGGTTTCTTGTTCGCTTCTTAACTTAACATTAAAAATGTAATTGAACAAACCATCGCTTGATTTCCCAGTTCTTAATATAATTTGAATCTTCTGATGTGTCAGAGGCCTAGACTATAGTAAATAAAGCACTTTTTAACGGCAAAAAGGCCTTTATTATCTATGAAAATTACAATTATCTAAATAAATTAAAGCTAGTATTTACAATTGAAACAATTGAGCTAACTGCAAACAAACTACAGGTAGTTCAACTGATCCATATCAATACCAGTTGGAAGTGTACCCAAGATGCTGGCTGCATTGCCTCGCTGTATGGCAATATTACCTCTATATTTACACTTTCATATTTAAAAATCTCGGCTCCAGATGCATAAGGCCGGATGTATGATTTTGTCATTTTTCAGGAGAGCCAAAACAAAAATGTGACACTAATTTGGCCTTAATTTCTATCGTATCAAGGCTGGAATTTTTGTATTTTTTTTGGGTTTTACAGGATACTATACCATTATTTTTTTACCAATAATAATACTGTAGCAACGTTAAAAAAAATCATATAATCGATTTTTCATAAAATTGGCTTCATGCGACCTTATGCCTGTAAATTCCTTTCATTAATTTCAATATCGGTGGTTTTATATAGGATACGACTTTATGCCTGCGATTTCTCCCTTTACACTTGCATTGTATCTTATGATCCGACGTTAACGTTCGAAAAGGTAAACTCTCATCTATGAATATTTCCTAATGCTTCTAAATACTTCTAAGTATTATGATATGTTATGTATTGGGGCAAAAGGCTATATATATATTAAATGAAACAATAAGCATATCAGTTTATTTTTATTCAGATGCGTCTAAACTACGTACTAGGTACCTACTTTAATCAGCTTCGGGAAAATCAGCTGCATTTTCGGTATGTTTCAGTTTTCTATAGTAACTTTGAAACTCTGCTGGTACCCACTGCAAAAATGTAATTAAATCGTTATATTTTGCAGTGGATGTTGGTTTCTCATTTTGTCTCAACACAGGGAGGTCATCGGGAAGGCAATAGGCAATAGGCTTGTGAAAAGACATTTTTATAAAATAGTATCTCAGGCTGTCCGTTTTTCAGTTGCAGCCATATACAATCCGATATTTTTAAAATATTGCCGTCTCTATTTTTCTTTTGAGTTACGAATTTACCCCTTTTAAGCAAAGATGTGGTTGATATCTTTGAAATGCTGAAGTTCTATGTCAAATACTTCAAATTCTACCTCCTATGTTCATATAAACTTGCAGGGTATAGCAATTTTCCATTGTTTTCAGCTGTTTTTCATACTCTCTATTTCTGAATGTATTTTATCAACTTTTATCTGTGTGTTGTGTGTGTCCCTTCAGCATAAATTTGTGATTGGCGACTAATAGATGCGGAGATCCTTTTAGTCGTGCAATTTTGAATCAATTATTTTCCATATATTTGAATATGCTACATACTTTCTTTTTCGGTTTTTCCGTCTCTTTGGATCAATAGCCATGGTTGGATAAATGTCTGCAGCAATGAGTAACGGATTGAACTCGTTCGTGAACAAGAAGACGCTACCGCAATCGCAAGTTGGTGTCAGAAGAAACATGATCCTCAACGTCCGATTCATTTAGTTTTGTATCGCCAATTTCATTCACATGAACCATAGTATTCTCAACATACACGAAAAGTCATCATTAAAGGTAATTTTCATCAAATGTGGACTGTGAACTTATAAGATCACCCAGAGTCACCATATCTTCGTTTTCAGGAAATGGTCTTTATCTTCGAGCCACCTCCTTGTGTTCCACCTCGTAACTGTGTAATGTGATAGTCCGATTTTTCTGAAGTAAATATGCGTCTTTTTACTTGCTGTTTACGACGATTAGTGACAGTTGAATCAGAAGAGCGCTTTCTGATATGGTTACAACTGGAATCATCATTTCGCTTTTACCAACCCGAATGCGAGACTGGACTATGGCGTTTCGCAAAAAGTTCTTAATAAGACAAAAATGTCATGCACGGGAAAAAAACTAGGTATTCAAACATTAAACATAGATATAACAGTTAGTAGTACAATATAAGATATTATTAAATCTATAAATTCAACTGTGGTAGTACCTACCTAACAAGAAATTGGCCTTACTCCTGCCTGAGTCTTTTTATAAAAAAAACCTACCGTACATAATAGTTCAAATATTTGCAACTATCCACAGATTAAATTATTTAAGGTACTTACTTTATCCAACCATTAATAAATCACATACACAAAACTAAAACTGAAAAACTGCATAACTACGCAGTTTTTTACTTTTAACAAAACTTGTCTTATAAACACACTATACACTATACGAATATGTCCTTAATGGCCGGCCTGCCAGTAAGTTCACTCACAAGTCTCACACCACACTCGTTGCTAGCACTTGTTTTTTGATATTACTTTTGTTTAATCCACATAGTCATTGGCTGCGCGCGGGCGTTGAAAATACCCAAAAATTCGACGAAAAGGCCCGATGTTGATACCTTCGGCGTCGTTTTCTTGCATTTGTTTGGAAGCAAAAGAGTTATTTGCAGATAATTACACCAATTGAACGACAAAACTATATCTTGTTAGTAGCATATGGTCTTAAGTAATTTTTGGCCTTTTGAAATAGCAGTGATATTGATAAAATATTTGAAGCATAAGGTTGCATCTAATGTTGCGTACTATCATTGGGAATTTATTTAGAGGCAGAGAGACTTATGTGTTTATACGTATGAAATGTGGGAGAAAATATTTAGAAGCATAATGGTTGTAATTGAGATGCGTATACAAAAAATATTATATATTAAGTGCATAAAGTTGTATCACAATAGAAGTTTTTATGCCTCACATAATTTTCTGATAGTCGTTAGATCCGACCAAATGCACTTGCCTAGTTTTTTAAGGGAAAGAGATAGAAATATAATTGTGAGTTTGTAAGAAAGAGGAAGAAAAACTAAGTACCACTATGCAAAAAAGTCATTTTGGGCGTAACTTGATATCCGGCCTAATGCTTCTCAAGCCGAGTTATATTGATATCATTCGATGACATAGTTAGTTCATAAGTATTTTTTTAAGTCTACCTATTTAAATTACCTTTAATTAATAATTCTACTAAATCAGAGAACATATAATTTAAATTTATAAACTACCTACTAGTGATCCGCCTCGGCTTCGCACGGGTATTACACAAAAATGATTTTTTTTTTACACTCGAGTTGGGTTACATTCAAGTTCTCATAATGGATTCCAACTTTTTTGAATATATTCTGTAGCTTATGTTCACTGGGGAAGGATTCCAAATCGATAAATCGAACTTTTAGTTTCGGAGCCATTTCAATTCAAAAAAACAAACAATCAAATATTTCCTCTCTTAACAAATAAATTATAATAATATTAATATATAACAATAACAAAATTAGTAGATCAATTCTAAGAATCAGAGAAAAAGGTTTTTGACTGACAACACAGAAGGAACCCTATAATCAAGAAACCTAGGTATAAAATAATCACAAGAGCACAGAGGGTTATCTAGTGTTCTTGTAACCCCTTGTGACGCTTTCGGTGACATATCAGTTTACACAAAACCACCAAACAAGTAAGTTACTTTGTTTTTTATTAATAAAAATACCCTGTTTTTAAAGCTTTGACGGCCTCTGTGGCGCGGTGGGCGAAGGTCCGCTTGGGACGCAGGGTTCGATTCCTGCCTCGGGACAAATGTTTGTACGATCTGCAGATTTGTTCAGGGTGTTCTGTTTTCCATATTATTATAAAAATATCCATCTGGTCAATAATAAGTATTATTTATATCGGTCATCTAGTACCCGTAACATAAGCTCTGCTTAGCTTGGGGCTAGGTGATGATGGTGAAATGTCCAGCATTATTTATTAATTATAGGGAACAAATTACAACCACTTTCTGTAACTTATTTTCTGTGAAAGAAATCTACAATTTTTATTTATAAATTTATTGCAAGAGCAAGAGATTTATTTAAGTAAGAACTTATATATTTTTCGAGACCTTTTGATCAAAAGGCCTCCGAAATAATTCAGCATACCCTGAAATAACCCGAGGTCTAGGTACGCTACAATAATGAAATAGGTATTTTGAAGGCAGGTCAGTATTTTCGGGTAGATTTCTATTGTGTTTACCACTTTTTATATTATTTGAACGTTTAACAGTCATACAAATTTATTTAATAGCAAAAAAGGAAACCTCATTCCTTTATTCATGGAGCCTAGTTTTTGCATAATTGAATGAGAATTTTCAACTTTAGCTTATAAAATCAAATTTGCATGGGCAATTTCTTATTTTTGTTCACGAGGAATAACTTGTTTTGAATTTATCAGATATTTATTTTATATTCTATGAATAAGGGGGTTTATGTCCAATCCATCGCAAGGTTGTTTGTTCTCCCGCGATTATTTGCGTCGTTGTACATAATTTGTCTTTGTCTGACAGACTGTACTTGATGGTAATGCAATATTACTATTACTGTAATATTATTTATGGTAATGGCCCACCCATTACCGACTGTACAATTATTTCTGGCTGATATGGTGAAGGCCAAAAGTTGACAGCGACAGCGTATGTAGCTGAGGTCTACGCTATCAAATTGCGGTCAGTATTTCAGCCCTTGTTGGACAAACTGAAAAGGACTGCAATGATGAACAAGCTTGAATAAATTTAATAAATCTATACTAATATTATAAAGAGGAAAGATTTGATTGTTTGTATGTTTGTTTGTTTGTTTGTTTGTTTGAATTGAATAGGCTCCGAAACTACTGGACCGAGTTAAAAAATTCTTTCACCATTAGAATCCTTAATTTTCCATGATGAACATAGGCTATATAATATTTTCAAAAAAGTTAGGGATCCGCATGAAAAATTCAATAATTGAACCGTGGGCTGTATATTCAACCTCTTTTTCTATTATGGCGCGTCAGAATACAAAAAGAGGTTGTATAGCGCACGGTGCTTGCTTTTTCTCTACGGCCAGTGTCAGTTTTGGAATATCGAGTCAATGTCAAAAACCCCAATGCTGTTAAAAAAAGTAAAGATCCGTATGAAAACTGTGAAACCCATCGTTTTAGTGTGTATAATTTCTGAAATTTTGTGTGTGAAATGTTTAATACTCGTGCGAAGCCGGGGCGGGCCGCTAGTTAATAAAATAAATGATGTTAGACACGCCACGCAGCATCATTTAGCCTTATCATAGAGATTTTGTTATGGGTACTTGATGACTGATATCTATACTAATATTATAAAGAGGATCGTTTATTTGTTGAATTAAATAGGCTCCAGAATTGAACCGATTTCAAAAGTTTTTCATCATTAAATACAAACACAAAATACAAAAAGTTTTCAAAGTTCCTTATGAAAAGTTCAATGATGTAGGTAAACCCGACTAAAGTATCTACAAATTTATAATTTTTGTTTAATACCCGTGCGAAGCCGGGTGGACCGCTTATTCATAATAAATTCTTCCTTCTCTTCTTCTTCCTTTCTTCTAAATTCTTCTACCTTTCTTCTAGAATGAAATCAACTCTTGTCTTCGTAATGCTGGCGTGCGCCATGGCCGCCGTTTACGGCGACCTGATCTGCGGCAGTTCCTTCTGCAGCAAGAACCCTTGCGTGTCCCCCATCAGTCAGACCAGCTGCCGCAGTCCATCTGTGTACAGCCCCGCCCATGCTGGCATGTGCGGGTGCTGTCCAGCCTGCGTTACTCTGCTGGGTAAGACAAAACTCATTATGTATGCTGTCCAGCTTGCGTCACTCTGCTGGGTAAGAACATAACTCATTATGTATGCTGTCCAGCTTGCGTCACTCTGCTGGGTAAGAACATAACTCATTGTGTATACTGTCCAGCTTGCGTCACTCTGCTGGGTAAGAACATAACTCATTATGTATGCTATCCAGCTTGCGTCACTCTGCTGGGTAAGAACATAAATCATTGTGTATACTGTCCAGCTTGCGTCACTCTGCTGGGTAAGAACATAACTCATTATGTATGCTGTCCAGCTTGCGTCACTCTGCTGGGTAAGAACATAACTCATTATGTATACTGTCCAGCTTGCGTCACTCTGCTGGGTAAGAACATAACTCATTATGTATGCTGTCCAGCTTGCGTCACTCTGCTGGGTAAGAACATAACTCATTATGTATGCTGTCCAGCTTGCGTCACTCTGCTGGGTAAGAACATAACTCATTATGTATGCTGTCTAGCTTGCGTCACTCTGCTGGGTAAGAACATAACTCATTATGACATACTGTCCAGCTTGCGTCACTCTGCTGGGTGCATAACTCATTATGTAACACTTATTTTTATTTCTAAGTATTTAGGAAAAAACAAACATTTGCAGCTAGAAATATAATCTTAATAAAATGCGCGATAGCTGAGCTAGCTAATATTATTGACAGTTATTCCCAGAGAAAGTAAATTCGATTTTATTGAATTTGTTGCCTTAGTGCCCTATAATGTGAAAAAAGATATTCAAATTCGTATTAGATTTTATTCCAATCCTAGACTGCTGTCTATAGATTTTTTACCTGCGGAGTTATCCTTTCATTACGGGACTACCAATCAATACATTATCAGTCACATCATCACTTTTCGTCCGCTGAGATAGTGATAAATTAATATCAATTCACTATTAACGCATGTACTGTATAATGCAGATAGACATGTGCGACATGGGCTATGAAAGTGTTAAAAACCGCTATCAAGAATTGGCCACCTAAGGTCATGAGATTATCGATAACACTGACTGTATTTGGGAGTATTTTACATACAACCCACAATTTCCTTGTTGCCTGTGCAGCACACAGGTTCCTGTCGGCGTTATGTCAGTGTAAGTATTTTGTACACGCAAGTGATTCCTAGGTCTACCACCGTAGAGGCTCTACGGATACGTAGAGGCTCTACGAAACCATAGCAAAGCTACGAAAGCTGCTTTCCAATCCATTTAGGAGATTATTTGATGTATATTAAACAGGCAAATCTTATACAATGCGGTTTAAAAGGCGAATGAAAATATAGAAAATATACCTAATAAAATAAAATAAGTGATGTATGTTTTGGATTCACTATAACTGGGACGCGATAGTTGAAAGACCAATTAATATCTTGAATAATTAAATTAATCAACGCAAAATTACAAAGCCACTAGAAAGCCAAAATAGATAGAGTAAATAATAGAACAGTTATAATTGTTTTATTCACGCACGTATGATCAATTACTATAATCTAAGCGTCTATAAATCTCTACAAAATAATATGGTTACAAAATACCTTACGTAACGCCGACAGGAATCAGTCGGGTTTTCATATGCAAAAAGGAAATAATAGTAAATCAACGCTAATAAATTTCAGGTGAGGGTGCTGCTTGCAAGACATACGACAAGGAGCACGGAGCGACCCCTCTTTCAGTCTGCCGTGAGCCCCTCCGGTGTCTGAACGCTGTCTGTACCAAGGTCCCCGCCAGGAACAAGGTTTAAAGATGACACTGGAGTGTTATCTAACCCTTGAACATAAATATTTATGGCAATGTAACCTATGAACTTATTTATAATCTTACGTCTTTGTAATCTACCTACTCGAACTATTAAAACGAAATTTCAAAATTTCTATTAATTCTTATTTCATAACGAGTTATGCTCCAACTCTAAAACGACCTAACAAGATAAAGGTTTCTAGTTCACTTTTTTACTTTACCTTATAAAGATTGAAGTGAGCAAAACACCAAAGGGAAATGAGGTGATCAACCTTATTTCCCTGTGTTACTTATGTAAATTGTGTTTTGTGACGTATTCAAGGTGACTAAAGGGAATAAAGCACTTTGTTATTTGATATTTGACTTTTTTGCACTGTAGGTACTCAATCATAATACCTACAAATCGTAACTCACACACAAATCTGAAACTTGAGCTGAAGTTTGCCCTATTTTGGTTTTCAAAAATCAGAGACTTACTGGATTTGACCTACTATTATATGTTTGCAATTCATTGAATTATTCGAACAGCACACCGCCGGAACATTTTAATCAAACTAAAATGTTACCAACGCGCAACGCTTTGCGAACACTTTTCCTAGCTTATTCAATTGACATTTCAAAATAGAAAAACAGTTTTTATAGCTCGCTGAACTTCATTATTTATTTGTGCACTCGTTATTAATTTTACTCAGACGAAAAATCATTGGAATTTAGTAAAACCCTGTATTTTTAACATCTCCATTGTCATCATCAATCGGCCTGGCAAATGTGGTGATTATGACAATCCCCTTGTTTGGGAAAGGCCTGTTCAGCAATGGATTAATGTATTCTAATGGAAATCCTTAGGCAATAATTAGATATACATTTACGCAACATGTGCGCAAATTCTACTCATACTGTAGGTACCCTACCTTGTACAAAAAGCTCTTAGGAGTTTTGTCCTTTGTTAATGGTAAGTATAATTCATTTGGCCATAATTCCATTGCAGGCTGATGGAACATGACATATTCCATGACTGGCATATAAATATAATAACACAGAACATTCAGGCTTCGTATCGTGAAAGGTTAACATGTGTCATGCATAATTTATTCTACCCTGAGTTTCAACGTTAGAAAATCGGTATTTTTATAATATGTATGATATTCTATTACCCAATAGAAGACACTCATAGAAACAATGTCTTACTGGAAGTAAGATCTTGATTAACAAAGAAAACTACAATCAAATTACCAAATAATACAACGAAGCAATGCAGACAGCATCTTTGGGGACAATTCCGACTTGTATTGTTATGGATTAGTTGAGCTACCTGTAGTTTTTTGCAACAGTATGCAATTAGTTCAATTGTTACTATTGTAAATTCTAAATTTAATTCATTTGGAAGTAAATACTTACCTGAAGATCACCTCCTAGACTTTTTCGGCCACGACGGCCAGTCTAAATGGAGACTAGCTTCGTGTGCTGGATTTATTTTAGTGCACAAGTGTGTGTGCGATTACAGGTGCACTATTCCCTCACTCTCCTAATCAAGTGGAACGATCAAGCAACACTACCGGGGAGAGTTCAGGTGCAGGGCCAACGGTTTAATACAGCAATAAGATAAAGTATAGTAGGTATACCTTAAATTGTACCTATATGATTCAATTGATATGTTAGAATAATATAATTTATTGTTGAAACTGCGTACAATAGGTTTATGTTATTAAAAAAGGTACAAAAAAACCGTTTTCCCATTGATTACAGACGTACACTTATTAATTAAAATTAAATATAAAATTCGTAAAAGTTCCTACGATGATCCACGGTTTGGGCTTGAACTTTTTACAAAATATCTATGTATTGTATTTTATAAAAACCTTTTAAGGATTCATAATTTTTTACTGGTTTATATTACTTTTTATATAAGAATTCAGAACAAATTGTAAAGTTTAAATTTTAAATGAAGGTAAAATAAGGTATAAGATACTAAATATTATTCCCTACACAAGGTCAAATCGGTTATTATTATACTATTATAAGATATCAGTTTTTTAGCTCCTAATTACTAGCTAGATAGAAAAGGCTGGTGATACTATTTGTACAGAACCTATTGTTCTCTTAATAAAACGAAAGGGAGCTTACAGTAAAGGACTGTTCTAGAACAAAGCCCGCTCATAAACTTTTTATGTATTTTAATTTACCTACATTTCAGCCTAGTAAGTTTATAAGACTGCGGACCTTTTCCTTATTGTTTGTAGCTATATTGGACACTTCTTTGACACCAGCTTTGAGAGCTTTGAATGAGCCGGATGTTCTTCATACAACAACAATAGTTTTTGAGATCGTAAGCATCATTCACACACTTTTGCTTTTATAATAGTTGTAGGATACAATTGGTTGTTATACATCCAGAGTAACTTTCTATAGGAACTACAATGTCGCGGATAGCAAAGCACTCCGTTATTTGTGTACTTATAATAAAAATAAATAATGCCGGACAATCCACACAGCATCATCTAGCCCCAAGCTAAGCAGAGCTTGTGTTATGGGTACTAGATGACTGATATACATTATACAATATTATTACTTATACAATATTATTATTTATATAACAAATATCTGCAGATCGTACAAATATTTGTCCCGAGGCGGGAATCGAACCCGCAACCTCCTGCGTCGCAGGAGGACCTTCGCCCACCGCGCCACTACTATTTAGCTATGTGGGTAGGTTCTCTGCTCTTATCTAAACTAATATTCGTTAATATTTTTATTTAAGTATTTATGAGTAGCCTAGTGTAATATTTGTTACTAACAAAAACCAAACAGAGAAAATAAATTTATTTGCTCTGTTTGGTTTTTGTTTTGTGTTAAATACATACATAATTGAATTATCTATCTAATGAGCCGCGACACAGCAACGCTTAGAACTTTAAAATGAATTCAATATTAAAGTAAAAATCAATAAACCTTATTTTTTATTAAATAATAATTTCTAAATCAATAACACCTTATTCCTTATTAAATGCTTGCTTCGTAAACCCAAAGTAGTAAATTTATTGAAATCTGAAATAAACACTAAGCTCACTCACAATAACTAAGCGTGGATAAGAACCACCAGTCACATATTGGCCATATTGACAGACACATTTATCAAGTTATGGGCTTCGGGATTCATACATATAAACCAACATAAAGAACTCGTAAAACTGTATCAGCTATAATAAATGCTATAATAATACTACTACTGCATAATAAATATGTCTTCATATTGCTGCTTGCGTAAATCTAAACATATGTAGTATCTTTGTAGCAAGATCAATGTTATAATCTAGGGTGGGGAGGGGATGTCTGTCAGAAAGATTAGGGTAGACTGGGTACGGTTGTGCCACGGTACGGTCGTGACAGTCGCCTTATTGTCTAAACTATAAGGAATATGGGGGCGGGTGCAAAGGGAGAAAGAAGCGGTGTGCCTGTCCGAACCTGTGCCACAGTATTGCATCATCCGGCGCGCGACATAGCGGTGTGTAGAGTACCACATTGGTATTTTTCGATGAAAAGTAAGTTTTTTTTATCGATTTCTTTACATGATTGTTGTTTTATGTGTATATATAGAGTCATAAGTGTTTTTTCTTATAAAAGTTTAATCATTAGTGGTTAAATAGCAGCAATTACTTTGAGGCTAGGTTATTCGGTACAGTCATGGCAATTCTGTTTTTGTCAATGTATGCTCTGGGTAAGGTTGTGCCATATTTTTTGGGTACAGTTGTGACATAAGTAAACTATTTTATTTTGTTTTTAGATGCCCCGCTAACGTGTAAGGAAGACGGATAGAGCTCAGTATGACCTGCAACAATTTTGAAATGCTTATAAAGTATTAAAAACAAGAATATGACGAAAATGAAAAAATATTTATGGTTAGCAAATAAAGAAAAATCTTACCGACATAAATTTTAAGATAATTTGAACTTTAAAAGATTTTGTTGATTTTGCTGAAGGTAATTGCTAGATGTTTATTCTTACATAAATTTTTACTTCAAATGTTAAGGAGTTGATTAGAAGTTTAGGTTATTGGTTCATTAAAATAAAGACTGTTTTGATAAAAAGATGATATCATAGTATTATTAGTCGTAAGTGATACAAATACTACATATATTTCATGCTATAAAGTTATTATTAGTACATATAAGTGTATTATTTAACCCGTCACTTTTGACCCCAGACACTGTCACAACTGTCCTTGGGGTGGGGACGATTGTGACATTTTTTCTTTTTTTTTTATAAATGATTCCTATAGGTTAAACATTGCACTTATGGACAAAATTGCAGTATTTATACGTAGACAAATATCTATTTCACCCTATAACCCTTCTTGCTTTCAGCTAATTTGAATAATAACAAAATTATGGGTGATCAAATGAAAATTGGCACAACCGTACCCAGTCTACCCTACAGATTTGAATAACATTATTTCTTTAGGCTTGTAAAAAAAGCTCTGAGCCAAGTCAAATATCATACAATAAGTTGTTATAAGCGATGTCTTTGCCCTGCCATAAATTGGTTAGTTACACATTTTAGAAGAGTATCTCAAGTAGTTGCTGCTAAATATCCTATTTATAGCACTATATAAGAAAAATTATATTAAATAGATAGCTTAGTCAAACAGTAACCGGATTTTTTTTGTTTTAGTTAATAGATTTACAAATAAAATTTTAAAAGTAAATTCAAAGTAGTTCTTTTAAGTTAAGTAAGTTCTTTTTTGTTTTTAAACGTTCAATAATATTATGGAAACTAATTGAGATACTCTTCAGACATACTAACAAATTTATTGTAGATAGACAATAATTTATTGGATGAAATCTAACTTGTCTAAGTGCTCAATTTTCCAAAATTAAATTAGCCTAAAGAAATAAAGTTAATTAAATTTGAAATCTTCCTGACAGATATCCCCATCCTAGATATATAAAAATTTTGTTAGGTAATCAAAAATAAGAATTAAATTGATTCTTATCATTTTGTTAAATGTTTAGCGGTATAACATCAATCAGAGATTAGGATTTTGACCTGTCTCAGGAACATTTTTGGCAGACAGTTCTTTTAGCAAAAGCAGAATTTTATCGTAGAATTATGTAATATTCTCAGTTGTCAGTTAGGTTATCTACTTACCGGGACCTTTGGAGATATTTAAGTATTAAAATCAAATAATTTATATGTTGCCGAATGGTTACAAAGTTGGTATGCTATACATAATTAATATTAAGATGTCCCAACCGATGACTACCAGGATCCCTAACTTTTTTGAAAATTTTCAATAGCAAATTTAAGATTCAAAAGAAAATTTAAGATTCTAATGGTGAAAGAATTTTTCAAATCGGTCCAGTAGTTTCGGACTATTATATGCAGCTGATGATAATGATGAACGCGTTTGGATTGGCAATAGAGAATAAAGGCCTAAACGTGTCACGCCCTATGGCGTGGCGGGCATGGTCCACCTGCGACGCAGACCCGACTTGCTAATCAGTTTTGTCTAATGCTGACTGGATAAGCTGATAAAGCAGATATTGTTACCTACCTACATATTTACAACCAAAATCCAATTGATAATTATTTTAATAGTAGGTAGGTAATTAACGTAGATAGGCGCGAAGCCGGTTACATTGTAAAGATTTTTTGTAAACAATTTTTAAGTAAAGGTACATAAGAAAGAAATCTTATATGTAGGTATCTAATAATTTTACGTAACTTTACACCAGACGTAACCACGGCATTGCAATGATGCAAAGTGTTTGTGCAAAATTAAAGGGCTGCTTCTATTTTGATCAGCTTTAGCGAAAGAAAGGTTATTTGAATTTGACCTGTCTATCAGTGAACTATAATAGATAATAGTCTGGCATAGTGCGTCTGTACTTAAAGGGTTGTACCTAACGGAGATAAACTTCTAATAAAATTTGTCTAAATACTGTCCTCAGTCGATTTGTGAATGTCAACAACAACACGCGGTGGTGGTTCGATACATATTTGTTTTGTTTTCTAGTGAATTTTAAATGAAACATGAGTTTATAATTGTTGTATAGTGAGTGAAGAAGTTTTTCCACATCAAAGTTATTGGATTTCTGTTAAAGGTATGATTCTTATATATAATTTTTTATAGATTCATGTCACCCTGTGGTTTTATTTTATATTGCTGTGATGGTCTATGTTTTATTGGCAAATTTGCACAGCACGCTCGTTAAAACCATGACTATGTGATTAGTGTGATTACATCCCAATCTAAGTGTATTTTTTTTTGCTAAAATAAGAACAAAAACAAGAAATTAACTAATTGATTCGTGTTTATACCTAATTATATTTCACCTATAGTTATTGCATTACATATCACTTTGCTTAACATAAACAGCGAATAATATTATATAAAAGCAGTGTATAATATTACCTGCATAGTAAGTGTGTGTATGTGTAGGACTGTAAATTAAATTATTAGTATGAATTTTAAATTAATTACTGTTATTATATATTCCATAACCTGTATTGATCCATTATAAATACATAAATGAACTAAACAAAATGAAATAGAAAAGACAGTACTGGGAAAATATGTTTTTGACAAAGATTTAAATCTTTGGTTTTTGATACTTGATAGACGTAGCAACAAATAAAATTTCAGGGTTTAAACTGAAAATGGGAGAAACAACACGGATACCTCGTAAAAAACAGAACGGGATAGTAAAACATGCAGAAGGGAAGCAGAAAGACCCCGAGTTCATGATCCGCGAGTCTCCATTGACCAACCTTCTGAAGGATTCTGCGAACATACGAACCATCTACCACATATTCATAGCGATACTACTGCTGCTGTTCTTGGAAACTGTGGTTTATGACTTGTTCGAAACTGGAACGTAAGTATACGTTTAAGCTGAACTTACTAGATTTTTTATGTTTTAGATGAAAAAATATGAGCTAGAATAAGCTAAAAACTACAGTATCGGGAAAATGCTATAACAAAGTTAAAGAGTTTATTTACGAAAAGCATTTTGACAAATAACTATAGAATTACTTTTTTACATGACATATAACAATTTTATAAAAGAAAAATAAAATAAACGTGTTAAATTATGGAATAAGCTAGAAAATTATATAAATTTATTTCGTAATATTACCACATTTATTTTATTCAATATACATTAATGAGTAAATTTATTTATTCAGGACTCCCAACAAAAATCACGTAATAAAAGATCAGAGTAAAGTGGTCCTAGGTCTTGTCGTGGTCGTGTGTTTCTAAATATTTTTAAAGTTACGCGATCTGAACAATTAGTAGATACTATTTTAACGGGTATTAATTGCGTTTATTTACGTATTTTCCCGACGTTTCAGCAGGTTTACACACTGCCGCACAGTGGTTTGTCTCTATACAAGAGGTTGGACATAGGATAATAAAAAAACCAAAGTCGTTATTTCAAAAAACTAAATATGCCATCGCATTTTTCTATTATACAGCAACAAATTACACGATATTAATTTTTTTCGATTGGACTTATAGTCTAGGAGATAGCGCAGTAAAACTGTTTTCATTGTATGAAAAGCAACATATAAATAAATGTAAATATCTTCCCATTTTGCCCCATTTTCGGTTTAAGATTTTATACACGTAATCTAACCGTGCTAAGCTATATTTTCTCCAAAGACACATGCTGCTACTTTTGTGCACTTTTTGAGATATACCTATCGAAAATTAGATAAATTATAAGTTTGGTTTAAAGGTATGTTTTAAATGGAAGAAAATGTCTCATAATAAGTTAAATGCCTTGTTATAAACCCTAAACATCTTCAGCAGCCATAAAAAGGCGAAAAAACTAATTTGTAAAAAGCGAAGTGAATAAATATTTTTATAATCACTTTTTGAGATATAACGAAAAATGGATAACTTATAAATTTGGTTTAACGGTATCTAATTCAATTCTAAGTAGAGGAACTGAGATCTGCACTGACATCTCGCATGGGAGTGTATTATGCATTATCCCTCTGCCTAAACAGGCAAACCTAATCTAACCAGCCCAGCTCCTTGAAGTACCAAAGTATGACCTCCGGTTATAATATAGTTCCATATCAGCTTTTCTGTGGGTGTGGATGGGGTTGATGCCTCCATGATACTTTTCATCCCCGTTTTCTGTCTGGCCTCCTCTGCGGCCGCGCAGTGTACCACAACAAGTTTCAAAGTCTCCTCTTCTCATCATCTATCATACTGGTCATCATAAAATTTTCCAATAAACCAAATTTATAATTTATCTGTTTTTCGTTATATCTCAAAAAGAGCACAAAAAAAGCAGCATATGTCTTTGGAAAAAATATAGCTTAGCACGGTTAGATTACGTGTATAAAATCTCAAACCGAAAATGGGTCAAAATGAGAAGATATTTACATTTATATGTTGCTTTTCATACAGTGAAAACAGTTTTACTGCGCTATCTCCTAGACTATAAGTCCAATAGAAAAAATGAATATCGTATAATTTGTTGCTGTATAATAGACAAATGCGATGACATATTTAGTTTTTTGAAAAACTACTTTGCTTATAAAAAATATTTATTCACTTCGCTTTTTACAAATTAGTTTTTTCGCCTTTTTATGGCTGCTGAAGATGTTTAGGGTTTAAAACAAGGCAATTAACTTATTATGAGACATTTTCTTCCATTTAAAACATACCGTTAAACCAAATTTATAAATTCATCTAATTTTCGATATTATCTCAAAAAGTGCACAAAAGTAGCAGCATGTGTCTTTGGAGAAAATATAGCTTAGCACGGTTAAATTATGTGTATAAAATCTCAAACCGAAAATGGGCCAAAATGGGAAGATATTTACATTTATATGTTGCTTTTCATACAATGAAAACAGTTTTACTGCGCTATCTCCTAGACTATAAGTCCAATCGAAAAAATGAATATCGTATAATTTGTTGCTGTATAATAGACAAATGCGATGGCATATTTAGTTTTTTGAAATAACGACTTTGGTTTTTTTTATTATCCTATGTCCAACCTCTTGTATGGAGACAAACCATCATCGGTCATGGGATGACTGAATCTAAAATTAGTGTTTTTAGGGTTTTGCCATCGGTTGCAAAACCCTTATGGGATCACTTTGGGTCTGTTTTGTGTTTTGAATCTTTAATATCTCAGAAATTACTGCAGCTATTGACTTGAAATTTTAAATAACAATACATTTTGTGCGCCCGCACATATTTAAAGAAAAATAGATGAAAATAAATGAAAAATCAAAATGAAGATTTTTCTATACAACTTTTGAAAATGAAAGTTTAAATGGGACCTACGAAGTCGAAAGTGGTATCAAATGAAAGGAATTCGTTTGTAGATTTCAAAATAGGTTTTGAAATTTCGGTAGATTTTATACTTTTTAAAATATTTTGAAAAAGGTCAAAAAAATTAACGTTCCCCCCCTATCTCCGAAGATTGCAGAGCGATCGACGTGATATGTACCAAGTGTTTGTAGATTTGGATCTATATTTTGAAGGAGAAGTCTGTAAAAATAATAATTTTTGAAATATGGTCAAAAGGGAGGGGATAATTTTCTAAAGGGTGAACTACCCCACCGAGTGGGGTATCAAATAAAAGGTATTGATTTGTACATTCCAATACAGTTTTTGAAATTTCGATAGATTTTACACTTTTTGATATATTTTAAAAAGGTTGAAAAATTGACCGGTCCCTCTAACTCCGAACTTTGCAGAGCGATCGATGTGATATGTACGAAGTGTTTGTAGATATGGATCTATATTTTATAGGAAAAAAAAAGAGAAGTCTGTTAAAATAATACTTTTAAAAATATGGTCAAAAAGAGGGGGGATATTTTTCTAAAGGGTAGACTACCCCACCGATTGAGGTATCAAATGAAAGGTATCAACTTGCACATTCTAAAACAGTTTTTGAAATTTCGATAGGTTTTAATCTTTTCGATATATTTCGAAAAAAGTCGAAAAAATTACCACTCCCCCCCCCCTTATCTCCGAAGATTGCAGAGTGATCGATGTAATATGTACTAAGCGTTTGTAGATATAGATCTATATTTTACAGGAAAAATATAGAGAAGTCTGTAAAAATAATACTTTTTGAAATATGGTCAAAAAACTGATTTTCATACAATGGGGGCTATTTCATTGAGAGCAATATCAAATCAATGGTACGGATCTGGACAATTCAAAACAGGTTCTGAAAATCGTCTAAGTTTCATACTTAGTGAAATACGTTGAAAAAATCTAAAAAAAAATTGTAGGCCTACCTATTTACCTACCCACTTATCTCTCTAGTATTTGTAATGGGTAGTTCCACTTTTTGAGAAAAGTAATGTATCCTGGATAATCCACACATCATCATTTAGCAAAAAGCTAAGCAAAGCTTGTGTTATTGGAACTACTATGATAGCTGTTATACTTAATAAAGTATAATTGTATCACATTAGATGTTATTTTTTGCGTACGTAGAAAAGGACTAGAACACCCGAACAAATAATCTGCAGATCGTACAAATATTAGTCCCGAGGTGGTAATCAAACCGCCACCTCCTGCGTCGTAAGCGGACCTTGGCCAACCGCGCCAAGACGTCGTCAATATACCGTCAAGTACCTACCTATACGACAAAAGTTCAAAACCCTCGACGCGCGAGTTACACTCGCACTTGTCGTACTTGTTTGATAATAAGGTGCCACAGTATGGGCAAAATAATGGGTCAATTAAGCATACCATACCATACCAATGTTAAGACAACATTGTTACAAATTTCATGCACTACCATCTCTTTAAATGTGATTGCAATAAATATACTGTTTCTTTACCTTTAAAGTCATTTTAACAAAAGCTGACTAATGCGAAATAATATGGACTGTAATGAGGTTCAATATAAAAGTTTACAGTCAGTATGAGAATTTATTTTCAAAGTGTATCCAACTGGGGATTGAATGGAACAAAGTGTCGAATACATCAATTAGCTGTATGGATTAGAATGGAGGTGGCAACAAATTGTAAAGAATTGACTTTAGCGGTTTGTGGTCAGGTCACCCAAATACAATCAGTTGAAACAGCAGTAGTGCCTGCTAAGAGTCGTAGGAAATACCTAGGTAATGGCACATAAGTACCTAAAATGTGTAAATTTGACACAACAATGCAAGCCTGCATATGCATAACCCAGGAGATTCATAAAGATTTCTAGAAAGGTGCAATTTCCATATTCAAAAATATACTTTATTAGAAATTTAAAGCTGATACTTGACATATTGCTGGTCATATTTTACGAGTACTGTCTCCCATTCTTAATTTAATTCAAGACTGGATGCGCAGTTACTTGAGCGTAAAATACAGCGATAATTTGGTCTAGACGCGCAAGCTGTGCAAACGTTTCTAATCATAAGCATTATGGAACGGTCATTGCCTGGCTCGAATAAAGCTTCTCGTAAAGTCGTTTTCGATTTTACGAGTCAATTCGTCAACCTCCTGCATCAAATCTACTTTTGACCGAAGAGAAAGCTTCGCAATTTTCGCAACAAACTTATCCAAGTGAACTTTATTTGAAGGTTGAAGAGGACAATCAAGCGATCGATCTGTCTTTTGTTTCTTTAGCTCAGCATCTCAGCATTCTCGGGTCTCAGTCTCAAAGATCTCCTGTTTTGTTTTTTTTTTTAATTGGCAAAAAAACCTTTCATAACAAAAGAAATTACAATTATCTAGCTAAATTAGAGCTAGCATTTACAATTGAAACAATTGAGCTAACTGCAGACTGTTGCAAACAAATTACAGATAGCTCAACTGATCCATATCGATACCAGTTAGAAGAGTGATTTGACAACTCAATTATCATAATTGGACACACGAAAAACCACCTAAACACAATTTTAATGTATTTTTCAGAATAAACGTAGGCGTGCAGACAGTAATCTACGGTTTCGGAAATGTGGCACGTGGCCTGAAGCTCTGGTTGTACATGTTCTTGGTGACTATAGTATTTCACCCCATTTTACTCATCTATGGAGCCGTGGGGAAGATCCTTAGGAACAATGCTGGTAAGAATGCAAAGCTAATCCTCGTTCATATAAGTTTGATGTTTATGTGGTCACATTTAGTTGAACTATTATTATATACTATTAAAACTTGATATACATATATAATAGACTAGTCACTTCCTCTACAATGTTACGTGTAAGAGGTGCTCGAACTGAAAGAAGTGATGGTCAAACTCAGCAGCATCACAAGCTGTATAACAGCTCTATTAAAGTTCGTTTATACTCTTAATGCTGTATTTCTTGGCCGCATAAAGCCTATACAGCCCTTATACCCCTGAAATGGGCACAAATTATACAGCGTTTTGCGTTATATTAGCTGTACAGTAGCTGTATAAGCATAAAATAGGCTGCATAATAGCTGTTTTGCGGCTGTACTATGGTGTAAGAGGAAACCAATATACTCCAATTACTACATTGTAACTCACTTGTAAAGCTTTACGTTGTAAAAAGTCTGTTGAACAGAGTTACAAAAGAATTAAAACGAAACAGAAATTTTAATGACGGCGTTCAATTATATTATAACACTATTGATCAAGTGACATTTATTATAAAGGCTTAATTGTGTTTAAAGATTTGGAGATTCGATAAGTGCAGGATACAGTGCATTATCGTGCAAAAATAAATTTATTGTGGATATATATCCGCTCTATTGTTTCCGCGCTACGCATAAAAAACTCCTTGATTGACGCGCGGTTTGGCGCGAAACCGAGCTTGCGCTCCGCTCTGCCGATAAGTGGCTACTAGCCCGTTCTTTACAATGGAACTCATTGGGTATTTGTACTCTATAGAAAGGGTGTGAATGAAGCTTGTCAGTAGTAGGTCGATATTCTAAGTATGAGGTCGGGATAATGTCAAAAACACAGAGTAAAAATTACGTCAGCTGATAATGAGCGGAATGTTTTGGAATAAATGGTGTATTTCAAATTTTATTGTCATCTATCCACATTTTCTGCTTTATAAACATAGTTTGTAGTATTGCCTTTACAATTAAAATAAAATAAGTAGGAGTCTTCAAACAAATTAATAATCTAATCGTAATTCTACAAAGTATGATTGATTTTTCTTGCACTCGCGTCATTTGACGCTTGGATTTAGATTCCAAAATCTTATGTTTGCAATGGTTTACCATTAAAGTAAATAGATTATTGTAAACCCTTACATTTATTTAGTCTAAAAAACAAAAAACAAATAAAGGTTTCAATAATTTTAAGTACACAAAACGAAAAGAAACAGGACGATTCGTTTTAGGAAAAAGCCAAGACTTGTCAACATTATTTGCAAATAAATGGGATAATTTTCTTACGAAACGGCAAATCACAATCAAATAACACTAAACACAATATCACTGCTTTGGTAAATACACATTTTCAATGAAATCCTTATCTTTAGATCGAAAAAAACACGATATAAATTGCTGTTGTTTTTTTCCAGAGAGCGCGCACGACAAGTGATTTGCTATCTCACTTCTTTTTATTTTTTTTCTTGAACTCTGTCAAACTTGGTGCTTGATGACATAGACAATTTAACTGTGAATACACAGTAACGGACCGTAAGACTCCTTAAGCTGTAGATTTTCGAATAGGAATCAATCTTTGGAACGCGACGTCACTGGCCTCTCTGGAGGCCAGAATCAATCTACGGTTGTTTTTTTTTGGCCGCCTAAGAGGCCGGAATCAATCGGGCGGATATTATGTTTTGTGATAAAAAATAAACGCGCCAGCAAAATAACCAGGGAAGAGATATTAAATAATGTTAGTAAATATGGTTGATTGATAAACATAAAAACATTAGTCTAATTTTTATGTAACAACAACAACAACATCAGCCTATATAGTCCACTGTTGGACATAGGCCTCCCCTAATGAGCGCCATATGTGGCATTATTCATCATTTGGGGGTTATTGCCCATAATCCCCACGCTGGGCATGCGGGTTGGGGATCGCAGTTCGGTGGAATTGTTCTACAGAGGGCGCTGCTGCCCGCCCTCGGTGTGTTTCCCTTAGTCGCCTCTTACGACACCCACGGAAAGAGTTGGGGTGGTGCAATTCTATGCCGGCACCACACGGCAATTTTATGTAATCATGTTCGTAATCTTCGATTTGTAATTGATAAAATGGCGACAATTTGCTAAGCAGCCTAAATTCTATTTTGATGGTCTTATAGCATTAATAGCTGTACTATGTAGGTAATGGATACTAGTATTCAGCTTTTAGCGGTTGATGGGCTGTATAACGAACATAACCTGTAACTCTTTTTAGGGATACGTAATATTAAGTGATACCGATAATAAAATATAAATGTAGAGAATATGTCGAAAATTACTTTGCAATGAGTAATGCAATTGTATTTGTATGACTCTATTAGCGAAAACTGATAAAAAATAAAAAATCTATATAAATTAGAATGAATTTTATTTCTCTATCAAACTGTGTCAAACAGCATACAAAATGCACAATAATTCAAAATGGCGACTCTGTCACTTATACAGATTAAGGCTGTACTATAGGCGTCATTTATTTTTATTGCTGTTTATTATTCTCAAAGACAGAAATTAGGCAGCTATCGTCTGTAAAAGGGTGTAAAATTACACCATAAAAAGAAGCTGTAGAAGAGAGTTTGCCTACTTTATAATACAGAAATAAGATTTGAGGACCACCATAATACAGCTCTAAGCTGTATTAAGTAAGTGATGGTATGTAAAATGCAGCTATTGTACAGCTTTAATACTAAAATGAGATTAAAGCGTTACAGGAAACTTAAAGCTGTACTTGACAGTTATCATACACTGATTTAGAACTTTAAACGTACTTTGACTCCTTAATACAGTTAGAGCTGAATATTTACTCCTAAACCGAAATTATAACACTACAATGTCTTTTCAACGTTCTTATACAGCTGTAAAACAGCGTTAAGTGCTATATTAGCTGCTTTTTAGGTGTTCATTACGCTTGGTTGCTGCTTGTACTTTTTAATGTTTTACATACCACCCCTCTCTATTAATACTGTGTCCAAATTGAAAAAACAATGATTGTTTTACATTACTCTTGTTGACATTACTCTTCAAAATCTTTCGTGTTGTTAATTTTCGACAGAATCTACTTATTGTCGTTTTGAACTCTTTCCAACAAGGCTTAATGTTGACGATTAAGTAAATTTTAGACTCGTAACAAAAATCAGAATAATATGTTAATTTTGGTGTGCTGAGTTGATAACAATCATTGTTTCTTGAGAAAATATGGCTCTTGTACCGACATATTGCGAAGAAGAGGTGACTTACTCTCGAGCGATATATTCCCAATCGATTACTATTTGCTTGGCTATGTACTTATCATTACTTATAGTACATATTATCTTATCTAGCAAAGGATTCGTTTGTATCTTCTAAATTCTGATAGATTAGTTGTCTAATCTACAATTTATTTTGTATTTAAGATAATTATGAATTATTTTAAACTATAGGCCGATACGATATCCTCGCAATTCTATTATCTTAGCCTTAATCAGAGATAGTTTATCGTATAATGAAAATGAAAAAATAAACACCTATAATTTATATAAACTACTCGTCTAAAGAGACGTATGCTACGTAATTTTAAGAAATAAAACATTAATAAAGCCCACAGCACACCGCATCGAAGCCGCCTGGTGCAACTTAGGCAACGTAGAAATGAGAATTACTTTAGTAAGCAAGGGTCCTTTCGAAAGCGTAAGCTAAGGTGTAAGATGTGTTGGCACGAGCTTGAAACATTTAAAATTTAGTTTTTTTTTTATTGTGAACTGAACTAACTAAAACTGAAACGGCCTGACATATCTAAATATGCAGTTTTAAGTGACTCAATCACGATGATTTTAATAGGTACGATGATTACCTGCTGCGGAATTCACTACAATTGAATTTACGTACACTTGGGCATAGATAACATAATAGGTAATAGGACTTTGGTTATTTTTATTTGCGGCGTAATCGCTTGCAGGTGTGTATACGATAGTAATCGTTAATATCTATCTATAAATTGACATTTCTTAGCACCTAACTGTCTCCGGGTACTCAAACGCGAAACAAAGTTTACCACGCCTCAGTCGCGATTTTGCGTCAGAATTAAATTAAAGTCTGTCAAAAAATCGAGATCTCTGAGTGATGAGTTTCAAAAAAAATTATTCTGAAATGATTTGAGTATTCCTTGTGCTGGGTGATTTCCAAAAGCGTGTCTGACAGACAGTCAACATAAATTCGATCATCTTGCGGGCACATAAAGTTGCTATACATTATACGTGTTGTGTAAATCAAGTTGTTACTTGATATTGTTGATTATTGTGTTCAATATCTTCTTCTTGCACTATTGGTAGAAATGGCAGAGTGGCCGCCATTGTTCCCTATTTATTGCGTTGTGGCAGCTTAATATGCATAGGTCGATAGTATATCGGCGTCGATGATCGCCCATGGAGGTATACCCTACAATGCTCCTTTAGCTTGCACGAAAACAGTGTTTGTTCATGACATCCATCCATTAATCTCCGAGTGCAGATTTCGGTTAGAACAGCAGCTATGTATCAAACCTCAGCTACAAACTTAATGGGAAGCGAGCCAAATTTATCTGGTAACAACAAACACTGCAGTTGTCTAGAAAATAAAAACGAAACGTAGGTTTTATTGGGCCGGAGTTGGCTGACCGAGCTTTTGCTGTGAAAGGCTAACTCGTAAAAACCTAAGATTCTCAATGAAGACCCGACCTCGGCAAAGCTTAAGCTTATAGACTTTCATTTTAAACTTTTCATCCAAAACTGTTTGTCTGGTTTCTCAGTTATTGGCATCTTTTATATGCAGTCTTTTGTCCGATTTATTTAACTAAGGAATTACAATAAGTCCGCAATGTCTACATGCTGTCTACTCAGATCTTGAACATAGACGAGTGCCCACATGAAGACTAGATTCTTGCAAGCTTACAGCTAAGTAGATGGAAATATTTATTCAATAGATGTAGCGACTATGCCTGGCTACCTCGGATATTATCCAACGATTTCTTGAGAAAGAGAGAAACGTACATAACTCTAAAAGGAAGGATTACTTCCTTTGCCTCAGTACGTGCACAGCCGAAGGGCTTATCTCGCAGTACGTATCTTGGGCTTTGTAAAGGCACAGCTCGGTGCTACTGAGTGGGTAACTGGCCGCATGGACGAGTGACTAGTCTCAACTGCAAGGGCCCTTTACATTCCCTAAGCTCTTTCATTGCGATCGTACCTTCAAAGCTTGCCACGTATTTGTAGAGGAAATAAATTGAGAATAGAATAGAATATTTCTTTACTACTACTTTACTAAAAAAGTAAAAAAAAAATTTTAAAGCTTATAATTATACCAACTATATCTAGTGTGGTTTAATTGGCGGCATATCTCTAACAGCGATCTCTTCCAGGCAACCTTTGCATAGATAGTACCGGGTAGATAGAACACGAAACTGCAAATACTATACTTATAGGAAAAACAATACGAAACAAAAAACAACAGGAAAGTTTATCAAGAGTAGACCGATAATGTTGATCAACCATACTTTTGAAGAATGGTATATTGTAGGTAACTACATAAATTAATAACGTCAATATTCTCTTGTCTACTCAAGCATCTCTTACAAAAGTACAAATATTGTTTGTCTGTTCATTTTGTTTATAGCCAAACTTGTTTCATACAATAGGTCCCTACCTATGAAACAAGGTAACCTACGTTTCGATATGCCTTCCAATTTACCGGCCCACCGATTTTCATAATATGTACGTGTACTTTTATTAATCAACCTAATACAACTTGAACTTGGACACAGAATAACTATATAGTACTAACTTGGAACTTTTATGGAACGAATATTAAATTCCTCATGCAAATAATTTAATATTCTTCAATATTTGCCATTCATCTTGCTATTTTCAAGTATATAGACGACCTCTGTGGCGTGTGGCTTAGAGGTCGAAGGTCAGCAGCGACGCAGGAGGTATGGGCTTCCATTCCCGCCTCGGGACAAACATCCTATCAATTTTAAAAAATATATTGAGTCTACCAAGTCTTCAAAACATTGTCCATTTTATTTTGTTAAGCATATTATATTAATCCCAGTTTTCTATAATGTTTTCCAGGAGCGCGTCACCTTTGGCAGATAGTCGGAGTGTTCGGGCTGATAACCATACATGGCGTCCTCTTCGCTCTGCCGATTTGGGATCTTAGCAGAGAACACCTGGCGTTGGGGTCTTCAGTGGCGGTCACGTGTGAAATGGTGACCTTTTATTTTACGTTACACTAACATTTTTACCTATGATAATTTAGAAGGGGGTCCAATTCAAATAACTATTTATTGAAAGAAACTATTGCAATTAAGTTTAACCTAAAGGAGTTAAGTTATAGTAATGGCAAACAATCGCACGAAAAGTTCAGTTAGTAGTTGGATTAGGGCATGCATTCCGAAATTCCGGAATTTCGCAACTCCGGAATCTCGGATAATTTTTTATTATATTTCAATTCCGGAATTGAGACGAATATCGTAATTCCGATATTAATAATAACAGTGATTCCAACTACCTTACACATTCCGTGTCCTCCGAGCTAAAAATAAACGTTTCTTCGTCTCCTGCAGACGAAGACGTTGCAGTTGATGAACCAACTCTATAAGAGCAGCTAGACAAAAAACTGGATGAATGCAAAAAGTCGCAATTTTTTTCAACCAATTTTGACCTAAAAGGGTTCGTGAAACGTAAATGTATTATAACGAAGGACAACGAGGTGTGCATCTGACAGAAGCTTACAAATATATTTTGTGTGTTCTGCGTGTAGCGTATGTGTCGAGAGTGAAAGATTATTTTCGAGTGCAAGCTACATTTGTAACAGACTCAGGAGCTCGCTCTGTGACAAAATGCTAGATGCATTGTTATTCTTGAAAACTCACTAAAAAGAACAGCGTTTCCTCTCAAAGTGAAAATTCTATAAATGAAGTGTAATTTTTTTTATTAGTTTATTCCTAAATTAATATTGTTAAAACTTACATAAACTAATAATAATAAACAATTATTAGTTTATGTAAGATTTCAAATGTGAAAGTATTATTCGTGTTTTATCGTAAGATTTTGATATATATTCCATAATAATACATCTTTTCTTTACCTATGAAATTGTCGGTCGACAATGACGAATTAAAGGCGATTGTGGAAGCTGATGCTAGACAATACACAATCTATGGCTGAATTAGCAGCAGCTTTCGACGTTAGCGTCAAAACAATATTGGTCCATTTGCGTCAAATTGGCAAGGTAGAAAAGCTTTACAAATGGGTGCCCCACGAACTCAATGATCGCCAGCGCGAAGTACGCGTCGAGACGTGCCTTGCACTGCTCAACAGACACACAAATGAAGGAATTTTGAACCGCATTGTTACCTGCGATGAAAAATGGATTCTGTTTGATAACCGCAAGCGCTCAGCAAGTTGGTTGGATCCTGGTTCAGTACCTAAACAATGCCCTAAACGAAAACTCACCCCCAGAAAAGTGATGGTCACTGTTTGGTGGTCTAGCGCCGGTGTGATTCATCACAGCTTCTTACCAAACGGGATGAGCATTACTGCAGATGTGTACTGTGAAGAACTGAACACAATGATGGAGAAGCTGGCACATCTCCAACCAGCATTGGTCAAGCGCTCCTCTCCGCTGCCCCTGCACGACAACGCGCGCCTCAAACTGCACAGCAGACGGTATCCAGGTTGCAAGAACTGGGGTTGGAAGCTCTCCGTCATCCGCCCTACTCAGACCTTGCGCCTACAGACTACTACTTTTTCCAGAATTTGGATACCTTCCTGGCGGGAAAAAAATTCAATACCCGAGAGGCAGTACAAAATGCCTTTGAAGAATTTGTTGCCTCCCGTCCTGCTGATTTCTTTAAGAAGGGCATCAATAAACTGCCACTGCGTTGGCAAAGATGCATTGATTGCATGGGTGATTACTTCGATTAATACAAATAAAAAATACATGATACATGATACAAAACGGCAATTTCATAGGTAAAGACCTTATTAGATATTAAAAGACTGTTAGAAAAACACATTCAGTTTGACTCGATCCTTTCCTCAAATAAAACGTGCCAATACCGGAACCAGTTTCGGAATTCCGAAATTAGGCCTCCAATATCGGAACTCAGTTCCGGAATCGAAAACCATCCGATATTGCATGCCCTAAGTTGGATACGATACTGACACTTTAATGGTCTAATTTAGTAAGGGATCAATGTAAATAACTATTTCTGAAAATAAGCTATTGCAATGAAATTTAACCGAAACGAGTAAAATTATAATATTGGCACACAATCGCAGTAAAATATCAGTCAGTAGCTGATAAAGCAAAAGTTGACAGTAACTTTTCATTGAGGCATAAAATGTATAAATAAGACTTCATTGCTTCATTCAGCGATTTCTCAATGCAGACGAGTTCATTGTGGTTCACAGGGTTCACCTTGATCCTATCGATTTGATATTCTAATATGACAACATTTTAATACATACATTTTTATACCTGCATAGCTATTTACGTAAATGTTCGAGCTACGATGCTACGAAATTCTACGAAAACGTGAAAACTCGCAACTGCATTTTTCTCACGTTCAACCTTCAAAATTTCGTTTATACTTTTCATAAAATAAAATAGCATGCTTAAAGATATGGCCGCCGACCTCAGGGTCTGAATCTTTAGGATCTTGAATTCTGAATCTATAGGAATAAGTTTCAAAATCACTCGGGGCTAATATCGGTGCCGGTTCGAAGTTGCCCAGTTCATCTCAGTTTAACCTGCGCCACTCCGTAGATGATTGTGATTGCGATTTATCCACGTTACAAAAGAGAAACTTCCGTGCTACTGAACAAAGCAAACTTACGTCCAACTTTCCTATTGTATCCATTAGCTGAACCCCGGGACTGCTGGGCTAACGGGAAGTGTTTATGATATCAACTTTGGTGACCTTTCGGTATTTCTCATACTTTTATTTTAGTTTCCTGAGTAGTCAATTGAGAACTCGCGGAAAAAAGTATATGACCGAGGTTATGTAGAACGTACATGTAGAACGTACGTTATGTAGAGGTACAAAACAGAGAAACGTTTTAAGACACAGCTTTAAGTTCACGCTAGCTTTCTTTTTGTAAAAATTAGCAGCGTTTTTAAATTAGCAATTAATGGCTTAATAGCAAGACCTATTTAGCCAGTGATGTTATGAATTAGGGTCGGTAGGTCAGGCTCAGTGGAATAATATTTGTTGTTTGTTGGTTATAAATCATTCATTTGACGATTGCTTAGTAGTTTATTACATCAGTTTGTTACACTGGTCCGTTACGAAAACGAGATAGATTTATAGAAAATACTATTTTTAAGTATTTTCTATAAATCTATCTCGTTTTCGTACACCAAAGTTTTCGTACACCGTTACAACCAAAATAAGAGAACATTACAAAAAGAGGTTCTTAAAGAAGAGAAAGTATAAAGGGCGGTCTTATCGCTATGAATATATCTACGGAAGAGATCGCTCTCAGCGAAAACGCCGCCCAGAGTCCGAGTTTAAGTGTGATTTTTGCTGATTTTGTGTATTTTTCTTCATTTGTGTGCAATAAAGTGGATTGTATTATTGCCTACTGTATGTTCTCTCACTCATTCTACCCAACCAATCAGTATACACGATTTAATGGATTACATTATTTCATGATAATCCGTCAAATAGTAAAATAATAAGCGATGATTGGTTTACGGGTATTCGTTTATAAATTCTAGGGAAAACCAATTAACATAATTTTAATCGTCATCCCCTACAAGCTTTTTTGAAAATATTTACCTATCTACACATATAATAAGAAAACGTGTTTATGGTGATTCATCCGTGTCGCCGGAACCTTAAGCCAGGTGTCGCATACGATGTTAAATGTTAATTGCTCTGCAGCCAAAGCGCATCTCCCTTTGAATGTCGATGTCAAGTTTAGCAAACGTAACACTCGCTGCTCCTAGATTGGTAGTTGGTACCTGGCTACATAGTTATGAATAGCAATGTGGCAGATACTATAGGTGCTTATGACAATGGCAAATTAAGCAAATTGGTTGGTTGTGTGCACACAGAATAACGAATAGCCGAGCAGGGCTTGTATGACTCAAGCTTGAATCTTCCTCATCAGCTATAATGTACGTATTGTAATTTCTAGTCAGCGAACGAATATAATAATAATATATTCGTCAATAATATTATTATATTATTATTACGAATCACTACTAATACTATTATAATGAGGAGAGATTTGTTTTTATGATTGTTGGATTAAATTGAATAAGGTCCGAAACTACTGGACCAATTTGAAAAAAATTTCACCATTAGATGGAATCCTACTTTATCCCTGATGAACATAGGATCAAAAAACTTAGAGTTCCGTATGAGAACTTCAATAATAAAAACATGCGTTATATTTCAACTTCTTTTTTTAATGGCGCCGCCGCGCCGCCGCCGCCGCGCCGGCCGCTTGCTTTTGCTCGCTGTGAGTCGGCTGTAAATATATAAACGTATCAGTACCTTACTATTATTCAAGATATTTCAAGCTAGCAGCTGTAACTATTATAACGTTCGTCTCCAGCCGCGCCAACTTATAACTTAGTCTGGCATAATAGAACATTGTGAGGTGAAAACTTCAATCTTGCCGCGAGTTTCGTGTCTAACTAGAATTTAACTTGGCGCAACATTACACGCTTCCCACGTTCGCTGTAATTTATGAGATGGAATCTGAATTTAATATTCACGAAAAAAGAGCTATGTTTGGTCACGGTTGCATGTAGCTATTTCGGGAAAAGTGTTGTTAACTATTAGTGTTTGTGCTATTGACTGCGATTGGGGTAATCGCACCTATTGACTGTGATTGGGGTAATCGCAGTCAATAGCGGAATCACTAATAGCGAAATGTTAATAATGTCATTTTCTAAAAGTCGCACACTTCGCCGTTCATAAGTATAGATTATAACGGCCTAATCTTGGTACAACACTAAAAATTCAAAATCGACCTTCGAGATAAAGGGGTTAACGGTCAGAAATGTATTCTACCTTTTTTCGGGCATTATGTTCTCCATGGAACAAGGTTGGATAAAAGCGGATGACGATGGAAGTTTGGGTATGAAATAGCGTTGAAAGTGAAATGTTACATAAATCACCTACCCTTGTCAGTCCGGCAGTAAATAACTGGGTGACGCCTGCCGTTGACGTAGCGCCACCTGAGGATACCTCTCGTGTTTCATAGCTTAGGGTTAGGGCATTCGTTCCAATTACCGGCATCGCATTCATTTGTAGGGTCTCCGATAACATACATTATTGGATTAATAACTAAGATGCTGTCGGCGTCCGTAGGCTAAGGTTACAGTTTCCCATTAGGCGGGCCGTATGCTTGTCTGCTCTTGGTAGACTAAAAAAGAAGTTTATATTACTTCTCGTTAGATACATTCTGAACTATTTATTGTTTGGTCAAAAATACAGCTATAACTTTGTTCCATTTTTTCTAATTACAACCTCTGTGGCGCGGTGAGCGCGGTTCGCCTGACGCAGAAGTTTGCGGGTTCAATTCCCGTCTCGCCAAAAATATGTGTATGATATACAATCAAATATAGAAAACGACCAGAAAACCCTGAAAAAAATATCGCCTCGGCAAAAATATTTGTATGATCTGCAATCATTGTATGAGGCAATATTTTTTCAGGGTTTTCTGGTCGTTTTCTATTTAAATATAATAAAAAATATCTATTATGTTAAAATATTGTATTATGTATCATCTGCTTAGCTAGTGGGTATGTGGTGCTATATGGATTTTCCGGCGTTATTTATTTATCTATTAATCCATTGGAAAAGTAAAGAAGTACTTTATTCATGAATCAATTAAAACTTTTCAGTAAACCTTGTAACGACACTTTTCTTTCAGAGCATTCTCAACTCTACTTAATCAATGAAACAATTTACTGATTCTACGGAAGCTTAATCGCCTTTTTCGACAACGGCACGAAATGATTTAAAAGTTTTAATAGATTCACAGTTTAATTAAAATACCAGTTTTTTATGTAGGTAGATAAATTATGAAGAGAATGCGCCGGTGGCCCGTGTTGCTCCATGAGAGAATGTCATAAAAGAGTAGGTTTGTTAAATTACTTTGACCCCTAAAAATAAGTCTGAGAAACCTGAGACCGAGACACCTTATAAAAAGCCTTCGTTAGTGAAATATTACAACTTGATAGGTAAACGAACCTCTAACTTTGTTTAGACTTTGAAAGCTCTATTATGCGAAGTTAAAGAATTTAATTAAGTTTAAGCTCACCTGTGAATAAACTTGTTATTAGTATTAAAATTTAAAATTGAACCACGATAATCACTCCGAGGATAATTGCTAATTTAGTGCATAGAGGTCAATAAACTTACCGTAAAAAACTATCGAAGTTTGACGAACTTATGAAATGCATCGATCTAGAACGAATGTGTTCTTACAACACAAAGCTTACAATCAAAATCAGGCCAATTACTGTTCAATATTTAATTGTTAACACAAATTTTTACATAGTCTCAACGGTCTCTAAGCAAGCAATAACAATATTAATATAATAATATCGTATAATAATCCCCACATTAGGATAAACCTGTATCGTGGGGAACGCCTATGGGTCCTATGGGTTCTTTTTACATATAACCTTATTAAGCTAACGTCAAATTATATTATACATATAATAAAAGTTAAATAAAATAATGAAGTTATACATTAAATAAGGGTCTCCTGAGTCAGCAGTTATTATAAATATGTTACAAACAACACACGCTTTTCCGACAGAGCCGTTTTGTGAGACGGAAGGTAACGCAATCAATCAAACAAATACCAATTAAAAACTTTCTACTATATTTTACAGAGTAAAAATGTTACTACTGAAAAATCTGACCTACTTTCAAACGCAGCAGTGGATGGATTATTAAAATAGGTCGTCATAGTTGAATTATAAGTCCCTACCTTGGTACATTTCATTGCATTATGCTTTTAAAAAGATGATAAAGGATACTAACGACCATCCAAGATCAAGATATTAAACTAAATGCCCATCTAGGATATATTTAGTACAGAATTAAAAACATTTAAAGGATTTGAATCTATCAAATAAGAAAACTCTTTTCGAAAATAAACACACTCAATTTGATCTAATCCTTATTTTATCGGTAACTAAATCCGCAAGATTTACATAAGTTGTAATTATTTCTCATGGATTTGTTTCAGTTCCGGATGGCCATGAAAATCCACGCAGCTGCTGTTTCTTGCGGACCTCGCTGTTTCGGAGATAGCTTACCTCTTCCCACTTTCCAACAGTACATGTTCTTTATATTTGCACCCACCCTGCTGTATAGAGACCAATATCCAAGGTGAGATTACAAGTTCTATAACAATCTGTTCAATTCATCCATTGCCATACCGATTGGAGAGGACATAGAGGACCGTTGTGTCCCTGACAATGGTCCTCTATGTCCTAGCAATTTAAAAACGGGCTAATGAGCAGAAAATTTTCTATTGCCGGATTTTATAGCCAACATCTACCTAAATAAATTATACGTTTGTTTGTATTCTATCGCTTTTGTATTCAATTGTTTTCTGCTACAATGAAACAGAATAAACTATAGGTTATTTTTACCGAAATCTATTGACCCAAAAAGCGTTTTTGTAAGCCCAAAACGTGATCGTAAATAAAACCAGGCATCTACTAGATTTTTATCTTCTCCATTTGTTTTATGCATAAATACCGTTAAAGACAAAAATCATGTGAAAATAGGCTCACTTACATTAAAAATACTTACTAAAACTCACGTATTGGGAGCCGGAATGATAATAAATTAGATTTCGCGTGAGGTCAGCCCTTAAATCACAGAGCGTTACAAATTATGCTTTTATTTGGATTCCAGGACCAAACAGATTAGGTGGGGCGTGGTGGTCGGCCATTTCTTAGAAGTAGTTGCGATTGTTTTCTACAACTCTTTCCTCTGGGAGCGGTTTATTCTTCCTTATTGGTCGGATTACGGAAAAGAAGAAAGTGTAAGTTCTGTCCATGTTACTCTTTATTAAAAATACCACATCCAATTGATTAGTTAGGGAGCTAAATAATTTTTCCTTATTACAAAAATAAGCAGAGGATTTCGGTAAAGAAGAAGAAACATTAATTGAATTACTCTGTATATCTAGTAAATTACACATACCTGCAATACGATGTCTAATACAATAAGACCGTCCCCTGATTTCTCAGGTAAATACAATGACGATAAACTTAGTGCCTATCTTCCCTAATGAAGGCACAAAATCGCTTTCGTCTAATATCCTTCAAGCCATTATGCTAGTATTGCGTGTTCCTGAGCAATAAGCACGCGTTATTTTTAAGTTATTGTATGAAGTATTTATTATCGTAAACTATTTTGAAAATAATCACAACGTGTGGCGAAGCCAAAGTTTTTCGCTGCAATGTTAGTTTATAAAATACTTCCAAAGAATAAAAGCTAATTTATAGAACCTGCCGAATACCCTGTATGTACTCGTTTTTCTTTATCTATATCTATACTAATATTATAAAGAGGAAAGATTTGATTGTTTGTTTGTTTGTATGTTTGTTTGTTTGTTTGAATTGAATAGGCTCTGAAACTACTGGACCGAGTTAAAAAATTCTTTCACCATTAGAATCCTTAATTTTCCGTGATGAACATAGGCTATATAATATTTTCAAAAAAGTTAGGGATCCGCATGAAAAATTCAATAATTGAACCGTGGGCTGTATATTCAACCTCTTTTTTTATTATGGCGCGTCAGAATAGAAAAAGAGGTTGTATAGCGCACAATGCTTGCTTTTTCTCTACGGCCAGTGTCAGTTTTGGAATGTCGAGTCAATGTCAAAAACCCCAATGCTGTTAAAAAAAGTAAAGATCCGTATGAAAACTGTGAAACCCATCGTTTTAGTGTGTATAATTTCTGAAATTTTTGTTTAATACCCGTGCGAAGCCGGGGCGGGCCGCTAGTCATATATATGACAAAGAAAAACGAGACCGACACCAATGACGGTAGGATATCGAGCTAATTGGATTCGGCATTGATGAATCATTCCTTCAGGACAATTCTTTGAAGGATTGATGTGTCTACATTTGCTTCAGCAATTTATCATGATTAGCCTGTAAAACCTGTCCTCTTTCTTTAAAGTTTAATCGCTTCCAAACTTGTTTAAGGAAATGGTAATACTTGCAGAAATGTTTCGGTTGCGTTGTTTGTATTTAATTAGAAACAAAACCATTATCGTTTGCAAATACGGTAGGCCTTTGTTAATTGAAAATCAGCACCAAGAATTAAATTTTATGTTGAAATATGGTTTGGTTATCGTTAATCTAACACAACCCATCATTTGTTTGCCCCATTTATGTAAAAATGGGAACATGTCCATTTTTATAACTTTGTAGCTCTACCAAAAAGGTTTGCTGGAAGATAACTCTTTTTAGGGTTATACTTGCCTTTGCTATTATTTTTTCGTGCAATGAGGAACTAACAAACTAATTAACAATTTTGTACCAATATACCGTTGATAAGAGTACACCTGGCCCCTATATTACACAGCATAATATACCAGCTATTATGCAAATCTGATAAAAATTCTTGATGCTTTGGTTTGTGTAATATTTCCTTGATGTTCCTATCGCCATTTTTTTCAACTGGCACTCAATATTTTATGCGAAACCTTCTGTGCAAAGTGTGGTAGAAACTTGACGGGTTTATTAATTTTAAGCACATGATTAATGGTGTTTTAGGTGGAAGCGAGTACCATAGTCCGGGGAATGTTTGCATGCATCTTACCTGGCATAATATCGTTCCTGTGTGGATTCTACTGCTTGCTCCACGCCTGGTGTAACGCATTTGCTGAGATGATGAGATTCGGAGATAGACTTTTCTATGAGGTAAGTCATTTTGTCTCGAGAAAAACCGTAGCATTTTCGTAACAAACCGCGTAGGCCTACGTAGCTGCTCGTAGCATGGTACCAGGTCCTCCACATGTCCCCTTGACAAATGGACCCTGTCAATAAGACACATGCCTACATTTGAGTGATGAGAGCTTCTAATCTTCTGAAAGGGCAATGCACGGGTACCTAAATATGGATGAGGTTACTTAAAGGACAACTAAACATTGGCTGATTGACTGAGCTTCGATTTTATCGACAAAGATAGATCATCGACCGCAAGGGATACCTACTTTCAAGAGGAGAGTGATTGTCTGTAAGGAAAATACATATTTTTGGACAGAGCTTCAGACGGGGAACGAACAGTCCACGAAATTAAAAATATATTTATCTTAAATATTTAAAAGCAATCCAAACCACTATTCAATAACTTAAAACTGAAGTCAACCTAGCTTTAGCTGCTCGATCAACATTTGAGAAATTTGACAATATTCAAAACTTAGGTACCTAGGTACCTTTTTCATTAGTAACAATTCTAAACGCTTTTGGAAGGTTGTCTTCTTAATTATTTTTGTCCTAGCTATGGCTAATAGTACATTTTCCTCGGGATATATGTACATAATAAGATTAGTACACAGCATCACGGCATTCGATTACCTACGCCTAACAATTTTTACTTTTTTTGCTCAGGATATATATTGACAGGATTGGTGGACAGCATCAAGGTACCTACGCATTAGTAACAATTTTAACTTTTTTTGGTAGGTTGTTTTTTAATTATTTTTGTCCTACCTACCTATGGCTAATACCTAGTACATTTACCTCGGGATATACATATATTAATAGGATTGGTGTGCAGCATCGCGGTACTCGATTACCTACGTATTAGTAATAATTTTTGCTTTTTTGGTTCTTAATTACAAATATTTGTACGATCTGCAGATATTTGTCCGGTTCTAGTCGTTTTCTATGTCTAATAAAAAATATCTTTCTATGTAATAATATTGTATCTTGTATATCAGTCATCTAGTACCCATAACACAAGCTCTGTTTGGGGCTAGATGATGCTGAGTGGATTGTCCGGCATTATTATTATTATTTATTATTTTTGTCCTAGCTATGGCTTATAGTAAATTACCTCAGGATATATATTGACAGGATTGGTGGACAGCATCACGGTACTCGAGCTACTATCGGCTGTGGAACCGCGTCGTGCACTCCTGGCTGCGAGACTACATCTTCTTCCCTCTGGCACCGAAGCTGGGCCGGACCATGGCTACCCTCGTCGTCTTTTATGTAAGTTCTGTTTAATAAAGTACGATAGGTACAAAGTAAGTAAGAAGGGATGTAGGTATAATTTAACTATACTCTCAATAATACCTACTACATCTGCACGATGTCGTATCGTAAGCCTACGGAAATGTCAAATAATGTGAAAATAACCGCGATAATTCTATAAAATTTTAATAACTAGGGTCCGCCCCGGCTTTGCACGAGAACCCAAAGTGTGTAAATATTTATAATTTTTAAAATGTTATTCAACAACTATTTCAAAAATTATAATTTTTTATACACGTTGGTTTCTATTATTGAAGTTATCATTATCACGTATGATAACTTCCTTAATCCCTAACTTTTTTGAAAATATTCTACCTATGTTCATCAGGGATAGGTAATATAAAAGATTTTAATGGGGAAATATTTTTCTAATCGTTCCAGTACTTTCGGAGCCTATTCAATTCAAACAAACAAATCTTTCAGCCGTGCGAAGCCGGGGCGGACCGCTAGTAATATTATAATAGTCTAATATAAATAAACGTTCACATAACAAAGAGATACCTAATATTCGTGACATCTATGTTATTTAATTACGTAACAGTGAGGTTACCTAATCCTACCAATAAACAAGTGCGACAAGTGCGAGTGTAACTCGCGCGCCGAGGGTTTTGAACTTTTGTCGTTTGGGTAGGTACGTATATGACGACCTCTTGGCGCGGTGGGCTTACAACGCAGGAGGTTGCGGTTTGATTCCTGCCTCGGGACTAATATTTGTAGGATCTTCAGATTATTTGTTCGGGTGTTCTAGTCCTTTTCTGTACACAAAAATAAATCATCTAATGTGATACTTATACTTTATTAAGTATAACAGCTATCGTAGTAATACCAATAACACAAGCTTTGCTTAGCTTGTGGGTAAATGATACTGAGTGGATTATCTAGGATACATATCTCTTCTCAAAAAATTTGAGAACAACGGTTTTGGTGCGCTGTGGAACTACTATAACAGTTACTACAGAGATTAGTGGGTAGGTAAGTGGGTTGGTACCTACAATTTTTTTTTCGGCTTTTTTCAACTAAGTATGAAACTTAGACGATTTTCATAACCTGTTTCGAATTGTCGAAATCCATACCTTTGATTTGATATTACTCTCAATGAAATAGCCCCCATAGTATGAAAATTCGTTTTTTGACCATATTTCAAAAAGTTTTATATTTACAGACTTCTCTATATTTTTCCTGTGAAATATAGATCTATATCTACAAACGCTTTACATTTTACTTCAATCACTCTGCAATCTTCGGAGATAAGGGGGGGGGAATGGTCAATTTTTCAACTTTTTTTAAAATATTTCGAAAAGTATAAAATTTATCGAAATTTCAAAAACTGTTTTGGAATGTGCAAATTGATACCTTTCATTTGATACCCCACTCGGGGGGTAGTCTCCCCTTTAGAAAATTATTCCCCCCCCCCCCCTTTTTGACCATATTTCAAAAAGTATTATTTTTACAGACTTCTCTATATTTTTCCTGTAAAATATAGATCCATATCTACAAACACTTGGTACATATCACATCGATGGCTCTGCAATCTTCGGAGATAGGGGGGGGTACCGGTCAATTTTTCGACCTTTTTGAAAATATATTAAAAAGTATAAAAAAATATCGAAATTTCAAAATCTGTATTGGAATGTACAAACTAATACCTTTCATTTGATACCCAACTCGGTGGGGTAGTCACCCCTTCAGAAATTTTTCCCGCCCTTTTTTGACCCTATTTCAAAAAGTATAATTTTTACAGACTTCTCTATATTTTTCCTGTAAAATATAGATCTATATCTACAAACACTTGGTACATATCACGTCGATCGCTCTGCAATTTTCGGAGATAGGGGGGGGAACTGTCATTTTTCTGACCTTTTTCAAAATTTTTTAAAAAGTATAAAATCTACCAAAATTTCGAAAACTATTTTGAAATCTACAAACGAGTACCTTTCATTTGACACCACTTTCGACTTTGTACGTCCCATTTAAAATTTCGATTTCAAAATTTGTATGGAAAATCTTCATTTTGATTTTTCATTTATTTTCATTTATTTCTATAAATATGTGCGGGCGCACAAAATGTATTATTATTTCAAATTTCAAGTCAATAGCTGCAGTACTTTCTGAGATATTAAGGATTCAAAACACAAAACAGACCCAAAGCGATTTCATAAGGGTTTTGCAACCGATGGCAAAACCCTAAAAATAACGTGGTTTATCTCTCTTCCTAAACCGATATTATCTCTACCGATATTTCCATTAGTATGATTCTTCTATTCCACTCGATTCCACAGAATTATTAGGTAATCCAGATCCCTGTGACGTTTCCAATCAGCTTGCAAAGCGAGCCACAGTAATTTCCTTCATTTCCGTGTTCCAAATCTTAATTATTTTCATCAAGTTCTTACCTTCGCTATAATTAAACAGGAAACAGTAATACGATGTTCCGGCGTCTCGTCGCGTCGCACAAATTAGTCTAAATCTAAGCGACCCACGTTAGTCTGCTAATTAGATGAGATATTTACCTACTTGTCAGTGTTCATTACCTTTGCGCTTAATTTATCATACAAAAAACAAGCATAATTATAAGCTTTGACGCAATTATTTGAGTTCCTCTTCCAAAAGGTAAATTTTAAAAAAAAAATTGTGGCCTCTCTTTATATTAATACTACTAGCGGCCCGCCCCGGCTTCGCACGGGTATTAAACAATAAAATTTCAGAAATTATACACACTAAAACGATGGGTTTCACAGTTTTCATACGGATCTTTACTTTTTTTAACAGCATTGGGGTTTTTGACATTGACTCGACATTCCAAAACTGACACTGATGGCCGTAGAGAAAAAGCAAGCACCGTGCGCTATACAACCTCTTTTTCTATTCTGACGCGCCATAATAGAAAAAGAGGTTGAATATACAGCCCACGGTTCAATTATTGAATTTTTCATGCGGATCCCTAACTTTTTTGAAAATATTATATAGCCTATGTTCATCACGGAAAATTAAGGATTCTAATGGTGAAAGAATTTTTTAACTCGGTCCAGTAGTTTCGGAGCCTATTCAATTCAAACAAACAAACAAACATACAAACAAACAAACAATCAAATCTTTCCTCTTTATAATATTAGTATAGATAGAAGTATAGATAACATGTTTTTCATAATTATTTATTTTCAGGTGTCGGCGATTGCCCACGAGATAATATTAGCGTTGTCATTCGGCTTCTTTTATCCGGTCCTGCTGATTGAGTTTGGAGTACTAGGCTTTCTAATGGTGCCTCTAACCTCCGTGAGTGGGAGAAAGTTCCCTAACACTCTCAATACCATTATGTGGCTCACATTGTTCATAGGAAATGGTAAGCACATTATGCTCCAATATTATATAAATCCAAAGGCTTCTTTATAATTTACCTGCAAAACGGTGTAATTTTAATAGCAATAACCACAAATGATAAATAATTTGGGGAGGCCTATTTCCAGCTGTGGACTTTATAGGTTGATGATGATGATGTTGGTGTAATTTTAGAAACAGACAACACATTGAATGAGAAGATAAAACGACAAGAACTTATCTTGTTATTGGAACCTGAAAGGTACGTTATAGTGCTTATTAGGGGAGGCTTTATGTCCAGCAATTATTTAGTACCTACATTCCTTTGGCCTTTGGGATTTGGTACAGCACCTTATGTATCGCAAATCCCACTAAAAAATTAGACGCCTCCATACTTTCGTCAAACCGAACTCTGCTCTGTTTGTAACACGCAAACTTTTTTATATTTGCAGGAATACTTTGGAGTCTTTACCCAATGGAATACTTCGCTCGCAAAAACTGTCCACCTTCAGACGGCGACAGCTTTTTCATTCCGAAGTCGTGGTCGTGTCCAAAAGTCATTCTAAAACCAGATTGGAGCTTCAAAAACCCATTCTATTGACTAGAAACATTTTATCACTAAGTATTTACGAACAAATTGTTGTAAAAAGCTAACTATCTAATAAAGTATGATCCGTTAGGTAGATAATTAAATTTCTTTCTTCTTAGTAACTAAGGCTAGATGCTTAGGTTACTATTATAGCATATTCGATGCTATAAAGATTAGGTAGGTAAGCTATATGCAGCTACGCAGTAGCATATAATATGATTTGTCCGATTTTTGAAGTAAGTCAGATATGTGGCGATCTGAATACAAAAACCCTTTTAAGGCGCACTTAAATAATTCGTCTTCTCACATTGATTATATGAATTGTGATTTATAGAACTAGAGATGTACCAAACATTGACTTGATTTGATTAGGACATGTTATGAATTAAAATATTTAGAAATGTTACAAACAGTGGTTTTCATTTTATTGGTTTTCAAGACTGATGGGAAGTACGATGTTATAAAAACTCGTGTCGAATATTTTGGCTTTATTCTTATTTTCTAATAAAATATTGAGATACAGTATATTGAATTACATTTCTATAGTTTACACTAGTTAACTACACTAAAACAGTAACATTAATAATGGAAAACATCTCCAAAAATCGTACATAGAGACAGTTTTAGTCAAAGTTTAAAAAAATTAAAGTAGTAATATTTTTATAGTTGAACAACAATGGCTAGTAGGTAACTCAACGGAATGTTAATTCTCACAAACTACTAGCTAGACAGTGACAGCGTATTTCTGTTGCAAAGTATATCCAAAAGTTTTAATTTAATAAGTCGTTCTAAAAAAATCAAATAGTAGCACAAGTTACTGTTAATAAATGCACACATTTTAGCAGTTAATTTTCATAAAGCACACATTCCCTCGCTTAGTAAATTCACATTGAAGACAATAATATTTGTTAAGAAACAATGCTTAGGAGTTATTTTGGTACTTCCATGTTCTTTGGTGAATTTCGTTACAAAAGTCTATGTTTCTAAATACTGTCCCCCAGTGAACTTAGCTTCATCTGAACTTAGCTTCGTCTCTGGCATTCTCATCTCTCTTAACAGCTAAAATAATCCTAATAATGTAAAAATAACATACTTATGGCCAACTTATCACTTAATTGGACGAGTGCACAATGAAATCACACAGGGTTAATCTAACAAAATAATTTGTAACAAGCCATACTTAATATTATTACAAAATCTAATTTGTTTGCATACTAAAACATTTGGGCATAACTAAAAAAAAATCGGTAAGCAATTCTTTTGTGGGCCTTGAAATAGCATAGCCAAGTAAAATACATTACTTTAAGAGCAAGGCAAAATTAATATAATGCCCATAAAATACAGTATTTAATAACAACAATAACATTTGAAAATCTATTTTGACTAAATTACAACATTCAGAATTTTGAAATATAACTATGGTGTGAGTAGTCCAATAATAACTTTATCTAAAGAAATAAGTTTTTTCAAAATTGTGAATGAGAGAATACATAAATTCGTGTTTGGCAAAAAATATATATAAAAAAATAGAAGTATTTAGACGGCCGGAGTGCGATCCAATCCCTTTAGGAGGCCAGTATGCATCCTGGAAATAAGAAAATGTAATATTAAAGACAATATCTTGTTTACAGTGGACATAAAATACCACAATCAAAACAAACAGCAATATTTAAACATCAATTCATCATAACAGCAACATATACTCACTTATGAATCATGTGCTGATAAATGTAGCTGGGGATAATAGTGATGTTTACAACAGGAGGGCACGCTTCGATAACTTTGCAGATTTCATTATCAGGCATTCCGACAACATTCACCGTGTTCACTTCCAGAAGCTGGTGGTCAGTCAGGACTCCGTTACGAGCCGCAGAGGAATCCTTCACAAGGCCCATAATCTTGCCTCCCTTGAACTGGAAGCCGACATGGCCCAGAGAATCTTTGTGCAGGGTGACTGTCCTCTCGAAAGGCCTGGAATAAACAATCTTATTATGTAGTCATTATATATTATATATTGTCAAGTCTAGTAAATTATATTCGATTTGATAATATCTGGGTATTTTCCTGTCAGTGCTGTTATCAGATAGATAAGAAATGAATTAACTGAACAGCTAATTAGTGCATACAAAAACATTGTAGAATATAAACCAATGGCAGTCAACAATGTTGACTAAGGAACTCAATTTTCCATATTTGTCATTGAGGGGTCAAACCAATAACTGTACATACCTGTCCCGAACAGCCATTACAATTCCATTGACTGGTAGGCTCTTCAATAGAGAATGCGCTTGTTCCATAGTCATACCAGCACAAGCATGGTTGTTGATCTCCAATATTTGATCACCAAATCTCAACCCAGCCAGAGCCGCTGGGCTGTTTGCAGCTACATAGCAAACAAATAGGCCACTGTTGATGGAGTGTACGCGCAGACCACACTTGCCATTCTTATCTTTGCATAGGACAACTTGTCTTATGGCCTGAGTTACAGTTGCCTTTTGCAACGACAGTGATTGTGAAGAAATTGGGGCAACCAAATTAGCAACTGCCCCACTTGACTGCACCTGGAATATCACAGAGAACTTATAATTGTTTCACAACAATTACTAGGCCAGATGACTCATCAAACAGCAACCCAGCTAAAACAATGGTTGGAATGGAATAATGAAAGGACTAGGTATGTATACAAGGACTATAATTATGTCAATTAACATAATGGACACACCCATGGTCAGAGATAGTTTCTCAGTTCATGTATTTAGGGCGGCGTAGAAAATCGATAGTTTTGGGGGTAGGTACTTACAGGTTGTACTTGATACTCGGGCATGTTCTGAGCTATCACGTCTGCAGACAGCTCGAGCCCCATGTAATTTCCAAGGGAGGGATAAACATGGGCACTCGGCGCACTAGGTGATGCTGGAGGAAGACTGTACATTGGCGCAGCCTGGGGCTGATATTGGGCCATTTGAGCCCGCGCCATGGTATCCACTTTCATGTCTTCGAGTGATGGGTAAAGCGACATTTTGAAGCAGATTTCTCTTCGAATTACACCGGAATAACACTACAGGATACTTTACGAGCGGTGAAACCAGTTCGTCGCTGGGAAAACCACAATCAACCACAATCGAAAATGAAGGACAGTGAATCACAGAGTCAACGCAAAATGAACGGAACGGAATAACTATTAGAGTTCTCTGCAAGCTGCAATGCAACGCAACAAACACTCACAAACGTAGCCGTAGGTAGATATAGATATTTATATTAAATCCTTTTTACACAGGGGTGCGTTCAGAGGCTCAGGGTGCGGTTGTTTGGTGTAAATTTTAACTTAACCAAAGGTTCAGAACGAGTCGGTTGTTAGTATACGTCAAAGTTGACATTATCATGACAAAACTGACGTTACAGTTACCGGACGTTCGTTTGTTTTGTTTTTGTTTTGCGGTTACTTTGAGGTAAATTGTATCTAGTGACTGTAACTACGATCGATAACTGATAAATACTGAAAATTTTGAAATTTACTGTAGAAATCTTGATATTTAAGTAGATAACAAACTATGACAACGGAAAATATGACAGCTGTCAATGTCAGAGTGTTTTTCGTCGATCGAATTACACCGGTAAAAAGTTGGATATATTCCCATCCGCCCCATTATCCTCCCCATCAATGGGGCAGTTGGGAAAAAAAATCTGCCCCATCATTCAAGTCAATGGGGTGGATGGGATTTTTTGCCCCATTGACTTTTTGATAATATAAAGAATAAATCTCACTATTCATATTCAGATACTCTTGTTCCTATTTACATAATTAACTGTTAGTAGGAACAATAGGAAATAAAAAGGCCAACTTATTTGAGCTAATCAAGTTCTGGTTTATTGTAAATATTTCTTTTCGTAAACTACGCTAATTTAAAAATCAAATAATAATCTTTTATGTAATATCATCAAATAATATTTTTTTTTTGAATTTTTTTTCCCAACTGCCCCATTGATGGGGAGGATAATGGGGCGGATGGGAATATATCAAAAGTTGCAACCGTCGGAGGTTGTGAACGCTCTAGTTAATAACAACCGAGCGTTTCTCCTGAGGTTATGAACGACCTAGTTGCACTCCGAGCGCGCTCGAGCGTAGGTTGTGAACGCAGCCCAGAAAAGCCAGCAGAAGTGCTGTCAGTCAGTGTGTCTGATTATCGTCTTCTTCTTCTTTTCATGGGATGTTATGGACACTCACTGTCATCTCACTGTACTGCTAAAGTTAGATGTCATCTTAGACCATCTGTTAATAGATAGGACCCTCAGACTAAGGAAGACTTGAAATACCTACGAAAAAACGTGCATACCTAAAGTTAGTCTGCAACAAAGATGGCGGCTTGCCGTAGAGTTGCGCGTATTTTATAATATCGATAAGTAAGTAATTGAGTTGCACGGAGTTGAATTCAAAATTTTCGAATATGAGTAAGTAGAAGAATAAGTATCTTTAAGCTCTGTTCAGTTCTATTAAGGTTTCTATACCTACGTGATCCGTAACGGGTCATTAGCATTACATTACCCTCCGTCCTATCGTCTAGAATGAATACAAAATACAGGTGTTCCGTTCCCCTGAAACATTTTCAATATGAGTTTATATAGGTAAACAATGTTTCATACAATATTCCCCTACAAAGAATGTGTCGATTGTATAATGAAGTAGCGAAATCCAATGACGTAGATATTTTTGATAAAAACCATTGTAGATTTAAGCGTAGTATAAAAAAGATCTTGTAAAGCTATTATTTATTTGTCTAACTAAGTTGATATATTATGTCTTTTTTCTCTTTATTTATGTAATTTTATTATTAATGCATGCAACATTATTGATTTTCTCTGTGTTCAAATAATTGATTTCAATCTAGATCAGAATTGTAAATACCATAAGTTTAATGTAAGTAATTTGATTGTTATCTGATTTGTGAATGTATAAATAAATAAAAATAAATAAACGTGTAAACGTTGTACCTTGATGGCGTGTGTGGAAGAGTCTTAGACAATCACTGACCTATCAAGCCCATTCCATCAAAAATTCTGTACCTGGCACTACACCTTTGAATCTTGGTTCGCGGTGCCTGTCCCTTGTTACGGCTGGCGGAGGCTGCACTCCCTTCGCGCCTCCGGCTTATTATATACACTCCAGGGGTGCCACGCACAAGACCACGTGGAGTCGGGGTACTCTGTGTCGGATCCGCCACTCAAATTGAACTTAATCAACTCTTCCCGGAATGCTCTGTAAAGTTTTTATATTGTTTCTGCATCCATATTTAACGACACACTTTGACCTATAGCACCGAGGTCATTGAACTTTGGGGTCAAACCGCTGAACCAAACTTGCACCCCTAGTGACCCTCTTAACGATGCCACAAGATAAAAAAACATTTGTTAATATATATGCCTAAAAACATCTTTCGAAACGACATACTTTGACATACTTTGACCTCTAGCGCCGAGGTCATTGAACTTTGGGGTAGATCACCTGAACCAAAGTTGGACCCCTATTGACCCTCTTTACGTAGCCAAAAAAAAAAATACATGTTATATATACATAAAAAAATTCATCGAAAATTTTCTAAGTCCTGCGTCCCGTAAACTCCACCCCAACCGAAAAGCAAGCGGATCTTTATAAACTTTCCCACAAACAGCAAAATGTTTGAAAATAATAGAAAATGTAAGAAATTTTGAATGAATTTGGTACCTTTCCCATGCAACGTTATATTTTAATGTTTTTTGTTGATTTTGTAGAACTCTAAATGTCCTTCATTTTCGAATAAAAACAAGTCCGGATGACAACTGATGTACTTGTTGTTGACTGCCACAAAACATGGCGACCGGCCGCAGGGGGTGAGGGGTGAGGTATTTTGTGACGTCACCAAAACAATGTTGCCATTTTCAGTCATGATCAAACTGCTGTTGTCCTTTTTTACTCATTAGTCAAAAAGAGATGCCGATATGTCAGTAACTCTGCTGTCGAAATACATCACACTTCTTTAACTAACTGTTCGTAACAAGTTCGTATAGATGTTTATGCCAGATCTATACTATATTCCTTAATCTGAGATAGGACCAGACACATATTGCCATATCAAAGAAGTCAAGTCATAGATAGGAATAAATTGCCATAACGAAGAAGTCAAGTCAAGGAATAATCTTTCGACATGCGTCGTCGATAACCAACACCGTCTACACTACAGAAATATTTGAGTAATAAATGCTCTATATATTATCTGCCTATTAATATTAGTCAAAAAATGTGCTTAAATACTTTTAATTTCCAGCTTAAGCTTTTTTTTTCTATTCTAAACAACGGATCTTAGTCTTAAACGTTTACAAGTTCGCGGTCGGTCTAAGTTTGCGCTCGGTTCTTTTTAATTTAGATTGGTGGCAGCACTGCTTGTAATGTCAAATATGTCAAAAGTCAAAACATTTGTTGACAAAATAAAATGCAAAAATCAAAATTGAACAAATAAGCGTAGGTACTTGTACTAAAATATGCCCCGGCAATTAAACGTATATGGTATTTGTTTTTAGACGATAATCCTTAAAAACAGCCTAATAAAAGTTAGGTAAAGAAACAATGGAAGCTACAACCAAGCAAAGGAATCAGAGGTAATGTCGCATTTTTAGAGAACTCATTCGATCACACATGTAAACTCACCACACGCTTGTACTTGAGAACCAACTACCTATCTACTTACTACTTACCACTATCTACTTACTCATATTTTGTCCAGCAGTGGACTGAGGGCTGGTGATGTTCTATTGATGAGCAGGTATGCTGGACCAGTTCTCCCCTGTCATGTGCCTTATCGGGTAATATCAGTTGGGATTAGTAAATAAATATTGTATAATATTCACTCAGCATCATCTTGCCCCAAGCCAAGCAGAGCTTGTGTTGTGGCCTACTGAATAACTAAAATACTGCCATAAGCCCCTTGCTGGGCATACCTATGGTGTTAAAATAAAATATCTACACCTACACATAACAAGTTATGTTAGGTAGGTACAATGGAAATAGTTTGGTTTGGAGTTAGTTATGTACTTTCAAGTGTAGCTGAACAGACTTATTCAGTAGTGGCTGTATTAGCTCTGTTTTGTAAAAACCACTGTCTTAAGCTGATTGCAGCTGAATACAATAGCATTTCAAGTTATTTTCTGATGATGTTTCAGCCAGTGCAGAGAATGGGAGCGACAAAGAAGAAACAAATTTAATGATGCAATTAACAAGCTTGGAGAAATAGTAAAGGCCATATACAAAACGAATGAATCTTTGAGTGAGAATGACATGGGTAAAACTGGTGACAATGTAAAATATCCTAAAATTGAAATTGTACAGAAAGCTATTATATGTCTCACTAATAGCTCTCAGGAGAAAACCCAACTAAGTAAGTGAATAACAGTTAGAACTAAATTTTGTACTGGATCCCTGATCTATTCACAAAATAAGATCAAAAATAAATGCTACATTTTCTTAATTATTCATTTCAGAGACTGAAATTTTGGCCCTCCAAGTAAAACTTGAAACAATTAAAGATTCAAATTTAAAAACTAGAAAAGATGCTTCGACACAGGTTTTTTTGGAAACTGAAAATAAAAAAAAGAGTAAGTAGAATTGTGAAAATAATAACATATAAAATATTTAGGCAATAGTATTTCATGCATGATTATTTTTCTTGTTTGTTTACTTACATTTTAATTTTGTGCTCATTCAGGTGCCAAGCACAAATTGTTGAAGAAAAAGATGAATCAGAAAAAACCTTCATCAAAAGACCTTCCTAATAAATCATCAGATGCAAAAGAAATAAAATCTAAACAGAGTACTGTCAGCAAAGCAGCAGTTATTACAAAAAAAACACAAAATGCTGAAATGCCAAAACTTCCAACTTTAGCTCCTCGATGTAATGTTTTTGACAAGAATGGTGAGTTTTTTTTTTTGTCTTTTGTTTATTCCATCTTTATGATTTCCAGAATATTAAGAGTCATGACATTGTTTTTTGATTGCAATATAGACCATAATAAAATAAAAAAAAATAATGAAATTGTCTGATCCATAATCCGATTTCATATTCTTACATTTTAACTAACCATCTTATATTTTAATTTCAGGTAGCGAAAACACCATTGTGGTGCTTCCAGCAACACCATACCTATTCCCCCAAAGACCCTTCCTGATACCTTCCATACCTCCAGCCATTGTAGTTGTGGACCATAATTTACAAACAAGTAAAGCAGTTCCTATTGTAAGTAGAAGTAGTGGTGATATTACTAAGACTACCATGGTCAATATTTTACCTATATCAGCATACTCTCGTCCACTATCCGCGTCCAGGCAAAAGAAAAGTAATGTGAAGTTGAAATCGTATGCTAAAAAGACGACAAAGAAAACTAAAAGTTCGGTTAAAAACGTTAAAGAAGTTGTTCATAATAATGAAAGCCTTAAGACGAAATCAGATGCAACACTAGCAAAAAGTGATAAGGAAAATAATGAAATTGTAAAAGTAACTGAAATTGTAACTGCAGTAACCACTGAGAGTGTTGTTACCGTTGTGCCTGCAGAACCAACTGTAAAAGATGCACCTAGTGTTGCCAAAAGTAAAAATGATGACGAATCTGCGACCAAACATTTGACTGCAGAAGAAGCTAAAACGACTGAATCAGGCATTGTTACAAAATCTGAATTAGAAAAAAACCTTTCAAAAATATTTACTACCACAACCAACACAACTCTTACGGTTAAAGATCCTATCAAAAATGATGTAGTTACTAATAATCCGAATAATTCAATAGTTTTAGAAAAGGAAATAAGAGTAGAAAACAAAGATAAAACAAACAAAATACCAAACATACTTGATACAACATTAGACAATGTTGTTGATGGTGGCAATGCTCGATTGGAGCTAGCGGAAGAATTCTTAGCTGCTTCACCAACTGCAGCGTTCCTGATGTCATTCCCCTTAGTCAGTGGCAATAGAGCCGATAGTCCTGCAGAGGAAACTTCAAACGCAATAACGAATATTAAAGACATACCCCAAAAACGGAACGATCTACCACCGCAACAGTCATCTACACCCGTTCCGTTTTCTGAAAAAGCTAACAGTGATACGAAAATGAAAGCTAAAGTGGTCGTAACATCTGCAGCTGATAAGCAAAATGAACAACCGAAATACGTCGGTAATGTACTGAAACCGCCTGATCCTGAAGTCCCCACGGTAGTGACCGAAAATCCATTTTTAAATCTCCCTATGCCTTCCTTAATTTCGACGACATGTTCCGTGTCCGATAACACATTTGGCTTAGACTTTGAAAGTAACATTATAAAACCCTCGATAAGCCAAACAACAAGCAACAGTAACATTTTCTACAAGAACGATCCATTTAGCACTGTCAAAAGCACGATATACAGCACAAGCAGTATTTCTTCTAATCACGATTTCAATGGAATCGGACTGTACCCATGTGCAATGGAGAAGTACGCTTCAAAGAATAAATCTGATTATACAAGTCTGGACGACAATAATGTTATGAAAATTGGCTCTTCGAGGTTGACGTACGACATTGATCTTGGGTGGTCGCATAAAGGCTTTGATTTCGTCAGCTGTACATCCAACTCTACATTTGTAAAAGACAACATGACTACAGTCACCTCTTCCACACCATATTGTACTTCATACAATCCCTTCAACCCAGAGTTTCACGTTCCTTTGGTTACAAGCTCAACGAGCAAAAAAGATGTCGTTAGTAAGCCCAACACATCCTTTGCCGACAGCCTCACTAGCTTTTACTCACAACACAACTTGTGGTCAGAAGAACCATTTTATAACAACTCAAATAGCTTATCTAAAAGCTTACCATCCAAACACCAAAATTATCCTACAACCACAGAAAATATTCAAGGACTTTCCAATGCAAAGCCAAATATCCCGAAACACTACGAAGTCAAAGCCAATTCGGAAACAAATGTGGATTCTAGAATGAAGACCGCTAATAATACCTTGTCTCAAAATCAAATAAATGAAAAGTATACTAAGAAATCGCCAAGCAAAATGCACATCAATTGGATGACATCTGAAATCAGACCCATGCAATCTGCTTACAACCCCATGCATACAGAAATGAAAGATGCACATAAGTTAACGTACAATCATTTGGACCACATCACAAAAAAGAACGACCACAATGAGACGAACAACTACTTTCCAATATCAATGCATAACTTCCCTTCACAACCGGCACAAGAAGAATTTCAAGTTTGGCCTTCAGCAAGACCTCTGGGCACTACAGAGATTAGCATAGACCCCCCTCCGATAAACTTACCGACATTAGTTGGTGATTTAGCCCTTGGACCGCACGATAAAAAGAAAAGCTTGGACCCTACAAGTAGAACGATTCCCCAACAAGAACTTCAAAACTGCAGTAACTTTTTCTCAGTAACACAATTAATGAATAGATCCAGTGAAAACTTGCCTTCACGATACCAACCCACACAAGTGGACTCAGCGAAACCGATTGTTAGTAAACATAATATTCCGCACTATCCAAATGATAGTCACAGAAAATCTATGGCGGTGCCACGAATTGAAAACCATTTATCACAACCGTACATCTTCAACAATCCAAAATTGACCCATCCGTACGAAAATATGGCTCAATTTTCACACAATACGAAACCCAAAACGAGTGTGAAATCTGACAAGAATACAAAAGCACAGAAGAATAACTATTCCGCCGAGTCACTGTTGCGCGGAGGCAGTTGCACTCAAAAAATCCAAGAAAACAGTTCGAAGTTCCTGGTGCCACCTCAAAAGTATAATAATGAATATAATGCGGCGCAAGACAGCGGCGTCGCCCAAGTATCACACTTCCCGTCTCTCATAGATTACTCGGATAACAGCTACACTGCCCAGCAGTTTTCTGGTACGTCCTTATACAACGCGACCACGAACACATTGTCCAATTCGTTCTATTCCAACTTCATGCCGGGAAGTAGCAATTTAATGTCTAGTAACTACGCAACTGGGCCTTTCACTGGTGAATTTATAGATTATAATCAACCATCTGAATGCAACTACGCGAATCATAAGTATGAGGAGCTGAAAATGCGAAACAATCCGCCTATATTTCAAACCGATAAAATGCCTACCAATTACAAAAGCTCTCGCCGAGAATCGGCAGCTAAACACAAACTGGAATGTTCGAAGAAAGAGTCCAGTAAAAAGTATCAGAGTAAAAGACCGAAGCCTAGTGATATTGATGAATGGAGCGAGCCCGCTCACCCTCTTTGGCAAAACAAACCTAATAAGCGAAATCCGAACTTGATGGCTGAGGAGTTGCCATTCCCCAATTACGTTAGCAACCAAGTGCATTCTCAGTATCAACCAGAATTCTTCAATAGTCACTTGATGCCGTCCAATATGCAGGCTATGGGGAGCAATGTTGACCGGTCACTGTCCAGTATTCCGATAACCTCTCGGGCTAACTTCAATCTCAGCACCATTTTTCCTGAAATCACAATGGTAAGTTATGTTTAAGAATATTTTTACTGCAGTGTATTGATTTGATACGCAGTCTAGAATGATACGGAAATTTTATGAGTTATCTTTTTTGTTTCAGAAAGTGCAATAGTAGATCCTACAGCGATAGTCAAGGAAAGTAGTTTATGCGTATCGACATAGAATGTATTAATTTATGTATAAATGGAGTGAAATCTTCAATCAAGTTATAGATGAATAATAATTATTATATTTTTATTAAACGACATCTGAAAGGAGATTTCCGTCTTTTTGTGAGTACAAACCAAATTTATTTTGGAAAGTTCGCTCTGTGATTCGATAATGAGCTATGAATTAGCACCAGATGGTCTTATAATGCCGAAACTTAGATAATTTCCTAACTTTTATTAATGATTCGTCTTCCCAGATTTTCGGGTAACTGCGATAGCTCGGTGATTAATGAACCCGTCGCCGGATATTTTTACATTGCAGCTCGAAATTAATTGGCTTTCGGTATTTTCTATTAACCAAAACCCTTGTTGCAAATCTCTCGCGTTTGATTATTTGGGTTTTAACATGATATGGCCTTCAAAAAATGTAGATTTAAACTGATAAAAGTCTCTAACTACTTAAACATTATCGATATTTATATAAATTTGCATAAACAAAGTATTTATCATCATAATTATTTTATCGCCTTAAGCATAAACAATAACGGCAGATTAAAAAGTACTGTGCAAACCTGACCTGACGGATGTAGGATAAATGTTGACCCTATTTCGTATATTTTAGAGGTCGGTTTTTAAGGCGAGAGATACATTGCCCTTGAGCCGAAAGTAACACGCAAAGTAGTTTTATTATTGAGATTACGATGAACCGCCCGCCTATCTTACTAGCGAATTGCAAAAACTGGGTCATAGAATCTTAGATCTAGTTTTTTTCGTTCCTCCGGTGCATATAATATAGTTCATGATATGCATCGCCTTGCATAATATTAACGGGTAATGTAATGCGTACATGTCAACTTCTATAATGTACGAAGCCCGTTTTCCTTGACCGCACTCCGATTATGTTTGTTATTCATTCATACCTACATGTTTTGTTCGCACTGTCTGTTTGCTTTCGATTGATAGGTTAATAATATATTTTGCTAATTATTCAACACAGGCAATTAAGTAAATAAAATATATTCTTGTAGATATTTGTATCGTTATTTCATGGTCTTTATATCAAGGTTCTAGCAGGTTAATAAGCGTTCTACATGCAAATATTTGTAAAATAAATTATAACATTGCAAAAGGTTAATTAAAATATTTTTACCATACGTCAAACAAACATGTGGTGTTCAAAATCAGTAAGACATAATTTAAACATTTAAACAGCTTGTTCAGAACAGCCTCGATATGTCAGATGAGTCATAAGAAAGCAGTGCTTGAGTGACGAGTGTGACGACCAGGCACACCTCCGTCATCACATCACATAACACTTTACTGTTCAGCTTTTTACCATTTCGCGAGAGTAGAAGTCTTTGCCAGTTCGCAAACGTCGACGGACGCTGAAACACGTGTCGTCTGCCGGGCTTTTACCAATAGCGATCGCGGAAAACTTTTCGGTATGGCGGGAAAAAATTGCGAGTAATGCCATTCGGTTTATAACCTTCTAATAATGAGTAAAAAATAAATGACGAGTTCAGCATCTTATTAATAATTAGTGCAATTTTGTAGTGAAGTGAAAAATATGAAGGCTTCTGCAGCGATAATGGTAAGTAAATCTCTTGTTTTTATACTATCGTATATTTACATTGTGGTATGTTAGCTTCTTGTTTCACTGTATTTTAGAGTCAATATTTTGTTGAGTTGAATATAATGTAGTGGTAGCCTATAGTAATTTTTAAGTAGGTAGGTATTAAAATATGTATGTATGTCTTCTGTTATAATTTATAACAGAAGACATACATACATAGTTAAGTCCATTTGAAGCCATGAATTATAATTTACTTATAACTTATAAATTATAATTCATGGCTTGGAATGGACTTAACTACGAAGGTAAAAATAACATCAGTATAAAATCTCGTTGATTTGTATTGAAAATGGAGATGAAAAAGAATCCTGTGTTAGGAAATTTTATAGGTAACGACCTTTTTTAAATTTTTCTTCTAATTTTATCCAATAACAGTCTCTTACTGGTAAAATGGCATAACAGTTAAATAACTATCAATCACTATTGGCACCGCATTGACAAAGGCAACGTGACGCTCATGGAAATTAGCTGCCAGCATTCAACTTCTTAGTAACGCAAAAAAGTATTGTTTGGAATGTCCAATTTTATATTACAAAGATTTTACTATGTATATAATATTTGTATTCGCATATTATGTATCGTAGGAAGTTTAAAACAATTTAAAGTATCAAAATGTTGTCACGCCGTCCGAAAGATATAGATTTGTTTTTAAGATAGATAATTTATTTAATCAGCTCTAACTCTACCTGACGAATAATGCATGATTGAATAATCCAATTGAAGAAAGACCATTTGAATAATCATGCCATAATAACCGTTTATATTCTATTGTATTGTAGTTTGCCATTAAAGTGTATAAACACGGCCAAATTAAACCCTAAAACGATGTTAAACAAGGCATTAATATGTATCGAGCGCGAACGCGACAAAAAGGCTGCGCGAGCGCAGACATGATCCGATCAACGATCAGACATTGTTTTTCGATCATGCGGGTACAATCGCTTACACTAAGTGCGGGTTTTCGTGACATGCATACAAATTTACACACTTTCTTGCTAAATATACCAGCGAACTAAAGCTAAAGCACTAAAAAACGGTGGTGCTTGAAATTAGCGCACTAAATTATACACGGTTTTATTAGGATACGGGTAATTACTGGGACTGGAATAAAGCTTTGATCATTTACTTGGAAAACAAACGTTTTAGAACAGAAATATAATTAAAGAATTTACAGGAAAATCATTTGGTACCACATCAGGTGGCGAACTCGTTTTTCAGCCGGCGTTGTTCGACCGGTTATTTTCTGTAATTTTAAGTACCATGTTAATGTTAAAGTATGTATCTATTCCACGTAACTCTTTTAGTAACCTACTAATATTTTATGAATATTTGCAACTAGCTTTCCGCCCCGGTTTCGCAAAAGTATTTACAAAAATTATATATTTTTACACACATACACGTTGGCTATTGAAGTTTTCATATGAATCCCTACCATTTTTATAAATATTCTATAAAGACTTTGTTCATCAAGGATTTGTGTATTAAAATTTGTAATCTAGGATTGTAATGGCGAATGAATTTTTCAAACAGGTCTAGTAGTTTCGGAGCTAATTCAAATCTAATAAATCAACAAATAATCAAATCTTTACTCATATTTCTTCATTAATTCAAAGTTCTCAGAATAAAGAATCATCGGGCCGTTGACGCCGTGACGTTAGAAACGGCAAGCGGCAACTATGTCAATGCCGCTGCACTATCGCACTCTTATCGACCTCTTTGACGTAGTACTTATCGGAAAATTACGTACTTACACAAATACTAGTCATTTTCGCAATTACTGAAGCAGGACGCAGGAAAATTGATCGAAGGTCTGTAGAGTAATACATCAGTAGGTACCTAATAATGCCAGTAGGATGTTTACTGTTACTATATAAAATATACACTTATTACAGATATGCATAAACAAAAACTGACATATAAACGTAAATAAATACTGACACCCCCTACCCCCTTATTAATAGTCTGCTAATCTAAAGATTGCAATTTCTTAGTCTGTCTTCTTCTAAGGTGAGAAATGTGTTATTAGCAGCTGTTTTTGCTAATTACTCATTGCTACACAATTTGTATAAACATATATACCTACATTGAATGCTATAGGAAGCACTGGCATTGCTATGCTACATCCACTGGTATAGTTCTTGTTCTTGCTGTTACACTTAGCACCAAATAGGTAGGTATATAAACACTTTAAATTTATTTATTTTCTTAAATACTGCCTGCAAGGACTGTTCAATATCTTCTATGTTAATTTATTATTATTACTGAACCACGACACATACTCGTATGTCTACTGGTTGGTTCTGGTTTTCTCTTAGATAGTGCTAATGAAAATCAGTGTTAGCTCCTCGAGCAAAACTATGCGCTAAGTTATTGCCATTTTGCTGGGCTGCAGCACACTGGTTTTTGTGTAACCTTACTTATTTTATTACTTGCAGTCTGCCCCGGCTTCGCACGGATATTTGACATTAATAGAATTTTTCATACGGAACCCTAACTTTTTGAAAATATTCTATTGTCTGTGTTCATCACGAAAATTTTTGGATTCTTATGTAAAATAAATTTTCAAATCGGTCCAGTACTTTCAAAACAATCTACTTATAAACAAAATAAAAATTACAATATATGTAACAATTGGCGGTCTAATCGCTCAAGAGCGATCTCTACCAGACATCCTTTTATTTAATATTTATTTTTAAATATATTTTTATTTTTTGCTGAAATATTTAAATTATTGATATATAAGATGAATTTAACGCATTGAATTGAGTTATAATTTATGCTACCTACAAAACAATGTACACTATAATATTACCTAGGTGCGTTGCGGAAGCAAATTTTTTTTTATCTATATAAATTATATTATTATAAAGAGAAAAGATTTGATTGTTTGTTTGTTTGAATGGAATAGGCTCCCAAACTACTGGACCGATGTGAAAAATTCTTTCACCATTAGAATCCTAAATTTTCTATAATGAACACAGGCTATAGAATAGGTATTTAAAAAAAAATTAGGCACCCGCATCAAAAATTCAATTTTATTTAAATAGTCCCTAGTCTATCTACATAAATATAAACTTACATGAAGTGTTTCTTACTCCGTGAGTGTGAGCTGTTAGAGAGTGTTCCCATTTAAAGTTTTACACCAAAGTTCAATTAGGCTGTTCGTTAAACCAAGACAAACTACCCAGCATCCATCAATGACAAGCGAGGAAATCTATCAGCAATACCTGCCGGCAAAGTTTGTTACCTGCTTTAATTTAAGAATTGGTTGCAAAATGCAACGGCAAATTTTTTAGTGAGCAGATCAGAATTGTAGTTTTGCCACAATTATGCTCCAAAAATAGTTGTTTTTGCAATATAAAATCCGGATATACTTTAATCCTATTTATGATTCCCACTGACTTAACCGGGTCATAGTTACACAAATATCTCCCACGGGTGCTATATATAAATACATTGTAGGTACAAGCATGATGAGCCCTCCCGTCTAGCTAGAGCGTGCGAAATTTCAGCAAGCGCGACATTTTGTGCGCAGGTGCACTGTAAATACCATATGTATATTTCTGAACATGTACCTGAGAAAATCCCTATATCTATTTCTGAAGATGGTAGGTATAGGTAGATCAAATTTTGAGTATAAATTAATATCTTTATTAACTAAGAAAATAACAATGAAATATGATAATCAAATTAGGACCAGTGTTTACAATTGTAAACTTCTGACAGTTGAAAACAGTTTAAAGATAGCTCAACTGATCCATATTATTATGAATACCAGTTGGAAGCGTCCCCAAGACGCTGGCTGCATTGCCTCGCTGTATGGCTATGCTGATGCGCTAAGTACTTCAGATACTCACCAGCTCTCGGGTGACACGTAATTTTCAGTTCTATCATATTTTAATCTCTATTTAGTTCTTGGTTCTCACTCACTTTTATACTAAACTTTTTTATGTAATTTATATCTCGGTAGATCTTTTTATAAAAGGAAACGAAACACCTGTAGTTTCTTTTACACATGCTTTTAAATTTACGTATTAAAAGATTTCCAAAGTTTATTATCATGCTTTATACTCTGCCCAATTTAGTTCAGAGGTTCACACGTTATGGGAAGCTAAATTTAACGTTTTACGGTAAAATAACGGTATCTAACACCTGCTGGAGTGATCAGCAAACAGGGATTTTACGATAATAGGTCGATTGAAGTTTTTCAATGCTGCTTTCACATGGAACCATTTGGAGCTAAAATTTTCGGTAGGTACACTTTGCACTTAAACCTGACAACTCGCCAAACAAGTTTCATGCCATTCAACTGTTACAATTGCGCAATGTTCTTACGAATGCGTGTCCCAAAGAACCCATAGTTTTGGCTTAGTAATGAAATTAAAATATTTTTTTCCAGCTTGTTATTGTAAGTATGATTCAACAAAATCCTAATAATGTATACATTTCGGTAAATTTTATTGTGATCTAATGCATATAAATAACGCAAACCTAGAACTTTTGTTTTTGCAAGCCTATTCTTAAAATCTCGCTTTTGATAGACGATACAATAAAAACCACCTATAAAATAAATGGATGACCTATTTTATGCGGGTTTTATCCAATCCAAAATAATATCATGCATCAGAATGTTATTATCGGCTAGAAACCTCGGCATTTTAAGCTGCTCATCGTTCGCTTATATAATTAGGTTATCCATAACATTTTGGAGAGTCCCTATTCCAACCTCAAAATGTTCGAAAGTTCTTCACTGGCGCTTTACGACCGGACAATATTGGAAAAATGTTGGATGCACGTGTTCTCCAAGCGATTTGCTGCTGTGGAAATTTTAAATTAGAGCCCAACTTGCTTTGTACGCCGTTTATCTTCTGCGCTACATTTTTAGCAACTTTCATAGCGACCAAATCGCTATAAAAGTTACTAAAAATGTAGCGTGTGTTTTATGCTAGCCGGAAAGTTTTCGAAATATGAGCATAGTTTTAGGTAAATTTTAACCATTCAATGAGAATAAACGCATATGTATACGATTCATAATGAAAAATAATGGAATTTTTTGTCAACAGTATATTTGGAGTTGGTCTTTTCTTGGTACGGTCACGATAACATGTGCCGAGAAGTTCATCCTGGGCTACCTCACGGGGTCACAGCGACGTCCAGGCGACTACAGCTACCAAAGACCTGGTAGAGTCTTATCAGGTGCGTGAAATTGTCACAACCATGTTTTGTTTTGTATTTTGAAGTTTAACTATCGGAACGGATGTTAAACGTAACTCACCCATTTGATAACTCATATTCATAACATTGTAATGACAAGCTTATCATAATCGAGGGGCATTCATCATAATTGCGTAGGTATTGACCTAGTTCGCTCAAAGATTGTCTAAAGCTAAACTAAACCAACAATTTTTTGTTTTTTGCCGCAGATTAAACATGTCTTATGTATATTCAAATATAAACGAAACTTAATCTATAATACATTTGTACGTTTTGTATGTTACGGAGCGGATTAACTTTACAGGCGATTTGCGTCGGTTTTCTACGCTTGGGTACCTAACCTACTAGCATCGAACCTTAGCATTATGTTGAAGTAATACTTACCCTAAAATTGATACAATATTGCACATGTTACACAAGACAGACACATCATTATTTGTTTTACCGATCAAAGATATGCCTGTTTATTTTACTGCCAGATCGATTCGCAATGGCCCACAAAGATTTATTCATGCCAGCACTTGGCAGGCGCATACGCACTTTGAGTTCTCTTCATAACGATAAATAAACGTTTTCTTCTATACCTAGATGCAATTCACATCAATCATATTTATTTAAACTCTATATATTTCAACGGGATCAATATTCGCGTGCCATAAATATTGCATAAATATTTTTTATGAGAAGATTCTCCACGCATAGATATCCAAGCCCTGATTCTAGGAGATAAAAACAGGTATCATATCTTGAATTTATAAATTTAGCTGACAGTCTGGGCCAAAACTCTAGCTCTACAGACATAGAGTCGAATATCTCTCGTGATTTCCATTTACTCCGGCATGACTCGTGTCAATCATATTTATTTGCATTTATTATTCCAACAGGAGCGATATCCATGGCTGTAGATGAAGTGAACGAAAAGCTGCTGGGACCGATGGGCCATTCCCTCGACTTCGTTATTGCTGAAACGTATGGCCAAGAAGAAGTCTCAATAAGACAGGTGCGTGCTACAAATTTGTTTTTTTATAAACATGTATTGTATACGAGACAAGCTTAAGACAGGGCGCTATGGCGCTCCTTAATGGAGGCCTATGTCTAGCTGTGGACTAATACCTTACGAGGACAATCAAAGCAATAGAGTAGGAGATTTATTAAAATTAGAAAAAAATAAATATAAATTGTAATCAAATTATCCAGGTAGGTGGGGTTTTAGCAGCCACGGGATTTTAGCAGTCACCTATAGCAATTTGTAAAAAACTTTATAAATAGAGTTATTGCGTTGCGTTATATACAAATCGTTCAACGAACGATACCAATTAGAACGATCTAAAAAATATCTAATGTACATTGAACTTACCTATTTTAGTGAAAAGGTTTTTTGTCAACGAATTTACTTAAATTTACCGGGAGACAGGTCCCTTAACATTTTTTATTGCCTTGGCTTTTTGATATAATATCTGCAAGTAGGCAAAATTTTCATAAAAGCTTCCTGAATCGGGCTACTTTTTCCGATCGGCTGCAAAATTACTTCGCAGTCGAAGGGCATTCGCGCGGTGTCCAGTAACCTATTATTCTTTCACAGCTTCCGAGCACAGATTCAATTCATAGAAGTATCATAAAGAAAATAACTTATAGCTTCCTTATCTACAGTTCATTTCTACAATAACGGCTAAGTTATTGTGATTGAGATAGTCTAGAATTACGAATAGTTTCTAGTATTGCAGGCCTGTTCCTACTAACGTATACCTACGTAAATGATTGTGCAAAAAGAGGTTTTGCTTTTGTATACTGTGCTTGGAACCAATAAAAGCATGACAAGTTTTTCACTGGCAATCAGGCAGATTTAGTTATTGAGAAAATAACATCAATATTCTGTTTTTTATTAAACCCTAATATATAAAACACTAGCTGGGTGCCCGCGGTTTCACCCGCGCATCTCCCGATCTCGTGGGATTTTCGGGATAAAGTGTCCCATATGCTATCAAAATCTGTTTAGTAGTTTTTGCGTGAAAGAGTAACAAATATCCATCCATATTAACAAACTGTCGCGTTTATTATATTAGTAGGATATATTAGGTAGTAAAAGTAGGTACTAGGTGTCCAGCGCCACAAAATCATTAATTAATTTTTAAGACTAAAGTGTAAATTGAATGTGACAGACCAAGTTGCATAAATTTAAAATTTCGAACCTCTTGTAATTTACGACTATTTCCTGCGAATAAATTAAAGAAGAATCGAATTGAGGATGCGGATACCGCCTAAGCCAGCACATAAATCCTTGCTCGTGATCGTCCAGCTCAAATAAACAGGCAGATCTATGCGTCCGAAATTTTAATTAGCCTACACTTTTTGCTTTCGCACGAAACGCTCATTGTTGCTCTACTATAGAGTACCTATTCGCAAATAAACTGGCAAATAAATAAGGGAATTTATGTTGGGAGCGATCGCAATTATGTAAAGCTGCGGCTACATTATATTAGTGCAATGGTGCATAATGTGCTTGAATTCAATGCAAATTGAATGTGCTTTCAGTGGAATTGATGTTGGTGGAATGAATTAATGTTCATGGATTAGCCGGGTTGAAAGTTTTGTAGTATTAGCACGGTTACTTTTTAGATTGTCTATTGCTCATAAGTTTCAGAAACAATTATTCATAACTGGTGCCGTCCCCGGTTTTGCACGTGTACCTATTTAACATAAATTTAATAAAAATGAAATCTTGCATACACATTCACGTGCATTATTGGAATTTTCAAAAAAACTAAAATTATGTTTTTTACAATATTATATTCTTTATCCTATAATCATCAGGGATAAAGTTGGATAATAATGGTCAAAAAAAATTACAAATCGGTCCTATACTTTTGGAGCCTATTCAATGCAAACAAACGAACAATCAAATTGGCTTTTTAAACTTTAATCATTAGAGGATAGAATACGACAAGATATTGCGTAAAGATATGCAATATTTATGAATAAGAAGGTTATTCTTTTGTACATCATTGAGAAACATAATGATAAAACATCTCGAAGAAGTTTTAGGTTAACAATACCGTAACCTATATACCATAGAGATTTACCATAGTCTGAGGCTTACGGACAAACCGAATTAAGATTTAAGTTAGCTATAGATTAAATAAGTACCTACTTACTCTAAAAATGTTATACTAACTGCGCCCGCGGCGTTACCCGCGGTCAATTCTAGGAATGGTAGTTTTTAATTTTTTTTTTGTTACTTTAGGATCTTTACACGATGAAAAATTATTGCTAAAATCGGTCCATCCGTTTACGCGTGACGCCAGGACCCAGGGAAATAGGGGGATTCATTTTTATATACAAAATATATAGTCTTTATGCGCAATACACAGGACAGCGTTGGCACAAGGCTGATCATAGTTTGTTTAATCTGGCTTAGTGTTTAAAATATCAGCGAAGGGAATGTTTTCATACAGTCTATCGAGTGACCTAGCGATGGCCGCCATATCAACTCGTGCGCGTGCCTTGTTCATCCGAGCATCTTATTAGCTTAATTCACTTCACTTCAATCGACTTGGCTCGCGTTCACATAATGAACAGTTGCATAAGTATATATAAGTAGGAAAATGTTAGTTTTACGATGCGAGAGGGTGAGTGACTGAGATCAACCCTGTTTCGGTCAGTGGCACATATTTCGTTCATTCCGTAACTAGCAATACCAACTTTCATAGTAATACACTTGCAAAACATCAATCTATGGCAACCTCACTTCATAGTATAAAACAAAGTCGCTGCCAACTGTCTGTCTGTATGTCGCTATGTATGCTTAGAACTACGCATCGGATTTTCATGCGGTTTTTTTTTATAAATAGTTATTCAAGAGGAAGGTTTATATTTATGTTACAAGCATAAATAGTATGAAAACACTGATAATTTTAGAGGTTTCTAATGTGATGTCGTAAATAAACGCATATGACCGCATGTACAACATACAGCATGAAATTTAAAAGAATATTTTCGCAAATATTAAAGATTTAAAAGGAGGGTTGCGGTTTTCATTAATAGAAAAAATATACAAGAGGAAGGTTTAATTCATCAGTATCAGCATTGCACCCGTGCGAAGCTGGGGCGGTTCGCTAGTTCTGTACATATTGTTTTGGAGAAGCACTATAAGTTTACATGTGAATTAGGAACATTTATCTGTATGGTAATGGCAGATTTAGGTCGACAATGTCGTGACCACCCGCTGTGCGTAGCTTGACGTATTATCCTTGTTAATGCATGAAATGGAAATTGTGGGTCTGAAGTTTCAGGGATGCCAACTGTTCCAGTTGAAATATTACTGCTGGCAGTTCTTAAAATATGCCCCCCTCTTTGGCGCAACGTCTGAGCCCTAAGTTTGATTTCACGATCGTATTGAGATGTCGTCGTCGAGACGATCAATTTTTGCTTCGGATTTGAGGGCTTCCATGTCTTTAATGCCATCTATGGCGTTCATTAGGGGAGGCCTATGTCCAGCAGTGGACTATAATAGGCTGATGATGATGTCTGCACGGCGCAGTTCCAAATATAATGAAGTATATAGGTATAATAGGAAGAATATATATAATAAATATATAATAATATATATAATAAGAATATATAGGTATAAGTAATATCCAAATATAATAAAGTTACTAACTCATTCACCAAATACTTACTATAAATGGAATGACTCGATAACATCGCGATGTTATAGAGAAACCAAACTCAGGTTTTTGGTATGAATAAAGACCGTAAATAGTACCTACTAATATTTTATATGTCATGAAAAGCTGAAAAGTTAAATTACTTGTCTAGTTTATCTTTCGGCCACATTATTTACAAGAAAGCTCCAATAAATGTCTAATCGTACCAAAATATGTGACTTTAAAATGTAATCTACATTAATATTTTCCAGCAATATTTATGACAACTATTGCTACAATTGATGTCTTGTTTTTCAACAAGCTTTTCCTCGTAGTCTTTATCAAATAGCACAGGAAAGCTAGAGAGGCCTATTACGTGTTATCTATTATGAACATTACATGAGATTGATGTCTTTGAGAGATCGTAAAGTAAGTCTTGCGGGCAGGAATGACTGCATAAAACTAGGACCATAACTTTATTGCTGACATCACTCGCTTGAGGGCAAACAGTTTTTCTTATCTCGGTTACCACCTCTTCATTGTTATAATGAGTGAAATAAAGATCCTAGAACTTCAAATGTAAAAATAAAACGTACTATGGAGTAAACAATCTGTCGTCGTGGCTTTTGCTGTGTTGAATCGCTGGAAGTGGAAGGTTAAAAGGATAGCATTTACCTACTAGTGGGGGATACTAGCGGAAAAATTTAGCTTGGTAACGTAACTGGTCCACCCACCTGTACACACACACACACACACACACACACACACAGACACACACACACACACACACACACACACAGACACACACACACACACACACACACACCGAACTCACGCTGTCTAAATAGAGGTACATATATATAAATAGGTGTCTACTAGATCTACGTGAAACATTTATATCAGTTGAGATTGTTGTAAAACTAAGGTATTGTTTTCTATAGTCTTATTATAAAGAGCAAAGATTTGATTGTTTGTTTGTTTGAGTTGAATTGGCTCCGAAACTACTAGACAGATTTGAAAAATTCTTTCACCATTAGAGTCCCAAATTTTCCCTAATGAACAAAGCTATAGAATATTTTGAAAAAGTCAGGGATCCCCATGAAAAAAATAAATTTTTGATAAATACCCGTTCAAAGCCGGGGCAGACCGCTACTATAAAATAAATGTCTAGAGATCACAAAACCTTGATCCCATGGTATAAACCGTATTCGAACGTAAGTATTCGAATTTCGAGAACAAACTTTAGCAGATGAGGAAGAGAGAAACTTTACTAATAATCTGAATCTTATGAGGCCGTTCAAATCTCAGATTGCCAAGATATTCGGCTCAACCAGTAAAATGTTATAGCGAAACGTACACCTACCGTCATAACATAACCATTTTATGTAACGTTTATTACCCATCTTCCTTAAAAAGATTCAATGAAAGCTTTTGAAAGTTAATCTGGATCAGCATTGCCAAGAACGTGTCTTTGGAACTGATGTTGAGGGACACTTTCGACTAAAGCAATCATTTTACGCTCCAATGTATATACAATGTTAAACGCCGTCGTAGTAAATATTAGTAAACTTACGCGACCTGAACTCATTATTAGTACTATTTTTAACGGGTATATAGCGCGTGTCGTCGTATTAAAAATAGGTAAATAATCTCAATAAATTTTAATTGTCATTTTATTATTTTATTTACGTTTAATGTTTTTATGTGTCATTTTAATATAATAAGTGTAATAGTAATTTTTATGGACTGAATATGAATAAACAAACTTTTTTTTTTATTTTATAAACACCCGCTAAAATATAATTTTAATGTCGTGGTAGTGACGACATAATTTTTTATGTGATTGCTCCAAGTAATCCTAGTATTATGTTATCTGTGTCCAAAGCAAAAAAAAACCACAAAAACTATAGTTTGCTATAATAAATTGTAGGTACGTACCTAATTTCAATTCGGTTCTTAGTTTCTCCAGAAATATCTGAGAAATACTTTGAAAATCGATGATAACCGACCTACTCGCTTCAATATTCGATAATAGAGTTTGGAAACCTCAGTGCATAGCAGCCTTTACCTGTATAGTAGAGGCTTAAGATATTGAAACTCCCATCTTTGTAATTCCAAAGAGCTAAGTCGTTTGCTAATCGCTTCGTGCCATTATAGTCGTTTGACTGTCCTCAATGATAAGCGTTACTAATGATTCTGTGTGCAAACAGCTCATTAGAGATGGCTCTTACGTCACTAGCTCATAAATTCGATATCTTCAGCCCACATGCGAAAAAAAATACTTCAAACCTTCTAAGGCCGATTGTGCCGTTCTAGATATTATTTTAGTTAGTATTAAAATCGTGTATAATTGTAACGTTTTTACTGTATTGATGGTGCAATAAAGTAATATTCTTCTTCTTATAGCTTTGCAATCAAACACATACTAACGTTTACTCCGATGTGCTCAATTCATTTTATGCCTTTCGGAATAATATGCGATATTTGATGACCGCACCATCCCTCTCGGTGCAAATTGTGTCGTTAAGTTTTTACTAGTGTAAGAAAATGGGCGTTAATATTAGTTTTATGGCACGAATAAGGACTTGAGTCGTGCAGTTAATTAAATATTACTTGGAAATGTTTCTTTAATCGTTGTTTGACGCTCTGAGTAATAACAACTTTATGCGTCGCGAAAAAGGTGAAAATTTGAGTTCAAAAATGGAAGAACCGCCAATGAAATTATGAAAGGAACCATAAATCTTCTTTTGGGATTAGCTCCGATGATATGGCATAAATATTAAACAATAATCTATATATAATTTAGATATTTTTAAAACGGATACTCCATTCCTACTTATTATAAACCCGAACGTTGGTAAGTATGGATCGATTTTTGTTACTCTTTCACGTAAAAACTACTTAACGTATTTGATATTATAACGTTGATGAAACTTGGTACACAGAGAGTTTATGACCTGGAATAACATATGGGCCAATCTTATCCCGAAAATCCCACGGGATTGGGTGTTACGCGGGTGAAACCGCGGGCACCCAGCTAGTATACCATAATATGCTGCGTTGCCTTCAACAACACCCGCTGAGTGGTAGTCGTATTATTAAAATAATTCATGTAGGTATCGCTGATACCTACATAAACGCTGACTGTGATTGCTACCAAGAATACCTAACTCGCGTTTATTGAGACGCGAATAATAGTCACATCGCAAAGGGTGACAACAACATTCATTTGAAAATTCTTCTGCGTTCTTTACCACTCATGATCTGGTAATGCAAATACTTTCGTCTAAATTACCGAAGTAAATTACTCGTGTAGGAAATGTTTGATCAGCTTCGTTCTACACACATGATTAAAGCGTTTTTTCATTCTCTTCGTATTTTTTATTGGAAAGACGATATTCACCAAAACATGGTTTGGCCTTGTTTTATTTCAATCTGTTTTGCATTACAATTTTACAGTGTGCAAAATAACCAGTTAAATGAAAACTTATAGTAAATTAATTAATGAAATGTGAAATTTGTTGAAACTTTTTGCCGTGAAATAAAACTCGGTCATGGACAATATGCGAGCAGGATTTTCAGTTTAAGCCATATTTCTGTCCTTTTGTTTTTAGTTGAGAACTAGTTAAAAGTTTCACATGACATGGTTACACGGGGCGGGGTGCCAAGGGAGTACTAAGGGCGTTCTGGGCCCCGATGAAATAGCTCTGGCGTATGAAGAATTTTCGAAAATCGATTTTAAAACAAAAGAAGTCTAAGAAAGTGGGAAGCCGGGACTGAGTCGGATTTTTCCATATTTCAATGAATGATGTGTGTTTCTGCAGGTGGCGGCTTTGACGAATAAATAATTTTTGAAAATCGATTTTAAAACAAAAGAAATCTAAGAAGGTTGGAAGCTCCCAGCTTCCAACCTTCTTAGATTTATTTTGTTATCTTTGTCAGACTTTTTCCATATTTCAATGAATGATTTGTGTTCTGCAGGTGGCAGCACTGTGGGCTACCAACGTATCGGCGTTCATCGGACCGCAGGAAACCTGTGTCCATGAGGGTCGTATGGCAGCAGCCTTCAATCTACCTATGATCAGCTATGTAAGTCAGTCCTTTATTACCTCTGTAGGGACCTCTGTGGCGAGGGGGGCGAAGATCCGCCTGCGACGCAGGAGGTTGCGTGTTCGATTCCCGCCTCGTGACAAATGTTTGTACGATCTGCAGATGGTTCAGGGTGTTCTCGTCGTTTTCGTTTATAATAAAAAAATAATATCTTTATATTATGTATTGCATTATGTATATCGGTCATCTAGTACCTATTGAAGATTTTTGAAGTTGGTCACGAAATGTTTTATTTTCCTAGTTAATTTATGAATCACGAAATGTTTCTGTGTTAAAAATCCACGACAGCAAATATTTTACGTTAGTACATTGTTTTTCTCACTTGCCAAGTGTCACTAGGTGTCTCCTCATCCACATCTACTATAAGAAGAAAATCCCAGTAACAGATATTTTATGCAGTAACTTTTTGGCACAAACGTAGGTGACTTGTTTTAAATATATGGAAGCGACCAATATTAACGTAGTGTTGACATCCGTACGCCCTATTGTATAGTGCTGGGTCTGCGGAAACCTCGGCAGCCCATTAGTGCTTCCGTGCTCTTGTCTTATCATTTAGCTATTGGAGCGACGCTTCGTAATTAATGAGCAACAACTTAATAATAATCATAATAATGCTGGACAATTCACACACCATTATCTAGCCCCAAGCTAAGCAGAGCTTGTGTTATGGGAATAATAATATACAAGTACATAGATAGATATATTTTTTATTTTTTATTTGTCCCGAAGCGGTAATCGAACCCGCCACCTCTTGCGTCGCAAGCGGACCTAAGCCCACCGCGCCACAGAGGTCATCACTTCTACTATTATTTCATACGTCACTGTTACACACTAAAGAGTGCCAAGAGGGGAACTTAGGCATCATGGCAATTATTATGTACTCAACCAAATCTTTTAAAAATTCATGTTATGTTCTACTAGTGACTCGCCAAGCGCCAGCAAGGCATGCTATACATAAAACATTCATCTTGAATTATTATATCTAAAAACATCAAAATCCGGATTCAGTTATATGACGAGTCCCTGTTACTATGTCCTATGTATCTTATGTGTGTATCATTATGTATGTATGTCCATTTTTTTATATATCTCGTAGAGATCAGCCAGCGTTTGGAATGTAAGCGCAAAAATATGTTTATTTACGACATCACATTAGAAATCTCTAAAATTATCAGTATTTCTCTACTATTTATGCATGTTACCTACATACATACATATAAATCTTCCTCTTAAATTACTACCTTAAACTGCATCAAAATCCGTTGCGTAGTTTTAAAGATAATACATAGGGACATACAGACAGACAGCGGGAAGCTTTGTTTAATACTATGTAGTGATTATTGATAGATATTGGGGAGTACAACTGTATTACAGACTTTTCAATCTAGTTTAGGCAACTGAGGCTTTTTTGCTTCGGGAAGTTTATTCTGCACACGGTATCTATATCTATACTTCTATACCAATATTATAAAGAGGAAAGATTTGATTGTTTGTTTGTTTGAATTGAACAGGCTCCGAAACTACTTGAACGATTTGAAAAATTCTTTCAATAAATGTTAAAATTCTTCAATTACAATACTTACCTTCATTGAGAAATAAATTTAAAAAATCTAAATTTTCAAATATTTACTAGGTATTGTCATTTCATAATGTATTTATTTATAACGCCGTCCGCCCCGGCTTCGCACGGGTATTAAACAAAAAAATCAGTAATTAATTATACACACTAACACGATGGGTTTCACAGTTTTCATACGGATCCCTTACCTTTTTTAACAGCATTGGAGTTTTTGATATTGACTCGACACTCCATAACTGACACTGGCCGTAGAGAAAAGGCAAGCACCGTGCGCTATATATTCAACCTCTTTTTCTATTTTGACGCGCCATAATAGAAAAAGAGGTTGAATATACAGCGCACGGTTCAATTATTGAATTTTTCATGCGGATCCCTAACTTTTTTGAAAATATTATATAGCCTATGTTCATCACGGAAAATTTTGGATTCTAATGGTGAAAGAATTTTTCAAATTGGTCCAGTAGTTTCGGAGCATATTCAATTCAAACAAATAAACAAACAAACAATCAAATCTCTCCTCTTTATAATATTAGTATAGAAAATACATCAGTTAGCTTACAGTCTAACACCAAAACACTAACTACTAGACTTAAAAAAGACGAGAGAATAAATTGAGAACAAGAGTACAAATAGGTAGGCATAAATAGATAATTTCTTTAAAAATTTATTTAAATTAAGGTATGATCTTAAATTTAAGTAGATAAGGCTTAAACTATCATTAAATATGTCCACATGTTGGAACTTTTGCAGGATGATGCCAGATCTTGGATGAATCATTCAGTCGAGCCTACTTTGTATGATAATAATGCCTATTAGTTACACTTGTGTTGCAATACATGCAAGATATGCATCTATTGTTCGGATAACAATAGAGATTTATGTGTAAGCACCTGCTTATACTATGATTAAATGCAGTTATGGCCGCTAATTATTATATTGTCCTCATAGAAGAGAAATCAATATTCATTATTCATTATTATGTTAATCATAAGATTAGCGTAATAGATATAGATTACTGAAACTCTCCGGGTTAAAAAAAATATTTGAGCGTCTGGTCGAAACATCATGTGACCCAAGACCGGCAGCCTTATTGTCTTACTTGAAATGCATTACCAGTGAACTTCAAACCGATTACCAGTTGTAGACCCAGTCAGAATGTTGTCGTTATTGTCTAATCTAAGGTATTCAACTGGTCTTTGGTTTCAGCGTTTCAGCTATTTACAATAAGAAAGTGACAATCGAAATTCAGGCTATGTTGAAATGTCAAACTGAAGCCGATTACGATTACCAGTTGAGTTAGACAATAGAGTCGCTGGTCAGTATCTGGCGCAGCGCATCAGTATTGCCTCAGCAATGCAGCCACCGTCTTGGGGATACTTCCGACTGGTATTGATATACAAAAAATACAAAATATTTATTCAGAAACTTAAAATACATTATATAACAGTGTTTGAGAATCCCTTTTAAGTAAAGTATTTTACCTGTGTTAGGGGAAACTCGCTCTGCCGCAAATAATAGAATTTGGAACGTACATTAAGTTCGGCTAGCTGTTATTTTATAAGGCTAATTAAAATATAGAGCTTATTACAAAAATAAAGTTGAATTTTATTTATTTTAGCTATTTGGAAAGTGATATGGATGAGTTGAGCTACCTGTATTTCGTTTGTAACAGTCTGCAGCTAGGTCAATTGTTTTTGGGGGCACTGATTTTGGTTATTTAATAAAGTTTTTACCATAACTATTAATTGGTATGAATTTAATTGTGATATTTCACAATGAATTTTTAGATACTGACTTGCGACTGCGTTTTCATGCGCGTTTTAGGCCATGGCCGTGTTCGGGAAGATATATTACCCTAAAGTCCACGCGAGTGAAATCGCGAACGAGTCAACTAGTTAGTACATAGATCCACTACATTCTTAAATTTACTGAATTCTAAGATTTTATAAGTACCTCTAGAGTGAATATACCTACATTTATTTCGTAAATTCAATTTTCGTCTTGTATTCGAGGACAGTGAGTTCTTCTGTGGCCTCTAATTCAGTATGTTTACGAGCGTGTGTACGAAACTTTACACTTAACCCAAAATATTATGTGAATCATCACGCATAATATTTCAGTGCGCGGCTGTAAGTGTTGCACAAACTTACGTAGAGCAAACAAGAATAAATAAATTAAAAAGCATTTGGTTTCGATGGAACTTGAACCCAAGCCCAAACCTACCTCAAGTTAAAATACTTTAGGTAGGTTTGGGCTTACCAGTAAATTAGCTTCCTTATTGTGCTAACAAACCCCGTAAAGTCAGAAAGTTCTTGGCTTAGCTTGTAGCTTTGGTACTTAATTTTTGGAGAGCATACAACTAGAATAATTATTACGCTTTCCAAAAATTCAGTACTTAAGAGATAAAATGATTTCATCCCATGACTTATGTTTGTTTCAAAGTTCCCTCTTCTATTGGAAATACATCATTTAAAGTCTTCCTAGAAAAGACAATCACACTTTGACTGACGACCTCTTTGACGCAGAGGGCGAAGGTCCTCCTGCGACGCAGGAGATTGGGGTTCGATTTCGGGAAAAATATTTGAACGATTTGCAGATATTTGTTCCGGTCCATTTTATGTATGTATAGTAAACATCACAAGTCTATTCTCATCTAACACCCATAACACAAGCTCTGGTTAACTTGGGACTAGATGATACTGTGTGGATTTTCTTATTTATTTAATTTTATTGACTTGATTGACAGAAGCTTTCTTAACTACGATTATCTTTCGAACACCAGCCTCATTGACAAAGAAGGCTTCTACGTGCCAGAGCTTAACCCGGGAACTGGAAGTTTATATTTAACGGGCCATTAACTCCCCATAGATATTGTCATTGAAATTCACGCCTAATGCGTTACATCGGTGCTTGTAGATGTTAGAGCGGTACGAGTAGCAATTACATTAGCACGCCGTGCAGTGATGTATTGCCGCCTGTCAACAGTAAATAATAGCTGTTATCGATGCCCATATTTTGCCGAAACGTCGGGAGTTATCAGTTTTATACTCATAGCCTCTTTTCCTGGAGATTTTATCGTCTATTGTGTGTCTTTGTATCTGAGAAGTTTTTGCGACTCCTACGTATTTGTATTTGTACCTACTTAATTGCATTCTTTGCTATTAATCTTTCTGAGATACTGGACTATTCTACGCTAATTTGTAAATACCAAGAAATTGAAATAGCAGTTGCAGTGATTTATATTAGACTTGCATAAAATAATTGCTTTTACAATTGATTTTTTAGCTTAAGGCTTTTCAACTACCCAAATTAGCGTTGCCACCTATTTTTATCTTATTGTTTAGTTGAACAAAGGGAATTGCGAAAATAGAGATGGTGGCCAAAATGGGTGACTTCGTATCTCTGCCTCAACCATACAAAATAAAACTATTACACATGCATAAAAAAAATTATACCTAATAAGTATCACAAACTCCACAATGGAAATTTTGAAATTTGCTTTGTTCAACGTAATAATAAGAAAATCCAAGTGGCGGCGCGAATTTGGGTCGGGGAAACGCCTTAAGCTCTATCGTTCCAATCACAGAAATCTAAATAATAAGGCACTTTCAGATTTCTGAGGTTCTAACCAATTTGATATTCATCTTGATTTAACGCTCGAAAGATTTAAAAAGTTGGCAATGAAAATAACAATAGTTTTATTAGAAAATTAAAACAAATATAAAGTGCACTTATTATTGCTTTACATTTATACTTTATATATATTTAACTATAATATAGTTAGTTTTTGCGTAAACATCGAAACTTCATTATCATCAACATCAGTGCGCGAAAGTACGCTATTAGGCGAAAGACTTCTCTAATAACTAGAGGAGTCCTCTCAAGCTAAAGGCCAGGTTCTACTAAATGGGAAAAAAGCAAAGCTTTTAAATATTTTCCAATATGTTCTCGAATGTTGTGATGGTCATTTCATGCAATTTGGTCACCATGCTATTAGTTGGATTTACTTAATGTGGGTGATAGGTACTATTATTTGATGTATTTATATTTATGTATACATACACTGCACACTTAGCCTACACATCTATTTTCATAAACTAACTGAGTGCCCGCGGTTTCACCCGCGTAACTCCCGATCCCGTGGAATTTTCGGGATAAAAATCGGATAAAAAAAGTCCCATATGTTATTCCTGATAATTAACTTAATCTGTGTACCAAGTTTCATCAAAATCCCTTTAGTACTTTTTGCGTGAAAGAGTAACAAACATCCATCCATACTTATAACTTTCGCGCTTATAATGTTAGTAGGGTAATAATACTAAAACATGAATATTACTCAAACAATTACTAAACAATTCAATATTATTTATTGTTTACTATGTAAATTGCCAACATTATCTTTTTATTATAACAAGCCAAGCCGCGATTCCAGTAGTATTAGAAATAAGCTGGTCCAAGAGAATCAGTTGTTTACCTTCGGCACAGATAACATAATACTATTATATAATATATTGCCGAAGTATCTTCGGCAAAACTCGGCATCGCTCGAGACAGCCGCCCAAGCGCAGGGATTCGGCGCCTGCTACCGTGGCGTCTCACTCTAGTGGAAAGTGACCCTAAGGTGAAACTTAAGGTTTGTGTATTCTTATACCTTTGTCTTTAATACCTTATCTATTCAACAGTATTGCCGAGACGTGGCCAGTTCGAACAAGCGAGTGTACGCCACGTTCGCCCGCGCCCGCCCTTCGGACATCGACATATCGCGCTCAGTTGTAGCTGTGCTCAGGAATTTCAATTTCATGCATGTAAGTTAACACTTCAGTTAATATATATACCTACCAATATTATGTACTGGGTTACTTATATACGGCAACTAGTAATTGTGTGTCAGCGCTCGGCGCCCTATTTAAAGATGAATTATTTGCAGGTATTTGTTACCTATCGATATTATAAAGGTGACGGTGATTTTTTTTTACGGTTTCTGGTAGTATCTCATAGATCGCTCTCAAGCGATAAGACCGCCAGTTGTCATATTCTTGTAATTTTTATTTTATATTTATTGTTTTGTTAAGTATGCAATAAAGAATTTTCTATCTATCTATTTATGTAACATCTACAGAAGAAACTAAATCCCAAATAAATTAGATTTAGGCACGAGTCTATCGCGCAATCTCACTTTTTTCAGAAGAATAGATTACTAGAACTCGAATTTCCCTTCAAGTCTTGTACTTATCGTAAAATCCGATAGCAAAACAGAAACTTGCACCGCTAAACTCTTGGTCCCATTCGTACACTCCATTCGTACATTTCGTACCTGCTCCACGCTCGTCGCCTAACTTAGGAATTTCAATTTCCTGTAAACAGTACCTATTTGCATTTTTATTTAACTTTCCTTTCAACACTGCTTTTCTTTTTGTTGGGAGTTGGAAACTACTCGGGTTAGCGGTCACTTTTAAGCAAAGTTGAGAACAACTGAACGCATTTTGATAAGGGTTTTGAAAGTCGGGCTGGCTCTAGGCTGTAGGCACCTAGCTATTTACCATTCTTTAAACTTACCTCTAATATAAAATGTCCTACAAGATCTATGCTGGCTAAAAAAATTGCCAAAAAATCACATTTAGATACCGATATCGCTAATTGCGTGCGCTTCTAATAGAACTTATTTAGCTTCCATCTGAAGCAACTGAGTTCCCTTAGTACCTACTCGTGAATTTAAACAATACATAAAACAAAGTGCCGTGTGGTGACGGCATACTATAGAATTTCACCACCCCAACTCATCCCGTGGGTGTCGTAAGAGGCGACTAAGGGAAACACACCGGGGGGTGGGCAGCAGCGCCCTCTGCAGAACAACCACCGTACTGCGATCCGCAACCCGCATGCCCAGCGTGGGGATTATGGGCAATAACCCCCAAATGATGAACAATGCCATCTATGGCACTCATTTGGGGAGGCCTAGAGGTCCAGCAGTGGACTATTATAGGCTGATGATGATGATGATAAAACAAAATCTTATCAAGAAAGCCTTTACTTACTTAAGGCGCATACAGTACCTAAACTAAGAGATACAAAGTTGGCCTTGGTGGCCACCAAAATCTATTTTCGTATCTCTTCCTAAACTAAATAGAATAAAACTATTACAGAGGCATTCAAAAAAAGCTTATGATAGGTATCACAAACTGGACGATGGATTTTTGAAAATTCCTTTGTTAAACAGAATAATAACATAAAGTAGGTGGTGGCGCTAGTTTAGGTGCTGTATGCGCCTTAATACATGATTACATCAATGATGTTAATGCTTGGCCAGAGGTCGCTCCACTCCACACCGACAATAGCAATGTTAAGCTTAGCTTTAGGTATAGAAATCACATTAAACTTAAATTTAGATAGGCAAAACAAACATATATTAGACTTAGAAGTGATTTATAAATGTACTAGAGGTTTCTTCTTCACTTCTTCCACTTGTAGATAAAAAATTAAGAGAAGAGAAAATCCATAACACCTTATTTAAATAATAATTTACTGTGTGAAATTTGACTTACCTAAGTTCTCATTTTGTAAGCCTAAAGATAAAGTTATTGAAATCTACGTTCCAACTCACTGGGTACGGAAACGAAAATCAAACGGTGTCGTTATTCCATATTATTGCATGCACTTTTACTGGTTCTTGGTCATAAAATGCAGACAAACGAAGTTAGAGCCTTGTGCACGGCTCTAAGATGCACCTTGATCCTTATTTTACTGCCTTACTTATGATGCCTATCCACATGTACATACATTTTGTAAAGACAGAATGTGTCAGTTTTAATATACCATTTTATAAATGAAACCTTGTTATCTAGTTAAAAATTTACATTATTTTATTTCGATTCATATTTATTTTATTTTGTTGCATATTGTGTATATGTATATTCATTTATTTGTTATCACAAAGTAACATAACAAAAAATGGTATACAAACTGAGATATAGGTACAAAGATTAGATTAAGAAGATATAATATAACTGTAAGATCATCAGCCATAGCTATATAGTAGGTACCTACACGCTTTACATCTTAAGTGTAGAAACACAGTTCTCTTAAGTAATATGGTATTACAAAATATCTTCACTAATAATCAATAATCAATATCTTGACAGCGCTATCGCTAATTGAATATTCTAAAAAAGAAAACAAGTTTTGCCATTTAAAACCTATGTATAGGTTACGGCTGAAAATCAGTGAAAATATAATATCTCGCTGAGACAAAGGCCTTTTGGTACCTACTGCAGCACAGACTTTTTTATATTATGTGTGTGTCTGAAGTTTCAAATAGTTTAACTATGCCCAATAACAAATGACCAAGTACATGACACTCTTCAAACCGAGTACAAATAACTACCTATACTAGGGGCTAAGTGATGCTGTGTGGATTGTCAAGCATTATTTATTTATATTCACAGGTCTGTTTCATCTACCTCAAAGCACCCAACCACGACTTCTCGCGCCTCGCCCTAGCCATCATAGCGGCTGCCCGCGAGAAACAGATCTCAGTCCGCACGGTGCAAGTGTACAGACAGCCTTATTACTACGAGAATAGACGGGAGAATTTCACGCGGAACCCCTTTCTGGATATCGTAAGGGACACGTATAAGGACACTAGGAGTAAGTGTTGCGTTAGGCTAGATTTACTTGAAGCTTGGAGATGGAACTATTAAGAGTTAATTGTTTGTAATAGTCTGTAGTTGAAAGTAAAAAAGTATTTATTTTTCTGTAATAAATATGTGTTTAAATAGAATCTCAATAGCCTAGTCCCTAGGATCATAATGACACCTTACCTTATGATATTTAGACAAAGCTCTCCCCCCTTTGGTGTGAAGCAAAGTCTGTGCAGTGCATGTAAAGAACAATGGCAGGTCTCCATACTAAGAATTGTCTGGGATCAAATTGAAACGTACCGTAATGAAAAAAATGATAAAAGATTTGGCGTTAGCTCCAGAATCTATAAATGAGACTATTTTCTTTGGGGAAAGCCGGAAAAAAAAGATTTCAGTGTTTGAATTTTTTGGTTATGAATGAACGTCAAACAATATTTTTGTCTATAAAACATCGCATATTGAAATCAAATCATAAAGAAATGGATAATGTGGTTTGGTCTTGGGTTTGGTCTTATCAATTAGACCACGCCACCTTATATATATTCGAAATGAGAAATGATAAACAAAATGAGCAAAACAAATTCTAAACTTCTTGTATGTTTACGAAAGCTGGGCGTGTATTAAAAAAAATGTACCTACTTGCCCCGTAAACACAAAAAAAACTGAGGGTTTTAATAAATAATGTTGGACAATCCACACAGCATCATCTAGCCCGAAGTTAAGCAGAGGTTGTGTTATGTTATGAGTTCCTACTAGATAACTTATATACTTAAAACAATATATATGACGGCGCCTTAGCGAATATTTGTAAACGTCAGGTGCAGTACGCAAACGTCGAACGAACAACGTGACCACGAACACGTGACCGTGACGTCATTCAACTCTTTATAAGGCAGTGCGCGCGCAGACTCGGCTCAGTTGTTCGTCGACCGTTGCGAAGTGCACATCTCCTACCTTTAACTTATTTGTATGTAACGGTTTTGAAGTGATTCAGAAAAGATAATCGAGTTGATTTTAAGTTTAACGGATTTTGTTGGAATAAATATCGATCGAGTTAATCAAGTGTGATTTGTGTTTTATTAACATCATGTCGGAGCCTGACGCTACATCAGAAGTTGCGGATCCGCCCCCACAAATGTCTTCGTCACCAAGTGCAAGTGCAGCAATCAACCCGATGTTGGAGCAAATTATGTTGTTTTCTTCTGGTATGGAAGCAATCTTCAAGAAAATCGCCAATAATATGACATCTTCTCAGCCAGTTCAAGGTACCGCGACGAAATTAGTAAACTTTGATCCCGACGAACCAGAGTCCGATATTGTAAACTGGTGCACGCTGAGTGAGCTTATAATTGAGCAAAAGAAACTTCAAGGCATTGATTTAATTTTGGCCCTTACACATTCTCTTAAGGGCCGGGCGGCAACGTGTCTGACAAAGATTCAACCCGATAAATTGTCATGGCCTACTATCAAGGACATGTTGATTTCAAAATATGCGAAGCCTATGATGATTCAGGATCATTTCGATCTGATCTTGAAATTCCAGCTCGATGGCAAAGAAAACCCAGCCGAAGCAGGTATGCGTCTGTGGCAATTAATCGAGAAAATACCCGACGTGAATATGCCAGAAAATGTGATCACCGGGTTCGCTATATCGGTATTATCACAGTGTGATGATAAAATTCGACGGGAACTAAATTCTGTTGTTATTACCGATAAAAATCAATTGTTTCGTACGTTGCGAGGTTTTACACTGAAAAGAAGAAATGAAGATCCTGTTTCGACTGATTCGGATACGAAACGCTTTAGAAGTGGCGCTGTATTTCGTGGGAACTGCCATTTCTGCGGCAGAATGGGACATCGAGGTCAAGACTGTCGTGACAGAACCAGATTTATTGCCAAAAATCCATCTCTGGCGGGCCGAGCTGAGCAACCACGCCCGTCGACAACGAGCGTTCGTCCACCCGTCGCCTGCTACGTGTGTGCTGACCCTAATCACGTAGCCACTGCGTGTCCTATGCGCTACAAGAAGAAAGAAGACGCTGCGAATGCCGTCGCCGGTTCCAGCAAGCAGGTCAACGTGTGTACTCGAGCGGCGCGTGGATTATTACAGATAAGTGGTATTAAAATACGTTTTGTATTTGACTCAGGGTCCGAGTGTAGTCTTATCAAACAAAGTTATTGTAAAATACTTGACGGTGAACGGTTTCATGAACAAGTTGCTTTGAAAGGTGTAGGTAGTAGTAATGTTATTTCTACTTTGCAAATGAAGTGTCCCACTGTAGTAAAGGATCTTAATTTTACGATTATGTATCACGCCTTACCCGATGAGCATCTTACCGAAGAGGTTCTGTTGGGTCGTGATGTTCTAGAGCTAGGTATTTCGGTTCAGCTTAGTGGTGATAGTTTAGTTTTTACTAAAAACAAAGTATCTAATTCTTGCGCAATGTCTAGTCAGTTTGACGAACATACTATTGACACTGACCTTGTAGGGGATGACAAACAGCGGTTACTCCTCATACTTAAAAAATATTCAGATAACTTTGTTCAAAAATTGCCTACTACCCGCATTAAAACCGGTGAACTAAAAATTGATCTTATTGATCCCACTAAGACAGTTCATAGAAGACCATATGGGTTGTCACCTATAGAGCTTAGTATCGTTAACGAGAAGATTCAAGAAATGTTAGATGCCAATATAATTAGAGAAAGTTCGTCACCGTTCTCAAGCCCTATCCTGCTTGTAAAGAAAAAGGATGGTAGTGATCGTTTATGTGTCGATTATAGAGAGCTGAACAGCAACACGCGAGCGGATAACTACCCTCTCCCCTTGATTAGTGATCAGATCAATAAGCTGCATGACGCCTTTTACTATAGCATAATAGATATGGCCTCAGGGTTTCACCAATTGAAGGTTCATGAGGAGTCTGTTGAAAAGACTGCCTTCGTTACACCAGCAGGTCAATATGAATTTTTGACCATGCCGTTTGGACTTCGAAATGCCCCACAGGTTTTTCAGAGGGCCATCAACAACGCGTTGAAACCTCTTAGAAATGATGATAAAATCCTGGTCTACATGGATGACGTCCTTGTGACGTCAAAAACTATTGATGAAGGTCTTTCGCGGCTTGACAGATTATTACAAACCTTATCCGATTCCGGATTCTCGTTCAACTTTAAGAAATGCTCTTTTATGAAAAGGGAGATAGAGTATTTAGGCTATGTCGTATCTTCGGGATCGCTCAAACCAAACCCTCGCAAAGTTCAAGCGTTACAAAATGCTCCAAAGCCAAATACAGTCAAACAGGTCCGACAGTTTATTGGGTTAGCAACATACTTTAGGCAGTTCATTCCAAATTTCTCTAAGCTACTTAAACCTTTGTACCCCCTAACATCAGGGAAGGGACGTGTTGTTTGGACTGCTGAACACGATAGGGTTCACAGCGAAATAGTAAAACATTTAGTGACCGAACCTGTACTTAAAATCTTCGATCCGTTAATGCCGATCGAGTTGCATACCGATGCCAGTAGCGACGGATATGGGGCTGTACTCATTCAAAGGTATGATTCTCTCCCACACGTGGTAGCCTATTTTAGTCACAAAACTACCAGTGCTGAAAGTCGCTACCACTCATACGAGTTGGAAACGCTAGCCGTAGTGAAATCTGTCGAGCATTTCCGCCGATACCTTTACGGTCGCCATTTTACCGTGTATACAGACTGCAACGCTCTGAAGGCCTCGCATTCAAAGAAGGACCTCACACACAGAGTCCATAGGTGGTGGGCAATTCTTCAGTCCTATAATTTTGACATTGTCTACAAGGAAGGCAAAAATATGGCCCATGCAGACTTTCTGTCACGAAACTCCCTTCAGGAGATACAAGATGTCAAACCAGTATCACACGTTCAAGAAAACGTGCGCCCCAAAGTTGTTAACTTTTCAGAACTCGAAAAGGGATGGTTATCGGTTGAGCAACAACGCGATTCTGAAATCTCGAACTTGATATCCCAAGTGCAGTCGAACCAGTTACCTTCCGAAATCGCACATACTTATGATGTTAGGCAGGGAATACTATACCGTAGGATAGAGCGCGCTAAAACAACAAAGTGGTTACCAATTCTTCCTCATTCCCTAATATGGTCACTCATTAGTCACGTTCATAACGACATTAAGCATTTAGGGTATGAAAAGACGCTTGATAAGATGTACGAACTTTATTGGTTTAGTAATATGTCAAAATATGTAAAGAAATTTGTAGATTCCTGTGTAGTGTGCAAGTCTTCTAAAGGTCCATCGGGTGCTCAACAGGTCCGACTACACCCAATCCCAAAAATAGCAGTTCCGTGGCACACTCTGCACCTAGACCTAACGGGTAAGCTCAGTGGTAAGAGCGATGTTAAGGAATACTGTTCTGTTACGATTGACGCCTTTACAAAATACGCCCTTTTGAAACACACGCTATCTTTAAATTCCTCTGACGCTATTAAAGCGGTCAGGGATTCAGTACACTTGTTTGGGGCACCGAAAAGGATAATAGCTGATCGGGGTCGTTCTTATGACAATGAAGATTTTAAAAGTTTTTGTAAAGACCACAATATCGATTTGCACCTTATCGCTGCAGGTGCAAGTAGAGCTAATGGGCAGGTGGAGCGCGTTATGCGAACCTTAAAGAGTTTACTGACGGTAGCTGAAAGTAACTCCGATATGTCTTGGCAGGAACAACTCGGTGAAATCCAATTAGCGCTCAATAGCACTCGATGCAGAAGTACTGGTTTTACCCCAATTGAGCTGATGTTCGGAATTCAAGGAAATTCTTTAGGTATTTCTAGCATATCTACAAATGCCGTTGATCCTTCTAGACTGGATCTACAAGTGGCTAGGTCTGATGCGTCGGAAAATATAAAAAGGTTGGCCCAATCTGATGTAATACGCTTTAACCGCGGTAAAGCCAAAGTAAAACCTTTTTCTGTAGGAAACTTCGTTTTTGTTAGGAGTGAGGAGAGACATCAAAGAAAATTAGATCCCAAGTATAAAGGTCCATTTAGAATCACCGCAGTTTTAGACAACGACAGGTACGAAATGAAACTTGTGAATGGCTCTAATAGAACATACAAATTTGCCCACGAAAACCTACGAGAAGTACCTCGTGGTACGTTAGGATTTTTCGAAATAGCCGAAAGTTGCGCTGAGGATGACGTGACGGCGGATACAAGCTATAGTAACGATGTTCATGAAACTGGTCACGATACTAGTATAGACTTAGACGATAATACTGAGGTTGAACTTTCAAATAGCGATACTATGTCTATTAACAGTAACACCATGTCGGCTAGTTCGCGTACTCTGAGCGCGGGTAGCGATAACCGCGAAGTGTTTAGTAGGTCTCGCGCTATTTCTGAGGAAAGTTCCACCTCAGATTTACCGCATTCAGTTAATATTGTAACCGATGCTCTTGTACACCATACTAATGAGAATGAATAGAGTAAATTAAAGTTAAATAAACTAAAGTAAAAAAAAAAAAAAAAAATATGAGATGATATAAAAAAAAATGTAGAATTAATAAGAGAGGTAAAGAATATCAGTCATTGAAGGGTTGGTCTGGACCAATGACTAAGCTAAAGGGATATGGTATCCGGTCTAGCATGGTGAGCTACAGGGATGAGTCCGGACTAGCATAGTTTACTAAAGGGACGTAAATCCGGTCTAGCAGTCGGCTAAAGGGATGTTTATCCGGTCTGGCCCAGACAGCTAAAGGGATTCATCCGGACTAGCATAATCCGGTCCAGTAAGAGAAACTGAAGGGATGAAATAGTTCTAATATTGAAGGGTTTATGTTAACCGGACCAGCGAGTTATTGAAATTTTAATTAGTATAGTTATTTAATGATGATGATGAATTATTTAATGTTTGAAATTATTGTTGTATTGTCAGGATGATCGAACGCGGTCTCTTGTCCTCAGATGCTGTTAACTCGCTCGAGGACGAGCGAACGTCAGTATGGCCGTGACGGCGCCTTAGCGAATATTTGTAAACGTCAGGTGCAGTACGCAAACGTCGAACGAACAACGTGACCACGAACACGTGACCGTGACGTCATTCAACTCTTTATAAGGCAGTGCGCGCGCAGACTCGGCTCAGTTGTTCGTCGACCGTTGCGAAGTGCACATCTCCTACCTTTAACTTATTTGTATGTAACGGTTTTGAAGTGATTCAGAAAAGATAATCGAGTTGATTTTAAGTTTAACGGATTTTGTTGGAATAAATATCGATCGAGTTAATCAAGTGTGATTTGTGTTTTATTAACATCATGTCGGAGCCTGACGCTACATATATATAGGTATACCTACATTAATAGATATTTTTTTATTTTACATAGAAAATGCCTAGAACTCCCAAAACAACAATATCGGAGTCCTAAGGGCGCGCACTAGCCAGACACAGGGCAGTATCAATCAGTCCATGTTCATAAACAGTCCAGGTCGGGTGTTACATATTACGTCGCCTGTGGCTTCCGTAATTCGGGTAAAAATAAATAGAAAACCAAAATATAAACACAAAACACAGCAGAGATGAAAAACGCCGAAGTCTCGGAAGGATTCTGTCAAAGAGAATAAAACCACTACGTTCTAGATTCTATGGCGTCTTGACAGACAACCGCTGACAACATGACACTATCAAAGACAAATCAAAGACAAATGATACATAGCATTCAATAATTGTACCCGCACCACTAATAAAATGGTAACATTTCGAATGTACCTAATTCGAATATCATTTGATAAGCTTTTAAATATCATAAAATAACTCCGGCCTTTACGAAAAGGAGTGAATAATTGAAAAATCGTAGAAAATTTATTAAATTTGATTCATATACATCAGATCCATGGACGCAAAAAAAAGTCCAGACCAAATTCTGCCATTGTTCTTTACTGGCATAAGTTCCGCTGTTTTTTTTTATTTTTTTACGCCTGAAATTTAAGAGGATATTGAGTTTGAGTAATTAGAAGTTTGCTACAGCTAAATAATTTTTCAGTTTACGTAACCGTTGGATACTACCACGACCATATTGGATTGATGCTGGCTTTGGAAGCAATGCAGCTTTTAGATTCCGGTAAGTGAATCAAAGGAATCCCTTCCTTGAAGACTCTTAGACCTAGCTTACTCAGCCATTGGTCTATAACTTGAGTAACGCTCATGCTAAAAAAGCTTACCCAGCATAGACGATAAAAATGTTAAGGAAGAGTTTCGCTCCAACTTTGAAAACTAACAGCCTAACAAAGTAAAGGTTTCTTGTAAGCTTATTTACTTTACCTGAAAAGATTGAAGTGAACAAAAAATTTAATAATCACTTTTTTCCCAGGTTTTAGGTACTTCTGTAATTATATTTGTATTTAGTGATGTGTCCAAATAGTCCTGTAAGATATAAAGAAAATACAGCCCTTTCATATTAAGCTAGGGATGAAAATTGCGATATTAATATCAAAATAATATTTAATAAATAAATACCTAAATAATGCCGGACAATAATACTAATTACCTATTAATATTTGATATATGACTGAGTAAGCTTTCATAAAACTGGCCCTTAACAAAAAATAAATTAATAATTCAACTCAAACCAAAAGTCCTAAAATAAAATATTCGCATATTTTCTCCGATATTGCAACACGACCTCATCATTTCGCTGTCTTTAGCTGGCTGACTTCACCTCCCGGAAAATGGACGTTTGACAGTTTCCATTTTGTAGACTCCAACCATCTTTTATGTACTTTGATTATTTTCTCATTAAATCTTTAGAAAGGAACGTTATTGGGTAAAACATAAAGGAACGTAATGAAACGCCAAAACATTAATCGAATTTCGTAGATGGTACTCGCTTAGCCTGAAATCCCAGCTACTGCATGCATACTCATGTCCTTAGTATCAGTAGTGCATTAGTTTAGAATGTAAAAAGTTTTACTTTCCTGACATGCATTTGGCGCCTCTGCCGGATAGAGACTGAGGATAGAGAGGTAGATCCTCTCCTTTTCTTTGTTTGACAGTGATTGAAAAGTTTGTTACGATCTCGACTATACTTTTCGAATGGTTTTGAGAGATTTGATTGAGGCTGTTTTAATGCTGTTTTATGACTATGTTTGTATTTATTAAAAGTATAGGTAATAATACATTATAATATAGTGTCTGCCAAACTGTATAGTAGCTTATCGGCAGTTGTATGTCTACCGTGTAAGCGACAGAAGTTATAGTCTATCGAATTCACTTTTATCTAATTCGTATTTTGCACACTCATACTGATGCATGATCTGTATACTTTCCGGCTGTAAGAAGCAACGTGTATGATTTCCATAAGCTGCCAGATATATTTGTCTCTCCTTTGTTGGCTCGACAATATCCCATTATCCAGGGTGCTTCTGAGTGCCATTCACACCATTTCATTTTAACAGATATAAATTGATGCTTCTGTTTCTAACAATCGAAACGTGATACTGGGTGAAATGGAGCGTTTCAATTTACAGAGGATTACTTACCGCGAATCGTTACTTTGAATCGATTTTGGGTATTATTATTATAGGTTCTGGTTCCTAACCCATTATTCCATACAATGAGTTGAGGTGGGCGCAAATAAAATCCACGTACTGAATTATGGCATCCAAGAAAAACAATATTCTATAAACTTAATATTTCGTTTCCTCAATAACATCCGAAGCTTTCCAACCTTTCCAATCCTCTTCTAATGAACTAAAGCATAAAAGAAGCTTAAGGCTGAGCTTTGGTCTCAAACGTCCCCAACGTCGGAATGTAATAAGCTTTATCGGACTTATCTATAGAAAACTAACTTCGATTTCATACTCTTTAGGTACAGCTTTCAATCAGGGTCGTGAACGTTCGGTCTATAGTTTTCCGAAGTTTTCTGTTTTAGGTATTTTGTCATGTGATTTCTGTATTTCGTTATACAACTTTCCTATACTTTCTGGATGCTGTTCGAGTGTTTCGAGTTACGATATTCCGTAGTAGGTAAATTCCTATTTCGAATGGTTATTTGTACGTGGTAATCGGACTTATGTATAGCAAACTAACTTCGATTTCAAAATCTTTCGGTATAGCGTTCAATCGGGCGCGTGAGTGTGTGGTCTATAGTTTAGTTTCAATGATTAGGTATATTGTTACACATATATTATGATTTCTGTATTTTGTTATAGGGTTTCTTCTTCTTTATGTTTTTCCATAAGTGTTTCGACTAGATATTCTGTAGTAGGTACAGTTCCATTTGGAATAGGTATTACTCTAGAGCCGTAGTCGTTTTAATGCAAATAACAGGGAATAAGAGATCAATCATAATATTTGCTGAGAACTGAAGGGGAAGCTAATAATTAATGTGTTAATTCAGCTTGATAAATTACCTATGAGGTGTAGCATGTAACTTATTAATTGAATCCGATCATCGCGGCTGTGTTCGCGTGACGCACCGATCGCGCCCCATATATGGCATAGGTCGCCATGAAGGGAGGTATGGTTTCGGGTTATGATTGAAACGACTGCATCTGACTGCTGTTTATTTATTACTAAAGAATATATCTAATCTAGCCTAATACATAGTTACATGCTACACCTCACCTACTTATGACGTTACTTTTACGTGTGAATAAGATTTAGTATTTATTTGTTTCATTTTGCTCGGGAAATGTGATTTCTTATTCCTTAGCTCTTTGTTATATGATCCATTCGAAATATACTGAAAAAAACTCGTATTTTCGACGGTGATTCCTATCTCTATTTTTTCGACGTCTCGTACATAAAATAAGATCTATTCTCCAATACAAATGAAATCCCAAACGTATATTAAAAGTTTATCACAAAATATTTACAAGAGTTTGTAAGCATTAGGTACGTGTCTAACTTTGTTAAATAAACAATTTTGTCTTTGTATTTAAAATGTTGTAAGACTGTTAAAACATGAAAAGGGTGGAAATTGTGAACTGTGTTCGTAATTCTTCTACAAATATCATAAATATATTTTTTTCGAAGAGAACATTATTATTTATTAATAAAATAATATTTGCTGTTTATTATGACCTCCCTAATAAACAATTGAGTTATTGAATTGCCAGACTAAAACAAAACGCTATTTCATTATGTACGGCAAAGGCGCAACATGCAGGTCTCGACAGAGCCTATGCGTTTATTCCCCTTGGGTGGAGATCCAAGGTCCGTGGGATACCGTACTTCTGCGGGTTTTAAAAAGTTCTCTGAGTGTATAGTCGACGTGTAACCCGAGAGCTGGTCAGTATTTGGCGCATTGCCATACAGCGAGGCAATGCAGCCAGCGTCTTGGGGACGCTTCCGACTGGTAGGTATTGATATGGATCAGATGAGCTACTTGAGTTTGTATTTAGCTCAACTATTTCAATTGTAAATACTAGTTCTAATTTGGTTATTTAATTGAAATTTTCTTTGTTAATTATCTCCAGCAATGCAATGTCAAAGTTTGTTTGATTTGGGCATAGTTTAAATTGCGGTACGCAGGCACGTTCCTACCCAACTAATGTGATCTAAACTTTAAACCCATTAGCAGTAATAATCCGATCAGACCCTTAACGTGGTTTGAGGATCAATCATATTTTATAGGGGAAGTTTATATGACTCTACCCCAGATCGTTTAAGTCTACATTTTGTTTTACTACGTTGTTTTTCAGGAGCAGTGTGTTTTAATCGGTTTCTGATGGGACGTTCTAAGAAATCTTTATGGGTCTTTAAGTTCCGAAACTTAAAAAATGGAATACCTGGTTGATTGAAAACCTTTTTACTTTAACTGGGTGACACTAAGCCACATGCAATATAGAGGTAGATGGTTTAATGATAACTGATTAAACCAACCTTATTTTTTGACGACCTCTGAGGTGCGCCGGGCGAAGTAAGAGAGTTAGATTCCCGTCTCTGGACGAATTTTACGATTTTCACGTATTTATTCCGAGTGCTCTGGATGTAATATGTGTGATTTCTAGGTATAATAAAAATATAGGTAATTTAGGTATCAGTTATCTAGTATCCATAACTCAAGCTCTGCTTAGCTTGGGCTAGATGATGCTGTGTGGATTGTCCGGCATTATTTATTTATTTATTTATATAGACAATCATTTATTTGCTGCTCACATAGTACCTTAAAAAAAACACTGGGTAACAATAATTTAACGAGGAAAATAGTGGCACAAAATATTCTCAAAAAAGCCCTTGGGGTTAGATAATGTCTGTCTATTATTCAGCATCATTATTTTATTTATTACCATGTAAATTTAATTAAGGTTGACTCTATGATTTTGTGTTATATTTCTGTAATATTAATGATTATAAATGATCTTTAATTTCAATATTGTACAGTATTGCATTGGGTATTCCCGTCAAAATACGTGTACGTTTGTAAATAAATAAATAAATAATTTTGGACAGGTGAATACGCAGCCATAGGTGTGGACGTAGAGAAGTACGAGCCGGACGAAGCAGTGCGGTACCTAGCCGGTCCTCTCCGGAAAGAACCGGCAGCCAGGACCCTCCGAGCCTTCAGGTCATACTTGGCCGTGGCGCCGTCGCCCTCGCCATCCTACCCGGCCTTTGCTAAAGAAGTCAATAGGAGGCTGCAGATGCCCCCTTTCAACTTTACTAATCCGCTGCTGGCGTTTGGAGGAGGGAAAGTGGTAAGTTTATTTATTTTTATATTTACATGGAGGGAAAGTACCTTAAATATTGCAGATGGAATATCTTACTGAAAGACGGACATTATTTTAATTTATGGATATTTCAGAGGTATTAGCTTACTTATACATATGGCTCAGTAAGTCGAATTAAATTGAATAAATAAATAATAATAAAATAATTGTGCTTTGTAACGATAACAGATGGTTAAAAACAAGTTTTTACGTATAGAAACAAGATACAATTGCAATAAATACAAAGAATAACAACTTACAACACGCTAATTTATTTTCTTATGATATATTTTAAAACTCTTTGGGTCACGTTCATGTAGGAATTAATGGCTCTTGATGATTAATTTTAATAGCATGGGTACATACTTGCTGCATAGTCCATTTTCTAAATGTTTTGTCGTGACCGAAAGTTGTTAGTCGACTTTCTAAATAACACGCGAATCGAGGTAAATTTTAACACAAATATCGTTCTTGTATGTAATGTACCCAAAGGATACCGCTATTGATCCTAAAATGTACGGCTTGAAAATATGGGCCAAATACCCTTTTAAGGTATTTCAATTCTTTTGCCAAAATGGGCGAAATTGTATACCTAAAGATTAACCTTTAGCAAATAAAAAGTTTTAAATAACATTTTTTTATTTCTTGTATCTTTTCTATTTGATACTAATATTTGCAATATTAATATAAAGTGGAAAGTTTGGATTGAAACTGATACTTTAACTATACTCTATAAGTAATGGTCATTATTCTATATTTGTGTGCGAGTTAAATGTATTTATTACCAACCTAACTTGATAGGTTTATAATCATTATTTAATATACATACCACTGAGACAGAACATTCCGGATAAACCGAATCTCAGCTTAAGTTAGCTATAGAATAAATAAGTACTTACTAAAACATAAATAAATGAAAATATACAATATAAAATTAAGATTATTATGTCACTCAATAGATTTTCTTCTCTAAACGACAATTACCCACGTAGGTACAATTTCCTCGTAGAATTAAATGAAGCTCTAATTAAACCCACGTCTGACACTCGCGTAGATCTGACGACAGAAATAGAAGCTGCATTATGCACTCGACATTTCACTCAATGCAATGTCCTAAAGATCCTGAAATAATTTCGAAAGGAAATGTGCCACGTAGATTTTGCTTCGTTATCGCGTGCTTTGAAGTCAAGTGAACTGTTGGTAATATTAATGTTTTAATTGCAGATTTTCCAAACGCAACATTGAATTTAGATTTCGATATTTAGACTAAATTTTATCAAGTTTTTGTTATTTTTATGATAGCCACCAAATAATAATTAAGAAAATAATAATTTTGGTAATAGTAACAAATATGTGGTTTTGACAAAATACAGAAATTTATTGTATCGAAATTTAATATAAATAATGTATAGTTTATCCAAATTTATAACTATTTTTACTGTAACTGTAATATTGTTAGGTAGGTAATATTCTGAAATAAATATAAAAAGTTTGAATCCAGAGTATTTTTGGATACTTACAAAATCAGAAGGACTGTGCTATGCATTGTAAAACTGTATTTTACATGCAATTAAGTCCCATCTTGCAGATCCTGAAAGTAATTCACTTAAACAGTCTCTAGGAATGGTCTCGTAAAGCGACGGGAAGCAAGGGTGCGGTAATCTGATGACAAAAATCCAATTAGGTCCGACAAGGGAATTGCTACGGGATTTCTTTTGTGCCTTGACTCATAAAGCTCAGTTGAATATGTATAATAAAGCAATTGTAGCCAGTAAAATTAGGTTTACTGTTGAATGGTGTGGAGTTGTGTGAATGATAGAAATTCTATGGTCTTGGAATGCTAACAGCCGTTTAGGGAACATTTGGAACATTGGAACATTTGGAACACAACACTAGGTAGAAATAGCTTGGTGAACGATGCCTATTTGTCTTTGTGAAGTTACGTGACTTGTTTGTTTCTGCCTAAAAACTCGAGTGCCGTCAGGGATAAATGCAATATTTGAAGTCGTTACTCATTGTGATAGTAATCCATTATGTTTTGTTGTTATTTTTGCAAGATAAATATGGAGAAGTCTGTAAGTAGGAAACTTTAAGAGAAAGGGTCAGAAAATTAATCTTTTCATTCGGGGGTAATCAGTGACCAGAGGTATCAAATCAAAAGCATTGACTTGGAAATTTAAAAACAACAAATTTGAAGCATGTAAAGTTTATTTTCCGTTAAATAAATGAGAAGATCGTATGTAGGTATTTTTCTCACATAGGGATCACATACTGCGTGACAGGTTCACGACCCGAGGCGCCACGCACTATACAAAATAATTAATGAAGTCTCGTTGCAATGCAGGTAGAGCATTATTATGTCAGTGCTCGCACGATTTATTTACGGAGCGCGACGTCGGCCGCCGCCGCCGTAGCATACGCGTTTCGCATTCACGACGAAAAATAATTACTGTAAGCGCTCGGTGTTAGGATATTCATTTTAGCTCTTTTATTTTGTAGCACATACATACATATGACATTGCACTATTGTAGCGATGTTGAAATTTGTAAAAGAAAGCTTTAGAATAAGTTCGATTTACAGTTGAGTGAGTTAAGCTCTTTCAACTTTGGGAAAGGAAACTTTCTTTGCATTTAAGTTTTGCCTTTACATCTTAAGCTCCGAAATAACAAAAGATTTACTCAAACTCTCTGATTTCAATTGTTATACTACGATAAAGAAAACTTTAACATTATTTTATTTCATTTACCTAGCCTTTTTAAAAAAACAAAAACTATGAATTTCTAACCGTTCCTATAGCCAAAAACTTGTTCCAAATAAATTAAGCGTTTTATGTGAAACTTTTATGACCTGTTCTAGAAAATATTAGAGCTCCTCTTAAATCCTAGTCACGTCGTGGAGCCTGACTTTTAAGATACCGTCGTGACTTTTAAGATAGCGAGTTTGCAGCCCTCCGGTCAGAGTCGCCAAATCTGTGTGACACATTTTATTGCCTGGCCCATGGCGTGAGTTGCCTAGATTTCTACATGCAGGGAATAACTTTAGAACTAGGAGTAAATATAAGAATAGGTCAATAACATTGTATGTTATGAGTTTATAGCGACGGACGAGTTAAGGGTTTACTTCTTTTATACTTTTGTTCTCAGTTTTTTAGTAATTTTTGTCGAAGTACCAACTGTTTTTCCTTTTTATTACTTTTATGATGGTAGGATGTGAACTGATATTTAGTTTATTTTGTTTTTTTTTTTTGTCTGGAAATTTTTACCTAAATACCCATTTAATTATAGTACCTACGCTGATGGGTTCCCTAAAATAAATACTAGTATGAATAAGTAAATATGAATATGCATAAAATAAAAAGGTTAGCTATGTTAAATGCGATAATTTTGTTACCTGCAATAATACTTAATTGGTTACCCCCAATAAAGACAGTACTAACTAAAAATATATATATATAAATTGCGAAAATGAAGGCTACAAAAATGGCAAACAATCACCGAGGTTCTGACAGGAAACATTCTGAAAAAGTGTTTCGCATAGGGTGGTATAGGCCTAAATCTTTCGTATAGCTTATATAGCAAGCTGCAAGAAGATGTAAAGTATATAAAAATGACAGGTTTCATACCTTTTAATACTTGAAATAGTAAATTTTCTCCACCCAGATCCCAGTAGAGGCTGCGTGGCTACACGACTCTGTGTGGGTGTACGCTAGAGCGCTGGCCGCGGCGCTCAGCACGGGGGAAGACCCTCGCGACGGCAGAGCCATCGTAGAACACATGAAGAACACCACCTATAGGAGTGTTATGGGGTGAGTGTACCCTATACGTAGTTCACATAGATCTCAGTAGATGCCGCGTGGCTACAAGTCTCACTGCGGCCGCTGTGCTCAGCACGGGAAAAACCTCGCGTGAGGGCAGAGCCATTGTCGGATACATGAAGATCACTTTATGGAGTGTTATTGGGTGAGTATACTCTATAAATCTCAGTATGGGCCACTTGAATACACGACCAATTGCTGCTTGATGCTTCAAATTTAGTCAAATAAAACGAGTTCCAAAATCAAGAGTTGTCGCAAACATGAACTGGGATACAAACCATTATCACCTTAACTCAAGCTATTATTCAGTATTCTTTTTATGAAAATCTATTCAGCGCATATACTAATCGTACTTACCTAAAAATGGTATAAAGAATGACGTCATATATCTCATATGGTCCCGCCTAGATCGTATTCAAACCCATTCTATGAATACGCGGATTACAACGACATCGACTTCCCTCTTTTGTTTTCTCACTCTATGCCTGACGGCGAGGCATGTACGAGGCGTATATGAGGCGATGCATCCGTTTCCGAATTTTGAAGTATTTATGCAATAACTGTGAAGTACCAATGTTTCCTGTTGCTCTACTTTTTGTTCGGAACACTGCCGAACGTCGTTTGATATTCATAGTTACAAGACATGTTATTTGAGTCAACTGCCAACACACATGATTAAAGTTATTCCAGTAATCCGTCACAGGTGTGGTAATTGGATATCAGGTTTCGTACGTGATACAACGGTCAACAAATTGACGAACTATATTATTTATTACAGAAATCTATCTTATGTTGCTAGGTACGCCGGCTTCCATGGTTAGTGACATAGAGGAATGGCTCAATCAGCCCATTAGTTAATATCAAAAAGATTAATTTTATTAGCGTCTATCATCATGCATGATATACATAAAATATAATTTAATTTATAGCCATCATCATCATCATCATCGTCAGCCCATATTAGTCCACTGCTGGACATAGGCCTCCCCTAATGAGCGCCATAGTGCCCTGTCTTCAGCTTGTCGCATCCAGCATCTGCCAGCAGTCTTTCGCAGATCGTCATCCCACCTGGCCGGAGGGCGTCCTACACTACGCTTACCACAAGTCGCGGTCTCCACTCTATTTTATAGCCACTAATTTATAGCCATAGGTATACAATATTACTTCACTACAAGTATAAAATAAAGTCACTTCCCACTGTCTTTTTGTCCCTATGTATGCTTAGATCTTTAGAACTACGCAACGGATTTTGATTCGGTTTTATTATAGATAGAGAGATTCAAGCGGAACGTTTTTGTAACAGCTTTGCACCCGTGCGAAGCCGGGGCGGGTCGCTAGTATTCTAATAAACTTAAGGTAACAAGCTACATAACAACGTCCAACTCAGCATATTTTGTGAAACCTAGCCGGTTGGTCAAAGGAATCACATCGCTGATCTACTAGTATAATGTTATCTATGGTCTTAACAAACTGACGCGTCACCTATACCAGGAATTTAGTTAGATATAAAAGCCCTAATGTGAAAAGTCTATGGCGCTTCCTTTTTCCAGAAAGTATTACTGCGAATAATGTAAATATAGATACTTAACGACATCAGGTGTAACATGTTTGCTTGGCTTGCTGACGTTTCTTGCGGTGGAAAACATACTGAATGCACTCTTGCCACCCAAAAATATCCCTCTCAGTTGAGTATTTTTGAAAGACTACGTCAAGTTTACTTTAAAATAAAAAAAAATCATAAATAAGAATAGAATAGAATGGCTTTAGAAAAAACATAGGATCCTTTTGATGCAGATCCTCGAGCACCCCACTTCGATTGATCCTAAAAGAATTAAAGATCTATACAATCATATCACCACAATGCACAAATGTTATTTTTGTTCAGGTACTGGGTACATATGGACGAGAACTGCGACGCAGAAGGCAACTACACGCTGCTTTCAATGGACCCAAGCAAGCCGCCCGGTCTCTACCCACTCGCTGTTTTACACAAGATGTCTCCTGTAAGTATTTAGACATATTCGATCTCTGGTGAAGGAATGTCCACCCTGCAACGCTGGAGGTTATGGATGTCCCGCCTCGGAAGAATAATTGTACGTACCTGCAAATGTACAATTTGTTCCGGGTGTTCTGGTCGAATAATATAAAATATCTATCTATATAATCTTCTAATAATAACAAACCAAAACCAAACCCAAAACACAAGTTCGTTTAATGATTCTGTGTGGATTGTCCAGTATCATTTATTTATATATTTTGGCCATGTGTCCATTCCGCATGTCCAGCGTGATAAAAGCCAACAAGGCGCTTATCAGGGGGAAGCGTCGAACAGTAAAAGAGTGCAGCTAGTAAACTGTAGATTATAGTTCTTTATTGTACATGCATCAAAACATAGAATGAACTTAAACTAAAAGGGTATGTCATAGGCGAACTTAACCCTGAAATGAGTTTTCTTATAGCAAGCCTAGGAGTGATAGGAGAGGCGATGGAACATATAGAGGAAGTATACATATATATAGATATACCTATATGTTTTCAAATGACATTGTCCAAGCCCCAAAGGTCAAAGGTTGATATTTGGCCCCGTCATTATTTGTGAAATTCTTTATTTCATCAAATTATTGCATTTAAGTTACTGTGAATATTTTTTCTAGATCAGGACCTACGAAAATTCGGACGTCAATCACAACAATAACCGCAAGGTCATCGCATCATCGTCTGCTGTTCATCATCTATTGTTGCTAATCGGCCTATCCTAATAAGCAATATTCTTATATATCTCGTTATGTTTGGGTGGTAGAGCAGATGTTTCCTTATCATTCAATACGCAGATTATCCAGATTCTATGTCTGGAATGTCTTCCTTTCTTGTTCAATTATATAGTAATTAATGGCTAGAAATGTTCGATGCAAATTGTACCCAATTAGCCGACCAATTCGAGCGATAACACTGTTTCTAGCTTTGCATTGCTTCCAGTCTATTCAGAGTAATGTATATCAGACTTAACTACTTCATCAACTATGTTCTATAAGTCCAGCCTAGAACAAACTGTCGGAAATGTATTTGGTCTGGAGCTTCAAAAGCCGCACAATTCAGTTCGGTAAACCGAAAAATTGAGTTCATTTTTCTCATAATTAAAATTCTCCCGCAGCTATTCTTTGCGTACACAACTGTCGGTCAACAGCCGCTCTAAAATTAATTGAGTTAAACCAAACTCGTTCATAAATGGTTAACGCTCTGTTTCATAAAAGTAGGATATAAACATAGTTAAATCGGAAGTTAATTGAAATTGCTATTTGAGTTTATGGCGGAATCGGACATGTCGTGCGTCCTGAATAATAATTATTGGAAACAGTGAATTCGTACTGTTGAGCACCTAGTGAAATGTTTTATTATCGAAATTGTATTGACAGTGTTCCGTTCACAAAACATTTCGAAAAGTCATCGAAGCAATACAAACAAACATTTTCTATTGTTCCTCAGTCGAGTGTTGCCAGTTGATAACAATTCATTCAATATTTCCCTTTATAATTTAAGCTTTTATCTTCCCATTTTAATTGGAAATCGCAGAACAGAAATTGTATCAAAGCCAAAGAGCCTCAGTCTGTTACTTGAATTAGTTATCTAAATTAAATTCCCTACATTTCATCATACGTTGTAATTGGAAGGGTTTCGTGATTAGTGGAATACAGTCGCGTAGATACCGTATCATAATTGAAAACATTGAATCAGTTAGAGTACATTTATCCTACGCTCGGCTCTTTATACGTAGATACAGTTTTGTATACAAATCCAATTATTTCATTAAGCTTCAGTCAAAGGACGTTTTTAAAATAAACTTTATAGCTATACCAGTAAGATAACTCAATAAATAATACTGTAAATACCTTCCTAAACAGAACAGTTTTAGTAACAAAAAATTCAATACAAAATCAGCATACATATTAAAACTTAAAATTTTCGCGATTTGTTAACATTTAAAATACTTATAATGTATATTGGATATTTATTCAAATTCATTATTATTCAATTATTTTGTCAGAAAACACATAAAAATACATTATAAACCCTAAACTACAAAAAAAATCCCTTAACGTTAAGCTTGGACTATTTAAGTCCATAATAATGCATTAATTCGTAGTCGCACATCCCAAATAACTGTCACCATAAATTTTGCTATCCAGTGAGATAAACTACCGGCATTAAAACATAGCTCTTTAAACATCTCGTTACTCGTAAATTAGTAGGAATAGCTCGAAACGCGAACGCACAATCTGTACGTGTACAGAATGCACGGCGTTTAACTGTGAGTTTACGTCACATTTGGCCGAGAAGACGCGAGCTGGTGCCAAGTGCATGCTGCATTGAAACTACAGGCCCTGGTGTAGATTAATTCCTTTATCTAGGAGAATTCTAATAGACTGTGGAAAATGCTGTTAATTCGAGATCGCAATTTATTTTGGGTTCTGCAATTTGAGCTAAGTCAGGTTTAAACTTTAAACAGACCAGAGGTTAGCCAACTGATGGACCGCATGTGTTTAACCCGCATAACTGATAGATTATCATTCTACGCAGTAGTGTTTATCGGATTCTCAACGACTTGTTTTACCTGTTAAAGTCGTATGAAAATAATAAAGAAATCAATAATGCTGGATAAATCACATACCATAGCCACAAGCTAAGCAGAGCTTGTGTTATGCATACAGATAACTGATGTGCGTAAAAATAACAAAATACAAATATAGATATTTTTGTTACACAAAAGTGTCTGCTATTGATATCAGCTATATTTGATCCAAAGTCATAAAGCACGTAACTAGAAGTCAAGGGAGTTCGGTACGATGTAATAAACTAAGTAAACAGCTTGTCTACAACAACCTCATGTGAATTATCGCTTTAGCTCGCAGCAATTCTTTTAAGTGATAAATTGCATTACACGCCACGACGAACTTCTTGTAACTAATGGCTAGGATATTTTACATTGTTTGTTAAATGAAACAGGGACATGATACGGTAGATACCTCAAACACTTGTTAGGACGATTTGTTTTAAGAACATATTTTTAAAATTGCAATGCATTTGAAAAGAGACAATCAGCGATAGACCAAACTTTTACTAAGAAATCTACGAAGTTGCAACTACACTCACTTATCTTCTCTATGTCATACCTACTACAAACCACTTGGTGTCTTGTTGCCACATGTAACACATTCAAGCAATCTGTTATCAACAGGAAGTGAGGTTTCTGCGGGAGCTGAAGTGGCCGGGGGGAGCGCCGCCCCTGTCCGAGCCACCGTGCGGCTTCCGGGGGGAGAAATGTGTCAGTAAGTATCACACCACCCTCATACGTAATATTACAAAATTGACCATGTTTCTTGACAGATTTCAACAGAAGCACTTACGATAATTATTTCAACCTCCCGAGAATGTCGTGTAATATTTTCCTGTAGCACATGCTACAAATGTATCGAGGTCGACGAAAATATTCCCTTTTGTTCATCAATATTGGTTTTCGTATAAAATGTTTATTGTGCAAAAAGCTTTTCGCGTAATGCGCAACATGTGTTACGAAGCAGCAAGTGGCCTGAACGATTACGTTTCCTTACCCGTTCGCTTATAAAAAAGTAAATAGGCAGTTAAGTGCAAGGATTGTACAAGTAAGTAGGGTGGGTCGTAAAAGCTTGCCCTTAACGAGTCTGTGACAAGCGATGTGGCAGCCATCGGCCGCACGCGACCCGCTGAGCGCATTATTGCCCACACAAAACAATGCTTAGCTCTCCCAACACGAGAAAGGCTTTAGACTGGCGACTACATAGTACCACAGAAAACTAAATAATGCTACATACATAGTACCTAAACGCCTGGCGACAAGATTAAGCTGAGTGCCTTACAGTTTCAGACGTTAATGGAAATGTCGGGGTCCTGTAGTGTTTTAAGAACACGTATGCTTTGAAAACGTTGTTTGGTATTTACTCACATATTGATCCGGTCGAGAGAACTAAGGCCTTCTGAACAAGGTGTCCGCAGGGTCAGGTTTTTTCTAATGTCAATCTGAACCGGAAAAAGGATCAAAGCTAATATTCTTCATTGAGTCATCCTAATATAAATTTCCCTATAATCCTTTATTGATTGACTCGCTAGGGTTAACTCTATACAAAATGCAAATTTATTTTGCAAATCCCCACCATTGACATAGTTTCGTGTTCCACGCTTTTGATAGACTGGAATCTGGCATCCAAGAAAATGAATGTGTACTTTTTATTAAAAGCTTCTTACGTCTCCGTCAAAGGAAAACCGGATCTTGTTAAAAATAAGAATTACATAAAATGGAATGAAAAATATAAACCATTTCTTTCCACTTAGATTCCGTCGTGTTGTAAGAAAGAGTTTACGTAACTTAAGATTAATAACTTTAAAAGCTTGCCTTGTCTAAGAACATGAGATAAACTTCCCGAGTACTTAGACAAACTTCATAATTTCTTTTGGGCTTAAACCAGCCGAGTTGAAAGTTAAAAGGATCTTTGAACGTAAAGCGAAGTAAATACCATTCTAACTGCAGCTTTTCCGTTGCGCTTCTTGTTAGAAAGGAGTGACTCGAATGTAGTCCTATAATCTAGCATTAAAGTTCAGGATCTAGGAGTTCCGAGCTAAATCCTAACGTGGACCTAATGAAGCACCTTGTGGCTTATTGAAACTTTTAAACTTTTTGATTTAATAACGCTTTGGAGTGAAATAAAGTTACGTACTGGCCGTCGGATTTGGTAGGAAAGTTTGTTATAAACGTGTCTAGAATTTCTAACACTGAAATGGATGGACCAGTAAAGTATGTGTAACAGGTTATCGGAGAACATTTATTGTTTCCGAAATTCAGTGTAAGAGGAGGTTATTTAAACTCCCTCTTTTTTAGAATTTACAATATTTTATTGATTATTTTCCATTTTACATTATTTACTGTAGCATTTATCATATTTTTGAATTTGAAATGTTGTTGTTGCTGTTTAAATTTTTGCTAGTAAATTAGACTTTTAATTGTTTGCATTATTTAATGTTAATTTTTATTAGAAATTTGTTATATTCATTTATTGAATCTCTTTGTTACTATTTGAAATTTTTTATGTGAAATTTGCAAGAATTAGACCTATAACTTAATTTTATATTTTTTTGTGTAGGTAAGTGCTCTTATAATTATGACCGTTGTAATTAATAAATATAATTATAAATTAAATTTGACAAAGACTCGTGTGTATCTTATATAATTTATATGCCTACTAAACATAGGTACATATTTGTTATGACTGTAGTGGGTAGTCGATTCACGGTAAGCCAGCTTCCAAGGGCCCGGGGCTTCTTCCTCGGCTTACATATATCTTAAATGTATCTTAAACGTATGTTTAAGATACAGAGGGCATAGAGAGTTTTCTCTATGCCCTTGTATTCAAAACAACTCAAAATTCAATAAATAGATGTACCACGTAACTCATTGTGTACTATATTTCCCCTAGGCCACATAGGAGCCTGGGCTCTAGGCGCCTCAGGGGGGACTCTAGTTCTCCTAGCACTGGCCGCACTGGCGTTGTACCGAGGCTGGCGTTACGAGCAAGAGCTGGACTCTCTCCTCTGGAAGATCGACTTCCGAGACCTGCATCTGCCTGATGAGGAGCAGCAAGCGAACAAACTGAGTAGGTAAACGATTTATGTTGTTGTATGCATGCTTGCTTTTACTTTTTAATTTCCATTTAATTTTACTTATTGTTTTTTGATGATTTTTTTGTAGTTTATAATCATTTAAATTTGACATTATATCTGCATGACTCATGACAAATTATTATTGTGTTTATTCATTTTGTAATGTTTTAGCCGGCTTGGTAGGTATAGACTTTTATATAAAATAATTTTAATATTAGACTAGAATTTACGGTAGGTACCTACTCTATCACATTGAGTATGCCCATAAGGACAGAAGTGCATGTTGATAAATAAATACCGGTGTAGGTATTTTGGGGGGTAACTGCTTATTCACAAGTTATATTATATGCCGTAATATGCCTTTTCTTAAGCTTAATAGCAAAATGTGTTTAAAAAAATATTTATTTTACGCATTGCATAATTATTGCATTAAATTGCACATCTTAAATTTTACTGTAGTTCAAATAGTACAATTACTCCATACAATTCCCGGCTGCCGCAGAAAAGTAAATAAATAGATTAATCACTCATGCTGGACAAACCACATAGCATCATCTAGCCCCACCAAGCTAAGCAGAGCTTGTGTTATGGTTGCTAGATATTTTTTATTACACATAGGAAAAAACCAGAACTCCCAGTGTACATACAATCATTTGTCCCGAGACTAGAATCTAACCTCTTGCGTCGCATGCGAACCCACTGCGCCACAGAGGTCGTCAAGTCAAGTGCATCGGTATACATTAGTATGCGATGCGTATGCAGAATCGCAGCGAAATTGTACGGCTGCTTATTAGGCTAAGGGTAACATAAAATGTTAGTTTGTGAGCACCGTCGCGTGATAATGGCCTTAGTCTAGCCTAGTGCTTATTTAGTTATTTTATTTTGTTGTTTTCGTTCGTAACAGTTAAAATAAAGAGTTTATCTGTGTAGACACTGGGTACATAATTTTCTAGTTTTCATTTGCAAAAGCTTTCTGATATTTCGTCTACCAATTAGGCGGGGCAGGTAATTAAAAGCATTTGCTGTCTATTTATGCTTTTGTTTGCATTTAACCATTTGGATTTTATTCTAAGCATATTTGTTTAATTTTTCGTCTATTGTATAATCGTGCCTCTATTTAACTTTTAGAATTGCCGTTGTTTATTAAGGCTTCTGCGACGGATGAATTTTCCATACAAACGTATAATACCAAAATGATTTGTAATTTTAGCATATTTTCGCCATGATCTGTTATTATTTGTATATTAGAACAGTATTTATCTAGGTTCCTGCCACAAGCTTTTTTGATAAACTTACCTATCTACACAAAAAATAAAAAAAACATGTCTTCGTTCAATAAATCCGATTTTGTTTCATTTAATTTCAATAAAGTATTTTGAAAAAAATGTGATAAATACAATTTTGATACGAATAATTGCAAATCATGGTGAAAATATTCTCAATTTGTTTTTTTGTATTAAATTTATATATATTTGGGATATTCAACCGTGTCGCCAGAGCCTTAATTGCAGTCGTCCTACTACTCTTAAATAAACATAGGTTTAATCCCAAGAAACCCAACCAGTAGGTTCAACATGAATAGTGCATTACTTTGCGACACCGCCTGTAAAACGGAACTGAATCTTGCAAACCTAGCTCTTTAATTTTACCTTCCGTACTTACTTATGGGCTCAGTGTACATGATTTAAAAAGATCTTGTCAAAGATTTTACTTTGACTCTTTTTCAAGAATATCCTGGCGCAGGGCCGTAGCCAGAAATACTATTCGGGGGGGGGGGGGGTCGAGCCTTAGACCAGCTCGAGACAACATGCAACATCTTTATATAATTATGTACTTATGCTAGTACCCGAAGTGGTTTTCAACCAATCACTTTCCAAAAAAAAATCGATAAAAAATAATAACCATGGGTAACCAAGCGAATTTTTTCAGATTTTTCCGATGTTTTGTAAAAAAGTAGGCAAAAGTGTGACAATAGATGTGACAGCTAGCCCCAAATATTTTAAAAACTGCGGTGGTAATTTTGGAGATTGGAGATTGGTATGCCAGCAACAAATAAAAAAATGTGAGAAATACAAAAAATAAATAACTTCGAGTGTCATTTTCGGGTGACAAAAAAGTTAGTAGTATTAGTTAAGGGGTAGGTATAACAATTCACATTATTATGAAAGAATGGCGAGCGAAGCCAGCCGCCAATTCTTTTACATATTTTCGGCAGGCTGATAAAAATGACTAAATGGCTATAGAATGATCGGCGAGCGAAGCGAGCCGCCAAATTTTTACATATTTTCTGCAAGCTGATAAAACTGACCAAAAGGCTACAGAATGAACGGCGAGCGAAGCGAGCCGCAATTTTTTTACATATTTTCGGCAGGCTGATAAAAATGAACAAAAGGCTACAGAATGAACGGCGAGCGAAGCGAGCCGCAATTTTTTTGTGCGACCTGTCGGATGATCTATAAAATAGAATCAAGAGTGACAAAAGATTATGATAAGCGAACCCTGAAACTTTTAGAGCCAAAATTATAACAGTGAGTGGAGTGACCGCCGATATTTTGTTGTGTTTGCGGCCGCTGAAAATTGTTGAGAAATTGTGGCATTTTCGCAAGGTTGTTAAAAATTTTCGAATAATTCCGAATGAACGGCGAGCGGAGCGAGCCGCGAAATTTTTTGTGACCTTTTCGGCCGTTACCAAATAGTTTAGAAAAGTATGTTATAAATAAATACATGACAGTAAACGGAGAAAGCAATTCAAATACGGAACGACAAGAAAATAGGTCTATTGATTTAAAAAATTTAAAGTAATGTCGTGATCTGCCTGCCTAGCTGGAATCGGCCGTAAATGTATGCGATGCGTGCACCCAGCTCATTTAAAATGTAGAGACGAATTTTGTTGAAAAAAAGTTTGAGTTTTCAAAAGAGAATAATTTAAAGAAATATTTAAGTGCTTGCTTACATACAATACAATGTATGTAGATACACAATAGGAATCGCATGGCATGGAGCGCGAGCGCGCCCCGTCCGCCACCGACGACTCAGAGCGCGCTGTTGTTAATCGGAGATGAAATGAGACGAAAAAATTTTTGTGTTTTTAAGTGAGAATAGCTATTTAAAGTAAGCCGCAATTTCCACGTACGAGTACGTATCCGAGAAAGTTTTACCTATTCAAGTTTGATTTTTAACGCTGCCTCAACATTACGGGGGGGTTTGAATAAAATTTAATCAATGTCATAGGCTTTACATGAAACGTCCGCCTAGACAAAAACATCAACATAGCTACACACTATGTACATTCATACATCTAACATCCAACAACATTTTTTATATTAATTTAATCCACATAATCATATTTCAAAAGTTGTGTTGTATCTTAATTATTAGTACTATTTTAACGGGTATTTATTGCGTTTAATTACCTATTTTTCCCGACGTTTCAACAGGTTTACACACTGTCGTGATCACGGGATGACTCTTGAAAATAGGTAATTAAACGCGATAAATACCCGTTAAAATGGTACTTATAATTATGTGTTCAGATCGCGTTTAAAAAATATGTATATATTTTATCTTGTTATAATGGTGGGGGGTAAGGTGAATTCCAAGCAAATTGGTCAGAGCTAATTTTTTCCAGCAAGATAGCAGCGCTGGTGCGGTCACGAGTACCACCAACAATACCAACAGCGTCGCTGTTACCGCCACGGAGAAGAACGGAAGCACTGGAGGGGTGCGATCCAGTCAGGTATGGTATTTTTATTTAAACTAATATTATAAAGAGGAAAGATTTGATTGTTTGAATAGAATAGGCTCCGAAACTACTGAACCTATTTGAAAATTCTTTCACCATTCCAATCCTATATTTTCCGTGATGAATATAGGATATAGAATATTTTCAAAAAGTTAGTTAGGCATGAAAAATTCCGATCGCGATCTTGAGCCAAACAGAACAAGTATTTGATGCTCGCAATCTTCGTCGACTCTCGGATGTTTCTCAAACACGACTTTTGAAAAACCTCTGCTACCATGAATAAAGCCTCAGGCAGATCTAGTAAGAAGTACGTTCTCACAAGTTGAACGTTTTGTTCTTATTTGTAAAAAAATAAATTACGAGTGAGAGCGAAATGAGTTGAAATTGAAGATCTTAAAATTAAAACAAAATATTCTATAGAACAATGGTTAAACTTGAACCAAGGGAAACCTTTACTAGGGAACAGATGTTCTTGATGAAAGTCCACTGCACATTAATAGACCCGGCGGGAATTTCAGTTCTCATGTAACTCAAAGAGTTACGCTCATTAGCTGTTAATCCCCAAAGCTTAATTAAACACCAAAAAGAGGAACCGAATGTTGGACTTTTGAATCGTAACATGCAGTGATTATTCCTGTTATCAAACAGTGTACATATTGTATGAACTAATAAGTACACAGTTTGTGTCTGTGTGTGTAACTCAACTGTCATAGGTATTAGTGTGGTATTAGCGATCCGCCCTGACTTCGCACGGGTAAATAACGAAAATTTCAAAAATTTTACACATATTTTACACGTATTGAGTTGTATTAAGTTTTCGTGATCCCTAATTTTTTTTATAAATTCTAACGCCTATGTTGATAAAGGTTTTTCTAATACGTAACAAATCTAATGAAATAATTTTTAAAACCAGTACTTTCGGAGGCTGTTCAATTCAACCAAACATCCAAATCTTTCCTTTTTATGATATTAGTAGTTATGTATTAGACAACTATGGTGTCTAGATATCCCTAATTTGGATTTAAGATTTAATTTAGGATTATTTTATGGTAGTCTAAGTAAGTAGTCTTTATAATATTAAGTAAGATGGCTTCGTGACGTTTAGGATAGAATAAATTGAGACACTTTGTCCGAAATGACATTTTATAATTTCAATATTTTCTTCACTGACATTTCGGACACTAATGATAAAACGTGTTTTGTACAGTCAGATAATAAAGTGAAACTGGCAAGACGAATCCAAGGTTTTGACGGTAAATAATTTCTAAGCTAAATGTTTAATAAATTGTACCCAGGTCTCTCTCAGCTCTAATCCCGACCTGGACTTCAGATACTCGGCCATATTCACTGAGGTCGCCTTCTATAGAGGAAGGCTGCTCGCTGTGAAGCGAGTGAGGCGACACCATATCGACATCAACAGGGAAATCAAGAAGGAGCTCAAAATCGTAAGTCTACAACTGCTGTAATGTGTTTCTGATTAGATGACGACCTCTGTGGCGCGGTGGGCGAAGGTCCGCTTGCGACGCAGTAGGTTGCGTTTTCGTACAAATATATGTTCAGGGTGTTCTGGTCGTCGTCTATGTATAATAAAAATATCAATCTATGTACTTGTATATTATTATGTATATCAGTTCTCTAGTACCCATAACACAAGCTCTGCTTTACTTGGGGCTGGATAACAAATGAATGTGGCCTTTCATAATGATTGTTTATAAATTTTTATTTATATGAATCTTTCATTGTTATGTCCAATTTGTGTAAAGTTTTGTAAAGTTTGTGGCATACCGCAAAAGATATTAAAACGTAGGTTACCACAGATAATCATCTTATTTCTTATCAAGAATTCCTCGACAAATTTCCATACGAAAACAAAACGAGAATTTTTATTTCCAGAAGAATCCAATTAATTAGTAAGGACAAAAGAAAGCAGCCTTACAATGACTTTATAAAAGTTGTTCTCGTTTTATCAGAGCCTCTGATTTTATCAACGTTTTATTAACAAACGATGAATTTTCTGGGAAACAAATGTATCACTCAAGTAAATCCCAAACAAATCCTCTTCCGTTCCCTAAGCGTGTTTGCACATGTAATAACGGAACGTTTACTCGGATAAACCGAGAGATTGAAGGAAAAGAGCATTAGCGTAGAAATATATATATAGCAAACGAAATATTACAACTTGGATTTACTCACTGATTGCCCAAGTGTATTGTTCGCGCCTCGCTGTCTTTTGTGTATGCATAGACATACATTTGTGATGGATTTTGTACATTTATATTTTGTTTATTTTATACAGAGAATTAGCTATATTCTAAAACATTATGTTGTAGATGGGACTATTTATTACGGACCTCTATGTATCTATCTATCAACAAATCTCAAAACATCCAAAGGCGAAAGTGAGTTTAATTTGAGGTATTGACACATCTCTGCGGGAACCAGATTGACAATCAAAAAAATTATAAATTGAGCATAAAAATGACAAACAGCAAGAAATAAGTCGGGTTTTTCTTTTCGCACAATACTTTTCGAAAGAACAGCGCTTTCGGTAATATGTATAAAAATAAAGCTTAATTACATCATTACCTGAGGAAAACAAACAGGCACATTTGTTTAAATAGAGCATAGACCTTACGGATATGACGGAGGTAGGTACTGACTGGGATAAATCTCTGCATTCCTTCACATTTGACGGCGTACGGTCGAGGGAAATAGCTGTGTTTACCATGTAATATATGATCGTGACAGGCAATTCTGACTGTATATTTTACCGACAAGGAATGTTGCTACTTAGAACAATTCACATATCAGGTTCATCAGCTAAAAATATTTTGGATTTGCTGTTGTTTTGGTATGCTTCTGTGCTTTAATAGACGATTGAATTTACCATTTATTAACAAAGAAAATTATGATTAACGAATAAAGTTTACACTTGTATCCGTTTAATGATATTGTATCAGAAAGCAGAATACCCAGAACGCTGGCAGCATTCTGCTTATTAAGCTAATGCTAAAAAAATGTGTTGATCTACGGACTCTGGACAAGTTTTTTCATCCTAATTAAATAGATTTAATCAAAAAATTTCTGACTACCTTCTTAATTCTAACTCAGGGAACTGGCATATGCACTGACATACCATAAACGAGTGTATTGTGCATTGTTCCCCTACCATATCCTTGACTTGACTTGACTTCTTGATATGGCAATATGTGTCTGGTTTGCCACTTTTCTTACCATATCCTAAACGGCCTAGATCCTTGATTTACCAGAGTAGGACTTTTGACAGTTTCGTTTCAGCGATTAACTACCTCCTACATAGCATAGTTTTGCGTCAAACAATTCATAAGCCATTTCGTGAAATTCCATAGAAAACTTTCTAAAATTTAATCCAACAAAATTTTCTGTCGCTCTAAAATAGCTTCAAAAATCGTAAAATAACTTCGTACGTTCGTCAAAGTATGATTGCAACTGCAAACAACGTATGAGATCTTCAGACAGTCCCGAGAGCGCTGCAAAGCAAACGGTCTCAAGAATAAACCAAATACAAATACCGTAGTTTGTTCAGGTGATAAGTGGTAACTTACTGATGTTCCGAGTTGCAACTTCAAGAACGGAATCTAGAGCACACTACAGTTTGCACACTTTCCAAACCGATATTTTTACACGTATTGAAAGTTTTAAATGAAATTTTAAGAAAGACGAAATAACACATGCATCCACTTTATGCGCGGGTCGAGGGACATAGAATAGTCAAAATGGCGTGCACTAGAGCTACCAAATGAAAAGCTGCTAGAATTAACTATAACAACGTTTGTTAAGCCGTAGTCACAAGCATAGGTCTACTTGAGTTGAGCATTTAGCCCAAGTGTAGCATAGATACACTTGTACGTAGGTAGGCCTTACTCAACTCACTCAACAGTCCACTCAACATACAGTCACCTGAAAAAAGTACCAACAGTCGACTTTGTTCCTTTTTATTTGCTATGTAAACGAACTCAGGCTACATTATATCTTGAACCAGCTACTTGCGCCGATATTCTACAAGTATACATATCTATGCACATAGACCTGCTAAAAACGAAAATATACTTGTGTTGACCATTCTAGAACTTAAGTTCCTTCGATAGTCTACTACGCTAAAGCTTCTCTAAATGTTGGCCTACATGCGTAGACCATCTAGAGGTACATGCGTAGCACTACTTATGAAACAGACCTTCTACGAGCGTATAGAGTCCTACAAGACATACAATATAATGTATCTCCATATTTTATAATTTATAAAGATGCTGCAACTTTTTCAAAAAAAGTTCATGATTATTTTTATGTACCTCTTTTTAGGGTTTTGACATCGGTTTCAAAACCCTTATGGGATCACTTTGTGTCTGTTTTGTGTTTTGAATCCTTAATATCTCAGAAACTACTGCAGCTATTGACTTGAAATTTGAAATAATAATATATTTTGTGCGCCCGTACAGATTTATAGAAAAACAAAAGAAAATAAATGTAAAATCAAAATGAAGAGTACAAATTTTGAAATCGAAATTTTAAATGGGACCTACAGCGTCGAAAGGGGTCTCAAGTGAAAGGTATTGGTAGATTTTATACTTTTTAAAATATTTTGAAAAAGGTAAAAAAAAGTACCATCCAAAGTGTTTGTAGATATGGATGTATATTTTACAGGAAAGATATAGCGAAGTCTGTAAAAATAATACTTTTTGAAATATGGTCAAAAAAGGGGGGGATAAATTTCTAAAGGGTAGACTACCCCACCGTCTAACCCACTGGGTTATCAAATGAAAGGTATCAATTTGCACATTCTAAAACAGTTTTGAAAATTTCGATAGGTTTTATACTTTTCGAAATATTTCGAAAAAAGTCGAAAAATTTGCCATTCTCAAAAAATTGTAGGACCTACCTACTTACCGGTTGTTCAACAGCGCTCCAAAACCGTTGTTCTCATAATTTCAAAGTCCATTCCATACTCAATGTATTCCACTGCGCTCCAAGAATTTTTGAGAAGAGTAATGTATCCTGGATAATCCACTCAGCATCATTTTAGCCACAATCTAAGCAAATCTTGTGTTATTGGTACTACTACGATAGCTGTTATATAGGTACTTAATAAAGTATATGTATCACATTAGATGATTTATTTTTGTGTACATAGAAAAAGACTAGAACACCCGAACAAATAATCTGCAGATCGTACAAATATAAGTCCTGAGGCGGGAATCAAACCGCAACCTCCTGCGTCGTAAGCGGACCTTGGCCCACAGCGCCAAGACGTCGTCAATATACGTACCTACCTATACGACAAAAGTTCAAAACCCTCGACGCGCGAGTTACACTCGAACTTGTCGTACTTGTTTAACTTTGTAGTATAGGCCTACATGTATCCTTGTCGAACAAACCCAACGTTGACAAATTTTGTAAACATCAGAGTCAATAAATAATATGCTCCCGTGGAGCAAGAGAAGCGATCCTACATGGCCGTGTGAAAGAATTTCCAATTACTTCGAGCGGGGTGCCTTCACGCGACGAATACGTGTGCTTTAAATATTGCGCAAGGCATCGACTAAAAGGTTAAACTATTATGACTAGAAGGTTAAACTATAATGACTAGTTAAAAGGTTAAACTATAATGACTAACTCTAAACTAAAGTTATGCTTAGGTACAACTTTAGTTTTAGAGTTTATAACCTTATCTCTCTCGGTCTCTAGGTTTTCCTGAAGAGAACTTAACATGAAATTTAGGGTTAAGCTAGGCGAGTTTAACCCTAAAAAGAGCCATTATTTTACATCTAAGTGTTTTATTATATATTTTATTGTGCAATAAAGAATGAAGAATTGATAACGTAAATAAATATAAATTCGTAGGTGGCAATTTTATTGCAGTATTACTTAACTACAAAAACTGCTTATCTAGTAAACTACTACCAAATATATTACTGCGAATTTACTGTCTACGAATATTTTTAATGTTACATCAACCTTTTTTTGCGTTGATTCTACCCGAATACTCGTATCGCGTAAAATCAATATAAATTCGTTGGTGCTAATTTTATTGCCGTACCAACTTAACTACAAAAATAAACCTTTTGCTAAACTATTCAGAACCTTAAGAGTGTACCTTATGTAATTTTATAGTTAGAAATCGTTATTTATCTCAGAATCTGTGAAAGCTACCACCTTCATATTTAGGTAAATGATAATCTTGGATTCCGTCTTTTCAAAAACACGATTGGTGAAAATTTTCTCGATCCTTTTATTTTTTGAAAAATACATGTTTTGCACACATTTTGCTATTTATCTCAGGAACCACCTCATTTTTTTTGTTGGATTTTTGTTTTGTCAAGAAACGTAGTAGAATTTCTTCGTTTTCGTCTTTTTAATTTTTCGATTAGCTGTGTAAATAACTTGTAATTAGGCATAACAGTTTTGGCGGAGCAAAATACGGAGCACGTCTATCGCTCTGTGCTTCTCACTCATACGAAAATCATATCTTGTCATCCTGCTCGAAATTTGAATTTTAGCTGAGGTATGGCACGCTCTTAAGTAAATAACTGTGAATAATCTACTGTAAATTTCGCAAATTACTGCAAATCTTCTGTAAATTCCGAAAGCTCAGAACTTGCTCACAGACATTATTGACGATATCTTAAACAATGAGTTGAAACTGGTATCCATGTTGTTTAGTTTATGTGTTGATACTCTGTTTACACATGTTTGTTCACAGATGCGGGATTTACAACACGACAACGTGAACGGCTTTGTAGGCGCCTGCATAGAGCCGCCCAATGTGTGCGCTCTCTCGGAATACTGCACTAGGGGTAGCCTCAAGGTAAATATTGGAAGATAGCCAGCATCTTCGTATTGATGGTACAGTGCGCGTCACATATAAGTACCCCCCTATCTCAATGTATGTGGGAATTCCCAACAATAGTTGTTATTGTTAGGAATTTCAGACTTTGAGTATTATTGGTGGGTGGTTCGATCCTGAGCGGCGGCGTGATAAATTTTTTTGAAAATAGCTTATCTATACAAGGGGGGTACTTAATTCTGACGCGCACTGTACCTATGGTACCAACTATGTATATACAATGGTTGTGCTTTGTTCTTGTCTGACTCATTCACTATTCTTTTATAATTATCTTAAGGCGAGTACCATCTATGTATATAGAATTGTTGTGTTTTGTTCTTGTAGGACTCATTCACTATTCTTTTAAATGGTTTTAAGGCGGTCTCTACTCAAATCAAAGCTGCTACTTATTTTATGTTATTATTCTATTTACGTTGAAAAAAGGACCTTTCCTCATTTTCATTGGGGAGTTAGTAGTACCTACCTACCTATATAAATAAGATTCCTCTGTAAAAGTATTATTTTGTATAGACAGAAGCAGAAATGTGAAAAGAGTTTGAGTTAGACTACTACTGTAATAGGTTTCACAAACTCTCCAAACAAAATGTAGAAATTTCCTTTGATCAACGTAATTATAAGATATCGGTGGGGGAAACGTCTATGGTAATTAATCAACTTTGATGGTTTTATTAGGCTAATGAAAGGTTGAAGTTGGAAAGATTTTGTATCTATACTAATATTATAAAGAGGAAAGATTTGATTCTTTGTATGTTTGTTTGTTTGTTTGTTTGAATTGAATAGGCTCCGAAACTACTGGACCGAGTTAAAAAATTCTTTCACCATTAGAATCCTTAATTTTCCGTGATGAACATAGGCTGTATAATATTTTCAAAAAAGTTAGGGATCCGCATGAAAAATTCAATAATTGAACCGTGGGCTGTATATTCAACCTCTTTTCTATTATGGCGCGTCAGAATAGAAAAAGAGGTTGTATAGCGCACGGTGCTTGCTTTTTCTCTACGGCGAGTGTCAGTTTTGGAATGTCGAGTCAATGTCAAAAACCCCAATGCTGTTAAAAAAAGTAAAGATCCGTATGAAAACTGTGAAACCCATCGTTTTAGTGTGTATAATTTCTGAAATTTTTGTTTAATACCCGTGCGAAGCCGGGGCGGGCCGCTAGTCATTAGATATAATTATTATACTATGATATGGCTTAAAATTAAAACATGCTATGGGTGAAGACCTCTGTGGGGCGGTTAGCGAAGATCCCTTACGGCGCAGTCGGTTGTGGGTTTCATTTCCGCCTCGAGACAAATGTTTGTACGATCTCTAGATATTTGTTCAGAGTGTATCAGTCATCTAGTATACATATCTAGTCATAATTGAAGCACTGCTTTACTTGAGGTAAATAGTAAAAATATTTAAGAACTCCCTAGCGACGAAGTCCCAGACATTCCCTAGTGTACCTATACCAAAGCCGCAAAGTCGAGCGAGGTTTCGAAGTCTCAGATAAGTATTGTGTTGTTGCAGGATATCCTAGAAAACGATGACATCAAATTGGACAATATGTTCATCGCTTCTTTGGTTGGTGATATTATTCGAGTAAGTGTTATGCTTTGTTTATACCTATCACAAATATCTTTTTTTTTATGTCTTTGTGTGATACGAAAACCTGTAGATGACAGCAAGTGAAGGCTCGCAATGTACAAACATGTACCAAGAAAACGGCCTCTATGGCTTGGTGGGCAAAGGCCGTCGAGCCCGCCTGCTAGGTTGCGGGTTTGATTCCCGCCTAGGGAGAAAATTTACGATCTGCAGATATTTTTAAGTTTTAGGGTGTTCTGGTCGTTTCTCTATGAATAATAAAAATATGTATCTATGTAATATGTATACTGTATCTGTATCTTGTATATTGTATTATGTAGGTATATCATATATTGTATAATGAGATCGACTTCATCATGACGGATAGCAAGCATATATTCAGAGATGTCTCAGTGATCAACAGGTTCAATACCGGATCTGATCACCGACTCCTTCGAGGCTCTCTGAATATAAATTTGAAGCTTGAAAGAAACCGTCTGATGAAGTCCACGCTCCGACCGAACCCAATAAGAATCCTGGCGGGCACCGAGAAGTTTCAGCAGCTTCTCGGGAATAGATTCGCTGCCTTGGAACCCACTGATGACGCTGACGAGACCCTACACAATCTGGTCGAAACTTTGAGGGACGAGGGCATCAAGTTTTGCAAAAAGCAGCGTACTGGTAAGAAGTCCAAACTCTCGGATGAGACTCTTGGGCTGATAACAAAAAGACGGGAAACCACCCAAGCGACTTCGTCAGAAAGGTCAGACCTGAACAAGCGAATTGCGAAGATGGTACGGCGCGACCTACGGAGCTCCAATACACGCCTCATTGAAGAGGCGATAGAGCGAAACCGAGGGTCCAAAGTATTCACTCAGCAGCTTGGCAGGAGCCACCTGTCGAAGCTTACAACGCACGACGGAAGGACCGTATTGTCGAAGCCGGAGATATCGGCCGAGATAGAGGACTTTTATGGCCGTTTATACGCTGCTCATGCTCCCCGTTCCCAACGAGACGGCCACGATTCTAGAGCCACCTTGATACGCCACTATACCGACGAACTGCCAGACATCAGTCAAGACGAGATTGTGTTAGCTCTGAGGCAGCTTAAAAATGGAAAAGCCCCCGGTGAGGACGGAATAACATCAGAGCTTTTAAAAGCTGGAGGATACCCTGTTATACAGGAGTTACAGAGCCTCTTCAACGCCGTCCTTCACAGTGGGAGAACTCCAAAGGCGTGGAGTGGGAGTTTGGTGGTGCTCTTTTTTAAGAAGGGAGATAAAACCCTCCTTAAAAATTATAGACCCATCTCGCTCCTAAGTCACGTCTATAAGCTATTCTCACGAGTTATATCGAACCGTCTCGCTAGGAGACTCGACGAGTTTCAGCCACCGGAGCAGGCTGGGTTTCGCGGAGGATATGGTACCATAGACCACATTCACACAGTGAGGCAGATTATACAGAAGTCCGAAGAGTATAATCAGCCCCTGTGTCTGGCCTTTGTGGACTATGAGAAGGCCTTTGACTCCATTGAAACCTGGGCTGTTCTACAATCCTTACAGCGATGCCAAGTAGACTATCGTTATATCGAGGTGCTGAGATGTCTTTACGAAGCCGCTACGATGAGTGTCCGAGTACAGGACTAGCAGACTAAACCGATCCAACTGCGCAGAGGAGTGAGGCAGGGGGATGTTATATCCCCGAAACTGTTCACGAGCGCGTTGGAAGATATGTTTAAGACGCTGGACTGGAAAGACAAGGGCATCAACATAAACGGCGAGTACATCTCACACCTGCGATTCGCTGATGACATAGTCTTAATGGCGGAGTCGCTAGAGGAGCTGAACCGGATGCTGGACAGTCTAGCTTCAGCCTCCCGATGTATCGGTCTTGGCATGAATTTGGATAAAACCAAAATCATGATCAATGGCCACATTGATCCAAGACCGGTGATCGTACATGGCCACCTTCTCGAAATTGTTTCTGAGTACACTTACCTCGGGCAGATTTTGCAGTTGGGTAAAAACAATTTCGAGAAGGAAGCCAAGAGGAGGATCCAGCTAGGCTGGGCAGCGTTCGGAAAACTACGTCGAGTCTTCTCGTCATCCATACCGCAATGTTTAAAAACGAAAGTTTTTAATCAGTGCGTCCTACCAGTCATGACCTACGGAGCTGAGACGTGGGCACTCACGATAGGGTTGGTCCACCAGTTCAAAGTCGCTCAGCGAGCTTTGGAAAGAGCTATGCTCGGAGTTTCTCTGAAGGATAGGATTCGTAACGAATTGATCCGACAGAGAACTAAAGTCATCGACATAGCTCAGAGAATTAGCAAACTGAAGTGGCAGTGGGCCGGCCATATATCGCGAAGAACCGATAACCGCTGGGGTAAACGTGTTCTTGAGTGGAGACCGCGACTTGGTAAACGTAGTGTAGGACGCCCTCCGGCCAGGTGGGATGACGATCTGCGAAAGACTGCTGGCAGATGCTGGATGCGACAAGCCGAAGACAGGGCGCTATGGCGCTCATTAGGGGAGGCCTATATCCAACAGTGGACTAACATAGGCTGATGATGATGATGATGATGATGAGGTATATCTAGCTAGCGGGCTAGATAATGCTCTGTGGCAAGGGCGTCGCCAGGGGGGGGCAGGGGGGGGCAGCTGCCCCCCCCCTAGAGATAAAAAAAATGTACCTAGCCAACTGCAAAACAACAAAAGTCCTGCTATTGTCTTGCTTTGCCGATAAATCCCGCATAAATTCACTATCACATAAGTAGTGACAGTTAGTACAATAATATAACCTTAAAAAATATATTGTATTGAAAGTAAATTTTTTTCGGATGTTTCGGTCGGTCATTTGTAACAAAATATTATAATATGTACGTGCTTTGTATAGCTCGTAAAGCTTTTCACATGGAAGTTGAAACCATTCTTATTTACAATCGCCATACAGGCAAACAGGTCCGTAGAGATAGGGGGTTTTGGGGATTAAAGCCACCCCCCGAACAGTTTTCTGGGATACGTGGGAGTACTTGAAGTGGTTGTTCTGTCTTAAGAACTCAATATTTTGTTCGTCAAAATTCGTCGGGTGGCTCGCTCTCACGCTAAGTATCATTCTATTCGTATTACATAAACATAAGTGTACCTTATATGTACTCGTAAGTGACCTAGGCGCACGCATCACATTCATTTACGCCCGGCTCCATCTTGGAAGGCAGATCACTAATATTAACATTTTTTACATTAATTTTAATTTCGGTAATCGATGAATGTATTAAGTACCTATTTTCTTGTTTTGCGGTTATTGAATTGCTCCCTCCGTTTGCTGTTATTCCTTTAGATACGAGTATATAATACAAATTTTTTTCGTCCGAAAAAGTCTCAAAGAAAAATCGCGGCTCGCTCCGCTCGCCGTTTATTATATATTCTTCAGTTTCGACTATTTCCAGCGGCCGCACACTACAAAATATCGGCGCTCATTACACTCTGTTACCTATATTTTTTTGAAAATTACTTGGATAAAGTTAGCGTACATAATCATCAGCCCATGTTATCCGCTGCTGGACATAGGCTTCTCCTCCTCTTAAGCTCTCACAACCCCCCCCCCCCCCCCCCCCGCCGATTAGTACATATTTCTGGCTACGACTTGCCCCCCCCTGGGCCGTGGGCTGGCGACGCCCTTGCTCTGTGGATTGTCCAGCATTACTAATGTGGCTGCACTGTCAATAACTAACCATCATAATCGTCAGTCTGTGACTGCAGGTATAGCCTTTACCTACCTATCGTATAGGCCTCCTCTTTACATGCTAGGCTATAATCATTAATTCAGCCGAAAGACGTTACTACTATATTGCTTCCCCAAAAGATCGCCACTACCCGCATCGAACAGTTCATCATCCATCATTTATTATTATTATTTATTTGTTTATTTATAACTAGAACGATTACCTTCAACCAATTAGACTAGTTATGTACAATGTAATTACAAACTATTAAAAAACCTTAAAATGTATGTAGGTACTGGGACAAATCATCATCAGAACAAAAGCGCACAAAATTATTATTATTTAACCAAGTTTTATAATATGGAAAATTTCGAATAGGGCCGTTACCAAAACGGGATTATAAAATTAAATTTTAATCCAAATCTCATTCAGACGTTTATAAAATTAAATGCTTTGGAAGTTTAGTGTCGGACGAAATAAGTTTTTCAACAATTCGCAATTAATTTCAATTTGCATTACTTTGGATGTTTCGTTAAAGTTTGAATTGCTTTGAATAGGACGTTTTCAGAACTTTTGACTTTTATTATTATTTGCATAACAAATTACTTAAATACCTAGATCCATTTTGAATTGGTAGATACTAAAATGATGAACGCAATTTATTTAGCCGTGAAAGAGAATGCGTTGATTGATATAGTGGTACAGAACCGTTCAGGTCGAATAGAAAAGAAGTCCTATACCTACCCAGTAGCGTACTCGAAATAAACTTTTTTTTTATTTAATAGGATCAGTGTTTCCTCTGCAATAGCTAACTTATCTTATTATACAGTGCATGTTTTTAGACAAATTAAATATATTATTGGATCAGTTGAGCTACCTGTAGTTTGTTTGAAACAGTCTGCAGTTAGCTGGCGTTTCAATAGTAAATACTTGTTTCTAGTTTGGTTATTTTATTGTTATTTTCTTTGTTAATATTCATATACCTAATAAGGAAAAGAAGAACTCCTATACTTCCACGGCGCGATACAACATAATTATAAACAGTGAATTTGGTTTACAAACAATATTCTCCTTTCTCTAGTTGCTTGTGCTCAAGACCTGACCATAAAAAGGTTTTTTCATTCATTCAGGGTATGATTTTCATCCACGAGTCTCCCCTACAATTCCACGGCGCGCTCCGCCCGTCGAACTGTCTGGTCGACGCTCGCTGGGTCGTCAAACTGGCCGACTTCGGGTTAAAGGAGTTCAGGAGGGGGGAACTTCCGCCGTCGGAGGCTACTGCGTTCAGGACTCATGTTGAAAGTTAGTGATACCCCTATAACTAGGTATGTCTTCGATGAGAAGAATCTACGTAGAGATCCATTTTAAGAGAGCTTTCAAAAATTAAAAATCTGATGAAATTCTATCTGATGTTCTACATACAACTTTATACTACACATTTTTGCCACGAAAACCTGAGAGTCCTGAAATCATCTGAGTCTCTTTTCAGAATAGTACGTAAAAAAGCTCTTCTATTCTAAAATCTGATATTTATAGAAAAGAAAGACATTTATTTATAGCAACAATACAATAAGGTAAAAATATGACACAATTGTAGGAAAGATGTAGGTTACCTATACTACAATTGTGTCATGTTTTTACATGCATTATAGTTGTTTGAAAAAGGCCCGAACTCGGCATAATACTGGCTAAGGTCCAGTAGGAGACCTTGCCAGCGCTGGTTTTCCGTTAGAGTCAGTCATGAGGTAAATCTTTGAAGGTAGGAAACCTTCAAAGATTTACCAGTGTAGGTTACAAGTTTTAAGACTTTTTTTCAAATGTTATGATTCTTTTCCAGTTATTATGATATTTTCCAGATCTTGTATACCTATCACCCGAGTTGCTCCGCTCTTGCGGCTGGGGCAAAGAAGGCCTAACATCCTCTGTCGAATGGCGACGTGGCTCCCCAGAATCTGACGTATACGCATTTGCACTAGTGTTATACGAACTGCACACTCGAAGAGGACCGTTTGGGGCCGACGCTCCGCTTGCGCCTACGCTGTTGCGTCGATTGGCGAATCCAGACCCGGCGCCTTACAGGTAGGTATGTGTCCTAGTCACATTGTATCACATTCAAAGAGGGTGCTATACGAACTGCACACTCGAAGAGGACCGTTTGGGGCCGACGCTCCACCCGCGCCTACACTGTTGCGTCGATTGGCGAATACAGAACCGGCGCCTTACAGGTAGGTATGTGTCTTAGTCATATTGTATCACATTCAAAGAGGGTGCTAGATGAACGGCACACTTGAAGAGGACTGTTTGATACTGAGGCTCGGCCCGCACTGACTATTAAGTTGAGACGCGTGGCGAATCCAGACCTTACAAGTAGGTATTTCTCACCTTCAAAGAGAGTGCTATAGGAATTGTACGTTGAAAGAGGGTGCTCTGCAATACGAACTGCACACTCGAAGAGGACTGTCGCCGTTTGATGCATTAAAAAATTGACTATTGGAATCTGACAACACAGTTCATTTCAGTAACACCTCTTTTTACCCACATACCTACAACCAAAATTCACACGGTTTATATCTTGTTTTTTGACTTCGTTAGTTGTTTGTTGATAGTTGAGCAGATTTTTGCCTTTTTGCAAAAAATTATTATAGTTGAGCAGGCGCATCAGAAGCGCGCGCAGAAGGCACATATGTCTATATCTTTACTTATATTATAAAGAGAAAAGATTTGACTGTTTGTTTGGATTGAATATTATAGATTTTTCAAAATGGTCCAGAAGTTTCGGAGCCATTCAATCAAGACACCTGTCTTCTAAATCTTCCCTATTCACCGTCGGCCCCTATTTGAATTTCAATTTCCATCAGGTGATATCGTGGCCAAACGCATGTCTATCGGTGTTTATATAAACTTATATGAAAAACCAATTATTTTTATCATCAACAAAACTTATATTATATTTCTTACTATATATACAATATATACTTCCAGGCCGCCATTAGAATCATTAGCGGGTCGGTTCGACTGCGTGCGCGAATGTTGCTGCGAATGCTGGGCCGAGGATGAAGCCTTGAGGCCGGACTTCAAGGCGATACGGACGAGACTGCGGCCGCTACGGAAAGGGATGTAAGTACAAACAAACTGATCATAGTTTCTACATATCATCTAGCCCCAAGCAAAGCAGAGCTTTTGTTATGCGTACAAGATGACTGATATACACAATACAAATCACAGATATAATTTTTTATTTTATATTAGAAACGACCAGGGAGGCAATTCTCGCAATAGTCAACTCGATAAATATGGCAAGAACTGTCAAAATATCGAGTGATTGCTTCGAATCAAACAGCTAAAAGCTAATAATAGCTAAAAACCTTTAGATAAACAGAAACTGTTTAACGCTGCTGCCTGCTGACTAGATTACTTTCGCTAGTTTCACCTTAGATTATAGAGGAATATAGATCTGGCATAAACATCTATACGAACTTGTTACGAACAGTTAGTTATAGAAGTGTGATGTATTTCGACAGCAGAGTTACTTACATATCGGCATCTCTTTTTGACTAATGAAGATAATCATGAGTAAAAAAGGACAACAGCAGTTTGATCATGACTGAAAATGGCAACATTGTTTTGGTGACGTCACAAAATACCTCACCCCTCACCCCCTGTGGCCGGTCGCCATGTTTAGTCGCAGTCAACAACAAGTACATCAGTTGTCATCCGGACTTGTTTTTATTCGAAAATGAAGGAAATTTAGAGTTAATAGGCGATAATTATGCTTTTTTATAGTGTGCAAACTTGGAGAATAATGTATTTTATAAGTGTATGTGCAGAGTGTTTGGCTGTCGCATGAAAATCAACAAAAAACATCAAAATATAACGTTGCATGGGAAAGGTACCGAATTCATTCAAAATTTCTTACATTTTCTATTATTTTCAAACATTTTGCTGTTTGTGGGAAAGTTTATAAAGATCCGCTTGCTTTTCTTTATTCATTCAATGTTTTACTATGAATATTATGTGATTTTAGGAGAAAATTATTCGTCATAGTAAATAGAGTTAGGGTTCGGTATTTTCAAAACATCGATTATCGATAACGAATTATTTCATCGACGCAGTACCAATAACACAAAAATAAAAGTAAATCCTTTACAGCAGCGTCAGCAACTTTGAACCAAGCTAACCAAGATTCAAAGGTGTGGTGCCAGGGACAGAATTTTTGGTTGGGGTGGAGTTTACGGGACGCAGGACTTAGAAAATTTTCGACTACGTAAATAGGGTCACTATGGGTGCAACTTTGGTTCAGGTGATCCACCCCAAAGTTCAATGACCTCGGCGCTAGAGGTCAAAGTATGTCGTTCAGTTTCAAGGCGAAAGACTTAGAAAAATTTCGAAAGATGTTTTTAGGCATATTATAACAAATGTTTTTTCTTGTGGCATCGTTAAGAGGGTCACTAGGGGTGCAACTTTGGTTCAGCGGTTTGACCCCAAAGTTCAATGACCTCGGTGCTAGAGGTCAAAGTGTGTCGTTAAATATGGATGCAGAAACAATATAAAAACTTTACAGAGCATTCCGGGAAGAGTTGATTAGATTCAATTTGAGTGGCGGATCCGACACAGAGTTCCCCGACTCCACGTGGTCTTGTGCGTGGAGCCCCTAGAGTGTAGGTATATAATAAGCCGGAGGCGCGAAGGGAGTGCAGCCTCCGCCAGCCGTAACAAGGGACAGGCACAGTGTGCCTGTCCCTTGTTACGCAATGGCGGAGAGGCTGCACTGCACTTCCCGCAGGAGCTATCGCGATCGCGATGCAATAAAAAAAAACATGAAGAAATACCCCGACACATAGAATTCCAAAAATACAAAAAGGTCTAACTTTGTATTTGAAACTGATTTATTTAACTTACCTGTATACTCCAGCTTAAACTAACGTTTTTACAATAAAGGTCAGTGACCTTGTGTTCGAAAATGATTGATTTAACTTTCCGGCGTCGACTCCAGCAAAAACCAACGTTTTTACAAAAAAGGTCAGTTTTTGATGGAATGGGCTTGATAGGTCAGTGATTGTCTAAGACTCTTCCACACACGCCATCAAGGTACAAGCTGCAGAAACTGGCAGTCCACACGAAACTTACCTTGGGCCGAGCGCGGCAACCTAAATAATTGTCTTATATGAACATATTAGTATTAGTACTGAATATAGAGGATATTCATTGAATTGAGTGCCAGCCAAAGCTTGGGGAAGTTGTAGTGTTAATATTAACTGAATTGAGCTGTACTGTACGTAGTAAATAGCGTTTTTTATTGAACTTGATGAAATCTATTGTAGTATCCCGTTTTTAGACGATAGGACGGAGGGTAATATAATGCTAATGACCCGTTACGGCCGTTACGGATCACCAAGGTATAGAAACTTAAATAAAACTGAACAGAGCTTAAAGATAGGTACTTATTCTTCTACTTACTAATATTCGAAAATTTAGAATTCAACTCCGTGCAACTCAATTACTTACTTATCGATATTCAATGTTAAAATACGCGCAACTCTACAGCAGGCCGCCATCTTTGTGCCAGACTAACTTTAGGTATGCACGTAGGTATTTCAGGTCTATATATTCGTTCGTCTGAGAGTTTCACTCACTGAGCACGGCTATCCCGACCGACCCGATCGATTATAAACATACCTTATCTTTCAAAAACAACATTTCATATTATGCGAGCTTCAAATAAAATGTTGCAGCGATTATTTAACATTAATCAAGTTTCAAGAATTTTTGACAAATATTGCTAAAGTTCCGAGATTCAGCTAAGTTGGCATTACTGACGAAAACAAGCCAGATAGTGACATTCCTAAAGTACCTAAGTAACATTGACATTCAAATATGTAATGACAAGAAATCTAATTGTCTATGGCTAGTTATCCAGAGATGTGATTTATTTGAAATACTTCTATTTTAAATGCAAATAGAAAATGCAAAATACCCATTTTGTATTTTGTATTTAAATACCTTTCAGTGAAAAGTATTTTGTATTTTATTTGAAATGCCTTAAAATACAAAATACTTTGTGATTAAGTTGAGCCAACATTACCAGTCAAACAAAACAAAACGCTTGTATTGCCGAATTCGACCGATAGAGGCGCCAACTAACCATGCACGACATCTTTTTTCTTCTTTATATGATATTTTGGTCAGAGTGCGCGTCTTATGTCAATGTCAAGTAATGTCTGACAAGTGTGAAAAATGAGTGATGATGAGGTGATGATGTATTGGAACGGAACAATAATAAATAAAAATATCTATCTGCGATTTGGTCAGGGGGTATTTTATTTTGAAAAAGTATTTTGAAAATACCTATTTTGCATTTTGCATTTGAAATACAAAACGCAATACTATTTGGTATTTTGCATTTGAAATAGTAAATCTGAAAAGTATTTTGCATTTTGTATTTAAATGCTTTTTTAAAACCATTTTGTACATCTCTGGTTATATCGCAGAGTGCACGAGAATGCAGTTTTTGGCGGAACCCGATATAATATCGATGGCTCGATACTTATCACTTGATATTTTATCCTGTGATAATGTGTATCACTCGATAAAATATCACGTGATACTCAGAATTGGCTCCCAGAACATGAATGAATGAATGACATGCAAGCATAAATAAATGACGTATGAAATTAATCAAGTAAAATTTGTAGTGTTGTCCTAGTTCTGTTACGATGAAATTTAAATAAAATAAATAAAAAAATAATGCCGCACAATCCACACACCATCATCTAACCCCAAGCAAAGCGGAGCTTGTGTTATGGGTACAAGATGACGCTGCTATTTGCTGCTGCTGTAAACGATCATGCTCAACTGATCCATATCCAATGCTGATGCATTGTGCCAGATATTAAATTATTTGCTCCCCTTGGAGACAAGACCCTAGGGCCGTGCCCGTGGGGTACCGAGGCTCTCCAGGTTTTCAAAAAATTATCTTAGCGTCTTGTCGAGAGCCGGTCAGTAACTCGCGCAGCGCATTGCCATACAGCGAGGCAATGCAGCCAGCATCTTGGGTACACTTCCAACTGGTATTGATATTGATCTGTTGAGCTACCTGTAGTTTGTTTGCAACAGTCTGCAGTTAGCTCAATTGTTTCTACTGGCTCTATTTTTATATTATATATAGCTTAATTACCACTCACTCACTGATTGACATAATTGTTCTCCTTGATGGTGGAGGGGGAGGTATGGTTTTTTTTACAGAATCGTATAGAGGGTGTCGGGGGGACCTAGGGAAAATTCCGACTTTTCCAAATTTGCCCCCCCTTCTCCCCCCCTTTAGGGGGGCTCCCAAACAGAGCCATACTGAATGTTCTTTTTTGTGGGGTTGTATAGAGGGGGTCAAATGGTTTTAAGGCAGGTAAAAATTTCCCCCCCCCCATTGCCCCCTGACCCCCCCTTTTGAAGTTGCTACCGGAAATAGTTCAAATAGAAAAATTTTGATGGCATACCCGTATAGAAGGTTCCTTCTCGTGTTGAAAAATAAAAAAAAATACCCCCCCCTCCATGCCCATTTTCACCCCCCCTTTTTGTATCTCCCAAACGGGTCGACCTAGAAGAAAAATTTTTTCACAGTCATGTAGAGGAGAAAAAGTCGTTTTGAACGCCAAAAAAAGTTTTTCCCCCCTGACCCCCCAGACCCCCTTTTTTGATAAAAAACCGAAAATTGGCCAAATTTTGACCTTTTTTTTCGGGTGGAGCATTGCGGCGAGCGAAGCGAGCTGCAATGCGACTACGGGGAACAGCACGGCGAGCGAAGCGAGCTGTGCTGTGACCCCCCATGACCCCCTACGACCCCCCGAAAACCCTCTCTCCCAGGAGGCGGGGGAGCATTGCGGCGAGCGAAGCGAGCTGCAATGCGAGTACGGTGAACAGCACGGCGAGCGAAGCGAGCTGTGCTGTGACCCCCATGACCCCCCACGACCCCCTAAAAACCCCCTCTCCCATCAGGCGGGGGAGCATTGCGGCGAGCGAAGCGAGCTGCAATGCGACTAAGGGGAACAGCAAGGCGAGCGAAGCGAGCTGTGCTGTGACCCCCACGACCCCCCATGACCCCCCCAGCAAGCGGATGGAGCATTGCGGCGAGCGAAGCGAGCTGCAATGCGACTAAGGGAACAGCACGGCGAGCGAAGCGAGCCGTGCTGTTAACCCCACCCTCTTCCAGCAGGCGGGGAGCATTGCGGCGAGCGAAGCGAGCTGCAATGCGACCAAGGGGAACAGCACGGTGAGCGAAGCGAGCCGTGCTGTGACCACCACTCTCTTTCAGCAGGCGGGGAGCATTGCGGCGAGCGAAGCGAGCTGCAATGCGGCTAAGGGGAACAGCAAGGCGAGCGAAGCGAGCCGTGCTGTGACCCCCACGACCCCCCATGACCCCCCCAGCAAGCGGATGGAGCATTGCGGCGAGCGAAGCGAGCTGCAATGCGACTAAGGGGAACAGCACGGCGAGCGAAGCGAGCCGTGCTGTGACCACCACCCTCTTCCAGCAGGCGGGGAGCATTGCGGCGAGCGAAGCGAGCTGCAATGCGACTAAAGGGAACAGCACGGCGAGCGAAGCGAGCCGTGCTGTGACCCCCACACTCTTCCAGCAGGCGGGGAGCATTGCGGCGAGCGAAGCGAGCTGCAATGCGACCAAGGGGAACAGCACGGCGAGCGAAGCGAGCCGTGCTGTGACCACCACCCTCTTCCAGCAGGCGGGGAGCATTGCGGCGAGCGAAGCGAGCTGCAATGCGACCAAGGGGAACAGCACGGCGAGCGAAGCGAGCCGTGCTGTGACCACCACCCTCTTCCAACAGGCAGGGAGCATTGCGGCGAGCGAAGCGAGCTGCAATGCGACTAATGGAACAGCACGGTGAGCGAAGCGAGCCGTGCTGTGACCACCACCTTCTTCCAGCAGGCGGGGAGCATTGCGGCGAGCGAAGCGAGCTGCAATGCGACCAAGGGGAACAGCACGGCGAGCGAAGCGAGCCGTGCTGTGACCACCACCCTCTTCCAGCAGGCAGGGAGCATTGCGGCGAGCGAAGCGAGCTGCAATGCGACTAATGGAACAGCACGGTGAGCGAAGCGAGCCGTGCTGTGACCACCACCTTCTTCCAGCAGGCGGGGAGCATTGCGGCGAGCGAAGCGAGCTGCAATGCGACTAAAGGGAACAGCACGGCGAGCGAAGCGAGCCGTGCTGTGACCCCCACTCTCTTCTATGAGGTGGGTCGGATTGCGGTGAGCGAAGCGAACCGCAATTCGACAACTGTCACACTGCAAGGCGAGCGAAGCGAGCCTTGCTGTGTGACCAAACACCCACACAATATGGGTATCGTTTTCGACTAAATCAAACACGTAGATTACGAAAAAGATGTCCATTTTCAAATCCAAGATGGCTGACATTTTACTATCGCAGATTTTACACATGGGTATCGATTTCTATCAAATCAAAGACGTTTTAGGTTATGAAAAGTTACAACTCCTACGACGATAAGGCCGCCTAAGGCGAAGCACAACCCCCGAGCTGCTTGCAGCTCGGGCACATATACCCTCTAGTTTTAGTTATATAATTGTAGTTTTCTTTGTTATTAAAGGCTTTGACCATTATATTTACTGTCACCTTTGTTCCAGGAAACCAAATATCTTCGACAATATGATAGCGATGATGGAGAAATACGCGAACAATCTAGAAGTACTCGTGGACGAACGGACGGATCAACTGCAGGAAGAGAAGAAAAAGACTGGTTTGTACATAATAAATAATGCTGGACAATCCACACAACATTATCCAGCCCCAAGCTAAGCAGAGCTTGTGTTATGGGTACTAGACGGCCGACTGATTTACATAATACAATATATTAAATAGATATTTTTTATTATACATAGAAAACGACCAGAACACCCTGAACAAATATCTGCAGATCGTACAAATATTTGTTCCTAGGCGGGAATCGAACCCGCAACCTCCTGCGTCGCAGGCGGACCTTCGCCCACCGCGCCACAGAGGACGTCGTATTTAGGCCCTACCCCGGTCCAAATTAGCGTCGCCAGCTATTTTGTGTTCTTATGTTGAACAAAGATGCGAAAATAGAGTGGTGGCCAAAATCGTTGACTTCGTATCTCTGCCTAAGCTAAATAAAGTTAAACTGTTACTTACCGTACTGTAACATACCAAAAAAAACAAGTTCAACGTAATAATAAGAGGAAGAGGCGCTGATTTGGCTCCTGTGTTACTAAAAATAATGGCGGACAATACACACAGCATCATCCAGCCCCAAGCTAAACAGAGCTTGTGTTATGAAATAGATCTTGTCAAAAGCGACCTTCAGAAAGTAACAACGAAGTTGACAGACAAGCACAACACACTAATAGCAGTCTGTAATTGACATAATTATTATTACTAATTTTTCTATAATTTCTCCCTAAATTACCTCTTCTTGTTTTATTATTAGTTAAAAATTACACATTTATAACCATGTAGGTCTTTTTGGTGTACAAAATACTTTATTACTTTACTTTACATCAATCACATGGAAACGCACTCTGAAAGGGAAAGCGAAAATAAAGATGTCTTTTTCAGAGGCTTTACTAGAAGAAATGCTACCGGCTCCCGTAGCCGACCAACTGAAGCGCGGCCGTCGAGTGTTGCCGGAGAGTTACGACTCAGTGACGATCTACTTCAGCGATATAGTTGGCTTCACGGCCATGTCGGCTGAGAGCACACCACTACAGGTAACTATCAGTGCTGGACCCACTGCTGGGCAGGTCTTTTGGAACCAGTGGTGGAACAATAAGTGTGGCCGTCGAGTGTTGCCGGAGAGCTACGACTCAGTCACGATCTACTTCAGCGATATCGTTGGCTTCACGGCCGTGTCGGCTAAGAGCACACCGCTACAGGTAACTATCAGTGCTGGACCCACTGCTGGGCAGGTCTCTTTGGACCCAGTGGTGAAACAATAAGTGTGGCCGTCGAGTGTTGCCGGAGTGCTACAACTCAGTCACGATCTACTTCAGCGATATAGTAGGCTTCACGGCCATGTCGGCTGAGAGCACACCGCTACAGGTAACTATCAGTGCTGGACCCACTGCTGGGCAGGTCTTTTGGAACCAGTGGTGGAACAATAAGTGTGGCCGTCGAGTGTTGCCGGAGAGCTACGACTCAGTGACAATCTACTTCAGCGATATAGTAGGCTTTGCGGCCATGTCGGCCGAGAGCACAACGCTACAGGTAACTATCAGTTGTGGACCCACTGCTGGGCAGGTCTCCCACACCACTGGGTCCAGAGACAGCGTTTTTCCAGAAGCTACCTACTTTGCTTTTATATTATGTGCTTTTTATATAGGTATATTTATTTATTAAATGTAATAGTATACCTACTTATTTTAAATTTGTTCATGTAAATTTCAACTTAAAATATATTCTATAAAACACGCCACACCGTCTACACTTGTGCCATTACTTTCTGTCCATCCGAAGGTTGCCTGGAAGAGATGTTCATAGCGATAAGGCCGCCCAATCTGTATCAGTCGTTTCCTTTCCTGAAATTTATTGATCATCTACCTATAACCCTATATAACGCGAGTAAAAGAGACCGATAATATTATTATATTTATATATTTTCCTTTTCAGGTGGTAGACTTCTTGAATGATCTGTACACGTGCTTCGACTCAATATTAGAGAGTTTCGATGTCTACAAAGTGGAAACAATCGGCGATGCTTACATGGTGGTAAGCAATTCCATCTTATTTATAAAATAAGGAAATTAATAATTGTTTATTTCGACTGCCATGACTAATAAAAAAACTACGTTTAAAATACACAATAATATTGAAAATACAATGAGAAATTAATTAAAATGTGAACAATATTATCAAATCATACAGAAAATTTTGATAAATAAAATAGAATTTAAGGACACATACATACAAAATATGCGGACACGAGGGATCATTACCTAGTTACCGGGCCATTTATAACCTGGCTTAGAAAAGTCAAAAGCATTGATTACGTTTAGCACGACGGTATAGCAGTATATTATATTTGATTAAATTGAGGCACCTACGAGTGTTTCACCGTAGCGTTGATTTATTTATAACCATTTGTTTTAGGGTTACTACTATTTTTTCCCAAGTTCCTGATTCCTCCCCAGTTATTGATAACCGCTCCGCCCTCGCAGAAATATTTAGTCAGGGCCGTAGCCAGAAATACTATTCGGGGGGGGTCGAGCCTTAGACCGGCCCGAGACAACATGCAACATATAGAGGTATATGTACTTATGCTAGTACCCGGAGTGGTTTTCAACCAAGCACTTTCCAAAAAAAATCGATATAAAAATTACAACCATGGGTAACGGCGAGCGGAGCGAGCCGCGATTTTTTTCAGATTTTCCCGATGTTTTGAAAAAAAGTAGGCAAAAGTGTGACAATAGATGTGACAGCTAGCCCCAAATATTTTAAAAACTGCGGTGGTCATTTTGGAGATTGGAGAATGGTATGCCAGCAACAAAGAAAAAAATGTGAGAAATAAATAACTTCGAGTGTCATTTTCGGGTGACAAAAAAGTTAGTAGTATTAGTTAAGGGGTAGGTATAACAATTCACATTATTATGAGAGAATGGCGAGCAAAGCCAGCCGCCAATTTTTTTTACATATTTTCGGCAGGCTGATAAAAATGACTAAATGGCTATAGAATGATCGGCGAGCGAAGCGAGCCGCCAAATTTTTCACATATTTTCGGCAGGCTGATAAAACTGACCGAAAGGCTACAGAATGAACGGCGAGCGAAGCGAGCCGCAATTTTTTGTGTGACCTTTCGGATGATATATAAAACAGAATCAAGAGTGACAAAAGATTATGATTAGCGAACCCTGAAACTTTTAGAGCCAAAATTATAACAGTGAGTGGAGTGACCGCCGATATTTTGTTGTGTTTGCGGCCGCTGAAAATTTTTGGGAAATTGTGGCATTTTCGCAAGGTAGTTAAAAAGCTTAGAATAATACCGAATTAACGGCGAGCGGAGCGAGCCGCGAAATTTTTTGTGACCTTTTCGGCCGTTATTAAATAGTTTGGAAAAGTATGTTATAAATAAATACATGACAGTAAACGGAGAAAGCAATTCAATTACGGAACGACAACAAAATAGGTCTATTGATTCATAAAATTAAAAGTAATGTCGTGATCTGCCTGCCTAGCTGGAATCGGCCGTAAATGAATGCGATGCGTGCACCCAGCTCATTTAAAATGTAGAGACGAATTTTGTCGAAAAAAAGTTTGAGTTTTCATAAGGTAATAATTTAAAGAAATATTTAAGTGCTTACATACAGTACAATGTATGTAGATACACAATAGGAATCGCATGGCATGGTGCGCGAGCGCGCCCCGTCCGCCACCGACGACTCAGAGCGCGCTGTTGTTAATCGGAGACGAAATGAGACGAAATTTTTTTTGTGTTTTTAAGAGAGAATAGCTATTTAAAGTAAGCCGCACTTTCCACGTACGAGTACGTATCCGAGAAAATTTTACCTATTCAAGTTTGATTTTTAACGGTGCCTCAACATTTCGGGGGGGGTTTGAACCCCCAAAACCCCCCCCCCCCTCCCTACGGCCATGTATTTAGTTATATATTTTTTTAAACACGTTGGATTACCTATATTATCGTTTTTTTCATACGGATCCCTGACTTTTTTCAAAATATTTTATAGCCTATATTCATCAGGGATAACGACCATTAGATAATGGTGAAATAATTATTAAATCATTCCAGTACATAGTTCCGGAGTCTATTCAATTCGAACAAACAAAAACCGTTCCTTTTCATTATTTTAGTAGAGATATAATTAAATGATGCTAGGTCACCCACCTGTGTTCTTATTATATCTAGATATTTTACAAGTAATGCATGTTTCTTCAGGTATCGGGACTACCAATCCGCAATGGCATCATACACGCCGGCGAAGTGGCGTCAATGGCGCTGGCTCTCCTAGCGGCCACGAGAGCATTCAGAGTACGGCACAGACCTGAGCATCGACTGTTGCTACGTGTCGGCATTCACTCAGGTAACATTGTAAACTAACACTTACGGAAGTAGATATAAGACTAAATCCCCAATGGCATCAGTAAAGTGGCTTTAATGGCGCTGACTCTCCTAGCGGCCATTAGATTCGCAGTTCAGAGCATTCAGAGTACGACACTGACTTGAGCATCAAAAGTCAACAACAAAAGAGAACCTCCATCGTATCCAGTTGTTTCCTGTGACATAACATTTCATCAGTAGTACACCTTGTGCCCACACTGCGTCGTCACTGGCGTCGTCATTTGAGAGCATTTTAGCACTATAGGCATGAACCTATGAAATTCATAGGTTCATGCCTATAGGTTAATAACTGGCGCGATAGTCTTTTGTTTCTTCATATACTTAACCACGCTGACGTCACAAATCCAGACTCCATACCTTACGTAAAACAAGAGGCGATCGATTGATTGTGTGAGTAATCGCTTTGAGCCCAGTCTACTGCCGCGAAATTCTGAGAGCTTGTGGTTTACACTAGAGCAGTTGGTATGTTAGTTTCAGTAAACCGGGGATCCTTAATCACCAAGGTAAAGATAAGATTTTCAATGATAAATGCCTATTTTTCAGGTCCAGTTTGCGCAGGAGTAGTTGGATTGAAAATGCCTCGTTATTGCCTTTTCGGTGATACCGTCAATACTGCCAGTCGATTCGAATCTACGGGAGCTCGTAAGTTTTCTTATTCGATGAAAAATAATCAGTCGGGCCTCAGAATAGAGTTGCAATTCGATTGTTTGTTTTTCAGCGCTGAAAATACACTGCAGTTCTACGTGCAAGGTTCTTCTAGATAAGTTGGGCGGTTACGTGCTGGAAGAAAGAGGGATCGTCTCTATGAAGGGAAAGCGGGATCAGGTGAGTATTATTCAAAAAAAGAAAGATAAATTTATGTGGCCAAAACAGGTAGGTACATATTTTAAACATTGTTATACATAAAAGAAGAAAAAATTACACTATTATACGGGTTTATAGTGTAATTAATTAATTTATAGTGATTATAGTGTAATTAATTAATTTATTTATTTATTTATTGGAAAACCAGAAGCTTAATGACACAGAATAATATTAAGAGAATATATCCTATAAAGCTTAAATTAAGGTTTTCACGGCTAATATTATTCTAATATAATACAATTAATACAGAGTTAATACAATTGACGTCTAGGAAGGGATTTGGAAACAGTAAATAATTTACCCCTCATCATATCTGTACCTTTTCAGGTGACATATTGGCTTCGCGGCGAAGAACCCGCGGCGTCCGCAGCCCGCGCCCGCCGCCGCGCCCAGAAGGACGACCAGCCTAACGAGAAGCGAGGCCAACGCAGCTCCCTCAAAACCAAGAACTGGAAGCACCAAGTCGGAGGCCTCCACAGGTGTTGCAGCCTGGAGTCTCCGAAGAAACTGCGCTTCGCATCGGGGAACCATTTAGAATCTCATACGGATAATGTGCTGCATCATAGAAGTGACGAGTATCTTATGGAGGTTAGTTCCAGGTGTTTTGATTTGAAAACAAGCAGCTCATGAATTTTTTGATCATAGGTTGCATTATGAAAAGTCCCCACAGAAAAAAAGAGGATAGCCTTTTACTTTAATTTTACTGTTTCCTTTTTCACAGTTTTTTTTTGGATAGCTTAGCTTTATGTATACTTAATAACTTAACCCGCAGTCGGAAGGTCTACCTAGGAACACGTACAGAGTAACCCTCGTGTCTATCACAAGTTTTTTTACTTAGCTAGAGCAAGGAGGCGATGCATTGTCAGAGCTAGGTTTTTGGTTAGTAATTATGTAATTACTTACTGGTAATTTTATCTAAAACATTAGGTATATATATCCTAATAAGATATTTAAGAACTATGTAAACCACCCACCTTTCTTTAGAAATAAATGTGGATTGCATCGCTACTAATAACATCGCGGTTCTATCGCTCTTATTCGCTGTCCAGAGCAATAGAAAATAGCGGTTTCTTGCTTCATCCCTCTGGGTATTTTCTGGGTAGCGATTATAGTATAGGTTTACAGTATAGCGATTATAGTTATGGTAAAGTCCGTCATATTCTCTTTGAAGCAGAAGCTATATTATGGCTTTCGGGCTTAAATTTTATTACATTTTTTTTTATGTTTTCGCCTGACCACTGTCAGCCCTCTTAGCGCAAATAAATTATTTTATTCTTTATTCTTATTCTTTCTTTCCAGGTGGTAGGTGAGGGTCGGCTAGCACCAACGCAACGCAGCGACCTCCTAGAAGCCCCTAATCTCCGCCACGAATACACCAGCGTGTCCTGTCCGATCATAGAGCATACAGAGGGCCCTATCATAGAGCATAGAGAATGTATAGCGCTTCCACCGGCCGCTGCGTCTTGCGCGCCGCTCATAGAGGCGCCTCCGTGCGATTTCAAACTAGTTATCAATGGCTGTTCGTCTGATGATGGAGCGGGGATACCACTACTTGCTGACGCATAGTGGAACTTTAGAGAAATTACAAAGACACGCGGTAGTGAATGCTATAATGACAGCTGTCATTGCACGTGATAAATGTGTGCAATCGAGTTGCGCGTACGCGAATGCATGCGTAAGTGCAGTGTTTATATAACACCTGGCGGAATTTAGAAGAACTACCGAGAGTAATGAGAATCGTCCAAGGCTGCATTCCGAATTTACGCTACAATCGATATTAGCGCACTCACAAGCGTTCCAAATTATAGTGAGCGCAACGATTTCCCGTGTGACGTCATAGATGGCGTATTACATGCGCCATTTTGCAATATCGACGACCATCGTACAAATTGAAATCACTGTGAGCACCGAAGTGGAGTTCTTACTTCTTTGCTGTGAATATTTACTATGTCAAACTCACAATAACATTCTGCAAATACAGTTTACTTGTACCTGGCATTTGACACGTGCCTCGTGACCGCGAACTGTCAATAATATGCTAATATGAAGCGCAAAATGTCACTATCAGCTCTGTAATCGTATTTCGGAAAGCACCCTTAAAGCGTTTAATATTGTGGTTTTAGAACGGCCCTGGTGCCTATATTTATCTACTTGCTAATGCATACATTATGTTCCCTAGTCAATGAGCTCTACTATTAGGTAATGTGCACATTTTGCTGGATACAATGAATTTCAATGTAATATTGATGATATTTCATCCATGTTTCCAAAACGTTGGTCCTTCGAGCCGGATAGCCAAAAGAATGTGCACATACAGTAAATTATATTATGCAACGCTAGATAATTTTTTGTAAAGGAAATGGGAAGCCTATTTTTCCTATTTCTTATTTAATAAGTAGAAGTAATGTGATCTACGTCAGTATTATTAAGAGACAATAGTTCAATAGAAATTATTTAATAACATTAAACTCTTATTTCACAATTGACGGTAACATCGTTTTACTTACACATATTATTTACAGCGACGGTTCATATACATACATATAATAGGGTAATTAATATACAGTGCTACTCTACGAAGATAACATTGTAGTGTCAACATATTGGCTGTCTTATGACATGACTCACGCATCTCCAAAAATGTTGCACAGACTTTGTTTATACAGCTCTCTAACTCCTCGACACAGCAGACTAAATACAGCGTTCCCTGATTGACTACGACGCCTATAGACGTCAGATTCATTCAAATTCGTTATTATCTCTATCTATATATCCATAAGAAATTATTTGCAGCTTTATCCTAATAATGCCGTATTCAATCTCCTGTCTCGATTCAATCACAATGCAGATATAGTAATATAAGATCATCAGACAGCGGACTCTCGGTCGAGCAAGGGCGGCGCGCGACGCAAGGAGGCGCTAGACCCGCGCGGAGCCCCTCCAAAGAACCCAAGCAGCCACGACCGAATAGCGAAACGCGGAAGCTTCCTATCCCCCTTATTATCCGCTACATTCTCCAAGCTACGCCAGCGTTTGTAGAATTCTATATACGACGCGTCGTGAACCTTGCGGCGCGGTCTATCGAGCTTGTTGTACAAGCTGCTTTTGCGTAGGAGAGGGCTGGTTTCTTGACGTCTCGGCAGGTCATCTGTGAATATGCCTACGATCGTTCCATTGAATACAGGGTCGCCGCAGACTGTTGAGACTGGTTGGTCAGCATCTAGTGATCTGGTTGTATGGCCCCGTCTGAGTCGCGGGGCTGCGAGGGTGTCTAATGAACGCGCACCTCGCAGAGCCAGGCCCGCAGCGCCGGCCATCGATCCGAGGGAGTCGCATTCCCCTTCGCAGGCGGTTGATGACGCGATCGAGCTGAGTGCGTGTCTGGAAACAAAATGTATCTGTCTATATATGGTTATACCGATCGTAGATGAGGTGCAATCAACCAGTGGAACAAAGATTATAAGAATACATTTTCCATACTCTTTTCAAGTAAAAAGTATAAATAATTTCCTTCTTTATTGAATAAAAATAATAATACTGAACAATGTCGCTTTTAATTCATATTGTTATAGATATTACAATACCACTGGTTGATTGAACTGTTTGAAGCTAGACAAACACTCGCTCAAATAACTGCCCTTATCTTCGTCGTCAACACGTAAGCATGAATGTTGATGAGTTGATGGATCACACTTTTTTTTATTATTAAAAAATAATTAAAATAAATGTTATTTTGTCAGAACACACATAATAATATACCTTAAACTAAAAAACGGACAAGACGGTAGATTTTATTGTGCATTATATCCCGCGCTAGGACTCCGTTGAAATGGCCGCCACCGTCGCTGACATCATATTAATGTTTTATGACATTTCTCAGACATTTATATAAATGTTTTATGAGCACGAACACCACAATAAGCTCCCACAAATACACCATCGATTAGTAACAGTTACCATCGAACACTTACAATAAGGGCGGTCGTGAACGCGCTGCCTCTACATTCGAAGGGGCAGTAACGCTGTTAGCTTCGTTTGCCATCGGCGACCTAGCAATCATTAAAATTGTATTGTATTCAACAAACTACCTCTGGCTTTTTCTTACGGTGAGATCATTTTTCTATCTATCTTCCGCTCGCTGCTTATATGCAAAACTCGGATATGTTGAGCATCAACGTAAAGTAACAAACATCTATACGTTTATGTGTTCAATCCAAACCTTCGCTTTTATAATATATTTTGTGTGATAAGGCAGCTTGTTCTCCATTGGTGATAAATGATAATTCTATTGCATGAATATTCGGAATTCAGATTTACTACGATACCTCATTCCCGATTTGTACGAAAATAAATTATATAATACTTTGCCTTTGAATTTATTACCCCTCATTGATCTCTTATTTCCGGAGCTGCGTTTTATCCAGGAACCCAATGGGAGACGCCGTAGAAAGAGGCATCTATGCTCTTCCTCAACTGGACTAACATAGATTTTTTTCTAGCCTCCATCCATAGACATGCTCTATAAGCACCGTGGCATTAACTAGCTGTCTCTCGCCGTCATTTGACTTTATTTAAAAGGAGAACAAACAGTTTCTGACTAAACATATTGACTCCTAACCATCTATACTAGCGGTGCGCCCCGGCTTCAAAAATAAATCAAAATCAATGTGCTTCATTTCCTTCAGACCTTACATGACTCTTGGACAGGACTCTCGGAGTAAACATATTGACTCCTAACCACTTATTATAATGTATAAAGAATGGATAAAGTAAAGTTACCTAGGTCGTGTGTTGTCTGTGCGCATGCGTCGCTGCGAAGGCGGCGTCGACGCAGCGCAGGGCGCCGGCAGGGAGCAGCGAGAACCGCGCATGCCCGCCTCAGTGCTCGCTATGCGTTGTCGGACACCACCTGAAGTTATTAATGATCATTTTAATACAAAAAATGGTGTAATGTTATTAGTAGTGACGTCATCGAACTGTCGGGAGATCAGTTATGTAATGTACTTAAATGAATAAATGATCTTGGCGCGGTGGGCAAAAGGTATATTCTATAGCCTATGTTCATCAGGGATAATGTAGAATTCTAATGGTGAAAGGATTTTTCGAATCGGTCCAGTAGTTTCGGAGCCTATTCAATTCAAACGAACAATCAAATCTTTCCTTCATGTACGTACCTGAAAGCGACGGATGTCTTGAATCGGCGAGCCTCGGGCTTCGTCTCGGCCGACGGAACAGCGGCCGCTCTTCGCCTTCCACTGCTCTCTTCTGTATAGCCTTCTCTGTCGCACTCAGCAGCCAGAATGTTTGCACCTGCGTACCGTCAAGAAGTTGAAAGATTCAAACAATGAATTAGCTCATGGCCCTTTTTTCATCAATTTGTCGTGGTCGAGGGTTGTATCATTATAGTCTTAACGGAAAGGTACATACAGGGTTATATGGAGAATATCAATAACCTTTTTGAAGCGAATTGGAAAAAAAAAAGAAACACTAGTTAGACGAGAAACTTTTCTTCCATGGGGTTGCGTTAATGAAAGGGTTTGTCTGTAATTACGTTTTGGCAAAAGTCATAGAACAAAAGTTGTTCGCCTTGATCTACCAAAGTCGCCTTTAAGAAGTTATTGATCATCTACCTATAATATACAGGGTGGAATTTTGTAATGCCACCTGGAGGGAAAGTACTCTTAATACTGTAGTTAGAAAATTGTACTCAAAGAAAACATTCCTTTAATTTTGAAAAGAAAGAAAACTGCATTCAAAGATTTTCGAAAATTCGCTTGCCACACCCGGGAATCGAACCGACTAAAATCTGTAAAAATTACACCCTGTACTTTTATTGCATAGATCGTTAGGGTCAATAATAAGGATGAAATCTCTCTAACAAACTTAATAAATTAAATGAAAGGAAAACCATGAAATCTTAAATTGAATGGGTCAAGTTAAGCACTTTAACTTAAAGATCCATCTGTTTACTTGTGTCAGTAGTAGCAGAATCACTACTGCCTACATTAATAACCATTTTAATACCTGGATTGGTACCAACGGCACAATCAGATGGCTGGCGAGATCACCAGATCTCACCCCTTTAAATTTTTTTTTGTAGGGATATGTAAAAAATCTAATTTACATGAAATCTTATGCGAATGTAAACGAGTTGAGAGTTGAAGTTCAGAATACGATTTATAATCTTCACCACAACACGTTATTAAAAGTTACTAGAAATGAATTCGTTAGAAGAATAAATTTGTGTATCCAAGAAAATGGAGCCCATTTCGAGCAACTAATTAGGTAGTTAGTTGACTTTTTATTCTAAATAATTAAAATAATTTAAGATTTCATGGTTTTCCTTTCATTTAATTTATTAAGTTTGTTAGAGAGATTTCATCCTTATTATTGACCCTAACGATCTATGCAATAAAAGTACAGGGTGTAATTTTTACAGATTTTAGTCGGTTCGATTCCCGGGTGTGGCAAGCGAATTTTCGAAAATCTTTGAATGCAGTTTTCTTTCTTTTCAAAATTAAAGGAATGTTTTCTTTGAGTACAATTTTCTAACTACAGTATTAAGAGTACTTTCCCTCCAGGTGGCATTACAAAATTCCACCCTGTATATACAGACGGCATAGGCTTCATAACAAAATACCATTAGCACATAAACATTAGGCATTTCAGTTTCCGTGGAAACGATTACGGAATTTGCACTCAATTGTCTCTTTGATCAATTTGAGGGGCTTGCCGGCAGGCACCAGGCAAATAATCAAAATTAAAGTGTTTTATTTCCTTTTTTAAAACGGTATCAACTTCCTAAATAAAACTATCTTTATCTTTATCTTTAGACCTTACTCTTGGACTAAATCGCCGAGTCTTTCCAGCGCTTACTTGCATCATACAAAAAAAACATGAAAAACAAGATCACTCTATTTTTACTCACTTGTCCCTTCCCCTTGATCGGAATCATGCCCCTCGGCTCCACGACGTACCCGCCCAGTTTGTCGAGCGCTTGCTTGCAGCTCGGCGAGATGTGTATCTTGAGGGGTTCGCCGTTGCTTTCCATGCGAGAGGCAGTGTTCACGGTGTCGCCGAAGAGGCAGTACCGCGGCATGGTTAGACCGACCACGCCCGCTACTACGGCGCCTGGAATTATACAATACAATACAATACAAAAATGCTTTATTGTACACCAGAAAAATAACATAACAAAAGACATGACATAAAACAAGTACAATGGGCGGCCTTATCGCTTAGAAGCGATCTCTTCCAGACAACCTTTGGATGGAAAGAATTATTTGAATTTATGAAAGGCAGGAGGTGTACCAAATATAATTAAAAAATAATAATATATTATTTTCATATCATGAATACTAAAAAAAAACAAATAAATATAACTAATACGTGCCCAAAGGTTTGGTGGAATTATGTTAGGCCTGGAGTTATATTCATGGTTATTGATGATCAAAGGGGTTGGAAGTTTTTGTTCGAAGCCTGGTTTAGTGCCCCGCCGCTATTTTGTTGTTTTTTTTTTTAATAAATCTAATCGACATTATTTTATAACTAGCCACCCGCTCCGGCTTCGCACGTGTGCAATGCTGATACAAAAAAACACTCTACAATCAAATCTTCCTCTTAAAACACTCTATCTATAAAAAAATACAGCATCAAAATCCGTTCCGTAATTTTAAATATCTAAGCATACATAGGGGCTATTACGGACAAAAAGACAGACAACGGGAAGCGACTTTGTTTTACACTATGTAGTGCTGAAAGCTAAGTATAACAACTTTATTTATTACTCTAAAACTAAGCCGATTAGATTGTGGCCACAAATGGCGTCAACTTCTTACCAGTATGTATGCCTATCCTAAGTTTGAGTGTTTCGTTAGGTCTGTGCGATATCTTGTGACTCTTCACAGCGTTCAGTAACTCTAACGCCATCGACGCTATCTCCCCGACATGCCTGTCGTTGTTTCTTATTGGGAGCCCAGATACCTGAAAAATATCACAAAATATTTCCTGTTACTTTTCTCCAATTCTAGCTAGTATATGTTCTAGCTAGTACATGTTCTAGCTAGTATATATTCTAGCATAAGTTCAGATGCAGTATTTTAGAATTACATTTTGATAGAATTTGCTTCCGCGTGCGGTTTTGTTTTTTTTGAAAGAAGCTAGTGCCTTAGCTAAATTTCATTGGGCTCCGTCAGTCGTTTAATCGTGAAAAGGTTATGTTTTCACATTAAAAATATTACTATATATTTCGGTCAGACATAATTACTTTCACATTAAAAATATTACTTTAGATAGATATCACAGCTGACCCCGCCTACCCGAAACCAGGGGGTTTTACTATAATCACCAGCTTGTGGCAAGCGGATTGGGGATCGCAGTAGAAGTATTAAAATATACAGAAGGGAGCCGCAGCCCTTCCTCGTTTCCTAGTTTAGTTTAGTTTAGAGTTTACAGTTACGGGACATCCTGTTTATTGGTACAAGTCCCTAAATCATTTTACTTACCACCATATAGGCGTCTCCAATCGTCTCCACCTTATAAACATCATAGCCTCGTATAATCCTGTCGAAGACCGTGTACAGGTCGTTCAGAAAGTTGACCACCTGAAGCGGCGTGCTTTCTGCCGACATCGCGGTAAAACCGACTATATCGCTGAAGTAAATAGTCACAGAATCGAATGACTCCGGTTCCACCCCTTCCCCCGTTGTTAGACGGCGTGCGACAGACCTGGAACAAGCGAAAATGATACTAATTAGAACTTATTTTAGAACATATTTTTGCTATGAGCCATCACGTTAGGTGTAGCTTATCATATCAGACAGTTGGATAATTTATATTAAAATTTAGTGTAGACATTTGGGATACCAACTAATACAGGTTAAAGAAAAGTAGTGAATAAATAGATGCTATACAAAAGATTCCATAAAAACATCCACAAGATTCGAGTAAGTCGATGTTAAAACGACGGTGTATTCAAAAGAACTGGATTCAAAACTATATTTTACCTACTTGAGTATAATTTACATGTTACGTAGGTATAAACAAATCTACAACCATATTGTTCTTTCAGAAAACACTATATTCATATCAGTGATTGGTGTTATGTCAATTTTATGTTGGTGAAGTTAAGAAAAATAAATAAAAAACATACTTGTGCGTTATTCCGACCTAAGTCATTTTGTGGCATCAAATAGGGTCAATAAAATCATGCTGTACTACGAGTTAGGTTATTATATTAAACTACTAATATACTAAACCATGCATCTTCATTCGTCGATAGGTACTTACTAGTGCGGATGCAGTAACATACTATTTATCTACTTATCTACTTCTAATAATATCTCTCGTGTCTATAGAAAAAATATATTTAATTTTTATTACAAGCTAGAATCACCTCTACTTCAGAAAGACACTAAATCCATGCTCATTCAGCAAAACCTGTAAATATAATTCATATAAAGTAAAAAAATCTTTAGTTTCACCATCACCGAAGAGATGAAAATATTTTATCAAAAGTCTATCCATTGGTATTCCGAACTTATTCAGGTAACTATATATTTATAATTTACGAAGCAGCGTAATTTACACAACGCCCATATCAAGGGAAACATTACATTGGTCGCTTCCAACTGCGAAGTCATTGCTAACCAAAGTAACATCTCTTGTACGAACATCTGTGTAATCCATGAATCGTGTCTACCTACACCATCACCGACAATGGTAGACCGTGACCGCTATAACCACACCCCAAGCAAGCTAACTACTCAAACTCTGTTAATGAAAGTGAGGTTCACACCACAGTGCAATGCCACTGCAGCCAAGGCGTAGGTATTCTCTGAAAACCCAGATTGTTGATATCACTACTTCTAACCCCCTCCTTTTCTAAGAATAGTATGTTTTCTTATATCAATACAGCATAGTTAATATATCACGGTGGGTTGTTGCAACACTCGAGTGTGAATTATTGTAAGCGTCGACAGTGTTTTGTCAGTTAGAATTTGACTATGTTGTGTCAGAGATAAGACTAATTAACAATTGCATAAAATGGTCTTTAAAGCCCTACCAGAAAGACGTATGTAGTTGCGGTGGCAGCAAGCATGCTTACAAATACTGGCTGCAACCTCAGGCCGTGTCTAACAGAGGCTTTATAAGGAACTGATGTCAACAATCGCAAAGTTCTCAGACAATAAGCTATAAGCCCGCACCTGCAGTGTAAGGCAAATCAGTAACTACAATCACCAATAGGGAGTTAATTACCTCATTACATTTTTTCACGAAATTATGGATTCATTCTCGTTATCTGGAAAAGAACACAAGTACAACAAAGTGAATAATACATAGTTTTAAAGAATGTACGACTGTTTTACACCAAGTCCATGTCGATGGTACTGCAACGAGTTTAGTAAATGAAACAGCATGGCTAGGTTTAAGAGAGCACATTTGATTAGTCACGATTTTACAAGTATTTACTGCATCTCCATTCCAGATGATTAGAAACCTGATCGTCTCACATACTTTAAAGAATTTCAGAAACAAATCTAATGGTAACTTGTGAAACCCCTTTCCTATGTTCAGGAAAAAACATCAAGAAAAACACTTCTACCCGCATTTAACATTTTTTTTCCTTATCCTTGTAATGTTTTTCTAATAATGTCAGAAGCGTTGTGAAAAACTATCTTACCGGTTTCAGTTAGGTGAAGCCAGTTTCAATAAACGAGTCGGTCAATCTTAATGGCTAGGTCAAAAGATGCATTCGCATATCCGGGATAATAAAGGGAAACGCAGACTTGGACCGAATGTAAAGCAGTGCGCACATTACCGCGCCGTCCAGGTATGTCAAACAGCTTGTTGTAATTGCGTCTTTGTGCTTACACCAATCTTTCAGAAACCTTGAATTAGTACAACAATAATTAAGAATTAAGCGGGCTGCTTAACCAGTCTTACTTATAATCGCTAAACTTAAAGCAATAACTAATGGTCGCAGTACACTTTGTCGAGACGTCTTGTCGGATGTCTTGGCGCTCCACCGCAATAAATTAATGATAATAGATTTTTCATATTTGATGTCAATAAATACCTTATTGATTTGCTCAACATGTAATATAGTCGATCATTTTATCTCGTATTGATGGAATGTGTAAAGAACTAGCAAAAGAGAGAAATAGGTAGGTATTTGAAATTTAGGGTTACCATTAATGTGTATTTTTAATAGTATTATTTCAGATCCATAGTATGGATCTAATTACTATGGATTCCATAGTCAGATGAAGCCAAAAAATATACCTTTTAGTAAATAAAGATTAACTAGTAGTAATTTATATATTAAGTATATCAGTCATCTAGTACTCATCATAACATAACACAAGCTCTGCTTAGCTTAGGTGATGCTGTGTGGATTGTACAGAAATATAGAATAGGGAAGTAAGCTAATGAACGCCACTGTACAGTACACCCATGCTAGTCTCGAACTGTCTTCACAAGTGTACTGCCGCCATAGAGCCGTTTTTTTCTTCTGTTCAAAAACCAGAATAATAAATACAGTGCCCAGCCATTGCTTTAAGTTGAAAGTATTTATAGGTAAGGGGTTATAAAATGTACACAGGTTATTTATAACATGTACATGCAACAACTAGACCACCAAAGCTTGACTTGCCTGTGCCGACGGTAATAATCACATACTTATAAATTCGTATAGAGGCGTTTTCTTTAAAAAAGTATTGGTCAAAAATTATTCAATTAGACTGAAAATAGGCGCTATGACTTGGTGTCTGATAAATAATAAATTTTTCTTTATTTATACGTAATTTTTATTGCTCTTTATGGCTTTGAAGAAATCATCACTTCACATCTGTCAGAGTAAAATTTACATCGCAGTTACAAACTCTATTCTTTGTCTTTTCACATCAATAAAATGGAACCATGAACATTTACCTAGGATTTAAGGCGAGATCCCGTTACACTGGTCACTATTTCTCGTCACTGCTAAATTAAACTGTATAGATATAAGAATAGTGTATACATACTTTGGTAACATCCTATGTAGAAGATCCTCGGTCTTCTGTTTCTCTTCAATGAGCAGCCTCGTTCTCTCGTTGACTAGTTCTTCTAAATTGTTGGCGTATTTCTCCATCATATCCATCATTTGGTCCATTATGTTTCTAGACCTGGTGACAAATGACAAGTGTTAAGCTTTGACTATGCAGTATGTTGTTAACCATTGCTCCATGCTTAAACTCCAAGTTGTGTATTAATCTTATCAAAATTACAAAAGAAGTTTTGTAAAGTTGTTAATATTAAGTGATATGATACAAAACCACTTAACGATTACTAACATAGTTCAAGGAACTTGATTCTTAGCCTCATACTTTCCTTTGAAGTGCCTTCATGAGGTGGAATGAAGGCGACTTAAGGTCGCTATTTGTTTGGTCCATCGGATCATAAAAATCAACAACATATACCTACTCTTTGAAAGACATCGAGTCTGATTAAAATTAACTAAAGCAATTTTACTAAGGGGAAATCTGAAACCGTGAGAGTTATCGAAAAGTTATGAGAGGAGTTACGTGCTAGAATCTGAAAAAAAAATTCAAATAAATAAAAAAAATGCTGGACCATCCACACAGCATTATCTAGCCCAAGCTAAGCAGAGCTTGTGTTATGGGTACTAGATAACTGGTATACATAATAGTATATGAATAATATCACATATATAAAACGACCAGAACACTTGGAAAAATATCTGAAGATCCTACAAATATATAAGGGAAACCAACAAACAATCTTTGCCCACCGCACCACAGAGGACATCAATCAATGTCAAATGTTTTTCTCTCTACTTACTTCCCCGACTTGAATTTCTTCAGCCGGCTCCGTACGGTGGGGAAGTCAGAACGACCTGAACAAATATTTGCAGATCGTACAAATATTTGTTCCAGCATCGAATCGAACACACAACCTTCGCCCACCACACCACAGAAGTCATCAATGTCAAATGTTTCTCTATCTACTTACTTCCCCGACTTGAGTTTCTGTAGCCGGCTCCGTATGGTGGGGAATTCAGAACGACCTGAACATGTATTTGCAGACCGCGGCACATAGGTAGTCAATGTCAGTTGTTCCTATCTCTCTCTCTACTTACCTCCCCGACTTGAGTTTCTTCAGCCGGCTCCGTATGGTGGGAAAGTCAGAACGAGTAGAACACCCTGAACAAATATTTTCAGATCGTACAAATATTTGTTCCAACATCGAATCGAACACACAACCTTCGCCCACCGCACCACAGAAGTCATCAATGTCAAATGTTTCTCTATCTCTACTTACTTCCCCGACTTGAGTTTCTTCAGCCGGCTCCTTTGGTGGGGAAGTCAGAACGACCAGGGAATCGAACCCTGCGAATCTCGCTCTCCTTGTCATGACATTGACAAAGTAAGTAGAGAGAGAGCGAGATAGAGATATATTTGACAAAGTAAGTCATGTCAAAGTAAAGTCATGTCAATTGATTCTCTCTCCCTATCTGTACTTACTTCCCCGACTTGAGTTTCTTCAGCCGGCTCCGTATGGTGGGGAAGTCTGGCCTCGCGCTGGGATCCTCGGCCCAGCAGTCACGCATGCAAGACACGATGAACGCGTCCTCGGGAGCTGCCTCGATGATGCTGGTGTCGGGACGGAAGTAATCCTCGCCGTCCAGTTTTGGTCGCTTTAGGCGGTCTATTATATCTGGAAAAATAAAATAGAATATTGCATTTATTTCAGCATAAAATATTCATGGGGATTCATGGGGATTGTGTGCAATAATCCCCAAATAGTATGGGCAATGCAAATGTTTAATGCATATTCATTTAGCTTTAATGCACCATAAATACATGTAGGTAATTATTAAACTAGATCTTACACTCAATTCGTTTATGATGCGATATGCTAGGTTTAGAGACAATTAAAAAAGTAAAGTATTATTGAATCCCTTACCTTTGGGTTCCATAGCTGTAACCCCGAACGGGCCGCATCTAGCGATTATCTCATAGAGTATGATTCCGATATGAGATTTAATTTGAATGGCAAAGGCTTCACATAGCGGGTATCATCCTCGGTTGCACAATACGATACACCCAAAGATATCAGATATTTGCTAGATGTAGATATAATTAAAAAAGAAAAGTATTACTGGGTCCCTTACCTTTGGGTTCCATAGCTGTGACCCCGAACGGGCCGCGTCTGGCGATTATCTCGTACAGTATAATTCCGAATGCGTATACATCCCCCTTCTGAGTGCCGCCGACGGTCCCGTTAGGGTTGTCTAACTCGCGCAGTAGCTCCGGAGATTTCCATAATAAGCCTGGCAACACAAAATTATTGTTCCTCATTCTTATAATATCGACCCTTGAAAATAGATAAGTCACATAGACTGTTTAACCTCTAACGCTAGCGACTTAGCCTTATATTCAACTTTGTATTCAACAAGCATTTGTTATTTAACATTGTATTTAAAAGTATTTGTTAAATACAAAGTTGAATCCAAGGCGGAACAGCAGTTTGCCATAACTACCGCGTTAGTAAGAGGTTAAAAAATCTGTGTGGTTTACCTATTTTCACTACATATTTGACTGTACTAATTTATGACACGAATAAATAACTAGTAATGAATAAATCTAAGCAGTGCTAGATTCACCGCTGGATTTTTTGTTATAAGTTTAATTAACTTCTAAGTCAACTTACAAGTCTGAATGAAAAACCAATTTCTAGTTGAGCAGAAATGTCTTCACTAGAATATGCAGTTCACGCAGAGTAGGTACACAGAGTAGTAAAAGTGTCGAATAGCTCTCTTCACCACTACATTTTTTAAACACATTTTTGCTATTTTTCTCAAGAACAGCTCAAAGTAAAGTTGGATTTTTGTTTGGTCAAGAAACCATTTCTTTATTTATGTCTTAATTATTCGATTGGTTCTTTAATAACTTTGTAATAAGCTAGAAAATACGGTTCGCGTCTATCGCTCTGTACTTCTCACTCACGAGATCTATATCTTGTCATCCCGTTCTAAATCCATCTCTTACGACATTGCACACTCATAATGCTATCTAAAGATTGTTTCTTTATTCTAATACGATATAATATACACACAATAACATACCTCTAAAATATTGATGTTCTCCTATCAAATCATTTTCTGCACAGTAACGTAATTCGTGGAGACCGAAGTCGGTAACCTGTAAAAATCAAGTTTAGTTTATTAGACCACTAAAAATCACTTCGCGATTTGTTTAACCCACAATATACCCCCATAGGCCGGGGTCACAGCGAGGCAGCAGCGCCCTCTGCAGAACAACTCCACCGAGCTGCGATCCCCAACCCGCATGCTCAGCGTGGGGATTATGAGCAATAACCCCCAAATGATAAATAGTGCCATCTATGGCGCTCATTAGGGGAGGCCTAGTCGTCCAGCAGTGGACTATTATAGGCCGATGATGATATACCCCTAAAGAGTGCAAGAGCACAATCAAATGTAACTGGGAAATCTTTTTCACTCTGTCTAACACACGCAGTCCACACCACAGTCACAGCAAAGTCATACTAATACAATAATGAAACTGTTAACCCGTCTCAATTTTAATACACTAAAGTATTGATACATTTGTATTTGTGACGGTAAAGCTAATGTCGATTTGACCAGGAAATTTATATAAAAATATATATTACAAACTAGCCTCACGGCTACTTTATATCCGAAAATAGCGCGTGCGAGACATAGTCAGTTACATATTAATCATCATACAAATATAATAAAGCGTAATTTTGGATATTTAGTACACACACACGCTACTGAATGATTCGGACGAAAATTGTATAGATGTAGTTTCAGAATTCAGTTTAGAAATACAATAAAATAGAATAAATACAAACCTGTAGCATCCATCTGGATGTAACTACACAATTCGAAGACTTCAGATTTCCGTGAAATATTAACGGTGACGTGTGAATAAACGTCATAGCCTGAAATAAAATATATTATGTAATATATGTATGTTTCGATTTTCGCCTCGGGTCAAAGTTTGTACGATCAGCATATATTTGTACTGGGTGTTTTCTATTTGTTCTGGTTTTTTCTATAAATAATAAAAAATATCTATCTATGTAATAAACATATTGTTGTATTATGTCTATCAGTCATCTAGTACCGATTTTTATTAGAATAGAATTTCTATTCTATTATATTATTTTATTAGTACTTATAACACAAGCTCTGCTTTGCTTGGGGCTAGTTGATGCTGTGTGGATTTTCCACACATGTATTAATAAATAATTTATCTGTTTAAAATCTCAGATAAAAATAATTATTTGTGTATCACAATACCTTTAAGAGATCATGTAACAGCGATGATATAAACATTCTATCCAATTTGATATCTTCATTTTCAATTATATCCTGAAATAAAAATAAGAAAACGATTATTACGTTACAGATTTTTTTAAAAAGTAAAAAGTAAAGTAAAAATTTTATTTATTGACATAACTAGTGTGACACATAATAACATAGGCCCATAGGCTCCTGAACTAGTTTAAAAACTGTGTTTCAGGAACCAGTGGCTTCTCCTAAGAATTTAAACTGATAATTACATCAAAACAGTAGGTATTACTTAAATCTAAACTTAAAGGTACCTAGATAAAACAATGCAATATGATATGATATTATATATATATATATATGCTTGTACCTAGGTGTTTTTGAAACATGCAAGTGAAAATGAGATTGATAATATGTGTGTGATTTGATTTTGAATTTAGATTGTATAATTACGTGTTTGGTGTATAGTATTTTAATATATTAATATCTACTTATCATATGTTCCACTTCATCATAGTTGAGGTCATTCAACCACTCTATTAGTGCTTTTCCAATGTCTCTATAGCTACTTTTTTTAGTTTTATATAATTTATTTAATTTATTGTAGAGATATGGCGCAAACACATTGTAGTGTTTCTGAGCAAACTTACTTTTAACGGCTGGAATTTGACAACGATGGATTCTTTTGTTGGAAGCTGGTAGGTGTGACTTTTCTATGGTAACGACGGACAGACTCGTAAATAAACATTTTTCTAATACTGAGAACACCGGAAATCTGGTATACCTCAGTGGTAGGGTGTCTATACGGTAGGTATTTAAACCTTATTCTTTCAAGTTCAATAATACACGCAATGTATAGCGATGCGATATTATTGAAACAAACAAATTGTCTATTCTACCCAAGAGGGGCTGAGCGAGATAACGGGAGGGGAGTAATGACGTCACTACGTCTGCAAATAGTTATACACGTTTGCTAAAATAACTTACATACAAGCTTCCTTTGGCACAGTAGTCTGTTATCAGAAGTACCCTCATCGGCTCTATCACAGCCCCAATGAAAGAGTTCAAGTTATCATGGCGCAACTCTCTTAGCAGCCGCATCTCTTTCATTACATCTCTTGAAATATCCTAAAACATGCCATAAAGTTTCAGTACGAAGGTTTAAATTCAAATGAAGATTTTTATAACCTTATAGATTGAGAATGACGTACATCTTTCATGCTATCCTGCTCAGTTCGAATCTGATCAGAGTGGGACAACATGATATGACGTGATTCTTATTGAACTTACGTACTTAATGAAGGGGTCATTAAGTGCGTAAGTTACATTAACTATTCATTGAATTTTTTTCAGTATTATGTAAGTTACCTTCTTTTTAGAGAACTTCAGCTCCTTTATTCTGACAACATTTCCTTTATACTGCGCAGTGGTTGTGAATATTTGTGTACAGCATTTGCTCTCGCATGATATACCACTGGCTAAACTTAGCTGCAATCAAATAAATAAATAAAGACAAAGATGCAAAGATTACGCAGTATCCTAGCAATTGTTGCACATAGGCTACATACTAGTAGATTAGTTGATCCGTCAAAGTTCTAAAATTCGTTATAGATGGTAAAAAACTTATTCTAGGGCCCATATCAACAAATACCTTACAGACTTAGAGTATAACATACATACAAAATATAAAAAGTCTGTTGCCTGAAATAAATGAATATTTATTTATTATGAAGAATCTATCACAAAATGTATTTATTATTTATTGAAAAAGTGTTATTATTCCATAAACCAATATTTTAATTATAGGGACTTCGATGACTTCCATTAAAATTGTATTAAGTAGATATAATAAGTTCACTGTATAATAAATAAACTAAATTTTAACATACATTCTTAGAAAGAAACACTATTCACTCCATTTCATCTCATAACCTCTGACGCCTATTACAACCATAACAGAAAAACAGCTGGTTACACATAATATAATATTCTTAGAAATCAATAGAAATAAATACTTTTTGCTTATACCTGATCACTGTAAGCCTCTTAGTGCAAATAAATTATTTTATTCTTATTTATATTCTTCACTTCATTTCATTACCTCCGACTATTACAACAAAAACAACAAAACAAAACTCACCTTACTAGGCGAGCAAATAAGCCCACTGCCAAGATACCCCGCAATCTCACACGGGTCTATCTTCCACAGTAGACCTTCTATCTCCTGCTCAATCTTCCACTTCCGGTAGATACTGACTGTCACCACCAGTGCACAGAATAAAGTGACCGCCAGCGTCCCGGCGACCACTAGGGAGGTGATCTGCGAGTCGTCTTTGGGACACTTCTCGTTGTTGAATCCGCAAGAGGGCTCGTCTTCCGGTTTCACGCTGTCCGGCCAGTCGATTGGAAGGCGTGGGTTTAGTTTGTACTCCTGAAAGATACACAGTTACATAATACTTTATTGCGATACTATCGATCGGTTCCGGCTTCGCACGGGTGCAATTCTGATACTTATGCATGTTATACATACAAATAAATAAATAAATATAAACGTTCCTCTTGAATCTTTAAGGCTTCAGCTACAGATAAATTTTTCATACAAACGTAATACCAATATTATTTGTAATTTGAGCACATTTTCACCGTGGTCTGCAATTTCACCTTGGTTTGTATATATTTGGGAAATTAATCCTTTTCGCCAGAGCCTTAAAAAACCGCATCATAATACGTTGCGTAGTTTCTAAGCATACAAAGAGACAGACAGCGGGAAGAGACTTTGTTTTATACTATGTAGTGATGGTATCACCCACTGCTGGGTATTGGCCTCCTTTCGCTTTTGCCGGCCTCTTCTGGCCTAGGGCCTTATTCTTTATGAATAACATATTATTCCTGGCGCAAACCGTGTGACTTAAACGTTTTCTAAACGTAAGCGACTCTTAAACGTGTCTGGGTGTGGAACAGTGGAGAATTCATTCGTTCGTTTATTATGAGATAAATACCTACATGTCTATGGAAATTTTAAAAGATCCTTTATTGAGTTTCTGTTTTTCCAACACCGAAAGTATTTAAAGTTCCCCAGAAATACATGTCTTTTTAGACGACATTTAAAAAAGATCCCTTCAGACATAAAATCGTGAAAAAGAAAAGTGAGTGTTCATTAGTTTCAACATTGACAGAGATATTATTTATGTGCTAAAAATAAAAGAAACAAGACAAAGTTATGTTAGGTTAGGTTAAGTTCAGTTAGAAAATATACGAAACAAGAAACAACAGAATAAGGAAACATAACAAACAAAACAAAGGTATGTTACGTAACAAGATGGGTAACAAATTATTTCACAATGATTTTGTTTTGTTCCTCGACCGGTATAAACAACAAAACTATGCGTTTCTATTTTTAGCGCGACACGACTCGGCTATCATCCTGTTAGCTTATCGCTTCTAAAAATAACCATGGAGCGTTTTCCTTCAGATTAAAACATAGGTGTTAATTATGTTTTAATGTTAATTTACATTGTTTTGAATGATTTATCAAGTAATAATGTATTATATCACTTCAAAAGGTTATAGATACAAAAATTTGTTCCGGTTGTTCTGGTAATTTTCTATGTAAAGTAAAAAATATCTATCTATGTAATATGTTGCATTAAGAACATGTCGTCTATAAAGTACCATAATGCAAGCCCTGATTAGCTTGGGGCTTGATACAGCTGTGTGGATTGTCCAGCATTATTTATTTTTTTAAGTGAGGTGAACTCAAAACCTATATAAGATTGTATTTAATGTAAAGTTTCAGGACAATAAAGCGTTCATTCATTTATTCTTACCGGAAATTCCCTCGAACTTTGCTGAAAGTGCCCGACGGGTATCATGCTGTAGCTACAGTTTATTTCTCCGCCAGCGTCGTTGGTCTTCGTTTGTTTGAACGCCAGTAGAGAGAAGTTCCCTTCAGAATCTGCCCTCTCATCCAGACGGATCGACATGCCCGATATACCTGTCAATATTAAATTGGTTTCTGATGACTCATTAAATAAAGTTTATTTAACCCTTAACTGCCCTTAGCATGGTGAGTTTTTGTCTAAGCTACAATAGAAACTGCATTAGTTATGATCAGCCCTCTCATCCAGACGGATCGAAATGCCCAATATACTTGTAAATGACATTTGTTTCCGATGACTCATTCAATAAAGTTTTTAATCCTTAGCTGCCCCTCTAGCATGGTATTTTTCCGTCTAGGCGAGTATTAAATAAGTTAAGTTGAAGGTATGCAATTTATTCTACTAATTACACATTCAATGACATTTCGATGTAACTAGGTGTTTGTAGTATCGATCTAAGTTTTACAGGAAAAATATAGAGTCTGTACACTTTATGAAAACTAATTTTCGAAGGTGGGTGCGGCTATTTCAATGATTGAGATAGTAAATAAAAGGTATTGATTTGGACATTTCAAAACGGTTTTTGAAATTGTGTAAGTATTATACTTTTGAAAAATTTATCAGTACCTACTCCCTTATCTCCGAAGTAACTGGTACCTATTTTGTATTGTACCTATTTTATATTGTATACATAATGGATAAAAGTTTAAAACCCTCGGCGCGCGAGGTACACTAAAAACTTGATGGATCTTGTTATTAGAATTCTATGCATCAATTCAGTGAAAACCTTCCAACAATCGGTTCAAACCCCACTTACTTCTATAAGGTGAACTTTTAATCATCTTCTCGATGATCCGAGATCCGTTAGTGGCGATGCTGATGACCTTAAGTTGCGTTAGTTCTTCCTTGCGGGTTTCCTCTTTGATAATCTCATGGAGCGCCGTGGCGTATAGGATCACTGAATCGTATAGATACGCCGCGTAAATCGATACAAACTGAAAATAAAAGCTATTTGAAGTGCAAGAAATCTTTAAAACTTTTAAAAATATCATGGTTATTAACACTGAAGTCATTTATATGTATAGGATATGTACCAAGATTTAATTTTTGAGTTTTCCAATATTACTTATAATTTACTGTTCATCGTGATTATGGCGCATGAAAATGTGCCAAAATATTGGAAAACTCAAAAATCAAATCATGGTATATATCCCGTTATAAATATCTTTAAAAAATATTTATGTTACTCTTTAAGCAGACACTGCATAGTGAACGAAACTTCAGCCGGTCGCGATCGAGTCGGTTAAGTGAGCGTATGTAGCGTAGCGTCCGGCCTTTTTATTAAGCGAAGCGTCCGGCCTTTTTATAAACTTTTCATTGAAGTTAAGCGATCAGAAAATTATAATAAATAAATAAAGCCTTTCTTTCTCGAAACCTCACTTGAATTAAATTATTAACATTTATATTGAATTTTAATTACCTGAAATTTTAATTACAATCGTATAATTAGTTGTAATTATTCGACTATAAAGGTAATTAATGGTTTGTGCATGATGATGCACAAACAAAAAATCTATTGAAGTAGGTGCTATGGAGTACAATAAATCAAAACATTAATGGTACATTAATAATTCATATTTTATTTATTAAACGACAATAAACTGTAAATTTAAAATTTATGAATTATATTGCATTGTATTTAACGTACATAATTCTTTATTTGTAAATTCTATTGTAATCCTAAATTGGCTTATAACCAGGCCCTTCGAAGAAAAACCGCGACCTTATATGAACTTTTAAGTTATTCAAAGGAATTCCTATTGCTTGATTTCGTAATTTTGTTCATTGTCTGACAATCTCATAAGCAATTAATTAGCCTAATAAAATACTAAGTAATTTGTCACTATTCCTTAATAATAATAAATAATGCTGGACAATCCACACAGCATCATCTAGCCCCAAGCTAAGCAGAGCTTGTGTTATGGGTACTAGATGACTGATATACATAATACAATATTATTACATAATATAGGTAGATATTTTTATTATACATACAACGACCAGAACTCCCTGAACAAATATTTGTACCGAGGCGGGAATCGAACCCGCAACCTCCTGCGTCGCAGGCGGGCCTTCGCCCATCGCATTCAAAAGCATTCCTTCAATGAAGTATTGCTTTCAATAATAATTACGATACTAACCTTATTGAACTGCTTAGCGAAAACGTCTGAGAAATTGAAGGGCGGCAAAGAATTGTACTTTCTGACTTTATTGGTGAAGTCCCCGTATTCCCGAGAGGGCTCTGAAGACACCACCACCAAAAGGGATTGGGCACGCTTCTTGAATTCTGTCGTTTTAGGGCACATCGGTTTGGACACACGATCTTCTGTTTCTGTAAATTAAAATATATGTTAGTTAGCGCCAACGAATGATAATGTTAATTTTAGAGAATTATTATGGTAATTTTACAGTAATATTTTAAAATGACAGTGATTTTGTGTCTCATTTAATGTTTAAATCAGGCTACCGCTTGGAGCCACCACCTATCGATAGTTAAAATATACACATAAATAATATTAATATTAAATAAATGATGTCGGACAATCCACACAGCATCATTTAACCCCAAGCAAAACAGAGCTTGTGTTATGGGTGATAGATGACTGATATACTTAATACAATATATTCCATAGATAGATAGTGTAAAGATTCCACAACATAATATGTCTGATTCTACTCATTGATATCTTCCACCTTTTATAAAAAATAATCCAAAATACATATCTACTTACTTATCAAATACTTCAATGCTTCCTTAGGCATATAAGTCATCATATCGACAAAGATAACCATGTACTCTCCTTTCGCGAACAACTGCAGAGATTCCATCGCGGTCATCATGTCTATGAGACCGGCTGTCGAGCCCAGGAATACGTAAACTGAAAACAAAACAATATTCATTCATTATATGTATTATATTATATGTCTACATCACAAGTTTAATAAACTTAGTTAGAGCGAGGAGTTCAACTTTATGGTAAACTAGGTCATAAACACATAAATCGATTTACTCAATAATATTAGTATACGAATTGTTTATTATGTAAGACCTTTATATGAATAAACTATATTTACTTACTATTATATTCTATAAAATCAACCAATCTTTCTCCCAACCCAATGATTGATATGGCCCCTTTAGCGTTAATTTTGTAAATCCTGAATATCTGTATTACATTAATTTAATTTTGTTTTTATGAAGGTTTATCCATATTCTAGACGACACAGCGTAGTAATATTATTTCCAGTTAAAAACAAGGTAAAACGTGACGTCATTCTTCCTTAGATCCCTTCTCACGTCAGCTGCAGTGACGTATAAGGCCTTCAAAGAACTCTACCCGTTATGACGTCATCATCTACATATTTTGCTATGGAAAACTTGGCGAATTCGATATTTTTTCCCAGTCCTTATTATCATAGCGAGATAGGCAGAGAAGCATTGCCCTAACATATTACATTTCTAAGCTAATTTGACCTAAGCTATAATATAAATATATATCTATAAACATAAATTAGGTTGGAGATAAGATACCTACTACATAACAAATAATGGAACTACTTTCTGAACTCACTTCTTGTCTTATTCTTCGTGTCTTGTATAAACTGATACCAGAAACCAGGAGCGCAGCAAGTGAGTTTCTCTTCGCAACACTTGAAACCGTCTATAACCGGCCTTTGATGGTTCACCGTCATATTGTTCTTCTTAGCGTGATTCTCAAGAGTCAATGCCACCGTCACCCAAGATTCTTCGTAGAGTATCGAGAACTTATTCCATCTGTAGTAACGGAGCAGCGATATCACAGATTTTGTCGCCTGAAAATGTTCCAAAAACATTATTAATCACTACATATTATAAAACGACCCTTCCCGCTATCTGTCTGTTTGATCATATGTATGCTTAGATCTTTAAACATACGCTACGGATTTTGATGCGATTTTTTTAATAGTGATTCAAAGGAAGTTATTTGTATCAGCATTGCACCCGTGCGAAGCCGGAGCGGGTCGCTAGTTCAATATAATTCAAAGATTTAAGTAATTGTAAAGACAAGGTTTCAAGTCTGACGCTATATCCATAACTGTAGTGTTGTGACATTACCTGAGCGCCCGGTGGCTCCAGTCTTGCGAAATTCGACATTGCTGATGTTTGGTAATCGGCACATCTCTGAAAGGATATTATTCATGAAATACAGCGAGCTACAAACTAATGTATTCAAGCAAAAAAGCGGCTGATAACCGGGATTATTCCACTCAGGTTTTCCTCAAGTTTTATTTATCTCCGGGCGAAATCTTGTTAAAATGTGTAAAAATATTGTTTGCGTAAAGCTTGGCTGTATCGTACCACTCTATTATAAAGACCATATTTAGAGGAAAGGCTACTTATGCAAAAAATCTTTGATTATGTTGATATACTACTCTACAAATACACATTTTCTTTATTTGACAAGAAAATATTGTCCTTTTGGGAAACACTAGGCTACCTGAGAGTCTCAAAATAATAAGGTGATGGAAGCCGGCATTATGCTATAAAATCAACATGCTAAATTCTGGCCAGGTGAGATGAAAAACTGCGAAAGACTGCAGGTTGATGCTGGATGCGTTAAATGACAGGACGCTATAGTGACGTGTTCAAGAGTCATGTAAGGTCTAAAGGAAATAAAGCACTTTGATTTTGATTTTGATATTGAGTGCTAATTCGGGGAGGCCTATCCAGCAATGAACTAGCATAGGCAGAAGTTCTCTGGATGCGGCAAGCTTAGGACAGGGCGCTATAGTGCTCATTGGAGGCCTATCCAGCAGTGCACTAGGTGAAGTTCTTACATAAGAGATCATAGGAAGATTCCTCGACTGCGCGATAATAGCCTCTGTATGGCATTTCCCTTCAGGCCCGAAGAAGGCCACGACTCCGGAACAGCTCATGTTGGTAAGCAGCCGCGTTGCCGTCACAGTGTCGAACTTCGTGTCGTGCCATTCTAGAAGAATCTCAACGTCGGGGAGCAGGTCCTTTGTGTTATTCGCACTGTTGTTGTTTAGCTGAAAGAAATTTAGCATTATACAATAAATATAATGTAAAAATAATCTACAACGCATCACCTAGCGCCCTGAGATAAGCAGGGCTTGTCTTGGATTATTGTCACTAGAAAACTGATACATTCAATAGGTACTTTCTTTATGGTCTAAGATATTTTTACTAAAGAAAACACTCAGAACGGCCGCAAAAGTATCCGCTGATTGTACAAATACTTGTCAGGTGGGAATCGAACCCGCAACCTCCTGCGACGCAGGCGAATCTTCCCCGCGCAAGGCATTCACACGCCGCCGCGCCACTGAGGCCGTCAAAGAAACCAATTGGCCAAGCCGTAGAGAACGATAAAATAGGGGTTGCATTGATACTCAGGCTTTTGCATGATATACTCAAGGAGTCTTTAAAATAGTGCAGGTCCAGACCAGCGTTCTCTTGTAGCGAATAGCATACAAGAATAAAATTAAAATAATAAGATAAACAATTACACGGTGTATATATGTACCGCAAATCACTTTCAGTTTCCCTCCATATGAAGGGAAATCCAATATAATAAGAAAGTGATGAATAGTGCTAGACCGTAGCGGGCAAAATTCAGTCCTAAATTCAGTAAAGTTGATGCTGCGGTTTTGTTTTATTTGTTCGTAGGTACAAAGCAAATACTACACAAAAAACATAAGTACCTATGTACTGTACTAAATATTTGGTGTTGACATTGCAGACGTGCATTGCCTTGACGATGGAATCGCAAAAACAAGTTATAAAAATTTTACTGCTGTATATTTATAAATAAAACAAATACAGATAACTGAAGGATGCGTCCACTAAGTAACCGGTAAAATACTAAAAATAGGAGACGCGCCACCGCCTACGTGTTTCGTCGAACAGTTGAGTTAAAAGCAATTGTATTCGTATGACCCGCATCCAAATCTGTTGCCTTGAACGGAATATTCTTCTTCGTATTTGAGTATCAACACAACACTATGTAAAAGTTTAAGCCGGTTCGTTTTGTCCTCGAGCTAAAAATAACTACGGAAGTGTAAATATCACATTTTATACTGATCAAACAATATGGGATTTATCATTGTGTGTCCGAGTATTATTGAATGTTAAATCTATGATTCCAGTTCGTTTACCGCTCACGAAGAATGATAGAGGCACAGAGGCCGATTGCGATCGCTCAACTATAAATAAAACTGATATTATTTATTTGAACGATTCATGTGCTTCTAATGGAAGATTAGCAGGAGTGCAAAACTATTTTTATTGGGTTGAGCATAACATTTAAATGAGACTCGTAATGCCGACGTGAATTCGACCAGATATTCCCTGCCTGCAATAAGACGCTAGAAGCAAGCGGACGCGCAAATTACGGTAAATGAAGTTGTTGAAACGGATGTTCTCTGTTCTTGGCGAGCCACAAAATTCAGAAAACTGAAGCGATGCGTCACAATCTTATAGGGAGATTCAGAAAGGAAGTCACACTCGCACACATTTTATTCCAAGGACCGGATCCATTGACAGGATATTTACCAACGGCGATATTACGTTCCTTGGGGCGTGCTATGGTTCGGTATTTGCCTGCCCCGCAGAAGCTAATGTATCATAAATTATGGGTGCCCCAGATATAGTAGGACCCGCAACTAAATTGCAGCACACCGGTCAGCGGCCGGCCGTTTAATATCGTCTTCAAGGGCCCTATGAACGAAGCCGAGCCCGAGAAATTGCGTACAAGAGATATAGACACTAACCCAGCAAATAGCTGTTTAAATATTGCCCTGGACCGCGATCAAAAAATGATCTATAAATTAAAAATGCAAGACAATTCACATAACATCATCTCAAAGCTAATCGACCAAACTTAATACTTTGTATAACTTAAATAAGATTATTTCAATATGCAGATTTCAGATTCCTTAGGTTTAGAAAATGAGCACTAATAAAGTAAAAATGTATAATATATATCTATAAAAAAGCGTTTGGGCGCCATCTCGTAGATCTAGTAGACTTTTCCATGCGACACGTATTCACCCTAGTCTTGAAGACTTTGAAATTACCATCGAAATAGTAAAAATAACACCAATTACCTGTTCAAGAGCAATAGACAGCGCTCCGGAGATGGTAAGCCCTTGCCTATCGCGCAGCTCGCCCGTGATCGACGGCAGGTAACCGACAGTAATGTTAAACTTCTTCTTGGCGAAGGAAGGCCCGGCCAGGCCTAGCGCCACGAGCAGAAACACTCGCGCGCCGACCCACATGCCGACGCCCTCACCGCAGTTTGATCACCTGCCACCAAGAGAGGACAATATAAGTAACAAGCTACTTCACAAGCGTTCGAAAACCCTGACGAGTATTCTATTTGAACCATTAAGCTGCGTGAATCCGTTTAAACATAGCTAAGAAGAGTCGATCAAGTCTCCTTTAAAAAACCGAATCCAAATTAGGTAGTTCTTGCATTGGGAACTACGATGTCACAAACTAAAAAACTCTAGCTCTCTTCTTGGAGAAATCTTGTATCTGACGAGAAAGTCGTGACAAAATAAAAAAAAATCGTACAAAAAAGATAACTTGTGGAGACAATATAGGTACGTTACAGAAGAATAAAGATTAGCCACGCAAATTTTATCCGAAGTTTATTATGTAATCCGAGAGGTGACATGGATAAAACACAAAAGATATGACTAAGATAAGCTTTCATAAAACCCTTCAGAAGTCATTGTCCTGTGGCAATATTGATATCTAAATGATCGATTGATAACGCCTTGTCTACGTGACGTGTTGAACAACGACTCATAAGCTATCGTGTGTGTGGTTACAATTATTGCAACTTTATTAAAACTAGCCTCATTGTTTGGATCATATCTGACGAACCCAATTGTCCTTGCAGATCAAAGATATCCGACCTCTGAAATATAGTCGTCATACCAAGACACCTATCAAATGTATGCTTTAAATTGTTTGTTTCGGCGTAATGAACGATGGACCTTTAAAGTTGTCCAATCAAAGGGGAGTGAGAGGCGCAACGATGGCGACAATAAGCGCGTCTATTTCTGTAACTCAATAAAGGGAAGTCTTCCTGCCGAGTTTTCCGCCCTCAAATGTAGGAATTGCTTCCATGCTGTCAAGTAAATAATTGGCTCGCAGCCGGCGGCTGATTATACCAATTATTGACCTACCGCTGTTTTGACAACATACATGCAGCTTCGCTTATTCAGGATGGTAAAATTAAGAGAAGCTAATTCCTCTTTTTCCTGTAAAATACTCAAGTTCACTTCTAAAACATCACGTTGTGGGATGCCAAGACCACTCAGTTGTCCGTATTTAGAAACAGCTGGATATAACAATAATTTACTAGATTGGATAGAGTCTAGTTTAGCGCGCGGCTGCAACATAGATATCGCTGATTATGCATAAAGGGTATAGCGCGATTGCAAATATACGTATTGGTATCTGCCCCTAGAGTCAATAACCGCAGATGGCCCTGTAGGCCCGGCTGTGGACTGGGCACCACGCCGACACCTCGCAGACTGGGTACGCCAGTTGCAAAGCAGGCTCAGGGCATGCATGCACTGCTGTGTCAGAGGCTAAACGATGCGGCGGCATCATCTCGCCTTGAGATAACGTCAGCGATAACGCTCTCTCGGTCTATAAATAGAACTTAAATAAAAAGGTACCTAAATGTGAAAGATTACGTTTCGCGCGTTACATTTGACGTGAACTATTGAAACAACTAAGTTATTGTACAGTACAGTATAACTGTGTATGATACAGAGATTGATTTTTATTCTGCGTAGTTTGTGTTTATAGATTGTGAAAACAAATAACTGAATCTAAAATATTGAAGTACCTACTAATCTAATACTAACGTATCTAAAATAATACAAGCCATTCTGAGACTGAGGGATTTAAACAAAACCAGTAGGTACTGATTACATTGGACAGACAAACTGGTTGATAAATCTACTTGCCATGATAACGAATCCTGTGATTTGTACAATTTGCAAACTTGCTAATAGGAATTTAGATAGCGGGGCGTAAAACTCTACAATTTACCTAAGAATGCACTTAGATTTCTACGATATTATTTACCAACTTATCGCCGTTAACGACGTGCAAGTACATTATTTATCCGTACTCTTTTAAAAATCTTAAGAACTTTTTCAGCCCGTAACCCTAACACGCGTCAAAACTTGCATCGAGCGTATTAATATTATTAATATCCCATGGGAACTGATTGATCGGACAAAAATTAGCCAATACGGAGGCAAAAATTCAGTCCGATACGTTTTGGCGTGAAGAAGAAACAAACATCCATCAATCCAAACTATCGTATCTAGAAATTAATGCGATGGTTAAGAGAACGGGTATTCGAGCTAGTAGATGTTACTTTCGTACACACCTACATAGAACTAGACCGTCATCTATTTGCCTTAGATCGAATACATACAGCCACGTGAAGTAAGCTTGTACGTTTAGCAACCGTAGCAAACGGAATAGTCCGTAAGGCTATCGATCTTGCCGAGGCGATGTTTGGTCTGGCCACTCCCGGCCGCACCTACCCATAAGATAATAAAAATTGACCACACCACCTCCCCATTGGCACACAACCGATTGTGTACTCCAAATTTATCTAATCTCAAACAACTTTATGCATAGGTACCTACCTATACTCAGCCAAGCTTTTCCATGTTCCTAAGTCGGGGTTAAGTTTTATGGTCGCCGAAATCTTAATTGACACCAAAGGTTACGATTCTGTTGCTAAATAACTTGACAGTATAGAAATGTCGCTGTCCTTTGTATTTTAAAAGTGATAGCAAAACTTTTAGTTTTAGTCTGTCGAGCACAGGTTTTGATTCTAGCTAGAGTCTGTTGCAAACAAACTAAAACAACTAAGGCTGTATTTAGTGCTCGACCGACGGTGAGCGCTGAGGTCGGTCGAGCGTAGCTGTATCAATGAAAACGTATGAACGACTACAGTGCAGCGCTGATGAATTCCTACGCGCGTACAGCACGATCATATAGGACGTACGATCAGCGCGTACGGTACGCGCTCACCGTCGATCGAGCACTAAATCCAGCCTAACAGTGGAAATGTCTTTTTAATTTTGAACATGATGGCAATATTTTTAGAGCTAGGCTGTCAAATTAAATATAATGGGAAATATGAATTGACACTATAGGTTTTTATTCTTCTTTTATTTTATGCCTCTGTATCTGGTTTTATGCAATTAAACATTGATAAACAAAATATAATAATTTGACAGTATGGAAACCTTATCCTTTACATTTTGAATGTGATGAGAACAATATTAGTTTTATTTTATAAAATTAAATATACTTTAGATAATATGTTTTTGACATAAAACCTATAATAGTTTGATAGTATGAAATTGTTGCTGTCATGGATTTTTTTTTGTTTTTTTTTTTTATAATATATTTAAGGGGAAATCTGAATTGGTTTCCATTTTTTACCAAAAATAATTAAAATATTTATTATTCATTATGTATGTAGTTACTCATTCTAACTTTTGAAAACAGAAATGAGTAACAATATCTCTTAGAAATAATAATGCATTGAATTTAGTTCATGTCAAATCAAATTTTTTAAAGGACTTAACATTTTTACTATTTTTAAGTTGTAAGCACATTGTAAGACATTTCATCTTTCATTAATCTATGGTTGTTTTAAGTAATTTCTCTTAATCTATTACTATTAGGGTAATTCTCATTTTCAATAAAATTTACTGTTATTACGATTTTCTAACTTATGATAAGTAAATAAGGTTATAATGATTTGTGTTATTAAAGTGTTGATAAAATACTGTTATTTCAACAAATAAACGTATGTATAATAAATACTGTTCCTAAAATATAAATAAAAATATCCTCTAAATTGTCTCTTCCATGTATGTGATCACACCAGTTTTATGCAAAGAAAAAAATCCTGAGCTTTACCTTTCGTAGTAATTACATAAAATCGAATATAAAAATTATCTGGAATATATTAACTTTTTGATTATAAGAACAAATGTATCTAAAGTTAACTAAATATTACTGAACTTAGGGCTTAAAGTTTGTGATCAATATTTTTGTCCCCCCCATGGAAGGATGTCACACCTTGCATAATTCTAAAATAATCGCACGTGTTGCTGAACGAAACTGGGTATAGACAAGGTGTTTAGCAACACCTTTCGATTTAGTTGTCAGTTCCTGTCGCCGGCGTAAAGTTTGCGAGAAAATATTAGACAAGTTTTTTTTCTCAAAATTCGTCGAGCATAACCTGTCACATCTGTGTCGATCGTCAGAGGTATGTTTTTTCGATTATTTACTTGAGAGTGTGTAGTTTTTATGTCAATAACACATGGCTAAATTCGCATGTTCGTTCCTGATTTGGAGCTTATGTTATCCAAGATTATACCTAAAAAAATCCCTTCCATGGGGGTCACTTCCACGGTTCCGTGGGTAAAAAATTGCCCATGGACGTGACCTGTCATCCATAGAAGTGACAATTATATGGGATATGGGGTGGATTTGAGGTGTTTTTAGGAAGGTGTTTGTGTTTTTTGTCGAAAATGAGTTTTTTGGGAATGCGTAGCCTAGTTTTTTTTATATTTTACAAGGAAAACCCCAAGAAGCTCCTAAAAAGCCTGCGGAGGAGCTACGGCTGGTAAAATGAGATTGTGATCGAAGTCGATGAGCTTGGATCAAACAAAACCCTGCTTTATTATGAAGGGCTTCTGTTCCGTAATTACATAATTACGTAAAGATTTTAAATTTCTGAAAAACCCGTAACTGTAGCATTAAAATCCGTAATTACGTAAGTAGCCAACATATGTATGGCATTACTACAACCGGTCAATATTGAAACTTAACAAGTGAGTTTTCTTCCGTAGGATATAAATTAATGTGATAATTATCTGTGTTTCCTTTACTTCTCCGCGACTAATATAACGTCTGTGGATAACGTACTTAATAATTATTTTTGAGCTCTAATTGTCCGCAGAAAATACCTGTGCTGCATGTGTCTTTCTATGTAATACGTATAATGCTGTTATAAAATTTAGCCGCTCATTACTCATTTGTCGCTTAATAGGCACATAGTTCGGACAGTAATAACTTGAATAAAACTTTTGAAGGAAAAAATATTTATGAAATTCGTAATTACGTAGTGACGTTACTGGATAACCAAAATTCGTAATCAGTTACCTTATTGCTATTTTCGTAATGGATGGAATCCCTATTTATATAAGGCAGCTAAAAAACAAAGAGAGCACGATACCTATGCAGAAATAATTAGTAGCTGAAATGACACCGAGAACAGCGCATAATACGCAAAGAGTTGAATATTTTTGAAAAGCTTACTGTATAAGTTGTTGTATTAAAATAAAATATCAGTTTTAATGTTTGAGACTGATTATGACTGCATTTTAAATAAATACTTAAACTTCACTTAGTATTCGAAACCTAAGTAAGTAATATTACATTGGATGTGACTTACTAATTATTAAGAACACTAAACCTACTACTTATTAAATAATGATCGTTCTGGACTAAAAAAGCTGTCTTTATATTTTGCAAATAGCTATTTCTTATACTTTCCATGGATTATAAGTAGGAAATGTCACTTCCATGGAACGGAGGTCACTGCCGTGGAGGCATTTTTTTTTCAGTTCCATATATTTCAGCATTCAGAAGGCTGCGAGCTCGGCGAGTATTTTTTGTATTTTGGGCAAGCTCATAAGAATTAAAAACCATCGTTAATTATATTAAAAAGACGATTTCACTTGCTTAAGAAATTTCAAGTTCAAAAATGAGAACTACCCATTAATGTCATTTACTTTTATAATTTATGTCAATTTGATGTATTGGTTTAATTTTATCTCATTTGGTTGATATTAATTGTAATTTAATTTATTTTTTAGAGACTAACATTAGCATAGAGTTTAAGTACTAACAAATTATGGAACAGATAAATCCAAAAAAAAAGAATTTTAATTTAATTTAATTACATAAGAGAAATTACATGCCTAGGTATCAAAAACTAAAAACCTTTTTTCACATGAACACCATAAATAGTTTTGTCATGTCCAGCTGAATATCCACGGCTTGGCTGATTATTAGTACTAGAAATCTGCAATTTTGTATGTGTGTAAACATATCAATTAGTTAGTTTTTAAGTATTTTCCATCTTGTACTAGACATAGGCTAGTACAAGATGGAAAATACTTAAAAGGCAATAAAGACATTTTTATTTAAAACAAAAAGAAATGTTGCCTGAAATAAATGATTATTATTATTAATCACACAACTACTCGGTTGTAAAATAATATACCTAAAAAAATATTTAAGCATACCTTCCCTCGTATACCTAACATGGTGATGTTTTTTTACATGTTTACTCCATGTTGTATGGTATCATTGAACAACTTCTTAATAAAATTGTGAAAATGTGATCATAATTTTTGATTGAGGGTTTCATCTGTGAGAAATTATTCTTTAAAAATCATAAAAATTGGAAGTAAGAGTAGGCTAAGTAGGAATGATGACATATTATGTGCTATTGATTGGTATTCTGATGTTTTCTGGTACTAAGAAATAAATAAATAGTGAGTGACCAACATGGGTCCATCTAGGTTAAGTTCCTACTTGAGGACGGGAGAATTCATTCAGATATTATTAGTTTCTTCTTTAAGGAATCCTTCAATGCAACGTCCTTGGTAGTCCTACATAGGCATCTATTAGTTTAAAAAGGGACTCTGGCTCAGTTAGCAGAGGTTAAAATGACAGTAGGTAGCATCTGGGAATCTGAGATTTGTTGATCGTTTCTCTCAACAACTTTTTTAAAAAAATTTTAACTTTGTAATTTTTAGCATTTATAACTTAATATTGCACACCTTGATGAGGCAGAATGTAATTTATAGTTATTATTCAATACATTCTGCTTTGTCAAGGAAAATTAAAATTAAGTTAATTATCCTATGATAAACTTTAATCATAAGACCTTTGGTATACCTACATTCTTGCAAAATAAATGATTACAATTAAGAACCACAATGACATGGTCTTCAAGGTATCTTTTTTTATTTTTCTTCAAAAAGTTGTTATTCCATGGGCTAAGGCGTAACTCCAATCCAAACTAGTACTGCTACCTATTTTATCTTAGTAATACCTTGAACACAGGAAATTTCAAAGATTCATGCGGAGTCTGTTATAAGCTTTTTCTGATGCCTCTGTAATAGTTATATTTTGGATAGTTTAGGCAGAGATGTGAAGTTGCTCTTGATGCAAGTATTAAGGAGTATTTGACACTTTTTAAGCACACACATCACTTTAGATCCACAAAATATTTGTAAAGGAATCAAGCAATGCACTGCATAATAGGTAGGTATACCTACATAGGTTGGAGTCTAAAAATACATCAACCAACATGATAAAACAGTATGAATGTGTATCTATCTAAGAGACATGACAAGTAAGGCTTGTAAATCTGCTTGGATTTAACACAAGAAGTAGCAGTACTGTACTGGGTAATAAATAAGTCATATTGATGGAGCTATTAGGACAGATATATCAGCAGCAAATGAGTATTAGCTATAATTACTTACCTATTCATTTTACTATCAAAGCTATGATGATGAGTGCGAATCGGCAATAAATCCACATTACCGCAGCAAAATGCTTTTATCTATTGTTTTTGCATTGATCGAAAAGCATGATCACACTAACTATTTACATTGGCTACAAAGTTCTACGGTATAAATAGCTACCTATTTGAGTTTTAGAATGAATCAAAGAATAAATAAACTTACAAAGCGAAATTGTAGCTCATAGTCACTAAATTCACTACGCAACTACGCAAAACACAATAAACCACTTTTCACTAGCACAAAATCCCATTTCGTTTCATCTTCACTTGGCAAACAAAGCAGACAAACACCAAGAAGGAAAAGCTACACGAATGATTTTGTTCGAGAGGTGTCGAAATGAACGAGCTTGCACTGCAGTTCACTGCACTGACCAACACTCACGCGGTTTCTTTTCGAGCTCAAGCTCAATCAAGAAATCTTTTTAGAGTCTACGAATAAAATTCTACTTTTCTTTTCGTTCTCACATGAACCAGGGAACCACTATGGAACCACTGCTGTCTGTCTGTCTGTGTGTGTGTGTGTGTTGTGTGTGTGTGATAAACTATCATCTGTCATGCTCATGAACCCACCCACCCACTGTAAACCTCTCCTCTGTGTCTTGCGATCCGATCAAGCCATTATCAAGCCATCAAACGAACGACTGGGTCGCAAGCCTTATAAAAACTCGAGCCTTAGCATTCAGCCGCGCCGCGCCGGGGCGCGGGCGGGCGGGGCGGTTTATCGAAGAATAGAAATAATTTTTAGAATAAGTACCTACACAGAAATTGCTCTTGAGATTACTGGTGAAGGGACCGTTTAAGGAAGGATCCGAATAAAATCATTAACTAAATTAATATTTCATGGTACACAATCTCTTGTCATGTCAAGTCTTTAAAAACACGTTTTTTGCAACTTGATCACCACTGAGCATCTTGCGACTTCTCCTAAGCATCAAAAATATGCGATACCAACACTATACTGGCATAAATAGTTGATCTGCCGCCGCGAGTATACCCATATTGCTTACATTGTAGCAGGTTCTTGCCATTTTAATGCTTAAGCAAATGTTTTAAATTATGTTTAACAAAAACTTTGCCCAAAAAAACATCTTTCGAAAATTTTCTAAGTCTTTTTCGCCTTTAAACTGAACGACATACTTTGACCTCTAGCACCGAGGTCATTGAACTTTGGGGTAGATCACCTGAACTAAAGTTGCACCCCTAGTGACCCTCTTTACGTAGCCATAAAAAAAATATATGTTATATATACATAAAAAAATTCGTCGAAAATTTTCTAAGTCCTGCGTCCCGTAAACTCCACTCCAACCGAGGACGCGGCCGAGTTACTTTGTCCTTGTGTTACGGAGTTCAAATTCCCACTGCTGCGATGTTATAAACGCAAAAATATTTAATAAACAGAAATAGGAATGCATGTGTCTACATTCCGCAATATTACTTACATAGGTATGTACTCAACCGCGTTAGTATGAGATACTACGTAATTTATTTTTTCCGTTTACATTTTAATATCTAGGTAAGTGGTTAGTCTGTACCAGAAGTGTCTCGAATATCTAGGTACACTATTAACTATTTGAAATAATTATGTTGGGTATAACCAACAATAAAAACGGAGCTGTGTGCTCCTTTGCACACAGCATCATCGAGATGCATCATCGGCACAACAACGCATGCGATAATATCGACCCTTTAAAACGCAACTCTATAAAATGGTTATTGTTTCCTTATCTCATGCATGCGTAGATCTTGTTTGAATGATGGTGTACTTATAATTTTATCCAACCTTATTGTCAAATCAAAACTGTAGTGCGTGGGACATAGGGTCCCAATCTTGGTCCCACTATTTTATCTTCGCGTGTGAGCTTTTTTCTGAGCGTGTGAGGGATTTTGTTGACACTGACATCTGGCGTCATCCGTAAGTCAGTTCATGTTGGCATTCCCCCCGTGTTGTTTTGTAGGGTTCCATTTTGTTTTGTTCTTCTGTTTTATTCTGCTGCGTCAATAAAAACTTAAGTAGCAATTAGCATAGAATTATCAGATTCATTGCATTTATCGGACGGGCAAGACCCCGACTAACTCTGAATCTCAAGTTGTCTATTTTTGCTGTGATTGTGAACATTTATTTGGATTCGTAACAATGGGTAAAGGCTTCAACAATTACATGTGTAAAAAGTTCTTTCATCCTGCTTCAAGAGATAATTTGAAGAGGGTAAGTAACCATCCCATCTTTTGCTCTAAATTTATGATAGGTGATGGAGAAATAAAGCTTTACCTGCTTATATTTTTAGGTATGGATGGCTGAACAGAAAACAGATGCTTATAAGAAAAAACAAGAAGAGCTAAGAGTTCAATATGAAAAAGAGCAAGAGCTTCATGAAAATAAGTAAGTAGTTGACAATAGCTACACATTTTGATGTTTTCACCTCTAATACAATCTGATCCATTCACTTCCGATACTAGTATTTCTGTCCACTCTCACACAATTTTAAGTACATAACAGAATTTTATTTGCAGAGCAATGCTGAGCAAAGAAAGCAAAGATAAACAAAGTTTGAATTTCATGTATGAGCCCCCACCTGGTGTTAAAAAGGAAAGAGAACGGGAGGACAATGAACCTGAATATAAATTTGAATGGCAAAGAAAATACAATGCCCCGAGAGAGAGCTATTGTAAAGGTGACAATGAAATCAGAGACCAGCCCTTTGGTATTTTGGTCCGGAATGTAAGGTGCATAAAATGTCACAAATGGGGACATATCAATACAGGTAATGTTTATTTTTATGTAGTGTACTAGGATGTGACCTAATGAAACCTAACATAGTGTTGTGAACACTATAATGTGTTACAAATTGCTATTATTTATTTTTTCTTTGATAATATTTCCATATTCACTGAATTAACCTAGATTCCATCTTGTATTTTATACCATCAGCTTGGTTACAAAATGTTACTCATTACATTACAGATAAAGAATGTGCTATGTACACATTATCCATGAGTGAGGCCCGTTCCCTACAGGCATCTGCAGCTGCTCCAGATGAAGAAGAAGAAAAGCCAGATATTCCCACACTTATGCAGCACATGCGAGATACTGGCCTCGTGATGAAACCTGGTGCTTTGCCCCTCGCTCCATCGAACATTGAAGACAATGATCCTGCAAATCTCACTGAAATGGACCTCATCAGTCAGCTGACGAAGAAGCAAAAGAAAAAATTGTTGAAGTAAGTGTACATTATGCTATAACATCGCAAACTTTAATGTCTCGATCTTGTCATGAACTTCTCTTAAAAGGTTTACTAATCTCTTTTTTATTGTTTTCCAGGAAGCTTGAAAAGATGGAAAAGAAAAAAGATAAGAAGCATAAACATAAACATTAAAATAAAACACACTTCTGAAAAATGTTTATATTAAATAAATTATAATGTTATTATTGTTGTCCTAAGAATTATTAGATATTAAGCAGTGGTTGATAAAACAAGTTAAATTTGCTTGCCTTCCGACTTTAGTACAAAGTGTTCTTCATAATAAACTGCCTCATGTGATTGTATTTTATCAGACTTACTACTTGCTTACAAAATAAATATAGGTATCAATAATGTAAGTTGTTATGAAGCATCAAAATTTTAAATTGATCAAAATACATTTTGCCATCTAATCTGCCCCCATAGCACAGGGCAATGAAAAAGAATAACTTTTTCTACCTTAGAAAATCACTAAGGTAGAAAAAGTTATTCTTTTTCATTAAATAAGTAAATTATTTGAAATTCATTCCTTTAACATCAGTATTTTATTTCTGGTGTTTTAACAAGTTATTAAACTATGCATGTTTTATAACTTTTTAAACTAGATGAATATTTAATCAATTTCAAGTTTTGATTTATACGGTAACATTTACAAATATTATTTCTTATGTTAACATTATAACTACAAAAATATCACAGAAGTTATAAAATTATACTAAGGTTAAACAAATACCTATATAGAGTAAAAACAAAATCAAATAACTTTAATTTAAAAATTATTGAGATTTATAGATGAACACTATAAAAAGTAGTTTTTGAGAACACATCTTTTTACAATTCAACTCTTACAATGGACTATATATAAAACAAAATCTAGATCTTAACAAAGGTGTTATCATCAATTTCAATAATATCTTGTCTATCATTTCTCTCCTTCCAATGTAGGTATAGCACACACCCAGTAATAATAAAAACAATAGCAGTCAGTACAAAAACACTTTTCAAGATAACTTTGCTAGGAGTCACAAAGAGCTGAGCTTTCCATTGAGAAGGGTCACTTGGTGGGGCAGGAATCACCACTATTTGAGAGTTAGGTATAACTTGGGTCCAGCTTTTCGAGAAACCTGATAAACCAACTTGCAGGGTATCTACAAAATTAGGAGTCCGGTCCAGGCCAAATATTGAATATGGTAATTGAAGAGAAAAGTATGCAGATTGAGACAGCTGTGCACAAACCCCAGTTCTGTAGGTCCCTTCCTGTGACCATGTGTTGTACCCAATTTTAGGTCCTGGTAAATTTGTCCCTGTAAACAGAAGAAAATGTAGTGATTTTCATGTATAGAGATAAACATTCTAACACTTCATATAATTCTTACCAAAAGTTCCTTTCCTATTGTACAAAGTTCTATTGATAAAAGGTAACTTTTCATTAGTAAGTCCAGTAACAACAATAACTTTAATAAAGTTTGTGTCATACTCCAACTCGTTTTTATACGAATGCATAGTGTATTTCTCTGTTGTTACATTCTTTTTAACATAGATAATATCAAGAACACCATCCATGTAGAAGTCATAAAATGTGGCCATTACCACATCAGTTTCAGTTGAGTCAAATATATCCCACTGAACGTGAAAAGTCCTTTGAAATTTACATTCAGGCAAATCACATTGTGTATTGTGGAGAAGGAATGCTTTAGTTCCATTACCATTGACCAGTCCTAAGGTCATCAATATGTCAGGATATCCATCCATGTTATAATCTCCAGTTCTCATTGTAATAGCATCTAGATAGAGTTCATTCCTTGGTGGTATGAACCTCCACAAATTTCCTTTGCCATCATTGAAATCTACTAGTAAATCATGCCACTGGAGGTTATCATAGATCAGTATGGTGCTATTTTTACACTCAATATCAAAACAAACAGGTATTACTAGAAAGAATTGCCCAGACAGTGCAACATCGATAAATAGAGCTTGTCCATATATTGCTGTATGTCCAACCAAGAATTCAATGCTATTGTTATACCTGAAGCCCTCCAACTCCTCACTCAACCAAACTTCTACATTTGTAGTAGTTGTCACCAGTAGGTCAGCTGCATCATCATCATTTACATCGAGGAATGAATGCGAGTGAGGTAATTTCAATTTTGAGAACATCTCGCCAGCCATCTTTTTCTCTGTAGGTGCTGTTCGAGAGTTATCAAAAATCCAGAAAACTTTTTCATCTTTACTATTCACACCAAACAAATCCAATGTCATATCCCGGTTGTAGTCTATAGCTAGAGGCTGGCCCTTAGCAATTGCCTTGACAGGAAGAGCATCTGAACAATTCAAGTTGTCTTCACCACCCCAAATTATTCTAATTTCCTGTAAGGTAGATGTATCTTTCTGTGTGGTAAACATGATGTCCATGTAAGCATCCCCATCAAAATCTCCAGGCACTGCACTGGTTATGACTATATTGCTGAAATTGCAGGTGAATACTGACGGTCTTAGGAAAGGCTCTTTTTCATGAGCTAAATACACTTCTATGTTTGAAGAGTTTTTAATAACAAAGACATCGGTTAGTTCATCAGAGTTGAAATCTCCAAATGCAGCCAGTACACCTTCAGTGTTTTTTCCAAAGGAACTTTCAGTCATATCATTAACCCCTGCACATTGGGATAGAGTTGATATACCTAAAATAAAACTTATCAGACCTATTAGGTACATATTTAGCTCGTTAAACTGTAGTATCCACTAAAACCACTACGTAGTACAAAAAAATTAGTGTGCTAAAAACATATGTACGAATTGTTTTTGTTTTGTTTGCTTGCGTGACGGACGTAGGTAACTTCAACTTCTTTATTTATGGCGCCGCTTGCTTTTCGCTCGCTTTTCGCCACGACTCTGCCAGTGTCGGTGTCGGAGTGTCACTCATAAACTTCAAGATAAAATGATCGGTTTAATGGATTAACTTAATAATTTTGCTTCTAAATGATTTTGCTAAAATAAATGGACAACACAACATAAAAAGCACAATGATTAACGCAAAATAGTAAATAAATATTTATAAATTAATAGACGTAGGTAGGTAGTGGTTTTTTTATCTCTTTGGCAGTGACGGCGCGGGCGGTGACAGACGACAGTACCGTTTGTATAACCCTGTATAACCATAACCGCAGAACGAGACCTACGGTTATTCTACTGCCTTAGCGAAGAAGTCAAGTCAAGACCTACGGTTTTAGTCTGGGGGACGGACGAGCCAAGAACTTCCCTTCAGTTAATCAAATCAGAGATCAATGGGGACGAGAAAAATAATGTTACAAAACAACCACATAACCTTCGATTCTTTACCTAAAGAGATGTGGTTTTCGTTCATCCACAGGGTATTTTTTGCCAAATGAAATCAGTACAATTAAAACAGAACTATTAGTAAACTGCTAGTGTAAAACCATATAATAATATCGTCAAACTACCCGACTCATCAAGCAAGTTGTCATTTTTATTCATACAGTCAAATTCAAAGTAAAGTAAAATGGCGACTGCAATTTGTTGATGATTTTAGGCGTAGCACTGTTGAGAACGAAAATAATCAGAATTGTCGATTTAAATTTATTTACTGACAAAACATGGCAGAATTCGACATATTGAGACGCAATCGACCGGGTTCAAAAGCTAAGGTAACCTTTACTTTACAAATTATCAGACGTAGGCATGTCGGTCGATCAAGTAGCTACTGTAATTCTTATTTTTTGTAGGATTTCTGTCGCTGGCCGGATGAACCTTTTGAGGAAATGGACAGCACTCTGGCAGTGCAACAGTTCATTCAACAAACAATTCGTCGTGACCCTGCAAATCTCGAAGCAATATTGAAAATGCCCGACGCCCAGGACGAAGGGGTTTGGAAGTATGAGCATTTACGGTGGGTACATTTTACAAAGTGAATGTTCAAATACATATATAATTTCACCAATAACCATAATTATAATATCACCAATAATCTATTAATTTCAGGCAATTCTGTATGGAACTAAATGGACTGGCTGTTAGATTACAAGCGGAGTGTAAACCTGAGACATGTACTCAAATGACTGCTACAGAACAATGGATATTCCTGTGTGCTGCTCACAAAACACCAAAGGAATGTCCAGCTATTGACTACACAAGACACACTCTTGATGGGGCAGCTTGTTTGCTGAACAGCAATAAATACTTTCCCAGCAGGTATGTGTATGCCTAAAAATAAATAACTCTTTCTGTTAACTTTTCAGACCTCGAGCAGCTGAATGGCTCCTAATGCAATATGTCAAGGATATTGATGGTCATAGATTACTTTTCATTCAGGAAGATTGTGTGAAGTCACAGGCAGAAGTCCTATATCACACCAGTGTAAACAATAAAGTTGTGTGTACTAAATTTGTTTATTTTTTATTTCAGGGTTAGCATCAAAGAATCTTCTGTTGCTAAACTCGGCTCAGTCTGCAGAAGAGTGTACAGAATATTCTCTCACGCCTACTTCCACCATCGCTCAATATTCGATGCATTTGAGAAGGAGACCCATTTGTGTAAACGCTTCACATACTTTGTTACAAAGTATGCCATTATATCAAAGGAGATACTGATTCTGCCCAAACTAGATGATGAACTTCCAATTGCTTTACCAGTGGAAGAATCAGAAGCCTGAAACTAGCTTTATTATCTGAGGATTGTTGTTTTCATCAGTAATTACAGCTATTTAATGACTCAAATATAATCTTAGTTCAAGTTATTGAAAGTTTATGTCTGAATGTATTATTTTAGGTTTTGCACACAATCTATTTATAAGTATTGTACTTATTCCATGTATAGAAAACTTAGAGAAAGGCTATACTGACGTAATGGAATAATAATTATGGATTTATTGCAAATGTGTTTATAAAATATTTAAGTCCAAGATTATATTTGACTTGGTTATTGTGACAAACATCATCTTCTGTGTGAAGTGACCCTCTTTAATCTCATTGAAATTAGTAATTACTGCTGTTAATTATCTTCATTGTTTGATATCATGCCAAGTTATGCGATAGGTATAGAATGATTAATGGTTTAGTCTTTTGATGGATCATCAATATTCTTTACCAAATATTGGAGATTCATTATAAGATCAGTACCAATGAACAATGTTAAAGGTGACTTCACTGATATGATATGTGTGAATGTGGTCTTACTCAGGACCAACACCAGCAATTAGCTTAGAAGAGTCAGTACCTTACTGCCACATTTAAGAAAGAAGAATCAGGTTTTAGAAGTATTGCTGTAAATAAATTACTGTTCACTTAGCAGATCTGAGCCTAGTGGATGCATAAAATTGTCTGAATCTATGTACTTCCGGAGCATAATAAAATTTTGTGTATTCACACCTATAATATATTAGTTTCCACCCCTTCTACCTTATTATAACACACACATGTAATTTTAAATTAACTTAGGTACTAGGTTGTTGAAAAATAAAAGAATTGAAGTCTTATTGAGTAGTCATATTTATGTAAAGAACAATTCCTAATTATATCAATAAATTTGTATGCCTGAGAACTAGCAGCAGATTATCACAAAATAACAATCATTTGGGTTTAGGTACTCTCTCTGGCCTTTTATTGCCTTTGTATTGATTGAACTTTTTTCCTTTGCTTTTTTGACTGCTCTTAGCCCCAGAGTTATTAACATCATCTTGCCAGAACTTCTTTCCATTAAGAGATTGATATCTACAACAAAAGATATAAATGTCAATAATACTGATTAATCAACACAGCACCATCCAGCTTCAAACTAAGCAGAGCTTGTGTTATTAATACTAGAAGTTTGATTATGTAGATCAGTTATGTTGATAATACCATACATTACACAGATTTTTTTTTATTTAAGGTATAAATAAAAAAATTATAATCGATCCTTTATTATATGTATGTATTTTATGTATCAAGAACTCCCGGAACAAATATTTGTAGTTTGTAGAAACACTTGTCCCAAGGGTGGAAAACGTGCAAATGTTGTAGGTGGACCTTCAAAGACCAAGCCACATTAGTGGTCAGAGATTATTTGTTGTTTGTATGTTTAAAAAACAAGACCAAGAAAACCGTCCCCCAAAAAAATAAGAGAAAAAACTCACCCTTTTTGATCAGTGTCAAATTCTGTTTCTAGAGATAACAAAATATGTATGACTGGTATTCTACGCTTTACAACTATTTTCTCCAATCCCTCCAACTTTGGTTCCCAGTACTCTTCATCTCTGAAATATAGTAATAAATACATGTCGTTTTAATTTTATCATGACTAGACATCTGACTACAGTCTTAGTTCATAGGATAGTTTTTAAAGTATAGACATTTTTACAATACAGGTGTCTTACGTTTTATATGTGAGTTTGGTAACTTGGTGTTGCACTTTGAACTGTCTTTTCGTTAGTTCCGCACAAGTGATAGCCTTTCCAAGTCCTACTCCGGCTCCCGTCCACACCACAACTGTATCTTCTTTGTTCTTAAGAAAACTGGATGCATGTGATAAGAGATTGGACATCTTACTGCCTCCCTTTACCTGTTGAATAGAAAAAGTTTAACTATTAGTATTTTTATTGGTGTGGAACAACAGGGTGTAGTGTTGAACACATTCGATTTCCCTAAACACCCTGTTTTACCTGGTTAACCTTAAGTAATAATTTTGAACTTTTTGTTTACATTTTAAACTAATTTTGTTTGAATTATTTAGATTTTGTAAGATTGGACAATATATCTTTTTAGATATATAGGCAGACAGAAAATATTTTATTATGTTACACAAAGAAAGAGAACTTATTAACAGGATTCTTATACATACCTAACCCATAATAAAATATAAACTTACTTAAATGATAATAAAACAAATGACTTTTAACATTACCACTGATGGAGCAGTTTTTTGAAAATGGACAGCGATTTTACTAGTCTCACGTCCAGTGGGAGAGCATTTACTCAATACAAAAATTAGGATTAGGAATTACAGTAAAAGTTGTTTACCTGCATCCAGAGAAAGTTTTCACGAAGGCCTTTGAAAGGTAGACGGTCCCTTTCTAATAATTCTTCAACGTTTTTGCCTTTCGTATAATTTTCCATTTTGATTTAGAATTCACAAATTTATTAAGGGACATCAAGTGCAGTCTAGGTAATATCGGCTTGCTCACTGTATAAAGAAAATTATTTTATCCTTGCGGCGGCCGGCTCGGCGTGGTGTACAGTTTTGGCAGACTCAGCCAGGGAACTTGTTTTAATTTAAATCTTAGTTTATTCTGTGTGTGTCTTTCTTTCCAAACTCCAATCCAACCAAACCAAACCAAAACCAATGCCATGCCATTCGTTTTAGGCTATATTCAAGCAAGCTGCATTCAAGGTTTCCTTTTTTCGCGACTTTTTGTCAACCTATTCAACGCAATGAGTCAAACATCTGTCTATTTGTCTACCAACATGACTAGTAATTTTAATTACTAGCAATGTTTTGTTACAATGCCGCCGTACGCAAAGGCCGTGCGTGCGTGACGTGATTTAAAGCGGGTGAGTGATTTGATTTCTTTCGTCCTGCTTGCTCAGTCATTCTGTTTGAAAAATTTTCTCTGCGAGCGATCATTGAACTAAACCAACCTTACGATCTACGAAACCAACGCTGCAACCAAAACTGCGACGCCCCGCTACTGCACAGTACAAAAACTTGAATTCAAACATGGGTTTGAATTACGGATTTATAGCAAACATTTTACCTCTGAAGAAAGATGGGTGGGATTATCATCAACGACAACAAAAACCTTAGGAACAGGCACGATCACAGCCTAAGACTGAGATTTCAGATTCAGATTCAACAACTTTATTTCTTTAGGCTTACAAAATAAGCACTTAGACACTTAGACTGGGCTGACCGTAATTAAACCAGGGATGAGCCCACAGATTTATACCTCTAAGTCTAGCACAGTCTAAAATTATGTCGAAGTTTTTGTTTTCGTTAAATGTTTGTGTTTTTGTAGGAAATTTGGAAAAGCAACATAGAGCGGGGTCTGGACCATAGTCGGAGGGAACAATTGTATCCGCAGATTGATACCTACATTGTAATATTTATTTGTAGGTACTAACTAAATACCATGACGCACTATGATAAAGCGGCCGTGTGGTGCCGGCATAGAATTTCACCACCCCAACTATTCCTGTGGGTGGCGTAAGAGGCGACTAAGGGAAACACACCACGGGGCGGACAGCAGCGCCTTCAGCAGAACAACTACACCGAACTGCGATCCCCAACCCGCATGCCCAGCGTGGGGATTATGGGCAATAACCCCCAAATAATGATGCCATCTATGGCGCTCATTAGGGGAGGCCTATGTCCAGCAGTGGACTATTATAGACTGGTGATGATGATGATGATGATGACTATGATAAATAATTGTTTTCATTAATAATAGATAAGTAAGTTGGCTTTGGATTAATCGAAATACACCATGAGAGCTGGTTCGATTCCCGTTTGCAATGAAAATCCGGGGTCATTAAGCCAGCAGACATAGGTTCAAGCAATACATAGTCCAGGTCCACAGAGGTTCTAATCCATGTTGGAGTTGGAGTGCTAGGTGGTTGCGGTGTCCTATGGAAGTCACCGCAACTAAGGCGGGCAGATAGGTGTTCTGCGACCGTGTGGCAGGCGTTACACGTTCCCAGAGTCGGAAACACCAATAAGGTTTGAGTGGGCTGGATGGAGTCAATGACGACCTCTGTGGCGCGGTGGCCGAAGGTCTGACTGCAGACAGAAGATTACGGGTTCGATCCCCCTCGGGACAAATGTTTGTACGATCTGCAGATATTTGTTCAGAGTGTTCTGTTCGTTAGTTAAACCTATATAATGAAAAAATATCTACCTTTATAGGTATATGAGTCATCTAGTACCCATAACACAAAGCTAAGCTTAAATTGGGGCTACGTGATGCTTTGTATAGTCGAGTTTTATTTATTTATTTACTCAACATAAGTAAATATAGTCCGACATCATCATCATTCAGTCATTACTCATTAGTTAGGAGTAGGCACACATTTCCTTCAGAACAGTAAAGCAAAGTTTGTTACGAGCGAGTCTTAAACAAAAAGCTAACATAGTCTTATTCTCAGTGTAAATCGTAATGATTGATAGACACTCCTTAACTATTGGTTGGTACCTATCACTTTACTTGTACATATCAATTTACTTGGAGGAAGGTTGGTATATGACATGTATCTAAATCGCAATTTAGAAAGGCAATACAAACATGTATGTAAGTATTTGAAACATAAGTGATTTATGTACTTACTACAATGAAATCTGATGATGTTGATCTCGACCACAACCTAAATTTAAAAGTTTATACATAAATACTCACATAATATATACATAGGTACATTACGGGATCAGTATTTATTTGCGCCACACGATCCAAAGGTTATCTACTGCGATATAAATAAATGCGTAGCCACAGCTTCAATAAGTCATGGCTAAACAGTTACTTATCTACTAAAATTTAGGACAAACGGTATTCGTGTAGCATAGTTAGAGAGATCATGTCTTTGCAAACTTTTTTATTTATATCTTTAGCAGTAGTTGTTGCAGGCCGGAGCAAGTTCGCTTTAGACGAGCGATGGGTGTGTGGTGTTAAAAATTCTTGTTTCGATTGTTTAAGTTTACCTCACTGCTCGTGGTGTGATTCTGAACAGAAATGTTTCTCGAAAAAATTATCAAGTGAATCCTGCAAGAATGAAACCACTGATCACGTTGACTTTGGATGTAAGTTCTACCAAAAGTTGTAATAAGTTAATAGAATGGTTAACGAATACTTTTCTCTCAGCTTGTTTTATTCATTATAGCACGTAGAAAAAAGTAAAAACCGAAACACATCAAAATAATTTCGCGACAACACGAGGTTTACGATTTATTCATTGTAGCCTAGTAATAGCACAGACCACTTGATATAAACTGGTCTGTGGTAATAGTAATTCAATGGTTGTAGCACATAGAAAAAAAAACATAATTAAAAAAAATTATTTCGCGCCAATACGAAACGATCAACCGAAGGTCCTTTTTCCGAAGTTATAAATATGAATAGTCCGTGGTTTTAGAGTTTCACTAAAAAATAATGGAACGTATTTTCAGTGAGCTTCCAAGAGAATGCAGAATGTTCGTGCGCTAACGGCAAGATGGACTTGCAATGCTACCCCCCCGGGGTCACCGAGGGTCCTGAATGCTCCAATCGAGGGCAATGTATCTGCGGAAACTGCGTATGTGACCCCACACCTTATCCTGAGTATCCAACCAAGGTACGATAAAGAATCATAGATAAGTAAAGTAATGCACGCAAATATGTGGTCTCGACAGAGCCTATGCATAGCTCCCCTTTGAGTGGTGATAATAGGTCGAGAGGTACTGAGTTTCTTCGGGTTCTTAAAAAGTTATCTGAGCGACTGGTCGAAGCTCGCATGACCCGAGAGTTGGTCAGTAGGTATCTGTCGCAGCGCATCTGCATTGCTATACAGCGAGGCAAAGCAGCCAGCGTCTTGGGTCCGCCCTCGACTTATAATCAGTTGAGATACCTGTAGATTGTACGCAGCAGTCTGCAGTTAGCTCAATTGTTTCAAGTCGTTAAAGACCTACTGATTCTTATTTGTTTTTGTTATTTTATCGTAATTTTCTTTGTACCTAGTTTCACCTACCTACTTATTCTTTAATAGTCCATGGTGCACTTAACACAAAACAATTCAGTGACCATTGAATCTGCGGTTTTGTCGCCTAAGAGCCATCTCTCCCAAAACACTTTAAATAGATACACTATTAAATTATAAAGTATTCAATGTAATTAAATAGCATATACTATTCAATTAGATTGAAAATCATTATTATAGTATTGTCATCTTTAATTTATTCAGTAGTTATTTATTATTATTACTTATTATTACGTAATAATGCGCTTCAAAAGTCATTTACTTTATCCTAGAAAAGCCTAAATAATTACACATCGCGTGGTCTAAAAGACTGCCAGCTCTTAGAACTTTTTGTATTTTACAACCCTGACCAACTAAAGTACCTAGGTATTCTGTAATTTACAACCCTGAACTTTATTTACAGGCAGTGATGGGAGAATACTGCGAATTCGACAACTTTTCATGCGATGGGCCGAAGTGTAACGAAGGACCTTACTCATTGAGTCAACCGCGGCTCTCGGATGTTGACGAAATTGATGATGGTACTGGTGTTGATGATGGGACTGATGATACTGATGCTAAGTAATGTTTATCGGTTTGGGTCCGTAAATTTGTAGTCGTAGTAGATTAGCATGTAATAATATACTTCCGTAATATTGTGATTTTTCTACTTATTTTCCTATTATTTAAGTAAATGTATTGCTAAGTTTTATTCGTTTTAGTAAACGAAAAGTCCTCCATTTGCTTAAAACTAGATTATGTATGGAAAGTTGCTCCCATCTATTCTCAGAGCTATAAAACTTTAGGTTAGTAATAATTTAAGGTTTCTAAATCGAAAAAAATTGTATTGAGTTCGTATTTTAAGCAAACAAACCCAAAAAAATCCTCCCAACTTTTCCCTATGTTCAATAAATTCCCACAAACAGCTAAAAATAATGGTCGGTTAACTGGAGTTTTTGAGAAGCGTTCGAGCGAAGCCTCGCCTCAATTAAGGAATGATATGAACCAACGTCTGCTGCCGATAGCTCATCTTTCTCGAGAGCTGCCCGTTATGGTTACGCGAAATTAGATTTCAACGAGTCCATTTTCTCCTACTGCGTCTTCACCTTTTATTTCCGTGGTATTTATGGAGCGTCTGTTTGGAGATGTCATAAAAATCTGTGGGGGATGTTAGCTCCGTTAGATGGTGCTCGCAGGCGGTAATGGTAAATTATAGTTGGACCTACACAATATTTATTGACACTGTTGTTTTCAAATTCTATTTGAATATTCTTGAATAGTGCCAGATCTCGTAATCATATGCGTCGGGTGTACGATTTTTTTATTATCAATATATTTTTTATTATTTATATGTTTTTAATTTTTAATAAATATATTTTATTAGGACTATAAAAAGGTTTAAGTTTATCGTGGACATAAAAATAATGGCCTATGTCCAGCAGTGGACTATTATAGGCTGGTGATGATGATGATGATAAAAATAATATACCTACCTACATAACATAAACAAATCAAACATTAACATTATGATTTACAGTACCTCGCAAATATATTTCTCGCAACACCATGTCGCAAGGTCCTCGAAACTACTGGGGTAGGTACTAGAGTCATCTTCATCGTATTTATTTAGGTACCGTTCTGATGAATTAAAGGACAAATAATATCTTTCCCCTACAAATTATGGTACCTACCTGTATAATTATATTTAGGTAGTTCAAAAAAAGCTGAAAAAGCTTCAAAGTACTTTGAAGCTCATTCCCCAATTTTCTTTTTTTAATTCTAGAATTAAGCTACCTAAATATAATTATCATAGGTACCATAATTTGTAAGGGAAAGATATTATTAATTTAGTTTCGTTTTCTGGATTAGCGTGAATTTTACCTACCTACCTACGTGCGATATATCCATGTGAACTTAAGTTTTAATCAAAATGTTTTATTGCTAGTTCAAGTCCACATTTAGGTTAGGTATCCAATCTATTTATTCCAACAAACCATTAAACAGTTTTAATAATGAATACGAGCCGTCTTAGGAATCTCCAGACATTAATAACAGAATAGATCCACTAACTAGTCCTGAAACAAATAAAGCCTTTATTCGCACAGCTTGTATTTTTCTTATTAGCTTGCTTTTAATGTTTCAATCTAAAACTTATTCTGTATTTTCATGTTGGTCCTAGCTTGACACAGGCCTCTTTCAACTTTCCACTACAGCTACAGCTTTTAATTCTGCTACAGCTTTTAATTCGTCTTCCATCTTTTAAAATGATCTTCCACAATTCCTTATAAATAGAGTAAAGTTCAAAATAAAATAAAACGGAACATTATTGAGTTTCCCTTCAATAATTTCGGAATGCGGCGCGCTCCGGCCTCATCGCGACTCATTCGATTACCCGCGAAATTGTTTTACCAACGACGATCAGTCTCATACCTAGCTACTTTGGTAACTAGGAAGGAATCTATTAATTTTGTACAGGAAAAAGCGATTGGAATGATCTAAACAATTGCAATTGCTCATGTAAAATGAATCAGATGCTGTATTCTAGATGCTACTATATAAATTCCGTAGTATTTTATTTATTTATTTTTCAAGACACAAAAAGTAGGTACTTTTCACTGTAGCGTTTCTATCAAACTGTATAAATTTTGTCGACAGTAGCTCTCGTGGACACAGGGAAACATGCAATGTGCTAGTAACCAACTAATTACACACACCACATAGGCATTCCTATGTCGGTACTACTATGCATTGTAGTGCCTCCACTCCGTAGCTACACCGTGTTGGATGTCGTAGGTTAGGTTATGGTGACTACTATACTACGATGTAGCCGTTGCAAACTCGTCAACAACCATTTAATGCTCAGAGAGATCGCTCTTCAGCAATAAGACCGCCAATTGTCGCTTATTCTAAGGCTAATCATTTGTTAATTACTCATGAGTTGACTGTGCAAAAAAGTATTTAGGTACTAAGTTTTATTAAATCGTAGCATTTCCGTAAAACTAAACCTAAACATATTTGACATACGTCTCCTGGTCGGAACACCAATAGGCCACTGCCCACTGAATAAACTAATATTCACCATCGGAGAACAGTGTAACAGCACAACGAGCTGAAATCCTCAACTTGCTAACTCTACTCCGCGAAGCCGAAGTGAAGACCCCAGGAAGAGCAACGCATAATGAACTGAAATGAGTCGAAAGAACAAGAGTACTCCTACCTACCTAATCGCTAGTCCCTCGTAGGCAATCTGTAGCAGTTCCGTAGCGTTCCCGTTGGTTCCCGTAGCCACTCCGTAGCACTTTCAGAGACGCTCTATAGGTATTTTCTCTTAGCCTTACAGTCAAAAAGGCTAAAATGCTGTGGTACGTATTTTCCACCTCTTTTAAATGATTTAATTTGATCAAACGTTAATCGAACCCTCCTGAATTAACTGAATAGTTTACCAAAGCAAACAAGCCAAAGTTAAATAGGGAAATGAGGGAATGCAAATCTCTCATTTTGTTAAGACGTTTTGTTACGTACATACCATTACTAAATTAAGTTTGAGGCAGAATAATTCGCGTAAAAGTACGTGACTTGCGTTTATAAGCGCCGGATAAGATGTCTGCGGGGGCGTTATTATAGATGTAGAGTACAATAGAAGACAGGTTCCATTGTGGAGTCAAGAAAACGAATGGATATGTGTTTATTTGTCATTCAGCAATGAATGTGCTCGGTTGCATCTGTCACGAGAAGATTTTTTTAATATTTTTAAGATTCTTTTCTAGTAATGTGTACCTATCTATTGGTGTGACCCACGTAAATAGATCAATATTTATGAAAAACAATAATGCATGCAGTACTAAAATTGCGTGTACCTACTGTACTAGGTAAATTGCAGAGCAGTAAAAAAACATAGCCTTTATTTGACAGATCACTTGGTTTTTAGACGTCTTCATCGGATCATTATAAGGCATAAGGCTTAGGTACAATCTATCTAGCTCCATCAAACCTAAGCAGTTTGTGTTATGATCACTGATATACCTACTTTAATATAGTGCGTAAGCCCTCGCATTCGGGTTAACGTCTAGGAAATTAAATAATACTCCAAAAATATTAGGTACATTTAGGCGGGATTTGAACCCGCGTTATACTTTATTACATACACAGATATTTTTTACTATACATAGAAAACGACCAGAATAATTATACAGACCGTACATACATTTGTCCTGAGGCTGGAATTAAACTCGCAACCTCCTGCGTCTTAGATTGACCATCGCCCACCGCGCCACAGAAGTCGTCAAATATACGTCTTGTATGCTCTGTAGGATGATTCTTAACTCCATGTAGATCACACATAATATGGCATTGGTATTCCGAAGTGAGGAAGAATGTGCATTCCTTTGAACGGCGTCGGCGACTCGTCGGCGTGCCTCGGCCAGTGACGATGCCCTATTGAACCTGCTCGTAGGAAATACCTAATAACTATTCGTTCGAATAGAAATATTGAATTTGAATGAGTTCGGGTTATGTAGACTTGCAAAATCCCTTCTTCCACTAGTGGACAAAAAATTGAAGTGAAGAGAAATCAATAACAACTTATTTCTTTTTTGTTATAATAATTAACTGTATGAAATTTGACTTGTCTAAGTGCTTATTTTATAAGCCTAAAGAAATAAAGTTATTGAATCTGAATCTGAAATAAATAAAGGGTTAAAATAAGTCAATATTAGACATGAGACGGCCGGAAGGAGTCCTACACTACTTTTGCCGAGTCGCGGTCTCCACTCAAGAATATTTGCACCGCACGGATTAACAAAAATTTCAAAATCTATATATTTTTACAAACTATGGTTACATTATTCATGTTTTCATACGGATACCTACTTAATATTTTTTTAAATATTAACTAGGCAACGTTATCAGAGATAGTAGGATTCTAATGGTGAAATATTTTTTTTCAAATCGGTCACTGGACCGATTTGAGCCTAGTTTCGGAGCCTATTCAATTCACATAAACTGCAAACCAATTTTGCCCAAATCCAATCCCGCGTGCATTGATAAACTCATTCAAAATTTGCACATTTTTTTGTTAACTCTAACAAATCGCGGAGAGCAATTCAATTACAAAGTTAAATGGCTTAAAACTGAACGTGAAAACGTCCTTTTGTATAATTTAGAGGTAGAGGTTACACGTTGCAATCTGTGGCCCAGTTGAAAGTATCTGAAGATGAACTTGAATATTCATGTGGCCACACTTCGAGGCTCGAGAGAAGTTCCCTTTCACCATTTTCGAGAGCTTTAAATTATTTATTCGACTTATCTAGATCTCAAGTGAAAAACATACAAAGCTATGTTTAGAAATTCTGCCCGCGGATTTGTATGCGTTTTGTGGGTATAATAAGTAGCTTATTATCCTTTTATTTAGGGATGCCTAACTTCATTGAAATAATTTTATAGCTTTATTAAATTTATTTATAAATAAAATTAAAGTAGGTACTTAAAGGAATAAAACAATACCTACAACTAATATATATTATGTACACTTATTTTATCTATTTCCTAAAAATCTTTCTTTGAATTTTCTGGTTAGGCGCTAAATATACGCCAAATTTCATATTTTCATTAGTTTGGAGATCTATGCAACAAGATAAAATTCATATTTCTCACAGTTTTGACTTTATACGACCACTGTGGCGCGGTGGGCGAAGGTCCGTCTGCGACGCAGGAGGTTGCGGGTTCGATTCCCGGCTCGGGACAAATATTTGTACGATATGCAGATATTTGTTCGGGGTTCTGGTTGTTTTCTTTGTATAAAAAATATATCTATCTATTTAATAATATTGTATTATGTATATCAGTCATCTAGTACCCATAACACAAGCTTAGCTTGGGGCTAGATGATGCTGTGTGGATTGTCCAGCATTATTATTATTATTATATTTGTAGGATTTAGCATCATGGGTTCGTTGAGCCTTAAGGCAAGCAAGCCTCCTAACATGATTACTTTGTTACGCGATAACTAATTTTTGTTGGTAAATAGCAAAATAATAATGCTGGACAGTCACACAGCATCATCTAGCCGCAAGCTAAGTAGAACTTCGGCTTTGGGTACCTACTAGATGACTGTATACAATACATAACATAGATAGATAATTTTTATTATATAGAAAATACGAAGACACCTACATATTTGCAGATCATACAAACATTTGCCCCGAGAATCGAATCCGCAGGCTCATCAATCGCCGGCGGCCACATCGGTCGTCGAATTATATAACTAAGCCAGAATCAAAAAATACTCGGTAGTATTTTATTTCAGAATTTCAAAATTGTTATTTATCGAATGAAGGTTATTAGGTAGAAACTCTAAAATAAAACTGCACTGAAATGTCGTTCATTAACACAATCCTAGTCATAAAGCTAAGTATCATGAAAATCAAGGTGAGACTTAAAAGTGTAAGTAATATGCAACTGTATCATTTTCTTTTACGCCTCATTAACTTCGGTCGAAATTGCGTCATACTAGAGTTCTACATTTGTTTCTCCGCAGATCTAGTGTCTATAGGTCACATTAGCGAATAAAATAGAATGATGTGTAAAGTCGTATACTTGGGAAGCATTCAGCTGACACAATGAAGTGGCATCGAGGGCGGGCGCCGCCGCGGCGTATCATTGGCCGAGCGGACGCAGGCCAGCGCACAGTCATAGGCGAAGCGACAAACCTTCAAGGCTTGACTTCTTCGTTTCTTACACTTCTTCGTTTGAGATTAAATTTTGTTGCTTATCGTGTAGGTCGCATAAGTAATTTTCTACACACACATGTCATTATCACAGCACACTTTGCGTTGGGTCATTTTCTAGCGCAAGGAATGCTTCCATGTTTTATCCGTTCACTGGTTAAGGCAATAATGTGAGAGAAACCTACAAACTGCCATCGATTTGAGCATCGATTAGACTTCCTTGTCAATATGTCAACTTTTCTGCCAGTGTCCAGTTCATGAAAATTTCATAGTCATGGAATGAAGGAGGAAGGCGAGTTTACAACTTGGTTTACAATTATATTATTGGCGCTAAATTTAGACAAACACCAACCAGATTACAATATGCTAGGTAGCCTAAATAAATAAATAATACCGGACAATCCACACAGCATCATCTAGCCCCAAGCTAAACAGAGCTTGTGTTATGGGTAGGTACTAGATGACTGATATACATAATACAATATTATTACATTATAGATAAGTTTTATTATACTTAGGTATGTACATAGGAAACGAAAGCCTCTACAGATAGCTATAAAATTGAATATTAATAAAAATTACCTACACCAATCCAAGAAAACAACATATTGCTTCATTAGTCGAGAAAAAGAAGTATCGTTTAACTTTAAATATATCTATTAAAATATTAAAGTTACAATTTTGATAAAACAGGTAGGTAGCTATTTCGTGATTTCGTATTTTTACTCTGACCAAATTTTTTGATCCCTGGACGAATAAACGGAACTTTCACTATTACCCTTGTGACTCTTTATAGGACTCTTTCACCCCCACACAAATTAGCGCAAACATCGAGTTTGATTTGGATCGTGGTAGCGCTAGCGCCTAAGATATCTTGTAATAAAAAAAGTTATGAATGACCTTGACAGTAATTATTTATGTTTTAATAAATACTTTTTTACTTTACTCTTTAACACACCCTTTTCGTTTGAATAAAATAAGTGGTATCGGTATAATACTCGCGCCCGCGAATGCTTATCGCTCCGCCTCCAACTTAACGCACAACCGCCATGACTTCTAGCGAGCGCCTTCCGTCGCTCCCCGCCCCCCTAACCGCAGGAGTGCTGGTGCGGCCGTCGAGTCTGCCGGAGACCGTTGCGCCGCTGACATCGAACCATCCATCCAACTTACACCACCAACTTTTAAATAACTTATGCAAAAAACGTTCTAACATACAAAAACTAACCATGGATGTCGAGGAGTTCCGAGTCAGGGGGAAAGAGATGGTGGATTACATTTGCACGTATATGAATACCTTGAATTCACGACGGGTCGTTCCTTCGGTAGAGCCAGGGTACCTTAGGGCTGCTCTGCCGGCGGAGGCGCCCCAATATCCAGAGGCCTGGGAGGATGTGATGAATGATGTGGAGAAGAAGATCATGCCAGGGGTGACGCACTGGCAACATCCGAGGTTTCACGCGTACTTCCCTGCGGGTAACGCGTACCCGTCGATTTTGGGGGATATGCTGTCTGGAGGCATCGGATGCATTGGCTTTTCATGGGTAAGTGGCACTTTCAGTACAAAGTATGTAAGTACAAAGATTAAGAAGTTTAATATGGTATTAAAATTAATTTTGGAAGGTTATTGCGTTATTGATTAAAAGATTAAAACCATGCATGCAAGTTTAAAATTTTCGTATAGCTTTAGAAGGTGATAGGTCCTTATCTAGATGGGAGAATATTACTACGTAGAAAATTATAACTTTTATAAGATTCTAACTTTTTTAAAGGGTTTTAAAAAAGTTAGAATTAGTTTTTGTGGTAACTTTTTTATAGTCGCAAAATGGAACGATTCTAATTAGCCTAGTACAACAAATCGTAGGGCTCCTACGAACTTCCCATGGATGGCCATGGGAAGTTAATAAATTTTTAACTGTTACTAGATTACAACAACAGATAAATTTAGTAACCAAATGAACACTGCAAGTATCAACCTATAAAAATACATAACTGTGTCAAAGCGCTCCCTTGCACTAGACTTCCGTTTGTCTCAGTGATTGATCGAATACGAACGTGATTGCAAAGTTATTAAAGTATGTTGATCATTGTAATATCATATTACTAAGAGCCCTATTGGCCTAGTGGCAATTCACCGACTTTGGAGCTAAGGTTCGAATCGTAACCATTCATTGATTTCGTGAGTCATTCTGTCTTTTGTAACTGTTTATTCTTTAAAATATGTGTTACGAAAATGCTATTGCTTTTTTGTGCCATATCGCCAACATTAGAACTTGAAAGGTAAAATAATTATTAGGTATCCAAAAAAAACCGTCTCCTAAGACGCTTATGATAACATATGACTGGGTTGCGCTCAAAGTTTTGTTTATCTAAGTTCAAGTTACATACTAATATAGAAGTCGACAACATATGCGGGTCCTAAGTTACCCGTGTGTACAATATATATAGGAATATTATATTTAGATCTACTTTTGAAATGAGCTCTGTAAGCAAAGCTAAGTTATAGAATATCATGTCTGCCGTCTTTTTGTATGCACCAATCGACCCGGGGCAGTATTGATTCGAGCTGTAAATACCTTTTAATTATGTATGACTCCTTGGGGTTATTTACGTATGGTATCGTCTATTGAGTACCTATTAAAGTAGATATAGTGATTTGTTCTGATCTTTACCCAAGGGCGTCGCCAGGGGGGGGGGCAGGGGGGGGCAGCTGTGGCTATTGTTTTCTAACTACTAATTTTTTAATTTTAATAATGTAATGACATTTATTCATGTGTAATAGTGAAGTTTTTGTCTATTTGTATGAATATAAAATAATTGATAAAATCAAACAATAATAATAATTTTAGGTAAACAATTACCTACTTTTATTTTTTTTTAAATAAATTTAATACACAAACAACCACAAAAAAATTCAATTAGTACTGACTGACTAATTTTATTATTTAGCCTACTTACAAATAGCTTCCTATCCTGATAAATAATATTCCATTTTCGATTTAGTGCTCGAGAATACACATGTCATGTTTACATTACATTTTCGTTTACTTAGATAGTCTAATGAATTAAACAATTTGGATCTCCTGTAAATCATGGAATACTATATAATTAGGCAGTTTTGAAATTAAATGAGGTCAAATGGAGTTTTTCTGACAATGTTAGAAGGTAAAATTACATTAGGGTGTATTAGTCATAATAATTGTCCTATATATCTAGTGATACTTATCGCTTAATAGCGTATGGGCGGATCGGATCTTAATTTAAAACCATTTGACCCCTCATATTTTCTATCGGATTTATGTCCGGACTTTTGGATGGCCAAGGAATAACAGTAATGTCTTCTAGAGATGAACAACCCTTCAGAAACCATCCGCGTACGATGCACTGCACAATTATCATGGACAAAATAAATTTGGGCTTCTGGATACGCGATCCGCGTAGAAGGTAACCTTCAACACTTTCAAATATTGCTCGTCATTCATGCGCCCAGTTATTTCTATTACTTCTCCAGGACCCATAGAGGATATCAATCTCCAAAAACTAAAAAGAAAAAAATTATCAACTGTTATAATGTTTATTTAGTTCGTGTGAATACTAACTTGTTAAAAATATCATTATTATGATGAAATAATCATGGATTAAGGTATTCGGATTCGTTGAGAATTATCAGTATTATCACTTACCTAAAGTTATTCTTGCCCTGCGGTGGAGTTCAGCAGACAGTCCTATTTTTGCTGCTCGGTAATTGTGTAAGTATATCAGCTGCATGCTGCCTTCTGTTGATGTTGATATCAAATATTGTTGAGCAGTAGAACGAGTGGATGCAAATGGCGAACTAGTGTGAATGTCAAGTCAACAATATTATTGTGGCGACTGCACTGATTTGTATACACTCCTGTTGTTTTTACATTCACATCCCCACATTACACTTCGGTTTTAATCTGTAAGATAACAAATCAATACTTAGGTAGGTATTTATATAAAATGAAGTTTTACTAAAAAAATATGTATATGTTTCGTTACGATTATGACACAAGAATAATAAGTATGGTGATGTGATGATTTGATTATCATTGACTTGAGAAATGCAGTAAGTATACATTAGATGATAAATTATACTTATCAGTGAAGTTAGTTTAGTTTGCATGTAGATAACTTACCGTAATTCAAAGCTAACGAGCAATCTCCTGATTACTCATTTGCTGTTCGAATAGCACCGCGATCTTAGTTCTCACAAAATTCTTAATAATGCATAATTTCCTTCAATATTCTTCAATTCATTTATGATTCAAACCAGTAAGTCAAGACTAGAATCGAGAATGGCTAGTGACCTTTTCGTTGTTCACCAAGATTATATTTAAATCTACCCTCAAACACTTCTTTTATTTCTTATCCAGTGTAAAGAGATCTCATAAATAAAAATCCGCTGTCGAACCGAACACTAATAACATAAAATTTCGACGCTCTGATAACTGGTTCGTTGGTTTAGTCGGTTGGTGCGTGCATTACTTGTCATGTGAGCGATTGGATGTCTGGTTCGATTCCCACTGGGTGTTACGTTTTTGTTTCTTAGTATTTGAGTAAAAGATTTGTAAATCGTACTGTGATTTGCAATGTAAACTTTAGCTATTAGGGGGGTTACCAATTAATGCTTCTGTCTGTACCTATAGCTATTGAAATTATGGAAGTAAATCATCCCACCATCCAAATCATATTTAATTTCCGTTATGAATGAGTGTATTACTATTTCAAAGGCTATTTATCGCTTTTATTTATAAGTTAATAACTGGCGACCCGCTCCGGGTTCGCACGGGTGCAATGCTGATAGAAAAAGCTTCCTCTTTAGGCTGGTTTTAGGCTGGTTTTAGAGTCACGCTGACCGTCGGCGCTGACAGGCCAATATGTATGATTAATTATGAAGCGTTTTAGAATAACACCGACGACTCAGCGCTGAGCACTGTCAGCGCTGAGCCATACGCGCGCGTACGCTCCACGCGTCGGCGCTGAGCGCGCGGCGCGGCGGCGCCGACGCGCTTCCGAACTCAGTTATCGTACAGTGTTACATAAAACGCGCGCGCCGACGACGGGGACAGACGAGCGCAACAATGAATCGCGATATTGATACTGGGCGTGTGATTGAAGAAGTTCAGCTGCGAAAATGTTTATGGGACGCCAGTGACATATTGTATAAAAATAAAGACGCACGATTGAAGGCCTGGAACGACATCGTAATCGCACTGTTTGAGGAACGTTCAGCTGGTGATATAGGTAAACGCCTGTAACTGCAACGTAGTAACTTATCATGTAGCTTTGCCAGTAACTCGTCGAAAGTTCGTGATGTGATGACATGCGAAAGTAGTTAAAGAATTTGATTTCGTCATCTCTTAACTGATTGAACAATGTAACAAATGCCCCCACTAGCAATCTTTGAGAAATAAGTGTATGAACTTGAAGTATTTTTCTTCGTTGTTGTTGAAGTCTTTTCTTTTTCCATAAAAAATACACGGCAGCAACTCGAACACTCATTTGATTGTGCGTGCATGTCTGTATTTCACGACGTTCAGCACGATACTAAAACGAGTTGCCGCAGACAGCTACGCGCTGAGAGCTACGCGCGTAGGCCTCAGCGCCTACGGTCAGCGTGACTCTAAAACCAGCCTCAATCACTATCTATTAAAAAAAACCACATCAAAATCCGTTTTAAAGATCCTTAATAAGTAGAGACAGACAGGCAGACAGCGGGAAGCAACTTTGTTATATACCTATGTAAATGAAAAAATGAAGCTTAATAATGTATAAGAGTGAATATAATACCTTAGTTACCTACTATCAGATATCAGAGGTACATAATCAAATCAAATATCTAAAGCTTTGAATTCAATCTCAACCACAATGAATCGTTCAAAAACTAATAACCGAAGACCCATATTTTCGTAGCTCTTCTAACGTAGCTCGTAGGCTTCGTAGCGAATTCGTAGCGCTACGATGTACGAAAAAATATTATTTTGTCTCTATACTAATATTATAAAGAGGAAAGATTTGATTGTTTGTTTGTTTGTTTGTTTGTTTGTTTGAATTGAATTAAATAGTCTCCGAAACTACTGGACCGAGTTAAAAAATTCTTTCACCATTAGAATCCTTAATTTTCCGTGATGAACATAGGCTATATAATATTTTCAAAAAAGCTAGGGATCCGCATGAAAAATTCAATAATTGAACCGTGGGCTGTATATTCAACCTCTTTTTCTATTATGGCGCGTCAGAATAGAAAATGAGGTTGTATAGCGCACGGTGCTTGCTTTTTCTCTACGGCCAGTGTCAGTTTTGGAATGTCGAGTCAATGTCAAAAACCCCAATGCTGTTAAAAAAAGTAAAGATCCGTATGAAAACTGTGAAACCCATCGTTTTAGTGTGTATAATTTCTGAAATTTTTGTTTAATACCCGTGCGAAGCCGGGGCGGACCGCTAGTCAATAATAAAATTTAAGCCTTTGAGCATTTAGGCCTACAGGCCTAATTCAGACCAGGCCTAATCGCCCCAACACTCAATAAATTTATTACGATTAAAAATAATGTACGCTGAAAGGACATTGTTTTCAGGCGGCCAGCCCAGCTGTAACTGAATTGGAAATAATTATGCTGGATTGGATGGGTAAGTTATTGAATAAGAAAATCTTATTTTAGGTTTATTTTCTACAAAAATTATGTTACAGGTAAAGCGATCGGTCTCCCCCCGGCGTTTTTAGCATTTGAAGAAGGCAGCAAGGGAGGCGGTGTTATTAACGTAAGCATTCCTTAATCGACTTGGTTCTTAAACCCGAAATGTAAGCAGTCTATTCTCATTCAATTGTTTTAGGGATCGGCCAGCGAGTGTGTTCTAGTCTCAATGCTGGCCGCTCGTGCGAACGGAATCAAACGATTGAAGCATCAGTTTCCAAACGTGGATGAAGGTCTTCTCCTTTCTAAGCTGATTGCATACTGCTCTAAAGAAGCGCATTCTTGTGTTGAGAAGGCAGCGATGATCTGCTTTGTGAAGCTACGTATTCTGCAACCGGACGAGCATGCTTCGTTGCGTGGAGAAACTTTGAAGGAGGTATGTCGTATCTAGAAATATTTTTTCATTACTCTTACTTGAAAAGTAGGTCAGAAATTGCCTGAAGAGCGGATCGAAAGTGATACTTTTCAACCCTAAGGAGAATCGTTTTCAACTGACAGCTATCACATTTCTGTTGATAATAGCAGAATGTGAAAAATAAAGCATGCGGCTAAAAAAACAAGTACGACAAGTGCGAGTGTAACTCGCGCGCCGAGGGTTTTGAACTTTTGTCGTTTAGGTAGGTATGTATATGACAACCTCTTCGCGCGGTGGGCTTACAACGCAGGAGGTTGAGGTTTGATTCCTGCCTCGGGACAAATATTTGTAGGATCTTCAGATTATTTGTTCGGGTGTTCTAGTCCTTTTCTGTACACAAAAATAAATCATCTAATGAGATACTTATACTTTATTAAGTATAACAGCTATCGTAGTAATACCAATAACACAAGCTTTGCTTAACTTGTGGGTAAATGATACTGTGTGGATTATCTAGGATACTCCTATTACAGTTACTACAGAGATTAGTGGGTAGGTAAGTGGGTTGGTACCTACAATTTTTTTTCGGCTTTTTTCAACCTATTTCACTAAGTATGAAATTAAGACGATTTTCAAAACCTGTTTTGAATTGTCGAAATCCATACCTTTGATTTGATATAACTCTCAATGAAATAGCCCCCATTGTATGAAAATTAGTTTTTTGACCATATTTCAAAAAGTATTATATTTACAGACTTCTCTATATTTTTCCTGTAAAATATAGATCTATATCTACAAACGCTTAGCACATTTTACATCAATCACTCTGCAATCTTCGGAGATAAGGGGGGGGGGGAATGGTCAATTTTTCGACCTTTTTCAAAATATTTCGAAAAGTATAAAACTTATCGAAATTTCAAAAACTGTATTGGAATGTACAAACCAATACCTTTCATTTGATACCCAACTCGGTGGGGTAGTCACCCCTTTAGAAAATTTTCCCGCCCTTTTTTGACCTTATTTCAAAAAGTATTATTTTTACAGACTTCTCTATATTTTGCCTGTAAAATATAGATCCATATCTACAAACACTTGGTACATATCACATCGATCGCTCTGCAATCTTCGGAGATAAGGGGGGGGGGGGGTACCGGTCAATTTTTAGACCTTTTTCAAAATATTTCGAAAACTATAAAACTTATCGAAATTTCAAAAACTGTATTGGAATGTACAAGCCAATACCTTTCATTTGATACCCAACTCGGTGGGGTAGTCAGCCCTTCAGAAATTTTTCCCGCCTTTTTTAACCATATTTCAAAAACTATTATTATTACAGACTTCTCTATATTTTTCCTGTAAAATATAGATCCATATTTACAAACACTTGGTACATATCACGTCGATCGCTCTGCAATCTTCGGAGATAAGGGGGGGAACGGTCATTTTTTTGACCTTTTTCAAAATATTTTAGAAAGTATAAAATCTACCAAAATTTCCAAAACTATTTTGAAATCTACAAACGTGTACCTTTCATTTTATACCACTTTTGACTTTGTACGTTCCATTTAAAATTTCGATTTCAAAATTTGTATGGAAAATCTTCATTTTGATTTTTCATTTATTAGGTCCTTACATATGAAATTGGCGTTTTGTATGGGAGGAACAAAAAGTCGAATATTTTTTAATATAATATATTTAATTAATCAAAGTATGAACCATTATTTTCTATGCACTTTTGCCATCTTATAGGTAGTTCATTGATCCCTTTACTAAAAAAACCAGTCGGACGGGAATCAATAAAATCTTTGAAGGCGATTTGGACTGCCCCATCGGAGTTGAATTTTTTCCCTTGCAAGAAGTTATCCAAATTTCGAAAAAAATGGTAATCTGTTGGAGCAAGGTCCGGGGAGTACGGAGGATGTCTTAGACTTTCCAATTGAAGCTCTTCTAATTTAGTAGCCGTCTGTTGCGCAGTGTGTGGTCTAGCGTTGTCGTGAAGCAGCAGTGGCGTGGAGCGATTGACCAGCCTAGGTTGTTTAGCCGCTAGCTTTTCCATCATGGTTTGCAATTGCTGACAATAGACATCAGCCGTAAAAGTCTGGCCAGATTTGAGAAAACTGTAATGAACAATACCGGCACTAGTCCACCAAACGCTTACAAGTAACTTTTTTGGGGTTAATTTTCGCTTGGGGCAGGATTTGGCTGGCTGGCCAGGATCCAACCATTGCGCTGAGCGCTTCCGATTATCGTAAAGAACCCATTTTTCATCACAGGTAATGATTCGGTTTAAAATACCTTCATTATTGTGCCGGTTTAGTAATGTAACGCAGCAGTCGACGCGCGTTTGCCGGTTTGCTTCAGTCAATTCGTGAGGTACCCACCTTTCAAGCTTTTTAATCTTCCCAATTTGCTTCAAGTGAATTAAAACAGTTTTATCACTAACACCGCAGCCTGCAGCTAACTCGGACGTGGTTTGCGATGGATCCGCTTCCAAAGAGGAGAAATTTGTGATTAAAGTGGCCAGTACGAAAAACGCCAATTTCATATGTAAGGACCTAATATTTTCATTTATTTTTCTATAAATATGTTCGGGCGCACAAAATTTATTATCATTTCAAATTTCAAGTCAATAGCTGCAGTAGTTTCTGAGATATTAAGGATTCAAAACACAAAACAGACCCAAAGCGATTTCATAAGGGTTTTGCAACCGATGGCAAAACCCTAAAAACGGGAACGCGGCAATACTGATCTTCATTTCATTTGTCTTTTCGTGTAGTAGAGTGTTGTTTCTTTTACAATGTTCATCTGATTCAGATTTGATAAAGAGAATAGGCTAAAGCAGTAGGGGAAAACCTGGACTAAATAAGGTAATTCCAACCTTAGGGTATGCACTATTTACCCACGACGGAACGGAGACGGCGGGGATATTCACTTCGTAGTCTGTAGTTTTATAGAATCGATTTAATAGCTACCGATGGTCAAGCCAAGGGAAGTTACGTTAAATTAAGGAAGGGTTGAATTACCTAGATATTAGATAATGATGATAGAGTATTTGATACATTGACAGAGTATAATGATAGTTCAACCATGTCATTACCACTGCTAGGTATTTATGATCAGGTAATTCAACTCTGAATAAATCTAGGGTTGTTTCAAATAGGACTTTACAAGACGATAATGACAAAAAATAACTGTAAGTATGTGGTACTAGCACTAGAAATAAAACTGTTAAAGTGGGTGTTAGGTACATGTTCATCAAATTGTTCATTGATTAAATTAAATTACTTAGATGGTTTGGAAATAAGTAGCAATCCTTCCTTCATTGTTTGAATATAAAGTAGAGATCGGGTTGCGATGAGACGATATAGGGTAGGCAGATAATCGGGCGTTAATTGAAGGCTGGTTGGCCCGGGAAAGCCCGCATTTAATGACTGGAGTCGTCGCAAATGCCGGAAATACGTAGCGCGCCGAGCGGTAATGGATGCGCATTGTGTGCCATTTTCTATGCCGCGAATATTGAAATATCGCGATACGACCCTCTTGAGTGACCTCTTAATTGCACTTATTTTTACAGAACCTTAAGAGCTGTTAAGAGGAATTAAAAACTTTGAGTGTTTAGGCATTGGAAAGAAAAAGTAGAGCATGCGCATACTAATAATAATTTGATTATTATTAGTATGCGCATGCTCTACCAAATGATTAATTATCAATATCATCATAAATAATTATCAATTATGATCACTATCAAAGCCTAAATGAGTATTTTACAAATGAATAGGTATAAAAATATTTTGTGCAGGCAATGGAAGAAGACGAAGAAGCCGGCCGCGTGCCATTCTTCGTAGCGACCACCCTGGGCACAACCTCTTGCTGCTCCTACGACAACCTTCCCGAGATCGGGCAAGTCGTGCGCAAGTTTCCTTGCGTCTGGCTCCACGTTGACGCAGCCTACGCTGGAAGCTCCTTCCTCTGCCCTGAACACAAGCATCGATTGGCTGGAGTCGAATACGCGGATTCCTTCAATACCAATCCTAATAAACTAATGCTGACTAGCTTTGACTGTTCCCTCCTATGGGTCACTAATCGGTATCTCTTAACGTCTGCTCTGGTGGTGGATCCGCTTTACCTCCAGCATTGCTATGATCATACTGCAATAGATTACAGGCATTGGGGTGTGCCCTTGAGCCGACGGTTCCGGTCCCTGAAAATATGGTTCATGCTGAGGAGCTATGGAATAAGCGGCCTGCAGAAGTATGTGCGAAGACATTGCGAGCTCGCGAAGTATTTTGAGAAATTGGTCAAGAAAGATGATAGATTCGAAGTCTGCAACGAAGTGACGGTAAGACAAATATAAATCTGGTTTCTATTAATGATCTTTTAGCTTACAGCTCACATAAATCGGACGAGTGACATGCGCACATTCTGTGTTCGGTCTCAGTGGATCTACAAAGAGTGCATCTTCACTAAGAAATTCCTCTGCATCAAAGAGACTCTCCATCTCGTCCCTTAAAGTGACTATAAATTCGTTAAAACAAAATTATTATAGTAACATTATTGATGTACCGATTACGGTTGCAAGCAAGGCTTGAGTTACACCCTTACGCTTTTCCAGTTGGGTCTGGTCTGCTTCCGCCTTCGCGAAGGTCCCGGCGAGACGAAGGAACAGATTGACGAGACCAACAAGAAGCTGCTGACTAATATCAACGCGTCAGGCAAGCTGCACATGGTACCTGCATCCGTTCGGGACTACTTTGTTATCAGGTTCTGTGTGGTACACCAGCATGCTACGCGAGAAGATATTGGTATGTATCATCAACATCAATCTTAATAGGTACTGAAACTAGCAAGTAGGTACTGATGCGACAGACGTAGTCTAGCCCAAAAGTTCAAAAGTTTTAAAACATGTAAGTAAGTAGTTTTCCTAAATTCTCCACAGTGGTCATTAGCTTCTCGTGTAAATCGGTCGCTTCGCTAGTCGTATCACTTATTGCATTGTATTCGCACAGGTGCATTTCTTAGCGATAAGCGCGGACTCGACCTATTTATAGGCCGGGCTCCGTGCAACATGAATGAACCTTATTTAGCAGAACTTAGAGATGAGAATGGTTTTGTAATCGATTGTGCAAGTGGGAGTGTGATGGATCCTGTTAATAACGAAGAGATGGAGGTTCTCAGTTCCATTAGTTCTATCCACCAGGATGGAGAACAGGAGCAGTAAAAGGGGGCTTGGCAAGACATCGTTCGAAGAAGAATGGAACACGGTAGAATCTCACAGCCGTAAGATGATAGATCAAGCAAGGAAAACACTGAAAAAATTCAGGTTTACGTCATGTGCAGCTCTGGCTTGCCCAAACAGTTTGCCTTGACGAAACTTCTACGCGATAATAATATTAAAGGAATAAGTGATGTGAAGTACATACACCATCAGAAGATTATGATAACCTTTGAGGAGGAGGGGGAAGCGAAGCTTACTCATTCAATCCAAAACATTCGCTGACCTAGAATGGAGATGTCACAAGTCGTCGGAGGTAGGTCTGTCGTATGGTCTTATTAGAAATATTGATTTGGAAATGCCGGAAGAGGAGATTTTGAAAAATATAACCAGTCAATATGCAATTGTATCGGCGAGGCGCCTTAATCAAAGAAAATACAATGAGAACGACATTGCTTCTGGATGGGAGAAATGCGAAACCATTCGATTGGCTTTCCGAGGTACCACAGTACCTACCTATGTACTTATCTACGGTATGAGAGTAAAGGTCGCTTCTTATGTCTTCCCTACGACCCAGTGTTCCCGTTGCTGGAAGTTCGGTCATACACGTCTATTATGTCCGTCTAAAAAGATAGTATGCCCTAAATGCACCAAAAACCACGAGAGCTGCGAAGTTACGGAGTTTAAGTGTATTAATTGTACTGGACCCCATATGCCCATGCAAAAGATCTGCCCAGTATTTAAAAAGGAGAGGCGAGTGAGAGAACTTATGTCCGAGTTCAATTGTACCTATCGCAAGGCCCTAGAGATGTACGTCCCGCCCTCCCCAATCCCAGAGAGGAGTTTTTCCCCCGGCCCACCGCTCCCTGAGGTCCGTAGACCGCAGCCGATCCCACGTGTATCCGAATCAAATCCTGTTCATGTCAGTGAAAAGCCAGCACGTAAGGTTAAATTAATGTCTGAACTGTTTACTGCCACGGAGGAGACTTCATTCACACCGGTAATTAGCCGTAAGAAGGCCCAGGCTCAACGGAAACTACAAAAACGCTCTCCTAACCCAGCACCTACCCCTGCCATGGATTCTATGGAGACAGACCTTATTGTTGAATCGGCGGGATCGGATAGCGAGACGTGTTATACCGCGACCGCGAGTAAACCCCCCGCGCTCTCGGCGTGATAGTGATAGTGTTAAAGATCTTACATTCATGCGTTTACTTACAAAGCTACATACAATTGTCATAGGTAGGGATTCATTGGAAGCGAAAATACAACAGGTGGTATCAATCTTGGGAGAATGGATATTAGTTAACGTGGTCAGCAAAGTTTCGGCTGGCTCCCTCAGTATGTTCACTAAGTATGGTTAACGCCACTAATAGCGTTAACGTCAAAATCTTACAATGGAATTGTCAAAGCTTGCGCCCTAAATCACTATCTCTCGAGGCGTTATTAATTCAAAAAAAGGTTCACATAGCAGTTTTAACCTGACTTGAACCCGACAGCTATTTTGCGATTAATGGGTACAATACATATAGATTAGATAGACCGGACGCTTATGGTGGCGGCGGCGTAGCCATTTTAACACATAGGTCTGTTAGAAGTTATGCGTGCTTTACAAATTGCCCTAACGTAGGTATTGAACTTTTACACGTTAAGATTTTAAATTGTCAGCATATTGAGAGCATTTTATCTGTATATTGTCCCCCGTCGGTACACACTACACAAAATGATTGGGATTTCGTATTTTCTCAGGTAAGTAGAAAGTCATTAATTTTAGGCGACTTTAATGCACATCACTTAGCCTAGTCGTACAAAACTGATCAAAAAGGACATCAGATCTTTGATTCCATGCTGGAGCATAATTTTAGCTATTTAAATAACGGTCAAGCTAGGGTCAGACTTGCGAATGGTGTATTACAGCAACCGTCTCCAGATGTTTCATTTGCGTCTACTGACATTATTACGGAATTTTGTTGGAGTGTGAGTAATGAATCACTCGGTAGCGACCATCTTATTATTCAATTAGTATATAATTTAAGTATTCACAAGGAATTTATCAATAAGAGATATTTCAAAAAAAGTGATTGGAAATCGTAAAGGTACATTATTTTTAGAAAATTCATTTACTGAATTTAGTTTTACTTCAGATCGAGGAAATTCGAGGAAATCGTTCAAATTGCAGCTAATAAATTTGTTCCATTCATTAAAATCCCAAAACACATATGTGACAAATTTAAGCCCAAGCCGTATTGGAACTCTGAGCTTTCGAAAGTAGTAGCTGAAAGACGTCTAGCTTTGGCAAATTTAAGACGATCTCCAACCCCCAGAAACCTAGAAATTTGGCAAGATAAGGTTCGTATCGCTCAGAAGTTAATACGACAGGCTAAATCTAAGTCGTGGCAGGACTTTTGCTCATCCATCGATGTAACTACATCGTCGACAGACATGTGGCGTAAGATGCGTTGGATTAAAGGGCACCATTTTAAGTCTAATCACTGTGTAGAAAAAGATAAAGCCGAGAGATTGCTTAATGACCTTACGCCAGATTTTGCATGCCCTTCTTCCCCAGAATTTAATTCATCCAACTTTAAATTAGAATCAGAAATTACAATTCAAGAATTAGAAAACTCCATAAAAAAATCTGATACTGCGCCGGGGTCTGATGAAATATCTTTTTCAATGATAATGCACCTTCCCAGGATAGGCAAGAAAATTTTAGTTCATTTATATAACTTGTTTTATTCATCAAGTTGTACACCTTCTCAATGGCGACAGGTTAAAATTATTCCGATACCAAAACCTGGCAGAGACCCCAATTCAAATTCATCACTAAGGCCGATTTCCCTTATATCATGTGTTTGTAAAATTTTTCACTCGATTCTTAATAAAAGATTGGAGTGGTACCCTGAAAAATCAAATCTATTTTCAAACAACATGGTTGGTTTTCGCAAAGGGCGCTCGTGTTCTGATAATCTTTCACGCCTAGCATCACATATCCAAGTAGGTTTTTCAAAAAACTCGATTACAGCAGCATGTTTTATCGACGTAGAAAACGCCTACAACAATGTTGACGTTAGTTGTTTATTAACTACATTAGACCGTCTTGGAGTCGGCTCTAGAATTTGTGCTTATTTATGGTCATATTTAAAAAATAGAGAATTACATTTAAAAATAGACGGGTCTGTTTTATTCAGAACTACTGGTCGGGGCTTAGCCCAAGGAGACCCGCTTTCTCCACTTCTTTTTAACGCCGCGACTATCGATATTTGCAAGGAAATTCAGTGTGTTGAAATCTCTCAATATGCTGACGATTTTGTTTTGTATTATACTCATAATAGTGTGGAAACGGCGATAAGAGAACTTCAGCTATCTTGTAGTAAACTTAGCTGTTTTTAGGGTTTTGCCATCGGTTGCAAAACCCTTATGAAATCGCTTTGGGTCTGTTTTGTGTTTTGAATCCTTAATATCTCAGAAACTACTGCAGCTATTGACTTGAAATTTGAATTAATAATACATTTTGAGCGCCCGCACATATTTATAGAAAAATAAATGAAAAATCAAAATGAAGATTTTCCATACAAATTTTGAAATCGAAATTTTAAATGGAACGTACAAAGTCGAAATTGGTATCAAATGAAAGGTACTCGTTTGTAGATTTCAAAATAGTTTTTGAAATTTCGGTAGATTTCATACTTTTTAAAATATTTTGAAAATGGTCAAAAAATGACCGTTCCCCCCCCCCCCCCTATCTCCGAAGATTGCAGAGCGATCGACGTGATATGTACAAAGTGTTTGTAGGTATTGATCTATATTTTATAGGAAAAATATAGAGAAGTCTGTAAAAATAATACTTTTTAAAATATGGTCAAAAAAGGGCGGGAAAAATTTCTAAAGGGGTGACTACCCCCCCGAGTTGGGTATCAAATGAAAGGTATTGGTTTGTACATTCCAATGCAGTTTTTGAAATTTCGATAGATTTTATACTTTTTGATATATTTTGAAAAAGGTCGAAAAATTGACCGGTACCCCCCCTCTATCTCCGAAGATTGCAGAACGATCGATTTGATATGTACCAAGTTTTTGTAGGTATTGATCTATATTTTACAGGAAAAATATAGAGAAATCTGTAAAAATAATACTTTTTGAAATATGGTCAAAAAAGGGCGGGAAAAATTTCTAAAGGGGTGACTACCCCACCGAGTTGGGTATATGACAGGTATCAGTTTGTACATTTTAATGCAGTTTTTGAAATTTCGATAGGTTTTATACTTTTCGAAATATTTTGAAAAAGGTCGAAAATTTGACCTTTCCCCCCCCCCCCCCCTCTATCTCCGAAGATAGCAGAGTGATCTATATAAAATGTACTAAGCGTTTGTAGATATAGGTCTATATTTTACAGGAAAAATATAGAGAAGTCTGTAAAAACAATACTTTTCGAAATTAGGTCAAAAAACTAATTTTCATACAATGGGGGCTATTTCATTGAGAGCAATATCTAATCAAAGGTATGGATTTCGACAATTCAAAACAGGTTTTAAAAATCGTCTAAGTTTCATACTTAGTGAAATACGTAGAAAAAAGTCGAAAAATAATTGTAGGTACCAACCCACTTACCTACCCACTAATCTCTGTAGTAACTGTAATAGTAGGGTTCCACAGCGCCACAAAACCGTTGTTCTCAAAATTTTAAAGTCCATACCCAATGTATTCCACTGCGCTCGAAGAATATTTAGATAATAAGATTATTGAATTCATGAATTCCACCGTGCTCCAAAAAAATATGAGAAGAGTAATGTATCCTGGATAATCCACACAACATCATTTAGCGACAAGCTAAGCAAGCTTGTGTAATTCGTACTACTACGATATCTGTTATACTTAATAAAGTATATATAAGTATCACATTAGATGATTTATTTTTGTACGTAGAAAAGGACTAGAACACTCGAACAAATAATCTGCAGATCTTACAAATATTAGTCCCGAGGCGGGAATCAAACCGCAACCTCCTGCGTTGTAAGCCCACCGCGCTAACAGGTCGTCAATATACGTACCTACCTAAACGACAAAAGTTCAAAACCCTCGGCGCGCGAGTTACCTACACTCGCACTGTCGTACTTGTTTTAATAATTTAGGTCTTGAGATTTCTTCTAAATCAAAAGTTTGTATATTTAAGAAAGGAGGTTTTAAGTCCCCTATTGATTTTAGAATCAATAATAACTCCTTATCAATAGTTAATCAAGTAAGATATTTGGGTTTATGGCTAGACGGGTCACTAAGATGGGGCAAACACATAAATGAAACTATTCAAAAAGTTTCTAAGTATATTAATCTCTTAAAAGTTCTATCCGGTCCGGGTTGGGGTATACATCAAAAACATTTAAGACATTTATATATTTCTGTTATTAGGAGTAGGATGGATTACGTTTCTTTTTTGTACGATAACAGTTGCCGAACATATTTATTAAAGTTAGATAGGGTCCAAAATCAAGCGTTGCGCGTCATAGGTGGGTATATTAGAAGTACCCCTATCCATGTAATGGAAAATGATCTATGCCTCCCTCCTCTTCGAATACGTAGAAAATTTCTTGCCGGTAAATTTTGGTTGCGATCTAGATCAGTTTCTAATAACACCACGATTAGTATAGTACAAGAACTGGAGTCCGTTAGTAAATCTCCTTATTGGAGAAATAAAAAGCTACCGTTACTGATTTCTGACTGCCGTGTGGTGACGGCATAATATACATAGAATTTCACCACCCCAACTCATCCCGTGGGTGTCGTAAGAGGCGACTAAGGGAAACACACCGGGGGGCGGGCAGCAGCGCCCTCTGCAGAACTACTCAACTAAACTGCGATCCCCAACCCGCATGCCCAGCGTGGGGATTATGGGCAATTACCCCCAATGATAAGAACCGCCACAAAATGGCCCCCAGTTCCCGGCCGCCTCGCTATTCCTGGCCATGGTAGCGGCCACAGTAACGGCGGGGCAGGGGGTGCTAGGAATCTCCGGGCTACATTAGGCTACCACACCCCACACACACTGACCCTGGCAACGTTTAACGGACGCACTCTGAGGCTTGATCACCATCTAGCGCAGTTGGAAGTGGAGCTAGAGAACATTAAATGGCATGTTCTAGGGTTATGTGAAGTCCGTAGAGAGGGGGAGGACACTGTAACCTTAGACTCGGGCCATCTTCTCTACTTTCGCGAGGGTGATAAAACATCCCAGGGTGGCGTAGGTTTTCTCGTCAATAAGGCCCTCTCTAACAACGTCGAAGAAATCTCCAGTGTGTCGACCCGGGTAGCGTACCTGATCCTTCGGCTGTCTAAGCGCTACAGCTTGAAGGTCATTCAGGTCTACGCACCGACCTCGGCACACTCGGATGATGAAGTGGAGGATATGTACGAAGACATATCCAAAGCCTTACATCACACCACCAAGGCTCACTTCAACGTTGTTATGGGGGACTTTAACGGCAAGGTGGGAACCCAGACTGGCAACGAATCCCGAATAGGCCAGCATGGTTTTGGTGTTCGAAATCACAGGGGACAAATGCTCGTCAACTTCCTCGAGAAAGAGGGGCTGTTCTTAATGAACTCTTTCTTTAAGAAACAGCCCCAAAGGAAGTGGACATGGCGGAGTCCCGATTCTGTGACAAAAAATGAGATCGACTTCATCATGCATGACGGATAGCAAGCATATATTCAGAGATGTCTCAGTGATCAACAGGTTCAATACCGGATCTGATCACCGATTCCTTCGAGGCTCTCTGAATATAAATTTGAAGCTTGAAAGAAACCGTCTGATGAAGTCCACGCTCCGACCGAACCCAATCCAAATCATGGCGGGCACCGAGAAGTTTCAGCAGCTTCTCGGGGATAGATTCGCTGCCTTGGAACCCACTGATGACGCTGACGAGACCCTACATAATCTGGTCGAAACTTTGAGGGACGAGGGCATCAAGTTTTGCAAAAAGCAGCGTACTGGTAAGAAGTCCAAACTCTCGGATGAGACTCTTGGGCTGATGACAAAAAGACGGGAAACCACCCAAGCGACTTCGTCAGAGAGGTCAGACCTGAACAAGCGAATTGCGAAGATGGTACGACGCGACCTTCGGAGCTCTAATACACGCCTCATTGAAGAGGCGATAGAGCGAAACCGAGGGTCCAAAGTATTCACTCAGCAGCTTGGAAGGAGCCACCTGACGAAGCTTTCAACGCACGACGGAAGGACCGTATTGTCGAAGCCGGAGATATCGGCCGAGATAGAGGACTTTTATGGCCGTTTATACGCTGCACATGCTCCCCGTTCCCAACGAGACGACCACGATTCTAGAGCCACTTTGATACGCCACTATACCGACGAACTGCCAGAAATCAGTCAAGACGAGATCGTGTTAGCTCTGAGGCAGCTTAAAAATGGAAAAGCCCCCGGTGAGGACGGAATAACATCAGAGCTTTTGAAAGCTGGAGGATACCCTGTTATACAGGAGTTACAGAGCCTCTTCAACGCCGTCCTTCACAGTGGGAGAACTCCAATGGCGTGGAGTGGGAGTTTGGTGGTGCTCTTTTTTAAGAAGGGAGATAAAACCCTTCTTAAAAATTATAGACCCATCTCGCTCCTAAGTCACGTCTATAAGCTTTTCTCACGAGTTATATCGAACCGTCTCGCCAGGAGACTCGACGAGTTTCAGCCACCGGAGCAGGCTGGGTTTCGCGGAGGATATGGTACCATAGACCACATTCACACAGTGAGGCAGATTATACAGAAGTCCGAAGAGTATAATCAGCCCCTGTGTCTGGCTTTTGTGGACTATGAGAAGGCCTTTGACTCCGTTGAAACCTGGGCTGTTCTACAATCCTTACAGCGATGCCAAGTAGACTATCGTTATATCGAGGTGCTGAGATGTCTCTACGAAGCCGCTACGATGAGTGTCCGAGTACAGGACCAGCAGACTAAACCGATCCAACTGCGCAGAGGAGTGAGGCAGGGGGATGTCATATCCCCGAAACTGTTCACGAGCGCGTTGGAAGATATGTTTAAGACGCTGGACTGGAAAGACAAGGGCATCACATCAACATAAACGGCGACTACATCTCACACCTGCGATTCGCTGATGACATAGTCTTAATGGCGGAGTCGCTAGAGGAGCTGAACCGGATGCTGGACAGTCTAGCTTCAGCCTCCCGATGTATCGGTCTTGGCATGAATTTGGATAAAACCAAAGTCATGATCAATGCCCACATTGATCCAAGACCGGTGATCGTACATGGCCACCTTCTCGAAATTGTTTCTGACTACACTTACCTCGGGCAGATTTTGCAGTTGGGTAAAAACAATTTCGAGAAGGAAGCCAAGAGGAGGATCCAGCTAGGCTGGGCAGCGTTCGGAAAATTACGTCGAGTCTTCTCGTCATCCATACCGCAATGTTTGAAAACGAAAGTTTTTAATCAGTGCGTCCTACCAGTCATGACCTACGGAGCTGAGACGTGGACACTCACGATAGGGTTGGTCCACCAGTTCAAAGTCGCTCAGCGCGCTATGGAAAGAGCTATGCTCGGAGTTTCTCTGAAGGATAGGATTCGTAACCAATTCATCCGACAGAGAACTAAAGTCATCGACATAGCTCAGAGAATTAGCCAACTGAAGTGGCAGTGGGCCGGCCATATTTCGCGAAGAACCGATAACCGCTGGGGTAAACGTGTTCTTGAGTGGAGACCGCGACTCGGTAAACGTAGTGTAGGACGCCCTCCGGCCAGGTGGGATGACGATCTGCGAAAGACTGCTGGCAGATGCTGGATGCGACAAGCCGAAGACAGGGCGCTATGGCGCTCATTAGGGGAGGCCTATGTCCAACAGTGGACTAACATAGGCTGATGATGATGATGTTACTGATTTCTACCTTTACCGAACTCAAGTCGTTAACAATACACAGCAGTTCTTATCTTGAAATGTTTACCTTAGATACTTGGGTAAGTAACATTGAATTACGCGATGTCATCTTCGATTCAATCCCGTTAATAGATCGCGCTAAAAGAACGTATAATAATCATGTTTTAAAACTTATAACTACTAATCATATAAATCAAACATATAACAACTTTTACAAAATTTTCACTGATGGATCAAAATACGATGATAAAGGGGCTGCTTTCCTAGACCCTTATCTTGACTGGAGTGGTAAGTTTTGAATTGATTCCAACACATCCATAATGCATATTGAGTTAATCGCCATAGCGGAAGCTTTGTTGTATACTGTCTCAATTAATTTCGATAAATTTGTCATACTGACTGATTCAAAAAGTGCTTTGCAACATTTGGCTCGTTGTACCTCTCAAGTGAGAGGAATACCGATTGCCTATAAGATATTGATATTGGAATTAATTCTAAAGCTGAAATCGCACAATAAAAAGGTGTGTTTCCAGTGGATCCCTTCTCGAATACAGCTGAAAGAAAATGATGATGTGGATCTACTAGCAAAGCAGGCGATCGGGGATGGCATCCCAATAAACCAGTTTCCTATATTTTCAGACTTTATAAACGTAGTGAAAAATCAGTGTATAGATTTGTGGCAAGAATACTTTGACGAGAGATCTAGGGAGAAGGGAATATGGTACAGAACTATCCAACCTTTGATATCTCGTTATCCATGGATTGATACCACCTTGTTTACAAGAAATGATTTAAAATCTTTACTTAGATTGCGCTCCGGACATATTCCTTCAAATAAATTCGCTTTTCTCATGAAAAAAGTAAATTCGCCAAATTGTGAGGAGTGTGGTGTTATTGAGGACATTCAGCATATAATAGTGGAATGTGTTCGGAATGCGACTTACAGATCCACCCTCTTTAATCAAAATCGCGCGATGGATATCGGCTATGTAAATAGCCTGTTTTCCGACCCTTCTCGTGATAAGATTGTAGATCTGATAAGGTTATTAGAATTAGGTTTAGTTAAACAATAAGTTTTGTTTTGTAATATTTTTCTTTCCATATTTGTGTTAAAATTTTACGGGCGATGTTATCGCTAAGCGATAAAGACCACAAATAAAAAAAAAAAAAAAAAAAAATCCAATTTTCCAAGCAACTAATTTTCAAAAAATTTCGGTCTTTATCAGACAAATTGTTTCTGTAAATCGCAATTCGCAATATTCTGTGTCATCTGTTCGCATTCAGATGGCATTCAGTTGTCGTTTGGCACACATTGGGGCATTTTCGAAGTTATGTAGGTAGCTCTTTGTTTTTACAGAGGTAGCTTGGGATATCATCACGGAGTTCGCCACTGAGCTTATTGAAGGACCCGACAAGCAGAGGGTATGTCTAATTAATCATAACTATTACCAGTTACCATGGACATAAACGTTTAGATCTTCATTCGGAGTCACTTTAGTCATATACGCTAACCATCCACCGATTGTCGTTGAGCTTCCAGCTCAGCGTCTCGGTCTAGGATTTTTGAAATTTAACAATGCAACATCACGTTTTTTGTTATTATACATAATTACTATGTCAGCGCTATTTTACAATTTAGTGTCTGTAACGTTGATGTGTTTTTCTTTTTTGTAAATAATGTTAATTGTTATGTGGCATCTTAATTAATTTTAAGAATATTGTATACTGTTTGTGCCTTAATAAACGAAAAATAAATAAATAAAATCACTTCTTAGGATCTCGACGTGAACGAGGAGCGAGCTCGCCGCAACCGCGCCGCACTGGCCCACAAGCGTTCATTCTTCGTGCGAATGGTCAGCGACCCTAAGATCTACAACCCAGCCATCAACAAAACCCCCCCGCCCGTCGCAACATCCCCCATGTCGCCTCTCGCGGCCGCTGTGCCCACCACGCCAGACACCCCCGGAGATATGCAGCTGTTGCCGCCTACACCGTGCGTAAACTAAACATATCTACATTAAGAATAAGAATAATCTATAAATATGTCATTGCCGACCTCGGTGGCGCGCTGGGCGAAGGTCCGCTTGCGACGCAGGAGGTGGCGGGTTCGATTCCCGCTTCGGAACAAATATTTGTACGATCTGCAGATATTGGTTCAGGGTGTTCTGGTCGTTTTCTATGTATAGTAAAATATATATATATATATATATATAGATATCCCCACGGGCACTTAGTTGATCAAACGTGCCATATAGGTAGTTATTATTTGATCCGTTTTCACTTGTTGATCCGGGTAGTATTTGTTGATCCATTGCCACTTCACCGTTAATACGTGGCTCCAAACGGAGCCAACAGTGTCACCGTCAGTAATAATAATAATTACGTGGTTTTTATACAAATCCACCTTTTTGGCATTTTAGCACAAGTTGATCCGATTCAAATGGGCCAATCAGAGCCCGCCGAGCTCTGTCATTGGTTACTTGCAGTCTTAGCCTTTCGTTTTACATAAATGTAACATTTTAATTATCAACACTTTACTTGTCTGCTGATGTTATAATACATCTCAGCAGATTTGTTTGTAACAGTAGGTATGTTTGATAGATTGCAAGCTGAACAATGAAAGCACGTAACCAAGTTCTGATATTTCAAAATAAATTCAAAAGTCAAATCAGTTCAAAGTAAATTTCAATGAGTGTTTAAAAACGTACCAACAACTTTTTTATGCTTAAATTCATTTGTTGGTCGCCTTCTATGATATGATAACTTCAGGAAGCATAAGTAAGGGCTATCTTTTTTTTAAGACGCCTCAGCATGGCACCAGTAATTGAGTAGGTAATAAATAAATACACATGTTTTATGCTACAATGCTCCCACATAATAGACGACCGAAGTGGTGCATGGCGTGGCGGGTGACGAAAGACCGCCTGCGATTTAGGAGTTTGCCAATTCGACTCTCGGCCATGGAACAAATATTTATCCGATATTTGCTCCGTTTGTTCTGGGTGTTCCGGGTGTTCTGCAAAGTAAAATATATCCAATTTTTTTGTTATTTATTATCTCTGTTTCAATTGTGAATTCCAGTTCTAATTTAGGTAGATAATTGTAATTTTTGTTGAAAAGGAGTTTTTGCCATTTAATAAATAATGTTGTTGAAAAAATTAAACAAATAATTATTAATAATATAAAAAGGATTTTTTTTGGTAACTATTAAACTAATGATTAGTAATTAACGGGTATTTATCGCGTTTTTTTTTTCGTCACGTCACCTTGCAACCACGTCAGAGTGCAAAACTGTTGAAACGCCGAGAAAAAAAAACGCGATAAATACCCGTTAATTACTAATCATTATGTGTTCAGATCGCGTAGGTTCAAAAACATTCAATATAAAATTACGTATGGTTGGTGGTATTTTCTGCTCTTGCTTTTTCTATCTGTTAATTTTTTAATAAATAATATAGTAAAAAAATTCAAAAAGAAGGAGTTTTTTGGTAAATGTTAAACTACGTTTAGTTGGTGGTATTTTATGCTGTTGGTTTTTCTATCTATTAAATCTTGTTAAGACTCCGAGCACGGATGAATTTTGATTTGTAATTTGAGCATAAATTTTCACCGTAATCTGCTATTATTTGTTTTAGAATATTGTTTATCTAGGTTCATAGAACAATTTTATTTTTCAAAACAGTTAATTGTGTTGAAAAAAATGTTTTCAATAAATACTGAATTGAAATTATAACAAATCGGATTTTTTCAAAAAAAAACATGTTTTCTTATTATTTGTGAGTTAGACAATTATTTTTAAAAAAGCTAGAGAAAATCAGTGCCCGGAGCCTTAATGTGTAAACGCGATAAATACCCGTTAATTACTAATCATTATGTATTCAGATCGCGTAAGTTTAAAAACATTCAATATTAAATTACGTTTGGTTGGTGGTTTTTTCTGCTCTTGGTTTTTCTATCTGTAATTTTTTTTAATAAATAATGTAGTAAAAAAAATTAAAAAAAGGAGTTTTTTGGTAAATTTTAAATACTTTTATTTGGTGGTTTTTTATGCTGTTGGTTTTTCTATCTATTTAATCTTTTTTAATAAATCTTGTTAAGGCTCCGAGCACGGATGAATTTTGATTTGTAATTTGAGCATATTTTCACTGTGATCTGCTACCATTTGTTTTAGAATATTGTTTATCTAGGTTCATAGAACAATTTTCTTTTTCAAAACATTTAATAGTGTTGAAAAAAATTGTTTTCATTAACCACTGAATTGAAATTAAACCAAATCGGATTTTTTCAAAGAAAACATTGTTTTCTTATTATTTGTGAGTTAGACAATAATTTTTAAAAAAGCTAGAGAAAATCAGTGCCCGGAGCCTTAATGTAAGTATTTATTTGCATCCATGGTCTTCTATGAAGAACTGGTTACTTTCGCGTTCGGTGCCCCGTCCCCTTCACATTGTGAAGGATGCAGCAATGTATGAAGCACTGCTTATATTAATATACGGATCCAACAAATACTGAATTGTATTCGAAACATTTACCTACGTTACTTAATATACAATTTCGTTTTGTCGGATCAAATAAAGCTCTAATTTTGATAGTATAAATGGAACAGATTACATACGACTTTGAATTTGGTATATAAATTGGAGCCAACAAGTGATTAAACGTTTCAGAATTTTAGCCGTTACGGAGTCGATTGAGTTCGAGATTGTTACGATAAAAATGTCAAGTACATCACTTTTTCGACGAATACGTTTGGCAACGTCGCGCTCAGATTTGCGCCGTTGCCACTCCGGGCAAGATCTATGCCATAGGAGTCGAGTAATAATGGGGAAAAGGTGGAATCAGGAATGCACGGGAGTCGGGCTGGATCAACATAGTGCCCAAGTTGGTATTTATATATATATATATATATATATCTATGTAATCTATTGTATACAAGTATATCAGTCATCTCTTGCCCATAACACAAGCTCTACCTACTTAACTTGGGGCTAGATGATGCTGTGTGGATTATCCAACATTATTTATTTATTTTTATATCTAATCTTAGGTTGTCAGAATCAAAGGTCGCAAGAAGACTAGAAATCTCGTAAACGTAGATATATACGGAACCTTGGTATGCAGACTCTATCCGATACTAAGAGAATCCGATCTTTTCAACTTAGCAGGTCTCAAGACAGATAACTATGCGGACAACTCTCGATATCGGTATAGTTGTTTCTTAAGCAGACTAAATTCACAAATGATATTAAATTTACAAATGATCACATATTTTATACGGGTAATGTCTTTTGTTATGTTCTTTTTCTTGTGTACATTAAAGCGTTTTTGTATTGTATTGAACACCAATCTTGATAAATGTTCTGTACTTACAGGAAACAATCTTCGTGGATCAGCTGGCCCCTCGGATTCTTCTTTCAGAGCGTAGACCACGACGCTAATGATTTGCCGTTAAGGTAATGTAATATAAACATTTTCCTTCTTACTTAGCTCCAGTCTTCACTGTATATGGTTATGATTAAATACACAGGCTCGAGTAGACATAAAACAGCTATTTAATATAGGTAGGTATAATATAAAAACAAAAATAAAGTTATACCTACGTTAATAATGATTTTCCTGAGGACACCGTATCAGTCTGGGCAACAGTAGACACCGTGATTGTGTGTTGTGTCCGGCTTCTTAGACCAGTGTTCTTAGGCAGGCTATTGCTTTTCCTTTCAGGCCCTTGGACAATTTGCCAAAAGACAAAGTAATTACTACAAGACACCATGAGTGTGTGTGTTTAGGACAGCAAAGATTACTACAAGGTCACTTTGATATTCATAATTTTTCCTTACAGGTTCCGTCACTTGGATACAATGGTGCGCTTGAAAAGCCCTAACTCTGGTCGTCGGGGTTCATCGCCCTGCGCCTCGCCAGAACGTCGTGCGCCCTCTCCTAACTGACTCGCTTAGACAATACCCACCTGCACTGTATTATTGTACACCCAATACATTACTGAGCATTTAAAGCTTTGTTTCAATAACTTATCAAAATCAATCTAAGTTGTACGTACCTACTAATTCTGCTCACCGTCATCTCCTAAATGACACGCTTAGAGAATACCCACCTGCACTGTATTATTGTACACCCAATACATTACTGAGCATTTAAAGCTTCGTTTCAATAACTTATTACTGATTAAACTTATCAAAATCCATCTAAATCTACGTTGTTAGTAAATTCTGCTCACCGTCTTTTCCTAAATGACTCGCTTAGCTATACCCACAGGCACTGTATTATTGTATACACAATACATTACTGAGCATTTAAATCTTTCAATATTAATCTAAATTGTAGGTTCGTACTAATTCTGCTCACCGTCTTCTCCCAAATGACTCGCTTAGACAATACCCAAATGCACTGTATTATTGTACACCCAATACATTACTGAGCATTTTTGTGTGAGTGAGCCGTTTCGAGCTTTTGTAGGTAGTTTCCACACTGTCTATATGTACACTGTGGCTATACCCACCTGCACTGTATTATTGTACACCCAATACATTACTGAGCATTTTAACTTATCAAAATCAATCTTAATCTAAGTTATAAGTAAATTCTGCTCAACGTCTTCTCCCAAATGACTCACCGAAAAAATATTAGGATTCATCTTTGTACCGCGTTCAACTTTCGCACGCAAAAGTGAATTCGAATAATATTCAGTAAGGTAGGGTAGGTAAAGTTTATTTACTTAAGTATATAAAGTTGTAGAAATAACACTTCTTCATAAAGGGATCGATTTCAGAATGTATGTACTTTAACTGAAATGCTGATATAAATGTATGAATTACGTATGTAACCAAGTCATATATGCAGTTCTATTTATATCGTTAACATTCTATCTTACTTACATTATAATAAAAGTTTACTATGAATAAATTCCCTCTGACGGGCAAATATCTGATATATTTTTTTGTTTCCTTATCTTAAAGTACCTATGTTACAGTTGCACAAGATAAATCTTCGAAAAAGATATTATGTTTCGTAATACACCAGATCTATAAAATGGTATGAGATAGTATAACGCTGTCCCATCCAACAGAGTGAAGTACATCTGGGTTCTCCCTGTCCCAAGCCATTCCTCGTACAAAGTTGGGGTGCATGTGTCTGTCATGATATGTTTCTTGGCATATTGATCCTTTGATCTCGCACACAGATACTATGCTATTATCACAGCACACAGCTACCTTGTTTCCTCTGTAAATAAAGTTGAAATAGATTAAACATCAGCATCAACAAGTGCATAGCTGAACATGCCTTCCCGGACAACAGAATAAAGGTAAAATAGATTAAAAATCATCATCAAACAAGACAAGTGGAAGTGCATAATCAAACCCTTGGCAGGTGGATTGATGCAAGCGGCTGTCATTCCTCTGTCATTGGTGTTCTGGTTGTTTTCTTTGTTTAGTAAAATGTATCTGTCATTGTAATCTATAGTGTTATGTACATAAACAGTCATCTAGTATCCATAACACAATCTCAGCTTAGCTTGGGCTTAGATGATGCTGTGTGGATTGTCCAACTTAATTTATTTAAGCTAAGCCTGTCACCTAGACAGATGTACCGAACCAAATAAATCTGATTTCTGTTGTAGCTGGCTGGTTTTCTCTTCCTGCATTTTACAAATTTATTTATACAAATATTATAGAGGTTAGGGATCAGCATGAAAAATACGCGTGCAAAGCCGGGACTAATATTCTTTAAAAAAAAAAAGGGAGGATTTATTAACCACCACAAGCCAACTCTTTTGGCTCCATTAGGGTACAAAATGCTACAAAATGATTATCTCATAAAAAGCCTAGATAACTTACTTGGCATTAACTGTAAGTTTGTGGATGCCGGCAGGGTATTCAGCTAAATTTATCATTGTTTGCTTTTGTTGTTGAGCATTTCTAATGTCGTATAAGCCAAGAACTCCAGCATCATCTCCAAAAATGATTGTAAACTCATTTAACCATTGCAGTGTCCGTACTCCACAGTCAGTCTTTCCTAAAACTGTGAACAAGAAGTTTACTATGAAAACTGAATATTATATGAAAACTAAACATGATCTCCTTGAAGTTTTCTATAAACTATGAAATATTAATGAACTAAGTGTCAAAGTACATAAATGTATATGTACAGTTAAAGTACTACAGATGGCTTTAACAATTTGCGGGTAATGTTTACTTTAAAAAAAGATTGTTATTATACCTCAAATCAATTTCGTTCCGGTCTATCTTCATTATTATAACAGGGATTATATGTACAATTTATAGCGTTTATTTACCATTATTCCCGACGTTTTAACAAATTCATACACTGCTTGGTCAGGGGATGTATGATAGTACAGTCAACATCAAATTGATATAAGCATCTAGAGTAGTCAAAACTACTAAAGATAACTTTGAGAGCTTTGTTTACTAAGATAATGTTGAACACCCTGACTGCTCATATAAATATGAAACAATGAGTAGTAAGATATTTTGAACACCTTAGGTGCTTGCAACAATGATGATTCGAACTGCGTATTTCAAATTGCTTTTATGTTTTTCAGATCATTTTGACTACTCTAGACACTCATATTAATTTGACGCTGACTGTACAATGTACCGTTAAAAGTTTTTTGTTATTTTGTTAGGGCAATAGATATACATACATATTCTGTGAAAATTTCAACAATCTACCTTTTAAGGTTCATGTTATAAATCCTAATAATAGGCAAACAGCAAGGGCTTAAATAATAGGGTCCCATTTTCACCCTTTAGAAGACTTTGCAGCCTCAAGAAATTCACTAATATTATAGCAATAACCTAGGTATAGATAGTTCTTACTTGCTGCTGCTGTATTGAGGCATGTGTCCCACAGTGTGACACATGCGTCGTATGAACCTGTTGCAAACATACTGGTCGACAAGGGTCTCGATGCGACTGCGTGGATAGGCCTAGTGTGGGCCTTGTACATCCTCATGCATATCAGTTCTTCTATATCCCAAATCTGAAAAATGGAAAAGTCACATGATAACAACACAATTACAACACAACTCTTATAGTCTGTCAACCTTTAATTATACAGCTAAAATAGATAATAATGAAGGCAAAGAGATGGATTGTTGTATAAGGAAGGCATGGTTATAGATAGAAATGTGTGAAGCTCCGATGGGAAGCTAACAGGTAATTATATTTAATTTCAAATAATAGTCCTATCCTATAATTCATTAATTGCAGATATTTGTCATAGTTGCTTTAAAAGGAAATAAAATTACATCAACACTGAGAGGCGGACTACATTATTAAGGTTCCAGCGATGGATGAATTTCCCATATAAATGATATACAAAAATTATTTGTAATTTGAGCATATTTTCAGAATGATCTGCTATTTTTATTAGAATAGTTAGTATTTATCTAGTTTCCGAACACAAGTTTTTTTGAAAATAGGTACTTACCTATCTACAAATAATATGAAAATGTTTCTTTAAAAAAACAGGTTTGTTTAAATTTACTTTGAAAAAAACAATGTGTATTTATCATTTGTGTATTTTAGGGAAATTCATCCGTATCACCGGAGCCTTAGGAGAGTCTTTTTTATTTTTTGAACATCATATTTAACTAAATTTTTCATTGTGTGTATTACATTTAGATACCTACATTCTATTTTGACTATTGTATGTTGTTTTTTCTGTCAATTAATGAAATTGGTTATAATAACTGTTTTAACTAAATAAATAATTAAACAATTAACCAACATACCTTAGCATTTCCATCAGCTCCAACAGTGACATACTCCTGTCCCTCACTGAGGCAGTCCACAGCCAGTGCTCCGTCATCATGCTCCGCTACAGACTTGTCCTCTATCCAGTCCTGCCATGACTTACACATAGGCTTGGTCCAGATGCTCACAGCGCCGCTGTCTTCAACAATCAACACCTGGAAGTTCATCATCATCACCAGCCTATAATAGTCCACGGCTGGACATAGGCCTCCCCTAATGAGCGCCATAGATGTTCATATGAGTGAATAATTGGAGTTTTATTTGAGGGAAACAAGATCTGGTTTTCTGATTTAAGATGTAGTTTGATGTTAAGAGATGTGTAGTAGAATGGACAGCAGGCCTTTGATTGCTTGGCCTTTTGGAGGGAAATGCAGACTTATTAAGCCTCCATCTTCTTGGTAATATCATTTAAATGACAATGTAGGTACCTTATTAGAATCTTTGATGAAGCAGCCATCAGCGGTCCCACTGCTGAGATTGATACAGCGCTTTTCATATGCCTCAATAGCTTTGCCATCTGCTACATTATTGAAAACACTTGCACCTCCATCCCAATACCGCCCAGTTATTTCTGAACTACCGACAAGTGTTGTGCCATCTGTGAAAGCATTGGATACAGAGCATTAGGTAGGTACCTAATTTGCATCTCTGTCTCTAGTCAGTGGCAAAAGTTCCTAGAAAGTTAAATAATTAGTTGTATTTACCTGGATGAATCTTGATGTAATCTAGATAGGTTACGATGTTTGTGCCAGTAGTATCATTTCTGTAAGCTTCTGCATTGAGATGTGGAGGAACAAACATGTAATCGTCTAAATTATCCATAGCTTCGACCTGTAGGTGCTGTTAAAATCAATGATTTTCGATAAGACGACAGAGCTTTTTCGGTCTGTCAGTGAAGGGGATTGTACCAAAGGGCGTCCAAAGGTTAGACTGCTAAAAATCGATAAGAAGAAGTCTTATAAATTTCCTTTGAAACTTAAAAAATCTGCTCGACGAAAGTTGAAACAAACAACATAACCTTAAAAAAATTATTTGTTTGTTTGACATTGACGCATGGAAGTGGGTGTTCAACAGTTTGTCACGTTTTCCATTTTTTATAGGAACAATGCGTGTGCTGGGGTGCGTTCAGAGGCTCAGGGCTGCGTTCACAACCTACGCTCGAGCGCGCTCGGAGTGCAACTAGGTCGTTCATAACCTCAGGAGAAACGCTCGGTTGTTATTAACTAGAGCGTTCACAACCTCCGACGGTTGCAACTTTTTACCGGTGTAATTCGATCGACGAAAAACACTCTGACATTGACAGCTGTCATATTTTCCGTTGTCATAGTTTGTTATCTACCTACATATCAAGATTTCTACAGTAAATTTAAAAATTTTCAGTATATATCAGTTATCGATCGTAGTTACAGTCAGTAGATACAATTTACCTAAAAGTAACCGCAAAACAAAAACAAAACAAACGAACGTCCGGCAACTGTAACGTCAGTTTTGTCATGATAATGTCAACTTTGACGTATAACAACCGACTCGTTCTGAACCTTTGGGTAAGTTAAAATTTACACCAAACAACCGCACCCTGAGCCTCTGAACGCACCCCAGGGCTGCGTTCACAACCTACGCTCGAGCGCGCTCGGAGTGCAACTAGGTCGTTCATAACCTCAGGGGAAACGCTCGGTTGTTATTAACTATAGCGTTCACAACCTCCGACGGTTGCAACTTTTTATCGGTGTAATTCGATCGACGAAAAACACTCTGACATTGACAGCTGTCATATTTTCCGTTGTCATAGTTTGTTATCTACCTACATATCAAGATTTCTACAGTAAATTTCAAAATTTTCAGTATTTATCAGTTATCGATCGTAGTTACAGTCAGTAGATACAATTTACCTAAAAGTAACCGCAAAACAAAAACAAAACAAACGAACGTCCGGCAACTGTAACGTCAGTTTTGTCATGATAATGTCAACTTTGACGTAAAACAACCGACTCGTTCTGAACCTTTGGGTAAGTTAAAATTTACACCAAACAACCGCACCCTGAGCCTCTGAACGCACCCCAGCTCTGAACCGACTCGTTCTGAACCTTTGGGTAAGTTAAAATTTACACCAAACAACCGCACCCTGAGCCTCTGAACGCACCCCAGGGTGCGGTTGTTTGGTGTAAATTTTAACTTACCCGAAGGTTCAGAACGAGTCGGTTGTTTTACGTCAAAGTTGACATTATCATGACAAAACTGACGTTACAGTTGCCGGACGTTCGTTTGTTTTGTTTTTGTTTTGCGGTTACTTTGAGGTAAATTGTATCTACTGACTGTAACTACGATCGATAACTGATAAATACTGAAAATTTTGAAATATACTGTAGAAATCTTGATATATAAGTAGATAACAAACTATGACAACGGAAAATATGACAGCTGTCAATGTCAGAGTGTTTTTCGTCGATCGAATTACACCGGTAAAAAGTTGCAACCGTCGGAGGTTGTGAACGCTCTAGTTAATAACAACCGAGCGTTTCTCCTGAGGTTATGAACGACCCAGTTGCACTCCGAGCGCGCTCGAGCGTAGGTTGTGAACGCAGCCCAGGGCAATGAATGAAATGGAAACCGGTCATTATTATTATCATTATTTATAATATAACTGAGCTTTGTACTAATCTATGTACCTACTTCAAAAGGTGTGTAGGTACCGGAGCCTCCGGTACCTCCGGTCCGGAGGTTAATTAGGCCTCCGGCCGCAGATTAGGCGGAGAATTTATTGAATAGCCGATCTCTGGATAGATAAAATAGCATAAAATTTTAATCAATAGGTATAATTTATGAGAAAAAACAATGGTTTGTGAAATGTAAAACTTTTTATTATATTAATTTTGAATAGAAAATACTAACCTAGTTAGTTATTGAGTAGGTAGATACCTACTTAAATGCAAAATTTTAAACAAAGTAGGTAGGCTCTACTTGGCATCGAATCGAACCTAAGGTGACCAATAAAAATGTTTATCGCAAGATCAGGGGAAAAACATTTTGGTCTGATCAGCTAAATACTTAAGTAACTAGATAGAAAAAAACGCTTTTCACAGAATGTATCAATGTGTGGGTGAAATTGTTAGAGTATTTAAAATTTCGTATGTGTGAGATTCATAATTATTACAGACGAATAATGTTTGTGTGGGAATTAGAAAATGAGTGCGCAGCGCAGATTTCCCCCCGCAAAAATCGGAAGACAATTTTGAATCGGCAAATAACGCTATGGTCACACCCCTCCGTCCGGTCCGCCGGGGGGGCCCGTGTTGCTATAAGCCAGGGTTTCTTAACCTGGGGTCCATGGACCCCTAGGGGGTCCGTAGCATGTGTACGAGGGGTCCGCAGTAGGTCAGTTAAAAAACCGTCACAAAACATGAGTTAATTGAATAAAGACTAAACTGGGCAGGGTTTCATAGCAGCATGTTTGTTTCTGATTGTTCATTTACTCCTGTGGCGCCACGTCTCTCACTCATACTTAGTAGATATATTTTCTCATTTGAACGAAATTAACCTGTCTCTTCAGGGTCCTGCAGTGACTATCGCGGATGCATCTGAACGGTTGAAAGGTTTTTTATGTAAACTGCCTCTTTGGAAAAGGAGGATAGAATCAGATATCTTCGCAAATTTTCCGATTTTGGAAGAGTTAGTGACACAAGGTGACGGGAACATAATGAAAATTACATAAAAAATTCAAAACGAAATGTCTAAACATCTGGAAACATTACAGACGTCTTTTGAAGGTTATTTCAGCTCCGAACAACTCGTCAAAGAAACATGGGTGCGAAGTCCATTTTTAATTGAAATTGACAGCATCAGCGATGAAGATCTTACCAAAAATGACTTAATTGACATGAGATCTAAAGCAGTTTTGAAGCTTGAATTTCATGCAAAAGGTCTTGGCGAGTTTTGGTGTTCTTTGAGTGAGCTCTTCTTGTCAAACGAGCTATGTCCATTTTGATACCATTTGCTACTATGTATCTTTGTGGGGCCCGGTTCTCGGTTTTGGTGTCGATAAAAAAAAAGTCGAAATAGCTTGAACGTCGCCGATGACCAGTGATCGGAATTAGGTGAGCTAAAATACCTAAAGTTCAAAGAACAGAGGCAAAAAAAAATGGAGACTTCCTTATTACAATAATTTTATTGGACCCAATTGGGACGAAATTGAATAATTGTCGCAGTTAGTAAGTATATTTAATATTAACGTTTATAAAATATTACGAACGAATTTAAATCATTTTTAACCATCCAACCCAACCAACCATCTTTTTAACAAACTGCAAAAAGTTTCATATTTTCTAGATGCATCGATCTAGATGCATTAAGAGATATTCGTGAGAATTTAGAAAAAGAATCGGAGAATGAAAATGAATCTTTGTCATACTATAAATATGTACCTATAACTTCAGTTGATGTTGAAAGGTCCTTCTCTACCTATAAATGGATCTTAAGTACAAAAAGAAATCGTTTAAAGATTGAAAATATGGAAAAACTCATGATAATTTATTTTAATACATCTGATGAAGACAAAGAAAACTCCATTCCTGATGGCGATGAAACATTTAGTTATTCAGATTAGCTATTCAGACTGACTAATTTCTACATCAACTGAAATAATATTCTTCTGTGTCTATAACATTTGGTTACTTTCATAATTTTTACGTTGATATCCAATATGGAATGAATAAATGGTGTGAAAACTATAATTTTTTTTTTTAACCTTTACCTACTTTGTTAGTCACACTAATATTATAAATGTGAAAGTTTGGATTGATGATTGTTACTTCTGGAACGAAAAAATAAACGGACGAAAAATTGGGACGAAAAAATATTTAGTCCTAAGGCGTCTCCATTTGGTCTCTGTTATTTTTCGAGGTTTAGGTATTTTAGCTCACCCAATTCCGATCACTGCCGATGACATGCGCCTTGCTTTGTCGAAGACAACCCCACAATTTAACGTTCTTATCGAGGCCAAACAGCAACAGCCTTCTCATTAGCTTTAGATTAGAAATAAGGAATGGTGTTCAGAACCTCGCTCCTCAATACGTCGAGTGTGAAAACACCGCGCTAGTTTACGCCGCGCGAGAGATAAGCGAGCGACTTTGATTCGAGCTGGATTTAACCGCGTGCTCATCAAAGTGAGGCTTGGAACGGCGCGCTATTTGAAGTCGAGTCTGAGAACGTCGCGCCGGTCGAAGGCGCCTGCAGTTGCTGCGACACTGAGCGACATATTTTGTAGAAGCGCTGTTCTTTAAAAACCTAAAATTACGGGGAGGGTGATGCAACCTAGGCGCTATATTACTTTTATTGAAACGTCCCGTTTATTATGAACCTATAATTTAAGGAAAGTGTCAATAACTTTAGTTGTACAAAAGTAAGTAGGGAAATTATAGGTTCATAATAAACGGGACGTTTCAATAAAAGTAATATAGCGCCTAGGTTGCATCACCCTCCCCGTAATTTTAGGTTTTTAAAGAACAGCGCTTCTACAAAATATGTCGCTCAGTGTCGCAGCAACTGCAGGCGCCTTCGACCGGCGCGACGTTCTCAGACTCGACTTCAAATAGCGCGCCGTTCCAAGCCTCACTTTGATGAGCACGCGGTTAAATCCAGCTCGAATCAAAGTCGCTCGCTTATCTCTCGCGCGGCGTAAACTAGCGCGGTGTTTTCACACTCGACGTATTGAGGAGCGAGGTTCTGAACACCATTCGAAATAAGAATAGTGCTATTATTACGACCAACTAATAAAAGTGATTTTTCAATATAAATTGACTTGTTTTCTTTACTTATGATTAAGATATTCTTTGATAGGGGTCCGTGGAATTATTTATATTGTGAAAGTGGTCCGTGACTGCAAAAAGGTTAAGAAACCCTGCTATAAGCAATCAACTATAAAAATATTATAGGCACCGATTAGGCTTGCGCCCTGCGCCCCAGTACTTACCATAACCGGAGATTATCCGGTATTTTGAAAACCGGTGCACACAACTTTATATATGTCAATTTCAATGTCAAAGTCAATGTCAATCATCATCAAATAAAAACATTGGAAAATTTGCAAAATTTGCCTTGGTTTGGTTATTTTGCCTTTTATTCAAAAGAGGAATCTGCATACAAAGCTGTTTACTCGTTCATCATCTTCATCTTCCCCAGGTAGGTTGGTATTCAAGTTTTCATATTATAAGTAATATTTTGCAAACAAAACATTATTACCTACTATACATTTTGCAAACAAGGTTTAGGTTAGTAATTGTAAACTTCACCTATTAAGGGGCCTGTTTACGTGATTTTAAAGTATGCGAGCCTGTTTTTACCTTTAGATCTCTAGCAATTCGGCAACACAAGATAATAAACAATGGCAAGATTGGAATTGTCTCAAAAACTAACTGGTCACAAGGGTATAGTGTGGAATGTTGCCTGGCATCCAATGGGAACGGTATTTGCATCTTGTGGAGAAGATAAAACAATCAAACTGTGGAACAAAGAAGGTCAGGATTGGGTGATAAAGACAGTACTAGTGGATGGTCACCAGCGCACCATTAGATCAGTATCCTGGTCTCCATGCGGCAACTTTTTAGCTTCAGCCAGCTTTGATGCAACAACAGCTATTTGGGATAAGAAAAGTGGTGTGTATCTTCAACAAATTTGAATAATTTGGGTGCATTATGATCAACTCTTTCATTGCTATAACTTTTGATAGGTCAATTTGAATGCAATGCAACACTCGAAGGACATGAGAATGAAGTAAAAAGTGTTGCCTGGTCACCCTCTGGGCAGCTGCTAGCAACATGCGGCAGAGATAAGTCGGTCTGGGTGTGGGAAGTGGCTGGAGATGATGAATATGAATGTGAAGCCGTCCTTAATGCCCACAATCAAGATGTCAAGAAAGTATGTTATTAAATAAACAAGTATGTTATTAAATAAACAACTATTTTTATGAAAACATGGCAGCATACTGATGAAATTATTCTGTTTGTAGGTTGCTTGGCATCCTTCGCTAGACATACTGGCGTCAGCATCCTATGACAACACTGTTAAAATGTACAAAGAAGATCCAGCTGACAATGACTGGACTTGTGTTGCCACTCTACAATCCCATGACTCAACTGTATGGAGTCTAGCTTTTGATAAAACTGGTGAAAGACTGGCCACTACCAGCGATGACCAAACAGTGAAAATTTGGAAGGAATACAAACCTAACAACCAGGAAGGTGTAATAATAACAGATAATGAATCAGTATGGAAATGTGTTTGTACATTATCAGGATATCATACTCGTTGCATATATGACATAGCATGGTGCCACAAAACTGGGTTGATCGCTACAGCATGTGGAGATGACATCATCAGAATATTCAAAGAAGCTGAAGACTCTGACCCAAATGCACCAACATTTGATCTTATTTGTACCAAATTGAATGCACATACACAGGATGTTAACTGTGTGACTTGGAATCCAAATGGGAACCAGGAGTTGCTTTCTTGCAGTGATGATGGAGAGATTAGATTATGGAAGTTCACTGAGTAAAATAATTGTGAACAAACATATAATAATGTATAAGTATAAATGTATTAATCATCATGTATATATTACTATAGAAGTTTTTGAATTTTGTTTAGGTGCTTCTTGTGGTTCTAGTGGGTCAGTTATAAATAAGTCATGTTTTAATATATGGTATTATGTTCTATGTGATTTTTTTTTTTACTAAATTCTATAAGACCAGACATATCTTTAAAATGTTTAACTTAGGTAAGAATGATTTTTATTTACTTCTTTAATCTAATGAGAATGATTTACTAAAGAAAGGATCTTTTGCTATCTGTTGCAGTTCTCGTCTAATGATTTTTCAACTGGGAAAACTTATTAATAGAAACAAAGCAAGTTTAGCAAGGTTTTATTCAGCAACTACTTTGAAAATGGCTGCCGGAGACAAGGGTGTTGAATTGACTAAAGTTGTGGCAGAACTTGAAAACTTTGCGCCTAAAGCACTTGCCGAGAGCTGGGATAACACTGGACTTTTAGTAGAGCCTTACACCCCGAGGTTTGTAGTGGCAGTGAATGCGTTAAGACTTCTGTAGTTGAAGTTATAAATAAGCTATACTGGCTTCAGCCCAAGCACGCACTTTCGGAATAGAATGTTTGTCGGGAATAAAATCTAGGTTCAGAATTCTCAGCTCTGTCCGTAGAATGTAGATACAGTCATTCTGGCATTGTCTTTGACCAAATATCTTTACAATACAACACAAACTTTTCAACTTTCCACTTGTTTCATTGTTTACTAATTATATATCTAGTCAAAACTTTTTCTTGTCATTTCAGAAAAATAACAAATATTTTACTGACAAACGACCTGACGGAAGATGTAGCTAAAGAAGCGTACAGCAACAACTGTGAGATGATAATATCATACCATCCTCCTATTTTTGCTCCAATGAAATCAATTGTAAAAAGGTGAGTTAGCTCATATAACTTAGCTGCGCTGTCAAGCCATCTATTAAACTCAACCCTAGAGCTGTTTCTTGCATTATAATTCTACTTAACATTGTCATCCCTGACAGCCAATGGTATTCCACGGCTTTTATGAGGGGTTATCTGTGCCCATGGTTAAGCTGAAGATTCTAGGTAGACAGTACATTCAATATGGAGATTTCTCGCCCCATAGTTTAACGCAACCAGATACTGTCTGCGACTTTTCCTATGTCAGCTGTAACATTAGTTTACAAATACATAATTATTGCAGTTCTTGGAAGGAGCGTATTGTTGCATTCCTATTGGAGCACCGTATTTCACTGTACTCCCCACACACAAGCTGGGATTGCGTACAAGGCGGCGTCAATGATTGGCTAGTCTCCGCCTTTCCCTGTGAGAAAGTGAGACCCATCACGCCAGGAGAAAACCCTGACTATGGAGCTGGCAGGTAAATAGCATCTATGGCATATATAGCTTCACTTCGACGACCTATGTGGCGCGGTGGGCGAAGGTCCGCCTGCGACGCAGGAGGTTGCGGGTTTGATTCCCTCGGTACAAATATTTGTTCAATCTGCGTTCAGGGTGTTCTGGTCATTTTCTATGTATGATAAAAAGTATCTGTATATGTAATAATATTGTATTATGTATATCAGTCATCTAGTACCCATAACACAAGCTCTGCTTAGCTTGGGGCTAGATGATGCTGTGTGGATTGTCCGGCATTATTTATTTATTATTTAATTATCTGTTTAATTTGAGCTTCACTACGGAGGTACTATCGCAGTATCGCCACTTTTGGTAGGTATTTGCTACTTTTTTGGTGGCGATTGGTTAAGTAGAATGTAGTCCAAAACATACATATGCTTGGTGTTTTGGCACAAAATAATCAAAGTACGGTTTTTTGGTCTTTAAAGTAAGAACCAGCTTATTCTGAGATCTCTTTATTGGTTATAAATGAAACCAAAGTACGCCTAACTTGCATTAAAATACCCACTGTTTCGTTTCAATTCGTACCTATAACTTTCAGAATCTTGACCGGAATCAAGCCAACTCAGGATTCCACATTTCTAACTATCGCTGATGCCGTGGACCGAGTAAAGAAGCTGACGGGATTGCAACACGTTCGGCTGGCTCTGGGCAGCGGCCGGACTTCGTATAGTCAAGTTAACTCTGTTGCACTTTGTGCTGGCTCGGGAAGTTCGGTCTTGAAGGGAGTTAAGGCGGATCTCTATTTGACTGGTAAGCTCTGATCTATTTGTTAAAAATTAAAAATCTTCTTTGAGACGGATAGTCTGATTTACATAAATAATGTTGTTAACAGGTGAAATGCTTCATCACGATATCCTTGACGCAGCTCAAAAAGGAATAACGGTTATACTTACGAACCACTCTGATTCTGAAAGAGGCTTTTTAAAAATATTTAAGATTGAACTACAAAAGAGACTGGAAAATCAAGTTGATGTTATTGTAAGTAATCTAGATAGAGACCCACTTGTTACGGTATAAGGTTATGAAATAAAACAATGTTAAATTAAATTAATTGGTTATTTATTTATTTATTAATAGTTCTTATAATTAGATTGTAGATTTTGTGAGATCATCATTAAGTTATTATATGCTTAATTGCACTGAGAATTATCCAACCATATCCAAAGTCTTTGAGACTAGTAATCATAACACTTGGCAAGATTTCATTGCTCTCTTCCGTCTTCTATCTTCATTCACAGTGTTCGAAATCCATTGATGATCTTCAATCTGCACTGAAATATTTTCATTTATATAGATGTGTTGGTTGGGTTTTGTTAGAATAGTATTAGAGCATGCACACTACTTACGCAGAGCAGCTTTGTCTGACGACTTATTTTTCAGATTCTCATTAAATTTTTGTGTCACTACTTCTTTTGTAGTCCTCTTTCTTCTGGGTGAAGCTGAGCCAGATCTGACCTTGCATATTGAGGAAACAGTTCCGTTTTTGTCATCGTAGTTTATGACGTATTCACGTCTACTTGGCCTACTGCTGTGCCTTGCAGGATCTTTATTGTAACTGGCTTTACTGGAGTTCGTGCCAACTTTTGGTATTATTGTTATATCATTTCTGTTGCTGTTCTTATCTTTTGATGAGTGTCGTTTAGCTTTTACCTCATTTTTGGAGTATTCATTGACAGAATTTTTAGTATTCTGTAAAGGAGTGACAAGTTCTAGCGTTGCTTCACCCACATCATCAGACAATACTTTTGGGTGTCTGTGCGAGGATCTGCTTCTATGTTCTTTCTTGTTTGAGTTTGAATGCTCTTTCTTGTGAGCATTATTGCTCTCTGATGATTTATTGGTCGTACCGGAGTCAGTAGAATGGTTGTTTGAGGTCCTTGAATGGGATTTCTGCTTTGAAAAATGAGTTCTGTCAACTTTTTCTGGTTTTTTCGTCACAGGATCTAGGATTATATTCTTCTTTTCTAGTGATGAAATGTTCCTATCTTGGTTGACATGACGTCTTTTCGGTGAGGTTTTATTTTCTGTATTTTGGCTGTTGTTGGACGTTACAGCTTCCAATTTGCGATGTGCTTTTACATTGTTGGAATCATTGTTTTTAGGAACGTTTTGTGGGATAATATTACGAGGTTTTACTTTAGGTTTTGTTAGGGAATCGTGTTGTTCTGTTTTGAGATTAACGTAAATAGGATTTTCCTCGTCTGATACCGCTCTTGCTCTGTAAGTTGGTGATTTTGCTGGTTTTGGGTTTTCATGTACAGTCGATGAATGGTCCCTCGTTTTTCTGTGGAATACAAAATTCATTTTGGTGTTTGTATAATTTGAGCTTTTAGTTTATTGATGTTACGGTTTATTTTGTGATTATTTTAACCGAATTAAAAAAAGGACGAGGTCCTATGTTTGCTGTAAGTTCGTCAATTATGACCTTCTTGATTGATCTTCTTGATTTTGAAAATTATTTTGTTATTATGATAATGATCCCGAGGTAATTAAATAAAAATTGTATTCCCTATTTATTAGTATTTGTCCCACAAAATTTAAAACAGTAAAATTAAGGGATTCGTAGTAGGTATTTAATTATGAGCGTTAGTAATCTTATTGTTATCATTTGTATTTGTGACCTTACCTTGATTGATCAAAATGTTGCTGGGTTCTTTCAGCAGGACTACGCATAAATGATTTACGCGGTTCCGAGCGACTACGATTCTTCATAAGGCTTAGTTCATCTTGCTTTTTAGACTTGGATCTCCGATAAGTATTTTCACGTGAACTTGTGTCTGCTTCAACAATAGGATTGACAACGATTTCGTCAATATGATTCGGTTTATCACTATACTTAGTCCGTATCCGCGGGGTAGGTTTGGGAACGAAGTTTGAATTGATCGGAAGGTTTTGATACTCCGGCGCGTCTTCAGATTCACTGTTGCACACGCTGCTTGAAACTTGTTGTATCAATTTTACTGATCGGAACAATTCTTGTAGTTCTGTTTCTTGGTTGTATTCTCGAGGGTTGGTCAGCACTTGTTTAGGCTTGGCATTATTGCTCGGTGCATAATCTACGCCGAAGTATGTAAGATCACTATCTCTAAGATCCCTTATTTTAAGATTTGCCGGAGTTGGCGATCTTGTTATAGCTGGTCTCTTTGCTTCACTGAACTTATTTCTTTCTTCATGAATTCTGACGACTTTCTGCGTTTTTCCACTTTCAACTTCATACTGCTCTCTCAGTGGTGCATTTTCGGTTGGACCTGTAAAAATAAGAAGGATGATTGTTTAACTATTTTATAAACTATCGTTATAATTAAATTATCAGTGCAACAATTAGGGGTCTCGAAAATTCTAAAGTTATAATATAACTTTAACAGGCTAATTGACTAAATTTGAAAACTTGGTTAGATAGGTAAATAATTAATATCTATTTTATCTCAAAAAACCTATATTTTAATGAAAAAGCAATATTTACATTGCGTAGGTATATTGTATTTACAAAAAAATAAAAAAATAGATTTCCCTTGAAAACGCTGAATAGTGTCATTGCGTCTTGAATGACGTCACAGTCTGCGAATCAAAACTGTTTACACTGTGTCAAGTGTGTCTGTGTGTGAGTAACCTGCTCTGTTGTATGAAAACGTCAACAACAACAATGATGTTTTGCGTGGCGTGACTAGGGTTTGCTGTCACGTCACTATGTTTTTCGAATTTTTTTCTAAAAATGTTAATAATTTTTCATATTTTTTTATTTTAATAACCAAAACTATACGTTTCTTCATTTATGTAAACTATAAGCCAAGCAAATCGTTACAAGTAGACACAAGTCTATTACCTTTGTTTGTTGTCCGGAATGCATTTGTTTTCATAGCGACAGTATGTTGACTGGAAAAGCCGTTTGATATTTCGCCTTTGTTTTGCCTCTCTGCTTGTAGTTGTTTGTTAATCAGCGACACGGCTGTCGGCAAATACACATTTTCTTCGTCACCATCAATTTTAGATTCATCTTCGACCCCAAATGCCATGTTCTCTCCCAAGAGATATGGTTTGGGCTTCGGTATCTTATTTTTGAGAATACTTTTTGTAGCTGCTGTATTCTCATCGGTTTCGTTGAACTCACTTATCGTAAAACTCGTTGTATTACTTTCGTTCAAGTAATCATTCGTCTTTTCTCCGAATAGTGTAATCGGTTTCTCGGTTATATCGCGCATAGGAACAAAAGCACTTCTTCTCTTTCTGAAATCGGTTGATGGAGGTGGTTTTTCGTCAGTTGCGATAATGTTTACCCTACCAGTTTCAGCTGCGAAATGTAGTTCCGTTTTACAGAATTCAACTTTTTTTATTTTACGTTGATGCTCTTCGTAGTTCTTTCTCGTTTCATATTCTTGTTCAGTTTCAAGGGTTACCGGTAGTGTAATTGTGACCTTTCCTGTCGATTGCATTGTGATGTTGTTTTCTTTCGGTTCGTCATTTAAATGTTCATGGTCGCGGTAGATCTTGAATTTCGTTCCTTTGTATTGATTGTTTTGTTTGTTTTTGGAAAGCCAATTTTCAAATGTATTATCTCTCGAATGTTCACTTCTTTCTTTTGACCCGAAATACTTTATAGGAAGATTTTCATCGGAGTTTTCGTTTACAAGCTCTGTTGATTTGCAAATGCCGCTGTCCGTTGAAGATTCCATCGCTAAAGTATCATTGCTATGTAGTATCGTTTCTGTAAGAGGTGACGTGTCTTCAAAGCTGTAACTCTTTCGTCTGTTGTTCCAATCATTATGGCCGTTTAAAAGAGATTTGAACTTGAGTGTGCTCAGTTCCGGGGCATCCAACAGTGGCGATAATCGACTGCCTCTCCCGCTGAGAATATCGCTGTTTTCAGAATCGCAGGAATATTTTCTGAACGCGCTCTTGTGATTTCTTGATACATCGATTATACTTGCGTTATCTGTAGAAGAGGATTCTTCGCTGGGCATTCGAATTGATCCGCCCGATGAACTTCTCCATTTTGAAGGTTCGGAAATCTCTAAGTCATCTGGTTCGGTTACTTTGTAGTTTTCTACCTCAGCGTGTGGATCTTGTAACAGGGCTAGTGGTGTTGAGGATATTTCTTGGGGCTCCGAAGGCAGTGATGGTGGTTCGAGAAAGCCGGAATTAAAGCCAGAAGAATATACCTGAAATGAGAAAATATTAAATATTGGTGAAACAGTTAATTAAATACTCCTATCACAACTACTAACGTTTTAAACTCATTTGTCACTGGCTGTCGCTGCGATACTTGACTACGATGAAATAGGCCTTACCCGTCTAGTAGCATGGACCATGTAAGACGAAGCCGGCACCCCCGGTCCAGCTGTGGTATGGTACGCCGCTCGCATGACCTTCATCCGTGCTCCTGGGGCGCTCGCGTGAAGGACTTCCATCGCTCGCGCTATCCGCCGCGTCACACCTCCTTCGACCACCTGTAAACAACAGAAAATTCCGGTCAATTTATGTTTCGAGAGAGTTTTAGTTTCATTGTAATTAGGTATAGTTTGTCAAAGTTTGCGATAAAAACACAGATGACTTTGACACTGAAAATTTTCCCTCTCAGTCATAAAATACGCCTCGACTTCCTTCATTCGAGTCGAGGGTCAAAATATCCGTTGCGAATTGGCGATACACGAACTTCATTCTAAAACCCGTTTTGTAAATTACTTTGATGCATTGCTGTGATCGTTCTCGTTTAGAAACGACAGACGGTCGTGTACCTACCTATGTTAAATATTTTTACCCGACAGCGCAAGAATTGTTATGTTTTTGCTGAATATGATTAAAATTGTTGAATCAGAGTTCAAGAACTCCTGATTTCCCACAAAGCCCGCCCGCACGGTGACGGTAGCGGAACGTGATTCATCAAAACCGTTAAGTTTCACAACATTATCTGGTTGTCTACTATTTTTATGAAAGTTCATTATCAACGAGTTATTTACCTTGCTTGAGCTCGGTCATGGTCAGATATCTGTTATCCAACATTATTATTTATTTATTATAGCTTACGCCATCAGAATCACATAGATTTATGAGATGCTATAACATAACTAGACGTAGTACCTAATACCTTTCTAGGTCTCTATGGCAGATTTCACTATATTTCGTGGACATAATAACACGCCACGTCATCAATCATCCATTTAGAAATTTTGCCCGAGGCTGCTTTACTAGGAACGAAAGTTTTCCGCTGTAATGAATCAGAATAGATCTCAAGGTAACTTTCGACTAATTTATAAAATAACCAATCACATTAGTGGGCGTTCAATGCCATGGCTGTTCTCAATTTATTTTGATCACAAGATAGCCGATTCCAATCAATAGGATCGATTTATAGGTACCAATAAATTATTGACAACGATAAATAGAAGCCAATTTCAAAAACGGCGAGTTTTTAATAGCTATTTCCCCGAAGCTTAATTATTAATCGACTCGATCGATTCAAAAAAATCAATGGTAAGTGTTGTTTAAAAATCGAAAAATCGTCACATAATTTCGACATCGAAAAGTGCATCTAGCAAAATTAGACAGTTCACCTGTGTAACGTATGATTTCACCGCAAACTACGAAGAGTAAGTAGATGAGATGATAAATGTTTGTCTTAAATCTTGAACAGTAAACTTCCCACTAAGCATTCTACTGAGTAAATAGAGTATGAAATATGCATAATGTGACCTCAACTGGTACATAACTGTCTCGTGGCCAGGTTGTCGAAATGTGGTTTAAATGCTAACTGCCGGACTTCGCGACAAGCTGACATAATCTAATGTTGTAACGCAACAACTTTCGTGTTGCGATGCCTGTTGCCTATCTGAATATTTAGTACCCATATTGTGTTTTTATCTTGTACTTAAGTATCATTTTATTAAAGCTTGATGTATCACACTTCACACTATCACACTCGTGCGAGTGTGGACGGATGGATTAGTATGTTTGTTACTTCCCGCCGAAACTACTGAAAAGATGGAGCTGAAAATTTGCTGTTGTAGCTCTAAATATTGAATCAAACCTACTTTTTATTCTATAATCAGTTCCCATGATAGAAATAACCTTTACATGTTTCCATAGAAATATAGTGTGCAAACCCGCGAGCATTATGTTAGGTACTTACTAACCCTACTTAATTGTTTGTTTGGTACCTACTGCTTTCGACCACTTCTATCTGTTTAACGGTTTTTCTATTCAAGTCAAGCTAATTGACTTTTAATTACCTTTAATAAACAAGCAGTTAGTGCGTAATTATTGGTACACAAATAGAAGTACGTAAATATTGGTGCAACAAATAGATAGACTCATGATTAATGAGACGTGGTCCCAAAAGCGGGGGCGAAACGAAATGGCGAAGCCTTGCGATTGCGATCTTTTCAATGAACTCACTTTTGCAGTCTCGTGTAGGTGTATTGTAAAGGCGAATATGGCGTATCAATCATTCACAAATCATTTCAATATGGGAATGTTCTCTTTAGACTTAACGGGACTTCTTTTAAGAGCTTTAGTAGGCACTAACAGAAGAGAATTGAACTCTAACAACGTAGACCATGAAATTGTTAAGACCTACTTTAGCGCTCGTCTAACTTGTTAAAATAGACGTTGTAATTTGAAATGGCTAATCTGTGGATCGTGGTAGCTAAGGTAGTTAAACCGGGATCATTTCAGCGAGGGATTAGATAGAATTTGATGTTTATTCTGTAAATAATAATTGAGTGTTGTGTAGTGTATTTGTCAATGATATGTCTATGTCTACGTCTAATTTACAGCGTAATGTAGATCGAATAATTGAACAGCACGTCTATGATTTGCCATTGATTGACATCGCGTTAGTATTACTGAGTGACATCGCGACCTTTGATTCAAAAATATAGTTAAACACTAAACCTACAAGTCTTAAAACAGCGTTCACCGGCTATCTTATGAATACTCATAATTTTCTTTTGATGATTTATGTTTTAGTGATAGTCAATTTCAAATTAATCACATAAAATATAAAACCCGTTTTGGTAACAATAAAAGTTTTGTCGTTTTTAGATGTAAGAGCTGTGGATTTTGTTTCATTAATAAATAAATAAAATTGATATTAGTAGGCTGTTTTTCCTGATAGTAGGCACCTACCTATCTTAAGTATATTATGAGGAGTGGGTACGTAAGACCTTTACGTAGTCGTGTTTCAGTTTTTAACTACCTACCTACCTATATATTTTTTATATTTTGCTGATTGCTTGAGAATACTGAATTAACACAAACGTTTTAACAGTAGTGGAAAGTACCAACAAAGGCCTTTGTAAAGATGTCCACGAGCACAACTAACATTGAGATTTTCGACTTATGACTTAGAGCCCGCTATATCGCTACACACACCCCCATTTTTATCTGACGTCACATAATCGCGGTATTGAGACAGTCCTAAGACCCCTCATTTGTTAGTGAACTAGTAGATAGTATCAGTGGTACGTGCGAACAAAGAAATCGACTACATACATAGGGTGCTAGTGCTAACCTCATAATCCCCTCAAAACCCTACTTCGTTGGCAGTCGGATAAAAACCAGCCTAACCATAAGGTGAACTAGGAAACCAATCTATGACATCACCTACATAAAAACCGAATTGGTTCGTACTATTTGTAATCATGACCAATGATTAGTTACCTTTTACGGAAAATAATACTCCTAACAACACTACAATGCTTTATCTGCGTAAAAAGCTTACATGCTAATTCCCCATTGGTTAAAAAACTTGCCTTTTACTGCCTTTGGATCAAGGCAAGTTAAGTCTGAAGATAATCTGACGTCACCAGTATGAACGAATACAACCAAAAGCAAGGTCGCGGGCGCAGCCCACAAGACTGTGCTTTATGACATATGTGACAGAACAATGAGCTTTCGTGCTACTGTAGAATAGCAACAATATTACCGTCGCTGTGATTCTCATGAATTCACAGAAAGGAAACAGTTATAAAGTAGATTAGCGTGTGCTCTGGTGTAACGAAAATATATGTAACTAGGTAACAACTTCACCAAAATAAACACTACTTAAAAAGTGCGCAGTTACCTCTTTAACTAGTGACACAAATTACTTTTCAATTCTATAATCCAGCATGTAGAACTACCTAGATATACAGAATGCTTGAAAGCTCGATGCAAGCCTTGAGGAGGGGTAGGTTACGTCGTTTGGCATAACTAAGCTAGTCCTATCTCGTAGAATTTCGAGTAATCTTGGTTTGTGTGATTTTTTTTAAATACCGAAATAGTGGACTCATTCGTTCTTAGTTGACAAATAGACAGATATTACTTCCTAAAAGATGATTTGCGTCTTAGCTTAATGTGTATGTATTTAATCGATAAACATCATTAAAATCATGTATATCCACATGACTGATCACCATCAAACACTTTACCACAAATTAAAACAAGGTAAGAGACGTTAACGCTATTCAGAAAAATAGAGGCAAAGATAGATAGGTAGATAGATAAAATATTTTATTTGGTTCACAAACATACAGCGTACAAACAAACTTAGAAAATAAAGTAAACTAATACAATAAATAATGTAGGTGTCGTAAGTAACAATATTACTAGGTATTGATTATTATATCAAAGGTGACTAAAACATTCAAACGTTTTTGAAAACATAAAAATGAATAAAACAACAAAAAAAATTAAGAAATTCTACGAAACGGTGAGGTAATCTAGCTTTTAGATATGCATTACGACGTAACCTACCCCATCGAGCTTCCAAACACCCTGTATAAATGAGGTCCATAGATTAAATTCTGTGATGTTTATTTATTAAGCGAAGTACACCCTGTTTTTGTTGTCGAATTGCATTCTGTTCCATTCAGTTTCGCCTTTCATAAAGCATACAATAAATTTTCTCTGTGGGAAAATGTCTTTCACTGTTATGTTGGGTTGTGTTGTGTTGTGAGACTTGATGGCAGTTTGAGTATCTACCTTATCTAGGTTTATTCTTAGTGCGTGTCCAGTTATGTTGGTCTTTATTTTAAGCGAATTTCTCAACTATAAAGGTGGTTTAGAACAGCATTATGGAGTGTAATGTAGTGTTACATTACACAGCGAGCGTTCGTGCAGTCGCGGAGAAAGAATGCGCACACACAACTAACAACGAACGGATTTTGAGCAATCGGCGTTACGTACCATGCTCGCTGGTATGTTACGCCTCGTAACACCGCTCTGGTAAGAATCCGGCGATTGATGAATTTCCTATACAAAGTTAGTACCAAAATGATTGCTAATTTGAGAATCATTTCACCATGATTTGCTTTTATTTGTATTACAATGGTATTTTTTTTAGGTATCTGCAACAGGCTTTGTTCCAAATACTTATCAACACAAATACTAAAAAAACATGTCTTTTTTTATGTATAAATGCAATTAGATTTAATTTGATTCCAGAAAATTATTTTAGAAATCGAAAATTTATGGTAGGCAGGCACAAATTAGCAGAAAATGATGAAAATCTGATGAAATTACAAATCGCTTTTGTACATTTGTATGGGAAATTCATCTGTCGCCGGATCTAAGATGTTTTTCAAACAAATTCCTAAATATAGAAAGTTATAACAAAGAAAATTTAAATCAATTAATAGAAAACCAGTTAGAACCAGAAATTACAATTGCCGAAGGCAGTGCAGACTGGTGCCAATAATTTACAGAGAACCACAACCATATCAATACTACCTACATATTAGGAAGCGCCAAAAATGTACCAATGGGGACGAACGAGAAGTAAACTTCCCGCTGGCCCCTATCGGGACAAACCGCTCTATATGGAAATACTAAGCTCTTTAATAGGTGCATAAGCCACATTACTTAATTATATAATTTTCTGATAATCCCTAAATGTTCGTATCCGTTCTGTGTCGGCATAAATTCCTCATTAAAGTACACTTTACTACCTACCTACAACGCATCGTTGATTTCATCCTAATTTACTTAATTGCTTCCATCCAACTAATAATTTAAGTGACCATGTAGTTTCAATACCATGAAATTTATAAATGTAATTAGTGGTAATGGTAAATTATAAAATTAAACTTTACCTTCTAGCAAGGCAAAGCTATTGAGTTAAATGAAAGATAAAAAGCTAATGTTCTTAAGATCAGTTCCTATAACTTCCATTATTAAGAAACATGGAACATGCTACATTACAGTTCCTACAGCTACGTAACAGTTCATATCTCGTTAGTGCCAATTAAAAATGTGTGAACAACGATGCGATGATCACGGAAAACGTTTCTTTCCGTGTATCGCTACTCGTTGGGATGAAAGTCTGGGGTCAGTGACTAGTCAGTGACTAGCGCGGGCGTCACTCGAGTGATTCGCAAGAAACTAAGGAAAACCCTCGATATCATTTTTATATGAATCATATCGGTTTGGCCGAGAAACCGGTCCAACTAAATGCCCTGGCCGACTATTAGCATGCGATGAGTGTTGTGCATACGGAAACATGCAAATGTCAACAGGTTCTTGGTAATTTATACCTGGACCGCTGGACATTCTCATGTGTCGCTTCTAGTTAATTGTATTTTATTCATGTTTTGAACTTGAAAAACTACAAAGAACCTCAAGCCAGATATAAGTCATGTTTGTAAACAACTCAAAGCACAAAAGTTTTATATGCTCGTTTTATCGTCAAGTTTAAAATTCTCTAAAGTACCTGGACAGTTAGTGCAAGTTCTGTTAAAAAATCATAAGGTGAAGTCACAAGAAGTGATTTTTAGATTACATTTACAAACATTTTTTCATTTTTTTTATACCACCAAGGTGGCAAAAAGCATGCGGCCCGCCTGATGGGAAGTGATTCCCGCAGCCTATGGACGCCTGCAACATCAGCGACATTACACGCGCTTTGCCGACCCTTGAAGTGTCTTAGAAGACCCTTTATGAAAAAACCCATGTGCAGGGGAGATCATTTCACATCCTGACTATTCGCGCGAGAAATTTTCTCATGAACCTTACAGTCCGCCAGTCCGCGAACTAAAAGCCTGTAACGTATTCAGATTCAATAACTTTATTTCTTAAAATAAGCACTACGATAAGTAAAATTTCAAACAGTTAATTATTATAAAAAAGAAATATTTGTTATTGATCTCTCTTCACTTAAATGTTTTGTCCACTTGTGGAAGAAGTATGGGGATGACATTTATCTTTAGTTTTGCCAAAGTATCTTACGTACCAAGTGTGCAACTACAAACCAGCATTCAAAAGTGATCATCATTTTCCCTTTGAAACTCAAGGCTTATCTGATTCGTGATGATTGATGACAGTTACATAAGTGGTATTTTGTCGCTCAAATTAGTCCTTTGTGTGAACAAATTACTTTGTACAACACGACATCAGTAATGATGCGTTTGCTTACTCAAATAATAAGGTGCCGGCGGATGGCGCTGGCGCAGCCTCGCAGGCCACGGCCTTTGCTCAGGATTTCCGGCAGTGTACTCACGAACCCGAATAAACAACGCTTCGCTCATAAATACCTACTGATTATCTTCCATTGAATAAAATATTGCATTTTTAGCAAAAGTAGGATTAATGATAAGCTAGTTCTAAACTAGGCTCTACCTGCGGCATCGCTTAGGCTGATAACATAAAAGATAAATGAGGTAGCTCAGTAGGTACTTGTACGAGTAATATATTTTTACATCTTTATTATTATGATGTAGATACCTAATCAATGGGTGAACTCAATTGATTTTAAGTTTTTCGTAGCAAGTACAAGCTAATACGTCAAAATAAAACTAGTATTTCGAAAAATCGGAATATGTTTTTAATCGGATCATTAGTTTTGTAGATAACTTATAAGTTACTTGACTTCAAACATTATCGATTGATGACCTATGTATGTGGTGCGGTAGGCGAAGGTCCGCCTGCGATGCAGGAGGTTCTGGGTTCGATTCCCGCCTCGGGAGTTCAGGGTGTTCTTGGTCGTATTCTTATAATATAAAAATTATATCTATAAATATAAGTGTTGAGGGGTTATGTTGTTTCAATGAACTTGGACCCGTAACACAGCTCTGCTTAACTTGGGGCTAGATCATGCTGTGTGATAATTTTTTTTTGTTATTATTTATATATTTAACAATGACAAACAAAAATGTAGGTTTCCAAATGTCTACAAAATAAAAGCTACTTTATCAACCTAAATAAAGAGCCACCTTTTTAAAACTGAGCTCGTTGATGTCTTTGTACTCGTACAAAAGACATCAACGCGCTCAGTTTTAAATAATAATTATAAATATTCCATTTATTTTCCTTAGATTCAAAATTTTATCATCAATACCTATATGTAATTAATTAGATAACCTATATGCCGTGTCAGAGACACACTTATAAACACTTATTTCCAATACAATAAAAGGAAATGGTGCAATGAATGGCTGTTTAGCAGCTTCCTCGCGTTGTGCACTTTCACCATTGGATTGGATAATCAGGCAAGCAAAAGCGAACCGAGATAACTACCTAGGCGTTTCCTCATCCTGCTTTACAGGCTTTTCTAAGTTGTTCAATGTACATTAACACTTCTAAGTTTATAAGTAAGTAAGCGTTATGGTATGTACTTAGTAAATAACATAATTATATATGTGGTAGGGACATACTACGCAATGTTCGATAAACTTTCGTAAGATTGGAAATTGGGTGAGGTTCATAAATGCGCTTAAAGTTTAAATCAACTTTACTAGTATTTCTTTTAATTTATTTATTTATAATGGATTGCACATTATAGGTCATTTATTTTGATTGGCTTATATGAAGTAAAATTAAAATTTAATTGAGATAATTTTAATTACATTCGCATCATAAACTCATTTTGTTTTTACAACAATTTTCTTTCGATTTCTCTTTTTGAAAGCAAGCATATAGGAGACGTAGCGTTAGCTACCATTTGGCGAATTTTTACGCATTAAATAATTGATCATATCAAAAATTCATTTATGTTACTTATGTGATTAGAAATTCATATAAACAGCGCAAATAAGAAACTGTGGTAGTATACCGTTGCATATGCATATGTGATTAGTTCATAGTTTAATATATCTTTTATTGTTTTAAGTTATGTATATTAACCTTTTTTACTTTGTTAGCTATCGCTGAATTTTATAATTATATTTTCACTATGCTATGTACCTATAATCTTAACAACAAAAAACTGCTCACAATTACCTAAGTTAGCTAAGCTTAAGTTTACATAATATTAAATATATACTAGTCCTCCGTTATCTTTTATTTTATGATGCAACAAAATTTGTATTTAATTCTGTATTAAATTAAGACATGTACATATTTTAAAGAAATAGTGAACCCCAAACAGGCCACCACCGCTGCAATGTCAATAATACAATTTTGAAACTGAAATTGAAGAACCGTGGCGTAGCTCTGGGTAGGTAGGTAGGTCTACCAAGCCAACCAAAAACAAAGAAGTCCTTATCTGTCTACTTAGTTTTGCGATAACTTCTTACAGTTAGTATTTGCGTTTCACACACCCTGTTTCTCTCAGATAAGAACTAAAAGAACCATCTTTTTAAAAAACATACCAAACTGGCTTAAACGGGTTTGCTAAAGCATTTTCAACGGCGACATTAAACCTTATAATAAAGATGCACAAGACTTAGTTTAAAAATGGATGAATTTACAAAATAGCTCGACCGGCTTGCCTCTCTGGGTAAGTTAACTCCGTATTAGGGTATAACAACTTCAGCCTTTTGGCAATGACCACCTGATTGAAATGCCGCTAACTTAAGCCGAACTTTGTACGTGCTCGATGTTTGTAAAAACACTTTTCAGTTATGCTTACTTCCTCATTAAGTTGTCGATCCATGCATAAAAACTTCATCCGTTGAATAACTTAAAGCTTGTTTCATAAGCTTAAGTATTATTCTGCGTTAAGAGCGAGCGCTAAACAAGTATTAACTGTAAAACTCACCTTTCCGTATTCGGCAGTTCCTGCCCACTCCCGTCTCCACTGATCTGCTACCTCCATATCTGATGTGAGTCTTCAATCGATCGCTGCAGCTACACTCGGAAGCTCTAAGCTTTTGAAACGCGCACACACGTCTGTCTTGCGCGCCGGCTCGAGGCCTACTGCCGATCACCTATGCCCGCCAGTTAGGCTTCGCTTACGTGATACAGCATCAGCCCACAAAATAAATTTGAATATCGTGAATTCGTCATAGCCTTCTACTGGCAAAAACCATACCTACTTACTCGGTATCGACGCCCACTCCTGATTTAAGGTACAGGGGCCTGCTAACCAGACGTAGGTCGCGACCCACACGGCTTCTTACGTACCTACTGTAATAATACCTACCATAATATTAGTACCTAGGTAACTGGTGACGTTACTGGTATCGAGTAGCATAGCATAGGATGCTGGAACAGGGCACAGAGTCCTACTTATATTATAAACGCGAAAGTTTGTAAGCATGTAGGAAGTTTAAAATTCTGTTAGCCCAAAAAAATAACGGATTTTGACGAAACTTGTTGCACAGATAGTTTGTGACATGGAATAACATATAGCCCACTTTTTATCCCGAAAATCCCGTGGGTTCGGAAGTTACGCGGGTGAAACCGCAGGCACCCAGCTAGTAACTATGAATTACTAACTTAGGGTCAATTATACTTATCTAGCAGCTTACCTATAGAACTAGTATTATGTTATCTGTGCCTATAGGTAGGTATTCTACTCAACCATAAGAAATGTGATTGTAATTTATAAAATAGATGTTTATATTACACTATCATAGCCCAAGAAAACACAGCGCCTCCTCGAACCATCGACACTCGCTCGCGAACCATGAGGGTGAATCCCAATCGCATAATCGTCTTACCTACCTCTCAGAAAAACGATCCTAGACAATCGTTTTTCTGAGTCTTACCTCCGTGTTGCGTTCGCGCCACGTAGCTTGTCAGTGTTAGGCCTCTCAACAATGTGCGCGAACCATGATTATATGTATAAGGACTCTATTGACATTTTCATCGCGTTCGCACTTCTTTCCGTAGCTTACCGGTTTTTGTACCGCGTCAAAGGGTTCCTAAGGCGCGCGAGTGTGGAGCATCGTCATGGGCAGTGAATATGTCAATCTCTTATGTTGCTACAAAGAGGTCTTTGCCCTACAGCAAGACTTATCCTACACAGATTACCTACCAATAATAATGCTGAACTGTATTTTTCACAGAAGGAAAAATAAAAACATTTATTTTGTGAAAATACATTTTAATTCAACTTAATTTACTTATAGCTTAGTTCAGCTAATGTTAATAAAATCTAAGTAATTTTGGATCACGGGCAGAGTACAAAGCAGGTAATAAAATAGGTAGTTATTCACAAGTCCCTCCACATAGCCGGAAAGGTAAAATTTCATTATTCTATGGTTCAAAGAGGACTTTCTCTCAGGTAGCTTTTGTACAAATCCAATAGATGATCATCACATTTCTGAAGATGCTCTATCTCGATGCATGCATCACTCTTGAAGCTGTTTCTAGTATTAATGCACCTGACAAATGTAGCAACCAGTGGTTCATTGCTCTGGTTGGTTGCACAAAATGTATAAAACAGTTTTTGCTCGTAATTGAATTTTTTACTGATCCCATCTTTAAAGTTTCTGTAAAAAAGCTGATGTCCAGGAAAACACAAGTTTTCTAAATCCTTCCATTCTTCAGTTGATAAAGTAAATAATAATCCTATGTTAGCAGCTCCTCTTATAATACAAGTTATCTGCCCAGATTTATCGAAAACTCGTAACGTGGCCACTGAAGACACAACTCCATTTCTATTGTTAATTTTAACTGAATCTAGGTAATAATCAGTGAGTATTCCCCATCCTTTGGTTCGTAGTTTTATTCGCCGTGCTTCTGTTAATTTTATTGGTGGCACGGAATCGTAAAATTCATAGAATTTTCTATTCATATAACACAATTCTCTTTACTTTCTTCATCAACTTCCAAGCTGGAGAAATATTTTGAAGTAATCAAAGAACAGTAAACTTTCAGTATATTATAATGTAGGTACTCTGTGCAGTAAACATTCGTTCGGTCGGAGTATTGTATAAAATACAAAGTAGATGTTTAAACGTAGTAATTTATGTACTCTCTTTGTTAATCAATCACTGGTACAAAATGTGTATTCAATCAAAACCAAAACTTGACTTGACTGCTTTGCTTTGTGGCAATAAAAAATTATAAATAAAAACAGGAAAACCTAAAATACCTAACGTTTGTTGCCTTTTTTTCTTGTGTAATGGCGCAGTCAGCTGGTTTTGACATTTGAAGATTGACGGTAGGTATGACCACAGAACAATAATACTCTACGGTATGACTGTCACAGTGGCTTTACACGTAAATCGCGTTATTGCACTTAAAAAACATCGCATTTTACACAAATTTTTCGTTCATTCCATCATTCGTTCAATCAATTTCACTCAACTTGTCCCCGCACTACGCCTTCTACCAAGGAATAAAAATGTCGCAACTGATATTCTATTAAAATCGAAATGATACAATATAACAAAAAACAATTCAGAAAAATATCACTTACTTGTGATATGAAACACTATGTACCCTTAAGTTGGATGTCTCCAATTGCCTTTTATACTCATAAACCGCACAATTTACCATTTTTGGTGAGCACTACTTCGCGACACGAAACGACAGCAAATGGCCGCGAAGTTGCGAGTGAAGTAGTTTTATTATTCGTCTATGGTCAGTAAAGTCTTGTGACCAACAGAGGGGAATAAAATAGACTTGAAATACCTACGAAAAATACGTGCATACCTAAAGTTAGTCTGGCACAAATATGGCGGCCTGCCGTAGAGTTGCGCGTATTTTAACATTGAATATCGATAAGTAAGTAATTGAGTTGCACGGAGTTGAATTCTAAATTTTCGAATATGAGTAAGTAGAAGAATAAGTTCCTATCTTTAAGCTCTGTTCAGTTTTATTTAGATTTCTATACCTACGTGATCCGTAACGGCCGTAACGGGTCATACGCATTATATTACCCTCCGTCCTATCGTCTAAAAACGTGATACTACAATAGATTTCATCAAGTTCAATAAAAAACGCTATTTACTACGTACAGTACAGCTCCATTCAGTTAATATTAGCACTGCAACTTCCCCAAGCTTTGGCTGGCACTCAATTCAATGAATATCCTCTATCTTCAGTACTAATACTAATATGTTCATATAAGACAATTATTTAGGTTGCCGCGCTCGGCCCAAGGTAAGTTTCGTGTGGACTGCCAGTTTCTGCAGCTTGTACCTTGATGGCGTGTGTGGAAGAGTCTTAGACAATCACTGACCTATCAAGCCCATTCCATCAAAAACTGACCTTTTTTGTAAAAACGTTGGTTTTTGCTGGAGTCGACGCCGGAAAGTTGAATCAATCATTTTCGAACACAAGGTCACTGACCTTTATTGTAAAAACGTTAGTTTAAGCTGGAGTCTATACAGGTAAGTTAAATAAATCAGTTTCAAACACAAAGTTAGACCTTTTTGTATTTTTTGAATTCTATGTGTCGGGGTATTTCTTCATGTTTTTTTTTTATTGCATCGCGATTGCGATAGCTCCTGCGCTGCGGGAAGTGCAGCCTCTTCGCCATTGCTTAACAAGGGACAGGCACACTGTGCCTGTCCCTTGTTACGGCTGGCGGAGGCTGCACTCCCTTCGCGCCTCCGGCTTATTATATACACTCTAGGGGCGCCACGCACAAGACCACGTGGAGTCGGGGTACTCTGTGTCGTATCCGCCACTCAAATTGAATCTAATCAACTCTTCCCGGAATGCTCTGTAAAGTTTTTATATTGTTTCTGCATCCATATTTAACGACACACTTTGACCTCTAGCACCGAGGTCATTGAACTTTGGGGTCAAACCGCTGAACCAAAGTTGCACCCCTAGTGACCCTCTTTAAGATGCTCTTTAAAATTCGTCGAAAATTTTCTAAGTCCTGCGTCCCGTAAACTCCACCCCAACCAAAAATTCTGTCCCTGGCACCACACCTTTGAATCTTGGTTAGCTTGGTTCAAAGTTGCTGACGCTGCTGTAAAGGATTTATTTTTATTTTTGTGTTATTGGTACTGCGTCGATGAAATAATTCGTTATCGATAATCGATGTTTTGAAAATACCGAACCCTAACTCTATTTACTATGACGAATAATTTTCTCCTAAAATCACATAATATTCATAGTAAAACATTAAATGAATAAAGAAAAGCAAGCGGATCTTTATAAACTTTCCCACAAACAGCAAAATGTTTGAAAATAATAGAAAATGTAAGAAATTTTGAATGAATTCGGTACCTTTCCCATGCAACGTTATATTTTGATGTTTTTTGTTGATTTTCATGCGACAGCCAAACACTCTGCACATACACTTATAAAATGCATTATTCTCCAAGTTTGCACACTATAAAAAAGCATATTTATCGCCTATTAACTCTAAATTTCCTTCATTTTCGAATAAAAACAAGTCCGGATGACAACTGATGTACTTGTTGTTTACGTTGACAAAACATGGCGACAGGCCGCAAAGAGGTATTTAGTGACGTCACCAAGACAATGTTGCCATTTTCAGTCATGATCAAACTGCTGTTGTCCTTTTTTACTCATGATTATCTTCATTAGTCAAAAAGAGATGCCGATATGTCAGTAACTCTGCTGTCGAAATACATCACACTTCTATAATTAACTGTTTGTATAGATGTTTATGCCAAGTCTTCCTTAGTCTGAGAGATACTCAAAGCATTACACCTGTTTGACAAAACCTGTGACCCAATCAGCTGCCTATCTTTATAACTGTCAAAATCATAAGTCAAAATAAAGAAGAGGTTATTTCATTTTACTTTCATAAGTTCCATCCGTGCTAAAATAAAACTAGAATACAAACATAAAAATCCTTCTGCTGAGCATAAAAATAACGATTATTCTCTTAGATCTATAATTGTAGTATGAAAATTGGCTGGATTCAAAAACTAGTGGATAAATGGCCGGGGAAAAGGACACTTGGAATGTATAGATTCCTACCCATTTTCTTCGTACTTGGAGCCAGCCTCGAGTTTTCGATGATCAACTGGAAAGTCGGTGAAGTGAACTTTTATAACACATTCAAGAAGCGGCGAGCGCACGATATTGTTGAGGATAAGATAAGAAAATACGCGGCGTCTTTATAATGCCGGCAGGAGTTACATGGGGTCAGTATTTGACATTTTGTTCAGCAGCTATGCTTTCTATGCTAGCTGGCTCGCAAGTCGTCCATCAATACTACAAGCCTCTAGCAAACCTTAATGACTTCATTAACAAAGAGCTCAAGAATCTGCCAGACCATGTTCAGGCTCGAATTAGAAGTGAGTTGAAGGAGGAAGGTGTACTGAAATAGTGTGTTTATGTAATAAAGTGTAGATAATTTGATATAATTTTTTGTATTATTTAATCCATATATTCCATTTACTCAATCCAATATTGAAACTCTAAAAATTTTACAGTTTAAATCATAATTTCTTATAAATTACTTCAGTATCTTTGCATAAAATACTTATTATTCATTAAAAAACACAAATTTACATTGACTTAATTATTTATTATGACATTATTCAATTTGGTCCTCATCTTATACCTAGATTATTTACATAAGGTTACAAGTTTCATTTTCAATTTGCAATAAATTATCTTAATCAAATATAACTTATTTTTATCTGCTACAAGTAAAAAACTTTATTAAAATTACAAAATTCAACAATAATTATGTAAATCAGTATCTAACAATGGCTCTTGGAGAAATAATTCAGTAAATAACAGTTTGCTAGACAAGTATGTTTTGTCAATTTAGTGGTAGGTACCTATACATATAACAAAAAATTCTACATATAATTAAGGTAAGTAATAAGATCGCCCTACACAATCTTCATGAAACACATAAAATGCAGTCTTTATTTTTAATTGTCACCAGTTGGTCACCTTGCTGAGTTGGATATGGTTCGTCTAATCCAGTCAACATGGGAACGGATAGAATCGTAGATCCGTGGTCGACCTAACCCAATCTTTGTACATGCAATTCTCCAACCACTCACACCAGTTATCGACCACTGTTTTGTCTCCTGATCAAAGCACATCATTGAACTTCCAGCATATTCTTCTTCCTATAGGGGCGAAAAAGGGTTTTAAATATTAATTCTAAATCAAGTAGTATAGATTCTAGATTGAGTTGTTCTATTTCAGACCTTGAGATTAATTTTTGAATATTTTTTTTCTCATTATTAAAATAAATATAAATAAATAAATAATGCTGGACTATTCACACAGCATAATCTAGCCCCAAGCTAAGCAGAGCTTGTATGGGTACTAGATGACTGATATACATAATACAATATTGCATTGGGTGTTCCCGTCAAAATAGATGTATGTTTGTAAATAAATAAATAAATATTATTATTTAAATAGATATTTTTTTTTATTATATATAGAAAACGAACAGAACACCCTGAACATATACACATATCTGCAGATCGTACAAATATTTGTCCCGTTGCGGGAATCGAACCCGCAACTTCCTGCGTCGCAGGCGGACCTTCGGCCACCGCGCCATGGACGTCTTAATTTAAGTAAATCAAGGACAGCAAAAAACATTTAAACTTACATCACAATCGTCTTGATCATACAGTGGTTCTGCGCAAATCCCGTTGACAGTAGCAATGCTAACATTCTCACATGACGTCATAGGACTGGATACGACATGAACTCTTTGCAACTGGTCTCTGTTTCGTGTCCAGCCGAGCGTGTTGCAAATGCTGTTAGTGCTGCTATCTTCAGGCAAGCAGATTGGTCTGACGAAGTCTGTCATTTCGAGGGGCTCTTCCAGTCGTACTAAAGCTAGCATGCTCCCTTCGACGGGAGAACGAACCATGCCAACTATACGTCTTTCTTGTTGCCATGGTGTTGTACTCTGGGTGCGTACTGTACCGAATTTTGCTGTCCATTCTGCTTTTGGTTGGCCCTGGAACGTGGAAAAGGTTTTGTTTACTAATGTCAATGTTCTTTCTGGATGTACAGACAGAAGCATTAATTGGTAACCCCCTCACAGAATATGTCATAGTTATCATTCAGTAGCATGTAGGTTCAAACCCGTGAATATTTAAATATTCATTTTAATTTACATTATTTTTTATTTTTGTTTTTTTTATAAAGTTTGTTTAATTGTTTAAATAAAAAACAAATGTTTTTTTCAACACCTACATTTCTTTTATCAGGAGTAATGATACTGAAATTTCGAGCCTGTATCACATGTAACTATGGTGTAGTGGTTAGTGTAACCGAGATTCTGTCACCGCACATCGTAATGATCGTCATCGAATCCTTGCAGTGGATGTTTTTGTTTTTTAACTACTACTTAATTTTAGATGTAATGACATTTATTTATGTGTAATAGTGAAGTTTTTGTCTATTAGTATGAATTTGAAGTAATTGATAAAATAAAACAATAATAATAATTTCAGGTAAACAATTACGTTTATTTTTTTCAAAAATTTGCCTACACAAACAACACAAAAAATTTAGTTAATGTTTTATTTTATTATTTAGCCTACTTACAAATAGCTTCCTATCCTGAAAAATAATATTCCATTTTCGATTTAGTGCTCGAGAATACACATGTTTTCATTAGATTTTCGTTTACTTTGCTAATCTAATGAATTAAACAATTTGGATCTCGTGTAAATCATGGAATACTAAATAATCAGGTAGTTTTGAAAATAAATGAGGTCAAATGGAGTTTTTCTGACAAGGTAAAATTACATTAGGGTTTAGTAGGTAGTGATATTTATCGTCCTTTATATTTAGTGATACTTATCGCTTAATAGCTTAAGGGCTAACGGATCGGATCTCAATTTAAAACCATTTGACCCCACATATTTTCTATCGGATTTAGGTCCGAACTTTTAGATGTCCAAGAAATAACAGTAATGCCTTGTAGAGATGAACAACCCTTGAGAAACCATCCGCGTACGATGCACTGCACAATTATCATGGACAAAATAAATTTGGGCTTCTGGATACGCGATCCGCGTAGTAACCTTCAACACTTTCAAGCTCGTCATTCATGCGCCCAGTTATTTTTACTATTTCTCCAGGACCCATAGAGGATATCCATCTCCAAAACCTAAAAAGAAAAAAAAAGTCAACTGTTATAATGTTAATTTAGTTCGTGTAATTACTAACTTGTTAAAAATATCATTATTATGATGAAATAATCATAGATAAAGGTGTTCGAATTTGTTGAGAATTATCAGTATTATCACTTACCTAAAGTTATTCATGCCCTACGATGGAGTTCAGCAGACAGTCCTATTTTTGCTACTCGATAATTGTGTAAGTATATCAGCTGCATGCAAATGCCTTCTGTTGATGTTGATATCAAATATTGTTGAGCAGTAGAACGAGTGGATGCAAAAGGCGAACTAGTCTGAATGTCAACAATATTATTGTGGCGACTTCACTGATTTGTAATACACTCCTGTTGTTTATCTGCCATTGCTTCTTACATTCACATCCCCACATTACACTTAAGCGCACGGTTTTTATCTGTAAGACAACAAATCAATACTTATATGAAGTTAAAGATAACAAGGTTTTACTAAAAAAATATGTATTTGTTTCGTAATGATTATGACACAAGAATAATAAGTTGATAACTTACCGTAATTCAAAGCTAACGAGCAATCTCCTGATTACTCATTTGCTGTTCGAATAGCACTGCGATCTTAGTTCTCACAAAATTCTTAATTTGCATAATTTCCTTCAATATTCTTCAATTTATTTATGATTCAAACCAGTAAGTCAAGACTAGAATTGAGTATGGCTAGTGACCTTTTCATTATTCACCAAGATTATATTTAAATCTACCCTCAAATACTTCTTTTTTTTCTTATCCAGTGTAAAGAGATCTCATAAATAAAAATCCGCTGTCGAACACTAATAACATAAAATTTCGACGCTCTGATAACTGGTTCGTTGGTTTAGTTGGTTGGTGCGTGCATCATGTGAGCGATTGGATGTCTGGTTCGATTCCCACTGGGTGTTACGTTTTTGTTTCTTAGTATTTGAGTAAAAGATTTGTAAATCGTACAGTGATTTGCAATGTAAACTTTAGCTATTAGGGGGGTTACCAATTAATGCTTCTGTCTGTACTTAAGCTTCCTATAAAATATTAAAAAAAAAAATAGGGATCCGCATGAAAAAATATTATTTTGTTAAACTCTTGTGCTAAGTCGGGGCGGCGTTTTATGCTAACTTGCTAGTCATCCATCTCATGCTGAACTTGAACCATTTTTGTAAACAAGTAGGTACCTATATGAGTTGTTTTTTTCCCTCTCAGTTTTGTGTACTTATTGTTTTGAGTACCTATCCTCAGTGGCGTCATATGAATATATTTTATTTGTTTTTTTCATTAATTTATTAAACATTTAAATCTTTTCCTCAGATAGTCTCTACCTAGTAAATCATAAAGGTGATAAAGTGATAATTGATAGTCCACCAGAGCTAAGCGGTGCCGGCCGCACTGTGACCATTTTCTTGAAACCGGTACGCCGCGTTGACACTAATTGCTAAGGCTATTTTACTAGGCAAAACAAACAGCTCGCCGCGCTGGCCTGCTGTTTCTATGTTTGGACTGGTGCTGTGCTGGTGATTTTTTACCTGGAAACATGAAGCCGTGGTGACCAGCCAAGATGGATGGATCAGAGTGGCGTCGCAGGCATGCACATGAGTTCTCAGGAGCGCGGCGTGCCACGGCCAGTCCCCGGGCTGCGCTGATCGCAGCAAGCCTTCCACTCCCTTGTTCGAGCTGGCTACTCGCGCTGAGGGTAACCCGCATTCTGGGAGGAAATATTATTCGTTAGTTCTGTTCAGAAAACCATAATTGAAATAAGCTCTTCATTAAAATCTTAAATCAGCTTTATATAAGTAGGTAGGTATTTAAAAATAGGAAATTATTTCTGAATTGTCTGATGTCTCCAGAGAGTGGAATGCCTCCCACATTTGCACAGCTGTGGGATAACCAATGTTATTTGATTGTCGCTTCACTTCAATTTACCCAGCCACTGCTACGTGGTGGTGCTGATATATGTGCGTCATGGGCACTAAAACTTTAAGCTGGTCTCTTGTCTTGATTCTAAGACCTTTTTTTTTATTAAAAGTATTTTTATGATCTCTTCCAAAAAAAGAACGTTTGCGTAAAAGCCAAATGCGCTGTTTTTCAAAGTAAGGTTTCTGCGCAACAGCGACTTTTTACAAAACGCGCGGTAATTGATTGTTTTTATGTAATTTGTTCTGGCGTAACAAATAATTAGCTCACCCAAATTATCACAGACTACTTTGATCACTTTTTTTTCCGGACATTTGCTCTTGTGGAAAGATATTTCCGGAGCGAATGGATCTACTATTTCTACGTATTGTGGCGACTCGTTGTTTTTGTCTTTGTCAAGCTCTTCAGCGTCTGGCACTACTTCTGCTGTTACTGCTGATCTGAAAACATAAAATAGAATTGTTATCAAGCGTCCTTAGGACTCAAATTCCTAGAGCTATGTCAAGATGCAATTATTAAAAAGCGCGCTTGTTTTTGTTGAACTCGATGCGTAGCAGTGAGTTTGCTACGTAGCTTGTTACTCAGAAGCGAGTCTAGGACGTAGCTTGTTGAGTAGCAATGGTTCTTTAAGTCGTTGCCTATGTCGCAGTCTATGGCGCACCTTATCGGGTAGCACTGGCCTACGCTACGGGCGCGGGCGGTGTAGTAGGTCTACTCTTCTAATTCCAGCAGAGTCTACGAAGTACGTTTGCGTAGCAATAACTCTACACGTGTCGAACCTTTATGTACTATAGCACGCTTATAAAACATCAGCCCATAGTAGTCCATTGCTGGACATACAAATCCATATTTCCATGCAATGTGACTTGACGTGTTTCTTTTTCTTCTTTCAATGGAAACTCACTTGAAAGTCATTGCCCTGCAGAGCGACGTAGCGACGCTGGAGAGGGCTCGCTTGTCGTTCTCATACGGCGCCGCGCATATCTTTCCGTCGCGGCCTCGCTCCGACCACACGGCGTAGCCGGCACGACTCCGGACCGCGCCCAGAGTCGTCTCGCTGTTCTCGCGTCGCCAGGAAGATAGGGATCTTGCTATCCATACTGGAATGTTACAATGAAATTTGTGCTTTGTACTTTTTACTACAACCCAAATTGTAAACGATGTTCAGCGCACCGGAATGAAGTAAAGTAGGTAGGTACTCCTACTTGATTATCATCACTTCAATCTTTTCCACAAAAGCTAGAGAAAGGGTGAAAATCCCTTTAGCTTTTATTTGTTACTTTATGATTTGGACCAGAACCCGTCTTTTTAAAATCTTTGATATTTTTGCTGGATTCTCTTTCATTCCCTTTATTTATCTACACAAGCTGAATTCGAAGACGATAAAGGACAACTTACAGCAGCCTGCTTGGGGTGGCGTGGTCGGATAACCTCCTAGTGAGCCCGTACTGCTACTTGTCCCCGGGGATTCGTCCCCGGGGAACGGTAGTAGGTGGCGGGCCGGTGCATCCCGGGCAACGCCGCTAATAACGTCTTCCTCCGGGGGGACCTTGTTAGCGGCGGCTAATAATCCGACAACAAAGGGGATGATAACCCTATAAAATTGTTAAAACATGGCAAGTCTAAATACACAACGTAGTCCCCAGGAGGGTACCGGTTCTACCGGAGAATCCCTCCCCGAGCTCAGCTCGGGCCGCCCCTCGTACTCTGGGGGGGGCAAAGAACTGCCACAACAAAAACCTAAATATAAAAAACGACCTAACCAACAGGCCAGGGCTGCATCCTCGGAAGCGCCAAGGCTCAACTTCTTTACGGCTGCATCTGCGCCCTACATACCTACTGCGTCGAGGGCTGCATCATCTGAGATGCCAGGACCGCAACCATCAACATCCAAGGAGGCCCCTAAACCCACTACCTCGATGTCCAGGGCCCCATCCTCGGCAACACCCAAACCTTCCCACCACACCGTCTCAAATGCAGGAGCGCCCCTCGGGGCTTCTTCGCACGAGACGGTCATCGAACTGTCGGACCTCAGAGCCGCCATACCCAACCCAGGGCCAGACTGGAGTCTTGTTCCTTCCAAAAGGAACAAGAAGAAGGGCAAAAAGCCCCCCCAGCCCCCAAGCGAAACCCAAAAGGCGCGGGCGCAGACAAGGACGACGGCAACTGACGGTGGACGTAATCAGCCCTTCGGAGCTAAGTCCACGACCAATGTAGGAGGGACTCGTCCCGCCGAAGTGGTCCCGGCACAAGCGCAGCCGAACGCAGCGCTAATGCCCGTCGGAAGTAGCCAGACACCGGCTCGGCTGCCCAGACCTAGAGGGAAACGCGGAGGGAGGCTGGCAGCACTGGCGAAGAAAAACAAGTTCCCACCAGCCCAGCCACAGAGCGTCAAGCGTTCCCGACCCGACGACAGCACTACACCTACGGGTGATAGTAAGCGTCAAAGGTCGGAAACGGATCACAGGAGCAACTCTGTGAGCTACGCAGCAGCCTTCAGGTCGCATGACCTCTGCGTGGCCGTAACAGTAGATCCCTACCAAGACCTTACAGCGGAGCAAGCCACGAAAGTACGTGACATACTGGAGGACTACATCATCGACGGTGTCGTTGATCCGAACCTGGCCCTCCAGACGTCGAAACTCAACTTCCGTGGCCGTGCGCATTATAGCGATGGCGTCCTCAAGTTCTGGTGCGAGGATGACTACACGCTAGCGTGGCTTCGCCAAAAAATCAACGAACAGCAATCGCCCATCGCCGGGACTAAGCTTGTCGTTAAAAGACAAGCTGAGCTCGAGCGCAGAATTCTGTGTGGTCTGTTCGTGCCGACAGCGGCTCACAGGCCAATGGAGACCGAGCAGATCCGCAGGACTCTGGCGGGACAAAACCCTCACCTAAACATAAACTCGTGGAACCCTATCCGCGCGGAGAGGAGGGATGACCAGGAGGGATCTGGCACCTACCTTCTTCTCCTCGTTCCCGAGTCTGAGGTTGAGAAAACCCTTTCGAAAGACCGGCGCCTTTACTGGCTCCTGGGTAACATCTACCTCAAAATTATCCAGAAGGATGATCCCAGGGGCGAGAACAGTGGCGCCCAAACCACGAATCCGAATCCTGGATGTAATCCCGGTCCAGAGCCCGGTCCCTCTTCGGAACCCAAGGCTGACCCGCAGCCCGGTCCCAGCTCGGGGCACGTGGCTGTTCCTTCTCCGGCCCCACAACCATCACCCCAGGGGCTGGACCTGATGGATATCCAGGATCCACCAACCCCACTATCAGAGGAGCGCTTTCTCGATACGGAGGGGAGCGATGCTAGCAACAGCGACATCGGCTCCTCTCCTATCAAGCGCTCCTAAACCACCACCAACACCTCCTGATCCACCTATCCCCGCCACACCCTTCATCCAAGCGAACCTCCAGCACAGCCTCACGGCTACCGCGACCCTACGCAGAGTGCTGGAGGAACATCCTAACTCCGTGGCCCTCATCCAAGAACCGTGGATCAGGAAAGGCCAAATATGCGGCCTAAAAATTACGGGAAGCAAGCTTCTCGCAAACACAACCGTAAGCAACCTCAGAACTTGCATTATTGTTCCGAGGTCTGCGAAAACACTTCTAATAACTGAACTATGTTCCAGAGACCTAACAGCAGCTAGGCTATACCTCTCGTCCAACAACAACAGCTCCACAACACAGATAGTCCTAGCATCAGCTTACCTACCCAGCGACGAAGCAATACCAACACCTGAGCTGGTGTCCCTGATCGAGTACTGTGAGAGGGAGAAACTCGAGCTCATCATTGGCACCGACTCCAACGCGCACCACACGCTGTGGAGCAGCCCCAGGTGCAACGACCGAGGAGAAGAACTGGTAAATTATCTTATCTCTACTAACCTCCTAATCCTAAACAAGGGCTCCGATCCTACCTTCGTCACATCTAGAGCCCAAACCATCATTGACTTGACATTATCGTCCACACAGGTTGCCTACTCCGTCAAGGACTGGCACGTCTCAAACGAGGCTTCATGCTCAGACCACAGATGGATAAGGTTCAACCTAGAACTGTCACTACCGAACCCACAACCTAGGCGCGTCCCACGTAAGACCGATCGGGCTAAATTCTTCCAATTAGTCAAATCAGAGCTTACTGTTAAGCCGAATCTATCAAACCACATAACTGTAAGGGAAATTGACCATTACACAAATCAACTAACACATATTCTTACCAACAGCTTTGAACAATCCTGCCCACTTATAACTCCCAAACGGAGGACGGACAGACATTGGTGGGGTCCTGAACTGCAGAGACTCCGTCGCAAAGTAAGGAAACTATTCAACAGAGCCATAAACACTAGAAAAGACAATGACTGGGTGAATTACTATAAAGCAAAGAGAATCTACAAGAAAGAAATTCGCCTCAAACAAACTGAATGTTGGGAGAGATTCTGTACCAACATCGAAAATAACAGCCAGGCAACCCGTATAAGAAACATACTAGCAAACGAGCCAGTAAGTACGCTTGGGTGCCTTATCAAACCTGACAACACGTACACCAAATCAGATGCAGAAACCAGTGAAGCGCTACTGAACACACACTTTCCAGGTTGTCAGGTTACAGAAACTTGCACATGGGAAGATACACCAGAGCTAGAGCCCACCGACCTAGATTGGACAATAGCTTACAACATGATAAACCGCGAGAAGGTACTATGGGCAATAAACAGCTTCCTTCCTTTCAAAGCACCAGGGCTGGACGGAATCTTTCCAGGTATGCTCAGATGGTGTAGCGGCATTCTAGCTGACCATCTAGTTTGCATTTTTAGAGCATGCATCGCCCACAAGTACATACCACAGAAATGGAGGGAAGTGAAGGTAGTGTTCATACCAAAACCGGGAAGAAGTGACTACACACAACCAAAATCTTTCAGGCCCATAAGCCTGACATCATTTCTTCTGAAAACCTTAGAAAGACTCTGCGACAAAGAGATTAGAGACAATACACTCTTTCACAAACCGCTGCATCAGCAACAACACGCCTACAGCAAAGGCAAATCCACAGAATCCGCCCTACACAATGTAGTTTCACGCATAGGAGGCGGATTGTCGTCAAAGCAACCAACATTGGCGGCCTTCATTGATATCGAAGGAGCTTTCGATAAGACCACCTTCACCAGCATACATAGAGCCCTCACAAGATACGGTGTCGCGCCGACGCTGGCTGAATGGATAAACAATATGCTCAAACATCGAGCGATACAAGTGACTATCAACAAAACCACAAGAGGTATAGTTGCCAGGGGCTGCCCCCAAGGCGGCGTATTATCGCCCCTACTGTGGAACATAGTTGTTGACGAGCTAATCCGCAAGCTCAATGGCAGAGGACTAATTACAGTGGGATATGCGGATGACCTCGCGATCCTTGCGACCGGATGCTTCGAGAATACACTATGCGACCTGATGCAACTTGCCTTTAGAACCATCGAAACATGGTGCAATGACCACGAACTCTCAGTAAATCCAACTAAAACGGAACTTATAATGTTCACTAACAAACGACATCTGGGGAACATAAAACTCCCTAAACTTTTCAACACAGAGATCAAGTTAAAAAATGAAATCAAGTATCTAGGGGTCATACTAGATAGCAAACTATTGTGGAATAAACATCTTGAACACAAACTCCAACGTGCTACGACCACCCTCTACCAATGCAGTAGAATGCTTGGAAAAACCTGGGGTATCTCACCAAAAATAACCATGTGGCTATACACTGCTATCATCAGACCAACACTAACCTATGGAGCGATAGTCTGGTGGACCAGAACGGAGTTAAGCACCGTGATAACTAGACTACAGCGATTCCAAAGACTGGCCTGCTCAGCCATAACAGGCTGCATGAGAACCACTCCCGGCGCTGCCCTAGATATCATTCTAGACCTAGCACCATTAGATCTTCACATAAAACAAGAGGCTACGATGTCGGCTATAAGGCTACAGAACATGGGTTTCTGGGGAGCCACCAGCAGTCCACACGCCCAGATCTTGAACAGGGCCATAAAATATGAACCCCTTATAGCCGCACCTTGTGACAGAATGCTCAATAAACCAATACTAAACAAGCACTACCAGATACAACTATATGAACAACAAAGGGACGAATCTGGACCGCATGAAGTCAGAATCTATACAGATGGCTCCAAAACGGCTACAGGCACGGGTGCTGGGGTCCACTCACTGGACCTCAACATCAACATATCAGAAACACTAGGTAAACACAGCTCTATATTTCAATGCGAATGTATAGCAATAACTAGAGCAGCATCTGCTATACAAACGAGAGGCATAAACAACCAATGTGTTCGCATCCTCTCCGACAGTGCTGCCATACTCAAAGCCTTGGAGGGGAGCAGTTGCAACTCCAAGCTCGTGTACGAATGCCATCTGGCATTAGAAGATGTATCAATAAATAACACGATTATCCTTCAATGGATAAAAGGACATAGCGGATCACTAGGAAATGACGCCGCTGACGAATTGGCACGGCGAGGATCGGAAACAACCACAGAAGGTCCAACACCTTTCCTCCCCTTGCCTTTCTCATTATTCCAAACATGGATAAGGCTCAAAACTAGAGAGATGCATAACGATAGATGGACAAACTTACTCGAGTGCAGACAAACCAGAGCGGCGCTTCCATCAACATCACCGAAGCTAACAAAACGCCTACTAAACCTAAATAGACCGGACCTACGTATCCTCGTGGGTACACTAACAGGGCACTGCCCACTGAACAAACACCTATTCACCATCGGAGCGACAGACAGCCCTCTCTGCAGAGGGTGCCTAAGTGACGACGAATCAGCTGCCCACGTAATCCTGGAATGCGTGGGCGTAACAGCACAACGAACAGAAATCCTCAACTTGCCGGGGACACTCCGCGAAGCCTGTGAAGACCCCAGGAGGATTCTGCGCTTCTGGACGGAGCTAGGCTGGCTCTGCTAGCCACACCCACGCATAATGGACCAATAAGGAGTCCAAATGCGGATATAAGAGTACCCTTACCTAAACCTAAACCTAAAGGACAACTTACAGCAGCCTGCTTCATCACTAGCATCGGGACAGTCGGGCGTGCCGTCACACCGTAGATGTGCAGGCAGGCAGCGTGCGTGCAACGCACAGCGCAGCCCTGGGCCTCCCTGGGCGCAGTGCGAACACTCGCGCTCGTCCCGTGCGTCCGCGCAGTCCGGCACGCCGTCGCAGGATCGACGGGATAGGGCTAGCCGTTGGAGGTTACCGGTGCAGTCTGGGAAATATTGTCATGATTTATATGTGAATAACTCCGACTTTCAATGGCATCTTCCATGGGAGGTTGGTAGAGCTGCATGCATGATGCACGATAGCTAGGTACTTGGTGTACACTCGAATGAGCACATTCTTGTTAGGGCTGGTTAGATACCTAACTTCCCAAGTAGCACAAACCTGCATTATAAGATATCACACAAGGTCCACGTCGGTAACTTCAGCGTTTAAGAAGAGTTATTAGAGTACACTCGAGCTGCAATAGCTCACAATTACGCATTCGGCTGTATATAAGCACTATATGGCGTCACGGAGACAACACTGTAATGTTGCGAGTGTTAATATAGTGTTACAGTTCAGTGTTATACAGCTTTTAGGAATCAATAATACTATCAGCTGCATTATAGCACTTTAATGGACCAATACAAGCCTTCTATTCAGCTATATTCTGAATAGAAGGCCACATGTGGCCCTTAAAACGCTTGCATTTTAAGAAAGAACATGTGAACTACTATAATGCTTGCAGTTATACTGTGACTCCAATTAACAACAATATAATTCGTCTTGCTGCACAAAGTGGAACTTTAATTATGTTAATCAGCTTGTTACATGCAATCGTATAATAGCACTATAACAGCCCACATGATCACTATGGGTGAATTCTTATGATGCTAAAATATAGCAAACTGCAATCTCAAGTGACCCAAGATCCCGGTTAGAGCTGAATACTTGTACTTGCGTAGGCAATTAATCTACTAGTAGATAAATGAATTCATGAAGACTGTTTATTTCAGCGCCCCGTATAGGATTATATAGACTTGTGGTATTGAATATCGAAATGTAGAAATATAAACGTAGAACAGGAGGAATACGCCGAAAAATTACTGCAGAATACTTGAGAATTTTAAATAGAGACACGGGAACACTGATCAAGCTACACGTTTGATGAATAATGAGTCAAGGGGGAGTAAAATTTTAGAACGGCAGGGTTCCCGATCCGCAACTGTGTGTGTAGAAGGACGTGCAGATTTAGATGGACAGAGCTCTGCAAGTATACAGCAAATATTAGAAGATAGTGGTTCCGTATCTTGCAGTAATGACAGATACCTAGATATCTCTAATGTTTCTGAAAATTCAGACAGTGACAGTGTGTGTACTGAATATGATAAACAAGAAAAATGACGTGAAAACATAAGCAAATGGGCAATTGAAAAAATATATCTTATTATATTTATTTATTTTTTATTATTAATATTGCATATATCAAGCTTCGCTAACATAGCGGCTTGATTGGAAAGAATGGTTTGTATATCTCCCGTGTTGATAACTTGTAGTGTGTCTTGCTGCTGGAGTGCTTTTTCGCTGGCAGACGTTTGTGAATTATCCTGTAATATAAAGTAAGTAGGTATATGACTACATAATAAAATAATAAATATGAAGGACGTTACACACAGCGCTTTAATTTAATTTTATAAATTACGGATCCCTAAATTTTCTACAGAGTTTAGTGGTTCACTGTAAAATATTTGCGTACTTGTTACCCGCTATTAAGCTTTTCATGAATCTGTGGCTGACCTGTTTCACACAAGAACTACTCTTGTCAGCTCATTGCTGATGTATGTACCACGAGTGAATACATATACAGCCCATAGCATTTAATTGTGATTAATAAAGTGCACATTGCTTGTCTGCCATTTTTATGTTCTAACCTATGAATATGAATATATTTACAGTTTATATCTTTGTCTCTTCAACGAAAATAACAACTGGATTTGAATAGAAAATCTGTGATTTATGAGTAAACAGCTTATTGTCAAATAACATGGACAGAATAATAAGATTTCTGTTTTATTTTTTATCATCATCAGCGCATTTTAAATTATAATTTTCAAGTAAACGGTACTATTTTGAGAGCGCATGAAAATTTTCATCTATATTTATATGATATTTGACAGTAAAAATGCTTTCCCATTCGAATTTTACGCGTTTAGAAGAAAAACTCAAGATTTTACTTACCGAAAACAATATCAACATCACAAAACACTTGTCAAATTGTTTCACTTGGTAGCAAGTAGGGGCGAGAACGTGAAAATTATTCACAATTTTGCAACTTGTGAATTTTCAACTCCATAAAAGCGTTATAAAGATCCTGGTCTATACTTTGTGCTGTATAATAGGTAACACAAACTGTGATAATCAGCAATTGTGCTGTATAAGAGGTAACACACACTCTGATATTCAGCCAATGTTCAGCTCTTGGGGTGACTGTTACCTTTAATAATGCTCAAATAATGCTGATATAAAGCAATCGTTACAGTTATTCAGCCTATAGCTGTTTAATTTGTGCCCAAATCAGAGTTATATCAGCTGAAACAGCGCTGCTAACGCTCTTATTCAGCAGACTTGTACAGCTAAGGATTCTATTGTGGACAGTAATTCAGCTTTTATACAGCACTTTTGTGTTACTTGGGTTGTCCATATACCTACTACTTTAAGTTTATGCCTGCTTCTGAAAGTCTTGCTTGTGTCTTTGTTGGCTTTTTATCATACCCTGTATGATGTGATGACGTTGCCTATTCCTCAGTTGTCAATCATATCCCACGGCTGAGTAGAAGTTTCATTCTCGGGCTTATACGGTTACACTGAAAGTTTACCTGGTTCTAAAGTGCAAGACCCCGGCCCGAAGTATTCAGGGAAACGCGCGCAGTCAAAGTGCGGCTTCAGTCTTTCTGGTAGTCGGGCTCCGCAGCCGGCGTGGAAAGCGCGGCAGTACGCGCGGCACGGTCGGATGAGGTGATCATCCTCACAGCGAGGTTGTAGCATTTGGCAGACGAAGTCCTAAAAAGCAACAATTAGGTTGAAAATTGTTGGCTGATAGAAAATTTGTCTACGGGAAGAATGGATAAGATATTGGAAAACACTTAGGTACCTACATATATCAGTAAGTCAAAGGAAGATTACCGACGCTGCATTTTTTTTATGCTTGCTTCTGTCAAGTGCTGATCTAACAGGGGACTCTGCCTGGTTAGGTGTTTAGAAACTTTGAATCTAACTATTGTACCTACACGCAAATTTGATTTAAAGGGTCGACTGATTTTGTACGGTTTTTGTTGTAAACAACAAACCTGTGCTAAATGCGAGCATTCAGCGTCCAGAAGCTCCCTGAACGCCACTAAATCTCTCAACAGTGCGTCCTTAGAAACATGGCCTACGAGGTTAGGATATGCTGTGGTATTGTACGGTAGATGCGAGCAGAGTGGTAGAGTTATTGAAGAACATTCTCGAGTCTCCTCTATCTGTTCCAGGATGATAGCCTCTGTCGTCGGCTGCTCTGATAATGTTGTATCAGCTTCTCGCAGCTCCATCGATGATATCATAGAGCTTTCCTGTAAAAGAGAAAATTTCAGTCCTCTTTAATCCTGTAGGTAGTACGTATTTATGTACACAGTCTTACTAATATACCAGTGGTATTGATATGGATCAGTTGAGCAGGTAGCTCAATTGCTTCAATTTTAGATTGTTGCAACAGTATGCAGTTAGCTCGTTGTTAATACTATTGGTTGTAAATACCAATAGTATTAACAACGTCTTTTAATTGTAATTTCCGTTGTTAATAAAGTTTTGCCAATTTTTGTAATTTAAGTAGGTAACTACTATTGGAATTAGTCATACTTAAAGTATCCTGTAAATACATATCCCACGCATTGCACTGTCGTAGAACTTTCAAATTGGAATGGAAAACATGCAAAACATTGCAACAAACTTTCGCCAGTTCAAGATGTCCAATTCTGAGATGTTAAAGCTTATAATTATTGTTAAAAATGTTTTCACCTCGATATGTAGAGTCTCAGGCAGCGTGATGATGTCGACAAACAACTTTGGCTCCAACAGCTCTCGAGCTAGCACATTGATGACCTCTCCAGTACTGACTGCTGTAAATATCGGCTCGAACATCACTTCGAAGTGGACCCTCGTGCCTTCTTCCACGCTGAAAACAGACGAGCAGTTGCTAGGTAGAAAGGTACTTCCATTACTTGCGTAAAATTTCAATTAACTTTTATCATGTAGGAAGTAATAGCTGCTCAATCTAGGTAAATGTTTTACCATCACGTAAGCACATAATAAAAATCTAGGACACATAACGCCTAATAGCTATTAAGTGGTCTTCCGTTAGATATTGCTGTGTCATAAGCTAAAATGAATAGGTCTTCTATAGCAACAATATTCTTTTATGGATTCAATGGTCCACTTAATAATGGAAATCTTGCGAAAGTATCGAATCGCTTTGTCAAACTATATTTACTTCTAGTGGTAATTTGGCTAGAATGTTTGCGGCTAAGTGCTATTATGTTCGCTTGAATTGCTCTCCCAATAATTGAGATTCAGATCACAAAAGGAAAGGGCCGTTTACCAGCATCGAGAACAACCTTCAATGTGGATTACTTACCTACAATCGTGAATAGCATTCTGTACAATATGAATGCTACTAACCAGATCACGTATCTATTAGAAGCTTTCTCATGTAAATAAGCCCCTTTAAATAGGACATTTGACAGTTTTATAACTACCTAGCTACTGGAAAGTTGTTCCGGTTCGCAAAAACTGGGCCATACATAAGGTTTTGTAAGCCAATGGACTTTAAGTAGGTAAACTAATAAACATAAATTAGGATTTCAACATGCGTCACCGCGAAAGTTTTATCTACGTTGGTTTAAATCGCAAAACACTGAAAAGTCCTGTCTAAATAACCTTGAAGCAGTTATCATGGTCATAGACGAATATAAAGAGCTTGACCCTTAAGCACTTCGAAACCAGAAAATCTGGACAAGCCGGTGCATCGCGTGTCATAGTTAATCATTTTTATTGCGTAACCAATTCACATTTTACATGTCGATGAAACGTTGTAACAGCTAGGTAACGTTCGTGATTTGTGCAGCTTTAAGTTGCACCGCTGTAAAATGTAGCATGCGCTGGCCCCATCAGGCTGTGATCCGAGAAAGTTCACTTTCTCCGATAATATCGGTCTGTTGTTGTTTCGTTGCTGATAAGTTCATTCAGGTATGTTATATGAATCAACCATCTGTTTCGAAATTCATAAGCGCTTGCGAGCTTAGAATGTCACGTCTTTATGCTTTTCGCAGTAGGTTGGAGGTTAAATATGCTGTAATTTTTTATAGGCGTGTAAAATTAATTGTCTGACTGTGTTAAGGCGACACGGATGAATTTTCCAAATATATACAAACGTAATACCAAAACGATTTGTAGTTTGAGCATGTTTTTATCATGATCTGCTAATTATTTGCATAAAATTGTGTACAAAAATTGTGATACAATTTTTTTTAAACTGATATGAAATTTAACCACATCGGATGTTTTTAAAGAAAACGCGTTTTAATATTAGCTACCTATTTGTGTAGATAGGTAAGAATTTTCAATAAAGCTTCTGGTAGAAACCTGGAAAGATACTTTTCTAATACAAATTATAGCAGATCATTGTGTAAATAATCTCAGATTACAAATAATTTTGGTATTGCGTACATTTGTATGAGAAGTTCATCCATCACCAGCGCCTTACCGTTAATAATGTTTAACGTTAATAATTAAAGTCATTAAACTCATTCATAGTTATGGTAGGTAGTCATTTCATTCAGCCTGTCGATTAATTTTAGACATCAAATAAATGATTAGTTATTTAAGCGACAGTCTAAAAAGGCGGGTTATAAAAGTAGAGGTTATCAAACCGTGCATAAAAACTCACCTATCCAACGCCAATATATCAGCCGATATAAAACAGGATTTTAGTTCCGAGTTCTGATATAAGTTGTATAGAGTTTGCTGTAACCGGCTCTCCCTAGTGCGATTGCCCTTGGGTTCGAGTTCCTTGCCCTGTGCACCCTCCTGCCAACTGGACACTACGAACGAGCCTCGAAACGTCTGCCGATTTAATGGATCGCCGAACAGGTATATATCTGCAACAATTGATTGGTTATTTAGTTTATTTCTCCAGCACGACTGAAGAGGTTTTCCTTAGTTTTAAATCAGATACTAACATCAATACAGTAGCAACTACCTGCATGGGTATGTTATATGACTACTTTAGGTTCTTTTTTTATAATTGCTAGCTTAAAAATTTAAAGTTAGAAATAACCCACACAATAAAACAATAAGACAAACCTCTTCAATAATCTTTTAACCTTCGCGATTTGTAACTTAATTTATGTTTATTTATCGAGTAAAAAAAGTACGCGATACAAATAAAAAAATAAAAAAAGTAAAAAAGTACGCGATACAAATTATATTTATACTAACTAAAATATTTTTATAACTCGAGTGTAACTCGCGTGTCTCGCGTGGGGGTCGATTATGTACAAAATATTACAGGAACCAGTTACCTACTTATTGATAAAGGACTAGGTCTTTTCAATGTCTTTCAATAAGTATGAAAATGTCAATTTTCGAAAACTGTTTTAAATATCCAAATAACAACCTAAACCACCAAACTAAACCAAAATCCAAACCTTTGTAAGTACCGATTTTTTTATTCTTCTGCAGTAATTGTTTAGATATAAAAAATTTTAAACAGGACAGAAACAAAGGAAGTCCATAAGGGTTTCGAAACCGATCCCGAAACCCTAAAATAAGACTTAGGTAATAATAAAGAGCCTAACACCATTTCTTTCCTTTCTGTTTAAAAGTAGGATTTATGTAAGTAGAGTAGGCTAGATAGAGTAAGGAAATAAAAATTTTTGCTTAACTTATGAAAATTAAGTAACACCTTCCAAGCTTGAAATTGAAACACATAATCGGTGTTGAAATTATCTCACAGAAACTAGATTTGCATAACTAGATCAAAATGCCAGATTGTTGTCGATAACAAAAGCATCGTACACCTGTTGTGTACTAAACCACGCTCTCTGCAAGGCCGCTCGCCCACTGGCCTTTACTTAGTGACGGGCGAATTGTCTCTACGAGGAACCCTGATATTTATTTGTTGTAATTTTGATAAACGTACCAATCTATCATAGTCTGTTATATCGTTTTACCGTTATTTGTGCGTGTGCATAATGTAGAGCCGAATTATTTCGCTGTGAGGTGTTTTTTTTTTAGGAAATGCTATGTTTAGCATTTGCCATTTTCTGATTTTGTTTATTTTTTGAGAAAAAACAATTTGGGAAACATTTTAAAATTGTAATTGAAAGTATAACGATAGAAGATAAGAATCAGGAGAGTTAGAAAGAAAACCTCCTTTATTATGTCCTTGTAGGGACAGGGGAGGGGTTATTCTCCAACACCGCTGTTTCTGCTTTGTTTCCGCCAATTGGGGTACTTGTACTGTATTACACCGCTTTAGAGTATCAATTTACGTAAAAGAAACAAAAACACAGATGACGTATTTTGGAGGCAGGTCTGCGGCTCTATTGTCTAACTCAACTCGTAATCGGCTTCAGTTTGGCATTTCAAACCTAGCCTGGACTTCGATTGTCACTTTCGTGTTGTGTAAATAGCTGAAACCGAAGACCAGTTGAACACCTTAGACAATACCGACAAAATTCTGACTGGGTCTACAACTGGTAATCGGTTTGAAGTTCACTGGTAATGGATTTCAAGTTAGACATAGACAATAAGGCTGCAGGTTTGGTACAGTAAACTACAGTACAGTAAGTACCTACATGCTACCTTAAAACCTTAAAATTGCTTGTACCTACATGATTTGTGAGGAACAGCTACTCTATAATTAGGTTCCTGTAATAGAATGTTGTTCAAAAAATATTTTTTGCTTAAAGAATAAGTTGTATAAACTTGATTTTCAGGTACCTAAATATGGTAGGGTAATAATTTTAAGTTGAGCTTATAGTAAGTATTTCATATACTAAACTTCATGAAGCTGCAAAATTTCACAGATTATCTCGAATGATCACACAAAGGTGCGAATTTGCAAAATAGCTTTTAAAAGATAAAACCTCACAGTTACATGCAAACCACAAAGAAACACTCGACCGCTTTTAGCGTGACTTATTGTAATAACAAAGAATAGGTAACTAAATCTATTAGAAAGGTAGGAACATCAGCACTTTCTGATACTCCATCTTTATTGTTCTTAGCCCATTGTTTTTAAATGTGTATAAGTGTAATTGGCAGTTGTTTGCTATACATACAGACCATAATCCATGATAAATATCATATAGATATCAATCTTAATTTTGCTTTTAAGTTAGTTCAGGCTCTACCGACAAAGTTCCAACTGCGTGTATACTTAATGCCTAAGTAGACCTTTAGAAATCCATTCTATGAGCTCTGCTTGAATTTTGCAACAGCAATTTAGATTCCAGGCGAATAGCTCAATTTTAGCCGAGAGTTATGAAACGCAGCCCGTTTAAGCATTTAAAAGGGTAGACTGGTATCAGTAATAATTTTAGGAAGTGAACGTGGACTTGTTTTGTGCACTAGGTCGACTACCTGTCACTCGAATAATTTTGATAGGTACCTTAAATTGGTGTTAATTAGATTCGGGTACTTGCTTCATTAATTGGCTGAACGTTGCTGGTATATCTAGAGGTAGTTAGTCATTCATAGTTCAATCGTTGACCTCTTCGGAGGTGCGGCGCATAACATAAAGGCCAAGGATCTTATCTAACGCCTACGTACCCACAACTAAATTTTGCAAATAAGAAAATGCTATTTTATAATGGGAAAACTTGAGTTTCGAACACGCAATGACTCTATGTTAGACTCAGGTATTCACTCAATATATTCGAGTTTGTTTTGTTTGAACCTAGTGTTATTGTTAGATTTGTTACATTCGTGTATGATAGTGAAAAATGTTCATATAGTAATCGACCAAAGGAATCGACCAAAACAACTTGTTTTTGTTGTTTGGGGAAACATATTATCTCCCAGTTCTATTACAAAAAAAAAAATCGGAACTACTCCAAAATTTTGACCAAACATGCAAAAAGTCGATGTTTCCAAAATGATAAAACAGGAAAGCGATACCTACGGCCGAGGTAGACTGCAACAGCGACAAGCAGCAGCAGTACCAGGAGAGCGGCCGTGGCGGCGCAGCAGCTGCGACAACCTCGACTCATCTTCTTGCGGGTGAACCTGATGTCGCTGCTTACAGACATGGTTGACTCGGGCGCGCGGTGGCGGGCGCATCGCTGGTTGCCGTTGCGTGTCCAGCCATAGCCGAGCTGGAAAACAAATGCGTTATGTTACATTGTAGTAGGTAAATATATTAGCAATGGTGCTAACTGAAGATTGTTGCAATCAAACTACTAGTAGCTCAACTGATCCATATAAATACCAGTTGGTAGCGTCCTCAAGATTCTAGTTCTAATTTGGTTCTTTAATTGTAATTGGTTACCCTGTCAGAAAAAGACAATCATACTTAAATAGGTAGGGTACATATGTATCGTATTTTAGTAAAACCACCAAAGAAAACCACAGTATGTAAAGCAGTTTTTCATTTAGGTACCTACTCATTTATTTAGAGGTATTCAGTTGTGTCACATTGTTTAACGTGATATTGTTGTCAAGTTCGTGGGTGTACATAACCTTAGGTTAGGTATTTGTCAAATATCCTGCATTTGCTTTATAAATCGCATGTAAACCGTCTCTTTTTAAATTTCTATCTGAATCAATAACATTATTGTAGTCCATATAACGGTAAACATAAGTGATAACTGGCAATGTTTGAAGACATACCTTGCTGCTTGTGTTGTTGCCAATTCGCCATAATACCTACGGACTATGGACATCGCAATCTCGCGGAATGTTAGCTACAAAGCAAAAAAATGGGCTTGTGCCAAATACCGATCTAAGGTGTCGCAGTTTGTTCGGTATTTTAGCCAAAGGTAATCGTAGGTATACGTAGATAGTAGGTACTCGTACGTGTGTCGAATACCATGACAATTACCGGTAGGTAATAAATGAATAAATAATACTAGACATTCCACATATCTTCATCGAGCCCCAAGCTAGCCGAGCTTGTGGTATAGGAACATTTGTTCTAAGACGGGAATCGAACCCCTCCTGCGTCACAGGCGGATCTTCGCCACGCCACATTCGGTCGTCAAAAGGTATTGTCTACTCTCATTGCCCCGGTTTATAAAAGTCCAGTTTAGTTACTTCCCGATTGACGCGCTAAACTAAACCAAACTTTTTTCGATACTGTACATATAAAACACTAGAAATAAATTACAAATCTAATTAAAACTGATGAAGCAAGGAGCTAGAAGGGCGTTCTTTTGGTTCCTTACATCATTCTCCTTAACAATCTTAACTAAGTTACAAAAGTGTGTACGTTTTCTTTCAAAACAGTGCAAAAACAAAGGGACAGGTGTTGTGGGGTTGGTACATAAGCTCTGCTGTTTGGACGGTTGCGTCAGGTGCTGAACGAAAGGTTACCAGTTCAACGTCGAAATTACCTTTGGGCTATTTTCATAAATGCATTCGTGCTTTATTCGACTCTATTACTGACATCGCAACATAGATTAACATTATCTCTTTGAGCTTGTAATAGGTAATGTATACTAATATTATAAAGAACAAAGATTTACATATTTGTTTGTTTGTATTTAATGAGCTCCAAAACAACTGGACCGACTGGAAAGATACTTTCACCATTATACGAGTACTTAATTATCCCTGATGAAATAGGCTATATTAAAAATATTTTTGGCATATTTTAAAAAAAATGTTTCAATAATGTAAACCTAAATGTTTAGCTATGTGTGTGTGTATGTAAAAAAAATATAATTTTTGAAATGTTATAAATACCTGTGCGAAGCCGGGGCAGCCTGCAGGTACATTTTATACTTAGATGACTAGGTATTTTTAGTGCTTTGTTTGCTCCCGGTGCAGTAGATATTTTGACCGAAGTTAGTCTCTGAATAGAACAAGTACGACAAGTGCGAGTGTAACTCGCGCGCCGAGGGTTTTGAACTTTTGTCGTTTAGGTAGGTACGTATATTGACGACCTGTTAGCGCGGTGGGCTTACAACGCAGGAGGTTGCGGTTTGATTCCCGCCTCGGGACTAATATTTGTAAGATCTGCAAATTATTTTTTCGAGTGTTCTAGATAACAGATATCGTAGTAGTACGAATTACACAAGCTTGCTTAGCTTGTCGCTAAATGATGTTGTGTGGATTATCCAGGATACATTACTCTTCTCATATTTTTTTGGAGCACGGTGGAATTCATGAATTCAATAATCTTATTATCTAAATATTCTTCGAGCGCAGTGGAATACATTGGGTATGGACTTTAAAATTTTGAGAACAACGGTTTCGTGGCGCTGTGGAACCCTACTATTACAGCTACTACAGAGATTAGTGGGTAGGTAAGTAGGGTTGGTACCTACAATTATTGTTTCTACGTATTTCACTAAGTATGAAACTTAGACGATTTTTAAAACCTGTTTTGAATTGTCGAAATCCATACCTTTGATTTGATATTGCTCTCAATGAAATAGCCCCCATTGTTTGAAAATTCGTTTTTTGACCATATTTCGAAAAGTATTGTTTTTACAGACTTCTCTATATTTTTCCTGTAAAATATAGACCTATATCTACAAACGCTTAGTACATTTTATATAGATCACTCTGCTATCTTCGGAGATAGAGGGGGGGGAACGGTCAAATTTTCGACCTTTTTCAAAATATTTCGAAAAGTATAAAACCTATCGAAATTTCAAAAACTGCATTAAAATGTACAAACTAATACCTTTTATTTGATACCCAACTCGGTGGGGTAGTCACCCCTTTAGAAATTTTTCCCGCCCTTTTTTGACCATATTTCAAAAAGTATTATTTTTACAGATTTCTCTATATTTTTCCTGTAAAATATAGATCAATACCTACAAAAACTTGGTACATATCAAATCGATCGTTCTGCAATCTTCGGAGATAGAGGGGGGGTACCGGTCAATTTTTCGACCTTTTTCAAAATATATCAAAAAGTATAAAATCTATCGAAATTTCAAAAACTGCATTGGAATGTACAAACCAATACCTTTCATTTGATACCCAAGTCGGGGGGGTAGTCACCCCTTTAGAAATTTTTCCCGCCCTTTTTTGACCATATTTCAAAAAGTATTATTTTTACAGACTTCTCTATATTTTTCCTATAAAATATAGATCAATACCTACAAACACTTGGTACATATCACGTCGATCGCTCTGCAATCTTCGGAGATAGGGGGGGGGGAACGGTCATTTTTTTGACCATTTTCAAAATATTTTAAAAAGTATGAAATCTACCGAAATTTCAAAAACTATTTTGAAATCTACAAACGAGTACCTTTCATTTGATACCACTTTCGACTTTGTACGTTCCATTTAAAATTTCGATTTCAAAATTTGTATGGAAAATCTTCATTTTGATTTTTCATTTATTTTCATTTATTTTTCTATAAATATGTGCGGGCGCACAAAATGTATTATTATTTCAAATTTCAAGTCAATAGCTGCAGTAGTTTCTGAGATATTAAGGATTCAATACACAAAACAGACCCAAAGCGATTTCATAAGGGTTTTGCAACCGATGGCAAAACCCTAAAAACGAGCCGAGCATTTCTGTGCAAACCAATTGCTACACTGTGTGCCTTCAATCTCCAGATCACTGCTCAAGCTTGACTTGGTCTCTATTTCCTAACAATTATTGAGTTTGTTTCCGTATTGTATGTATAGATAGTTAGGTACTACGCCATTAGTAGGGAAACAACCAGATTTTCATGACGTTGCGATGTGAAATAACCTAAAATATTGTAATTATTTTAACTTTTGAGTTTTGAAGTCATTTTGTATGAATGATAACGACTTTTTCACTTCTTCCACTAGTGGATAAAAAATTTAAGTGAAGAGAAATCAATAACAAATTATTTCTTATTTTAATATTTTATCTGTTTGAAATTTGACTTGTCTAAGTGCTTAGTTTGTAAGCCTAAAGAAATAAAGTTATTGAATCTGAATCTGAATCCGTAATAAATACAAATTGTTGGAAGAACACCAACGTGGGATTTCATAAGGGTGAGTGTGGCCCACATCGCCCGTATCGCTTGTATGCGCCCACTGGCGCCTGTTGTTGTATAATAATAATAAGTAGGTATGTTGATTGCCTTAATTGATAACAGTGTCTCATTCCACCGTATATCGATGGATGGAGGCTCAGGACCGCTAATTAACATACACTTTTGTAATTTTTTTTTATGCAGATGTTTTTAACAAGATTAGAATCATAACAATTTTTATGTGACCACACCCCTAAATTTTAAATTTTATGTTATGTTTACAACTACATCAGACTTTTCAGTCTAGTTTAAGCAACTGAAACCTTACATAACTATTTGAATTTTTATGTTTTTTCTTTGTCAATAATTTCATAATGCCAGACAAATTATTATGTATTATTTGTGATGATTCTTTTTGCAATAAATTAATCTATCCTATTCCAATCGTGACGTTTGGGGAAGGCCTATGTTCAGAAGTGAAGTTCAGGGCTGATGATGATGATAACGTTGATACAAGTCCTATAGAGTAGGAAGAGCTTCTAACAAAACCCGTTCCGAACCATTCGTGGTAATCAATGTTTGAGGCTACTTCTGAGAACTACTTCCGCTACTCCGAATAACAAATTGGTATAAACGACCGATGACCCCGTTTAGGTAACCTTGAGACGTAGAAAGTCTCTTACGATAATAACTCTAGCATTTCCTTCAAGGTGGTTTATGATCATAATTATTTGTTTATTGTCTGCCAATGAAGCAATTATCAAAGGTACTTACCTACATTCTTTTTATGGCTAAGCCAGACATGCGATGGTCCGATTTAAGAGTAGATACCTACATATCATCAAACTTTTTTTAACAAAACAGTTTGATGCAAAACCTTTAATTATTATAACTAGTAAGTAGGTACTTATATTTGAAAAAATTGAGCTATTTTCTGTTGCAGACAATCTACAGGAAGCTTAACTGATCCGTATCCAGTCGGAAGCGTCCCGAAGAAGCGTCTTGGGGACGATATATTCCCATCCACCCCATTAACCTCCCCATCAATGGGGTGGATGGGAGAAAAAAAGTTCCCATCCGCCCCATCATTCAATTCAATGGGGTGGATGGGAATTTTGGCCCCATTGACTTTTTAATAATATAAACGCTTCCGCAGCCAGCGGGCTACATTGCCTCGCTATATGGCAATGCTGATGCGCTATGCCATATCACCATTTAACATGTCTTCAAAACAAAATTGACAAACATGCTGAACAAATTAGGAAGGTATATCCAATCTCCTAGGAAGAAGGTCAAGTCGTCTTGAAAAACTTTTGGTGTCGCAACGTACATGCGTAGGTACCTACATAATTACATACCTTTGTAATCGATGAGGCATGGCTTTTAGGCATGCTTTGAATATAGACGTATATAAATAACAAATATGTTTTACGTCCTGAGGCTATTCATTAATATTTCAACGTGAAGGTAAAAAGTTTAATCTCGACATATCTTACTTACCTAATAATTAATAATGTAGAGACGATTGAACTATTTAACGTACCTTAGGTACGTTAAACAGGTACACTGAGCATAAGTAGCCTTCAACTTTAACATGCTGCTAAGTAAAGAGGTAAAGAGTGACATGAGTGAGTGAATGATTAGAGATGTTCTACGAATGGACAACTTCATAAAGAACATGGAAGGAAAATTAGAAGGACAACGAGGAAGGGAATTAGCATGAAATAGCTGCATGAGTCAGAGAAGGAGAAAGGAAAGTGAGCTGCTTGATCTATATGATCGTATTGGAGAGAAATAAGTGAAGGAAATTGCATCATTACACCGACAACTGCGGAGCTTTATAATTAAAAATAAAGAGTATTTTCTCAACTGTGTAAAATTCGTAGAAAAGTATTTTATAAGCATAAAAATTTTATAGGCTGTAAACAAACGACGAATAATTGCAAAACTTTGGTATATTACCTATTATGTCAATAAAACGTAATAAAGATAGACCATTTAATTGTTATTTTGGACAAAAGCCGCAAGACCTTAAATTTTTTTAAATTAGCTGTTGGCAAATATAAATATTTTCTATTCGCTTATTGCAAGACAAAACGCATGCAATGCATCGTCAGCGCACTTGTCGCCGCGACCTACATCCCGAGACTCACGTTTTTGCCCCTCGCAACAAAGCACGCAGACTTTTCGCTGTTTTCTATCATAGATCTCTAGCTGTAGCTCTTACAATGCGGACGCCCTCACTTTCGTTGGGTACGTGCTCATTTACGGATAATAACAGTCGCAACCATTCATTTTCTTTCGGTAGCTAAATTGAACGTTTGTTCTAATTACATACTTCAGTAATACGAATAAAATGCGTAGGCACATTACTATGTAAGTACACACATCATACAGTAATTTTATTGTTCGCGTTGATTATAGAAAGTGTACCATTTGAATTTCTATCAAGTCTATTTATCATTTACGACAATATTTGAAAAAATACCGATTAGCAATAAAATCGAATAAATCCTTGAAATATCACGATAAATCAATGATTAACAAGTAATTACATAACTAGGGGGAAGTTTCTGTCGGAAATGTTAACGTGAAAGAGGGTTTAACGTAAAAGGTAAATGAACATGTCAATTATGATAAACGGTATTGCGTAACCTTTGCAAGTTTGTATGAGATAAAGCCAAAAAAATATTTAATTAATTACCGCGGTGTTACGCGCTAGTTACTTGCTGCATTCAGTACAATAACCTACTTCCTGCGAGCGCGTTTGAGTCTTTTGTATGGGATTAGGAATTTGTAGCAGTTCGTAACACATAATAATTTTAGTTTCTTTTTTAATCGTTTTCGTAAAACCTCCTAATTTTTAGTCTACTATCTTGAGGTATTCCTATTTCTCACTCAGTCTTATATTGACATAATTAAGGCGTTTTCCCCTAAAAATTAGAACAACTGTATCTCTACCAAGAACAAAGGAATCTTTGAAATGTTGTTTGGGGAGTTTGTGATAACTTTTTTAAGCTTTTTTTAATGCTTCTGTAAAAGTTTAACTTTATTCGCAGATATAAAAAGTTTGTTGGCCCAAAAAGGCCACTTCTTACCTCTGGCTTAATTATAAAAAACTATTACAGAGGCTTTAAAAAAGCTTATAATAGGTATAACAAACTGATCAATGAATATATTGAAATTTCCTGTGTTCAACGTATATAATATAACAGAAACTCTATGTTAAAATTGGTGGGGAGTATTTTTTATACCGGTGTCATGTTCCCGCAGGTTAGTACACGCGGACGAAGTCGGGGGGAAAAGCGAGTAATAGGAAAAACAGATGGGAGCGCTAATTTGGGACGGCTATAAAAGGCCATAAAATTACACTGTTTAGCAACTGTGTTAAGTTAGCAGACAGCAGACAAACTAAAATCATTATTTATATTATGTTCAAGAAACTCATGTTTACAAAATTGATTGCGAGAAAGCTTTTGTAGCTCTGTGGTGGTCAATGGTTATCTATTAAAGGTATTATATACCACTGATTTGTTTTTAATAGCAAGCAACCGGTAAGCACCGCGAGTTTCCCTTGAGGTTTACATAAAACAACTAGTAAACCATAAGCATAAGTTAGGTAGGTTCTTGGAACTACCTACATGTTTTGTTTAAGTATTTGGACTTGAAGGTATATTCTAAGAGTTACGCACGTAGGCTTTGCGTAGGCTAAAACATGTAATAGGTAGTAAGTAGAGCTTTTTACAATAGATTCACTACACCTACATTTGATTAAGTGATCATCTGTGAATTATAGATACATACTAACAGTATAATCCTTACTAATAATATAAATACGAAAGTCTGTAAATACTGTCTGTCGGTCTTTCACGCCTAAAGTACTGAACCGATTTTGATGAATTGTTGATATTTTCCCGCAAGGGACACGCAATGTAACCGAATCCTATTTTTGTATATTATTTACATGTTATAAAAAAATTAATTGCGTTAAAAATCAATTAAAAATACTCTTTGAACCATTTTCGACTTCTACGCGGACGAAGATGCGGGCAAAAGCTATGTAGTATCAAAATATTTCGCTGATTCTGCAGTGCATCGGGAATCTTTACGCTGTACCACATTGATGGTTTTCAAGTCATTGTGCACAAGAAAACTGCGTCCCTGGTGCGCAGAATACGGGACAGTCGTAACAGCATCCTGAGGACTCGTGGCAGAGGGACCATCATCTCCACTCTGGATGTACTCTGTGGTGAGGTTGATTAATGAAGGAAAATATATTCCGCATTGATTATCCTCGGCTCAGACGATTCAGCCACAGTTCTTTATTATGTGTCTTTTCTTCTATTTTTGTTATTTTGTCTTTTAAACTGTTTTTTTATTGTATTTTATCGTAAACCTATGGATAGTAGTGGCTGAAATAAAACCTTTTTAGTATTACTTCGTTTTATTTTTATAATACCAGCCAAGGATGTATTATAAGACGTACGTATCACATGACGAATGTAACCAAATAGCAGCCGCGGTTCTTGACCGACCATTTTGAAATGAATACTCTACCTACTTCAACATGCATTCAATTTACAAAGTTCACCCAGTTCCCAGTCCACCGCTCTTGGACAGTGCATTTAGTCTAATTTCAATTTCATTGTAGGTATTTCGTAAGACCGAATCATATTTCACAGTATTTGAAAGCAAAGTAAATACGATTGCATAGCTCAGAGATGACTTCGTGACTAAGCTGATATTTTATAAGGTCGCGAACTATACAATTTGTTCACCTTGCTTGCTGGGTGCTGTATAAACAAGTTCTAAGATTTTTAAGCTTTTTCATTGCCAGTAATTTTGATTAACCCAGCACAGATTTCATGACGCCGGACAATCTAAGCATCATCCTCCTCAAAGTAAGCAGAGCTTTTGTTATGTGGACTTGATAACTGATTATACCTAATTACTTACACACAATACATGGAAATTTATTTTTTATTATACATAGAATACTTTACAGCACAAGCTTTGCTTAGCTTGGGGCTAGATAATACTGTGTGAATTGTCCAGCATTATTTATTACTATTATACTACGAGAACATCCGTAACAAATATCCGCAGAATTGTTCCGAGGCGGGAATCGATACCATAAGCTCCTGCATCGTTGATGGATCTATGCCCGCTGCGCCACAGAGGTCTTTCATAGTACTCGTAGTACTACATGAGTAGTTAATGTCTCCAAGTAGCAGTACTATGTAGTTACTCTGTGCAAGTAGTGATTCCGCGTTCTCTGCCGTGCTCAATACGTGTTCATATTCGAAAACGTGTAAAGAAGGAAGACGCAATAGGTAATTTTAGCTGTGCCATAATGTGATAGGGACAGTCAACGACAACACTCATAACAATAATATTATAAATGCGAATGTTTAGATCAATGGATAGATTGACGACTTCAGTGGCGGTGCCGCCGCGCCGCACCGGCGACGCAGGAGGTTGCGTGTTCGATCCCGCCTCGGGACAGACGTGTCTGTAAGATCTGCAGGTGTTCAGGTATTCAGGGTGCTCTGGTAATTTTCTATGTAGGTACAATAAAAATATCTATCTATGTAATATATAGCATTAAATAGGTAAACAGTCATCTAGTACGTACCAATAAAACAAGCTCCACTTAACTTGCGGCTAGATGATGCTGTGTGGATTGACCAGCATTATTTATTATTATTATTATTTAGATGATTCTGTGTGAGTTGTCTAGCGTTATTAATTTATGGATATATAGATGGATGCTTGCTACTTTTTCAGGGCCTAAACTACTGAATGGACTGGGCTGCAATTTTGCATAGATGTAAGTCTAGACCTAAATAAATAATACTTATAGTTACTAGGTACTTTCTTATAACTTCGATTTACTTTTTACAGCATTTTTGCCGGTACCTATAGGTACGATATGAGAACCTAATTAGACGAAGTGACATTGTGTTTTATAAGAATACTTTATAGAGGAAAGATTTGATTGTTTGTTTGTTTAAATTCAATTGGATCCGAAACTACTGGACCGTTTTTAAAAATTATTTCACCATTAGAATCCTACATTACCTCTGATGAACATAAGCTATAGAATTAAAAAAAAAAAAAATATAAAGTTCGTATGAAAATTTCAATAAAAGTGTACTTATGCAATTTTAGAATTTGTGTTTGTTTAAAAGTTTTTAATCCGTGCGAGGAGGACCGCTAGTATTGTGTAAAGTTACTTTGCCAAGTAAGTAGGTACTAAGTACACAGCTTACTTTGCAAGTAGCTTGTTAGAGTAGCTCAGTAGTTGGGCAGTCGACGTATACCTACGCGAGTGCGCTTGCGACCCGGATCACTTATGACACCAACGGCAACATCTGACACACTGCCTCACTATCTGCTGTTTTAATCAAACAACAAGCCTCTTTACTGCCAAACTGTGCCAAAAGAAACGCTTTTATGTTGTAAGAACGTAGAAAGTCATACGACATCCTTTATACGAATAAATTCAATTCAATCGACTTTCGGTTGTTTTTAAGGCAGAAATTTCGCTGGCTAGTGACAAAAAGAAAATATATTATTATATTATCTCCTATTGCAGATTTCTGGAGACTTTGCAATAAATAATGTTGGACAATCCACACAGCGCCAAGCTAAGCAGATAAGCTTGTGTTATGGATACTAGATGACTGACACACTTGGTACAATTTATTACATACCAAGATATTTTTTTAATATGATAATACCCAGAACACCATAGACAAATATCTGCAGATCATTCAAACATTTGTCTAAAGGCAGGAATCGATCGATACCTCCTACCTCCCCAGGAGGGTCTTCGCTCAACGCGCCTTCGAGGTCGCCGTTTTGATTTTTAATCCACTTTGAGTTCTTGTAGCACATGAGCAAGTCGGTAAGCCCTTCAATAATGAATGGCCCTTAGAATAACTAAACTTAGAACCCTAGTAGGCGCACGCGAAATGAAGGTGTTTCAAGGGAGCCTTTAAAGGCTTCCTACATCGCTCGACGCGTCAGTGCTCAAGGTCAACACTAACTGGGAAGAGCTCCGTAATTTTTCAATAAAAATGACATACTGTGCAGTGAAAGGGTGTCACAACTCTTCACATAATCACCAGAAACAATTAAAGATTCCATTTCACAGGTAAGTACAACACATTATCGAGTAAAACATCCGTTTAGGCACAAAAACTAATTGTAAACAAAACAGACACCATTACATAAAAATGTTGCTAGCTACGAGCGATAAATATTTTACCCCGTACCTATTTGTTTTGTCTATTTCTACTTTCCACTGGTAGGTACTTTAATTTCCAAAATGTTATTAGGGTTACAATTATCAGAATTGGTTTTTTTAGTTAAATATACAGGATGTTTGTGTAAACAGTGTTATCCTTAAAACCAGAGGTTTTGTCTATTCTACTTTCCACTGGTAGGCACATTTATTTGCCAAATATTATAAGGGTTACTTGATTACTTCTTATCTTACCTGGATTTTTAAGTTAATACAGGGTGTCTGTGTAAACAGTGTCATCCTTAAAACCAGAGGTTTTGTATATTTTTTGACGATCTTTAATTAACATAATTAATTTCATCCGAAGGTTGCCTGTCTTATCGCTTCTAGGCGATAAGGCCGCCCATTGTACCTGTTTTTTTGTTATTATGTTCTTTTTCTTGTGTTATAAATAAAGTATTTTGTTATTGTATTGTTTAATTTAGTGATTTTACTTTTGTCATACTTACTACTCGACTTAACTACTTAACCTTTATATAAACGCCCATAGAGTATGTAATATTAACAGAAAAATGATTATCATAAACTCCTTACAATTATTACAATTTCCCTAATTTATGGGGTAAATGTTGATAGCTTGCAACATTATTTGTGCGCTTGTGTGCGTGTCGGCTAATGTAATCACGAGCCGCTTACGCACACATTGGTTGTTTTGTTGCTTCAACTTCGAGCGGAATTTTTGTGTGAAATTATCACTCTACGTCTTATTACTCTAAGGAATGGCCGATCAAAAGTTGATAGCTGTGCGATTTTGACAATGAAATAGAAAACTTCCTGGTCAAACCAGTCCAAGACACGATTACCGTATCACATGCTGTCTGGTCTGATTATTATCAAACAACAATCGCAGTATAATTATAATTACAGACGGATATATAAGATATCAAAATGTTGGATTTTCCAGATCACGATTTTCTGAATAGGTACCTAGGTAATTCACCTTAAATACAATACAAGAACCGGCTTCGTATTGAAGCCTGTGAAGACTTAAGCACCTACAATAGGGTCACTATTGTAGGTGCTTAAGTCTTCACAGGCTCAAAGAGACTATTTATCTTATAGGTACTTAGATTGGCTTAAAGCTTTGTTTGGTTTGGCAAAGGATTGGTACAATAATCTAATGGGATAGTTGAGAATCGTGATATCAGCATTTCTTTGAAAAGGTATTTAAAAAGTGGTTTATTGAATAGCAATTCATCTTCATACAACTATAGAACACACAAAGCTCCGCGGGTTCTCACAATAGCTTAACAAAAACTAATCAAGGCTTGCATGGTAATGAGGAGAAAGTGGTGATTATGAGCAAATGTCTCACGAATTATGATATTATCTCAAGCTTTTTAAGCTACATAACACCTCTTACAGCTCTATAGAACATAACTTACTAAGTAGGTAATGTAATTTAACGAAGATATTGTGCGTCTTATCTGTACTAATATTATAAAGAAAGAAAGTTTTGATTGTTTGTTTGAATTGAATAGGCTCCGAAACTACTGGACTGATTTTAAAAATTCTTTCACCATTGGAATCCTACATTATCCCTGATGAACTAGGTTATAGAATATTTTCACAAAAGCTTTCCGTATGTAAACTTGTTTTGAATTTTTTTATAAATAACCGAGTGAAGCGGGGCGGACCACTAATCTAACCATAACGAAGGAACTAAAATAAATCGTACGTAAAAGGACCTCACCTCTGACTCCCAAGAGTTCTTCACGGTACGTGATTTGCTCTCCTTCATGTTTCCAGATAACAAAATCCTTTGTTACAACTTATCTACAGCACATACACTACGACCTCCCACTTACAATTCACTTCACAAAGGTTTGGTTCAACTGTCGCTTTCTGTTATCGTTTTTTCCGGATCGCTGGATGCGAGGTAAACATTGTTGTTAGACGTTAGCGCACGGTCGTCGCGGGTCGGTCGCCGGGCGCGCACTGAGACTCGACTTGTAACGGGTACGCACAACAGTTAACTTTCTCTCAGCCCGGTCGCACGACTCCAAGTAAGCACCATCGAAAGTCGTCGCCATACCGCCTTGGGTCAAAGCCATCATTAGTATTTCCCCAGAAACCAGAATTCTTCATTATACTTAGGTGTGAGATATAGAATTAGAAAGACCTAGATGCCGACTAGTGTCGTGGTAATTTAAGTATGGCTTGTGTAATTATATCTATGTGGTCGAATAAATCGAGTGCATGCACGTGTAAATTAGAAGCGTAGGTATTTTTAAAGCAAGCCACTATTTTGTGTGATTGGAGACGAAACAAAAACAATCAAGTATAAAACTTAATGTATAATCATGATATTTACAAACTTACTTTATATAAAACAAGTAATTTTATGGCTATTAATATATACTTATACAACATGTCATTAATTTACAAGATATAAAATAAAAGCAGTATATAGATTACTGAAATAGCAATTATAAATTTAAAATAGCACAGAATATGCGCGCGTTATTAGGTATGATGGAAATAAAGAGATTCCGTAATTTACACAATACGCAATTATATACATAAGAATAGTATGGTTTGATTTCAATATGTTTATCGATATAGGAGTTTATTTGATCTATTTAACGTCCATTAAAAAGATGTACCTTCCAACCATAGGTACACCCTGAATTTGGTTACTGTTTACATTAAAACGAACACACAAATAAACTAAGAGCTCTACATCACCTTGCATGTACTAACATAAACATGGTACTTGATAGCTTTATCTAAATTGGAAATGTAGTTTACAAAACTGTCTTATTCAAAGCGTTTAAATGTAACAGTTCTAGAACTTATGATTTTAACATAATAATGCTACCATGTCCACAATAGCACCGTTAGCATTATATATTCAGATTATTCACACAAAGCAATTACAAGTAATACAAAACACTAAATACGAATGGTATCACAATTTTTATTCATAAAATAACAACGCATTTACAAATCTATTTGTGATGTCTGGGTTTTGAATACATTTTTTTTCTAATCTCGTCTATTTAGATGACAGGCTCGTGAAACACTATAAATAAGTATACTCGATACTAACAGCAATACAAAAGCATTACGTTTTTGTTCGAGCTTGCATTGTCCCAGAGCTGTGCAAAGAATTCAGTTGAGCCTTTATCTTTGGAAATCTGAATGTCTTAAATATTATATCGATAAACATCTACTTTTAACCTTATATTTATTTGCAAATCTAACAAAATACTTTAGAAAAATAAGTCGTTATTTTGGCTTTTCACTTTACTCTATAATGGAATGGTCTTATGTTTAACCATTTTGTAGTAACTCATTTTACGTTTGTTTTTTATAATTCACGCGTCAATCGGTTTATGGGTTACAATAATAATTATTATTAGAATACAAAATGTGTTAATTATATAAAATAACTATTATATGAATGATGCAAGTTCGTAATATCATAATTACATATTTTCCTGATTATTATCTCATTTTGTAATAGAAATCCACTATTTATTATTAAAATAAATGTGTTCATTCAAACGAGAGTGGTATCACCCACCTCTCATATACACGTTTCACAAAATGGCACCACTACAGAACGTTAAATCGCGATTACAAAATAATATTTATAACTTTCCTATCTATGAGTTTACGCTAAGAAGAAGTTATCTATACATTAATGTAAAAAATGCTCTTAGACTACCTCGAAATTAATTCACAAGTCAGCTAGACAAGCCGCCTTGGCATTATTGCTTTTCTATACCTACGATCGTATAGATAACTTGAACGATGCAAAATAACAACGTCACACAATCTGTTCACTTATCAAAGACTATTTATCGGGTATTTAAAAAAAAAATGCTGGAAAATCATTTTCATACTTTAACCCCTAATAGTTATATGGTATCTTTTATTGCTAACTGTACCAAACAATTCCATGGACCTGCTGGGAAAGGTAATTTTTTTTTTAAATATCGTGGACCTCTTGGGATTCAAAGTATGAACCAAGTTTTTTGAAGACAATGGAGTCGTGGCCCTCTGGGAATAGAGCATTCACACAGCATCACCTAGCCCCAAGCTAAGCAGAGCTTGTGTTATGGGTACTAGATGGCTGATAAACATTATACAATATCTTAAATAGATGGATATTTTTTATTATACATAAAAAACGACCAGAATAAAAAAAAAGAAAACGAAAAGATGTACGATCTACAGATATTTGTTCAGGGTGAACAAATATCTGTAGATCGTACAAACATTTGTCCCGAGGCGGGAATCGAACCCAAAACCGCCTACGTCGCAGGCGGACCTTCGCCCACGGCGCCACAAAGGTCGTCTTTTATCGCATGCTTTTCGTTTGCCCCACGATCGCTGCAACGCGATAGGAACGTAGGGGAAATTAAAATAAAAGGTACGCGATAAAAACCCGATAAATAATCTGTAATATGTCACACATTGAATTCATGTAATCTCAGAATACGTAACAACTAGGGCTTCAACAGCTTATTCAATAGAATGAACTTCGTCCTTCAATGGGCAGTTCCTTCAAATTGCAATACATAACGTTGTGCCTAGTTAAGCTAGAGCGACAATTAAAAACACTTTGATCCCGCCTAGGTTTTTCTTTTCGTACAGGATGGATAGCAAAACCTAACTTACCAGCTTTTTATATTGAGCTCGATATTATAGTATTATTCTGTGCTAATTAAATAACAACAGCATTCTATTAGTGCGTTTATAATCACTGAGTCATTCCCTGTACTTAGGAATCTCTATACTGGACCAGATGTCTTTATTCACCACAAACGGAAATTATATCTATTTGAGTTTTTATTAATCAGTTTTTAGAACGTAATAAATTATAATGGAATTCATAGAATCATAGTACTATAAAACTCGCCGGTTCTAATTCAGACCGTGCGTTAAAGATAACGATAAAAATAATGGCTTCGTATCTTAAAATAGGTGGTATATTAGTGCAGCGTGCTAAAAAATATTGCATTGGCGGATTTGAGCAAACGAATTAGATTGAATTAGTTCAATGGTGAAAATATATTGCGGGTATGTCGTGTTCATTATTAAATTATTGTTTGTGCAACCAAACAATAATTTAATAATGAACACGACATACCCGCGTTTGGAAGCACGTATGACATCAATTAAAGAGCTCATAGAAATAATTCAGCTACAGATCTGATATAACACCTATTTTTATCATATAGATATACGAATTCCTTATCTAATAATGAAATATTCTCTTAATTCAATAAAATAAAATAGTAAATAGTGTTGATTAATAAAAACTTGTTATAGAAATTTACGAGAAGGATTCTAACCAATCCATTTATTAATAACAAAGCAAGTTTTTTCAATTATACGTCTAATAATGTACTCGTACAAAACCACATTGAGTGTCAATATAACATCAAAATTTCAAATTAAAATTACATAAAAATGATTAATTTGTTACAAATTAAACTTGTGACCATACGATATAAAATGCGATACAAACGTGTGAAATAAATAATTGTATATCGAATCTAGCTTAATGACTACAGAGCTAAAAGCTAGTAATATAAGAAAAATCACAAAATGAACTTGATGGATACGTCATACATATCAATGACAATGACAGACTCGTAAAGCTACTCGCATTCTCTTCGCACCACACCAATAATCAGTATCACTAACCTTTCTCGAAGGTCAATTCAAAGAATGTATAGGTACGCTTAGAATAATCAACTTAACATAAACGATACCATAGTAATAATATTAATTGTACTCGGCAATAACTACTATAATAAAAGATTAAAAACAAGATTGCACTCGCTTACAAAAAATGTAACATCAAAACGGTTGTAACGCAATTTTAGAATATTCAACACTTTACCGATGCGTCTATGGTTATTATTGCGTATAAATCCTCCGAGATGTCGGAAGAAGTCAATATGATTCGATCACAAGATTCCTGGAGAAGTGTTCGAGTGTCCGTGTGCACTCAGCGCGCCCTCGCTGCCTCGCCATAGGCTATAAGGCACAGCCGTCATGGTCTATGGAATCTACAACAAATAATACAGTTCATTTTAACTGCTTTCTAGCGGATTACTGAAAATCATAGTTCTTTTTGTGGAATGGCAATTGAAAGATATTATAACGGTTAGAAAATGGTAAGACTTTCAACAGACCCAAGGATTCGGATGGATGTTAGTTACTCTTTCACGCAAAAACTACTAAACGTACTTTGAAACTTGGGACGTTTATGACATGGAATAACATAAGGGGATTTTACAGTGAACGGATAAAACATGGAAGCATTCCTTGCGCTAGAAAATGACCCAACGCAGTGTGCTGTGATCATCGAGTACCACATATCCAGTAGAGTTGAAATGTCTGATGATTTGTTAAGAAAATATTCTGCCAAAAATTACACAGAATAATAAGTGTGTCGTGTCAAGTTGCGGGCGTATTTCCCTTGAAGGAATGCTTCCATGTTTTATCCGTTCACTGGGGTTTTATATCAAAAATCCCACGGGGTATGTGTTACGCGGGTGAAACCATTATGTGAATATGTTAATGTTACCTAGTGAGATGCTTGCTGTCCTCATGCACCGCCATCTCGGAGCTCTTGAATTCGTTGAGCTCGCGGCGGATGGCCGCCTTGTCGCGCGGGGTCAGCCGCGTCCACGGCTTGTCCGCGCGTCTGTCGTAGTCGTGCGCCTGGTCACAAACATAAGCACGTCTTACTATTATTGTTATTTTTTATTTTCACGATGCATTGGGAGCAAATAGCCATGGACCTATCCTATCTCCTATAATATAGGAGATGGGTTCCAGTGTTAAATTTCTCGCATTGCACCTTAACAAAATTATTATCAATAAATTAATTAATTATAATTTTGTTAAGGTATATTCCTAATGGTCCTACTTCTACAAAAAAATAAGTGAAAAGAAAATCAATAACAACCTATATCTTATTTTATAATAATTATCTGTATGAAATTTGAATTTATAATAATTATCCGAATTCATTATGAATGTAAGCGGGGTTACGTTGGTGATCTTACAACACAAAATAGGTTCGTAGTTAACCCGCTTACATTAGTAATAAAAACATGGTAATGTATACTTTACCTGTGTTACTTCAATATAATCACTAAATCGAATGATCTTCTTTTCTTTGAGCTCGTCGACCGTAGGCCGGAAGCTAAGTTTGCGCAGTAGGTATCGTTTTTTCTCCTCTTTCTGTTTTTTCTCTTCAGCCGGCGATTGACCTAGAAATAAAGAGTTACGGTTAATATTGTTCTAGATAGAAAACTTATTAAGATGGCTATGATTTTTTTTTAGTGTGCTAGATTTTATTGGCGATTGTCATTGAAAAAGTAATAGATCCGCTCGCATTTCGTTTCATTATTTGTTTGATGATATTAAAATGAAACCGTGATGAGTAAGAGGTGATTCAAAATTCAAAGATATCATTTTTATATTAGTTCTTTAGCTATAAAATTGCTGTTTTGTTCGGAGAATTTGACAAAAAATGCTTTCTCAATACAACTTGTCTATTTTTTTTATGTAAAATTGAATAATTGAAGTGAATTCTATTACTGTATCGTATGGACAAAATTCTGAAACGTAAGGGTCTACTTTCCCTCCATGTGGCATGGCTGTGGGACGCCCTGTATTTCTTACTTACTTTTAAGAATATTCCTCTCAACGAGCTCCTCAGCGGTGGGCCTCATAGAAAGGCGTCGGATGAGCCGCGCTCCTATCGCCTCCCACGATTCCTGACGCTCGCACTCGCTCTGAACCACCAGGATGTTTCTGGAAAATTACACCTTATTTATTACTTGCACTTTGATATTATCTAAACACATCGATCTATTTAGTTGAGGCTAACTCTTATCATCAATCATCAACAGCCTATGATAGTCCACAGCTGGACATAGGCCTCCCCTAATAAGCGCCATAGAATGCATTACTCATCATCAACTAACTCTTATAGCTCGATGATTTCGTTGAGGCTAACATTCATTATCTTTAGTCGTTACCTCGACCCCGACGTACTATATAGTTATTCTGTGCCTCGACTCTTAACTCTATTCGAGCTCCGAATGCATTTTTGTATGCTTGATCATTAAAAAATTCTCCACTCGAACTGAGCTTAGAAAATGTTTTCATACGAGTGGAGAAATGAATTGTCATGTGATTGTACCTCGCGATATACTTTGAATGCTCCTCAGAAGTGTTTGTTGTTATATATGTATATATTAGACCTACATTATCTTTTTATTTAATTTGTGCAACTGTTATATAATAACCTATAGATCGAACAGCGATTTCTTTTTACTATGTCTAATTGTTTTTACAAAGCTAAATACCTGTTCTCATGTAAGTGACTGTGTCTTTTTTGAGAATAAATATTTTAAAACCACTACTTAAACCTATATAATGGATTATTTATTGAGACCATCTCAATTATATTTACATATAGGACTATGAAGCATACAATTAATAATGATGACGCACTGACTAATTCAACCCTCTTGAGTGATATGATACTTAACCAAAAACTTTTGGTCACACTATTATTATTCGTACACACTATTATACGTCTAACTAAATATAATCAAACCAATAATTAAATATACAAATAAATAATATTCCGTTGATTTAAATCTGATACAATGGTTCCAATTTACTTTCTTTTATCATGGCACACAATACGTGGTAATCTCCTGCCTTATAAATTTTGGAAGGTGGTATTCGCGAACGTTTACACTCTGCATAATAAATTGTGCTTATTATAAAACACAGTCACTTTTTTTTTAATCAACCAGTTTAAAGTTTAAGTCACCTCTATCATACCACAAACAAAATCTCTAGTTTTTCACAAATTACGCGTGTAATTCACAGTAGTTACTTTCTCGAAGTAGTACAGATCACTAACAATAAAACTACAAACAACCCTGCCAACAGCACCGCGATAAAATTTGCCAAAGATTACGCGCCGAAAATGTTTTCATAATAACCAATTAATAGCGTACTATTGGCTGACTGCCAGCTACCGTAAAAAAGGCCGGTTGCAATTAATAAATCAGGGATGGAAAAAGGTTAAGCGATTTAACACCCTCGTAATTGCAGAGTTTACATAAAATACGTGAAACATGTCAGACCTGTTTAAAAACAATGCCATTGCCAAGAACCGTAGAAACAGGAAGGTGTCGCGCGCGGCGCTGATAACAATGACTTTTGCCGCCCGATGCTGACTAAAATAACGCGCCCGGGCGTGCATTGTCGCCAGGCAGTATATCGACAAACTAAACTATTATTAAAGAATATAGCAACTATGACTATTGTATCATAACACCTACGCGTTCTATAGGAATGGCAAAACACTAGAACATTGGCATAAATCAGCTGTCACGTAGGTCTTTCCTATTCAATTATATACCATACCATAAATTAAATATTATGATGACAAAAAAGTTCCTTACCTACATTATTTTCGAAAAACTATCCTTATGTGACAACCCTACAAAGTTTAGCTAAAGAATTTGTTCGTAATAAAAAGTTCCTTACCTACATTATTTTCGAAAAACTGTCCTTATGTGACAACCCTACTAGGTTAAGGTAAATAATATATCCTTAATATTTCGTAAGGCAAGTGACAACCCTCATTTCGCGCAGGTGAACGTGGGTCGTGACATTGACTCCGTATCTCTGGCTCTATGATGTCAGACCGTGCCGAAAGGTCTCATGGGTTTAATATAGAATTGGGGATAACGACGTGAACTTTCACGCTTGGAGGCAGTGGTTCATAGATGATTTGATAATGTCATGATATGCGCGAGAAAAGAAACTGTTTAGACAAACATCATATCATATCTATATAATCTCTTTATGTATTAATCTATACTAATATTATAAAGAGGAAAGATTTGATTGTTTGTATGTTTGTTTGTTTGAATTGAATAGGCTCCGAAACTACTGGACCAATTTCAAAAATTCTTCCACCATAAGAATCCTAAAATTTCCGTGATGAACATAGGCTATAAAATATTTTCAAAAAAGTTAGAGATCCGTATAAAAACTTCAATAATAAAACCATAGCGATATACATCAACTTCTTTTTTTTCTTTTTTTGCGCTGCTCGCTTTTGCTGAGTTTTGCTGTGACTCAACTTCAACTTCTTTTTTTATGGCACCGCTTTTGCTACGACGACTTCACCGCCAGTGTCAGTTATGGATTGTCATAGACATCACAATTCGTTACTGGGGTGCGAGAGGAAACTCAATGTCAAAAAATATAAAAACTTCAAGATTGGAACCATGCGATGTAGGCTCAGAAGATGTAGGCGATATAGCGATGCGAGAGAAAAGTCAATGCCAAAAAATTAAGTTCTCCCTGTTTTTCTTTATCTATGTAAAGGAGGTAAAGGTACAATATAAGTAAAGGAGGTAAAGGTATGTACAATTTTAAAAAGGAAAGGTTTTATTGTTTGTTTGTGGTCTGAATTAAATAGGATCTGAAACTGCTAGACCTTTTTGGAAAAAAATCATTAGAATGATAATCAGAGGCTATACAATATTTTTAAAGTTAGTGATCCCTATGAAAACTTCAATAATAAACTACCTTATCTAACGTGTGTATGTAAGAACTTAAAATTCTTTAAAATACCCGTGCGAAGCCGGGGCGGGCTGCTAGTATTACATAAAGAGATTTGATTGTTTGTTTGAATTGAATAGGCTCCGAAACTACTACGATTTGAAAAACCATTAGCATCATACATATTTATTTGCAAAGGTAAATACATCACTCTGTCATTAGGTTTCTAAATGCTCCCGTATGGGTCGCACCGTCTGGTCTGTGAATACGTTAGTTAATGTAATGTTAGCTAATATTTATTAGTTTTAAAATGTTTACACGTTGGGTTAAAGTTTTCATACTGAAACCTAACTTTTTTTTAAATTAGGTTTCCGCATAAAAAAATATTTTTTTGTTAAATACCCGTGCGCAGCTGGGGCAGATCGCTAGTTAGAGAATAAATTTGCACAAATATAACGAAACGAAACAAATGATTGCGTATTTTGGAGAATTAGAAAAGGGCCTCTGCATTCGGGTTACTATTTACCTGTTGATCAGTTCCTGCCGGTCGGGCCGCAGCGCCAACTTGATGTTGAGGCTTTCTTTCCTCGCGAGCTTGGCGGCCGCCGACTCGTTGGCGTAGTCATCGCGGTGCTCCTCCCAGGGCCGCGCGTTCTCTTTGTTTTCATGCGCGTTACCCATACGGACCGGTCGGGTGCTGTAAAGGAATAGGTTGGAATGTGTTCGAATAGGAAAGAAAGACAGAGAAAACTGTTTCTTAAAATACGAGTTGCTCTTTAATAATTATGTAATACCTGCCTATAGAAATAAAGAAAGAAATCTCTTTATTTGGCACAAACTGGTATATAATACACAAAATATAATTAGTTAAGTGTCCAGCATGTGAACCAAAAATGCCTTAGCATAATGTTGTTCAACATAATATAGAGGTATGTATGATAAGCTCTGTTTAGAATATAGATAGAAATGGCTTAATAATGGTTATAGTCCATAGCATTAGATTTTTATAACTTTTCTATAAAAGAAATAATATAGTCTCTATATTTCAGTAAACACCTTACTCATATTGTTATGTTGTGTGGTGTGAACTCGAAGTATTGGGTGTATTTGTGTCAGAACTGTGATGATGCGAGCTTGTGCTCAAACAAATGTGGTGTAATATGCAGTGTTCATTAGTGACACGTAACAGTTTGGTACAAAAACCTGGCCCTTAGCACGAAGATACATAGAGAGTAGAATAGAGGAAATTACGTCACTTTGTCATAAAATGCGTAAATTATTAAAAACCCATTACTTAACTTCTAACGACGTGAATTTATACCCTTGAGCACAATCTAGGTGCTAGTTGACTGTAGTTTACTTATTTTGGGACAACTTAAGTGTGAACACGATTTAAAACCTACTGTCTAAACAACTATCTCGGGATAACCCCGAGATGGTCCCATAAAAAATATTTGCATTTCCAGCAAAACTAAGAAAACCAGCTAAACGCTAAGGGATAGTAAACAGGAAGGCGTTTTTTTAGATTTTTCAAAAAAGAATCAATAGTGATAAAATTTTCGTATATCTATCTATAACGAACATCTACAACGATTTCTAAACATGGTATCACTATTTAGTACACTGACATGCAACATAGATAACAACATTTAGGATGACCAAACCATATCGGCGGGTAAAACCATTCTTGGTAATGCACATCGACAAACGGTTATTTGTGGATTTATTTGTGAAGCAATCACGATTATGGCGGAATCAAATGCGTTATGAACGGATAAAAACCCAACTCTGTTTTCATGCAAACGCAATTTACCCGTCACAATGTACCAGAACAAGCTATTGCCTTTAACACCTTGATTACCTCCGAAATTCGGTTCAAAGGGTATTCAAAGCTTAACAGTGAAGGTATTTTTCTATTTGAAGTATTTTAGGCAGTTTTCTTCCAAGTTTAATGGAGTCTACAATTTGAATTTTTCGCGGACTAAAAAGTCCGCGAATTCGCCAGATTGGGGCGACTTTGCTGTGCCGACTCAATGTCATCGCAATTTCTTGTGGTGCGACATGTGATAGGTAAAATAAGTTTGCAGACAAACGTTGTCAAGCAATGATCCAGATGGCGCTGCGAGAGACAGATAGAGAAGATGGTAGGAAGCGTGCGATGCACGATGCGAAGCGGCCGTCTGCTGGCCATTACGGTTGATATCGATACAACATTCAGCAGTTACCATATTCGGATCCTGGGCTTAGGTGGCGGTCGCCTGCTGCCGCGTGATGGAAACAAACAATCACATTTTTTCATCACGCCCATTAACCATTTTTAACACAAGTAATGTTTTGAACCAGCTTTTTGCATTAAATATCGAATATTTTAATTTAATACAAGTAATGTTTCGAACCAGTTTTTAAATCGAATTCTATAGATGTTATGAGCAGACATGCTTTCAAATTATGACTACAAATCAATTAAATTGTTAATATCAATTTTCTTGTCACCAAAACTTAAACTCACTAGCCTGAACATGTTGATGTCCTTTTTTGATCTTAAAAGGGAGAGCAATAATATTAGTCTGGTTATTTCAAGTTTACCTAATCTCAACAGAATCACTACTATCAATTTGCTTACCTGATAAACTGTAAACATTAATTTTACAACATCAACAAACCCAAATTTAACTGTACAAACAGTACTAAAATGAAATAAGACAGCCCCTTTTCGAAAACTATTTTAGTCTGGTTGGTTAAGGATTACCTAATGTCAGCAGAATCACTACCATTGACTACCCTGACACCCAGTAAACAGTAAACATTAGTTTTTTACCATCAAAAAACTTAATTTAACCATACAAGATTTACTAAAATATAATGTTTAATAATGTCTTATTAAACATCGTTAATATGTCTTATTAATATCGTCGCCCTCGTTGGAAATATTTTTAGTCTGGTTAGTTTAGGATTACCTAATGTCAACAGAATCCTTACCATAGACTACCCTGATACCCAGTAAACAGTAAAGATTAGTTTTAACCAACAAATCCTAAATCCTGTATGGTTAACATACAAAAAGCACTAAAACATAAAGTTAAAGACAATCCCATCTCTTCAAGCACTCTTCAGTGAAATCGACCGAGACATTGTTATCGCCTTCCACAGCCTAGCATGAAAAGATTCATGCAACAGGCGATTAATCACCTTTAGCCCCGGCGGACCGAGGCCTCTTTGATCAGACAATGGTCCCTTAAAAACCTCGCATATAAAATAAGCGGTCTCTAAGTCCCTTACAGACTGTGTAATTATTGCCTGGACTTTCCACCGCCCAAAAATACAATGTCTTTACATTATTTCGTTGTAGGTAAAGTAAGAATTATAAATTCAATCAATCTTTTTCTACTAAGGCGTTACCTCGACCCAACTAGCGCCGCCATCTATTTTATCTTATTGTTCCGTTGAAGAAAATAATTTTTAATCGAGCATAAGTTGGTTGCTAGCAGGCAAGCAACCAACGATGGTCTTCCAATAGAGCCATTTTGTTTTAATTATGTAAAAAAAAAAACGTATAAACATGCTAGAATTATAAATAGGTAAAATAGCTTAAAATTTATTTTGTCATTGTAATAATAAGACAAAAGAAGTGGCGCTAGTTTGGGACGGGGTACCGCCTATATGAGAACGGCGGATCACCTTATTATTTTGTTAGATTTAGGGACAATAGGAAGATATAGGTACTGGCTTGAAGCATCCTATAACCCTGTACCTATATATGAGAACGGCGGATAACCGTATTATTTTGTTAGATTTAGGGACAATAGGAAGATATAGGTACTGGCTTGAAGCATCCTATAACCCTGTACCTATATAATGAGAACGGCGGATAACCGTATTATTTTGGTAGATTTAGGGAGAATAGGAAGATATAGGTACTGGCTTGAAGCATCCTATAACCCTGTATATATAAGAACGGCGGATCACCTTATTAATTTGTTAGATTTAGGGACGACAGGAAGATAATGGTACTGAATTGAAGCATCCTATAACCCTATATATATAAGAACGGCGATCACCTTACTATTTTGTTAGATTTAGGGACAACAGGAAGATATAGGTACTGACTTGAAGCATCCTATAACCCTGTATATATGAGAATGGTGGATAATCTTATTATTTTGTTAGATTTAGGGACAACAGGAAGACATAGGTACTGAATTGAAGCATCCTATAACCCATTATATGTGAGAACGGCGGCGGATCACCTTATTATTTTGTTAGATTTAGGGACAACAGGAACATATAGGTACTGACTTCAAGCATCCTATAACCCTATATATATATATATATATATGAGAACGGCGGATCACCTTATTATTTTATTTTGTTACATTTAGGGAGAATACGAAGATATAGGTACTGACTTGATGCATCCTATAACCCTGTATATATGAGAACGGTGGATCACCATATTATTTTGCGGCGGATCACATATTTTTCGGTAGATTTAGGGAGATTAAGAAGATATAGGTACTGACTTGAAGCTAGCATGATGATGGTCTTGCCGCTGAGTGAGCGGCGTCGCATGCGGCGTAGCGGACGGCGAGGCGGCGGGCGCCGGCCGTTTCTTCAGCGCAGACTTGAGGGGCATGGCGCCGAACATCGGCTCTTTAGGCGGAATCTCCTCGACTCTGTTCGTGTCTGTTACTATATCTTCTTCGTCGTCTTGATCGTCCTCGTCTTCAGCTGTTGTGACGTCAAAATACAATTACAAATTGAAACACGTTTAAAAAATACATTGCTTCAGGAGGCAAGGCTTCTTAAGTATGCTGTCTTGCACATTATGTACGAGTAGGTATATAAAGCAAGACAGCGTATGTTGTGTCTATTAGATTTAGTGAAAGTCTATGTATATTGACTAATGTAAGTAATGTTGTACCTTTAATATGTCTATTCTATTTCTGTTAATTAATGTAACTGGTTTTAATAACTGTTTGAATAATATAAATATTATATGAAAATTAGGGAACCTACGTATTAGAAAGTCTGATTTTTTTGGGAAATTAAATAAATAATTGACCAAAACTTAACGTCATAAAAAACACAAAAACATAAACGGGTACAAAAATAAAAATGCTTGAAATTCCACAAAAAAGTTACCGCCCGAAAATTCTCATCGATAACTATGGAGAATCGGGGAACATACATTGGGTATTTTCGGGTACCCCCGGGGGTGAGGTATTAAAAACAAAATGATTTGGATAAGTAAGTAGTAATAAAGATGCAAACGAATACAATTGATAAGCGTTAATTTTGAACCGAAGTTTTTCTTATTTATTGTCTCACATACGGCAACCTTAGTAAAATAAGGTTATGGTACCATAACCTTATTTTACTAAGGTTGCCTGAGAGAAAAAGCTCTCAGTGATAAGGCCGCCTTTTGTGATGTCAATTTTTATTTAGACATATGATTAAATAATTTATTTACTATTGATTAAAGGCCAGGGTAGGATAGAAAAGTAGAAATCCCCAGGTGATGTTGGCATGTTTGACGACAAATCCCCATAGAACTAACTAACCTAATTAGAAATAATGCGCCATAAATTATTCGAGGAAACACATAGTTATAGTACATACTCTTTAGGCCATAAAGGTTATTTTGGGTAAGTCACTCCAATTACATGTATTGTAGATTTGGCACGATACTTCGCATATTAGTAAGCTCGACGAAAATAGCAGTGAACTGAACAGTAAGTTAAATAATTCACGTTCCATTTGATCACATGACCGACCTGTGTTTATGGAAAATACCATAAACCGTTCCTATCCCCGTTTAGATTTTGATAAATTACACTTGCAAAATTTAAGCCAATCAAAACATTGCTGGTTTGAATTTGATTGATGGCGAAAAACAATTATCTCCCCCACCCAATCTAGCGGGAACCTAGATTAATTTATGGATTGTTTCCTCTTGAGTTTGTTTAAACAACCTATAAATACTAAGAACTCACTGTTGCACTATTTAATGGAATACATTGTATTAAACATATCATATCAGTCATCAAATACCCATAACACAAGCTCTGCTTAGCTTGGGGCTAGATTGATGCTGTGTGGATTGTCCAGAATTATTTGTTTATTTAACTAGGGTTTAGTCACAAAGTCATAATTTGTTTCTGTAGATAGATATGTCCAGATAGATACTCAAACTGCAACGAGAAAATATTTCAATAAGTAAATGGAGATATGGGTAATAGCGCTCCACGAACATTTTCAATATTTTATTATTCTATTGAAAAGAAATTTACCATAAAGGGCGTTATTTACCATAGCATTCATCATCACCAGCCTATAATAGTCCACTGCTGGACATAGGCCTCCCCTAATGAGCGCCATAGATGGCATTATCATTTGGGGGTAATTGCCCATAATCCCCACGCTGGGCATGCGGGTTGGGGATCGCAGTTCGGTGGAGTTGTTCTGCAGAGGGCGCTGCTGCCCGCCCCCCGGTGTGATTCCCTAAGTCGCCTCTTACGACACCCACGGGAAGATTTGGGGTGGTGAAATTCTATGCCGGCACCACACGGCAAACCATAGCATTGGGTTATGGTTATTTGATAAATATCGATTATTCAGCAGTACATTGACCTATTCTAAATGGTCGCGTTTTCATAGCTCACAATTTTCCTAAGACGGCGAGCGGAGCGAGTCTCAGATCTAGTTTGATAAACTAATTACGGAGTTGGGTGATGGATCGAACGAAATGACGGACAACCAATTTCTTTCCAAGTTCTTTCGATGAGCCTACAGCGTCGGCGAGAGAAACATAGTCGTCGGGTGGACCTGGGTAGCATGAGTCTTAGCTACCCAGAAATAGTATAGAGATACATTTTTGTAACAACTATGCATGTGCTTTAATATGTGTTTTGTTTTTGTTTCTTTCCGAGTGTATTGTTGTTTATACTAATATTTTAAGAGGAAAGATATCGTTAAAACTAAAACTACAGTCCTCTATAGATTTATTTATGCTATTTTTTCCAGGATTCTGTGATCGAACCTGCACTGCCACTGAAAGTCTTTTGACACCCTGTATAAATGTCTTTGTATTAGTACTTACAGTCGGATAGAGGGTGTTGTAAGAGCGCGTGCTGATGCGAGTGGTGCGGCGTGGCGGTGTGGTGCCGCGGCGGGCTCGGCGAGCTGAACATCGGCGGCGGCGGGATGGGCCCGATCTGGACAAAAACAAAATTTATTGAAACCCTTACGAGAAGAAAGAAAATAAATCTATTTGAAACCAAGTAACACAATATTTATAAATACAATAACTAAGGCACAATAAACAGGGAACAGAGGAATATGTAAGTATAATTAATAACTATACACAAAAAAAAACAGAAATAAACAAGGATAATGTTGCAGGGGACCAAATAGGTCCTGTCTCGGCATTACGCCGCTTCAAGCGAAAGCTAGTAGACGCTGGATCAAATCAATTCATCATCTTCAGCCTATTATATTCCACTGCTGGACTTATGCCTCCACTATTGAGAGCCATAGATGGCAGTTATTAAAAAAAACAGTTATGACAAAAATGGCCAATACTCAGCGAATGCTGTGGAAGGTAAATCCTACAGTAGTGCTGGTCTTCCGTGTTAGCCATAAGTACATAATGTAGGTATATAGCCACATATAAACCGGCATGTTTGATATAACGATAATTCCTCACGACAGGAGTACCTACTGGAACCAGCTAGCTATGCACCTACTAAGCTAAGATCGTAAATTATTCACAACTGAAATCCAAGATCAATTTGGTTCTGTACGATACTCTAGTTTCAGAGCTTTACTGAACAATGTGCATTACGCAAACTCTTCGGAATTGGAGCTCATATTGTACGTGACAGGTGTACGAATCTATACTGAATACAAAATACAAGTGTTTGCAGAAACGTTCATACTGAATCTAGTTTAGTTTATCTACTAATATTATCTATAAAAAATATTATAAAGAAGATTTGATTGAACAGGCTCCGAAACTACTGGACGGATTTGTTTTATTTCACCATTAGAATTCTATCTTATCCCTGATGAACATAAACTATAGAATACTTTCAAAAATGTTAAGGATCCGTATGAAATCTTCAATAATGGAACCCAACGTGTATCATCATGTATGTGTCATGTGTATGTAATCATCGTGTATGTGTATAATAGTATTTTCTTGGGGTGAAATAAAAATCACGTGCTGCGTTGCTCTGAAAGAGTGGAGTTTTTATTAATCTCAGTTTACATTATAAAAATCTGTACAAATAGACATGTTTTGAAATTAATGTTACTTACCTGAAAGAGAAACAACATTTAAAGTGACTATTCCACTATAAATCCTTATTAAAACAATAATTAGTTTTCCAATAAAATCCTGTGTGCTTTTCTAAACTCTTCTCTGACGTCTCTCGCATCATTCTTTGACATTACAACGAATTCTCAAACTGGCATTGACAGATGCTTCCAAAGGTTGTTTTTTATAAACAAAGCGCGAGGACAAGCGCGCCAAAATTCAAATGATGAAGGTGATAGAGTAAGGCTTCATTACATCTCCCCCCCTAAGAAATAACTACGGGTCAAGTTTTAGAGGAACTAGTTTAGTTATATGGAAGAGATTGGATTCGGCCTTCCTATGCCCGGTATTTATTTTATATATTGTGTTAGATATTTTTTCTAATATTTCAAAGGGACCAATTCTTAATTCATCTAATTTTTTTCTGTTTAACCGATTCCCGTTTTCAACATAGACTAAGTCCCCTATATTGAAGTTGTGTTGTATTCTGTTTTTATCAAAAAGTTTTTTATTATAGTTGTGTGATTTTAAAGTATTTTTTAGTGCAACTTCCCTATCATGCAATAAATCATCATATGTAATAATCTGATTTTTTTTTAATTCGTCTGGTAAGATATCAACATTTTTACCTTCTAAAAGATATTTAGGGGAGAAACCGGTGACAGTGTGCTTAGTTTCGTTATATTTTTGGGTACATTCATGGGCAATGGTTGTCCAGGCTAATTTGTTATCCTTTTTTTCGTTTAATTTACATCTTATTTTGTTTACCAGTGTTTGGTTTAACCTCTCATTCATACCATTTGAAAATGGTGCATTAACAGCAGTAAAAATTATTGATATATTTTGTGTGTCTAAGTAGTTTTTAAATTCTTTAGAATTTATACCTGGATATTGATCGGTTAGAAGCAAATCAATTTTATATTCATGCGTGACTTTTTTAATTAACCTTATGAAATCGGTTGAATTTTGAGTTTTAGAAGTTAAAATATATGCATATCTGGTGAAATGGTCTACTAGGAGATGCAAATATGTTTTTGTTGAACGGGAGCCACCAAATCCACCAATGGTGTCCATAGATACTATCTCAAAGGGATAGGTAGAAGGACCCAAGTGAGACATAAGCCCCCATTTATATTTAATTCTAGATTTATTTTTAATGCAAATTTCACAATTCTCACATATTTCTTTTATATTCTTTGCTAAGTTTTTTGCTACATAAAATGGTTTTATTTTATTTTCCATCTGTCGTATCCCTATATGACAGTAAGAGTAGTGGACTTTTTTTATAAATTCCTTGCAAAACTGTTCAGATAGAAGTATTTTTTCTCTTTTTCCAATTTTTTTATAATATACATTATCTTTTAGAGTGATGTTTTTATTATCTGAATTAATACAATCTTTGATTGTTTTTTGATCATTTTGGATATCCTCTAGTTTAATTATGTTTACTATCTTCAAGATTTCATTTTGGTTTTCATTAGGTTCTAATACAGGATTTCTGCTCAAACTATCTGCCTCTAAGTTATATTTTCCTGGAGAGTAAATTACTTTGAAATTAAACTGGGATAAATAATATGTGAGATCTCCCAGTTCCTCATCTGTTCTGGCTTTAATGTTCATCTTTTCTAAAGGCTTATGGTCAGTGATGACTGTAAAACTTTTTCCCATTAGCCAATGTTGCCAATATTTTACAGCCTCTTTTATTGCTAAGCATTCTAAATAAATAGCTTTTTTCTTTTTTTGGTATTCATTTAATTTTCTCGAGAAATATGCGCAAGGCTTAAGTTCTCCATCATTTTGTCTCTGTTTTAAAACAGCACCTATTCCTTGTAAACTGGCATCGGTATATATATGTATTGGCAAATCCGGATCAAAAATAGCTAAAATAGGCTGAGAACAAAGTAGATGTTTTATTTTTTTAAATGCGTTTTGACATTTTTCAGTCCAAATAAATTGTTGTTGTTTTCTTAACAAATTATGCAATGGTTCTAATATTATTGATATATTTGGTACATATTTTCCATAAAAATTTATTTTGCCTAAGAACTGTCTAACATTTTTTTGAGTTTTAGGAATTGGGAATTCTTTTATAGCTCTCAAGTTATCTTTTAGAGGAGTGACTGTATTATCTTTTATTATATGTCCTAAGTATTTCACAGAGTCTTGTGCAAAGTTACATTTAGAGAATTTTAATCTAAAGCCTTCTTTATGAATGGCTTCTAATAATAATGACAAATGTTTAATATGGTCCGTGAATGTTTCAGAAAATACTAGAATATCATCAATATAATTTACGGTGAAATCGGATAGTTTATGTTTTCTTATTATGCTGCCTAATATTCTTTGAAATATTGCGGCGGAAGTTTTAAGGCCAAAAGGTAAACAAGTCCATTGTAGGTGGAAGTCTTGGGTAACAAAGGCCGTCTTATATCTGTCCTGAATTCTTAAAGGGATTGACCAAAATGCTGAATTTATGTCTAATGTCGAAAAAAACTTACAGTTTTTCGTTTTGATCATTAGATCTTCAATTAGTGGGAACGGTTGCGCTTGAGGAACCAGAATTTTATTCAAATCACGAAAGTCTATACATAATCTTGATTTCTTTCCTTCGTCTTTTTTAAAAGCCAGAGTGACTGGAGCAGCAAATGGGCTATATGATTCCTCAATCAAATTTTTCTGCAATAATTTCCCAATTTGCAGCTCTATTTCTTTTTTATCTTCAATTGTGCATCTATATGGTCTTTTACTGCAATATTTATCTACCAGCAAATCAATGTGCGCTTCATAACCCTTAACCGTACCTATATCATATTTATCTTTTGCAAAGAGTGATTTGTAATTGTCTACCAATGCCTCTATTTCAGATTGTTGTTTTGGATCTAAATGATTTACCAAAATACTGAAGTTCTTCTCATCAATATGTTCATTAAAGTTCACTTTGTAGTAATTGTCTAAGTCGGGTATATTTTTATTTATTTTCTCTATATTATTTAAGTTTTGTGTTATTTGTAGGTTTTCATTTTGAATAAGGTTAAAATTCTTTATGCAGTCTAACCCTATCAAAAAATCATAATCAAAACATTCTCCGTCTACCACAAAAACATTCATGTTCTTTTCAATCTCAAAGATTTTTATCTTTAGATTTACTATTCCTTTGCTTTTTTTCACACCATTAATCGTTTTTAAATCTGCATTTTCATAACTATTTCTATTATTTGGATTATTTTTCAAGGACAACAATCTAGAGTTAATTAAAGAGACATTTGATCCTGAATCATAGACACCCTTGATTTCTAAGGTGTTATTTACTATTAATTTTACTTTGATTAATGGTGGGATTATAAGTTTTTTGGATTGATGGCATTTAACTCTGTCTCTAACTCAGTGTTATTAACATTTTTAATATCTCTATTTTGTTGAATATTTCTTTTATCATTAAACCAACACAGTGTTTCCGGATGATACCGGTTTTTTTTGTTTTGTTTTTCGCAAATCTTGCAGGGTAATTTTGTATCTTTTATTTTATTTTCAAGAACTCCAAGAGTTTTTGTTATATATTTCTTTTTTACCAAATGTTCTAAACCCCTGATTATATTGAATAAATCTTTAGTTTCATTTATCTGGTTTCTGTCGATCCTATCAGCCACAAAATCCGGTAATCCTGTCGAGATTAAGTCTATTAAAGTTATTCTATCCATGGATTTGTTTATTTCTAATAAAAGCCTTTCTTTTTTTAATGCATATTCTAAAAGAGAACCCTGTCTGAATCTGAATTGAATTGCATACCTTATTGGTGACCAACCTTTGTCTGCATAAGTCTCACAAAAATTTTCCTTCCAAATTTGCCATTCTGAGTCGATGGTGTATTTTATGAGCATAGAACTATACCAGTCCAGACAAGAATCTTCCAAAAACAATCTTAAGGCTTCAATCTTTCTCATATCCTCCTCTATTTCCAATCGACTGCATTCAGACTCAAAAATCTCCAGCCACTGTGAGGCATTTGCAGTCTTGGAAGTGAACTTATTTATCACAAATTTGTCCGCCAAGTTTTTGATAGTTTGCGGTTTACATGACAATGTGTCTTTCTTTATTTCTGCAAAATTCTTCAAAATTCTTGTTAATGCTTCTTCAGAAATTCCAGTAGAAGGGGCTTGAGATTCAGGAGTAATTTCTTCCAAAAGGTACCCGTTGAACTGCATGTTTCCTTCATCATCTATGTAGATATCTTTTATCTCGGAAGTCATGGGGATCCAAACCTGTCTTTTCTCATGTCTCTTTTGAAGAGTACTCTTGACTTTTAGAAAAGTTTGTGTCTTCAATATCTTTTCATGAAGTACTATACATTGAAAACGTTCCGGCATAGCGTAGGAATGATTATCTTGAGTTGTGATTGAGGTTATGCAAATTATATTTGTCTTCGGATCTTCGCTAGCTTTTACTTGAAATCCAAACTTTAGTTTTTCCATGTTTGGTTGTGTATAGTAGTCAAAAATGTTGTTTTATAATAGTATTTTCTTGGGGTGAAATAAAAATCACGTGCTGCGTTGCTCTGAAAGAGTGGAGTTTTTATTAATCTCAGTTTACATTATAAAAATCTGTACAAATAGACATGTTTTGAAATTAATGTTACTTACCTGAAAGAGAAACAACATTTAAAGTGACTATTCCACTATAAATCCTTATTAAAACAATATGTAATTATTATTAGTTTTCCAATAAAATCCTGTGTGCTTTTCTAAACTCTTCTCTGACGTCTCTCGCATCATTCTTTGACATTACAACGAATTCTCAAACTGGCATTGACAGATGCTTCCAAAGGTTGTTTTTTATAAACAAAGCGCGAGGACAAGCGCGCCAAAATTCAAATGATGAAGGTGATAGAGTAAGGCTTCATTACATGTGTCTAAAAATTATAATGTTAGCAATTTTTGTTAAATATCTTTCAAAGCCGGAGAAAACTGCTAATAACGTAAACAGACGCGATAAATATTGGCGAACATCACCAATATCTTCAACAAGCTATAAGTTAACTGCTAGGTAAATGCCTCTCCTAATGATCACCAATGATCACCGCCTCTAGTTTGCCGCATCTAGCAATCTGCCTGCAGTCATTTTCAGGTTGGCCCACCTGTGTAGAAGTGTAGAAGGCTGTATAGCCATACAGCCTTCTACACTGTTACCTCCGTGGCAAATGCCTCTCCTAATGAACACAAAAGCCCTGCCTCCAGTTTGCCGCATCCAGCATCTGCCTGCAGTTATTTTCAGATCGTTAGCCCACCTGGCCATAGAGCCTTCCTGCATTTGCCTCCGTTGGGGTGAGTCTCGTTAAAATACAATAATTTTTAAGTTTTACTCACATCGGAGACAGCTATCGGCGGCTCCGGTAGGTCCGACAGCATCAGTTGCTCGTCACTCGCCCCGCCGCCGCCGTCCCCAACTGATCCGTAGCCGCCCACTACAAATTTAACTTTTTAATAATTACGTTTTTATTTTATCACAGAATAAAATACACATGGCTTTTATGCGAATGAAAACCTGCAAACTTTTATCGCTCGAACGGTAGCGGAAAATAAAGTTACAAATAAGGAAAGCTTCCGAGTGAATGTCCATTTCATATTCTGTGATGTAAGACTAATAAATTTGGAATTTGATTAACTTGAAAAGATATTGCCGATCAAATTAATAGAGATTTTAGAGTACCTTTTTTTCTTTGCAGGTATATCTAGAATAGATTTAAAAAACCTAAGTATAGTAACTTACCAACGTCTCCTTGATAGCATATTCGACGTCCGTGCTTGCCTGTCGTAAGAGAATTCGGCCTCTCGGGCCTCATCATCTCCCCACCATTTTCCAATTTGTCTTTCTTTGGTTCTGAAAAAGAAAAAAAATCATATAAAACTCGCTCATATTTGTATAAGCTGTCGAAGGATTATTTATAAACACAGACTTATAGTGTTTTGAATAGTTAAATAAATTTGCAATGGTTGTAGATAATTAAATATTATTGCAATATAATATTTAGCATTGGAGTGAGCAGCATTACTCGCGGGATGTGTACATAGTTTGTCTAGGTTCAGAATTAGTTATAGTATGGGTGGTATGGAGATGGTTCTAATAATAGGCAATAGACGAGTACGCTGTTCCATTCACCGCCCGTCGGCGTCGGCGGTGGCCTTGGCCCCATGGAATTGTATTATTGACGCATCTCCGTAACTCAACGAGATATAATAACTGTACCGACATGAAAACACGCCTACATCCCACTGAATTGATACTCGTTAATGTTATTTTAACGTGCTTTTTGTTGTTCCAGTTTTGATGATGTCTTTTACGATATTTTCGTCATCGGTTCATGATGTATTTTTATTAACTGTTCTAGTGTCTAGTTAAACCTAACATAGGCTTTAAGACACTTCTAACCGAAACTAATGTTAACTTTTTAGTACCGAAATAAATAATTAATAAATAATTTCTAAATTCAATTTCGAAATTTTATACGATTTACAAATCAACAAAAACTATAATTCTACATATGAATTAAAATGTTTTGTGTGGTGGTTACGACAAGTTTTGTTGAACAATAAATGTGATAATATAACGGCTGCCAAAACTAAAGGTCGGACTGTGGTTATTGAGGTTGAAATGTTTTATTTCTACAATTTTATCGCTGAAAAACCACACAACAATCGGGAATGATGGCAAATAACGAAATAACAACAGCAGCTGAAAACATTTCTTTGCGAGAATAACGTAACAGACTGAAAGAGTCACGAAACAGTAAGACAGTAATGTGAAACAAATGTTTCAATCCAGTTAGAAGGCATTAGCCAGGTGTATGGAGCAAGAGTACCTGGCACTAGCAGCGCCAGCCTCGAAGTTTCGTGACCCGCTACTAAGTTACCTAAATGTATTGCGACATAATGTACGTTAACTGCCAATTACATACGCGTGACTTTCTACACTCTCGTAGCTTAATACATTTTCATAAAATTGAAACACGCAGATGAATTTGATAAAAATATCGCAAAGGAGAGATCTGAAGCCTACGCGATAATGGTTAAAACGTAGGTACGTCAATCGCAAAACCGTTCGAAATTGGATATTTATTTTCATAATGGATGAAAAGAACTTGGAAATGCACAAGGCTACCTTGAAACCTTTACTATAAGATTTACATAAATCAGTAAGAACCCTCAAAATACCGTATAAGAAAAACCAGACAATAAAAGAAAACATATTTTTACCTCAGACAAAGTAGGCACTTCAAGTCGAATAACATTCTGAAGTAACAAATATATAAATAACCAAAAAGGGTACCCATTACCCACATTATATCAAATTTCAGGGCATGTCTTTACTTATTCCAAGATATTTTAAAGACGCTGGAATAATGTGGCTTCTCATAACAATACCCATTTCACTACCTTTGTAACATATTATAATGAGATACTGTTTTGTTCTAAGGTTTTTTGGTTTCATTTATTTTCTGGCATGCCCGCGGCTTCTACGTGTTATCCGATATATGAACTCAAGATTTCGTACGGACAATGAAAAATATTGAAGCTAATGGCTCGCATCCCTCCAAGTCAAAAGAAAGGGCCTGGGCGAGAACTCTTCAATAAATTACATCAGCACCTAAGAAAACCCTTTTGTACCGAAAAACTATTCCCACAATATAGCTCTAGCTTTTCTAAAATATCTATATTATTATTATTTTGTTTGAATATTTTTTATTCCAAGTTCGATTCTAAAACGTTTGTTGAGAAACATAATGGAAATGGCTATTATTTTTTACATTATAAACCTAAAAGATTTTAGAACATTAATAAAACGAAATGTGTATAATTCAGACAGACGATGAAAAGACGCGAGCGAATTGCGCGAAATAAATTAGAACAAAGAATTAATCCAGTGCAAGATAAAAGGAAATTGTTTTACAACTTCTCACATTTACAGACGGGAATTCCACAAAACGGGCGTATTCATCTTCTATCATGGCGAAGGTCGATCCGAGAGAGCCGATCAATGGATCTGTCCTTGGCCGTCCCACCTAAGGTCTTTGTTATACCAACGGGAATACAAGGACGAGAGAACACCCAGAGAACATTCAATATAAATTTAATTGAAACTGGCAAAGATAACACAAATGTTGAATTCAAAAAGGTAGCGATGAATGCTTTTTGTTTCATTTGTTATCGTACACGAGAAAGGCGATAAATACTCTCTCTTTTGGCCGAGCTAACTAAGCGAGAAAATCATTAAGTTCGAAGTGAAAACGGAATAACGAAAATTCATGAAGCGTAACTAAATTATAAGAGTGAGTAACTTTCAAGTGGTAAGTCGTAGTGCGTTCTTGGAACATCAGCTGTCATCGAGAAGGTCGCCGGGAGAGACGATCAATGCGTCGCCCTTGGCCTAGCAGCCCAGCCGAGGACACCCGCCCGCAGCAGCATTACATAAGACATGATCAGTGGTACACGTGTTCGCACTCACCTCTGCATCTTTGTATGTGCGCGAATCTCGACGTGGTCGACCGAAAAGGACCATTAAAAACAATCATGCCACACGATGATTGGGTTATTAAAATACGATAAATATTAAATAGCCTCAAAACGCGGCTGTAGGTATGTTTTGTTTTTAGAAAGGAAATTAAATTTTGGGCGGTAATGTACACCAACGGAATGCCGTTTTGTGGGTAAACATGACCAAGCGAAGTAAACAATATTTAAATTATTCCCAATTCCATACTATAGAGGGGAAAATTTATTTAACACGCGAAATTTGGCTATAGCTGCCAAACCGCGATCGTATACGACGTTATATAGTAGCTGCGTAGTATTAGTACGAAATGTGATGTGATGAGGTAATTAGGAAGTTATGCCAATAGCAAACGCTCGCCCAGAGACGTACCAGTAATAGCTAGTACAATGTCAAGAGTACACGCGTGCGAGCTACGAATTTTCACGAAACACAGCGTGTGTTCGATACGTCACACCATCGTATCAACGTCCGAACCGTAAGAAGTTTTACGCTGAAAATAACGTCAACAGATTATAAGAAAGAAAGCACGCTTCATGTTGGTAAAATATCATCTTTTGTGTGTTTAGTTCAAATGGCTGCGACCGGTTTAAATTTAGCACTCGTCCACGCATTGCGGCTTAATGAAATTAGTCAAAATGTTAAAATAGAATTGCTGTTTTATTTAATGTTAATTGCAACATTAATTTTCATGTTTCACAAGTATTTTCAGCAGATTCCAAGAGATCTGTTGAACTTTTATGTTTCGAGTATCGGATAGAATCCCTCGGTGACAAATATCCCTGAATTCGTAACGAGGACAATATAATCAGTGGAGTCGACACGATACGACAACTGGGTCGCGCAATATTGGCTAAAGGAATTCGGGAGACGAAGATGAGAAACAGTCGTGACATTGACGACCACGTAGGCGGGCGGCGACGCGATAAACTTTACAGTTTTCACATTCTAACAACTTACCTAGTGGAAAAACATTTCTATTCCTAGCTGAATTTCTAGGTTACTGATGTCATATTAAAAATATAAATTAATTTATTAATAAATATGACGTTATAACACTATTATTCTTCCCCAGGGACTAATAACACAGCAAATAAGTACCAAGCAATAATTACTTACAATTTTATGTAGTTGCCTATAATATCGGACACGTTGATTATTTGTTATAACTTCAACCAAACTCTACAGACAAACGTAGAAAAAACAAAAGCGATTTCATCTAATTTGTTCCCTCGGTACAAGGTTTATTTATTTTCAATCACAATAGCAAGGACGGTAACATGTTGTGATTCTGACCTTTTACTTAACATGGTCTAACAGGATAATAAAACTCAGTGTGAGCAAAATAGAGTGGGTTTATTCCAGCTTTCGTTATCGAGTGGTTTTTCGGAAACACCGAGGTCCGGGTCAAGGGCGCCCCGCGGCTGGCAAGCACCGGAGCCCCCGAGCCTTTTCGCATTCTATGAATTATTGCTTTGCCTTTATGCCAGTACCCACATAATCACAAAAGAGATTGTTGTTTTAGCTTCCTAAATCGGACCAACTTAGGGTTAAGCTGATGTCACAATTTGTATAATGCTAAAGAATGTGTGCCGTTTAAAATATTGCCATGTAATACACGGAAAACACTGGGTGAAAAAATACCTATGGAAAAAATACGGCAAGAAAATGTGATTAGAGATCATAATGAGGTTTCCATAAATTATATTTTTGGAAGAACTGCAATAACCAAGAATTTGATATTAAAAATAGCTCTACCAGAAATACAGGCAGCATTTTTAGCGCTTAGGCAGCGATTCAAGCTAGTAATGTGAGCAAGAAATCAGCTTGACAAAGTCGTACACAGTAACAGGAAGACGGACGTCGCTGTCCTGTGGAATGTGGTGATTGACATTCGTGGGGCAATTAAAATGACGGTGGCGGTCGGTACTGGCGTCGGCAGACCGGCGGCGCAAGCGCAGGCCGCAAATAGTTGAACAAGGCCGCGCACGCTACTCTGTTATTTATTGACATCTTCGTTAACGCCACATGGAGCAGTTTCGCGGTAAACATCCGCCTTTCTCGAAGCTCGTGGATTCCGCTCGTTCAAGAGATCAGCTGTAAGTCTTTAATGGGATAGTTGCTCTACATGACATGTATCTACGGTATTTGCACGTAATCGGTGCTTCCTATTACTAGGCTGGTTTTCACTTCTTCTATTTTCTAGCTCTACATTTCTGTGAGCTATTTGCACGTAATCGATGATAGCGATTGCCAAGCTGATTTTCACTTCTTCTATAAATTTTCTAAATATGCTTAAAAGGTTTAAAATGTTTTTTTTAGCATCGGTACGTTTAGAAACTTTTCCACCTTTTAACTTTTACCGCCTCATTGAATTACCTAGAATCTATGTCCATAAATAATACAAAAAGCCTTTTCAAGTAGGTACTCGTGTGTACCGAGGTTATTCAAGATTATTACTATAAAGTTATGAAAGTCGGTCGGGCGAGTGGGCGTTTTATCCCTCCGTACCTTCGGGTAAGCTAACAATGAATATTTAGTGTTATTTGACTAAATTTGCCTTTGCTGTAATTGGAAATTGCTGACTTTCATTTTTACCCTTATCATAACGGCCGTATACTTTAAAAGCAATAAACGAGATATTATATCTCGTAAAAATACGGCGATACCTCTAAAAATTACCCATTTTATGCTACATATAAATTAGTATCCTAGTGACATTTATTTGCGTTACGTTAAGAAATTAGAACACATATCATTTAAATTCTGTACAAATGCGAATTCAATTAACCGCATAGCCATACCAACGCTAAAAATACCGAATAAATTAATGATTGTAATATTAAAAGCAGTTTAGAAGTTAGAAATGAACGTGCAACGCGCTACAGTAGTGACATTGACATTGTGAATACGTGTCGCAAGCGGTGTGGCCGGCGATAGACGAGTTGATTACAAACAGGAGCATGTGTTGCAGTTACGATGTATGAAAGAACTAGTATAATGAACTAAATATGACTGTCAATACCTTATTACATAGGAATAGAGTTACTAACAGTTAAGAAATGCACGTGCAACAGAACTGAAGAGTGCCACGTTGGGCCGACACGGGCGGGCGATAGATGAGTTGAGCATGCTTGGCGCGTCGATGCATGATAGTGCCGGTGC